>CM028138.1:664920000-666337500 GCA_016271365.2 Neoceratodus forsteri
AGCCCCAGAGCAGACACCAGAGAGTATGGACAGTTGAAAAGACAAAAGAAGGGCTTACTGGAGATTTTCTTGTCTCTCGCATTTTTGTAGTGATATCCCGGCCCTTCTGAGGTGAGATTACATGAAACGGCATAGGTTGCACACATTAAAGCATAAGGACCCCCCTCCACCTCAAGCTGCTGGACTATCTCCTCACAATAAGTTAACTCTCTGGCAAAGTTATTGTTCACACTGAGGGGGCAGAAACTTGGAGGGATCTTGCTGGGTTCAGAGGGGGAGTAAGTTGTCTCGCTGCGGCGACTGAGAGATACACAAAGCGAGGATCTCCAAACCCGACTGCTAGTACGGGACTTCTTGCTCTAAACATCAACGTGTTCGCTGTTTAAGCTTGTGTTCATACTATATCCTGAAAAGTGTTATAACAGACAATCCAAAATAATCTAATTTAATCACTTAACACAGGTTGCAAGATTGTCTGCTCTGTAGCTATAGTCAAACAGTGAGCATTTAGTCTGCAATAAATTTTGAAGTCAGCATGATGCGATCTTCTTTAATGTCTGATAGATATAAAATATAAGTACAGACAGAAGAATCAGAGCTGTAAGTAGATAAAATTGTTGGTATTTAAGCTGGTTCATGTTGTCTCATCATTTTGATGGGGAGCAGGAAGGGGAAGGGAGAACAGCTGAAACACCAGAGGGGATAATATGGCACGAAGTAATCATGACTTCAATGGATCTAGATATATAGCACCCTCTTGGCTGCCACCATCCCTAATATCCCAGCTTCCTCATCCACGTTAAAACTGGCCAAAAGGCCCATGACCATCAAACTGTAAACTACAACAACTAGGTAGTGGATTGACTCTCATACAGGCAGCAAAGAATTCTACTTTTAGATCTATCGAGTGAGCTGTGGTGGAACTGCCCTAGAGAGTGGGGCAACTATACATGCTCTGCCCCTTACACTGATATTGGACAGACTGGGGGGGCCCAACTTCACCCCACCCCGCACATCAATTAACCTCCCTTTTGAGTAGGTGAATCTGTGTCACGATAGTGGCACAGCCCAGACAGTGGTCATCTCCTGTCTGACCTTGAAGTGCCAGACAGGGCCACCTGACGATGACCCTGCCTGGCTAACATTAAAGTTTAACAGTTTCATTGGCCATACAGTAATTGGCAAAGCTACAATGTTGTGTAGGAGCTCCCCCAGGGTGCTTTGTTTTCCTTGAGAAGTTCCGATGCGTTTATATTTATTTCTGCTACACCTAATGTTTGTAATGGATAGTTTGAAGCAATGAAAGGGTACAGGTACGATTTGTATTTGTTTGTGTACAAGTATGCGCATACCAAACTCTGAAGAGAGAATGAGACTAGAACAATGCTTTTCTCCTGTGTTATATAAAAATGGCTAGTATCAATTCTACGGTTCTATCTTACAATATTAATGGGATTAATGGTATGATTAAATGGAAGCAGATACTAAAGTTTGTTAAAAACCAGAAATGCAACATTAATTTTTTACAAGAAACACACCTCTCCCCTAAAGAGGTGGAGAAACCTAAATACAGGGCCTATCCGCAGCTGTATTATGCCTCTCTGGAGAAAGGGAAAAAAGAGGGGTTGAGATCCTTCTTTTTTTCACATTACCCTTTGAGGAGGAGTGTGGAGGGATTGTGGAATAACAGATGGACCAGACACCGAACTTCAAGTTCAACACACAATCTGTGTGAGATGTTTATTCAAAATACAAGAGACAACCTTAAGCAATGGCATATCCCTTCTTCAGTACATCAGTTTGCAGCAACAGACTACGTAAGTCCTTTCTCTGCACTTAGCCAGCACCTGCTGACACTGATCTCTGATCCAATTCACCACTTGAGATGTAGCCACCACCCCTATGCAAGCCCCATTTGCTAGGGGAGTATGGGCCCAAAAAAAAACAAAACAAGCTATAGCCAAAGAATCTCAATGCAGAATCACTGAAAGAAAGGGTACCCCAAAGGGCATTGGCAAGAAATCAAGTTTCAAAGAAATACAACATCATATATACTTCCATAATGCAATGCATCATGGGACATATGCAAATCATCATGACATTTCTTACTTAAGTTTACAGCAATATACATGCATTTTAAATAGCACAACTAGCTTAATTTCTGTAATAGTCACCTAATACTTTTTACTATTATCAGAAACACCTAGTGCCATGGTATTTTCAACATTTACAGGTTTCATAAACATAAAGTGTATACATCAAGGTATTTTATAATATAGTGCTATTATATACTAAATCCAACAACAATAAACACAATCTATTTTTCATATACTCTGAGGTCACCACAATAACCTCCCTTTATGAGGACCTGAGAGGGAAAAGGAAAATTAAAGAGGACACTGTAGCATAGTCAAGAAAAGGGAGGGGGTGCCCATAGTTGGCCAACCTTATGGAATAGAAATTGTAAAGGACAGATTAGCTAAGAAATGGAAGAACTGTTGCAACACATTTAAGGAAAGGTCAGTCCTCAAGAGTGGCAGGAGCTCCCTGTCACAAGGAGGATGAGACAGTGACTGACCTGGATGCCAGATTTATAATGGTGACAGGGAAAATGCAAGCTAAATTGATAACACGGGTCAATGTCTATCCTCACCTGGCTCACCCATTCATTTCTATTCAGAGCTGATTAAGCAAGTAGTGGAAAAAGCAAAAGGGACTCTGATAATGGCGGGGAGGGGAAGGGACTGGAACGTTATACTGAATAGAAACCTGGACACCACCTCCCAGATCCTTACACCCAGAAACCAAACGGCCAGACTCTTCAGCAAAATGCTAACAGATATGGGTTTAATAGATGTATGGAGAGAGAAATACCCATGAGCCAGGGATTATACATGTTACCCCCCTAGATTCAAGACCTACTCAATATTCGACATGTTTTTAATGTATGTCAAAGACTTAACCTCCTTTGGACACATTTGGGATGGTACAGCAACTCACTCAGACCACCAGCCTATTCTTTTACCAGTGGACCTCATGCTACCAAAAAAAAGAACACACTAGAGACTTAATATCTCCTTGTTGAGGGATATGGAAGTACTCACAGCACTAAAAGATGTGATCAAACAAACAGTGGAATTAAATTCCCACCCCAGCATTTCTTCATAAATACTCTGGGACATGGGGAGGACGATGCTCTGGGTAAGTTAATTTCAATAGCATCATGCAAACAAAAAGAAAGAATGAAATAGAGTTGTTAACCCAACAGCTAAGTGACTTAGGCAAAAGAAAAATTCAAATGGACTGCACAGCTTGAAGCAGATATCAGGGAGGTGAAAACTTGAATACAAAACACAGAAAACTGAGATGCAGAGAGCCCTATGTTACCTGAAGCAATCATACTTTGAGAGAGGGCCTAGGGCTTCGAAATTTCTGGCATAACGACTGCGGCAAAGAGCTGTAAAAGCCATTATAACTAGAATTAAGCACCTAAAATGGGACACATAACACACAAAGGAGACCAAATAGCAAATGCATTCATTACCTATTATAGAACTCTTTATCAACCGCACACAGAAACCCCACCACTAGAAAAACAACGGTTCTTGCAAGAACTAAACCTTCCCTTACTAACACACCACTAAGGACATGAGGTGACACTACTCCTCACACAGATAGAACAAACCACAGCCCTACAGTGGATAAAGACATGGAAATGTCCAGGACCTGATGGGTTTGGGGGGAATTTTATAAAGCCCTTTCTAAGGAAATTTCCCCACTCCTTATAAGTACTTAAAATGAGATCTAGCCAGGAGGAGAAAAGGTACCCCATCATGGAATTATGTAACCATAACAGTCATTCACATGACGGGCAAGGACCCCTCTGACTGTGGATCTCATTGCCCCATCTCCCTGTTAAATACGGATTATGAAATATATACCTCCATTATAGCAGCACGCTTGAATAAGCTGATTGCGCAGTTTATCCCACTAGACCAAACAGGGTTGTGGTAGGTCGACAGGCCACGGATAATGTCAGATGCACCATCAACATTATTGATGAAGTTACTCGGTAATGCACCCCTACCTATGTGATGAGCCTCAATGCAGAAAAAGCATTCAATAAAGTGTCCTGGCCCTTCCTACTCCTAGTGCTTGAACAATTTGACTTCCCTCGAACATTAATAGATGGCCTTAAGTACCTATATGCGGCCTCCCAGGCCTATGTTAGGGTGAATGGTGGGATAATTGATAGATTTTCTCTAGACAGGGCTGTCCCGTCACCACTGTTATTTGCCCTGTATATTGAACCTCTGGCCAGGGCTGTTAGAGAACATTCGGACATCAAGGGGGTGTGGGTGAGAGACACCAAACACAAGATCTTGCTTTACGCTGATGACGTACAATTATGTCTCACTAATCCTGATGCATCAATGTCCCATGCTGGGCCTCTGCTAGAAAAATTCAGACTACATTCCAGATACACACTGAATAAAACTAAAACAGAGGTGCATAAAATTCATAATTTATTTGAAAATATTTCACCAGGAAAGACAACATGAGCTGTAACAGAGCTTGTTTCCAGAAGTGTCTGGGGTTACAGGAGTTGATAGAATTAGGATTACAAAGCAATGAATTGAGCAATACAACATAACAGTTATGGATGAAAAAAGTTAAAATACAGGTATGGTAATGTGTGACTGTACAAAGACAATAAAGTATTGATAGAAACAGTTAAAACATAGGTAAGGTGCAATTCTATATCAGAGAAATCCCAGTCTAATGGCTAGGGTGGACAATATCACATATGAATGCAAGGTATACATAGGAACAATACTCAAGAGAAGTGCTATAGCTCGAGGTACGAGTATAAGCCTCAAGTGCTTTTTGTAAACCCAAGGTAGGGCCAAAGTTAATACAAGGTAGGGGAAAAATATGGGAGTGGGGGTGATGAGGAGGTAGGGAGGGGGAGAAGAGGAAGCTGGGAAGGCCTGTATGTCAGCAGTGTGCTGGAACCTCAGTATGGAGGAAAACATGGACAGAGGGGAGGGAGAGAGGGAGGGAGGAGAGGGTGAGGAGGGGGAATAGTTGGAGTTGGAAGAAGGTGTCAAAAAGTTGAGGGGAGGGATGAGGGGAGAGAATCTGGTGGAAGGGGACTGGGGAAGAGGAGGAAGCCAGTCTATACCCCCTCTGCAAGAGACAAAACCAGTGAGGGAGATGGATTGGCAAGTGGGGGGCAGGGGAGAGAAAGGTGGAGGAAGGTAGGGAGAGGGAGCCAGGATCAAAGTACCCCCCAGAATGCAGAGAACCCTGCTGGGGATTGAGCCTGACAGAGGGGAGCAGAGGGGAGAGAGAGAGAGAGCCAGTAACAGTGCCCCCCAGGATGCTCAGAACCCTCCTTGGGGAATTACAACCCGGCTCCAGAAATCCAAGAACTTTTACCCCTCAATTGGAACAGATCCAGGATTAAATACTTAGGAATTCAGATTCCCAAGGATTTAGCGAAACTCTTTTCCACTAATTTCAATCCCCTCACCACCCAGGTTCGGCTGGACATGGACAGATGGTCCTTACTAAATTTGCCATTATACTCCAAAATGCAATCTGTCACTGTGAACACATTCCCTAGATACCTGTACTTGTTCCAATGTATCTCTCTAAGCATACCAAAGAAACTATTTCAGAATTGGCAGAAAATGATAACCCAATACCTGTGGGCCCCAGGAAGACCTAGACTTAAGTTCCTAATCATGCAGTAAGACAGGCTTATGAGGGAGGGAGAGCACTCCCTAACCTTGAGGATTATTGTCTCGCTGCACAGATGTGCTTTGCCCTACTTTGGAATACGGTGGGCTATGAAGCACACTGGAAAACCATGGACATAATCTCCACAGAGGGCGCACCCTTGGGAGCTAGAATTGCAGATCCCTCTTTCCAACAAAACAACAGAGGGCTGACACTCCTTAATATTCGCAACACCTTAGTGGCGGTACATAGAAACATAGAATTTGATGGCAGATAAGGATCGCTTGGCCCACCTTGTCTGCCCATTACCCTACCTAATGGATAAGCTGCAGATCCTAGTTAACCAACAGCCTACTTCCTCCTACCCCACACTAGAATTGCCTTATGTCTGTCCCACACATTCTTGAATTCCCCCACTGTTTTTGACTCTATGACCTCTTCAGCAAGGCTGTTCCATGCATCTACAACTCTCTCTGTGAAAAAATACTTCCTCACATTACCTCTGAGCCTTCCCCCCTCTATCTTCAAATTGTGCCCCCTTGTTCTTGCACATCTCTTTTTCTGAAAGATGCTACCCTCTTGGACTTTGTTGATTCCCTTGAGGTATTTGAAAGTTTCTATCATGTCCCCCTCTCCCTCCTTTCCTCGAGGGTATACATCTTAAGCTCCTTTAGTCTTTCTTCTTATGTCTTCTGGTGCAGACCCGCACCATTTTGGTTGCCCTCCACTGGACAGCCTCCACCCTGTCTATGTCTTTGCGGAGATGGGGTCTCCAGAACTGTACACAGTACTCCAGATGTGGTCTTACCAACTGTCTGTACAGAGGGCCAACAACTTCTTGTTTTCTACTGGTGATGCCTCTCCTTATGCATCCCAGTATCCCCCCAGCCCTCTTTACTGCCTTCTCAAATTACTGGCCCACCTTTAGGTAATCTGATATGACTATCCCCAGGTTCCATTCCATTTTTATTGTTGTCAGTATCTCACCCCCCCATTGTGTACTCTTCCACTGGGTTTTTGTTTCCCAGGTGCATTACTTTGCCCTTCTTTGAGTTGAATCTAAGCTGCCATACATTTGACCATTACTCCAACCTTGCCAAGTCCCTTTTCATCCTTTCCACCCCACCTTGCGTATCAACTCTGTTACAGATATTTGTGTCATCTGCAAAGAGACATACTTTCTCTTCCAGTCCCTCTGCAATGTCACTTATAAAGACATTAAAAAGGACCGGCCCCGGTACTGAACCCTGCGGTACCCCACTAGTAACCCTCCTTTCTTCACTGTGGACTCCATTTACTATTACCCGCTGTGTCCTGTTGTCCAGCCAGTGTTTTACTCAGGCTACCACCCTGGGACCCACTCCCAGGCTGACTAATTTGTTTATTACTCTTTTGTGTGGGACTGTGTCAAATGCCTTGCTAAAGTCTAGGTAGGCCATGTCCACAGCTCCTCCCTGGTCTACTACTTTGGTCACCCAGTCAAAGAAATCAATTAGATTTGTCTGACATGACCTTCCTGCTGTGAATCCATGCTGCCTTGGGTCATGTGCCCCACTGGCCTCTAGGTACTCAACAATCCTTTCCTTCAGAAGTGATTCCATCATTTTCCCTGCCACTGAGGTCAAACTGACAGGTCTGTAGTTTCTTGCCTCTGTCTTGCTCCACTTTTGTGAAGGGGGATCACATCTGCCCTCCTCCAGTCCTCAGGTACCACACCATCCTCCCATGATTTATTAAAAAGGGTAGTCAGTGGTGTTACTAGTTCTTCCTTAGTTCTTTTAGAATTCTAGGGTGAAGCCCATCAGGCCCCATTGCTTTATCCACATTCAGTTTTAAGAGTTCTTTCAGAACCCTTTCTTCTGTGAAAGGACTAATATCAACCCCCCCATCCAAAGTGCTTCTATTGACTGGATTAGGTATCTCCTCCTGCTTTTCCATTGTGAATACTGAGCAGAAGTATTCATTCAGTATCCTTGCTTTTTCACTGTCGCTCTCTGCCCAACCACCTTCCTCTTTATTCAGCTTCAGTATCCCTGCCTTAGTCTTTCTTTGCTCCCTAATGTACCTATAAAAGGTTTTATCCCCCTTCTTAACTGAGTTGGCTATCTTTTCCTCGGTTTGGGCCTTTGCTATTCTGACTGCCTTCCCCGCTTCCTTCTGCTTTAACTGGCAGTTTTGATGTTTCCCCATTGTTGTTCCACCCCACCTTCTTGCCTGTTTGCTAGTGCTTTTCTGAGGCACTCTCCCATTTTGAAAAAAATCAGCCCTCCTGAAGTCCAGTACCTTCACTTTTGTGTGACTTGACTCTGCAGCTAAGTTTATCATGAACCACACTGTTTGGTGGTCGCTTGTTCCCAGATGGCTACCCACTTCAAGATCAGAGATCCTCTCTCCATCCCCATTTGAGAGTACCAGGTCTAAGATTGCTCCCTTCTGAGTGGGTTCCAAAACTAGCTGTCTGAGGCATGGCCCCTGTAGGGCATTGAGAATGGCCCTGCTCTTGGATGTGGCTGCAGCAAAGGTGCTCCAGTTAACATCTGGCATATTCAGGTCACCCAACAGCAATATCTCCCCTTTCTCTGCCATCCCAAGGATGCCTTCTATCATTTCCTTGTTTATTTCCTCCCCCTGAGATGGGGGTCTGTATACAACCCCTGTGTGGATTGTGGAGCCATTTCCAGTCTCCAGGGTGATCCACAGTGCCTCCTCTCCTCCATGTTTACCCTTTAGTTCTGTTGCTTTGATCCCTTCCCTTACATAGAGAGCTACTCCTCCTCTTCTTCCCTCCCTGTCCCTCCTGTAGATTGTATACCCTGGTATGTTGACATCCCAGTCATGGTTCTCTGTGTACCATGTTTCTGTGACTGCCACGATATCCAGGCATCCCTCTTCCATCAAGGTCACCATTTTGGGAAGCTTTTTACCTAGACTACGGGCATTGGTACTCATTACCCTCCATTTTTTTATGGCTTTATTTCTTTTTGCCCCATCACTCTCCTTACTGAGTTTGTCTTTTTCTCCATTTACCCCTGTCCTTCTCCCTATCGACTGCTCTATCTTGGCGTGTACCTCACTAACTACCTTGATTTTTTTGGGGGGGCTAGGATTTCCCTTCTCCTTTTCAGTGCCTCCCCCCTTGGCTAGTTTAAATGCTTGCCAAGGAAGCATTTAAACCTATCACCTAGGATCCTGGTTCCCCTCCTGGACAGGTGCAGACCATCATGCCTGTATAGGCCTGCATCCCTCCAGGTGGAGCCCCAGTCCCCAATGAAGCCTAATTCCCTGAGCTCTGCACCAGTTTTTCAACCAGTCATTGAATCCCATGGTGCGGAGTACCCTAGCCTCATCCATGCCATAGACAGGTAGCACTTCCGAGAAATTTACCATGTGTGCTACTTGTCTAAGGCCCCTCCCCAACTCCACAAACTCCTGTTGCACTGCTCTGATCCCATGCTCAGCCAGGTCATTCGTCCTTAGGTGGATAATGACATCCAGCTCCCTTCCCCTTGCAGCTACTCCCATGATCCTGAGGATTCGTTTCCTGTCTCTCCAAGTCATGGCGCTAGGCAGGCACCTTACATCCCTTTCCCCTCCCTCCCCAGTTCTATCCCCCTAACAATTGAGTCGCCCACCAGGAGTTGTTTCCTTCCCCTGTGGGGTTCTGTGCAACCCTCCTGTGGGTCTCCATTATGGAGGTTCCCAGCATCCTCCTTGGTCTCCACTGCGGGTGCCTCCATAGAGGAACCATGCTCCACCAGAGTGGCGAATACATTGTGGAGAGGCACAACTGGAGGGATGCGCCTCTGTTCCACCACCGTCACCCTCCCTGAACCCACTGTGGTCCAACCACTCCTCTTTCTTGGCAACCTCTGAGGTTGTGGTGGTGGCCTGGGTGGGGGAGCAGGTTTCCTGAATCCTTGCCAGGTCAGCATGGAGACGAAGAACCTCCTCCCGCAGACCAGAGAGGTGCCTTCAAATCAGGCAGCAAGGCAGTCTCCAGAATGTCTCCCGGAAGACTGCTGCTCCACAGCCAGTGCACTGCACCACTCCCCACATGTCTATGTCCCTTCCTGTTACAGATGCTTTTCTTTTGTTGTTTTTTGTTCTTGTTTTAGTATATGCAAGCTTGTGAGTGTTTCTACCCCCTAATCAGTGTGCTGTGCCTTTAAGGATATGAACAGGTGTATTTTGTTAGCAGTTTGCGGGAAGTGATGCCAGAACCCCTGCTATAAAGGAAGTTATGCTCTTGAGGTGGGTGGGGTGAATGGAAGGGTGGGAGGGAGTAAACCTATGCCGTCCAGAAACAATCAACTACAACTCTGACCCTCCACAATGGTGAGTTCCTTCCTTCCTTTCAGACACCTATTTCACAGAGGTTAAGTAACATAGGATATGGGTTAAATACAAACTGAAGAATGCCACATGGCCCTTACAGTGATTTGCAAGGAGCCAAGCCTTTCTCCCTGCTTGCATGGACCACACATTTAGACAATGGGTGAGGCTTGGTCTTTGCCGAGTGGGCCAGCTAGTGGATGGGGAAGTGGTGCAGGAGTTCTGCATCATTAGGGATGCATACCGCTTGAAAAATACTGACCATTATTGATATCTACAGCTCAGAACATATAGAAACACCCTCAAGAGAGACACCAGGATGCCCCCACAGGCCAAGTATTTATTTGAAACAATTCAGGCAATCACACACCGGGAGCTTGAGAAGGGAAGTGTATCAGCTCTGTACAAAGCCCTCCGTCATCTATACGATGACGGTTCCCAACACTTAAAATGGAAATGGGAGGGGGAGGCAGGCATACAACTTACAGAAGAAGAAGAATGGGACAGGGTCTTTAATCTGGCAAGTGGGACCACACACTCTCCCTTATGGCAGAAGTTTGAATGGAAAATTAAAAGAAGGTACTTCTACACACTGGCTATACAGTATAGATGGGGGAAAAGGAGTCTCCCAGACCTGCTGGAGGCAGTGTGGGGAACCACAACCCACCATTCCCATGTGTCCTGGCTCTGCCCAGTGTTGAGACTGTATTGGCAACAGGTGACCCAGACACTGACAGGCCTGTTTACCTGCGCTACATACTTGACCCTGTCAAACTTGGTGCTAGGCATCCCTCCCCTAGAGGTCAGGGGATCAGACAGTATATACCTATGGAACATTTTACTGGCTGAGACCCATAAAGCTATAACTCACAACTGGCTAACCAAGGATCCACCAACCCATTAACAGTGGTTGTCCATAGTCCAAGAACTGCAGGACATGGTGGAACTGACACACAAAAGTAACTTAAGGTTACAAGTATACACTCGTAAATGGACTAAATAGAGGCTATATCCGAAGACCAACCCTGATCCACACTCTGAAGGAGTAAACCCATCTTAGAATACATGAAACAGAGCAATGAGAGACTACCTGTGGGGGAGTTGGGGGATGTACGGAAAGTTAACAGGGCATACTCATAAAGAAAGAGTGTTTATTTACAACATGGAGATGTCTAGTTCATGCATACATGTATAAAATGTAACAGAAACTATGAAAAGTCAATATTACTAGCTGAATGAAATGTTCATACAATACTGATTTTACTTTACTGCTTGTACAGTACCTGAATGTTTCAATAAACATCAATTGAAAATAATGAAGTAACGTAGAAATCTAACTTTTGGTATGAGATTTACTGGGGGTATGCTTATTCTAATTCTGCAATGTAGCTCTTTTGGCCAGATGGTGTCAGTTGCTCTTTAAGGCACAGATAAAGGAGATTTTAATGTTGGAATCCAGTATATCTACAGTAATTGGCGTATTCAATAGAAACTTTGCATATCACGCATCACAAATAGACATGCAGGTGTTTTTCCACATTAGACTTGCAGAGTTTAATTAAGGCAGTTTAAAAGGGCTGAGTTGTTAAACTGTGACCAGAATATACAAGTTTCTGTGAACTGCATTGCAATGACCCTGGTAGCAACACAAAGATGCTTCAAGTCAGTAGTGCCATCTTCTTGGCATTTTTAACACTGGTGTCTATTCTTGGCCTTGTGGGGAACGTTTTCATTATTGCCTTGAACTTGCATGACTTCAGGAAAACCCGACGTCTTCCACCCAACAACTTGATCATGATGAGCCTGGCTGTATCCAATGTCCTTCTGTTGGGCACACTTTACACACACTGGGTGTACCTACTGCTTGATAGCCCATGTCACCTTGACACACTGTTTTATTTTTTTGAAATGATCAGCTTAGCCTCAAGCTCATGGCTTCTGACTTGGCTCTGCGTCTTCTACTGTGTGAAGATACTTGACAGTGCGCAAAGATTTTTCAACCGGATCAAGCAGCGGTTCTCTGATAATGTTCCTTACCTGATTCTCGGCAGCGTGGCGGTTAGTGTTGTCATGAGTGGTATCACTGCATTTAGCACAAAGCAAATCCACTCAGTCAACATAACTTTCACTGATAGCAACTGTACATCAGCTCAGGTCTCAAATGAACTCAAAGCTTTATTTTATGTATATATATCCCTCACCAGCATCCTGCTCTTTATCATAATGATAGTCAGCAGCTCCCTCATCGTCATCACCCTCTGCAGACACAGCAGGAGGATGCAGACCAGCCCAAGTAGTTTTGCCAGTCCTCATTCCAAAGTTCATGTCCGTGTGGCTAAGATGATTGTTGCCATCATCCTGATCTATGTCTTGTATGTACTGTGTGTATGTATGTATGACTTATGTTTCTGTCTCTTTGAAGATGACAAATGACACCCTATATTTTGTGATATGCTTCTTTATTGAAGTCTATCCTATGATTGGCTCATGTCTACTCATCTATGGAAACACAAAACTAAGGAAGATATGTGCACGGCTCTGCTACTGTGTGAAAGGCACTGAGGACACTTGAAACCAGGTATGTCTTTTGTCTTCCATTGTCCTTCACAAAAATATCACATGCCTACAGTAAAGTACAACAACAAAGGAGAACTTTAATTGTGGAACTATCATAGGAGCTATAGCCATAGCATGGGCTTGTAGTCCATAACCCCATGGCATCACAAGTGGTGAAGCTATGAGCCAGCTATAGTAAGCTTGCTTAGAACACATTTGTTGGTCCCATCCTACAGTAGTTCCCCACAGCCCAATAGAGGAGTTCTTTTCCCAGTGGTGCGATGGATGAGGCTCTGGTACCTCACCTACCACCATGACAACAACCCAGGTTCAAGAATGGACTCAGATTACTGGGGGTTTGCCAGGGAGCAAGAGGATTGAGCCTCACAGGGACTACTCTCTTCTCCAGGGGAGGGGTGGCATGCTTTATCAGCCCTTGGCTGCCACCAGGTGGAGGCCTGGTGGTAGTTCAGGTTACGAGTGACTTAGTGGGAGAGGCAGTGATTCGCATGCATGCTCCACACACATGCGCTTATACTGTATCACCATGGCAATGGGACTGGGGAAGAAAGTGGAAATGGGGACCCATGAACTACATGAAGCCCCCAGACACGTGCCACCATCCAGACCTCTGAGGCCTCTGGATATGTGGCTCTGAGGGTGGAAGGATGGCACTCCATCTTCCAGACCTACCACAGGGGACAAATCTTGGGGGAATCATCTACTATTAGGTCCAGGGGAAGGGAGGGAGGGGAGTGCCAGCCAGGGAGAGGTGGCGGCAAGACTGATAAGCTGCCTGTCAGAGTAAAAAGCTATATGAAAAAAGGTTTTGCTATTTTCATTTTTTATAAAATGACAACCAAATCTAGAAATTTCATTGGCTGAGAGATATCAGCAATCACAATGCATTAAATCTCTATAGACGCACCGTCAGCTGTTGAATCAAATTTTCATTCCCCCCCCCAAAAAAACTACTTAGAGCCCTTTTATAAATGTAATGAGCCCCTCCAGGGTGTGCATGATAGGATTTTAATACATTTTCCAGGGACATAAGGACACTTGGCCTTCAGCCTCGTGCCTTACTACACCCCTGTGGTGTGCATCAGAATCCTGTAATGCACACTCTGTTGTGGCTTATTACTTACTTAAAGAATAAACAAATACAATAATAAACATAGAGAAATCAAAACATTAAACATACAGAGAAGAGAGGTACACCACTAACATTTGTATATATAGTCAGAAAAAATGTCAATTGCTTTTATATTGCATCTATAATAAGAATAGGAACCTTAAATAAAAAGGTAATTAGCTATCATTATTTGTCAATACAAATTTCTATTTCATAAGTTAATGTGCTGGCTTAAGTCAGCCCATGATATTTTTGCTTGTTATGTGCTACAGTGAAAATATCACAATATTCTCACTCTAGGTGGAGGATAAACACATATTCTCACTGTAAACCCTCAGCTTTATTCCTGTTTGATGTCTTCAAAATAAGCCTGAAATCTGCAGAGTTTTTGAAGGTGTGTAAGAACACTCTCCTACCCCCTTGTTGAAAGCTTATGCTGCCATTCAAAGGAGCAAAAGTCCCCCCTTGGCGATTTGTCACCATTTCCACCACCCCCATCCTGAAGTCATATAAAAATCTCATGAAAGCAGAACCATACGATCCCTCTTCATCACTCAGTCTGGATATGAAGTTATATACCTAGATTCTAACCAAATGTCTTGAGCGAATTCTCTCGAATTTATTCCACTTAGATCACACTGGATTTGTCATGCAGTGGCAGACTCAAGAACACATCAAGAGAAACCTGGACCTGCTTCAGTACGCATTAAGGACTCAGAAGCCAGTCCTGCCACTGAGCCTGGATAAGGACAAATTTTACCTCCAGTTTATTTTCCTGATTATGGCTAAGTACCAAAGACCATAGACCATGGTTAGGGTGAATGGCTCACCTTTCTGTAGATTCAAATGATCCTGTGGAACGTGGCAAGGTTGTCTGATGTCCCCTCTATTATTTGCACTCTTAGTGGAGGATTTGTCTCACTCATTCAGCAGTAACAGGATATCTCCAGTATTGTACTTAACGGGGAAGAAGAGAAGCTTGCTTTTTATGCAGTTTACTGATTTATTCGACTGATCCCACCTAATCTCTACCCTCCACAGTGCTCCATCAATATGTACAGTCGTTGAGGTATAATAATAGTATAGGCAAGACAGCTGCCCCGCACGTCGGTTACGACCCACCCTAGAGGTCAGGGAATGACATAAATCCCAGTGGAACCAACTTCAGACAAAATACCTTGGTGTTTATATCCCTGGTGACTCTTATAGTTTATATCAGCATAATTACCCTTCCTTACTAAATAAACTTTACGTAGATAGATAGGAGGTCAGTTCTACCGCTCAGATTTCACCAATGAATTGAGATGATTAAGATGATTATTTTTCCTCGCTTACATTATTTATTTCAGACCATACCAGTGTCCCCGCTGGGAGAATTATTCTGTGACTTTTTAATGCAATGCACTTCTGGAAACTATACAATGAAATGTTTTACCCTGGTTATCCTATGCCATCTCTGTGTTTTGCTGTTTGTTGTATCTGAACATCTTGTGTTGTATTGTTCTTGTGTTACTTCGACTTGCAACCTTTGTAAAATAGCCTTTTTGTGCTCAAAGATATTAATCCGAATTGGGAAATAAATAAATACATTAATTAATTAATTAATTTTCATGATTTGAAATGGCTTACATCAACAGTCTTGAGCACCCTCTCAACTGATCCAGCTATATTTTCCAATCATTTATTATACAATATGTTTACTGATTTTCAGAACAAATACAATAAAATGCAATTGACAAATAAGGGATATACAATGGTGAGCTGTCAGTTAAATGATTTATCTACACAAGTGCTGTTTGGCCGTGGGTAACCTGACAAGTGGCATAAGCCATGAGTGAGGTATCCGAGGTCAAACAGCACAAGAGTAGATAAATCATTTATCTGACAGCTCACCGTTGTATATTTCATTTATGCAACAGGAATGCTTTCTATCAGTGCAGGGACATTTGCTTTTGACTGTTTATCTTTTTTTAAAATGATAATTTCTGGGACTTTTGTTAACTTTCCTAGTGTATGTCCACCTAGCACTGTGGTTGCTATTAAATGAAACACCACTCATTTTGTAGAAAACTTTGTGCTGAACAAATGGCATGCTTACAGTACCATGCTACATTTTCATTTTAAAGTTATTTGCATTTGTTTGTTGAAAAAGTGGATAAAAAAATGGAATTTCCTGCTGTTTTTTGCTAATTATAAAAACAACTAAAAGATATCTATAAATGAAACACCACTCATTTTGTAGATATTTTTGTGCTGAACAACTTCTATGCTCACAGTACTATGCTATTATTTTTTAGTTTAAAGTTACTTGCATTTGTTTGTCAAAAACGTTAACAAAAAATTTAATTTTCTGCTGTTTTTTGCTGATTAGGAATAAATCTATAAGGTATCTATAAATGAAACACCACTCATTTTGTAGATAATTTTGTGCTGAATAACTTTCATGCTCACAGTAGCATGCTATCTTTTTTGTTTTAAAGTTATTTGCATTTGAATATAGTTAGTACTGGTACTGAGGCAGAACATTCTAAATGAGATCCGGAGTGATTGTGACATATCTACTATGTGTATAAATCTGTGATCATGTGTCTACTATGTGTATAAATGTGAAATTTCACATTTATACACATAGGCCGCGATATTCAGACTGTGCCAGGCAGTGGCGCAAGCCTGGGCGCAGCGCAACTGTGATGCGCTGGGGCCAGGTCCAGGTGATATTCAACTGGGATGCACCATGGCTCAGCACCGTTGAATATGGCATGGTCAGTGCACATACTGCGCATGGCGCAGTAGCACTGCATGGGGCAAACCACTGATAGGGAGCACGGGGATGCGCCAGCGCAAGTGCAGTTGTGCTAGGTGCAGCATCCATGATATTCAACAGGGGGCATACAAATGAAGCCATAATATATGCAAGGCACAAATGGGGCCATTTGCATGTCATTATAGCCCCATTTGCATGCCTTGCACAGGGCAGCCCGACGACTTACACCTGAAGCCCTGCACAGTATGATGTGAGCACAGTGGGGGTCCTGGGGCATTCCCCATCCCGTAGCCGCAGTCATGGTACAGCTCCATAATGTACATCCCTAGCAGTCTAGTGGCACCCCCCACCCTCCTGAATCCATAGTAACTGGCAATGTAAACACACCCTGGTGGTCTACTGGACCCCCTTCCTCCCAATCACCGGTAAATGGTGAATGAAGCAACCCCTGGCGATCTAGTGGACCCCCTGATAGCCCGACTGCTGGTAATTGTAGAATGACGCAGTCCCTGGTAGTCTAGTGGACACCCCTCCCTCCCAATTGCCGATAATTGTAGAAAGACTCAGTCCCTGGTGGTCTAGTGGAACACCCCACCCTCCCGTTTCTCCAATCACTGGTGACCCACTGTATTAAACGTCCCTAGTAGTCCAGTTGTACCTCCCCACCCAGTGTCATGATCATGGTAAAACCCTGAAATACAAATCCCTGGTGATCCAGTAGCACCCTCCACCCATCCCAACCCCACAGACTCCCTTGCCCACCCCGCTCCCCTCCTGTCATCAGTGGGCAGTTGCAACCCACCAGCATACTGCCCGGCCACCCGCTGAATGACAGGTATGGTATGGGCTTGCAGGGTGTATTGTACTAGATTATCCCAAATATGTGAATGACTTAATTCACATATTTGGGACTGTCTAGTACAGTATGCCATGCAAGCCCATACTGTACTATCATTCGCGGGTGGCCGGTGGTATGCGGGGTGGTAGCTGCCTGCCGATGACGGGGGTAAGGGGTCTGTGTGGGTGGGAGGGGTGGGGGTGCCACTGGTTCACCAGAGATTGTATTACAGGGTTTTACTCGTGATCGGTGGCAGCGTAGCAGGGGAGGTACCACCGACTACCAGGGACATTTAATACAGCAGATCCCTGGCAATTAGGGACACAGGAGGGTGGGGGGTTCTACTAGACCAACAGGGACTGAGCCTTTCTACAATTACCGTGATCGAGAGAGAGGGGGTCCACTAGAATACCAGGAATGCATCATTCTATAATTACCAGTGATCAAGCGACTGGGGGGAAGGGTGTCCACTAGACCACCACGGGTTGCTTCATTCACCATTTACCGGTGATCGGGAGGGAGGGGGTGCCACTCGACCACCAGGGAGCTGTGGATGCTTGTGGATGGTGTTCTGGGTGGGCGGGTGGCCACCCACATCTAGTGGCTGCTGTGTTGCACCACGCAATACAGCAGCCCGCCAGTGAATGGCCGGAATTTGTTCCCTCTTTTCCAGGGCTCAAATTTGAGCCGCCCTATGTGGCGCACTGCAGGGTTGTGCCAGCATATGTGCCACACATCCCAGACTGAATATCGGGATGTGCCACATATGCATGGGCACACCCCCTGCATCTGCGCCGCATACAATTACATTGTGCCCCGGCACATTGGGATTTGCGCTGCACCTGGCAGCCCTTTCAATATCCCATCAGATTACGCGGGCTGCGCCAGCAACTCTGTTGCGTCAGGCGCAAGCCCTTTGAATATCCAGGCCATAGTAGACACATCATCACAGATTTAATGCATAGGATTTATGTCCATACCTATTGCATAAACGAAAATACTACAAATAAAACATCAAAGTATATTTCAAGTTCTGAAATAGTTTCTAGTCTTTACTGCAATCATCTGCAGAATGTATCGATGTTGCCATTGTTATCAGACAAAAATACATAGTAATATCAAGTAGTATATAGAGATTTATGCATTGTTACCAGTACTTGGACTAATACTGAATTAATCTACACCATGTAACAATACCGTCTAATTCCACCAATAGACTAAGCAACAACAAAAAATATACTTATTATGACAAACATTAAATATCAATAAATAGCTGGTATTTACGTGAGTTACTTTCCAAAATGTTTCTTTTTTCTCATTTTCTATTTTTCTGTAATCCCCAAAATAGTCTCTTTTTAATGGTCTGCATGGGAACACCAGGAAGGGAGAGAGATTTTCCAAAATGACACCTGGTGCCATGCATATTAATAGCACTGCAATCGTCCCTATATTAAAAGCTTCGGAACCGTCAATGTAAAACTCTCTTCATTTCAATCTCATCCCACCTCTGGTTTGGATTTGAAGGTATAGAAGAGATTTAATTTCTTGAACATTTTCAATACATCAACTGACTTAGCTGACTTGCAGACTGAGCTCTGTGTTCACGCTGCTTCGACCAATGGGAAGTTGTCATCACTCTGTATATTTCAATAATCATTGGCATGTCTTAAAAGAATTTATACCAGAGATGGGTGTTCAACCCCGCTGCCTGTCCCCCACTTCCCCTCACCCATTTTAAAATATTTTACACTGGTGGCAGTGGCCCAACCCCCCTACTGATATCCACCCTGCTGCCTGACCCAGCTGTATATTGCAATGACCGGAAGTGGGTGTCAAACCCTGCTGCCAGTCCCGTACTCCCTTATGATTGCCTGTTTTAAAAAAATATACATCAGTGGCTGGTGGCCAACCCCTTTTTATTTTTATTAGCAACTAAACCATTGGCTTGCGAGATTCAGGCATCTGAATATTTTTTGGGCATACAAGTGGGAGACATAAGCCATTGATTGGCCCTATTTGTGTGCAACATTGCCTTGTTTTGATGGACGTCCCTCCCTCCCTCCTGCAGTTAGACAGTATATATCGGTGAGTACTCCTGTATTTTGGGATACAAGTTATATGGTACTAAATTGGAGATGTTACCTCTGAATGCTCTCTGCACTCATACACTGTTTACTTTTAAAAGAACACAGTGTTCCCACTACACAATGTGGGGAGGTTCGCACCAACTGGCAAACTCTTACGGACAAGAAGCCTCATAAAATAACTTTATTTCATGAAATACTGCAAATCTTTTCATGTGCAAAATAGGGCAACAAGCAAGCAGACGTACAATTGTGCAACCAAGAGCAAAATTGGAAATGCAGCTCACCTACTTTTTACGTTCTCGGCAGTCCTGTTGTTGGCATACAGGGAGGTCACATTTGCTATTGTCAATACATCTGTGTGCAGCTACAATGACAAAAAGAACAAGGTGACTTCAAACAAGCTGGAAAAAGCTTTAGTACATGCAGCTCTAAAAACACAGTAATATTTTTAATCCCAGTTCCTGGCCATCGTGGCAAAAACAACTAACTGGTGTACCACAAAGCCCCTTGGACATGCCAGCAGATGAACCAGGTGGATTAACGCACTTGCGTATCAACCATTGTGTGGGTAATTATCCAAGCGTAAAAATCAGCTTTCCCTTGTGAGATTCTGTTTCTTTGTTTCAATGCCCATGAAAAGGTCCTTTTGACAAGGTAATGTTTTTTTTTTTTGTAGCTGGTAGTAGTCCAAAGATATCCATGACTAACTCTGTCCTATAATGATACTACTCTGCAGCCATTTCAGAACCTTGTGATGTAATGGTGGGTGGAGCTATGCCTGGCAACATTGTTGTAATTGATGTGTCTGGCTGCCAACAGATGCAGGCAAGGCCAATACCTCATTTAAAAGAGCTTTTCCTATGCTTTCTTTCTATGGGGGTGTGGCTGTTCACTAACCTTAAAGCACCTGTAAAGGAGACTGTAATGTTGGAATCAAATATACCTGCAGTGATCTGCATATTCATTAGAAACGTTGCATATCATGCATCACAAAGAGACATGCAGGTGTTTTTCCACATTAGACTGGTAGAGTTTAATTAAGGCAGTTTAAAAGGGCTGAGTTACTAAACTATGACCAGAATACACAAGTCTCTATGGACTGCATCGCAACGACCCTGGTGGCACTACGACAATGCTTCAAGTCAGTAGCGCCATTTTCTTGGCATTTTTAACACTGGTGTCTGTTCTTGGCATTGTGGTGAACATCTTCATTATTGCCATGAACCTGTATGACTTCAGGAAAACCTGAGGTCTTCCACCCGACGATTTGATCATGATGAGCCTGGCTGTCTCCAACATCCTTCTGTTGTGCACACTGTACACATTGTGTGTGTACCTACTGCTTGATATCCCTTGTCACCCTGATCCACTGCTTTATTTCTTTGAAATGATTATCTTAACCTCAAGGTCGTGGCTTCTGACCTGGCTCTGCATCTTCTACTCTGTGAAGATACTTGACAGCACTCAGAGGGTCTTCTACCAGATCAAACAGTGGTTCTCTGTCACTATTCCTTACCTGACTCTCAGCAGTGTGGTAGGCATGGTATCACGAGTGGTATCACTGTATTTAGTACAGTCAGCCCAGCCAACACAACTTTCACTGATAGCAGCTGCACACTAGTTGAGGTCTCAAATCAATGCAAAGCTTTATTGTATGTGTATATATCCTTCCGCAGCGTCCTGCCCTTCATCATCAGGGTGGTCAGCAGCTCCATCATCATCATCACCCACCGCAGACACAGCAGGAGGATGGACGCCAGCCCAAGTAGTTTTGTCAATCCTCATTTCGAAGCTCATATCTGTGTGGTCAAGATGATCATTGCCCTCATCCTGATCCATGTCTTGTACGTACTATTTATTTGACTTATTGAAAAGTTTCACCAGGAAAGGCACACTGAGCAACATAGAAACATAGAATTTGACGGCAGATAAGGACCGCTTGGCTCACCCAGTCTGCCCATTTTCCTACCTAATGGATAAGCTGCAGATCCTAGTTAACCAGCAGCCTACTTCTTTCTACCCCCACCCCCTAGAATTGCCTTATGACTGTCCCATGCATGCTTGAATTCAGTCACTGTTTTTGACTCCACAACCTCCTCTGGAAGGCCGTTCCATGCATCCACAACCCTCTCTGTGAAAAAATACTTCCTTACATTACCTCTGAGCCGCCCCCATTTTCAAATTGTGCCCCCTTGTTCTTGCAACCTCTTTTTTTGAAAGATGCTACCCTCTTGGACTTTGTTGATTCCCTTGAGGTACTTGAAAGTTTCTATCATGTCCCCCCTCTCCCTCCTTTCCTCGAGGCTATACATATTAAGCTCCTTTAGTCTCTCTTCATATGTCTTCCGGTGCAGACCCTGCACCATTTTAGTTGCCCTCCTCTGGACAGCTTCCATCTTGTCTATGTCCTTGCGGAGATTGGGTCTCCAGAACTGCACACAGTACTCCAGATGGGGTCTCACCAGCTGTCTGTACAGAGGGATAACAACTTCCTGTTTTCTACTGGTGATGCCTCTCCCTATGCATCCCAGTATCCCCCCAGTCCTCCTTACTGCCCTCTCACATTGCTTTCCCACCTTTAAGTCATCTGATATGACTACCCCCAGGTCCCTTTCCATTTTTGTTGTTGTTAGTATCTCACTCCCCATTGTGTACTCTTCCACTGGGTTTTTGTTTTCCAGGTGCATTACCTTGCACTTCTTAGCATTAAATCTTTTTTTTTTTTTGAAATTCAAGTTTATTGACATTGTATCGGCACACAGATAAAAGACAGTACCTTACAGAAGATAATCTGTGACAGCACAGTGCCACTTACAAAGTACCACTAAAAGATAGACATGTCAATTTTTCTGGTATAAACCCCCCCACTTTAACTGCCCTACCCTAGCCTCCCCACCCCCAACACAACGAGGGTTGAGATAGAACTGCTTTCAAAGAAACGAACTAGGGTCGATTTATTTCACCATGGCTGATTATGAATGGAGCAAATAAAGAGTCTGAAAGGGGCCCCAAATTCGATCGAATTTCAAGGAATTACCCTCCTCATAGCTCCAAGTTTTTCCATATTTAAGTTAAAGAGTAGTTTTGTAGCCACTCAACATAGTTGGGTGAGGTGTTATCCAACCAGTGCCGTAACACTGTTTTCTTGACCGAAGATGAGATCAAGGCCATGTAGTATCTTCGAGACTTTACAGCAATTCCAGTATAGTCACCTATCAGACAGATTTCGGGAGTGAAGCAATTTTCAATGCCCAATAACGGATCCGCCTTGAGTTTAATTTGGTCCCACAACCCTTTTACTGAAGGACATTCCCAGAAGATGTGAAAAAGGTCTCCCTCAGTTTGCTGACATCGAGTACAAAACGCATCCGTGATACGTCCCACCTTATATAATTTGGAAGGAGACCAGAACAGGTTATTTAAAAAATAGAATTGCATAATACGTAATCTGTCCTGGGTGATATACTGGTACGTGTGTGTGCCAAATAAGATCCCAGTTTCGGTCCTGATCCCCCAAACGGTCCAACCAGAATCGCGGCCTGTTCACAGTGTCCGCATAAACTTGCTCAAATAACATCTTATAGACCTTGAAACTGCACGCGCTCCAAGCCCAGCGGTCAGGGTTCAAACCATGCCTCATTGATCTTTCCTTCCTTTAGTTTAGTCTTAAAATTCTCCAGCAGGTGTACGAGTTGATATACTTTAAAAGATTGGTTGGGCCCTAAATTATACTTATTAAAACTTCTGCAACTGATAAGCACCTTTCCCGTGCATAATGTCTGCCACCCTTAGCCCTTTCAGAAAGGGAAGCCAGGACTCCTTTATTATTTTCCCCCAACCGCAAGATTAGGGTTATAACATACTGGTTGATATCTATCTGCCCACGGGAATAGCGAAGGGATGCACATAGCTGAATGTGTGCGTAAGGAAAGTTTAATTGGGGTGGTTGCTAGACTAGTGGGAGAGATTTTAATGGAACGAAAGGAGAGCCTTCGTTCAACCCCAGCCATTTTTATTAATTCCCTTTCCAGTACAACCCAGGGGGGGACATACGGTAGTAGCTCCAAATCTTTGAGGGGTAGGAGCCAGAGCATATATTTACAGAGACTGCTTGCCCAGTGATATAGCCCAAAATGTGGCAATCTCAAACCAGCCTTCTCCTTCGGAGCAGCGAGTTTATGATAAGCTCTACGGGGCGGTTTCTTTCCCCAGATGAACTCTGAGATGATTGAGTGCAGTGCTTTGTGCCATTTTAGGGGTAACCATACATTAAGCATGTTTAGAGGGTAAAAAACCCTCGGCAGCACATTCATCTTTACTATATTGACCTTTCCCCAAAGAGAGAGCGGAAGTCTGCCCCATCTTTCCAGATCTTGTTTTATAGTAACCTTAAGGGCGTCCAAATTAAGTTTCACCATTTTGGCCTCTGATCTGGCCAAAACAATGCCAAGGTATTTCAGGGTGAGAGGGGCCCAACGTACCCCCAGTTCCAAAATGTGCGACTTAAGAACTTTCACATTAAGAGGGAAAAACTGGGTTTTCCTTATGTTAACTTTGTAGTTGGATAGCTTACCACAGGACGCGATGACTTCAAGCACCGCTGGCACTGAGGTTTGGGGATGGCTAATGTGAAGTAGAATATCATCTGCAAAAGCTGAAAGCTTGAGTTCCAGTGACCCAATTCTTATCCCCTTAATCCTAGGATCCTGTCTGATATTACACAACAGTGGCTCCAAATATAAATTGAACAGAAGAGGGGATAAAGGACAACCCTGCTTAGTGCCCGATAACAAGGGTAGACCTGCCGAAAAACCCCATTACAATATATTTTTGGACGGTGATCTATATAGTGCAAACACCATATCAATAAAATGGGCTGGGAAACCGAATTGTTCCATAGTCAAAGACAAAACCTCCAATCTACTCTGTCGAATGCTTTTCAGCATCTACCGACATCAAACCACATGGGGTTTTACTATCCTAGAAGCTGAAAAATGTGGGATAGCTTACGGAGATGATCTGACGCTAGTCTACCACCATAAATCCCACCTGATCTTGGTGTATTAACCTAGGAAGGACCCTAGCTAGGCGGGCAGCTAGTACTTTCGCTAAGATTTTACATCATAGTTGATTAAAGCTATGGGCCTATAGTTCGGGACCTTATCTCGATCTTTCCCCTTTGGGGATAAGTACTATCAGGGATTCAAAAGATGACTGTCGATGATTTGAGGTAAATATATTATGGAATAGCCTTTTTAAACCTGGGCATAGCTGTCTACTAAAACATTTGTAGAAATTCGGAGAGAACCCATCCGGTCCGGGAGCTTTGTCAGCCGGGAGAGTCTGAATCGCATCGAGGATTTCGGACTCTGATATCGGGGCGGAAAGCATTTCCTTCTGATCGTCTCTTATACTAGGTAAATTACACGTGGAAAGATAAACCTTGACTTCCTCACTACTCGGTCTGTTGGACTCTTAGTATTAAATCTAAGCTGCCATACATTTGACCATTCCTCTAACCTTGACAAGTCCCTTCTCATCCTTTACACCCCACCTTGTGCATCAACTCTGTTGCAGATCTTTGTGCCATCTGCAAAGAGACATACTTTTCCTTCCAGTCCGTCTGCAATGTCGCTTACAAAGACATTGAAGAGGACCGGTCCTAATACTGAACCCCACGGCACCCCACTAGTAACCCCCTTTCTTCAGAGTGGACTCTATTTACTATTACCCTCTGTGTCCTATTCTCCAGCCAATTCTTTACCCAGGCTATCATCTTGGGACCCACTCCCAGGCTGGCTAACTTGTATATTAATATTTTGTGTGGGACTGAGTCAAATGCCTTGCTAAAGTCTAGGTAGGCCATGTCCACAGCCCCTCCCTGATCTACTACTTTGGTCACCCAGTCAAAGAAATCTATTAGATTTGTCTGACATGACCTTCCCGCTGTGAATCCATGCTGCCTTGGGTCCTGTGCCCCTCTGGCCTCTAGGTACTCGACAATTCTTTCCTTCAGAAGTGATTCCATCATTTTCCCTGTCACTGAGGTTAAACTAACTGGTCTGTAGTTTCCCGCTTCTGCCCTGCTCCCACTTTTGTGAAGGGGAATCACATCAGCCCTCCTCCAGTCCTCAGGTACCACCCCATCCTCCCATGATTTGTTAAAGAGGGTAGTCAGTGGTGTCACTAGTTCTACCCTTAGTTCTTTTTGAATTCTGGGATGAATCCCATCAGGCCACATGGCTTTGTCCACCTTCAGTTTTAAGAGTTCTTTCAAGACCCTTTCTTCTGTAAATGGGCTGGTATCAACTTCTGTATCCAGAGTGTTTCTATTGTTTGTTTTAGGTACCTCCCCCTCTTCGTTTATAAATACTGAGCAAAAATATTTGTTTAGTATCTCTGCCTTTTCACAGTCACCCTCTGCCCACCCCCCTCCCCTTTATTAAGCCTCACTATCCCTCCCTTAGTCTTCCTTCGCTCCCTGATGTACCTAAAAAAGGTTTTATCTCCCTTCTTAACTGAGTTGGCTATCTTTTCCTCAGTTTGGGCCTTTGCTGTTCTGACTGCCTTCCCAGCTTCCTTTTACTTTAACTGATACACTTCTCTGTCCTGTTCCTTCTGTGATTCCTTGTACTTTCTGAATGCTTTGTTTTTCTCTTGAACCTTCACTGCCACCTCCTTTGAGGTTACTCATCTCATGGTGTATCCTGGGGTAGAGGGGAGTGGAGGTACATACAGAGGTTATGAATCAACCATTTGATAACAATAGAAACAGAAACATCCAATATGATAATTGCGCATGAGTGGTGCCATGTACAGTACAATACAATATCCATTTACAGTGGCAGAGTGGTGCTTGGTATAGTACAATACAATATACATTTTGCCAGGTAAAGTACAATACAATATACATTTACAGTGGCAACATACAATGCAATGCAGAGGACTGCCGAGTGTAGCTTGGGGAGGGTAGTGGGAGGAAAAGTGGTTGAGTGGGGAATAGACAACGTAAGTTATAAAAAAAACCAAAGGGTATAGGCAGAACAGATGTAGGCCAGGGGTACACTAACTACGGTGCATTAAATCTCTATAAACATATGATCAGCTGCTGAATCTCTTTTTCCTTCAAAAAGGAACTACTTAGAGCTCTTTTATAGGTGTAATGAGCCCTTCCGGGTGCGCATGATAGGATTGTAATGCATTTTCCTGGGGCATAAGGACACTTGGTCTTCAGCCTTGTATCCTAATTATTTACATGTAACTGTCTTTGTCTTTTCTGCAATTACATCTCTGTATGTAAACTGTTGCATCTGTATGTAAATTGTTTCATTTGTAACTGAATGTAATTTGACATAATTTATATGGATATAATTAATTCTGGGTAGCCCCTGGAAAAAGGGACATTATGGCTCAGTGGGCTTACCCAGTTAACAAATTTCAATAAATAAATAAATTAACTTACTACACCCCGGGGTATGCATTAGAATTCTATAATATACACCCTGTTGTGGCTTATTACTTAATTAAAGAATAAACAAATACAACAATAATAGACATACAGAAATCAAAACATTCATCATACATAGAAGAGTAGTACAATCCTATACATGGAAGAGTAGTACAACTCTATACATAGAAGAGTAGTAATACTCTATACATAGAAGAGTAGTACTACTCTATACTTTGAAGAGTAGTACTACTCTATGCATAGAAGAGTAGTACTTTATTTATTATGTTTGCTTGCACGCATGTGCAAGAAACATAGTGCCATCATCAGAGTTTTCGGAGGTGTGTCAGTCCTCTTCCAATTCAGTCAGTGTGTTTGAAGGTGAAGCGCGGTTCTCCAATGCCTGCTGACATCTGTCAACCGCAGCTCCAAATATGCAGTGGCATACAGTTGAAAGAGAGAGTTACGCTTCAGTGAGCAGCGATCAGATATCGCCTGCTCATGCGCCGCCCCCTACACACACACACACACACACACACGCTGCTGCTTTCTGCTCCCCAACGCACACACTGTATAGCGGCGGGGTGCCCAATCCCCGTCGAATGTACTCGCTCCCCGAAACACGGTTTCCATATACCACGCTGGGTGCCCACCCCAGCGTGGCTGCCTCGGATATAGCCGATGGGGTGCCCAATCCTGCGCTCCACTGTGTCTCCCCGGTACAGGGTGCCACGCTGGGAGCCCATCCCAGCGTGGCAACAGATGCCACGGGCGACGGGGTGCCCAACTCTGTTGGCTCCACGCCCCCAGCCATCCTTCTGCCATGCTGGGAGCCCACCCCAGCGTGGCAAAGGTCCCGCTGCGTCTTTAAAACAAAACCTGTAAAGAAAAATGGTCCCTCACAGTCTCCCTGCCCCCTGCACCCACCCACTGCACCCTGCCTCCCCACCCCCTCACCCCATACGCATTCGGAGTTCGGCGCGACGATCTTCGGTGGACCGGGAACACGCCTGCACTCTTCAAAGCCGACCGCGAACTGAGGAAATGCCGGTAAGCTGTATAATGGGATAGATAGGGTTTGCATATCTCAAGTATTTTTTGGAATTTTTGCACCAAATTTTCAACATGGGGTTTTTGGGACCCCTCCTCATGAATTCTTGCACTGTCATGGTGTTACACGGGCCCAAAGGGTGATTTCACAGCCACTGTGCGAAATCACCTTTCCAGAAGGATTAATGAAATGACACTGCCAGTGTTCATAAGGTGGGCTCTCAAAAAGCCTATTTTGAAAATTTGGTGGAAAAATTCCTTAAAATGACGGTTTTACGAGTGTGCATTGCGCAGTTCCTACGCACGCTCGTAAGTTCGCGAATTTTCAATATTTTCATTCCAGATTTTCAACATTGTCATTTTACCACACCTTCTTATGAGCAGTACAGCTGTCATTTTTCACATCTTGCCCACAACATGTTTCTCTGCCCATGTGCGCACAATGGCGCAGTCGGTTGTCGTAATCAATGTATGGGACACATTAAGAAAATCACAGTGACACGGTTCATCATCAGAGGTCTTAAAATGGCTATGTTAAAAATTTGGTGAAAAATTTAAAATGACTGTTTTACGAAAGCATGCGCTGCAGTTCCTACGCACACTGTAAGTTCACGAAATTTCAATATTTTCACTCCAGATTTAAACATTGCCATTTTACCACACCTCCTTATGAGCAGTACAGCTGTCATTTTCACATCTCACCCAAAACATGTTTCTGCCCATGTAGCGCACAATGGCGCAGTCAGTGTGCGAAATCAATGTACGGACACATTAAGAAAATCACAGTGACACTGTTCATGAGCAGAGGTCTTAAAATGGCTATGTTGAAAATTTGGGAAAAATTCTAAAATTACTGTTTTACAAGCGTATGCTAGAAAGTTCCTACGCACGTCAGAAGTTCATTAAATTTTCAATATTTTCACTCCAGATTTTCAACATTGCCATTTTACCACACTTCCTTATGAGCAGTACAGTTGCCATTTTTCACATCTCACCCATAACGTGTTTCTGCCCATGTAGCGCACAATGGCGCAGTCGGTGTGCGAAATCAATGTATGAGACACGTTAAGAAAGTCACAGTGACACTGGTCATGAGCAGAGGTGTTAAAATGGCTATGTTGAAAATTTGGTGAAAAAATTCCCAATAATGACTGTTTTAGGAGCGCACGTTGCGCAGTTCCTACGCACGCTAGCAAGTTTGCGAATTTGTAATATTTGCACACCAGATTTTCAACAGTGCCATTTTACCGCACTTCCTTATGAGCAGTACAGCTACCATTTTTCACATCTCGCCCAAAATGTGTTTCCGCACATGTAGCTCACAATGGTACAGTCGGTGTGGGAAAACAATGTTTGGGACAGATTAAGAAAATCACAGTGACACTGGTCATGAGCAGAGGTCTTAAAATGGCTATGTTGAAAATTTGGTGACAAAACTCCATAAAATGACTGTGTTACGAGTGAGCATTGCGCAGTTTCCACGCACCTTCGTAAGTTCATGAATTTGTAAAATTTTCAGTCCAGATTTTCACCAGTGGCATTTTTCCACACCTCCTTATGAACAGTACAGCTGTCATTTTCCACAACATGGCCGAAATGTGTTTTCACACTTTCAGCACAGAAATGCGTGGTGGCTGTGGGAAATCATTGTTCGAGACATTTAAAGAAAATCACACTGACACTGTTCATGATCGGAGGTCCCAAAATGCCTGTGTTAACAATCTGCTGTAAAAAAATCCCCAAACTAGTTACATTACGGGTGTGCGTTGCACAGTTTCTATGCACGCGCGTGACTTCACCAGTTTTTAAGATTTTCATAGCAGATTTTCAACATTGCCATTTTTTTACCTCCCATGAACAGTACCGCTGTCATTTTTCACATCCTGTTTGAATGTGTTTTGCACCTGTGGTGCCAAATGCCGTAGTCGCCAGTAAATGCAGTTTTCGGCTAACAAACTGATATTGCCACTGTTCATGAGGTGGGGGTCACAAAAAACATGTTGAAAATTTGCAGTGAAAATACCAACGAATGCCTGAGGTGTTAGGGTTTCCGACCATAACGTCCCACCCTGTAGAGAATGACAGGCATCAGGGGTGTGACTTGGGATTCTTGCCTGTCATGCCCATACCATTCCACCCCCACCCACACCCTGCAGCCAGTGAGAGGCATCAAGGTGTGCCTCGTACTCTTCGGGCCCAAACTTCACCCCATTCTCCTATACCGCACCCATCTCACCGTATTTCCTGATGGAATGGGGTGTGCATAAGGGCCAAAGACCCAAAGCACACCGTGACACTTGTCAGTGTCTGCAGGGTAGGGTGTTGTGAAATGGCGTGGTCGTTATGCCTGATGACCCAAAGGCACACCCCAATGCCTGTCACTCTCTGCAGGGTGGTGGTGGGGTTGGCTTCAGTTCAATACTTCGCTGCCATTCCTATTATGCAGCTCTGTAACTTCTACACTACCAATGCCAATGCCAGCAAGCAAACATTCGGCATTGACAAATGCTTGTTTATTTAGTTATTAAATCTAGGATTACAAGTACTGTACCTTTGAGCCAAGGCTCTTTTACAAAGGTTCCACATCAAAGAAGGTGCAATATAGAAGTAAACAAGACATTGAGTTACATAGGCATGGTAAATAGTATAACAGCATGTACATGTATGAGTACTACTCTATACATAGAAGAGTAATACTACTCTATACATTGAAGAGTAGTATTACTCTATACATAGAAGAGAAGTACAACTGTATACATAGAAGAGTAATACTCTATACATAGAAGAGTAGTACTACTCTATACTTTGAAGAGTAGTACTACTCTATACAAAGAAGAGTAGTACTACTCTATACATAGAGTAGTACTACTCTACACATCGACGAGAAGTACAACTGTATACATAGAAGAGTAGTAGAACTGTATACATAGAAAAGTAGTACGACTCTACACATTGAAGAGTAGTACTACTCTGCATAGAAGAATAGTACAACTCTATACATAAAAGGGTAGTACAACTTTATACCTAGAAGAGTAGTACTACTCTATACATTTAAGAGTAATACTACTCTATACATTGAAGAGCAGTATTACTCTATACATTGAAAAGTAGTACTACTCAATACATAGAAGAGTAGTACTGCTCTATACATAGAAGAGCAGTACTACACTAACATACATAGTCTAAAAAAAATTTCAGTTGCTTTTACACTGCCTCTATAACAAGAATAGGAACCTTAAATAAAAAAGGTAGTTATCATTATTTGTCTAAGCAAATTTCTATTTCATAAGTTAATGTACTATCTTAAGTCAGCCCATGATACTTTTGCTCGTCATGGACCTACAGTGAGAAGTTCACAATGTTCTCAATCTAGGTGGAGAACAAACACATATTCTCACTGTAAACCCTCAGTTTTGTCCCAGTTTGATGTCTTCAGAATACGCCTGATATCTGCAGAGTTTCTGAAGGTTAGCAAGGGCATTCTCCTACACCCCTTTGTTGAATGCTTGTACAGTCATTCAAAAGGGTGATAGTCCCCCCCCCTTGGCGATTTGTCACTATTTCCCCAGCTTCATTGTTGTACCCATGAAAGTAGAATCATATAAAGCAACTTCAATACTCAGTTTGGATTACAAGTTATATACCTTAATTCTAGTCAAATGTCTTCAACAAATTCTCCCTTATTCCACTTTGATCAGACTGGATTTGTCATGCAGTGACAGACCCAAGAAAACATCACAAAAACCCTTGACCTGCTTCAGTACACAGGCAGGATTCAAAAGTCAGTCCAGATGCTGACCCTGGATGCAGAATAAACTTTTGACAGGGTAGGTTCATAGGTTCATAGGAAAAATACAAAGTCGAGGGAACGAGCCCAATATGACTTCGCCATCCATTATCCAGGATGGAAATAGTACTTTTTATCTCCCATATAATTGTCCAGATTAATTTTGAAAACACTAAAACTGGGGCTATTTACTACATTTGATGGCAGGGAGTTCGAAACTGGAACAGCTCTCTGGGTTATAAAATTTTTCCTTTTGGTAGTCTGTATATTAAATGTCTTAATTTTAACATTATGGGATCTGGTGACACTTAAACTGTTTCCTGGTTCAAGACAAAGAGTTTCAAATAAGGAAACATCTTTTAAGGCCCGAAAAATTAGACATAGATCCCCTCTTATAGACCTATATTCTAATGAATAGAGGTTAAGTTTTTTTAGTCTTTCGAGATATGGAGTATGTTTAAGGCCCTTAATACTTTTAGTGAATCTACGTTATACCCTTTCCCTTTTAATCTTATCCTTTACAAACGTAGGTGCACAGAATGGTGAACAATAGTCAAACTTTGATCTTATCAGACTACTATATAGGGGAATTAATACCTCAGGGTCTCTACTCTTAAGATTTTTAAGTATACAGTTAATTAGGCGATGACATTTTTTAACCATTAGGTTATTGTGGTCTGTAAATTTTAGATTATCAGTAATTACAACTCCCAGATAATTTTCGGATGAAACTACAGTCAATGGTACATTTTTCAACATGTAATGCGCTTTTAGATTATTTCTTCCAAAGTGCATAACCTTGCATTTATTTGTATTTAAAGATAAATTCTTATCACTAGCCCAGGTTAATATATTATTTAGGTTTGACTGAAGATTACAAACTGAGGCTGCATCATTAACAATGCAGCCAAGCTTAACATCATCGGCATACTTATTTATCCACACACCATTTGATGTAGACATGCTGGCAACTACTAGATTAAATAAAAAGGGTCCCAGCACGGAGCCCTGGGGCACACCACTTGTCACACTACTCCAATCGGAGACATAACCTCTGATACTGACTTGTTGTTTTCTCACTAGTAACCATGATACAATCCATTTGATTATATTTATACATATGTCTTGATTATATAGACATTCTATTATTGTTTTATGTGAGACGGAATCAAATGCCTTTTCATAGTCTAGGAAAATTACATCAGCTGGAAGACCAGCATCCAATGCCTGGCTCACCGGTTCAAAAAAATTTATAAAATTTTCCTGACACAATCGTCCCTTGCAAAAACCACACTGAAAAATATCAGTATTCATAGAACCTTTAAAATGCTCTTCAAGTTTTTGCAGAATGAGTTTTTCCATAATTTTACCAATATTAGGAGTAAGACTAATAGGTCTATACTGTTTGGCAAGAAATTTTAATTTTAAATTTAGGGTGTCATGGAAATTTCTTTAAAATACCCTCAACAGATTCAGATTTCACCCCATATTATCTACCTGATTATAGCTATGTACCAAAGACAGACTCATGGTTAGGGAGAATGGCACACATTCCCCTCAGTTTGAATTATCCAGTGGAGTGTGGCAAGGTTACCCAATGTCCCTCTATTATTCACATTCTTAGTGGAGCCTTTGTCTCAAATCATTTGGCAGCAAAAGGACATCTCCAGTATTGCACTTAAAGGGGAAGAACACAGACTTGCTTTTAATCACACCTAATCTCTACTCCCTTTGTGGACAGTGATCCATCAATATGGACAGTTGTTAGGGTATAAAATTAGTATAGACAAGACAGCTGCCAAACATAAGTTATGACTCACCCCTAAAGGTCTGAAAATTATATCAATTCCAGTGGAAAAAACTTCAGACAAAATATCTTGGTGTTTACATCCCTGCCAACTCTTCTAGTTTATATCAGCATAATTACTCTCCCTTACTAAGTAAGTGCTCACCACCCAATCAGGGTTGGTGGCTGGCATAAATGCCATTCATCTTCAGATCCAGCTGCTGTCTACCCTATAAGTTTGGTATATCAAAATACAACTACTCTGCAAAAACCTTTCACCTGTGAAAGCACCTCTTTACCTGTCTTTCTGCCTGTCCATCCTCCAACTATCTGTCTGCCTGCCTACCTATCTATCTATCTATCTCTATCTGTTTCAAAAGTTTTACCAGGAAAGACATACTGAGCTGAACAGCAGCTCATTTTCAGATGCATCGGGGGGGGGTAGGGGTAAGGCGGATGAAAATATACAAACAATATAACATAATGAGGAGCGGTACACTATACAATCAGAAGAAGAAGGATGCATAATAAGTAAGCAGAATACAGCAATATAAACATTTAAGCATTTACAATTTTACATATCCAATTAAATTTACAAGTTGTGGGTAGCTGTTCGTAGGGAGGTCTACCAGACACCCAGCAAGGGCCAAAGTACCTAGGCATATTACAGCCAAACGCAGAGAGGAAACAATAGGTGGGATAAATATTTGGGAGGAGATGGGGGTTGAGGGTGAGTTAGAGGTGGGGAGTAGAGGTCAGGGTATGAGAAGAGGAAAGAGGAGACTAGGTAGAGGAGGGGCATAGGGATGGAAGAATCAGAAGCAGTAGCAGCTAGATGAGTACAGCTCACATAGAAGGAAGGAGAGAAAGTGTAGAGAAGTGGCAGAGTAGGTGGTTAGTGGGAGGGAGTTCCATAGTTTGGGAAGACAGAAGGAGAAAGTCACTTGACCAACTGTAGACAACTTATGCGGGAGAGTGAGGAGGCAATAGGTAGGGTTTCGTAGGGAGTAGGAGGAGGGGGGAAGGGATGTGAGATGTGAGGAGAGATATGAGGGAAGAGAGCCGTGTCAGTGTTTGGCCAGGAAGGAGGTGCATTGAGTAAGACGTCTGGACTCTAATGAGAAAAGTGAGAAGGCAGAGTACGGAAAACAGTGGATGGTGTGGGGGGGTGGAGTCAAGAGCAATGTGGCAAATTGAGTGGAAGACTGGGTGCAGTCTGGCCAGTGTAGGGTTATGAGCAGCACTGTATACTATGTCTATGTAGACAAAGATGTGGAGAATCATTCTCTGTAATACTGCTCTGTGAGAAGGCAAGGGGATATGACCGCTGTTATGATACAAAGCCCCTAGTTTTGGGTGTAATGTTTTGTGGATTGCCTCGACATGAGCTGAGAAGTCCAGATGCCAGTCTAGCCATACCCCCAGGTATTTGAAGGATGGATCATCTTCAAGAGGGAGCCCATCAAAGGTGTGAAAGGAGGGGGCGGTTGTAAGTCTCGAAATATTTTGCCTGTTTCCAAAGGTCATGGAGACCATCTTCTTTGCATTTAGAGCCAGCTGATTTGAGTGGTGCCAGGGCTGGATGATGTCAAAGTCCAGTTGAAGTCTAGCCATCAGATCAGAGGGGGAAAATACAGAAGCAAACAGTACTGTATCATCAGTGCACATGTGGATGGACGCTGAGGTGCAGACTGTAGGGAGGTTATTTAGAAAAATGGAGACAAGGATGGGGCCAAGAACAAAGCCTTGGGGGACTCCAGTGCTGATTGGGAGGGCTGGGAAATGGTGCAGTCAATTTTAACTGATTGGGTTATGCCCAGAAGGTGATGAAACCAATCAGTGGCATGAGAAGAGAATGGGGTGGGAGACGGTGTCAAAGGCTTTGTCAAGGTCGACAAAATGATTTGGCCCTCGTCCATCCCAGAGAGAATGGAGTCAGTTAGCCTAAGGAGGCAGGTGGAGGTGGAATGGGATATATGGAAGCCAGACTGGAATGGTGTGAAGAAAGAAGAGTCCAGGAAGGAGGGGAATTGAGAAAGGACTAGGTGTTCCTGTAGTTTGGCAAGAGTGGGTAATAGAGAGATAGAGCAACAGCTGCCTGGGATAGAGGGGTCTCCACATGTAGGAAGGAGTATTACTGTGGCATGCTTCCAGACATCTGGGACAGAAGCAAGAAAGAAGAAGAGGTTCAGAAGGGAAGGGAGTAGAAAACAGATGGCAGGGACACTGAGAGGTGCAGCAGTTTAGGGTCTAGTCCATCTGGGCTCTTGTCCTTGAGGGGATAAGAACCAGAAGGGCCTTAAATGCATCAAATGGGGAGATAGGAGAAAAGGATAATGGAGGGGTGGAAGAGATGGAAATGTTGGGAGATCTATCTATCTATCTATCTATCTATCTATCTATCTATCTATCTATCGATCTATCTATCTGTCTGTCTGTCTATCAATCTACCCATGGACAGTACTGCATATATCTGTCTGTCTGTCTATCTATCTAGCTATCATAGGCCCCAAGAAACCAGTTTGGGTAGGGACATGAACCTGTGGATAAAATCAAGGCAGTATAATGCAGAGGTTTAAGGATCTGAGCTGCAAATCTGGAGACCTGGGCTTGAATCCCACAGCCCCCATGTTGGCAGATCTGTCTGTCTTTCTGTCTTCATGGACAGTACTGTATACATCTGTCTGTCTGTCTGTCTATCTAATGTAGATAGGCCCCAAGGAACTAGTTGGTGTAGGGGTATGGACCCCTGGGTAAAATCAAGGCAGTATAGCACAGTAGTTTAAGGCTCTGAGCTTCAAATCTGGAGACCTGGGTTTGAATCCCACAGCTCCCACTTGCATACTGTGTGACCCTGAGCAAGTCAATTAACTTCCCTGTGCTCCCAGGTCGCACCTGTAAACATGCTTTCAGCTTAATGTGCCACTGCTGGTTAAATAAGTGGGAAAAAATTATGGTACAGTGTAATGCAGTGAGTACCTGGGATGGAATAATGAAACAAAGATCAAAAGTAGCAGAGAGATGCCCATAAGGCTGTGTACCACCTGTCAGTATACTAAATACACCCAGCTTGTTCTCATCTCATTTGGATCTCTGTTTGTGTCTGGTCTATGTTTAATGGTGCCTCAGTGTATGGCTAAGGTGCCTTCAGCACACTGTCTAGGACACATGGTGGACAAAGATAGTGGTGTGAGGTACAGGTTCTATGTCACATGGCAGGTGCTCCTCTAACCAGAAGGGCCAACATATGCCTCTAAACATGGGGTTCACTACATATCTATCTACTACATCTAACTCCTTCTGCTACTCTAGAGATGAATACATAGCCACAAAGTAGTTAAGAATTAGTGAAAGAGACATTTGTGATGGAACATAGCATCCCCTTAAATATTTGCATATTCATTGCAAACTATGCATAGAATCTAGTAAGAGCTATGACATGTTCTTACTGTCATATAAGGCAGACAGAATTTAGTCACTGCCATGGGAGAAATAGTGACAACTGAGTGTGATAGTTTTTACAGAAAACATTCAGGGACTCTGGAGGTACAAATATGCTTTCAAATGGAAATATTGCCATACTAGCATTTTCAACACTGGTGGCCACACTTGACTTTGTAGGCAACATCTTCATCATAGCCACAAACCTCCATGACATCAAGAAAAATGGAGGCCTTCCACCTAATGACTTGATTGTGACAAGCCTGGCTGTCTCCAGCATCATTCTCTAGTGTACACTTTACACATCTTGTGTGCAGGTGTTACTAGATATGAGTTGTTACCTCGATACGCTTTATTATTTTTTTGACATGATTAGCTGTTTCCTGAGCTCATGGTTTCTGAGCTGGCTCTGCATCGTCTTCTATGTGAAGATAATCAACAGCACTCAGATGTTCTTCGTCTGGCTCAAACAGTGGATCTCCAACATGGTGCCCTACCTGCTCCTTGTCACTATGGTTGGAAATGGTATCATTAGTGGGATCGCAGCCTTTAATAAAAAAAAAACACACAGACCAGTCAACATAACCTGCAATAACTGCAGTTACACATGCAATGTCTTTTATATATCTATGACTGTCCAATATGTGTATCTCACCGTCACGGACATCCTGCCCTTCATACTCATGATGACAAGCAGCTCCCCTCATCATCGTCACCTTCTGTTGATACAGCGGGAGGCTGGAGACAAGTCCAACTGATTTCAGCTGCACTAGTTCTGAGGTTCACAGGCGAGTGGTCGAGATGCTGATTGCACTCATCATCATCTGCTGTACGTCTCGTTTGTAATCGCCATGTTTTTTTATCCTGGTGCGTCGTATAAACACCCTTTAAAATCTGTGCTTTTCATGTTCAATGAACTCCATCCTGCAATGGCTGCATGCCTACTTGTGTATGGCAACCCAGAGTTGAGGAAGATAATGTATGCTTTCATCTCTGCTGCAGTATGAGAGGTACAGAGGCTGGTTGACAGCAGGTATCTCTTCTCTTTTACTTTTTTGCTGCACATCCTTTAATAGTTTAATGTCTCAATTTAAAATGTTTTGAGATTTCAGTTTCCATTCCAACATTTTATCTAGTGTTTATATCTCTCCCTGACAGTGTAAGAGACTGTAGCAACCTAAGGCAAAACAGGTCATGATAACCCAACTAGATAACCTGTTCACAGCTGAATGACTATTCTAAATATGCTGAACTTAACAGACATGATTTCCTTGATGCGATCATGGTAACAGAGAGTGGTGAATACATTGAAGTGTATGCCTGTGCATAACATGATTGGTTTAGTCATATAGATATGGATACCCATTTTGTAAGTTCTGTTAAAGCACAGGGCATGTGTTGTTAAATCAAGAGAAATATTATACATTTATAATTTATTTGAACAAAATGGTGGTTTTATACCTTTTATTGGACCCAAAAAAAATGCTCCAAAATGTAAATTATCTGATACTAATTATCTGAAAAGAACAACAGTGTGTGTGTGTGTGTGTGGTGATATGTGTGTGTGTGTGTCTGTGCGTGTGTGTGTGTCTATGTGTGTGTGTCAGCCGTTTGTATTATTTATTTGTAATTTTTTTACCAGGAGAGGCACACTACGATGTGATAGACTGTTTCCAGGTGTGTCTTGTGGGGTGGGTTATGTGGATCTGATTTATTGACAGGGGAATGTTGGCCATGAGCCCAGGGATGCTCTCCTAGTCTTCATCGGTAAGTGCCATGGAATCTTTTACTTCTACCTGGACAGTGACCAGAAATGGGTGTAAGTTACCTCAGTTTAATGTCTCACTAGAAGGATAGATTATGATGCATTCATTATTATACGGCTTGATTAATCCATACAGAAGATAACAGATGTTATTTTCTACTAATAAATTCAGTATGTTGTGTGGGGACAATTAAGACAATACACGATATGTACTATGACATATGAAATGTGTTCCGCATATATAAATATTTTTCTCCTATATGAGTAACATAGTAGCATATGCATCAGAGGTTTGGGCTCCATTTTTAGGTGGACCTGAATTCATACAAATGTGAATATACTGAATCAAAAATGATGTAGAAATATAGTTTACATATAGCAGGCTTACATTTTGAGTTTGCACACATATGTCACTATTGTTATGTACTGTACATAAATTGAAATGGTATCCTTTTTTGTGTCAGTAGAGTACATTAAATATATTGTCACTGTGGATTATAAAATATTTCCTTATATCATTGTTCTTCTGTTTGTAAGATGAGAAACATATTTATGATATTCAGAACAATACATGGCAATTCAAAGTTAACATAGTGCTTATTTGTTTTTATTTACATATTTATAATTGCAGCTATGCCAACTGCATTTTATATTGTAAATAGGGAACATATGGTCCAGTAATGTTGCTTTATTATCATTTTATGACTTGTATATTGTTGAATTAAATAATAAACTTGATGATTTATGATTTTTTTTTATAAATTTTAAATAATTCAGAATAGTGGTGGTTTGGTATCTTGTGGGTGGTGTTGGGGTTGAAAACCTTAGTATCACGTTTCCATACTTTTGTGGCATTAGGAAATATTCTGAAATATGCATTCATGTAGTTTTTGCAATAAATGGCTTTACTTTTAAGATGTTAAAACATTTTTGTTTTTGAAATGAATAATAGCACATTGGCTGTTTGTTATTTGTTTTCCATCATAATTTATTTCTTAATTTTCATTCAAGTAACATACATCAAATTAAAGTAGCAACTGAGGTTACAATACAATATTAATAAAGATAGACATTCTGTAGAGTTACATTAAGCTGTAGAAGAAAGAGAACAATAAATAAATAAGTCCTTAACACATTACCTCTAAGAAAGGCGCCCAAATTCTTTGAAACAGATCAAGTTTATCAATAATGCAATAACTTATACTCGCATTATTTGCTAATATTGTCATATTATCATACCATTCTTTTAAAAGGGGAATTTTTTGAGATTTCCAATTCCTCAACAACAGTCTTTTAAAAAATGAATGAAGCCAGACTGACTCAAATATGTTCATAGGTGTCTAAATCACAGTTATCAGGAAAACATCCTGATAAATAAATTGCTGGAGATAGTTTGATAAAGGATCTGGTTAAATTGTTACATATCTTATGTACAGCCTTCCATATACCCTGAATATCTGCACACTCCCATAGCATGTGAGCAAGTCCAGCATTTGAATGGTTACATCTCCCACAATTAGAGTTTGAGACCAGGCCTAAGTAGTAAAGTTTAAGCTGTGAATGATAGAAGCCATGCAGTATTTTGAATTGAATTAGCATATCCTGAAGTTCTTTGTAACTCCTGCAGGCTTGTTTTCAGGTGCTTTTCCACTCTTCCAAACTAAAGGATGTACCTAGTTCCTTTTCGCATAAGTCTTTTGCTCTGGCAGTGGAGGCTGAAGATAAGGTAGTAGATGTCAGGAGTTTATATAGAAAACCTGCATTTCTCCTGATGGTGCCTAATCCAACTTCCTGGTCCCATTCTATGTTTTTCCCTATTGATGCTCCTGCATCTGGCTTACTTTGTTAAGCAAATTCCTCAACGGTAGAAATCGATAAAATGTGACTTATGAATCCCAAAATTGTTCTGAACCTCTCTAAAGGAAAGCAGTGTACCCATTTCTTGTTCACCATATTGCTTACCCTGTTGACACCTGCTTTTTCCATCATTTATTATTCAAAGTTTTCCTATTATATGCCAACAGAGGATTGGACCAAAGGGGCATAAAATCAAGAGTGTTATTGTCAGGATTGATAATACAATTAACCAGTTTTGTGCTCATATAGAAAAAGATAGGCATGAGTTGTCTTTCCATTTAATTGGTTTAGTCAAAAATAGAAAGTCTATAAGGACATTGGTTCCTAATAGAAAGTGTTCCATTTGTAACCATAAAGGTATGTCTGATGTTAGCTCTGGGATATAGATCAAGTGCAGCAATGTCTGTTTTAATGCAAAAGCTGAATGATATCTCTCCCACCAAGGGAGTGCTAGCCCTCCCATTTACATGGGCACTCTAAACTTGTTAACACCCAGCCTAGGCAGAGATACATTCCATAAAAATGCTCTAATATTTCTTTCAAGGCCTTTAAAAAACCTTTTTCCAAGATGCATTGGGATACTTTGAAAAAGATAAAACAATTTAGGGGCTATGATCCGTTTAACTGCATTAACTTTTCCCCAGAGAGATAGGTTGAGTTTAGACCACTGAACTAGATCAACAGCAAACGAGGAGAGGGTTCAAAACCCCATACGTCGAAAAGGAAGAACACCCCTCCCCCCCTCAGCTAGTGGTCAAACAGGAGTTCAACATGTTTGCAGTTCATTTGCATCACCAGGTAAGGAAAAAGGTCCAGCTCCCCATACGACGCACAGGGGACACGCCAGACCTCACCCAACAAACTAATACACCGAAATCTGGCCAATGGAAAATCATGTACAAATGCTCGCAGTCTGGTAACAAGATCCCAGACCTGCAGGCAATAATGACAGAGGCTAAACTGGACATAGTAGCAATTAGTGAGACGTGGTTTACCAGTAACCATACTTGGGAGACTTCAGTACCTGACTATGCACTGTTCAGAAGAGACCGAAGTGCAAAAAGGGGGTGGAGTGGCCCTGTATGTCAATGAAAATATCAAAGCTAGAGAAATTCAGAATACACATAAGGAGCCAGAAGAACTGTGGGTCACCCAGGAAACAGGAAATGGGACAGCCATAAGAACTGGGGTTGTCTACAGGCCCCCAGTCCAGGGGGCGGACATAGACACATTACTGTTAGAAGATATACAAAACATGACAGCTAAAGGGGAGGTTCTGATAATGGGAGACTTCAACATGCCAGATACAGATTGGTCAATACCAGCAGGAACATCTGCCAGAACTAGACACATGGTGGATTCTCTGCAGGGGGAGGGCCTCAAACAACTGGTACAACAACCCACAAGAGACAGCGATATCCTAGATCTAGTACTAACAGGGAAAGGATCACAGATCTCCAGGTAGAAGGTCACCTGGGGGCCAGTGACCATCATATGGTATGGTTCAATATGGCCACTAGAACTAAATCATCCCATTCCAAGGCAAAAATATGGGACTTCAGAGGAGCTGACTTTGATAAGATGGCCAACAGAGTTAAGCTAGCCCTGGCAACAAGAAATACAGGTGAGAGGGTACAGGCAAAGTGGGAAAGCATTAAGGATGCAATACTTGAAGCAACATCCCATTGTGCTAAAGAGAAAAGTAAGTACAAAAGAAGAAGGAAACGACTTTGGTTCTCAAAAACAGTAGCAGAAAAGATCAGAGCCAAAAGGCTGGCTTTCAGGAAATATAAGGGAACACAGCAGGATAAAGATAGGGAGGCATACCAAACTTCCCTAAGGGAAGCAGGGAAGGCAGTAAGGCAGGCAAAGGCCCAAACTGAGGAAACACTAGCACAAACAGTAAAAGAAGGTGACTAGACTTTCTATAGATACATTAGAGAAAGCAGGAAGTCCAGAGGGTGTATTGCAATATCAAAGGAGATAAAGAGGTGTGTGAGGAGGAGGACCTTGTAAAAGCATCTTTCCTAGATACTTTCTGCTCAGTATTTACTGAAGAGAAGGTACGGCAGGGTCCACAGTGCAGCACCATGGACACGGGGGAGGGAGGTGAGCACTAGTCCCTTCACAAAAGAAAGGGTCCTACAAGCGCTCAATAAGCTCAGGGTGGACAAGGCAATGGGACCTGATAGCATACATCCCAGGGTACTAAAGGAGCTAAGGGTGGAAGTAGCAGAGCCATTATCAAAACTGTTTAATGAGTCTCTGAGCACAGGAGAGGTCCCAGAAAACTGGAGAAGGGCTCAAGTGGTCACGCTCCACAAGAGTGGTAGCAGGGAGGAGGCAGGGAACTACAGACCAGTCAGTCTTACCTCAGTAGTGGGCAAGATTATGGAGGCACTCCTTAAGGAAAGGATAGTGCAACACCTGGAATTCATAGGAGCACAGGATCCAAGACGGCATGGGTTTACAAAAGGAAGATCCTGTCAAACTAATCTCATAGATTTCTTTGACTGGGTAACCAGAGTGGTGGACGAAGGGGGAGCAGTTGATGTCACCTACCTTGACTTCAGCAAAGCTTTCACCATCGTTCCACATAGAAGATTGATTAATAAGCTGGGTAGGCTCGGGGTCGGTCAGAAGTTGGTCAACTGGGTGGCAAACTGGTTGATGGGCAGAAAACAAAGAGTGGTGGTAAATGGTATACAGTCAGAAGAGATGCAAGTCACAAGTGGGGTACCTCAGGGATGAGTCCTGGAACCAGTCCTCTTCAATATCTTCATCAGTGACATTGTAGATGGACTGGAGGGTAAGGTTTGTCTGTTTGCAGATGACACCAAGATCTACAACAGATTAGATGATCCAGATGGCGTGGGCAGAATGAGAAACTATCTGGATAAACTAGCAAAATGGTCAGAAGAGTGGCAACTGGGGTTTAATGCAAAGAAGTGCAAGATCATGCACATAGGGAAGAGAAACCCTGAAGCCACCTATAGGCCAGGAGGGGAGTTGCTGGCAGTCACAAGGGAAGAAAGAGACTTTTTTTTTTAGTTGTTTAACCAGAATAGCACACTAAGCTGAAAGCTTTTTACAGGAGCGACCTGGGAGCACAGGGAAGTTAAGTGACTTGCTCAGGGTCACACAGTATGCAAGTGGAAGCTGTGGGATTCAAACCCAGGTCTGGTCTGCTGGATGTCACCAGATTTGCAGCTCAGCCTTAAACCACTGCACTATACTGCCTCCCTACTTGGGCTTGGGCATCATCATCACCGATGACCAGAAATCATCCAAGCAAACCACGGAAGCAATAGGTAAGGCTAGGGGGATGTTAGGGTGTATCAGTAGGGGTATCACAAGTCAGAAGACGGAGGTAATAATCCCTCTTTATAAGACACTGGTTAGGCCCCATCTGGAGTACTGCATGCAGTACTGGAGGCCACACCTTCACAAGGACAATAACCAAATTGAGGCAGTCCAGAGAAGGGAAACCAAAATGGTGCAGGGACTGCATCAGAAAACTTATGAGGACAGATTAACGGAGCTCAATATGTATACCCTAGAGCAGAGGAGGGAGAGAGAGGTGATATGATTGAAACATTCAAACACCTTAAGGGCATTAACAAGGTGAAAGAGTCTAACATGTTTCAATATAAGAAAAATAGCAGGACATGAGGACACAGCATGAGATTAGAGGGAAGCTGATTAAGGGGTAATGTGAGGAAGTTCTTTTTCACAGAAAGGGTGGTGGATGCACGGAACGGCCTACCTCAGGAAGTGGTGGATATGAATATGGTGCAGAGCTTCCAACAGGCATGGGATAGGCATAAGGGAGCAATACAAATGAGTATGAATAGATAGGCCATTGACAGAGCAAAGGCCGATGGCACGTTTAAGGTAGAAAAAGAAATGGGCAGACTGGATGGGCCTTACGGACCTTATCTGCCGTCAACGTCTATGTTTCTATGTAACAGCCATTTCCTTCGGAAAAAGGGTATAATTTAGTTCTATGATTGACTCCAAATTGGTAGAAACATTCAGCCCCAGATAAACAATGGAATCTCTGAGCCACTTGATATCTATCACTTTTACTAATGAATCTTTAATAATGGGGGAAAGGTGCTTGTGTAAAACTTGCGATTTGCCCCAGTTTATTACCAAGCCTGAAATTTTAGCAAATCCATCCAAAAGTTCAAGGAGAGACTTGCATGAAGCAACAGGTCTTGACAAAGTCAGCAATAGATCATCAGCAAAAGCTAATGTTTTATGTCCGGCTTTCCCCAGTTTAATGCCCAGTATAAGTTGATCCCTGCTAATGGCCTGTATAAGCGGTTCAAAGGCTAACATAAACAGGTATGGGGATAGAAGACATCCTTCACATAATCCACGGTGTAGGCTAAAAGTGGGAGAGAGAATTCCATTGGTGATGATTTGAGCAGTGTTTTTTTTTTATAAAGCATAGAAATCCTGTTGAGGAATTTCCCTCCAAACCCAGAAGTTTCTAATCACCTAATCAGATAATCCCAGCCAAGAGAGTCAAGTGCTTTAAAGATGTCTAATGAAAGCACCACATAAGGGTCTTGTCTTTTGTTTGCTGACCATGGTAGATTATAAATGCCTTCTCATGCAATTCAATCCTGCCCGGCCCTGAATAAAACCTAACTGTTCTTTACCTATCAGTTTGGTAATAATGTTTTGAACCCTTCTTGCTAGAACTTTAGTCAGCATTTTATAATCGGAGTTTAGTAAGGAGATGGGCCTATAACTGAAGTACTGAGGCAGCCTTTGTCTTTCTTAGGTATAACAGTTATGAAAACTTCTTGCATAGTGTTAGTAAGTTCTTCATCCTCCTTTAAACCTGGTAGAATAGAATGAAATATAAGAGTTAAAACAGGGCAAAGCTTTTTATAAAATCCACCTGGTATGCCATCCAGTCCAGGAGTTTTACCAGAGGGCAGAGAGTTAAAGGTCCAATCAACTTTTTGTTGTGTAATGTCATTATCTAAATCTAAATGATCCTAGTCAGTGAGGGAGGTCAAGTCCAAAGTATTGAGGAACAGATCAATCTGATCAGAGTTATTTATTCCTGAGTGAGCATAAATGCCTTTATAAAAAGAAAGAAACACTCTGTTAATATCCTTATTACAGGTCACCACAGTTCCTGTTTTAATCTGAATACCTGGTATGATATTTTGCTGTTGCATTTTTTTAGCCTTGCTGCCAACAATTTACAAGGTTTCTCCCCTGCTTCCCGACAGACCTGTTTAGTTCTGAAGATTGCATATTCTGCTTTTGCTGTATACATAGAGTTACTGTATTATCAAACTTGATGCAGGCTATTTTGTGCAATAAATCACCCGTAGGGGGTCTTATTTGCTTTAGAAAGAGTTTCTAACTTTTTTTTTTTGAAATTTCTGTTTATTCGCCTTCCTGCCTGCCATCCCCGACCCTTCAGGAGCCTCAAGGTAGACATCCCTCTACCTTCCACCCTGCCCGTATCACCCTCTGGAACCCCATGGAGCTTCGGTTTACCCCCCGAGCGGGGATGGGGCAGAGATCCCTTACCCCATCAATCAACTTTCGTCAGTCCAAGGGCCATCGGGCGGGCGAAGGTACATCGAGGGCACGTCTCCGGAGGCTCCATCTTCCCGGCGATGGCAGGCATTTTCCACTTTTTCTCCCACCCCTTACAGCGTAGGACCCCTGACGTCAAGACGCAAGGCGCCGACGTCACGCTGTATCGTGGCAGCCCTCCCCCTAACCTTAGGGGCTTGCAGTACTCCGAGCCTCCGCTCGGAGTCAGACAAGTGTTCGGGCTTGTTGCCTTAACCCTACCCTTCCCGGAGTAGGCGAGCTGTCGGGACGCCTGCTCTAACTCCCCGCCGCCCACCAGCGACCAGAGTCCGCTCCTGAACCCGGGTCACCGGCATGGAGCGAGGTGTGGCGTCCAGCGCCTCAACCCTCAGCGCCACCAGGCCAAGTTTCTAACTTTTTAAGAGTACTTTCTTTATCATTTAGTTTTTTCTCACTTTCTTTTTTTTCATGAGGCATATGCAATAATCTGTCCTCTGATAACTGCCTTATAGGCTTCCCATAATGTAGCTTTAGAGACACTACCATTGTCATTAATTTCAAAATAATCTTTAGTCTTGAGTTCTCAATATTCTATGAATGTTTTGTCTTTTAGTAAATAAGTATTCATCCTCCATCTGTGTGTTTTCGCTCCCTTATTGTCCCAATCAAAAACAACTCTGATCAAAGCGTAATCGAGAAGGGATATGTTGTTTATGTCTGCCCCAATGATAGAGTTAATTAATTTATTTGTCAAGGGGATTTAGTCTACTGTGCTGTATGACAGATGTCGATGTGAAAAAAGGTGTAGTCTCTATATTTAGGGTGAATTAGTCACCAACTATCTGTGAGGGATAGGTTTAGAAGAATTTTCCTAAGAGAAACCCTAGCTTCAGTTTCTAACTTCACAACCTCATTTGAAGACCTATCTAAGATTGGGTCTATGACCAAATTAAAATCTCCTCCCCAAGATGATCTCATACTACAGAAAGTGATTGAGGTCTATATACAATTGATTGAATAACACTTCTGGACCATAATTAGGCACGTAGACATTGCATAAAGCCACTTTCCGCCTTCGTTTGTTTTTCTGCTTCATCTTGTAACATATGTGTTTCTTGGATAAAGTCTATGTCAGTCTTATTTTTGTTCAAATAAATTAGCACCTTTTTTCTTTTGATGGGACTCCCCAGTCCCTTAACATTCCAAGAGACAATTTTATATTAACCATGGCTACACAAGCTCCCTATTGCTTTACTAAGAATAATTTTTCAATGCTGGATTAACTATGCACATAGTTATGAAGGTGTATGTCACTAATAGATAAATAGCACTGATGTTGATAACTATAAAAGGGGGAATGCACCTACTATCACTAGTTTCTAAACATAATTTCTTAGATTAATTTAAATATCTAGGTAAGTTAAACAATTAAAAACAGAATAATCTTATGTTTGTATAAAGGCATTGATTAACTGTATATGAGTCTAACTTTCAACAGATATATGACGAATACAATGAAATTAAGCTAAAGTTCAAACTGTAATTATTTTACTTGTTTATTTATTTAAAAGTTTTACCAGGAAGGCATACTGAGTGATGCAACGCTTGATTCCAGATGCATCCTGGGGGAAGGGGATTAGGAGAGTACTTTACATACAGTAGCACATTACATTGATGAGATATTCACAGTGTACAAGATACACACTTAAATGTACTTAGAATCAATTTACTGCTAAATGACAAAATAAACATGAAAATATTCTGTAGGATAAAAGTTCAATTAGATGTGGTACTGACCCAGTGGACACCAAAATCTGGTAGGTTGGTAACTACCGTATAGTCAGAAAAGTCTACCGAACACAAGACCAAGGTAGCACTGACTTAGAGTTCAAGAGTAACTGTGGTAGAGAGTAGTGAGATGTTTCCTTTACCTAAAATTTCAACCACTAATTACTGCACAGCCAATGCTTATTCAGCCAACACCTGCAGATAAATAAAATGTGTGAGCCATAGTCTTGAACTAAAGTATAATGTGAAATAATGCAGACACGTGCAATAGACTCTGTGCTTCTGGAAAAATTAGTAAATTAGGTACGAAAAAACGAGATAAGGAAATAAGATAAGGTCTGCACACCTCTTTTTAGGAATATGCTGACCGGCTACTCATACTCTGCATCACTATATGCTAACCACCATCTCTGTTCAGCTTGCCCTTACTAACCAAGAGCAAATCAAGCTGTCACCAGTTTATGCTCCTTTGATAATGGGCACCCTTTGCTATATGGTAGTATTTTTACATTATATTCAGACAACAATTAAAACCTCAGCAATCAGTTCTTAACCCCTCGTAAGATATTCTGAGATGATACAGCTTAAGGAGAGCTCAGAATCAGAGATAGCTGTGTAAAGAATAATAAGAAACAGTAAGTAACAAGAGCCCATAAGACATCCCTGCATTAATTAATAAATCCATATTTAGTTACTATTTCAAAATGACTAATAGTTCACTACATCCTAGTTACCTGCCTTTACTGTCTGAGAGCTGTGTCATTCTTCTGCCTTCAGCATTTAAAAAATTGCTGGTAAAAGGGATCATCCACGTCTGTTTTTAATTACAGATAATGAATTCACCTGACTTTTGTATTTTAGGCTCGATCTAAGCTGAAAAGAACAAATTTCAGACCTGGTAGTCTAGTGAGTAAACATCCTAATTAACAGAAAGGTGCATTTCACATTTGGTTTGCTGTCTGTCAGACCAGAAGAACATTCCTACAAGAGTCCTGCTGCAGAGAAGGAAGTGCTGTCATCACAACATGTCTTCTACATTTAGCTCCCTGCAAATGTACAGAGTCATGGGGATTGATGAAACTGGGCACTTCGGAAGCTGGGACTGCTATGCCCATTTCTTGTCTGTCATTTGCATCGGGCGAGCTTCTGCTCAAGAACGAGCAACCACTTTCACTGCTCCACTCTCTTTTCTTCGGATTTTTTGCAGTCTATGTCAAATGAGGAATGTTCAAGGGGCAAGTCATCTGTCTAGTTTTCCTCTGAATTTCTTTATTCAGTGGGTGCTTGCTGGTCTGAAAAGATTCTGAATACAGATGAGGAGTTGTAGATCTAGGTTGGAGAGGAGGAGGGGTCACGGATTGATCATCAGCTCGAGCAGAGCCCTGGTGTTTAGATTGACAGCGGCTGAGGTCTGCTCGAGGGTCAGCACAACAACATTCTATGACCCTGCGATCATATGTACTGTTAGAAAATTGACGGTTTGGCCTAGTTTGTGGAGGATCTCTAAATTGTGGCTCTCTGTGTATTTTCAAAAATTTCCATACTTCATTCACTGTACTACATTTCTTGAATTTGCCCCCACCATCCTGAACCGTTAGCAACACTGGATATTTAAAATAATATTGTAATCCTAGTTCTCTAAAATGTTGTTTTACCTCCAAGAAATCCTTTCTCCTTGCCACTACTTCCACTTAAAAATCTTGAAATGTAGAGATACGATTCTCTCTCCAATTTAATATTCTCCTCTCTCTGGCCACCTTCAAAATTTCTTCCTTGACAGAAAACCTCAACAAATAAACAATTATTAGTCGGGGCTTCTGGTTTGTCAACTTAAGTCCTAAGGATCTGTGGGCCCTCTCAACTTCAATGAGCCACAGCCATTTATATCATAAAAGATCCGCAATGACATTCTGTAAAAAACCTGACATGTTGGGCCCTTTAGCGCCCTCTGACACCCCTAGAATGTGTAGATTATTTCTTCTACCATTATTTTCTAAACCGTCCACCTTCTATAGTAATTTAGATATTTGTTCAGACTGCTTACTTGCCAGTTGCTCAAGATAAACCACAGAATTTGTAAGTTCTTCAATCTTTCTACTGTTAACTCCGATATGAATACCCATTTCCTCGCTCTGCTTAGGCAAGAAAGCATTTGAAGTGTTTACCTCAGCTAGCCCAATTTTTATTTCCAACAATATTTCTTTCAATTGTAGGCTATCATTCTTGTTAGCAAAGTTTTCAAACGGTACAATATGGCCTCCATCAAATTGCTGCTGCTCAACGGACGATCTTGGGGAGCGGGACCTTCCAGCTGACATCTTAAAGGAGTAGTCCACCCAAAATTTGTAAAAACATATGTTGTGCAGAGTGTTTTGATTTATATGTGAAGTTCTAGTGTGTCCTTCCCTCTGCATGCTATTAGGAGTTTTCCTAAATTAGCCTGCTAGCTTTATGGCAGTTTTATGACCCCTGGGGATATCCATTTGATACAGCAGGGGATATAGCTTAATTGCATTCCTTGTTCCCACAATGCATGTCTCATGCACTAAGGGGGTGACCCCTCCTCTCCAATTACATACCAGTCAATTTTGTTCCTCCCCTCTCTTGGTAAGCTTCAAAAATCCATTGTCTGCTATAGGCTTGCTGACTTACTTTCTTCCTCAAAATTTCTCTCACCATACCAGTCTGGTATTAAGAAGAACCACTCCATCATATCTTCCCTGCTGCATGTTATCGATTCTGTCCTCATTGGAATGGATCAGGGACACATCAGTGCAACCATCTTTATTGACCAGACCAAAGCTTTTGATTTGGTGCCTCACCTTCTCCTCCTGGACAAGCTGAACTCTGCTAGCCTTTCACTATCCACTGTGGGTTAGTTCCGTTCATACCTTACTGACCATCAGCAAGCAGTTTAGGTGGGTAGTGTTCTGTCCCCACTTCCATCCAGGCAGGAGTCTCACAGGGCTCTGTCATGGGTCCTATCCTATTTTCAATCTTCCTAAATGACCTCCCCTCTGCCTGGGTTTCTTCTCACATCCACATGTACGTGGAAGACACGGTCATCATCACCCTGGCCCATCTACCCCTGCTGTTCAGATCCCACTCCAGCATGACCTCAGTAATGTGCTGCACTGTTTCCAAGCCAACCAGCTCAGGGTAAACATCAAGAAAACTATGCAAGCAAGCAAGCAAATCTTTATTTATATAGCACCCTTCAATATAGGTTCATAGGTTCATAGGAAAAATACAAAGTCGAGGGAGCGAGCCCATTTTGACTTCGCCATCCATTAGCTAGGATGGAAATAGTATTTTTTATCTCCCATAAAATTATCCAAATTAATTTTGAAAACATTAAGACTGGGGCTATTTACTACATTTAAAGGAAGAGAATTCCAAATTGGGACAGCTCTCTGGGTTATAAAATTCTTCCTTTTGGTAGTCTGTATGTTAAATGTCTTAATTTTGACATTATGAGACCTGGTGATACTTAAACTATTTCCTTTTACTAAACAAAAGTTTCAAATAAGGAAACATCTTTTGTTGCCCTAAAAATTAGACACAGATCCCCTCTTATAGATCTGTATTCCAATGAGTAGAGTTTAAGTTTTTTTAATCTTTCGAGATATGGAGTATGTTTAAAACCCTTTATATTTTTAGTGAATCTACGTTGTACCCTTTCTCTTTTAATTTTATCCTTTACAAACGTAGGTGCACAAAATGATGAACAGTAGTCAAACTTAGATCTAATTAGACAACTGTATAGGGGAATTAATACCTCAGGGTCTCTACTTTTAAGATTTTTAAATATACAATTAAGTAGGAAATGACATTTTTTAACCATTAAATTATTATGATCAGTAAATTTTAAATTATCCGTAATCATTACTCTTAGATCATTTTCTGATGAAACTACAGTCAAGGGTACATTTTTCAACAAATATTGTGCTTTTAAATTATTTCTTCCAAAGTGCATAACCTTGCATTTATTTATATTTAAGGATACATTTTTTCACTAGCCCAAATTAATATATTATTTAAGTTTGACTGAAGATTATAAACTGAGGCCGCATCATTAACAATATCAAGGCACTTTTCAAAAATACATCATAAATATAAAAAAACAATATACCATTAAAACTAGTCTGGGAATGCCAGTGAAAATAAATAAGTTTTTAATAAAGATTTAAAACTACTGATGGTCAGGCATTCTCTTAACCGATGAGGCAGAGAATTCCACAGGGTTGGTGCTACAAATGAAAAGGAACGAGCTCCCAATGTTTTGAGACAGACCCTGAGAATCTCTAGCAATCCCTCATTGGTGGATCGGAGAGGGAGACTGTGGAAGTAGGGAATCAGGAGATCTTTCAGGTAGACAGGTCCCTGCTCATGTAGGGCTTTAAAGGTAAGCAAGCCTACCTTATAGTTGATCCACCACTGAACTGGCAGCCAGTACAGTTCGTGCAGCACAGGCGTTATATGACTGGATCTAGAGGTACCAGTCAACAGCCTGGCTGCAGCATTCTGCACCAGCCACTAGCGTCAGATTTCAACCCCAGACAGTCCTAGGTAGAGGGCATTGCAGTAGTCAAGACGGGTAGTAATGAAGGCATTGACCTATGTTGGAAGGTCGCCCAATGGAACCAGGTGATTCACCCTGGCAATATTCCTCAGATGGTAAAATAAAGGAATAATGAATGACAGGGTGTGTGTCGTACTGGGATAACACCACGCCTGGAGGGGTTGGGTACAAGGCCACAGGCCGAGTGCATCCAATGCCCCAGGCATGGCGTTATCCCAAACGACACACACCCTGGAGTGCATTATTTCTATTATACAATGGCTCATTGTTATACAGAATAAAAAAAATAATTTTAAAGATGATTTTGTGTGGAAAAATATTTTTTGCTTTTTAAGAGCAGATGAAACAATCAAGCTCAATGGGCTCAGTGGGCTCAAGCTCATCTACAGGTTCACAGTGCTGAGACTAGACCTGTGGTGATATGCTGGGATAACGCATGGGTCCAGCCTCAAACTGACCAATCACAGTCCAAGATTCTTTCTTGCCATTGTATAATGAGGATTTAACCACGGCTGACACCTGAGATTTCATAGTTAGACCGTCGTCAAAAATAATGCCCAGGTTCCGCACCTGATCTGAGACAGTGAGCTAGACACCATCAAGCCACAAGCCAGACATGTGCCCAGCCCTCAAACCTGCCCCCAGGTGACCTAGGTTCACAACCAGAAACTCAGTCTTATCTGGATTCAGCCTCAACCAACTGGAGCTCATCCAGTCTCTGATTTCGGAGAGGCAGTTATTTAGCACAGAGAACGCATTAATCTAACTAGGCACAAAGGACATATACAGCTGAGTATCACCTGCATAGCAGTGAAAACTCAAGCCATATCACCTAATGATATCTCTCAATGGCAGCATACACACTGCGAACAGCATAGGCGTCAATATGGAGCCCTGCAGCACCCAGAAAGACAGGGGTAGGGTGTCAGAGGAATAAATCCCAGTGCCCACCTTCTGAACCCTGCCTATGAGGAATGATTGAAACCATTCGAGGACTGTACCAGACAGCCCACAGAGAAACCGTAGGGTCTCCAAGAGCACGCCATGGTCCACAGTGTCAAAAGCTGCTGAGGGATTAAGAAGGACCAAGATGGTACAAGCCTTTCGATCTCTCACCATTAGGAGATCATTTAGTACCCAGACAAGGGCAGTCTCCCTGCTATGCCTCTTCCTGAAACCAGACTGAAGGGCTTCATAGACATTGTGAGTTACAAGGCGATTGTCCAGTTGTAGCGCAACCACCTTCTCAATAGCCTTCCCCACAAAGGGAAGGTTATAGACAGGACATGACCTTTGACTCCAGCCAGAAACTGGCAAGGCTATCGCCTTCACCTGTCTTCTCTATCTTGGATGGCACCCCCCTCGAAAGTGTCCCTGCCTTCAAGTCCCTAGGGGGTTGGCTTGATAGTAGACTTGACTTTTCTGTCCATATTGATGCTACCCATGCCAAACTTCACCCCAAATGTGGCACTTTATGCTGAAACTGGAGCTGCCTCCCCCTTCAGGTCTGCCGGGAACTGGCAATCAAAATGGTCCTCCCAATTTTTGACTATGTTCTCTCTATTCCTCCCTGTCCATTTTTCCCCTGCCTTTACATCAACAGGCCCACTGCACCTCTGCCACCACCAAATACTGGTTTGACTCTCTTCCCTCCTACCTATCCTTGCTCCTCTCCCCTGCTCTCTCCTCTTCCTTCTCCCTGTACTCCAGAGATTCCCACACCTTCGCCATTCTCCATCCTCACTCGCGTACCGGGAAAGCTGCCTTCTCCTAAAATCCCCTCGCCATCTGGAACCTTCTCTCCTCTTCCCTTTGACTTTAGATATCAGTTAAGACTGCCCTCGCACCACCCTGTACTTTCATCACTCCCTGACCATCTGTCTCTCTCTTTCCAGCCCCTTCCCCTTACTTCTCCCCTATCTGTGGCCTTATTCCTAGCTCCATAGCACAATTAACCTACTGCTGCCAAGTAGGTCCCATGGGCTGCCTTTTTCCTAAGCCTGATCACACGCTGTGGAGCAGGGAAACTCCAAGGGGATTGAATCTCTGTGCTGTGTTTTATTGCTTTTCACCAGCTTTATGCGTCACCGAGCTAACTAAAAAACATGGTGCAAGTGAGGAGATCTCTGCATGTGTTGGGGAGTTATTTTAGCTTGTCTTAGTTTGCTGCCTGTGAATTTATTTTTATATCTGTTTATTTTGATATCTGTTTTTAGAGGTGAATGCAGGTATCCTGTACAGTGCTTATATTGGTGTGAGTTCAATAGTCTGAAAGATATTGGGTTTTGGGCTCTGGTGGACTAGGGAGAGTGTGGGGAGAGTCTGTAGCTGGCAGCAATGGATGGTTAGAGTGGCAGTTGAGTTTGCAGCTGAGACTGCTTTATGGGTTTGAATGTATAGTGCTTCAGTGTCTTTCTGGATGTCCTGATCAACTTTCACCACATTTGTATATGTGGTGACCTTTTAAAAACTTGAAATTTAAAATATCACAATATAGCAACTCTCTTACCTTATTTTCTCTGGGATGTTCCTGGGCGTAATTGGGTAGGGGTTGCAGCTTGAGACCTGATGCTGAGACACTGTAAGACTAGCACACACTGGAAGCACTATAATCACTGCAGGTTTATTGTTTGTTTCTTTTTTTCTGCATTTTCTTTACATTCCTTGTACTGCTTTAGTGTTAACCCCACTCCCCCCTTTTACATTACCCCTGGCTTTAGGGCAATACCTGGCTCAGGCATCTAAGAGGTCAGGGACACACAAAATAAACATTTCTATTTTACCCAAGCTCGGGGGAGAGTTATGTAGGCTATGGTGTGTCACATATCTCTGAGGGGGCCCAAAAAAGTCACAGGTCATACATAGATGGAATGTCCACAACAGGAATGGGATTGTATTGTCTGGTTTTATTCTCACACAGATGTCAGACAAAAAATGTGGTGCCCCTGGGCTTTTGCAGGTACAGAACACAGAGTACACAGAACTCTTCTGCAGGTACAGAACTTGATACCAACGAACATATTTTGAGTTTCCATTCCCCTCTTCTTGGGCACATGGAAAAACAGGGGCACCAGTGATACCAGGACTACTTGAGCACACATTGAAATGGGCAAACCAAAAGCACACTGATGTCAAGGAGCACAGACTGGACCCATGGAGTCCTTGAAAGTTATCTACAGGCATACATTCCCAATTCGGTGGGAGAAACATAGAAACACAGAATTTGATGGCAGATAAGGACCGCTTGGCCCACCTAGTCTGCCCATTTCCCTAACGGATAAGCTGCAGATCCTAGTTAACCAACAGCCTACTTCCTCCTACCCTCACAAGAATTGCCTTATGTCTGTCCCATGCATTCTTGAATTTCCCCACTGTTTTTCACTCTACGACCTCCTCAGAAAGGCTGTTCCATGTATCCACAACCCAGTCTGTGAAGAAATACTTCTTCACATTACCTCTGAGCCGTCCCCCCTCTATCTTCAAATTGTGCCATCTTGTTCTTGCACATCTCTTTTTCTGAAAGATGCTACACTCTTGGACTTTGTTGATTCCCTTGAGGTATTTGAAAGTTTCTATCATGTCCCCCCTCTCCCTCCTTTCCTCGAGGCTATACATCTTAAGTTCCTTTAGTCTTTCTTCATATGTCTTCTTGTGCAGACCCTGCATCATTTTGGTTGCCCTCCTCTGGACAGCCTCCGCCCTGTCTATGTCTTTGTGGAGATGGGGTCTCCAGAACTGCACACAGAACTCCAGATGTGGTCTTACCAACTGTCTGTACAGAGGGCTAACAACTTCTGGTTTTCTACTAGTGATGCCTCTCCCTATGCATCCCAGTATCCCCCCAGCCCTCCTTACTACTTTCTCACATTGCTGGCCCACCATTAGGTCATCTGATATTACTACCCCCAGGTCTCTTTCCACTTTTGTTGTTGTCAGTATCTCACCCCCCATTGTGTACTCTTTCCCTGGGTTTTTGTTTCCCAGGTGCATTACTTTGCACATCTTTGCATTGAATCTAAGCTGCCATACATTTAACCATTCCTCCAACCTTGCCAAGTCCCTTTTTATCCTTTCCACCCCACCTTGTGTATCAACCCTGTTGCAGATCTTTGTGTCATCTGCAAAGAAACATACTTTCCCTTCCAGTCCCTCTGCAATGTCACTTATAAAGACATTAAAAAGGACCGACCCTGGTACTGACCCCTCGCAGTACCCCACTAGTAACCCTCCTTTCTTCACTGTGGACTCCATTTGCTATTACCCGCTGTGTCCTATTGTCCAACCAGTGTTTTACCTAGGCTACCACCCTGGGACCCATTCCCAGGCTGGCTAATTTGTTTATTAATCTTTTGTGTGGGACTGTGTCAAATGCCTTGCTAAAGTCTAGGTAGGTCATGTCCACAGCTCTTCCCTGGTCTGCTGCTTTGGTCACCCAGTCAAAGAAATCAATTAGATTTGTCTGACATGACCTTCCCGCTGTGAATCCATGCTGCCTTGGGTCCTCTGCCCCACTGGCCTCTAGGTAATCAACAATTCTTTCCTTCAGCAGTGATTCCATCATTTTCCCTACCACTGAGGTCAAATTGACAGGTCTGTAGTTTCCTGCCTCTGTCTTGCTCCCACTTTTGCGAAAGGGAATCACATCTGATCTCCTCCAGTCCTCGGGTACCACACCATCCTCCCATGATTTATTAAAAAGTGTAGTCAGTGGTGTTACTAGTTCTTCCCTTAGTTCTTTTAGAATTCTGGGGTGAATCCCATCAGGCCCCATTGCTTTATCCACCTTCAGTTTTAAGAGTTCTTTCAGAACCCTTTCTTCTGTGAAAGGACTAATATCAACCACCCTATCCAGAGTGCTTCTATTGACCGGATTAGGTATTTCCCCCTGCTTTTCCATTGTGTATACTGAGCAGACATATTCGTTCAGTATCCCTGCTTTTCACTGTCGCACTCTGTCCAACCACTTTCCTCTTTGTTCAGCCTCAGTACCCCTGCCTTAGTCTTTCTTTGCTCCCTAATGTACATATAAAAGGTTTTATCCCACTTCTTAACCAAGTTGGCTATCTTTTCCTCGGTTTGGGCCTTTGCTATTCTGACTGCCTAACCCACTTCCTTCTGCTTTAACTGGTACAATTCTCTGTCCTGCTCCTTCTGTGTTTCCTTATACTTCCTGAATACTATCTTTTTTCTCCCTTAACTTCCCCGCCACTTCTTTTGAGAACCATAGTGTTTTTTTCTTTCATTTTGATTTGTTTATTTGCTTCACACAAAGGCTTGTTGCCTCTGTGATGGCAGTTTTGATGTTTCCCCATTCTTGCTCCACCCTACCTTCTTCCCTGTTTGCTAGTGCTTTTCTGAGGCACTCTCCCATTTTGAGAAAATCAGCCCTCCTGAAGTCCAGTACCTTCACTTTTGTGTGGTTTGACTCTACAGCTAAGTTTATAGTGAACCACACTGTTTGATGGTCGCTTGTTACTAGATGGCTACCCACTTCAAGATCAGACATCCTCTCTCCGACCCCATTTGAGAGTACAAGGTCTAAGATTGCTCCCTCCTGAGTGGGTTCCAAAAACTAGCTGTCTGAGGCATGCCCCCTGTAGGGCATCGAGAATGGCCCTGCTCTTGGATATGGCTGCAGCAAAGGTGCTCCAGTCAACATCTGGCATATTCAGGTACCCCATCAGCAATATCTCCCATTTCTCTGCCATCCCAAGGATGTCTTCTATCATTTCCTTGTCCATTTCCTTCCCCTGAGATGGGGGTCTGTATACAACCCCTGTGAGGATTGTGGAGCCATTTCCAGTCTCCAGGGTGACCCACAGTGCCTCCTCTCCTCCCTGCTTACCCTTTAGTTCTGTTGCTTTGATCCCCTTCCTTACATAGAGAGCTACCTCCTCCTCCTCCTCTTCTTCTTCTTCCCTCCCTGGCACTTTGTTTCCACCCATTATTAACTTTCATAAATCTGGGGGAACCAAGTTACCACTCAAACACCTGTAAACAGACTGGGTCCCTCTGCAACCTGAATTGAGTTGTCAGCTCAATTCGGCCAAAGTCAGACTTCCTATGAAATATTTTCTCCAGGCACTGGTGGCCTCTTCAACCATTGTACTGCATCCTTGTGCTAGGCACAGTATGCCCATATTAACATTTCTTGTTACGTTCACACAAACTAATAATTCTCATAGAAGTGCAGGGGTCCTTTTCCATGAAACCCACCCACAGCAAAATACTTAGAAAGTCACTAAAGTAAACACACAGGAGCCACTGGCTGTAGGGCTTTCTGAAGTACTGTACTCAAAGTGACAGAAATCACAGGTACGGAGCTTTTGTAAGGCAAGAGCTTTGATGGCAAACATCTGAGTGCCTGTCCCAAATCATATGCCTTTTTATTAACACTGTCATTCTAATCTGTACTATTTAAGTTAGTGTAGGCCACTGAGCACAGTCTCTGTTTAACCTTTTATTGTTTAGGCGATCGAGATGTATAGCACATAGAGAGTGGATGAGTCATCTTACAACAATCAGATTTGTTTGTTATGGGGGTAGCACTTAGAGAGGATGTGTACAGTGGTTTTAATTGGGGGGGTTAGCAGTTGGATAGTGTGTGTACAAAATGGACATTTCTGGCTACACCCCTGATGGCTAACACACATTCTATTCTGGGCAGCATATTTAGGAGAAGTGACACAGTGTGGGGATTCTACCAACAGCTACTCACTGATACCTATCCAGATGATCACATTTCTGATGAAATTCAGTTCCTCGGGGCACTGCAACCTACGGTCACCACCATGACCCAGCACAGACCACTTACCACCACATTAGGGCAAAAAGGAAAATAGGCCACCCTCTGAAGTTGGGTTGCCAGATGGCAGGGCACCAACTGGTTCAAACTCCAAACTTGAACTGAACTACTGAGTCAAACTGTAGCTCGAGAGCAAGGAGGTTGCTGCTGCGAGAGTTCTAAATTCCAAACAGCATCCCCTGGCTCAGCAGAGACTGACCAGAGAATCCTTAAAGTGACCCTACAGGGTTATCACCTTTCTACTGCCCAGACCTGCCTAAATTATACTGAAAGGTTCTAGTAACCCCAGGGGAGCCCAGGTGTTACATTACTATTGAGTTTGTATGGGAAGTTGTGGGCTGAAGGAGTGAAGGATTTTTTTTTTCTCTTCAATCTCATTTTATACAACTTTCTTTCTATTATTGAGGCAAATATGCATAAATAATATATAATAAAATAGATGATATGCAGAAACCTGCAAAACATTAACTAGAAAAATTGCTGTCGGCTTTCTAAATTGCATTCTAAATTATTGGAGCTGGTGACAATTGTTATGATTGTTCTCACTGCTCAATGTGCATGAGTTATTCATGGTTTTCTGATTATATCAAGTTGAAGTAATAACTGGACATTCCAATCTGGTTAAGCCCTTGCCCTGCCTTCAGTACCAGCAGTTTGTAAGAGGGCACTCTGATAATGAGGTAACTTAAGTTCCTGATTGGTATTCTTTAAATTAATAATTGATCCCTGTTAGACCCCTGGCTCTATATATATATATATATATATATATATATATATATATATATATATAAATATTCTAAGGGGCAAGAGCATTTGGGATCACAGAGCATTGCAAGCGGTTTACAGACTCCATTCATTTTGCATTGGCTTTGCTGGGGAAAGGGAGACTTTCTTTTTGAAGTGTGGAGCTAGTTTAGAAAGTGAAGAATCAAAGCAAAAAATTGCAGTATAGGAAAGACTTTTGCCCAGTACTGACAATTTTGTCTTTTTTATATTATTTAAGAAGTGCATGAAGAAGAAATAAATTATGGCAATTTCATCTACTCCTATCTCTGGTTTTGCTGTATAAAGCTTATAGCAATTTTTCAGTAAGTATAATTTAAGACCTCAGAAACTGTGACTATAATAATACAAGTGGTCAAAAAGGCAATCAATTTCTCAAAAGTAAGTAAGTCAACTAAAATTCAAATTTGTTACAACTATTATGCTGGGATTAATTTGTGTCGTAGAAGTTTATAGTGTAAGGGTAGTTGTATAGTTTTCCTCTGTGACATTTGTGGTAATTTACTACTGTTTTTTTTTTTTTTTCTTTTAGGGAAAACTATTGAAGAAAGTACATTCCTCCGGGGATTTTTGCAGTGCTTACTTTCCAGATTCCTCAACCCGGAAGTTTCATCTTATGAACTGTACTATTTAAAAGTGATTAACTGTTATTAAACCCAACTCTCTTCACTTCTACTTTTTGGAGATATTTTTTGACAGCCTCCTTCTGTTCAATTGGAGAATCTTGACAAGAAACATGGTACGAAGAAACTGTAACGACTAAAGTAACTAAAAAGATAGCAGCAGCTCTGCATTTTAAAACCTCATTGTAAAGTTGGTCATAGTTATAAGTACTATTTGAACATATTTTGATGTAAATTTCCATGTATGTAGCAGCATTAGTTTTTTTTTTCTTTGTACATTATAATTTTGCGAGTGTTTTAGTGTAATATTGGTATTTATTTATAACTGTTAAGTTGGTGCTTGAGATTCCATTTCTCCTAGGTGTAATAATATGGTGGTAACAAGAGGACAGGCAAATGAGAAATTGACCTTCACTAAAGGTTCTGAGATGGAAATTTTTAATGATATTAGACCTTCAGATGTTGTTATAGGAAAAAGAAAAATCCTAAACAAATCCAGCAAAATAGTCTTAAACAATGGTAAAATCACACAAAATAAAAATAATTCATTGTTACAGGATAATAGCTCACAACCACACATTACTGAGCATTTAACTAACAGTGCAAAGTTAATAGCTTGTGAGACTCATTTATAAAATCCTTCATGTCTTGGAAGGAATAAAATGGAATGAAGGCGATTAACTTCAACCCCAAGATTAAATCTCTTGGTGATGGGCCCCTCTAATCAGAATGGAAATCTAATATCAGATTGGCTTTCAGATTCTCTGTTTAACTCTCCAGATCTGGCTCCAGTATAACTTGTACCAGAAATTGCCAAATAAAGACTCTTATATGTCTTTAAAAATAGAACGTGCTTTGGCTAATAGTTTTTTTCGTAATTCCCTGGTTCATCTATTACCCAAGATGTTTATATAGGGAAAGTGGTGAGTAAATCTTCCAATTTTAATATGGCTGAGGTTATTTCGGATCTTCATAATACTATAATAGGTCTGAAGAATTATCTAAGTCTAAATTGAGGCAGAATTATATTAGAACTCCTCAAGAACCACAGCCTGGGTTGGGTTCTGATAGTAAGAGTGGGACTTCTTTGCTATCTAATAATAAAATTGAACCTCTTCCTTATTTCCCTTCTTACTCTTTTTTATATTTATTTTGTACTCCTTGTCCTGCCTCCAGCTGCCCTCTTCTGACCGATCACTTCCCCAGCCCCGTCAACGTGGAATCACCGGGACTTACCTTTCTGCCCGGTCCAGATGAGGAGCCTGCAGAGGGTTGGGCATCATCCTGAAGTCAGAGTGTTTTTTTCCTCCATTTTCTCCTGTTTCCATGCTGGGGCACACAGAGCCAGATGTGCATGAATGGAGGCGTGCACGTCAGCTGAAGTCCCACAGCACCCTCCCTTTCTCTGGTGCCATAAATCCTGTACTGCCGGCAGGCCTCCACCTGAGGGCAGTCATTCAGTGGGAACACCAGTCCTCCCTCCCTCCTTCCTCAGGAGGGAAGAGCAATCCTTCGGATGCTCAGTCCTCTCCCTCCTCAGCTGACCCCCGATGACCCACTTGCACCATGTACATGGGTCATTGGCATGGCAGGAGGTAAGGCATGGATGCTTCAGCCCTCCACGCCACTGGGCCAGTGCATTTCCCTTCTTACTTAAGTGCAGATATTATTAATGTAATGAGTAATCCATATGCTTCAAATCACATGTTAATGGAGTGACTTATTGTTATTTGTAGTGAACTTGAGACAGTTAGGGAGGATATAGCTATTAATGGTGCTAGAATGGATGATATCATAGGAGTACTGAATCAAGTCCATCCTCTCAGAGAATCATCCTCAGTGGCTATTGTGGAGGATTTGAAATTAGAGCCAGATCCTCTTACAAGACCAGATTTCAGCTCTACTATCTTTCCAGACTTGAGCCTTCAAAAGCTCCACCAAAAAAGAAATGAGCAGTTAAAAATGTAAAAGGAAAGTGGAAAATGAAGGCCCTGAAGGTTCCAATAGTTCACCTTTAGGTGGAGTGTCATACGGTAATAATATTGGATGCTCTAATTCTGATGTTGCTTTAGTGGGCACAATAGCTAGTACTCCGCTGGAGTCTGGTTAAAGATTTCTCTTTACCTTCAACTAAGAAAGGGAACTCCTTGGCATCAGAGCTGCAGACAACCTGTGCTGATATTATTGCAATTAAAGACAATTACAAGTCCCTGTTGGGAAAGACAGGTGGTGTAGGCAAGTTAGGCAAGGATCTAGTATACATTGTTCAAACATTATAGAGCTTTTGAATGGTTAATAAAGTCTTGATTCAGTGTGCAGAGCATGTTCATGAAGAGATCAGAGGACATATATCCGCTGGGGTTGTATCAAACATAACATGGATGTAAGCAGGTGATTCTGTTTCTCCTGTTCATCATATCTCACCACAGGAACTAGTTATCCTGAGGTTATACAGGCTTAAAATGAAAGATGTGGAGGAAGGTGAAAGACGAAAGTGCGGATTGAAATGTATGACATGGTTCAGGTTTGTCATTCTGAGGATGAGTTTGGATTGGATTGTATTCAGATTAATTGTGCAAATCACAGGACTGCAAATTATCTGTGGAATAATGTTTTTTTCCTTTAAAAACATAATATAATTTCAACATATGCAAATAAGAAAGATCTGCAGTTCGGTAAGCACAGCTTCTCAGGATACTGGTCTTTTTTCCCTTAGCATTTTTAGTCTTAAGAAACATAGAGCGGGGATGGATGTTGAATTTTTCACATCTATTTGCTCTTCTTTTTTTCAAACTATCTTCAAATTCTACTAGGATTGCTCAGTCTACACCCCACTTCAGTCCCCAATGGCTCTGCTCACCCCATCACTCCTAGCCAATGAAGAGATGAATCATGATATTGAAGAAATCATGATAGATGGGCTATCCCAGATATCCCACCAAGGGATCCTCTGCTGGACATCATAAATTAATTTTAAGCAATGTCAAATACACTTATTCTTTGCTTAGTGCATTTTAAAAAATGCAATAAATTAATAAGCAGGTTTAAGCATTAATACCATGTAACTTGGGGATTTCAGCCTTCCTTGCCAAGATATAGTTATAGTTAGACTTAATACTTAGACATATGGTTTATTAATGATTAATTACTTACAATTAAGTTTACTTATAGTCACGGGTTGTATTCAATATTTACTGATAGGATTTTGGTTCTGTATTTTTACTAATACTTGCTAACATGATTACTGAGAGCGGATTTAAGCATTTTTTTTTCTGATAAATCATGTCTAAGTGTTCTTAAACCCTTTCTTAGAAGTGGCTTAACCACAAAGTGAACGGTAGTCAAGCATTACTTCCTCTTGTGACAGATTAAGAAACAGGCTAAGACAAAAATATCTTGGAACTAAGTATTTGGAGAGTTACTTTTATTTAATACTCTTTCATAATCTTAAATCATATTCAAGATTTACTGGACTACTTATTAATTTGTGTGAATGCGTATAACTAAATGTGAACTTTTTACTTCATAAATGTTAAATGTTTTACAATAAGAATTATTGTTTTATTGTTTTATTAAGTTCTCGGATTACAACCTTTGAGCTACCAGCTCATTTACAGAAGTTCCATGTCATGACACAGAAACAAGGAAGAGCAATTTGAAGTCACAAAAGAATCACTGGCACATACAGGTGCTAGTAGTCACAGACATAACAGATTCTAGATAGCAGCTGGAGTTGGGGTGACAAAGGATTGATAGGTTCGTAGCTACTAAGTAGAGCTGGTGTAGAGCAGTAGAGGGAGAGGCTGGTGGTGAGTAGACCAGGATAAGTGGTCAGTAGGAGAGAGTGTAGGAGAGAGGTAGCCGCTCCTCGAGCTCGAGAAAGCTGGTCTAGGGCTGGCAATGGGGAAGGGGAGGAAAGAGCATCTAGATAGTGTAAGAGAGGGGAGGAGGAAAGGGGTGGGGGAGAACGAATGGGTGGAAGTAGCTTGTTGGGTTATAAAGAAGAGCATAGTTGGGGTACTCAGGATGTGCTTCAGGAGACAGTGGTCACTGGTGGCAGGAGCATTGCATTTGGCTGAACAGGGGAGTTTATAGTGCCAATTTGAAAGGGCCTATTTTGCTGATGGAGGCTATCTCAGGTGGGAGAGAGTTAAGCCAGAGCGGAGCTCGGTACTCAAAGGAATGCTGCCCTTGTGAGGTGCGGCAGAAGGGAACTTTGAGAGAGGGTTTGTTAGATGCCCTTGTAGTTCTGGCAGGTTTGACCTGCTGGAGGATGGAACTGGTGGCAGGGGTCAGCAGTCCCAGGACTGCTTTTCTGGAAAGAAGGCAGACTTGGTAGCGGGCCCTGTCACTTGGTCTTAGCCAACTTGTTTGTGAATAGAGATTGCAGGTATGGGTCAGACTTGGAGCTTCTAGGGCTAGTCTGCAGGCTTCATTAAGCGTGGCGGCAAGCCGCTTGAAGGAGTTGTCTGGAGTGGCACTATAGACTGCGAGCCCATAGTCGATGGTTGAGACCGAGCTGGTGATGGCGAGCCTAAGGGCCTGATTGGTGAGACAGTTGTGGTGTTTGTACCGTAGCCTTATCTTTCTGTTAGCTGATGTGGTGACATGGTCAACATGAGAGGAGAAGGAGAGACAGCTGTCTAACGTAAGCCCTAGGTACTTGAAGCTAGGGACCATTTCAGTGGCTGCATTTTGTTTAGTATGGATATTATACACCAAGACATTTTAAATGCTCTTCTCGTAAGTCACATGTTAAATGTCCTTCTTGTAAAATACTTAGCTGCCAAACAGACAATCAGATGTCTACATGAAGCCACCACATCCCTGGGGTACCACAACAATAACTCACTACCCCAGGTGGTGTCTGATATTGGTAAAAATAAAATTATTTTTGTATCCCCCAGTCATACTAGATGCTGTAGCATTACATCAAACTGTTAGTGACAGCCCAAATGCTCACTTAAAAAGTCCCTTTTTAATCAGGTGCTCCTAGACACTGACAGCCTTCTCCTACATGAAGTCAGGGCCCCATGTTTACTGCAGCAAAGTGGACTTACATTCTCCGGCAAGACCTCATACTTTCTGCGGCAGAACAACTGCTGATTCTGAGGCCATTCTGCGGCAGATAAATTGTGGTTAAACAGCATACCTTCAAAGGGAGTAAGTCTTAGTTAACCCTTTGATTGCCTTCGTGCAACCACTCTGCTACACTGAAAGTGGAACAGCAGGCCATTTAACAGTGAGTAGTCTTCTTGTCACAAATATTAAACCACAATAACCCAAACCTGGCACAGCCATGGGCATCAGTGTTCTCTTTTTTTTTTTTTTTTATTAGTTTTAGTGTAACACATGGCATTACAATTTAACACTTTCAGGCAGACAATCTAGTTTACAGTAAAAAGAAAACATCATTATTACAGTAACAATATGTGTAATGCCCCTGAGCCTTGTTACTACACATGGGGGGGTTGTCGTTGTAAGTTAGTCCATATAATACATCAAACAGGATTTTTCTAGATTCTTCCAAACTTATTATTATCTAAAATGGCATATGCAACCATGAGCAGGGGTATCCAGGGTAGTTTATCCACATCGCTCACCCTATATAAGGGTATACATCCCCATCAATAATCGGTGATTGTGAAAAAGAAAAGCAAATGCAGTCACCCCCACAGACTACCACTCCCTGCTAACTCATAAAAAATCTCCTCACTATTTTAAGTCTATAATTAACTAATTATTAATATGAGTAGGTAGATGTTAATACAGAAAAAAAACCTCTCAATCAGTTACTCTATACGTTTAACTGCTCCAAACATTACTGATTTAAAACTACTCATAGTTTCAAGGAAAGAGAACAATCAGTGGCATTAATCAACTTTTAAACAGGCATTTTCCCCAACCCAGTCCATCTCTTGTTTGCAGGAACTTAGTCCCCTCAGGCACTCATACTATCATCATATATGAACTGGAATTTATGGGGAATCAAACTAACATTTTATCCAGCTCAGTAGCTTGTGAGGACAGTACTTTTCATACTTCTCTGTCCTTCATAAAGTTAAATCGCCACTCGCGATACTGGATTTAAGTGTCTAACTCCTCTTCTGAGTCGGTAATTTCCTCTCGTGATGCAAATTGGTTTTCTATTTTGTCCAAGATCTTTGAAGCTTCAGATGGGTCGGAAAATTGATAAGTCTTTCTGCCGTACACTATTCTGAGGCTGGCCGGCATCAAAAGCACATGGTGCACCCCCAATGCTCGCAACCTTTCCCTTATGCCATCAAAACTCTTGAGTCTCATCCTTGTAGCAAAACTTAAATCCGGGAAAAGGTGCATTCTAGTTTCCTCCCAAGAAAGAGGTGCAAGATTTTTAGCTTGTTGCAGTACTAGGTCCCTTTCAGCAGCAGTATGGAATTCCAGCATTAAGGTGCGTGGAAATAGTGATCCCGTTGCTGTCTTACGACGGCCACCACGAGGGTTGATCCGGTATGTTTTAATTAATTTAAAAGGCAGTTCTAGATGCAGAAAATCCTTCAACCATGCTTGCAAAAATGTTAATGGGTGGTCTCCCTCTGTATTTTCTGGTAGCCCCAATAGACGAAGCGGTGTAGCTCTAGCTGCATTTTCCAAATTCTCCAACCTTCTTCGGAGTAGCTCATTTTCCTTAACGAGGCCAGCCGTTGCCACGAGAGCCTTGTCTGCTTTTTTATTTGCTCCTTTAGCCTCTTCAGCCACAATATCTACTTTGGAGTGGAGTTGCTTTAGTTCAGAACTAAACTCTTCAATTTTGCGATCCAATCCTTGAATCGCCCGGAGAAGTGCAGCGTTAGATGGCTGAAGGCCTTCGTGTTTGGGAGCATCGGGGAGAGGTTCTTTACTGCTCCCAGCTTTCGGGTCTCTCTGACAGTTTCTTTCTGGTGGTAGCCCCGCTTCGCTTGTTCGTCCCATCGTTGGCTCGCCTCAAGTCAGATAGTTATGATTTTTATATCTGGCAGTAGCTTTCGAAATGGTCTATTGAGTTGTATTAGTTAAAAGAGGGTATCTCTGTAGGAAATGTTATTTTTTATAGTTATAGTTGTCAGGAAGTGGAGCTGCGATGATAAGCTGCTCACAGCTGGGTTGCTGGCCAACCCCCTTCAGTGTTCTCTTTTAATGAATTTTTCCTCCCACCCTGAATTTGATGGCTCATCTGTTCTTCTGAAAATTGATGGCCCTTACTGTTCTCCTAGGTTATAATCAGAGGAGGACACACACACACACACACACTGTTAGCTAAAACTACACAGAAGGCAAAACCTGCTCATATTTCTTCTAGTTTATATTTAGTTAACAGCTATAAAGAGAGACTCCAACTTGATAGCCATGTTTTTTCTGATTTTGATCAGTGTTCTTTTACAATATTATTTTTTTAAAACTAGGAAAACCCCAACTGCCTTGCAACAAACATGATGAGTGCAGTGTGCAAATCTGTGTGTGTGTGTGTGGGGGTGTCTTCCTATATCAGTCAAGCAGGGTGTAACTTGCAGTGTCTGTAGAATCTGTTGACTCCTGATTTTTCCTTTGGGGGACACACTAAAAAATGCAAGCAAGTCATTCTTATTAAGCTGGAGTAACCTTGGTTAGCATGTTCTATTCTCATTGCAAGTCAGGGGGTGGTGATGTTTGTTCAAGCAGTGACCCTCATTTCACTTATGTATAGCAGCAATCAAACTCTCCATTCCAATTTTTTCCATACCTGCTTGCTTAAGTTCTAGTATACCCTGGTCTCCAACATTGCTGCAGCTGGGCAACTTGCCTGCCTTAAGAATTGAGCCTGATGCCAACACTTAGGCTGCAGGTTCAAATCTGCCAAGAAGTTACTCCTCACACTTGCAGGTACAGAACTGCAGCCACAGATCAAAACTATGATCGATATCCACTAGTGGGGACTGAGTCCTCTGCTCAGTCTTCAGCCAGCCCTATGTTTCTGCAATCAGCTCCTCCTCTGATACCTGTTACCACACAGAGATCGATTCCACCTCCACCAGCACCACTGAATCTATTCACTTCTTAACTAGAGCTCACCTACCAGTTCTTCCTTCCCTTCCATTCTTCCTTCCAAATTCATCTTCCAGGGACTCAGCATACACCATAAGCAGCTTCACAATGAAAAATTAACATGTCTGAGCTACCCACACCTACACAGCAGCAAACCATGACTGTTGTGAATCTAATCAAGCTGTCCTACTCTTGCGTCAGTCCCCCCAACCCCCACAATACCAGCAGGATGGAGTTATGTAACAAGAACCAGCATGAGTCAAGATGCCATGCAGCCACTGGCTTTTTTGCTTTGTAGCAGATGGCATCAGTTTGCTGCCCCTTCTAATGAGAATGTATGCCATGTGCCCTTGCCTTGTGTGATTGCATAGCAGAGCTAGCATTTCTGCAGCTGTGTGGCTGGTTTTCCTGATTTCTGCAGCAAGCACTGATTTCTGCGGCCAGCCTTGATTTCTGCGGCCACTGCTGCAACCGCAGAATTGCAGAAAACACGGGGCCCTGCATAAAGTTATTAACTGATGGTCTTCTGACATATAAAATTACTTTCTAACACAGAAGACTACTGTTTTAAGCCCTCCCCAGAACTAGAAACTGCAGAAGTAGCAACCCAGTGACTTGCCTTGACAACATATATAAACTTGCAGACAACTCAGTGAAGATAAGTGCAGACAAAGGGAGGACACAGAGCCATCCTAGCTCCAGGACCTCATTCCTTGGATGATTGGTAAATCTGGTGTGGTGAGTTTTTTGCCTACTAACTCAGGCATCTGGAACTGAATGGATATAATGCTTGCATAATTTTTATTTCTATTTTTATTCTTTTATATTGACTAATCATCTGACTTTAATACAATTGAGTGGGGGTAGGAAGAAGTAGGCTCTTGGTTAACGAGGATCTGCAGCTTATTCAATAGGTAGGGAAATGGGCCGACTAGGTGGGCCAAGCAGTCCTTATCTGCTGTCAAAGTATATGTTTCAATGTTAAGGGCTATTGACTTAGAACGTTCAAATTCAAGGACAAAACCAGAATTTGACTATTGCTTCATTGGCCATCTGGGTACCATTAAAATCACCATCCTTATGCCTATCATCAGGTACGACCTGGGAGAGTACAGGAAATACGACATGGTACTACGATATACATTTTAGGCTGTTACACAGAAAAAACAGCAACATAACATAGTCAGTAGGAACAAAGGTCATAACAAGTACATTGGAACAACAGAGCTGTGAGCAGCAATGCATTATATACAAGTCATTATACAGAGAGAGTCCATTATATATAAAATTATAAACAGTCCCCGGGGGGGACACTGTCAGAGCAGTACCCCATACCTAGGGTGTGTAATTGAATCTATGTAGACAGGCAGAACATGAGGAGCATAAGGAGGGATATTAAGTACACGAAGCCAGGTGAGATTACGGAGGCTTGGAACAACCACATACAGATAAGAGCTTCAAGTGTCTCCACACAGAGGTTCGGAGGCAAGCCTGGGAGGAGAAGGAGGTGCAAACCTGGGCAGGAAGGGAGTTACATAATCTGGGGGCACATGCAGTGAAATCTCTGTCCCCCACTTGAGTGCGTGTGGCAGGAATCATTAGAGCAACCGGGCCAAGGGATCTGAGGGAGTACGATGGAGAGGCCACCGGTACAAGGAGCTCTGCCAACCCAGGTGGGGTGCCAGTCCCAAGAACCTTGCCCGTGAAGCAGCCCAGTACAAAATTTAAGTAATTGGCTGGGGAGAGCCAACTAAGCTTACTGTACAGGTCACAGTGGTGGATGAGTCAAGGGGCAGCAAGTGCAAAGTGGCAGATGTTGTTGTAGGTGACAGACCACCTGGCGAGGTGTGTTTTGGATGTACGAGCAAACAGGAGAAGCCCATAGCACAGAGAGGGTAGAAACATACCTCTAGCCAGCGCAAGGTGGGCAGCAGGAGCAAGATTGCTCTTAGCCCGATAGGCCAGACCCAGTTTGCAGTTAACGGTTCTGCAGACACTAAGGATATTGTAGTCCCAGGTCAAGCTGATGGTCCAGTGTAACCCCAAAGTATTTGATGGAGTCGGTGATGAGGACCGGGACTCCATCAAGCTCAGTGATATACTGGGGGGGGGCAGGGGAGGCCTTTATCTTGGCCAGGGAGCCAAAGAGCATGACCTGAGTTTTGCTGAGGTTGAGGACCAGCTTGTGGGATGTTATCCAAGATTGGACACTCTTAAAGTCCTCACTCAACTGGCAGTTTATGGCCCCAATGTCCCACTAGTGGGTTGTGATGACCAGGTCATCTGCATATAGAATGGACCTGGAGTAGAAGGAGATAGCAGGTAAGTTGTTCACAAAGATGGAAAAAAGCAGGGGCCCCAGGACTGAGCCTTGGGGAGCACCTAAGGACACAGCAGTGGTGCCCAAGAGCACCTTGCTGTATTTGATCAGCTGGCACCTACCCTGCAAGTAGTTGGAGAATCTGCAGAGTACAGGGGGTGACAGGCCAAATGATCCAAGCTGAGTGCAGAGCACAGCATGGTCGACTAAATCGAAGGCTTTGGAAGATCGGTGAAAATGGCTCCCAAACGTTTACCCTGGTCCATAGTGGTTCTGATCTCAGATGCAACTGTGACAAGGGCTGAGGATGTGCTTTGCCCTTTATGGAAGCCAAGCTGCTCAGGAGACGGCAGCTCATGAGACTGGATGTACTCTGTGAGTTGCCCCGCCACAACTTTCTCTAGTAGTTTACTGATTGCAGACAGTATGGCTATCAGACAGTAGTTGTCCAGAATCTTAGGGTTGCCCTGTTTAAGTATGGGGACAACTCTAGCCACCTTCCACATGTCAGGGATGATCCCAGAGGCAAGGGATAAGTTAAAGATATGTGCCATTATAGAGGCAATATGAGAGGCCCCAAGACGGAGGAGCTTAGGTTCCATGCCATCATGGCCTGCACTGGAGAAGGGGGGTGACCAGAGAGCAATCTCTGCATCTCACGTGCCATCACAGCCTTGAAACAGAATAGCGGTGAGGAAGTGGAAGCCAGTTGTGAGGTTGAGTTCTGGTCACAGCTATCACTTCCACTGGGGGAGAACAGGGAGGTGAAGGCAAACAGGTCAGAGAAGTGTGTGTGTTAAATGCGTTGGCAATGGTCAGTGGATTATTACAACTGGTACCATCAATGAGCATATCAGTGGCCTCACCCTTGGAGGATACACTCACTATGTTTTTTATGTTCCTCCAGAAAGTCCTAGGGTCTTTTGCCGAATTCAGCAGTGCCGCTTTGCAGAATTCACTTTTTGCCGCCCTGATCACTTTCTTACACATGTTCCAGAGCCTTCTATACTGCTGAAGTATGGCCTGGTCAATTGAGACCTTTAATTTGGCCCAGCACTTATCCCTAGTCCTCATGAGGGTAAGGAGGCTCCCGTGCAACCACTTGGTAGCTGACCCCTTTATCCTCCGCCTAATGAGAGGGGCGTGCTTATCCTGCAGTGCCCCAAAGGCACTGAGAAAATGACTGACTGCAGAGGCTGGGTCATGAGCATTCCAGACGCAGACCAGTCAGTATGCCGAAGGTCGTCACATTTACATTCATGTAATTAACCGTACAGATTTAAATTGTCCAGAACTTATACATAAATTCCTGGGATGGTGCCACATAGATCCCACTAAGACAAGTAATTGTATAATACTAAATTGTCTGAGACACAAAGACACAGGAGATTTTAAAATATTAGTAAGAATATTTGAGGAATTAGGCCAGGTCCATTGTCCTATGGTGACCAGTCATGATCATGGCTTTTAGTTGCTAAAGGAACTTCTAACTTTGTGGATATTCTAGATACATATGATTTGGCAGATTCCTGGCTAGATCATTTTACCTCACTATTCTATGATCCATTATTACGATGTGAGGCTTATACCCGTATATACCCAACTGATTCTTTTTCTGTACATGAGGTGATATATGTAATCACTTCTTTAAAATGTAACAAAGCCCGTTGGCCTGGTGGCATGGAGGGCTGAAGCACATGCTTTACCTCCTGCCATGACGGCGACCTGCATTCACAGTGCACGTGGGTCACTGAGGGTCAGTCGAGGTGGAAGAGGACCAGGTATCTGGAGGACAGTTCTCCTCTCCCAGGGAAGGAGGGACACAGAGGCCAGTGCACATCTGACACCTAGCGGTGCTGTGTGTCGGAGTGCCTGGGTCCCGTTAACAGATGAATGGGGGCAGAGCAATCAGCTGGCGTGCTGTTGGCAGGAGCAGTGCCTGTGGGGGTCGGCTGTCATCCAACTGCTCAGGACATTTTCTCCTCTGGTTTTTCTCTCCCCTCTTTTCTCCCCCACCTACTCATTTTAACATATATATATGAATAGTCTTCTTGAAGCTATTGAAAGTGGTCCATCTGATTCGCCTAAAATTGGATTATTGGATATACCAGCACCAGCGTATGCTGACGATTTTCTGCTTTTATCACTTTCAAGACCTGGTCTTCAAAAGAAGTTATACTGTTGGCTAATGAATTGCAAAGGTTATCAATGACTAATAATACTAATAAAAGTCAGATGTTATTTTTGGTAAGGGAAATTGACTTCCAAAGTGGAAATGGACAGTTGGTGATTCATTACATACAGTGAAAAAATATGTTTATTTAGGGTTAACAGTTTCCTCCAATGGTTCATGGTGCACTCATCCAGCTAATCCCAGGACCAAATTAAGAAAAACAGCTTTGGGTTAAAAAAATAACTATACATAAAGGATAACAGTATTAGGTCTTTGATTCAAGTAATTTCTTCAAAATTAACTCCACCAGCTCTTTTTGCTGCGGAAATATGGGCACCATATCTGGTTTGGATCTGGAGAGGACCTTAGTACAGCTTCTTAGGTCCTTCCTGGCACGGAATAAGTCTCTTCCTATAAGTTATTTTAGAGCAGAACTCGGTTTAGATGGTTATAATAATCTGGCTGATTCCTTAGCCCTTGAATATTGTATTAAGTGTTCAAGAGCCCCACCTGGTTGTATTATTTCATGTGTCACTTTGGAAGAGATGGAACATTGGGGGCTGCTTGCTTATAGATGCTCACTCTGGTTATCAAATGTGTATGCTTTATTGAGAAATATTATCTTATTTATATAACTGTTTTAAAAAGAGGTATTCTCATTAGTTTGAAATATTAGAAAAATGTTAAGAATAAATGTAAAACTTGTAAATGGGGTGAAGAGTTGGATTTTTTTCTAGGTCCAGGTTCTGCCCTCCAATACTCTAAACGAGGCTTGGTATGGTTATAGATTTTACCTGGATCACATTTTGGATCCCAGAAAGAGAAATGCCTATATGTGTAACAAGTATGAGATTGTTCCCAGCAATGTGCTTTTTGTTAGATTTGCCTATATGCCTAATGCTTCTGAGGCCCCTTGTTTATGTAGTGGAAGACTAGGTTTGTTGGCAAAGGCACCTAGCTTCACCTGAGCTCTTTTCTTTTAGGTTTGCCTGTAAGGACAGAGCAAGGAACAACATTATCAGAGCAAGGAAAAAGATTAAGGCTTCTTTTGGCTAGGCAGATTTGCTGTGTGTTACTATTTTCTTTTGTGCTCACAGGTTTGTTACTTTTTTTTCCAGAGGGGGTATTGCTAATATCAAAGGGGATAAGGGGGAGTGTGTGGACGAGGACCAAGGAAAAGCATCGATCCTAAATAGATACTTCTGCTCAGTATTTACTGAGGAGAAGGTAGAGCAGGGCCCACAGCTCAGCACCATGGATACCGGGGTGGGTGGGGGATGGAGGTGTGCACAAGTCCCTTCACAAAAGAAAGGGTCCCCATATTTCTAGAAATTTATCAAGACGTATATTTACATATGACACTGTCTCGTAACCATTTTTATGTTTGCCTGCATGCATGTGCAAGAAACATAGTGCCATCATCCGAGATTTCGGAGGTGTGTCACCCCCTCTTCTAATTCAGTCAGTGTTGGCAGGTGCGTTTCTGTAAGCTGTCGCATGCCGAGCTGTCTGACAAGCTCCAAAATGCAGTGGCATAGTTGAGTGGGGAGCTACGCTGGAGTGAGCAGCGATAAGATATCGCCTGCCTGCGCGCAGCCCCCTACACACACACACACACACACACACACACACACACACACATATGCACACACACACACATGCATACTGCATGCTGCCCCCACGCACACTACTTTATAGCCGACGGGTGCCCAATGCCCCATCGGCTGCCTGCCCCACAAAGCTCTTCAAATGCCACGCTTGGTGCCCACCCCAGCGTGGCAACTCGATGGAATAGCCGACGGGATGCCCAACTCCGCCGGCTCACTGTCTCCCTCCCCATGCTATCACCGACGGGGTGCCCAAGCCCCCGCTGGCTTCACTCCCCAGTACAGGTGCCACGCTGGGAGCCCACCCCAGCGTGGCAAGTGATGCTTTGGCCGACGGGGTGCCCCTATCCCCGCCGGCTGAACATCCCTCAACTATTCTTGTGCCACGCTGGGAGCCCACCCCAGCGTGGCAAACGCCCCTCGTCATCATCAAAAAAATTTAAAGAAAAACGGTCCCACGTAGTCTCCCTAGCCCCCCTTCCACAACCGGCACCCACCCACTGCGCACCCTGCCTCCCTGCACCCCCCTTCACCCATACTTACCTCCGGAGCTTGGCGCAACGATCTTCGGTGGACCGGGAACACGTCTGCACTCTTCAAAGCTGACTGCGAACTGAGGAAATGCCGGTAAGCCGTATAATGGGCTAGATAGAGGGTTTTCAACATTATTTCAAATCTCAGGCATTTTTTGGAATTTTTGCACCAAATTTTCAACATGGGATTTTTGGGACCCTCTCATGAATGATGTCACTGTCATGCAGCTATTCAGGCCCGGCGGGTGATTTCATAGTACCGCGCAGTCACTGTGCAAAATCACCCTTCGGCCTGAATAACACCATGACAGTGACATCGCTCATGAGAAGGGGTCCCAAAACCCATGTTGAAAATTTGTGCAAAATTCCAAAAATGACTGTTTTTACAATGTGCGTTATGCAGTTCCTACGCAGGCTCGTAAGTTTGCAAATTTTCAATATTTTCACTCCAGATTTTCAACATTGCCATTTTACCACACCTTCTTATGAGTAGTACAGCTGTCATTTTTCACATCTCACCCAAAATGTGTTTCCGCACATGTAGCGCACAATGGCGCAGTCGGTGTGCGAGATCAATGTACAGAACAAATTAAGAAAATCACAGTGACCCTGTTCATGAGCTGAGGTCTTAAAATGGCTATGTTGAAAATCTGGTGAAAAAATTCCAAAAAATGACTGTTTTACGAGCGTGCGTTGTACAGTTCTTATGTACGCTCATAAGTTCGCGAATTTTCAATATTTTCACTCCAGATTTCCAACATTGCCATTTTACCACACTTTCTTATGAGCAGTACAGCTGTCATTTTTCACATCTCACCCAAAACGTGTTTCCGCCCATGTAGCGCACAATGGCTCAGTCGGTGTGCGAAATCAATGTACGAGATAAATTAAGAAAATCACAGTAACACTGTTCATGAGCAGAGGTCTTAAAATGGCTATGTTGAAACTTTGGTGAAAGAATTCCTAAAAATGACTGTTTTACGATGCGTGCGCATTTCCTATGCATGCGCCGTAAGTTTGCTGGATTTAATATTTTCCTCAGAGTTTCAACATTGCCATTTTATTATTCCTTAAGGAACAGTACAGCTGCAATCTTTCATATGTCGCCCAAAATGTGTTTTCAAGACATGTAGCGCATAATGGTGCTGTTGGTGTGTGAAAGCAATGTTTAGGACAGATTAAGAAAATCACAGTTACACTGTTCATGAGCAGAGGTCTTAAAATGGCTATGTTGAAAATTTGGTGACAAAAGTCCATAAAATGACTGTGTTACGAGTGAGCATTGCGCAGTTTCCACGCACCCTCGTAACTTCATGACTTTGTAATATTTTAAGTCCAGATTTTCACCAGTGGCATTTTTCCACACTTCCTTATGAACAGTACAGCTGTCATTTTTCACAACATGGCTGAAGTGTGTTTTCACACTTTCAGCACAGAGATGCGTGGTCGCTGTGGGAAATCATTGTTTGGCACAGATAAAGAAAATCACAGTGACACTGTTCATGATCGGAGGCACCAAAATGCCCGAGTTGATAATCTGCTGTGAAAATCCCCAACCTAATTATATTACGGGTGTGCGTTGCACAGTTTCTGTGTGCGCTCATGACTTCACCATTTTTTTAAATATTTTTACTGCAGATTTGCAACATTGCCATTTTTTACACCTCCCCATGAACAGTACAGCTGTCATTTTTACATCCTGTTCGGAATGTTTTTGCACCTGTGGTGCTAAATGCCGTAGTCACTGTGCATAAGCAGCTTTTGGCTAACAAACTGATATTCCCCCTGTTCATGAGGTGGGGTCACAAAAAAAAACATGTTGAAAATTTGGAGTGAAAATACCAACGAATACCTGCAGTATTAGGGTTTCCAACCATAACGCCCAACCCTGTAGAGAATGACAGGCATCAGGGGTGTGACTTGGGATTCTTGCCTGTAATGCTCATACCATTCCACACCCTGCAGCCAGTGAGAGGCATCGAGGTATGCCTTGGACTCTTCGCCCCAAACTTCATCCCATTCTCCTATATCGCACCCATCTCACCGTATTTCCTAATGGAATGGGTGCGATAAGGGCCAAAACCCTAAGGAACACGTGATTAATTCTACGCCTCGCAGAGTGGGGTGGTGAAATAGCGTGGCCGTTATGCCTGATGACCCAAACGCACACCCCAATGCCTGTCACTCTCTGCAGGGCGGTGGTGGGGTTGGCTTCAGTTCAATACTTCACTGCCATTCCTATTACGCAGCTCTGTAACTTCTACACTACCACTGCCAATGCCAGCAAGCAAACATTCGGCATTGACAAATGCTTGTTAAATTTTACACAGGTGTAATGTAAAGCTAAGAACGAAAAATGTATAATTATAATACTGTTTTGATACTATGTGTTGCTAACATTGTCCATTATTTTTCTGTATCAAAGTTATGTATCTTATTATACATATACAAACCAAAATCGTTATGTCTTGTATTACAAAATTCTGCTATTGTATTTTATTTTGTTCTTACATTATAGAACAAGAGATGTATATTACTGTCATAATCAGTTACTTTATCATTGTAAAAAATTAAATTCAATAAAATTATGAATCATAAAAAAACAAAAGAAAGGGTCCTACAAGTGCTCACTAAGCTCAGGGTGGACAAGGCAATAGGACCTAATGGGATACTTCCCAGGGTACTAAAGGAGCTAAGGGTGGAACTAGCACAGCCATTATCAGAACTGTTTAGTGAGTCTCTGAACACAGGAGAGGTCCCAGAAGACTGGAGAAGGGCTCATGTGATCCCGCTCCACAAGAGTGGCAGTAGGGAGGAGGCAGGGAACTACAGACCAGTCATTCTTACCCCAGTAGTGGGCAAGATTATGGAGGCACTCCTTAAGGAAAGGATAGTGCAACACCTGGAATTCATAGGAGCACAGGATCCAAGCCAACATGGGTTTACAACAGGAAAGTCCTGTCAAAATAATCTTATAGATTTCTTTGACTGGGTAACCAGAATGGTTGACCAAGGGGGTGCAGTTGATGTTGCCTATCTTGGCTTCAGCAAAGCTTTCACTATCATTCCACATAGAAGATTAATAAGTTTGGTAGGCTCGGGGTGGGTCAGAGGTTGGTCAACTGGGTGGGAAACTGGTTGGTGGGCAGAAAACAGAGAGTGGTGTTAAACAGTATACAATCAGAAGAGATGCAAGTCACAAGCTGGGTACCTCAGGGATCAGTCCTGGGACCAGTTCTCTTCAATATCTTCATCAGTAACATTGCAGATAGACTGGAGGGTAAGGTTTGTCTGTTTGCAGATGACACCACGATCTGCAACAGAGTAGATGATCCAGATGGGGTGGGCAGAATGAGAAGAGATCTGGATGAACAGGCAAAATGGTCGGAAGAATGGCAACTGGGGTTTAATGCAAAGAAGTGCAAGATCATGCACATAGGGAAGAGAAACCCTGAAGCTACCTATAGATTGGGATGGGAGTTGCTGGCATCACAAGGGAAGTAAGAGACTTAGGCATCGTCATCACCGATGACCTGAAATCATCCAAGCAGACCACTAAAGCAATAGATAAGGCTAGGGGGATGGTGGGGTGTATTAGTAGGGGTATCACAAGTCATAAGAGGGAGGTAATAATCCCTCTTTACAAGACACTGGTTCGGCCCCATCCGGAGGCCGCACCTGTGCAAGGACATTAACAAAATGGATGCAGTCCATAGAAGGGGAACCAAAATGGTGCAAGGACTGCATCAGAAAACATATGAGGACAGATTAACGGAGCTCAACCCTAGAGCAAAGGAGGGAGAGAGGTGATATGATTGAAACATTCAGACATCTTAAGGGCATTAACAAGGTGAAAGAGTCTAACATGTTTCAATATAAGAAAAACAGCAGGATAAGGGGACACAGCATGAGATTAGAGGGAGGCTGATTAAGAGGTAATGTGAGGAAGTTCTTTTTCACATAAAGGGTGGTGGATGCATGGAACGGCCTACCTCAGGAAATGGTGGATATGAATACAGTGCAGGGCTTCAAACAGGCATGGAATAGGCATAAGGGAGCAGTACAGATGAATATGACTAGATAGGCCATTGACAGAGTAAAGGCCTAAGGCACATTCATAAGGTAGAAAAAATGGGCAGACTGGATGGGCCTTGCGGTCCTTATCTGCCATCAGTTTCTATGTTTCTATGTTACTGCAGGAGGTATAGAGAATCTGCATCATATTCTTTTTGAATGCTCATAGTATGAAACGTTACGTACTACATGGATACACTGTATACTCTCTGTTCTAAGCCATGTCCCAGATGCTAATGTTATGTACTACATGGATACACAGTATACTATTTGTTCTAAGCCATAACCCAGATGATAGCGTTATGTACTACATGGATAAACAGTATACTATCTGTTCTAAGCCATATCCCAGATGATAACATTACGTACTACATGGATAAACAGTATACTATCTGTTCTAAGCCATATCCCAGATGATAACATTACTTACTACATGGATAAACAGTATACTATCTGTTCTAAGCCATATCCCAGATGATAACATTATGTACTACATGAATAAACAGTATACTATCTGTTCTAATCCATGTCCCAGATGATAACGTTACGTACTACATGGATACACAGTATACTATCTACTCTAAGCTGTGTCCCAGATGATAACATTGTGTAGTACATGGATACACAGTATACTATCCTTTCTCAGCCATAACCCAGATGATAACATTACGTACTACATGCATAAACAATATACTATCTGTTCTAAGTCGTATCCCAGATGATAACATTATGTACTACATGGAAACACAGTATACTATCCATTCTAAGCCATAACTGAGACGATCTTCTCAGTGTTCTTGTTACAGTGAATTAGCTTATTATCATTAACAAATTTGGAAATTATTGTTATATTATTAAAAAAGTTAGGAAGGATAAACCTTTTAGTTATCAGGGGACAATTTTGACTGGTTGAATTAGGCTGTCGTTGAGATCAGAGCAAGGTTTGTGGCTTGAGGGATCTCTTCTTATATTTTAGATTTCCCAGCTAAAGGGGGGATTTTTCTATTTTCCGCTCTCAGTTTGGATTACATGCAGATTTCTGCTTCTTCTAGTGATCTGCCCCCATGGGGCTCCAAAACGAGTTATGCTGTAGTCCTATAGGAACACATGCATTTTAGGGAGCTTGAACGGTGCTCTTTAATGACACATTTTAAAATTCTACAGCTTTGGCTACATTGTAATAGCTCAGAATTGTTATAAATCACTTTTTCAGATAGTCTGCAATGCCCTTGTGAATGATTGTTGAATTTATTTTTTCTTTAGATAGTGATTAAACAAGATGTTCTGCCTCATTGTAACAGTCCACTTAAATGCTGATCGTAATTCTTCCACTGTCACGATGTAACATTTTTTGTTGTCAATAGTTTTTATTGTTTCCAAACATAACAGGCACATAAAAACAAGTAAGACCAAAACAGTAAGTATAGGCATACTTACAGTGTGGCTACATACAGGCTTTAGAGATAAGAATCACAACTATTCATAGTAACCTTGTGGATGCAAAAGTACAGACATGTAGCATTAATGCCGGCGAAGAGACTTCTACTAGGGAATTAATGCATGGTTGAAAGTAAGCGCGGGTCTTGGTTAAATGCCAAAACCACCCAACCATGCATTAATTCCCCAGTAGAAGCCTACTCAGGAGGGTATTAATGCATTTATAACACGTGAATACTTGTGTTGTTGTTTCTGTTTTTACAGTTCTGTTAGCTGGAACTGTTCAGCTTTGTGTCGGTGTGGTGAGATCCAGCGTTTTTGCCGCGATGTGTGTTCTGTTTGCTGCTGTGACAGGTAGTGGTGCTAGAGCCTGACCCGGTGACCCCGTGATTAATAGTTGGAGCGGGCATTACCACTGAATAATCACCGCTCCAACTTTGATCATGTGGTGCGTTTTGTCCAACGACATCGCCTTATTTCGGGTTTCTCTCTTTTGCCGTGTTACAAATAATGTTAATGGATGCTGGCCTCCATGTTCAAATGTTAGAATTTGCACCATGATTTGGCTTCTCAGAAGGAACTAGAAGGGAAAGGACCAGATATGTTACAGTACAGCAGCTTCTTCTTGTTGTTTTTACATTGTTTCTTGTGGATTTTACTTGGTAGAATGTTATTTCTTTTCTTTCTTACTACTTCTAAGGGGCTAGCAGGGCATTGTTTTGGGGCTGTTGGAATTTTGAAACCTGTTTTGGTGGCTATAAGTGGGCTCATTATCTTTGCTTGCACGCATGTGCAAGAAACATAGTGCCATCATCCGAGTTTTCCAGAGGTGTGTCAGCCTCTTCCAATTCAGCCAGTGTGTTTGCAGACGCGATCGCAGTGCACCAATCACTGCTCCAGCTGTCTATGACAGCTGAAAATGCAGTGGCATACAGTTGAAAGGGAGAGCTCCACTTCAGTGAGCAGAACTCCCCCCAACACGCACGCATGCATATTGCGTGCTGATGCGCCCCCCCACGCACATACTGTATAGCCAACAGGGGTGCCCAATCCCCCATCGGCTGCACGCCCCTCCCAAAGCATCCAGGTGCCACGCTGGGAGCCCACCCCAGCGTGGCAAATTCATGTTATGGCCGACGGGGGGTGCCCAATCCCCCCTCGGCTCCAGCCCCCCAACAGCCTTCCAGCTGCCACGCTGGGAGCCCAGCCCAGCTGGCAAACGTCCCTCGTAGTCATCGTCCCTCGTACACTTAGAGAAAAAAAAAACCTGTAAATACAAAAACTGTCCCTCGGCGCTTCTCCCTGCTCCCTCCCACAACCCGCACCCACTCACTGCACACCCTGCCTCCCCACACCCCCCTACCCCATACTTACCTCCGGAGCTTGGCGTGATGATCTTCGGTGGACTGGGAACACGTCTGCACTCTTCAAAGCCGACCGCGAACTGAGGAAATGCCGGTAAGCTGTATAATGGGATAGATAGGGTTTTTCAACTTTGTTGCATATCTCAGGCATTTTGGGAATTTTGGCCCAAATTTTCAACATGGGGTTTTTGGGACCCCTTCTCATGAATGCTGTCACTGTCATGGCGTTACTCGGGCCCGAAGGGTGATTTCGCAGCCACTGAGCGAAATCACCTTTCTGGAATGATTAATGAAATGACACTGCCAGTGTTCATAAGGTGGGCTCTCAAAAAATCTATTTGGAAAATTTTGTGGAAAAATTCCTAAAAATGACTGTTTTACGAGCTTGCGTTGCGCAGTTCCTACACACGCTCGTAAGTTCACGAATTTTCAATATTTTCACTCCAGATTTTCAACATTGCCATTTTACCGCACCTTCTTATGAGCAGTACAGCTGTCATTTTTCACATCTCATCCAAAATGTGTTTCCGCCCATGTAGCGCACAATGGCGCAGTTGGTGTGCAAAATCAATGTACGGGACACATTAAGAACATCACATTGACACTGTTCATGAGCAGAGGCCTTAAAATGGCTATGTTGAAAATTTGGTGAAAAGATTCCTAAAAATGACTGTTTTACGAGTGTGTATTGTGCAGTTCCTACGCACGCTCGTAAGTTTGCGAAATTTCAATATTTTCACTCCAGATTTTCAATATTGCCATTTTACCACACCTCCTTATGAGCAGTACAGCTGTCATTTTTCACATCTCACCTAAAATGTGTTTCCGCCCATGTAGTGCACAATGGCGTAGTCGGTGTGAAAAATCAATGTACGGGACACATTAAGAAAATCACAGTGACACTGTTCATAAGCAGAGGTGTTAAAATGGCTATGTTAAAAATTTGGTGAAGATTCCCAAAATTACTGTTTTAGGGCGCCGTTCTGCAGTTCCCACATGCAGCTGGCAAGTTCGCGATTTGTAATATTTTACACCAGATTTTCAACAGTGCCATTTTACCACACTTCCTTATGAGTACAGCTACCATTTTTCACATCTACCAAAATGTGTTTCCACATGTAGCGCACAATGGTACAGTCGGTGAAGAAAACAATGTTTGGGACACATTAAGAAAATCACAGTGACACTGGTCATGAGCAGAGGTCTTAAAATGGCTATGTTGAAAATTTGGTGACAAAACTCCATAAAATGACTGTGTTACGAGTGAGCATTGCGCAGTTTCCACGCACCCTCGTAAGTTCATGAATTTGTAATATTTTCAGTCCAGATTTTCACCAGTGGCATTTTTCCACTCCTCCTTATGAACAGTACAGCTGTCATTTTCCACAACATGGCCGAAATGTGTTTTCACACTTTCAGAACAGAAATGCGTGGTCGCTGTGGGAAATCATTGTTCGGGACAGATAAAGAAAATCACACTGACACTGTTTATGATTGGAGGTCCCAAAATGCCTGTGTTAACAATCTGCTGTAAAAAAATCCCCAAACTAGTTACATTACGGGTGTGTGTTGCACAGTTTCTAAGCACGCTCGTGACGTCACGTTTTTTTAAGATTTTCACAGCAGATTTTCAACATTGCCATTTTTTACACCTCCCCATGAACAGTACCGCTGTCATTTTTCACATCCTGTTCAGAATGTGTTTTTGCACCTGTGGTGCCAAATGCCATAGTTGCTGTGCAAAAGCAGTTTTCGGCTAACAAACTGATATTGCCGCTGTTCTTGAGGTGGGGGTCACAAAAAAAACATATTGAAAATTTGGAGTGAAAATGCCAACGAATTCCTGATGCATTAGGGTTTCCAACCATAACGCCCCACCCTGTAGAGAATGACAGGCAACAGGTGTGTGACTTGGGATTCTTGCCTGTCATGCTCATACCATTCCACCCCCAACCACACTCTGTAGCCAGTGAGAGGCATCGAGGTGTGCCTCAGACTCTTCGGGCCCAAACTTCACCCCATTCTCCTATACTGCACCCATCTCACCGTATTTCCTGATGGAATGGGGTGCGCATAAGGGCCAAAGACCCCAAGGCACACCGTGACACTTGTAAGTGTCTGCAGGGTAGGGTGTGGTGAAATGGCATGGTCATTATGCCGGACGACCCAAAGGCACACCCCAATGCCTGTCACTCTTTGCAGGATGATGGTGGGGTTGGCTTCAGTTCAATACTTTGCTGCTATTCCTATTATGCAGCTCTGTAACTTCTACACTACCAATGCCAATGCCAGCAAGCAAAAATTCGGCATTGACAAATGCTTGTTTGTTTGATGTTTTACTGTGTAGCAGGCTGCATTTGTAGAGGCCTATTTCTTCTGATTTAAAACCTAATTGGTGTGATTTAACTGGGGCTGTTTCTTTGAATAGGAGACCTATATCTTCTAATTTCAAGCCTATTTTGATGTGTTGTTGTTGAAGCTGTTTGAATTGGAGACCTGTTTCTTTTGGTAGCAAACCTATTTTGGGGGCTTTGAGTAGAATAATGATTCATTTTTGCTGGCTTCACTAGCTGCAAAGGTTAATGCATAGTGGGGGAAGGATGCTAATGGTCTGACCAGGGGCCTCAGCTACCTGATTGTTTCTGGAAGACTTGGGTTGGTCCCACCCCCAACCCCTCACCCCACCTGACCCTGGTCCATGATTTCCTTTACACCAGGGGTTCTGACATCACTTCCTCAAACGGGCAAAGGATGTGCACCTGTCATAGCAGAAGCAGACATCCAGGAAAGGAGCAGCAGCGAGTTAAGAGGTGACTGATATCTCAGTGGAAGGGAAGTAACTGCAAATCTAGGAGCTTTCATTGTCACTTCTTTGCATTGCTATTGCATTGGGGAAAGGAGGAGTAGGAGTTTGAAGAAGGTTGTGCAATGGCTACTTAAAGTTTCTTTTTGAGTGTGGATAGGAAGGTTAGGAATATAAAAAGCAGTTGCTCAATATATCTAAACATGTACAACAAAGGAGGTAAGGGAAATAAAGAAAATGTTTTGCACTGATAGAGGAGGGAGAGGGGAGACTTGGGGGAGTGTTTGGTATCCTGCATCTGGAAGGGTGGGGGTCATTGGTGGGCAACGACAGCAATGGGTAGGGTGGTAGGCTGCAACAACTGCGGTGCACCAATCTTTCTAAAAATTGCCTGGAGTGTGGGAGGATGTTTAGTGTGCAACCACACAGAAAAACTTAGAAAGGAGATCAAGGATCTGCAGGAGGAACTAAGACAGGCAAGGCAGATTGGGGGTGGGTTTAGCCCAATACTGGAGGGAGGAAGAAGGGGAGATGAGGGAGGGCGATTTGAGCCAACAGTGGTGAGGAGAGGGTCAGAAGAAGGGAAGCAGAGACAAAGGAGCCCAGGCCAGGAAGAACGATTGCCAGGGAAACCAGGTCAGGAGACAAAAGACAAATGGAAGGAGGAGATAGGGACTTGTGAGGGGAGGCGAAGAAGTGGCAAAAGTCATGGAGTGGAAAGGAGAGAACAGGTCACTATGAAGAGAGAGGGAGCGGGCATTTGTGAAGGGCCTTCAGAAAATAGTTTTGCACTGCCAGAGAGGAAGAAGGTGGAAGAGGGAAATGATGAAATTAGAGGAGTAACTGATAAATGCCTGGACCAAACTGGAGCAGGGGGAAATTCTGCTGGGAGAATTGCAACAGGGGTAAAAGGGGGAAATAATGTGCAGGAGGAAGAAGAGGAGCCGGAAATGAGAGAGGGAGATAACTGGAAGCAAGCAGGGAGTAAGAGTGATGGAATCTTAGTGCTGGGGGACTCAATACAAAGAGGAGTCAGGTGGGGTAGCACGGGGGAGAGGCATAGTCGCATTTGGGTGGAGGCTATGCCAGGAATGACAGCAGAAAGGGTGGAACAATCTGTTCTGAAATATGCTAGAAGGGGTAGGAACAAGCCTCATTTAATTATACATCTTGGGACGAATGACCTGGCTGACAAGACAGTAGATACAGTCCAGAGGAGGTTTGAGGAACTAGAACAATTATGTGAGGGGCAGGAAGATCAGTAACTTTTGGAGATATTTCCAGTGCCCAAGGCAAGCAGCAAGAAAGCTGAGAATAGAGGAATTTAATGGATGGCTAAGAACCTGGTGTTGTGCTAAAGGGTATGGGCTGTTGGGGGGTGGGAGGGACCAGGAGGACAGTAGTCTCTATGCCAAGAACAGACTACACCTGAGTGAGGAGGGAAAGAAAGTGTTGAAACAGGGGGTGGAGGAGTACATAGAGGAAGGAGGGAATTTAAACTAGGAGCAGGGGGTGGCAATTGGCCAAGAGACATGCAGAGACCACAGCTTGGGAAACCATATAAGCTTAACCCATAACAGAGACAAAGGACAAATGGCAAGTACTATTGGTGATGCTAGTAAAGGAGGGCAGAATGGGAAGGAGGGAAAGCGTGGAAGGTGGTTACCCTTAATGCTAGGAGCCTTGGGAGGAAAACTGCAGAGTTACAGGTTCTCATGGCAGAGGGAGAGGTGGCCATTGCAGCCATCACAGAAACATGGGCCACCCAATACAATGACTGGGACCTGTCTGTACCAGGGTACAGGTTATTTCGTAGGGACAGGGTGATTGGGAAAGGAGGGGTGTGGCACTATATGGAAGGAAGGACTGAAGTGTGTAGGGAGGAAGGGAGGAGGGTACGGAGTCACTTTTGATGTAAATCCAGGATTCCAAGAATAGGATTCTTAGAATAGGAGTGGTACACAGGCCGCCATTTCAGACGGAGGATTTAGACAGGGAACTAGTGGGACAGATCAGGAGGACCTGCGAGAAGGGTAGTGTGGTGATTGTGGGGGACTTCAACATGCCAGGAGTGGACTGGAGTACCCCTACAACCAGGAACAGAAGGGAGCAGGTACTGCTGGATGCCTTCAGGACACAGCACTGCTCAAATGGTCAGTGAACAACCAGGTTAGGGAATACCTTGACCTTGTGCTGTCAAATGGGGACTTTGTGAGAGAACTTACAGTAGAGGAACCACTGTCAGGGAGTGACCACCACCAGTATGGCTCACATTGGATATGGGCAAGGAAGGGTGGAATCTGGCACAAGAGTGCTGGACTTCAGGAGGGCCTGACTTTGGGAGGATGGGGAAGTGGTAAAAGGTACCTGGCCAGAATTCAGTCTAGTATGGACACTAACCAGAGGTGGGAGCTCATAAAGCTGGGGATAGTGGAGGCAACCAAAATCTGCTGCAAGACCCAGAGCAAGAAGGCTAGGGCTAAGAAACTGAGCTGGTTGAGGCAAGAAGGGCAAGAGTAGCTCTCCGGCCCCCTCTAGCTGCTGGAGGTCTGCCTCTGAACAAGTAAGTGGTCTACTGAGAAATATAGGATATTCTTGTCTCAGAACAGGACAATCAGGAACTTAAAGGGAACACAGGCAGAAAGTAAGGAGAGAGAAAAAAACAGAGGAAAGAGTAAGGATTGCAAACAGTTAAGGGGCCAGAAATAAGACATGATTGGAGTGGTGCAGTGCAGTGGCTGTGGAGCAGTCTTCCGGGAGATGTTCTGGAGGATGCGGTGTTGTCCCATCTGCAGGCACCTCTCTGGGCTGAGGGAGGAGGTTGCTCATCTCCAGGCTGAGTTGGCCAGATTTGTGGGACCTCCTCTTCCATCCAGGGACCACCAGTGCCTGCCGTTGCCTCAGAGGTTGCCAAGAAAGAGGAGCGGTTGGACCACAGTGGGCTCAGGGAGGGTGAGGGTGGTGGAACAGAGGCACATCTCTCAGTTGTACCTCTCACAATCCTATGCCATTCTGGCAAAGTGTGGTTCCTCTATGGAGGCACCTACAGTGGAGACCAAGGAGGATGCTGGGAACCTCCACAAAGGAGACCCACAGGAGGGTGGCAGGGGACCCTGCAGGGGAAGGAAACAACTCCTGGTGGGGGACTCCATTGTTAGGAAGGTAGAACTGGGCAAGGAAGGGGAGAGGGAGGTAAGGTGCCTGCCTGGCGCCATGGCTTGGAGGGACAGGGAGCGAATCCTCAGGATTGCTGGAGCAGCTGCACAGGGGAGGGAGCTGGATGTCATTGTCCACCTAGGGACAAATGACCTGGCTAAGAAAGGGATTAGAGAAGTGCAGGAAGAGTTTGTGGAATTGGGGAGGGGCTTTAGTCAAGTAGCACGCACGGTAACCTTCTCGGAGGTGCTACCCATCTATGGCATAGGAGAGGCTAGGGTGTTCCGTACCAGGGATTCAATCAGTGGTTGAAAAACTGGTGTGGAGCTCAGGATTGGCTCCATTGGGGACTGGGGGTCCACCTGGAGTGATGCAAGCCTATACTGGCATGATGGGCTACATCTGTCCGGGAGGGGAACCAGGATCCTAGGTGATAGGTTTAAATGCTTCATTGGCAAGCTTTTAAACTAGCCAAGGGGGGAGGCACTGGAAAGGAGCCGGAAAATCCTAGCCCCCCCAAACAATCACGGTAGTAAGTGTGGCAAACACCAACATGGAGGTGTCGATAGGGAGAAGGGCAGTGGTAAATGGAGAAAGTGACAAAGGCAAGAAGGACAGGGATGGGGCAAAGGGGTAAGGCCATCAGGAAATGGAGGGTAATGAGTACCAATGCCCGTAGTCTGGGCAACAAGCCCCTGAGCTGGTGGCCTTAATGGAAGAGGGATGCCTGGATATCGTAGCAGTCACAGAAACATGGTACACAGAGAACCATGACTGGGATATTAACATACCAGGGTACATAACCTACAGGAGAGAGACAGGCAGGGGAGAAGAGGGGAGGAGTAGTCTCTATGTAAAGGAAGGGATAAAAGCAACTGAACAAAAGAGTAAACAGGGAGGAGAGGAGGCACTGTGGGTCACCTTGGAGACTGGAAAGGGTACCACAATCCGCACAGGGGTTGTGTACAGACCCCCATGTCAGGGGGAAGGAATGGACAAGGAAATGATCGAAGGCATTCTTAGAATGGCAGAGAAAGGGGAGATACTGTTGATGGGAGACCTGAATATGCCAGATGTTAACTGGAGCACATTTGCTGCAGCCACATCCAAGAGCAGGGCCATTCTTGGCGCCCTACAGGTGGCAGGCATTAGACAGCTAGTTTGGAACCCACTCGTGAGCAATCACTCAGACCTCGACTCTCAAACGGGGCCAGTGAGAGGATCTCAGATCTAGAAGTGGTTGCCATCTGGGGACAAGTGACCATCAAACAGTGTGGTTCACGTTAAACTCAGCTACAGAGTCAAGCCATACAAAAGTGAGGGTACTGGACTTTAGGAGGGCTGACTTTGGCAAAATGGGAGAGTGCCTCAGAAAAGCACTAGCAAACAGGCTAGAAGGAGGTGTGGAGCAACAATGGGAATTATCAAACTGCCATCACATAGGCAACAAGCCTTTGTGTGAAGCAAATAAACAAATCAAAACAAAAGAAAAGCCACTATGGTTCTCAAGAGAGGTGGCTGTGAAAGTCAGGAAGAAAAGATAGCATTCCAGAAGTATAAGGAAACACAGAAGGAGCAGGACAGAGAGCTGTACCAGTTAAGGCAGAAAGAAGCAGGGAGGGAAGTCAGAATAGCAAAGGCCCAAACTGAGGAAAGATAGCCAACTCAGTTAAGAAGGGGGATAAAACCTTTTATAGGTACATCAGCGAGCGTAGAAAGACAAAGGGAGGGATAGTGAGGCTGAATAGAATGAACGGTGGGTGGGCAGAGGGGGACAGTGAAAAGGCAGGAATACTGAATGAATATTTCTGCTCAGTATTCACAAAGAAGAGGGGGAAGTGCCTAATCCAATTAACAGAAGCACTCTTGATAGGGGGGTCGATCCCAGTCCTTTCACAGAAGAAAGGGTTCTGCAAGAACTCCTAAAACTGAAGGTGGACAAAGCAATGGGTCCTGATGGAATTCACCCAGAATTCTAAAAGAATTAAGGAAGGAACTAGTGAAACCACTGGCTACTCTTTTAATAAATCATGGGAGGATGGTGGTACCCGAGGACTGGAGGAAGGTGGATGTGATTCCCTTCACAAAAGTGGGACCAAGACAGAGGCAGGAAACTACAGACCTGTCAGTCTGACCTCTGTGGTAGGGAAAGTGATGGAGTCACTTCTGAAGGAAAGAATAGTTGAGTACCTAGAGGTCAGTGGAGCACAGGATCCAAGGCAGCATGGGTTCACAGTGGAAAGGTCATGTCAGGCCGAATCTAATAGATTTCTTTGACTGGGTGACCAAAGTAGTAGACCAGGAGGGCTGTGGACATGGCCTTACCTAGACTTTAGCAAGGCATTTGACACAGTCCCACACAAAAGATTATTAGTCAAATTAACCAGCCTGGGAGTGGGTCCCAGGGTGGTAGCCTGAGAAAACATTGGCTGGACAACAGGACACAGAAGGTAATTGTAAATGGAGTCCACTCTGAAGAAAGGGCAGTTAAGTGGGGTACCGGAGGGTTCAGTATTGGGTCCAGTCCTTTTAATGTCTTCATCAGTGACATTGCAGAGGACTGGAAGGAAAGTATGCCTTTTGCAGATGACAAAAGATCTGCAACAGGGTTGATACACAAGGAGGCGTGGAAAGGATGAAAAGGGACTTGGCAAGGTTGGAGGAATGGTCAGACGTATGGCAGCTAGGATTCAATGCAAAAGTGCAAAATAATGCACCTGGGAAACAAGAACCCAGGGAAGAATACACAATGGGTGGGAGGTATAACAACAACAAAACAGGAAAGGGACCAGGGGTAATCATATCAGATGACCTTAAGGTTAGCAAGCAATGTGAGAAGGCAGTAGGGAGGGCTGGGGGTATACTGGGATGTATAGGGAGAGGCATCAGCAGCAGAAAACAGGAAGTTGTTATCCCTCTGTACAGACAGTTGGTGAGACCCCATCTGGAATACTGTGTCCAGTTCTGGAGACCCCATCTCCGCAAGGACATAGACAGGATGAGGCAGTCCAGAGGAGGGCAACTAAAATGGTGCAGGGTCTGCAAGAGAAGCCGTATGAGGAGAGACTAAAGGAGCTTAATATGTATACCCTTGAGGAAAGAAGGGAGAGGGGACATGATAGAAACTTTCAAGTACCTCAAGGGAATCAACAAAGTCCAAGAGGGTAGCATCTTTCAGAAAAAGAGACTTGCAAGAACAAGGGGACACAATTTAAAGATAGAAGGAGGAGGGTTCAGGGGCAATGTGAGGAAGTATTATTTCACAGAGGGTAGTGGATGCATGGAACAGCCTTCCTGAGGAAGTGTGGGGTCTAAAACTGTGGGAGAATTCAAGAATGCATGGGACAGACATAAGGCAATTCTTGTGGGGGGCAGGAAGATATAGGCTGTTGGTTAACTGGATCTGCGGCCTATCCTGTAGGTTGGGAAATGGGCAGACTAGATGGGCCTAGCGGTCCTTATCTGCCGTCAAAGTCAAAGTCTATGAGGTCATGGAAAAGGTAAGAAGGAAAAGAGCTGCCTTTAGGAAGTACAAGAAAACAGGGAAGGGGGAGGACAGGGAGGAGTACTTGACAGAATCGAAGGAGGTGACAAGGGCAGTAAGGGGAGCCAAGGCATCTACGGAACTCAGGCTGGAACAAGGCATTAAGAAGGGGGAGAAGGACTTCTTTAGGTATATCAGGGAGAAAAGGAGCTGTAAGGACCACATAGTAAGGATTAGGAAATAGGGGGGTTGGGTGGAAGCAGGGTGCGATAAGGCAGAAGCACTAAATGAGTGCTTCTGCTCAGTATTTACTAAAGAGAAGAGGAGGATGACACCCAAGGGGAGAGAAATGGCAGAAACATGGGGGAGGGGGTGACAGATGGGGAAATCATGGAGGGCAGAGTTCGGGAGGGTTTGAAGATACTGAGGGTGGATAAGGCGCCAGGCCCAGATGGCATCCACCCCAGGGTACTGAAGGAGCTGGCAGAGGTCCTTGCAAGACCTTTGGCAGACCTATTTAATGCCTCACTACATTCAGGGTGTGTACCTTAGGATTGGAGGATGGCTCATGTGGTGCCCCTCCACAAGAGTGGCCCCAAGGATGAACTGGGAAACTATAGACCAGTGAGTCTCACATCCATCGTGGGTAAGCTAATGGAGACTATCCTGAAGGAGAGGCTGGTGGCCCTCCTAGAGGCCAAAGGACTACAGGACAGCAGACAGCATGGCTTCATACGTGGCAGATCCTGCCAAACCAACCTGGAGATGTTCTATGACTGGGTAACTAGGCAACTGGACAGGGGCCATGCAGTGGATGCCCTGTATCTGGACTTCAGTAAGGCAATCGACTCAGTGCCGCATTGAAGGCTGGGAAGTAAGTTAGTAGGCACAGGGGCAGGTGCAAAGCTGGTGAGATGGGGAGGATACTGGCTTCAGGGAAGGCAACAGAGGGTGGTGGTGGGTGGGGAGCTTCTCACACCCAAGGGTAGTGATGAGCGGTGTTCCACAGGGCTCGGTGTTGGGACCAGTGTTGTTTGGAATATTCATTGCAGACATATCATTGGATATCAAGAGCAAGGTCAGTCTGTTTGCTGATGATACCAAGGTAGGAGCGGTGGTGGATGACCTAGGGAAATGGCAGGGGTTGCAGGATGATCTGGCAAAGCTTGAAACCTGGTCAGATACCTGGCAACTGGAGTTTAATGCCAAAAAGTGCAAGGTGCTGCATTTTGGGATGAAGAGCCCAAGGAGGAGCTACCAGCTGGGGGAGTGCAACTAGCCCAGAGAGAGGAGGAGAAGGATCTGGGGGTGCTCATTACAGGGTCAACGAACAACTCGGCACAATGTAGGAAGGCAGTTGCAAAGGCCAACAAAATGCAAGGGGTATATCCTCGAGGAGGGAGGAGGTGATTCTGCCACTGTATTGGTCATTAGTTAGACAGCACCTGGAGCACTGCGTGCAGTACTGGTGCCCCTATCTGAAGAGGGACATTAAGTTACTGGAGGGTGTGCAGCGCAGGGCGACAAAGATGATCAAGGGGCTGGGAGACTTATCATACGAGAGGAGGCTGAGGGAGTTGAACATGTACTCACTGGAGGAGAGGAGGGACGGAGGGACATGATTGAAACCTTTAAGTACATGAAAGGAATAAACAAGACAGGTACAGAGGGGCTGTTCAAAGTAAGGAGGGAGGGACACCAGGGGCCATGATATGAGACTGGAGGAGGAAGGTTCAGGAGGAGATGAGGAGACACTTTTACAGAGGGGTGGTGGCTGGGTGGAATGCTACCTGCAGAAGTGGTATCCAGTAGAGCAGTGGACTGCTTCAAACGAGGATGGACAGGACAAGGGAGGGTTAATAAAGGGGAAGAGTGGAAGGGAGGGGCAGCTGCAGAATAAGGGGTGCTAGCTGCACATTTGAGCAGACTTGATAGACCTCTAGGCCTTTATCTGCTGGCAAATTTCACATGTTCGTATGTTCGTACGCATGCTAAGTCCCTATCCTGAGTGAAAATTACCAGAAGGCATTAACTGTGCTACATACAAACAAGTTCTGAGCACAGTATGAATGCCCTATTCTTGCTTGAATATCACCCCCTAGAACACAGCCCTATCTATGGCAGTAACAAGTGTGCTCGGAATCATGCACAGCCCCCTGCTGGCAACAGTGAGGTACAGTATGTGCCTGTACTAAACACATAGATCAGCAGTATATCTATCTATCTATCTATCTATCTATCTATCTATCTATCTATCTATCTATCTATCTATCATAGACAGGCTCCATGGAACTAGTTGAGGGTTGACATAGACCCCTGAGTAAAATGTCATGGTACAGTGTAATGCAGTGAGTACCTGTGATGGAATAATGAAATAAAGATCAGAAGTAGCAAGGGAGATGTCCTTAAGGCTGTATACCACCTGTCAGTATACTAAATACACCAAGCTTGTTCTCAGCTCCAGGTTGGATCTCTGTTTGTATGTGGTCTCATATTTAATGGTGCCTCAGTATATGGTTTAAGTGCCCTTACCCCATCACCCCAGACCAATATGGTGAATGGTAATGATGGGAGGAACAGATTCTATGGCATGAGGGGGGTGCTCCTCTAACCAAAGCGCTACTGTATACTTCTTGACATGGGGGTTCCAGGCCATTAACTATCTATCTACTGTATCTAACACCATCTGCCACTCTGATAGACAGGACATAGTTAATAATTAGTGATGGTGGCATTTGTGATGGAACACAACGTCTCAGTAAATATTTGCATATTCCTTACAATCTTTGCATAAGACCAGTCAGTAGAGATGTGGCGAAGTAAAACTTCATCTGTGAAATTTGCACAAAGTGGCAACCGTTTTTGCTGCAAAGTGTGGAATTTCACACGCAAAATTCTGCACTTTGCAGAGAAATTCCACGCATTGTGGCAAAATTCTCCACTTCTCAGTGAAAAAAAAAAAGCACTTAATCCGCAAATTGTGTGAATGTCATTAATTGCGCTTCGCGGAGTGTGTGAAATTCACAAATTAATTTACAAAGTGAAGTTTGCAGACTTCTCCCATCTCTCACAACTAGAGATATGACAAGCCCTGGATTGTCAGATGAGACAGACAGGATTTAGTCACTACAGTGGGAGAAATAGACAGCAACAGCTGTGTGTGGTAGTTTTTACAGAAAACATTCAGGGACTCTGGTGGTACAAATATGCTTTCAAATGGGAATATTGCCTTCCTGGCATTTTCAACACTGGTGGCCATACTCGGCTTTGAAGGAAACGTTTTCATCTCAGCCACAAACCTCCATGGCATCAAGAACAAGCATTTGTCAATGCCGAATGTTTGCTTGCTGGCATTGGCAGTGGTAGTGTAGGAGTTACAGAGCTGCATAATAGGAATAGCAGCGAAGTACTGAACTGAAGCCAACCCCACCATCATCCTGCAAAGAGTGACAGGCATTGGGGTGTGCCTTTGGGTCGTCCGGCATAATGACCACGCCATTTCACCACACCCTACCCTGCAGACACTTACAAGTGTCACGGTGTGCCTTGGGGTCTTTGGCCCTTATGCGCACCCCATTCCATCAGGAAATACGGTGAGATGGGTGCTGTATAGGAGAATGGGGTGAACTTTGGGGCTGAAGTGTCCAAGGCATACCTCGATGCCTTTCTGTGCCTGCAGGGTGTGGAATGGCATGAGCATTACAGGCAAGAATCCCAAGTCACACCCCTGATGCCTGTCATTCTCTACAGGGTGGGGCATTATGGTTGGAAACCCTAACACCTCAGGCATTCGTTGGTATTTTCACTCCAAATTTTTGACATGGTTTTTTGTGACCCCCACCTCATGAACAGTAGCAATATCAGTTTGTTAGCCGAAAGCTGCTTATGCACAGCATCTACGGCATTTAGCACCACAGGTGCAAAAACATTCCGAACAGGATGTGAAAAATGACAGCTGTACTGTTCATGGGAGGTGAAAATGGCAATGTTGCAAATCTGCAGTAAAAATATTAAAACAACTGGTGAAGTCACGAAGCGCTAAAGAAACTGTGCAACGACACCGTAATGTAATTAGTTTGGGATTTTTACAGCAGATTGTCAACACAGGCATTTTGGGACCTCCGATCGTGAACAGTGTCACTGTGATTTTCTTTATCTGTCCCGAACAATGATTTCCCAGCGACCACGCATCTCTGTGCTGAAAGTGTAAAACACATTTGGCCATGTTGTGAAAAATGACAGCTGTACTGTTCATAAGGAAGTGTGGAAAATGCCACTGGTGAAAATCTGGACTGAAAATATTACAAAGTCATGAACTTACGGTGCGTGGAAACTGCGCAATGCTCACTCGTAACACAGTCATTTTATGGACTTTTGTCACCAAATTTTCAACATAGCCATTTCAAGACCTCTGCTCATGAACAGTGTAACTGTGATTTTCTTACTCTGTCCCAAACATTGCTTTTGCACGCCGACTGCACCATTGTGCGCTACGTGTGCAGAAACACATTTTGGGTGACATGTGAAAAATGGCAGCTGCACTGTTCATAAGGAAGTGTAATAAAATGGCAATGTTGAAAATCTGGAGTGAAAATATTGAACATTTGCAAACTTACAAGCATGCGTAGGAACTGCGCAACGCACGTTTGTAAAACAGTCATTTTTAGGAATTTTTTCACCAAATTTTCAACATAGCCATTTTAAGACCTCTGCTCATGAACAATGTCACTGTGATTTTCTTAATCTGTCCCATACATTGATTTCACACACTGACTGCGCCATTGTACGCTACATGGGCGGAAACACATTTTGGGTGACATGAAAATGGCAGCTGTACTGTTCATAGGAAGTGTAATAAAATGGCAATGTTGAAAATCTGGATGAAAATATTGAAAATTTGCAAACTTACAAGCATGCGTAGGAACTACAATCATTTAAAACAGTCATTTTTAGAATTTTTTCACCAAATTTTCAACATAGCCATTTTAAGACCTCTGCTCATTAACAGTGTCACTGTGATTTTCTTAATGTGTCCCATACATTGATTTCAAGACACCGACTGCGCCATTTAGCTACATGGGCGAAACACGCTTTGGGCAAGATGTGAAAATGACAGCTGTACTGCTCATTAGAAGGTGTGGTAAAATGGCAATGTTGAAAATCTGGAGTGAAAATATTGAAAATTCGCAAACTTATAGCGTGCGTAAGATCTAGCGCCACTAAGTAAAACAGTCATTTTTAGGAATTTTTCCACCAAATTTTCAATATAGGCTTTTTGAGAGCCCACCTTATGAACAGTTGCAGTGTCATTTTGTTACTTTGTCCCGAAAGGTGATTTCGCGCAGTGACTGCAAAATCACCCTTCTGGCCCAATTAACGCCATGACAGTGAGAGCATTCATGAGAAGGGGTCCCAAAAACCCCATGTTGAAAGTTTGGTGCAAAAATTCCAAAAAATGCCTGAGATATGCCGCAAAGTTGAAAAAACCCTATCTATTCTATTATACAGCTTAATTTCTCTCTCAGTTCACGGTCGGCTTTGAAGAGTGAGACGTGTTCCCGGTCCACCGAAGATCGTCGCGCTGGAGTCGGAGGTAAGTATGGGTTGGGGGTGTGGGGAGGGGTGCGTGGGTGGGCGCGGGTGGGGCAGAGACAGCGAGGACAGTTTTTCAATTTCAAGGTTTTTTTTTTTAAACCAAAACGAGATGACGCGAGACTTTTGCCATGCTGGGGAGGGCCTCAGCGTGGCACAAGGATTGCTTTTTGTGGGCATGGAGCCGATGGGGATTGGGCACCTCGGGCGACAGCATTCTGTTGCGACGCTGGGCTGGCTCCTCAACGTGGCACAAGGACGGTCTGTTTGGGGGCGGAGCCGATGGGGATTGGGCACTCTGGGCCGCTTATCTGTTGCCACGCTGAGTGAGCTCCCAGCGTGGGTACCCTGTACTTTCTGGGGAGATAGGTGCCGACTGGGATTTGGCACCCCATCGGCTATACATGTAGTAGCCACGCTGGGTAGGCACCCAGCGAGTACATGTAGAATGCTGTTTGGGGAAGGGCAGCTCAGCCACAGGGGATTGGGCACCCCATCGCCATACAGTGTGTGCGTGGGGGGCGAGCACAGGCATGCGCAAGGCGTAAGGCGTAGGGGAGCACGCATGAGCAGGCGATATCTTATCGCCGCTCACCGAACCGTAGCTCCCCCTTTCAACTGTACTCCACTGCATTTTCGACTGCTGTCATAGACAGCTCCAGCAGGCATTGGAGAACTGCGGCCGTGCCTGCAAACACACTGACTGAATTGGAAGAGGGCTGCCACACCTCCGAAAACTCGGATGATGGCATGCCTCTTGCACATGCGTGCAAGCAAACATAAAAATGGAAGCCTTCCATCTAATAACCTGATCATGACAAGTCTGGCTGTCTCCAGCATCATTCTCCAGTATGCGCTTTACACATCTTGGGTACATGCGTTACTGGATATGAGTTGTTACCTCGATACACTTTACTATCATTATGTTGGCTGCACTTGCGCACCCAACATTTTTTAGCAAAGATAGGGGATTTCAGGAGAGTGTTACTGCTGAGGCCACTGCAGCTCACAAAACCAGGTGCTCAGCTGTCTACACCAATGAAGACTCGCTGTGGTTCTGACATCACTCTCTGCTTGGTGGGCTGAAACTTCCTGTACTTCAAAGAACCGAAGCTGCTCCCATCAGAGAGGGCTTCAGCCCTTTGATTTGCATGAAATCAGTCACCAAACAGCTGAGAGTCTTTCAAGGAGTCTGTCAGTCTGCAAAACAATAAAGAAAATAACTATCCATCAAAGTCTGTTGCTGCCCCCCTTGTAACTGTCCCCCCAACTTTACCCTCCTCTCAGCACCTATTACCCCACCCCCCAACATAGCACTGACTCTGGGGGTGCCCAATCCCCGCTCGCCACCTCATAGTTTTTTTTTTAATTTTATTTATTTATGAAACCTGTAACACAGAAAACTGTCCATTGATATCTGTAACTGGAGCCCCTGTAACTATTCCCCACACCCAACCTTCCCTCTGAGCATCCATCACCCCACACCTCCTAACAAACATAACCCTAACACTAGAGGTACCCAAACCTCCAGTGTCGTCACTCATAGTTTTTTTTTGTATTTTATTAATTACCTGCAACAAAGGAAACTATCCAGCAATGACTGTTGCAGGCGCCCATAACTGTTCCACCCCTACTGAACCCTCTCTCTTAGCACCCACCACTGCATCCCCCATAGACATCATGCTGACATTTACATTTTATCAATACCTGTAACAAAGAAAACTGTCCATCGATGTCTGTTGCAGGTGCTCATAACTGTTCCACCCCCACTTGACCCTCCCTCTCAACACCCACCACTCTACATCACCCCATAAACATACTGATACTGGGGGTGCCCAATCCCTCAGTGTCATCACCTGAAATATAGAAAACCATTCCTCATAGTTTTTGTTTATCCCTGCAAAACACAAAATCCCCCATCGCTGTCTTTTGTGCTGTTACTCCCCCAACCCTCCCACTCAGCACTCCCCCCCCCAAGCCATTACTTATCCACAGGGGTTCCAAAGCCATAATCTTCTCCAGACTGCAAAGATGTCTTCACTCTTCAAAGCCGGACCTCGAACTGAGGAATTAAGGCATGCAGTTCAATGTAATTCAATGGGGTTTTGAACTTAGTGGCATAACCTGGCCATTTTTGAATGTTTTTGAACCAAATTTTCAACATACCTCTTTTTGGGAGCCCAACTCACGAGCAATTACATTAAGTAAATTTGCCCCAAAAGGTGGTTTCGTGGTCACTGCACGAAATCACCTTTTGGGAAGGAGTTGAACATTTTCTCTGCTCTTGTTCATTAGGTAGTGTCATATGAAGGCTATGTTGAAAATGTGGTGTAAAAATATTAAAATACAACAAAGTTATGAGCCTATGTTGAATTTTACAAATGCATGCTTGTCATTCTGGTAATTTTCAATATTCTGACTCCAAATTTTCAACACAGCCATTTCTTTACAGCACCTCATGAACTGACAACTGCCATTTTTCAAATCCTGGCCAAAATGTGTTTTCAGGTCTCAAAAATTAAATTTACTGTCACTGCACAAAATCACCATTCAGGCTGGAGTTGAACATTTTCTCTGCACTTGTTCATGAGGTGGGGTCATAAGAATACTATGTTGAAAATTTGGTGCAAAAAAATTAAAGAACAACTAAGTTATGAGCCTACGTTAACATTTCCCATCGCAGCCTTGTAACTTTGGTAATATTCAATATTTTGACCCTAAATTTTCAGCATAGCCATTTCTTCACAGCACCTCATGAATGTGACAGGTGTCATATTTCAAATCCTAGCCAAAATGTGTTTTTGTAACTGTGGCATGGAATGAAGTTTTGCTGGGGATTTGAAAATGTTCATCTACCGCGTTCATCAGGTGGGATAATAAGAAGGCTATGATGAAAATATGGTGAGCAAATATGGTAAAAGGCCCAGGTTATGAATGAACGCTACATTATTTCAATGTTCAACGTTTACTCATAATTTCACCAATTTTCAATGTTTTTTTTAACCTTTATGTTTATTGATTTTACGGTAGACATAGAGTAAAATATCCCAAGGCAGTACATAAGGAGTTAGACTAAAACATTTCCACATGAGGGCGCCACCCGTCTTAATACATGCAGGTTTAAATTAGAATCATGCTGCTTCAATTAGATACATCCCTGGGGGAATGAGTAGGTAAAATAATGAACCACATTTCACATAAAACTTTCAGTGCTGCTTTAGGAGCCCATGAATGGCACGATTTTACATTCCATTTTAGAAATCAAAAGCCAATCCAATCTCTGTTTCCTTGCAAAGGAAATGAGGGTATCGTGCACTCCTTCGATTTAGGAACCTTATTAATATCCTCCTAATAAATGTTTAGTACTCCACATCATGTGCTCTTCTAAGTTTCTTAACTATATGGTAAAAAAAAAAAATTACGATACTTAAATGCTCTGTAAGAGAGCATCGTTAACCAAATAGCCTATGCCAGTAACCCCAACAGTGGTAACTTTTCTCAGTGGTAACTTGTCGCCTTAATATGGAGGTTTCTCACTTGCAGAAAAAAGTATCACAGACTTTCCTAAATGAAAAAACATTCATGTAAAGAGCTTATCTACCTCAACAGTCCAGAGTTATATGGTACTGTGATTAATCAACATTATTTTCAATGTGAACGTTCACTTAAGGCCCTTCAAACATGAAGCAAACCTGTAACCCGGACTTCTGATTGTAAAATCAGGTTTCCCCTTCTTCAACCTCTTCTTGGTCAGACTGGTCTGTAGACTCCCTCCATCTAGGTGGTGCAATGTGATGCTGGGCCCATTTCAGGGCTTCGTTAGGATCTGAAAAGATAAACACTTTTCCCCTATACAGGATTCTGAGACGAGCAGGAAACAGCATATTGTGGGGAATTTCTGCATTCCTTAGCATGGCCCAGAACCTGTCAAAATGTTTTTTCTTTTGTTGAGTTGCATAGCTGAGGTCCGGGAAGAGTCAAACCTGTGCGCCATCCTGGAGTAAAAAAATTTTCTGATGTGCCAGTGCCAGGACAAAATCCCTCAATCCAACTCCATCTAACACAGTGACAACAGCCCTCAGAGCCTCAGGGTTTTCAGGACATTCCCTTGATGCCACTCAGTAAGCTTTTTGTCTGGTTACATGGTGATCTAAGAATGATTTTCCCAATTGTTGTTCCAACCAGTCAGAAATAAGCAGGGCCAAATTATCTCCCTCACTCCACTCAGGCAGGCCCACAGTTTGGACATTGGCTGTCTGAGCTTGATTCGCTAAATCCTCAAGCCAGGACAGAAGATATATATTTCCTTTATTGAGTGTAGTAGTGTTGCCCAAGGTCACCTTCGATCACTTGCGGTTTCTGTTGCTTCCGTTTTCACTGCTGTTACCTCTGTTACTAAAGTGTTGACTCTATTGGTCAGGGAATCAAACTTCTCTGCTAAGCCAGACACCATAAATATAAGGCAGTTGATTTTAGCGCCTATGGTTCGTAATGTTTCTTCTCCCATAGTGGTGTCTTCTGAATCAAAATGGCCTTGCGCAGACCTTTTGGCTGGGGGACCCAGAGCATTTTTCCTTTTGGTTCCCTCTTGCTATGCTTGATCTTTCTTTGGGTTACCCATTCTTGCTGCAGAGGTGTTCCAATTCTCTTTATTACTGGTTTAGTCCACCATACACCAGAGAAAATGTTATTAATGAAACTTATTGTACACTCGATGCAGAGAGCATAAACACTAAGCTGCCATCTTGTTCAGGTTCAATGACGCCCACCACCTCAATTTTCAATATTTTGACTCCAGCTTTTCAACGTAGCCATTTTTCCACTTCACCTCATAAATGTGATGTGTGTCATTTTTAAAATCCTGGATGAGATGTGTTTTAGCGCTCTGACGTGAAATGCCATTTTGGCCAGTATTCGATAATGTAATGTCTATAAGGCAAATCCTAAAACAAGTATCTTCAAAATTTGGGGTTAGAATTGAAAAAAAAAATTGTTTAATAAGCAACCAATGTTTGGAATTGACAAATGCTTGTTATAACATGCTCAGTTGTTCCCTGAGCTCACAGTTTCTGAGCTAGCTCTACGTATTCTACTGTATAAAGATAGTCAGCAGCACCGAAAGGTTCTTCATCAGGCTCAAACAATGGCTTTCCAACATGGTGCCCTACTTCTTCCTTGGCACTGTGGTTGGAAATGGTATCTTCAGTACGACTGCAGCCTTTAATAAAAAAACAGATGAACCCACCAACATAACTTGCAATTATTGTAGTTACACATGCAACACCTTTTATGTATATATGTCAGTCCATTATGTGTATCTTACTCTCACCGACGTCCTGCCCGTCATACTCATGATGGCAAGCAGCTACCTCACCATCTTCACCCTCTGTCAACACAGCAGGAGGCTGGAGACAAGCCGGAACTGGTTTCAGCAGCACTAGTTTTGAGGTTCACAGGCAGGTGGTCGAGATGATGATCACACATACTGTCATGTACATCTTGTTTGTTCTCATTATGCTTTTTTATCCTGGTGTGCCATATAAACCCCCTTTAAAAAGTTGAGACAGTATAGCATAGTGGTTAAGGGCACTGAGCTGCAAACCTGGAGACCTGGGTTTGAATCCCATCAGCCCCCACTTGCGTACTGTGTGACTCTGAGCAAGTCACTTAACTTCCTTGTGCTCCAAGCTAGCACCTGGAAACAAGCTCTAGCTTAGTGTGCCTTTCCTGGCAAAACTATTTCCCCTTTCCCTTAAAATCTGTGCTTTTCATGTTCAAGCAAATCTATCCTGCAATGAATGGTTGCCTGCTTGTGTATTGTAACACAAAGTGGAGAAAGATACTGTATGCTCTCAGCTTTGCTGCTGTGTGACTGGTACAAAGGCCAGTTTACACTAGGGGCCCTATTCCAGAAGGAGGACGTAGGGCTTGCAGCAAGCCCTGCATCTGCCGCAAAGCGCCCCGCAAATGTGTCAAGGCTCCTGGATGCAACCCTGCATTATTCTAGAATCACTGACACATTTGTGACAGTCTACCTGCTTTACGGCAGCCTGCCCCCATTGCCAGGGTCCACCTATAGATGCAACATTAGACCATTGGGGAGATGGTTTAACTTTGTTGTGTCGGGGACTTGCGGCATTGGCTTCTGGAAACGCATGTTTGACGCAAGTCAGCATATCCGTCAGACACTGTGTCGCAAGTCTGCTGGATCATTCTGGACTCAGGCTCCAGGTATCTCTTCTCTTTTACTTTTCTCTGCACATCCTTTAACAGTTTAATGTTTCAATTTTAAAAAGTTCAGAAATTTCAGTTTCCATTCCAAAGTTTTATCTAGTGCTTCGAATTCTCACTGACAACATAAGAGACTTGTTACACGAGGTCCCTGCACCCTTATTGGTACCCTGAGGGGTACACTGTGGACAGCTAGTGCTTAGGCATATGTTATACTAACATATAGGGCTAAGGGCATCTACCGTATAAGAGTAGATGTCAGGACATGTACGCATATTGTTGTAATACACTTTGCTTGCTAAAACACATATATTCTTCTATGTATTTTCTGTGTATTTCTTACTTATAAGATGTTAGGATACCTGTGTCCTTGGAATAATTATGATATATATTGGCATTGCCACCTTTTGATGATTTGTACTACTACACTGAGTTATGTAAGACTCTGTATAAGAACTTTTTTGTTTCACAAACTGATGACTACTACAAAATTGTATAATGTTATCTTGGACCGTGGAGCCTCCTCTAATTTAGCCAATAGGGCTCATCTCTGTAACTAGAAATGTTTCTATCTTATAGTAACCATAGTAATTATCATAGGTATATAATGTAATACACAAGCTTTACACCTTGGAGACCCGAAAGACCCCAAGAGACGACAGAGAAACCTCGAGGTGTAGGGAACGCTTAGCACTGGCTCCCGGTTCGTATTGGTAAGAAATGCTTAGGGCAACTGTGATTTTATCCTTTTTGGTAGTAATAAACAAGTTTATTACTCTTATGCAACATGCCTGTGATTACTTGCATTCCCAATATTGCCAAAAACCTGAAAGTGAGGTTTAGACCTCCCAACAGACTCTAGCAACCTTAAGTAAAACAGGCAATTACAGGCCAGTCAGCCTGACTTCAGTGGTGGGGAAATTAATGGAATCACTACTGAAGGAAAGGAGTGTGCAATATCTTGCATCCGGTGGCTTACAGGATCTGAAGCAGCATGAATTCACTGGGTGGAGGTCATGTCAAACAAATCTGATAGATTTTTTTTGACTGGGTGACCAGAGAATTAAATCAGGGTGGAGCAATGGATGTGGCCTACATAGATTTCAGTAAAGCCTTCAACACTGTTCCACATAGGAGACTCTTAAACAAGCTGGGAAGCCTGGGAGGGGGTCCAAGGATGGTAAACTGGGTAGGGAATTGGTTATGGGATAGGTGACAGCGGGTGGTGGTAAATGGAGTTCAGCATGAGGAAGGGAGGGTGACCAGTGGGGTGCCACAAGGATCAGCACTGGGACCGGTCCTCTAATGTCTCTATTAGTAACATTGCGGAACAGCATGTAGAAAAGGCATGCCTTTTTATAGATGACACAAAGATCTATAATAGAGTAGATACTCTGGGGGGTGGATATTGGGAAAAATTAACAGAGATCTAAGAAGGCTTGATGATTGGCCAAATGTATGGCATCTAAGTTTCAGTGTGAAGTTATGCAAAATCATGCACACGGGGCTCAGAAACCCACGGGTGTAGTACAAGATGGGGGGGTTCTCATGGCCGCCAAGCAGGAAAGAGACCCAGTGGTAATCATATCTGATGACCTAAAGGTGGCCAAACAGTGTGACAAGGCAGTGTGGAGAGTTAGTGGGATGCTAAGGTGCATAAGGAAAGGTATCATCTGCAGAAAGAGGGAGGTAGTGACACCGCTGCATAAATCATTGGTAAGACCTCATCTAGAGTACTGTGTCAAGTTCTGAAGACCATGGGCCTGATTCTCAAAATGGGTGTAGATCGGCGCTGCAAACAGCAGCTAGCAGAAAAGCCTGGTGCGCCAGGGACCCTGCACCTGATTCAGGTACAGGAAGGTCCTGGCACCTACATCCCCACACTTGCAGCAACCCCTCCCATGTGGCAAACACCTGGCACATGGAAGTGTTTGTCATAGGCACCTTGCGTCAAAGGCAAGCGGTACCCCACCCTGATCCATGATGTACCCCTATGTTTAAAGTAAACAATAATGCCCGACAGGGAGTAGAGCAGGGCATACCGACCGCCAGGGCTTAATGAGGCCTCGATGCCACAGGTGGAGGGTCTTATAGCTCCTGGTCGTCCGGTATTGCCCATACCGCCCACCCTGGAGGGTATTATGCGCTTTAGAAAATGGATGAACTGTGTCATTTTATAGGATTACAAAGAAATGTGAAGTAATTCTATAAAATGACTACAGTTCCATTTGTTATTGTTTAAAGGTAAAGTAGTCCCTAATGTGCACTTAGAATTTGTCCTGCTATGGCATCCATAGCTGTAGTTTCTCTACTGTGGTTGTCATGCACCCCCACACACACACACAGGTTAGAAGACAAGTTTTGAAGATTAGTGGAAGTGATGGAAGTCCTTCCCTGTACCTGCAGTTTTTAAACTGCATTTTTGTGTGACTGGCGAAGTAAATGTCAGTTCCTGATGGTGCGGCCAGACGGTAGTCAAATTTCATCCTTAAGCAAGCGTCCCTTACCAATGTCGACAACAGCATTTACATTAGTAAAACATTTTGAAGTATCGTGAGATTGGTCCTCACACAGGGTGCTGCACAGGTATTGACTTGATGTACCAGTGAGGAAACGACTGAAAGTTGCGAGCGGGAAGTAGATGTACTGTGCATGGCAGCACTTCTTTTGTGTATGGAGCGCCAGATCGCAGATTCCGGTAAATTGCATAGAGAGCGATGGAGCAAGTAACTGTGTAATTCTGGTAGAGTTAGCAAATTTAAGAATAAAGGCCAGATGGTGGCTGCAGGGGTCTCCGGACACAGACAAAGAGGAAAAAAAACAAAGTTGAGAGTGGGAAGAAGACTGTACTGTGCATGAGAGGACCAGTATTTTGTTGAGTTTCTGTACCGCAGATGGACGTCCATCTGCGGTATGGAAACTCAAGAAAATACCGTCCTCTCATACCGCAGTGTGCAACAGATAATGGTGCTGACAGCCTCACTGTGTCTTAGTTTGGCAAAGCAAGGTGTGGTGGCAGTTAAAGTGATTGAGAAGTGCTGGCGAGGAACCGTTGGAGTGGGAGTCATTTGAAGTGACTCCCACAGTTAAAGAGTTGTGCTGCTGGTTCGCGGCGGTTGTGAGAGCGGGGAGGGGGGGTTAAACTGAAGGCTTGGAGTTCTTTCAGTGAGTCGAGTGTGGTTTTCAATTGGGGAAAAAAATAAGATCAGCTTTTGAAGTTGGGCACTGTTTTTATATTTCTGTACACTACTTGAAGGAGTGGTGTGGGGCTTCTCGCTTAGTGAGAGGGAAAAAATGGCGGTAGTTTCAAATTGTGTGTCCAGTGCTTCAACCAATGAGAAAGCAGGCTGGGCACAAGGATATGGGCATCAGGCAGGTTTGGGTGGCACTTTTTATTTGCTGGTATCTATTGAAAGTTAACGTACTCCCTTGGCAGGGGTACTAGCCAATCAGAACCCAGCAAATAAAAAGCCCATTTTCTAACTATATATAAACCCTTCATTAGTACTACTGTGGACCCCCTCATTCCCTGATGTCCCCTGTGATTAGCATATATGAACATTTTCAGGACCTCCTTGTAAATGAGCCTGCTCATGGGAATCATTCCTGGTGAAATATAATAAATAAAAATAAAATAAATAAGATATCCCCCCTTCTGAGGTGGTATAGTGGCCCTCCCAGATCCCCGATGTCCCTGCTGTTGTAACAAAAGTCACATCGCCTTACAATTGTGGTCCAGTAGTTCCCCCCACCCCAGCAGGTAGTGCCTACCACCGTCTCCCCCCATCCTGAGACAGACCTGGGACTGACAGCCCCTCCACACCTCCACGGCCGGCCCCGCCTGAACTGTCACCCAAGAACAGACTGTACAGTACACGTGGCTCATCATGCAGACACAGTACAGTCTGCGCTTGAGACACTTCAGCCAGAGAGAGGCCGTGACAGGTGTGAGGAGGGCTGTGCTAGTCCCTACTCTGTCTCAGGATGGGGAGCGGCGGGGCATTACCTGCCGAGGTGGGGGACCACTGGACCGCCAATGTAAGGGGATGTTTCCTTTGTTACAATAACAGGGAAATCAGTGATTAGAAAGGGGGGGAGCCACTATACTACCACCGAGCTGGAATATTTTATTTTATATTTTTAGTTATTTTATTTCACCAGAAGGACTCCCTTGAGCAGGCTCATTTTCATGGAGGTCCTGAATATATATACATATATGTTAATCACAGGGGACATCAGGGAATGGGGGGCCACTATAGTACCAGTGAAGGGTTTCATATATTTCAAATACAGGGTACATTGGGGAAAGGGGAGTGGGGACCATGGTACATTGTCACACATAGACAACTTTTCCAGAAGAGGATTTTCTAAGTACCTGTAGACCAGCTCTGGCTGGTCTAAGGGTACTTAGAAATTCTTCCTGTGGGAGAGTTCTGAGAATACCACATTCAGGGATGTGGCAGCTTGCATCTGCCACATGTCCCTAGCGCCAAGTCATAGCCTAGTTTTGGGCGCTGGGGCAGCACAAACCCCATTTGGTGCAGGCAGCCTGCAGTTTCATTTTTTTTATTTACACAAAGTCTAGAAATTACAACCCTTTGAGTCAGGGACTCATTTACAAAGGCTCCGCATTATACATTGAATGAGGACAAATACAGAGTGTAATAAAGTACAGTGGCTAAGTATAGAGACAAAAATGGATAATACACATTCAGAGCAACACCAGAGGTGTGTAATTGTGAATCATATATTGAATCAGAGTACAATTTAGCAATGGAACTTTGCCCTTGTAGAGGAGTTTATCTACAATCACAATTACAGCTGGACATAATGTGGGTACTTAGCTCAGATTTAAAAGGCCCCAGCCTGAGAATAGACAGGGCAGTATCAGGGAGGGAGTTCATCCAGAGTGGAGCCTTGTAGCGAAAGGCCCTTTGGTTGGCAGATGTCCTTGAAAAAGGGATGCGAAAGGCAGTAGTGTCACAGTGTCTTGTAACCTGCATCGGCAAGCACGTTTGGAGGAGCGAGAGACAGCCGGGGGGCTAGCCCTAGTTGTATTTTTTTTTTTGCCAATAAGCAGGTCTGATAGAGTAGGCGCCCCTGAAAGTTTAGCCATGATGACCATTGGTAGAGGTCACAGGTATGTATGAGGCGGTCATAGCCAGTGACCAGTCGGCATGCTTTGTTGAGGGTGCATTTAATGCTGGTCTGGGCAGTGTCGGAGGCTGTGCCATATATGACAATGCCATTGTCTACCAGGGAAAAGATGGAGCTAGAGATGGCTAAATGGGGGGCATCCAGAGGGAGACAGGGCCTATATTTATATGGGAGACCGATTTTAATGTTTATTGCAGGGCAAGTCGATGCTATATCAATCAATCAATCAAAATCTTTATTTATTCAGGCGAACACCGTTGAGCAAGCTCATTTGCAAGATGGACCTGATACAGTCATACAATTAAAAACAGTATACTCTAACAATATAGAAAATAAATACAGCTAAAGATGATACAAGTGACACATAGACACAAAACAATGATTAAATGAATAGGACATAAGTAAATAAGTGTAGGTAAGGGCAGAGTCTAGGGTGACCCCTAGATATTTAAAACTGGCTACTGATTCCAGCGTGGTACCCTGGGAATTTAATATAGCTAGTTTGGTCATGTTGTGTTTATGTTAGGGGTGAGCGAATAGCATGACCTTCATTTTTTTATAGTTGAGGACAAGTTTGTGGGAGGTGAGCCATGATTCTATTTCTGTGAAGGAGCCCTGCAGGGATTGTTGGGGCTGGGTAGGGTCTGGGTGCCGGCTGAAGATCACAGCATCATCTGCATAAAGGGGCAGGCACCCAGAGGAGGCCAGAGAGAGGGAGTTTAGGTACAGGGAGAAAAGGAGCGGGCCAAGTATGGACCCTTGTGGGCCACCCGACCGGACTGGGAAGCTAGTAGAAAGGGTGCTATTTATTTTTACTTGGTGGGTACGGCCATGGAGATAGTTTGAGAATCAGTCAGCTGTCTCTTGGGATACACCAACAGAGAGGAGGGAGTTTATCAGCATACTGTGATTGACAGTATCAAAAGCCTTGGACAAAACAATTGACTTAGGCTGCCTTTGTGAATAGTTATGGGGACCGTGTTTGATGCAGGGTGCCATTATGTTTGGCGCAGGCACCTTGCATAAAACATGGGGCTTTGAGAATTGGGCTCCATATCTTCAGAAGGACATAGACAGACTAGAGGCGGTCCAGAGGAGGGCAACTAAAATGGTGCAGGGCCTGCATCAAAAACCCTATGAGGAGAGACTAAAGGACCTCAATATGTACACCCTGGTGGAAAGGAGGCAGAGGATGGATATGATAGAGACTTTCAAATGCCACATGGGTATAAAAGGAGTACAAGAGGGAAGCAGTTTTCAGAGAAAAGATGCTCAAGAACAGGGGGTCATACTATAAAGTTGGAGGTGGGGTAGATTCAGGGGAAACATGAGGGAGTACTTCACAAAAAAAGTGGTGGATGCCTGGAACAGCTTCCCAGTGGAGGTGGTCAGGGCAAAAACAAAGAAAATGCAAGAATGCAAAGGACAGTGATCAGAGAAGCTTAGTGGTCAGGAAAGGGTGGATAGAGTTGGAGACCAAGTAGGGTTTGTGGTGTTACAGCAGGTAGAGAACAATGGCCAGACTGGGTGGGCCTTATCTGCCATCGAATGTTTGGGTGGGGTCCTGCTCTTTTTTGTCCTTCAGGTGAGAATGTTGTATCTCCGTTGCAAACTTCACCCATGCAGGTGGGCTCAGCAGCACCTCTTCATGTAGTATTTAAGATTTCAGCTACTGGAGGATGGGGTCTCTATGTCCTTGGGGGCTCCTTTAGCTGTGCAGACCACATCAGCAGTACTACCCTTGACAGCTATTTCTCCCTCTAGATGCTAAAGGTTCACCTTCTTCCCTTCCTCTGTCCCGTAAGGGTGAAGATCATACAACTGTCACAACTCTGTGCCCCTTAAGGAAACATAGAAACATAGACTTTGATGGCAGATGAGGACCGCTTGGCCCACCTAGTCTGCCCATTTCCCTACCTACTGGATAAGCTGCAGATCCTAGTTAACCAACAGCCTACTTCCTCCTACCCCCCCACTAGAATTGCCTTATGTCTGTTCCATGCATCCTTGAATTCCCCCTCTGTTTTTGACTCTACGACCTCCTCAGGAAGGTCGTTCCATGCATCTACAACCCTCTATGTGAAGAAATACTTCCTCACATTACCTCTGAGCCACCCCCATCTTCAAATCGTGCCCCTTGTTCTTGTACATCTCTTTTTCTGAAAGATGCTACCCTCTTGGACTTTGTTTATTCCCTTGAGGTATTTGAAAGTTTCTATCATGTCCCCTCTCTCCCTCCTTTACTTAAGGCTATACATCTTAAGCTCCTTTAGTCTTTCTTCATATGTCTTCTGGTGCAGACCCTGCACCATTTTGGTTGCCCTCCTCTGGACAGCCTCCGCCCTGTCTATGTCTTTGCGGATATGAGGTCTCCAGAACTGTACACAGTACTCCAGATGTGGTCTTACCAACTGTTTGTACAGAGGACCAACAGCTTCCTGTTTTCTACTGGTGATGACTCTCCCTATGCATCCCAGTATCCCCCCATCTCTCATTACTGCCTTCTCACATTGCTGGCCCACCTTTAGGTCTTCTGATATGACTACCCCCAGGTCCCTCTCCATTTTTGTTGTTGTCAGAATCTCACCCCCCATTGTGTACTCTTCCCCTGTGTTTTTGTTTCCCAGGTGCATTACTTTTCTTTACATTAAATCTAAGCTGCCATACATTTGACCATTCCTCCAACCTTGCCATGTCCTTTTTCATCCATTCCACCCCACCTTGTGTATCAACCCTGTTGCAGATCTTTGTGTCATCTGCAAAGAGACATACTTTCCCTTCCAGTCTCCCTGCAATGTCACTTATAAAGACATTCAAAACGACGGGTCCCAGTACTGAATCCTGCACTATCCCACTAGTAACCTCCCTTTACTATTATCCGCTGTGTCCTGTTGTCCAGACAGTGTTTTACCCAGGCTACCACCCTGGGACCCACTCCCAGGCTGGCTAATTTGTTTATTAATCTTTTGTGCGGGACTGTGTCAAATGCCTTGCTAAAGTCTAGGTAGGCCATGTCCACAGCCCCTCCCTGGTCTACTACTTTGGTCACCCAGTCAAAGAAATCAATTAGATTTGTCTGACATGACCTTCCTGCTGTGAATCCATGCTGCCTTGGGTCCTGTGCCCCACTGGCCTCTAGGTACTCAACAATTCTTTCTTTCAGAAGTGATTCCATCATTTTCCCTACACTGAGGTCAAACTGACAGGTCAGTAGTTTCCTGCCTCTGTCTTGCTCCCACTTTTGTGAAGGGGAATCACATCAGCCCTCCTCCAGCCCTCAGGTACCACACCATCCTCCCATGTTGATTAAAACGGGCAGTTAGTGGTGTTACTAGTTCTTCCCTTAGTTCTCTTAGAATTCTGGGGTGAATCCCATCAGGCCCCATTGCTTTATCCACCTTCAGTTTTAAGAGTTCTTTCAGAGCCCTTTCTTCTGTGAATGGACTAATATCAACCCCCCATCCCGAGTGCTTCTATTGACTGGATCAGGTATCTTCCCCTGCTTTTCCATTGTGAATACTGAGCAGAAGTATTCGTTCAGTATCCCTGCTTTTTCACTGTTGCTCTCTGCCCAACCACCTTCCTCTTTATTCAGCCTCAGTATCCCTTCTTAGTCTTTCTTTGCTCCCTAATGTACCTATAAAAGGTTTTATCCCCTTTCTTAACCGAGTTGGCTATCTTTTCCTCAGTTTGGGCCTTTGCTATCCTGACTGCCTTCCCCACTTCCTTCTGCTTTAACTGGTACAGTTCTCTGTCCTGCTCCTTCTGTGTTTCCTTGTACTTCCTGAATGCTATCTTTTTCTCCCTTACCTTCCCTGCCACTTCTTTTGAGAACCATAGTGGTTTTTTCTTTCATTTTGATTTGTTTATTTGCTTCACACAAAGGCTTGTTCCACCTGTGATGGTGGTTTTGATGTTCCCTCATTGTTGCTCCACCCCATCTTTTTGCCTGTTTGCTAGTGCTTTTCTGAGGCACTCTTCCATTTTGACAAAATCAACCCTCCTGAGGTCCAGTAACTTCCCTTTTATATGGCTTGACTGTACAACTAAGTTTATCGTGAACCACAATGGTGGTCGCTTGTTCCCAGATGGCTACCCACTCCAAGATCGGAGATCCTCTCTCCGTCCCCATTTGAGAGTACCAGGTCTAAGATTGCTCCCTCTCACGTGGTTTCCAAAACTAGCTGTCTGAGGCATACCCCCTGTAAGGCAACGAGAATGGCCCTGCTCTTGGATGTGGCTGCAGCAAAGGTGCTCCAATTAACATCTGGCATATTCAGGTCCCCCATCAGCAATATCTCCCTTTTCTCTGCCATCCCAAAGATGCCTTCTAGCATTTCCTTGTCCATTTCCTCCGAGACAGGGGTCTGTATACAACAAACTACCCTGATTTCTTGGGGGGGAGCTAGGATTTCCCTTCTCCTTTTCAGTGCCTCCCCCCTTGGCTAGTTTAAATGCTCGCCAATGAAGCATTTAAACCTATCATCTAGGATCCTGGTTCCTCTCCTGGATAGATGAAGATCATCGCACCTGTATAGGCCTGTATGCCTCCAGGTGGAGCCCGAGTCCCCAATGAAGCCAAATCCCTGAGCTCTGCACCAGTTTTTCAACCAGTCATTGAATCCCATGGTGCAGAGTACTCTAGCCTCATCCATACCATAGACAGGTAGCACTTCCAAGAAAGTTACCGTGTGTGCAACTTGTCTAAGGACCCTCCCTAACTCCACAAACTCCTGTTGCACTGCTCTAATCCCATGCTCACCCAGGTCATTTGTTCCTAGGTGGATAATGACATCCAGCTCACTCCCCCTTGCAGCTGCTCCCACGATACTGAGGATTCGTTTCCTGTCCCTCCAAGCCATGGCATCAGGCAGGCACCTTACCTCCCTTTCTCCTCCCTCTCCCAGTTCTTCCCCCTAACAATTGAGTCCCCCACCAGGAGTTGTTTCCTTCCCCTGTGGGGTCCTGTACTGCCCTCCTGTGGGTCTCCAGTGTGGAGGTTCCCAGCATCCCGCTTGGTCTCCACTGCGGGTGCTTCCATAGAGGAACCATGCTCCGCCAGAGTGGCAAATGAATTGTGGAGAGGCACAACTGGAGTGATACACCTCTGTTCCAATACCCTCACCCTCCCTGAGCCCACTGTGGTCCAACCACTCCTCTTTCTTTAAGGACTCACTCTGTCTTCCCCCTCAAGGATTTGATTCCTCTTTAGGTCTTTTTTGGTCGGAGGCCAGGTGACTGCCTTTTAGTGGTCTTTGCTTACCTGCTTCTCATCTTGGGGAGTGGGCATCCTTTGTAGGGAACCTTCTCTAACAGAAGAGAGCAGATCGTGGTACTCTCACAATGTTTCCATTAGAGAGATAGAGTAAGCAGAAACTGTGCAACGCATGCTCGTAACAGTCATTTAATGGAATTATTTCTCTAAATTTTCAACATAGGCATTTTGTGACCTCTGCTCATGAACACTGTCATATGATTTTTTTAATCTGTCCCGAAAATTGATTTCCTACAGCGACCGTGCCATAAGTGCAAACACACAATTCGGGCAAGATGAGAAAAATGATAGCTGTACTCTTCATAAGGAGGTGTGCAAAGTTGGCAATGTTGAAAATTTTGAGTGGAAATATTACAAGTTACGAGTGTGCATGGAAACTGCGCAATGCACGCTTGTAACATAAGTCATTTTATAGACTTTTGTCACCAAATCTTCAACGTAGGAATTTTAGGACCTCTGCTCATGAACAGTGTCACTGTTATTTTCTTAATCTGTCCTGAACACTGATTTCCCACGGCGACTGCACTATTCTGTGCCGGAAATGTGAAAATACATTTTGGCCAGGGTGTAAAAAATGACAGCTGTACTGTTTATAAGGAGGTGAGAAAAAATGCCAATGTTGAAAATCTGGGGTGAAAATATTACAGATTTGCAAGGTTACCAGTGTGCGTGGAAACTGCATGACGCACATTTGTAACACAGTTATTTTTGCAATTTTTTTCACCAAATTTGCAACATAGGCTTTTTGAGAGCCCACCTCATGAACAGTGACACTGTTGTTTCGTTAATCGGTCCCAAAAGGTGATTCCACGCAGTGACCACAAAACCACCTTTCGGGACCGAATAACGCCATGACAGTGACTGAATTCATGAGGAGGGGTACCAAGACCCCCATGTTGAAAATTTGGTGCCAAAAGTAAAAAAAATGGCCAAGATAGCCACATAAGTTGAAAAAAAACATTTATGCCATTATACAGCTTACAGTCATTTCTTCAGTTCGTGGTTGGCTTTGAAGTGTGCAGACATGTTACTGGTCCACCAAAGATCATTGCCCTGGGCTCCAGAGGTAAGTATGGGGTGGGGATATAGGGAAGTGGGGTGCACATAGGGTGGGTGCGTGTTGGGGGAGGGGCAAGAGAAACAATGAGAGACCGTTTTCTTTTTTTACAGGGTTTAAAAAAAGGACAACATGAGATGCCTTTGGCATGCTGGAGTTGGCTCTCAGCTTGCCACCTGGATGCTTGTTGGGGGGGAGTGGAGTCGACAGGGAATGAGCACCCCCGTCGGCTATACAGTGTGCTGTGGGGCACATGAGCACACCGGGGTAGGTTACCAGTGTACTACATGGTTGTTTGTTGGGGGGGGTGGACTGGAGCAAATGGGGTTGGGCACCCTTGTCAGCTCTACAGTATGCTTGCGGAGGGTAGTGCATGAGCCGAGGGGGATTGGGCACCCCCTCGGCACACAACAAATGGGGGTGCATCATGTCAACAGGGATTGGGCTACCCCATCGGCAAATGAACTGGGGAAGGGGCATGCTGACAGGGGGATTGAGCACCCCTGTTGGCTTTAACATGGACTGTGACAGGCAGCGGCTGTCCGTCGGCTTCCTTGGTGACTGTGAGAGGCCAACAGAGAAGCCATCACCATGTTTATTGAAAGGGGACACCAGACAATGCAGCTGTAATTGGCTGCTGCAGTCAGGGACCACACTGCAAAAACAGCTGATTGCTGATGACGGGGCACTCCCTGATTGCAGTGACCAGTTTGTTTCAAGTTGGTGGCAAGCTACACTACTGCTTTCATGGACAGTTTGATTTTCTATTGGTGCCACACAGACCAGCCCCAAAATGGGCTGCTGGCATTGGCAACAACACTGCCCTGCCTCCACAGCTCGCTACTGCAGCAAGCTGCCCCAATATGTTTCTTGCACATGTGTGCAAGCAAACAGAAAAAGGCATAAAACCTTATTTAACTATATTAGCGAGAAGAGAAAAATCAATGGGAGGATAACATGGATAAAGGGCAGCGGGGGCGGTCTATGAGGAAGGAGACCAAGGGAAGGTGGACGTATTGAAAATATACTTTTGTTCTGTATTTACAATAGAAGGGGTAGGTGACAGGCAAAAAATAATGAATGGGCAAAATTAGTAAGGAGGTGGACACTAATTCTTTTACAGAGGAGGAAGTCTTAGAGTACTGGCAAAACCAAAAGCTGACAAGGTAATGAGACTGGAGGGGTTCACTCTAGCATACTGAAGGAGCTCAGAGAGGTGCTGGCATCACCACTCGCAGTTTTGTTCAACATATCACTGGATACTGGGGTGGCTCCAAGGGACTGGAGAAGGGTGGACGTGGTTTCACTTAACAAAAGTGGGAACAGGGAGGAGGCAGGAAATTATTGACCTGTCAGCCTGACTTCGGTAGTGGGCAGGGTTATGGAATCACTTTTGAAGGAAAGGATAGTGGAATACCTTGAAACAAGTCAATTGCAGGATCAAAGGCAACATAGGTTCATAGCGGGGAGGTCTTGCCAGACAAACTTGATTGAGTTCTTCGACTGGGTGACTAGGGAAGTGGATCAGAGTAAAGCAGTAGATATGACATACCTGGATTTCAGTAAGGCCTTTGACACCATTCCACCTAGAAGACTAGCGAACAAGCTGGCCTATCTAGGAGTGAGACAGAAAGTAGTAAAGTGGGTAAGAATTTGTCTGAGTGGCAGGAGTCACAGATTGATGGTAAATGGACTTCATTTGGGAGAATGGAGGCAGTATAGAGCAGTGGTTTAAGGCTCTGATCTGCAAACCTGGAGACCTAGGTTTGAATCCCACAGCCCCCATTTGTGTAGTGTGCAACCCTGAGCAAGTCACTTCACTTCTTTTGTGCTCCGAGTCACACCTGTAAACCAGCTTTCAGCTTAGTGTGTCTCTCCTGATGAAACAAAGGTTAAAAATAAAAAAAGAAGAAGACAGGGTGACAAGCACGGTGTCTCAGGGGTCAGTATTAGGCCCAGTCCTCTGTAAGGTCTTTATCAGCAACACTACAGAATGGCTAGATGGGAAAGTCTGCCTGTTACCAAATTGTTGTTGCTGGGTATACCTTCTGCTGCATTATTACAGGGCGGGCCTACAGGTGTGTGCTTACAGATTACTGCTATAATCATCTGATTCAAATTGTCTTTTGCAAAGTATATCTTTTGTTACTGCCTTATTTTGTCTGTAGCAAGGTGCTTCTTACAGGGTATATCTTCTGTGACATTATTTCAGGTGGTGCTTTACAGGTTTTACAGTTTTATCTGTTATTGGCAATACAGTGTCAGTGGCTCAGTAGGTAGCACACTTGCCTCTAAGGCCGGGAGATCAGAGGGCCGTGGGTTCAGTTCCCACATCTGGCACTTGGGTTAATATCCTAGTACTGACACTGTAATGCAGCATGAGAGGGGTGCTGCATTTCTGAGGTGCCGTCTTTCGGATGAGATGTTAAATTGAGGTCCCATCTGCCTGGATTGGTGGTAGTTCAGGTGGATGTTAAAGATCCCATGGCACTTATCGAAAAGAGTAGGGGAATTTCCCTGGTGTCCTGGCCAAATTTCCCTCATTCACTAAAAATACCACCAACAGCTTAATCTGGTTCAAGGTCAGTTGGCATTCATCTGTATCCCCCTCCCCCGGGTTGTGTCTGAAAATAGGCAGGATTTGTCTAGTGCACTTACCCGGTCAACAAAAGCTAAATAAATAAAATTGGGATAAGCTTTCAGGGTTACTGCATTTGTTGCTGGCTCACTGTTTCTGCTCTTACCTCCTTGTTTCTTTCATCTGTGGTTCTTCTTTTTCTGCAGGAGAAGGGCCCAGTCACTCCCCCATCCCCAACCACCCCACACTACACTCCTTTTATAGGGTAGCACAGTTGTGACATTTCCTGTAACAAAGCAGGAGGGGGCGGATCAGAGGGGTATCCACACAGTGACCTCATTTACAGGGGCACAAGTAATTTAACTTATTATAACAAGTTACACAAAAACAAACAAACAAAACACAAAATCAAACTTTTGCTTTCATTTTCCTCCTTCTAGTTACTATGACCAGGTTATAAACCCGGCAACTTATCTGGAATGGATATTATTAATTGCAGGTACTGCGGGACACTTTTCAAAAGGGCAGTTATACAAGATTTAGGACACTGTCGTATATGTTGGGCCATTGGAGATCTAAAGGCTCAGCTCCAGGCAGCATGGGCAGAGATTGCACACCTCAAATCGCATATTCAGGAGGAAATATATTATAAGAACTGCCCGCCATTTCTCCAACATCCAACAGAAGCACCTCAAACGCAGAGTGTAGTTGGTCCGGGAGGTTGGCAAGTGGTTATGAGGGGCAAATCGGGTGCCCCATCACTCGATGCTCTCCAACATATCACCTCCACAAGCCATATAAAAACTACAAACAGGTATCTGCCTCTATCTCCGAAATCAAATAAAGGGGCAGAGGACACTGCAGAGCAGGATACTGCAGCACAGGAGCTAGTGCAACAAAACTCACATAAAACAGGGACCAAAACAAAGAAAGCAAAAAGGAAATCTAAAAAACTTCTGATCATAGGAGACTCCATGATTTGAGGAGTTGATACCTATCCCCAGCCAAGGGTAAGGGTCAGATGTCTCCCAGGTACATCAGCATGCAGAGACACTGACCGCATTGCTAAAATTGTGCAAGAAGCAGGACAAAACATTGATGTCCTGGTACATATAGGGACTAACGATCTTGCCAGCTGGTCAGTTGTGGCAACCAAGGAACATCTGACCAGGCTGGGTGACAAACTATCATCCATTTCATCTGGCATCTCTTTCTCTGAGATCCTGCCAGTCTGGGAGAGGGGGACAGATGAACAGAAGGTCAGAGAAGGGGAGTTAGGGGAGCTAAACATGTGACTCAAGGGCTGGTACCAGGAAAAAGGATAAAAATTTGTAGCTAACTAGCAACAGTTTTGGGAGAGAAAGTTCTTTAAATTTGATGGACTGCATCTGACTAAGGAGTGAGTCAGGGCACTGGGGAAGACGTTTGACGTCTTTGCAGAATAGTTAAACTAGCAAATGGGAAGAGGGGTGCAGCACCTGATACGTCATTTGGGAAGAACACCCCTCCCTCCTCAGATAGTGATCAGACAGGAGTTCAGCATGTTGTAGTTCATTTGCATCATCAGGTAAGGAAAAGGGTCCAGCTTCCCATACAATGCACAGGGGAAATGCCAGACTTCGCCCAACAACTAACACACTGAAATCTGGCCAATGGAAAATCATATACACAAATGCTCGCAGTCTGGGAAACAACATCCCAGACCTGCAGGCAATAATGACAGAGGCTAAACTGGACATAAAAGCCATTAGCGAGACAAGGCTCACCAGTAACCACACTTGGGAGACTTCAGTACCCGGCTATGTACTGTTCAGAAGAGACCAAGGTGTGAAAAAGGGGGGTGGAGTGGCCCTTTATGTCAATGAAAATATCAAAGCTACAGAAATTCAGAATACACATAAGGAGCCAGAAGAACTGTGGGTCACTCTGGAAACAGGAAATGGGACAGCGATATGAACTGGGGTTGTCTACAGGCCTCCAGACCAGGGGGAGGACATAGACACATTACTGTTAGAAGATATACAAAACATGACAGCTAAAGGGGAGGTTCTGATAATGGGAAACTTCAACATGCCAGGTATAGATTAGTCAATACCAGCAGGAACATCTGCCAGAACTAGACACATAGTGGATTCCCTGCAGGGGGAGGGCCTCAAACAACTAGTACAACAACCCACAAGAGATAGGACTATACTAGATCTAGTACTGACTAACAGGGAAAGGATCACAGATCTCCAGGCAGAAGGTCACCTAGGGACCAGTGACCATCACATGGTATAGTTCACTTTAGCCACTAGAATTAAATCATCCCATTCCAAGGCAAAAATATGGGACTTCAGAGGATCTGACTTTGTTAAGATGGCCAACAGAGTTAAGCTGGCCCTGGTAAAAAGAAATACAGGTGAGGGTGTACAGGCAAAGTGGGCAAGCATTAAGGTTGCAATACTTGAAGCAACATCCCATTGTGATAAGAGAGAAAAGGAAGTATAAAAGAAGAAGGAAACCACTTTGGTTCTCAAAAACAGTAGCAGAAAAGGTCAAAGCCAAAAGGCTAGCCTTCAGGAAATATAAGGGAATACAGCGGGATGAAGAGAGGGAGGCATGTCAAACTTCGCTAAGGGAAGCAGGGAAGGTGGTAAGGCAGGCAAGGGCCCAAACCAAGGAAACACTAGCATGAATAGTAAAAGAAGGTGACAAGACTTTCTTTAGATACATTAGTGAAAGGAGAAAGTCCAGAGGGGGTATTGCTAAGATCAAAGGGGATAAGGGGGCGTGTGAGGAGGAGGACCATGTAAAAGCATTTATCCTAAATAGATGCTTCTGCTCAGTATTTACTGAAGAGAAGGTAGAACAGGGCCCACAGCTCAGCACCATGGACACAGGGGGGAGGGAGGTGTGCACTAGTCCCTTCACAAAAGAAAGGGTCCTACAAGAGCTTGTTAGGCTCAGGGTGGACAAGGCAATGGGACCTGATGGCATACATCCCTGGGTACTAAAGTAGCTAAGGGTGGAACTAGCAGAGCCATTATCAGAACTGCTTAGTGAGTCTCTGAGCACAGGAGAGATCCCAGAAGACTGAAGAAGGGTTCATGTGACCCCACTCCACAAGAGTGGTAGCAGGGAGGAGGCAGGAAACTACAGACCAGTCAGACTTACCTCAGTAGTGAGCAAGATTATGGAGGCACTCCTTAAGGAAAGGATAGTGCAACACCTGGAAACCATAGAAGCACAGGATCCAAGACAGCATGGGTTTACAAAAGGAAGGTCCTGTCAAACTATCTCATAGATTTCTTTGACTGGGTAACCAGAGTGGTGGACCAAGGGGGAGCAGTTGATGTCACCTACCTTGACTTCAGCAAAGCTTTCGATACTGTTCCACATAGAAGATTGATTAATAAGCTGGGTAGGCACAGGATGGGTCAGAAGTTGGGTGGCAAACTGGTTGACTGGCAGAAGACAGAGAGTGGTGGTAAATGGTATACAGTCAGAAGAGATGCAAGTCACAAGTGGGATACCTCAAGGATAGTCAGTTGGCCAGTCCTCTTCAATATCTTCATCAGTGATATTGCAAATGGACTGGAGGGTAAAGTTTGTTTGTTTGCAGATGACACCAAGATCTGCAACAGAGTAGATGATCCAGATGGGGTGGGCAGAATGAGAAGAGATCTGGATAAACTGGCAAAATGGTCGGAAGAGTGGCAGCTAAGGTTTAATGCAAAGTGCAAGATCATGCACATAGGGAAGAGAAACCCTGAAGCCACCTATAGGCTGGGAGGGGAGTTGCTGGCAGTCACAAGGGAAGAAAGAGACTTGGGCATCATGATCACAGATGACCTGAAATCATCCAAGCAGACCGCTAAAGCAGTAGGTAAGGCTAGGGGGATGTTGGGGTGTAGTAGTAGGGGTATCACAAGTCGTAAGAGGGAGGTAATCCCTCTTTATAAGACACTGGTTAGGCCCCATCTGGAGTGCTGCGTACTGTACTGGAGGCCACACCTTCACAAGGATATTAACCAAATTGAGGCAGTCCAGAGAAGGGCAACCAAAATGGTGCAGGGACTGCATCAGAATACATATGAGGACAGATTAACGGAGCTCAATATGTATACCCTAAAGCAAAGGAGGGAGAGAGGTGATATGATTGAAACATTCAAACATCTTAAGGGCATTAACAAAGTGAAAGAGTCTAACATGTTTACATATAAGAAAAATAGCAGGACAAGAGGACACAGCATGAGATTAGAGGGAGGCCGATTAAGGAAGTTCTTTTTCACAGAAAGGGTGGTGGATGCATGGAATGGCCTAACTCAGGAAGTGGTGGATATGTATACAGTGCAGGGCTTCAAACAGGCATGGGATAGGCATAAGGGAGCAATATAGATGAGTATGAATAGATAGACCATTGACAGAACAAAGGCCAATGGCACATTCATAAGGTAGAAAAAAAATGGGCAGAATGGATGGCCTTATGGTCCTTATCTGCCGTCAACTTCTATGTTTCTATGACACAAAAATCTGCAAGAGGATGGACACACCGGGGGGGGGCGGTGAGGAATGATTTGTGGAAGATGGAAGAATTGTCACATGTTTGACAGTTGGGATTCAATGCTAAAAAGTGCAAAATGTTGCACCTGGGGCACAGAAACCCAGGTACTGGCAACCACCAAAGAGGAAAAGGACCAGGGCATAATTTTTATGTTGGTTCGAGCTTGCGCAGCCAACATCTTGCAGTAGTAGCAGATTTGGAGGCACGGTCACTGTTGAGTGAATGCAGGGCACGCATCAGTAGGTGTGTCCCTCATTCCCCAATAAGCCAGCAGCAGGCACTGACATCATGCATCCCTAATGTGGCCACCAGATCTAAGAAAAGGTCCGCTGCAATGAGGCGAAGCTCTCCAGCGGACCACAACTTCGTCTCCCCAGCGTGCAAGCAACATGGTGGCAGTGACTGCCACCGCCACCTGTCACAATGCTGGCAGAGTCCATTCCCCGTCGGGCATAATGTCCCCCTTCCATTTCCGCTGTGGTGCCGAGGGGTGCCTAATCCCTCCTCGACATCATGCACCCCCAAAAGTCTTTCTTTGCTGATAGGGGGCCCAATCCCCATCGGCTTCAGTCCCCCCCCTTTCCCAGTTCAATCTACTGATGGGGGAACCCACTCCTTGTCAGCATAATGTCCCTCCCCGTTTGCTGAGTGCTGAGGGGGTGCCCAATCCACCTTGGCTCTCCTGCCCCCACTGGTATTTGCCGACAGGGGTGCCCAATCTCCCATCAGCTACAGCCCCCCCCCAAAATAATTCAGGTGGCATGCTGGGATCCCACCCCAGCGTGTCACAGTACGCTGTAAAAAAAAAGTCACGCAATGTTTTTTTTTTCCTTTCTGTTTATCTGTAAAACAGAAAACAGTCCCTCACGGTCTCCCTGCCCCCTTCCCCTACCCGGGCCCACCCACTGCACATCCTCAACCCATCTTGCCTCCAGAGCATGGCGCACAATCTTCGTGATCGAACATGTCTGCATTCTTCAAAGCTGACCGCTAACTGAAGAAATGCTGGTAAGCTGTATAATGGCATAAATATGTTTTTTCAACTTTGGTGCATATCTCTGGCATTTTTTGGGAATTTTGACACCAGATTTTCAACATGGGGTTATTGGGACCCCTCCTCATGAAGTCAGGCACTGTCATGGCATTATTCGGTCCTGAAAGGTGATTTTGCGGTCACTGTGCGGAATCACCTTTTGGAACTGATTGACAAAACGACAGTGCCACTGCTATGAGGGGGCTCTGAAAAAGCCTATGTTGCAAATCTGGTGGAAAAATCCCAAAAATGGCTGGATTTCTTCGTGCATTCGCGGATTTCCAAGCATGCTCGTAACTTCGTGAATTTGTAATATTTTCACTCCAGATTTTCAAAATTGGCATTTTTCCACACCTCCTTATGAACAGTGCAGCTTTCATTTTACATATCCTGGCTGAAATGTGGTTTCGCATGTCCGGCTCAGAATAACGCTGTCACTGTGCAAAATCAGTTTTCAGGACAGTTTGAGGAAATGACGGTGACACTGTTCATGAGCAGAGGTCCTAAAATGCCTATGTTGAAAATTTGGTGATGAAATTCCATAAAATGACTGTGTTACAAGTGTGCGTTGCACAGTTTCCACGCACCCTTGTAACTTCGCAAATTTGCAATATTTTCATGCCAGAATTTCAACACTGGCATTTTTTCACACCTCCTTATGTACAGCTGCAATTTTTCACGGTGTGCCTTGGGGTCTTTGGCCCTTATGCGCACCCCATTCCATCAGGAAATACGGTGAGATGGAAGCAGTATAGGAGAATGGGGTGAACTTTGGGGCCAAAGAGTCCAAGGCACACACCTCGATGCCTCTCACTGGCTGCAGGGTGTGGAATGGCATGAGCATTACAGTCAAGAATCCCAAGTCACACCCCTGATGGCTGTCATTCTCTACAGGGTGGGGCGCTATGGTCAGAAACCCTAACGCCTCAGGCATTCGTTGGTATTTTCACTCCAAATTTTCAACATGGTTTTTTTGTGACCCCCACCTCATGAACAGTGGCAATATCAGTTTGTTAGCCGAAAGCTGCTTTTGCACAGTGACTACGGCATTTAGCACCACAGGTGCAAAAACACATTCCGAACAGGATGTGAAAAATGACAGCTGTACTGTTCATGGGGAGGTGTAAAAAAATGGCTATGTTGAAAATCTGCAGTGACAATATTAAAAAAACTGGTGAAGTCACGAGCGAGCATAGAAACTGTGCAACACACACCCGTAATGTAAATAGTTTGGGGATTTTTTACAGCAGATTGTCAACACAGGCAATTTGGGACCTCCGATCATGAACGGTGTCACTGTGACTTTCTTTATCTGTCCCAAACAATGACAGCTGTACTGTTCATAAGGAAGTGTGGAAAAATGCCACTGGTGAAAATCTGGACTGAAAATATTACAAATTCATGAACTTACGAGGGTGCGTGGAAACTGCGCAATGCTCACTCGTAACACAGACATTTTATGGACTTTGTCATCAAATTTTCAACATAGCCATTTTAAGACCTCCGCTCATGAACAGTGTCACTGTGATTTTCTTAATCTGTCCCAAACATTGCTTACTCACACCGACTGCACCATTGTGCGCTACGTGTGCGGAAACACATTTTGGGTGAGATGTGAAAAATGGCAGCTGTACTGCTCATAAGGAAGTGTAATAAAATGGCAATTTTGAAAATCTGGCATGCAAATATTAAAACTTCGCAAACTTGCTAGCGTGCGTAGGAACTGCGCAATGTGCACTCCTAAAACAGTCATTTTTGGGAATTTTTCACCAAATTTTCAACATAGCCATTTTAAGACCTCTGCTCATGAACAGTGTCACTGTGATTTTTTTAATGTGTCTCATACATTGATTTCACACACCGACTGCGCCATTGTGCGCTACATGTGCGGAAACACATTTTGGGCTAGATGTGAAAAATGACAGCTGTACAGCTCATAAGGAGGTATGGTAAAATGGCAATTTTGAAAATCTGGAGTGCAAATATTAAAAATTTGTGAACTTACAAGCGTGCATAGGAACTACTTAATGCGCTCATAAAACTATCATTTTTAAGAATTTTTTCACCAAATTTGCAACATAGGATTTTTGAGAGCCCACCTTATGAACACTGGCACTGTCGTTTTGTTAATCAGTTCTGAAAGGTGATTTCACGCAGTGACTGCGAAATCACCCTTTGGGCCCAATTAACGCCATGACAGTTCCAGAATTCATGAGGAGTCGTCCCAAAAACCCCATGTTGAAAATGTGGTGCCAAAATTCAAAAAATGCCTGAGATATGCATTAAAGTTGAAAACCTATTTATTGCATTATACAGCTTACCGCATTTCCTCAGTTCGAGGTCAGCTTTGAAGAGTGCAGACATGTTCCGGTCCACGAGGTCGTCGCGCCAGACTCGGAGGAAGTATGGGGTGAGGGGTGTGGGGAGGTAGGATGTGCAGAGGGTGGAGCGGTGGGCAGGGAGACTGCCGAGGGAACATTTTTGTTTACAGGTTGTTTTTTTTTTAGGAAGACAACGCGGGAGGTTTGCCACGCTGGGGTGGGCTCCCAGCGTGGCAGCTGGAAAGCTGTTTGGGGGGGCTGCAGTCAATGGGGGACTGGGCACCCCTGTTGGCCATAACAATTTTTGCCATGCTGAGGTGGGCTCCCAGCGTGGCACCTGGAAAGCTTTTTTTTGGGGGGCGTGGAGCTGACAGGGGATTGGGCACCCCCATTGGCCATACAGTGTGTGCATGGGGGGGCGCATGAGCATGCAATGTGCGTGCGTGTGGAGGGGGGCGCTGCTCACTGAAGCAGAGCTCTCCCTTTCAACTGTACAGCACTGCATTTTCAACTGCTGTCATAGTCAGCTACAGCGTTCATTGGAGAACTGCGGACGCACCTGTAAACACACTGACTGAATTGGAAGATGGGTGCCAAACCTCCAAAAACTCGGATGATGGCACTATGTTTCTTGCACATGAGTGCAAGCAAACATAATAAATGAATGTGTGTTAAGTTCATTGCTGAAGAGCTATAATAACTATGACCACAGCAGTAGGTATACAATACTATACTTATATTTATAAATAGCAGCTTCCCTATAATTGTTTTATGACACAGTTAGCATCTTCAAGGGATAGTCAGTTGTAGAAAGGGGACCCATATATTTAAACATGCATCTAACCTGTCCAGAAGGATATATGATATTCTCTCATTGTATGCAGTATAACTCATTAAATTATACCACTCAGCCAGCATAGGTGATTTAGGATCTTTCCAGTGTTTGAGGGGCATAATCATTTCTGATGATCTGAAGGTAACCAGGCAGAGTGAAAAGGCAGTGGGAGAAGCTAGTAGAAGGATGGGGTACACAGGGAGGAGTATCACCAGTAGAGAGAGGGAGGTAGTGTTCTCCCTGTACAGGTGACTGGTAAGACCACACTTCAAGTACTGTGTCCAGTACTGGAGGCCCCACCTCTGGAAAGACAGAGATAGGGTGGAGGTGGTACAGAGGCAGGCAACCAAAATGGTGCAGGGACTGCATCAAAAGCCCTATGAGGAGATACTAAGGAAACTGAATATGTACTCAATGGAGAAAAGATGGGAAAAGGGGAATATGATGGAAACATTCAAATACATGACAGGTGATAATAAGGTACAGGAAGGTAGCATTTTCTGCATAAAGACAGACTGGAGAACAAGGGGTCACACTTTGAAGCTGGTGGTCGGAGGGCTCAGATGGAATGCGAGGAAATATTTCTTCACAGAGAGGGTGGTGGAAGCCTGGAATGGCCTCCCAGCAGAGGTGGTTGGTGCCAAAACAGTTGCAGGGTACAAGTATGCATGGGACAAATACAAGGGGACCTTGAAAGGAACGGAGATGGTGCAAGGGCTGTTATGGCACAGTCAGCAGGGAAAATGGGCAGACTGGATGGGCCAAAGGGGGTTTTATGTGCCGTTAGAAAATGGGCTTTTTATTTCCTGGCATCTGATTGGCTAGTATGCTTGGGGGGGAGGGGTTCATTAATTTTCAATAGATACACAGGAAATAAAAAGGACAAGGCCACAGTGCCCCTTCACCCACTGAACTACCCCTGCACCCACTCTGCTTCCTAATTGGCTAAAACTCAAAATTAACATTTCAAATTCACCGCCATTTTATCCCCTCACTTAAGAAGAGCGCTGCCAAGACCCTCCCATTCAATTCTTTACCCACCCAGTAATGTAAACAAAGGAAAAATGTACAGCAGCAGTGTAAAAAGAAATAAAATAAGCTTTTTTTTGTTATTCTAATGTACTCTTCTCCCAGTTGACTAAGTGACTGATCGAGGGTGCCGGCAATGTCTACCCCCCACCCTCGCAACTCCTGTCCCGTCACTGATCCTCAGTCAGTTTTCCTAAAACACAGTTACCATGAAAACCTCTCAAATGTACCTGCTTTCTGCAGGCTTAGTTTCCCTCTTGTCCCAAGTCAGTCAAGCTTGTCTTACAAATGTTTTTTTTTTATTTAAAATAAGCCAAAACCGACTCTGGCACCTCCATTACTCCTGACCTCTGATCGTCTGCCTGCTGTCACAGCTACCGATACCGGTCAGCGTGACTCCATTCCCCAAATTCATTTAAACTTCCCGCTCATGTCCTCTCTGGAAATCTCCCAAAATCTGACCACTAGCAAGCACTCCACATTAATCAACTGCCACACACAAACCACAGACTTACTTTTCCGCTCAGAAGGTGCCCGTCGCCACTGCCGATCATATCCCGATCATCACTGCTGTGTATGACCCGCTTCTTGCCCTTGGTCCCACTCGAACACAGCACCCAACAAATGAATAAAACAAAGGAAACCTCAATGGTGATGTCAGAGAACAAAGGAATGTAGTGCTCTGCCGCTCTTTCCCGCTGCGTGACATCATACTTCCGGTTTCACATATTCTGGGCACACGCAAGGTACGGGTGCATCACCTCTAGCACAGTAATCCAGGCCGCAAACCTAAACAGATACATTAAAAAGGAATACACAAATACAAATGGTAAGACAAATGCCCCTGTCAGGTATTATTGCTTACACAACTTCTATGTTTCCATGTCATGGTGGGTGGAGCTATGGCTGACAACGTGGTTGTCATCGATATCTCTGTCTGATAACAGATGCAGGAAAGGCCAATAAGTGTAATGTGCCCCTCCAGGGTCTGCATGATAGGATTTTAATGCATTTTCCAGGGGCATAAGGACACTTGGCCTTCAGCCTCATGCCTTACTACACCCCTCGGATGTGCATCCAAATCCTATAATGCACATCCTGCTGTGGCTTATTACTTGCTTAAAGAACAAACAAATACAGCAATAATAAATGCAGAACAATCAAAACACTAAAAATACATGGAAGAGAGGTACAACACTAACATTTCTATGCAAAGTCTGAAAAAATGTCAGTTGCTTTTACATTGTATCTGTAATAAGAATGGGAACCTTGAATAACAAGCATTTGTCAATGCCGAATGTTGGCTTGCTGGCATTGGCATTGGCCGTGCAGGATTTAGAGAGTGATGCATAATAGGAACGGCAGTGAAGTATTGCCAACCCCACACCCACCCTGCAGAGACTAACAGGCATTGGGGGGGTGCCTTTGGGTCACTGGCCATAACGCTACACCATTTCACCTCACCCTACCCTTCAGACACTGACAGGTGTTGTGGTGTACCTTGGGGTCTTTGGGCCTTATACTCACCCCATTCCATAAGGAAATATGCTATATGCTGAGATGGTTGTGGTATGGGAAAATGGAGTGATCGTTGGGGCAGAAGACCCAAAGCCACACCTCGGTGCCAGTCACTGGCTGCAGGGTGGGGGTGGAATGGCATGAGCATTATGGTTGATGATCCCAAGTCACACCCCCGACGCCTGTCAGTCTTTACAGAGTAGGGCGTTATGGTTGGAAACCCTAACATCCTGGCCGTTTGTTGGTATTTTTGATCCAGATTTTCAAAATGGGATTTTTGTGACCCTGCCTCATGAACAGTGCCACTATAATTTTGTTACTCAACCCCGAAAGGTGGTTTTGCACAGCGAGTGCGCCATTTGGCACCATAGGTGTGAAAACACATTTCTGGGAGGATGTGAAAAATGGCAGCTGTACTGTTCATGAGGTGGTGTGAAAAAATGGTAGTGTTGAAAATCTGGAGTGAAAATATGAAAAACTGGTGATGTTACAATCATGCGTAGAAACTGTGTAACGCATGCCTGTAACGCAATCATTTTTTTTTTAATTTTTTCATCAGATTTTCAACATGGGCATTTTTGAACCTCTCCTCATCAACAGTGGTAATGTGATTTTGTCACTTTGTCCTGAAAGTTGGTTTCCCACAGTGACTGTGCCATTCTTCGCCACGTGTAAAAACACGTTTCAGGAAGGATGCGAAAAATGACAGCTGTACTGTTCACAAGGAGGTGTAAAAAAATGGCAATGTTGAAAATCTGGAGAGAAAATATTAAAATTGACGAAGTTACGAGAATGCTTAGAAACTACACAACACGCACTCATAACGCAGTCATTATTTGGGAATTCTTTCACCAAATTTTCAACATGGGCTTTTTGGGATCTCCCCTAATGAAACCAGTGGCACTGTCATTTCTCTAATCAGTCCCGAAAGGTGATTCCATGCAGCGACTGCAAAATCACATTTTGGGACAGAGAAACTAAATGAGAGTGACATGTTCATGAGGTGGTGTCCCAAGAAACCCATGTTGAAAATTTGGAGCCAAAATTTAAAAAAATGGATGTGATATCAACCTAAGTTGAAACCCCCATTGCCTCCCATTATAAAGTTTACCGTCATTTCCTCAGGTCGCAGTTCGGCCTTGAAGAGTGCAGAAATATCCCGGTTCAGAGAAGACTGCAGCTCCCGATCTCTGGAAGGTAAGTATGGGCAGGGCCACAGCAATGGGGGGGGAGTGGGGAAATTGTCCGGGGCCCCAAGCTCAGGAGGGGCCCACCTGAGGAGCTGGCATTACCCCTGGCATTAGCTGGTTTGGGAAATGGGGCCCATTTCAAGAGACTTGTCCAGGGCCCCAAAATTCGTAGCTGCAGCCCTGACTATGGGTGAGGGAGGTGCATGAAGGTGATGTGCCGAGGGATGACGGGGATGGGGACGGGCATGAGAGAGACAACGGTGGATCATTTTCTTGTTTGCAGGAAAAAAACAAAGACCGCAAGGTATGGTTTTCTTCATTTACAGGTTAAACAAAATAGATACACTGGGGTGGTCTCCCAGTGTGCCACAATTCTGGGGGGGTTGCAACATGGGGATTGGGTAATCCAATGCTGGCCTTTAGGTAGTGTGTGGTGGGTGGCAGGAGCCACCATGTTACCGTGTGCCACACAATGTGGGGTGGGGGGGCATGCTGACATAGGGGATTAGGTACCACAATTTTGGCTTTCTGGGGACTGTGTGGCGGATGGCAGCAGCCACTATATCTATTGAAATGTTTCGCCAGGAAAGGCACGTAATGGAGGCGTGTCATCTGCCACTGCAATGACGAGCCTGTCTGACTGCAGTGGCAGAGTTGTTTCAACTCAGAAACTGCTGTCATCGGCAGCAAGCTCACTGGTTGGTGGCTGAGGGATGCATCCATTAAAGCATCCCTTGCACTCGACACAACATTAACACACCTCTGAAATGTGCCACTACCACAAGATGTTGCTTGCACATCCATGCAAGCCAACATAAATAGGTAATTACTTATCATTATTTGTCAAAGCAAATTTCTTTGTCATAGATAAACGTACCATCTAAAGTCAATCAATGATATTTTTGCTTTTAATGGACCTGCAGTGAAAATATCACAATATTCTGATTCCAGGTGGAGTACAAACACATATTCTCACTGTAAATCCTCAGCTTTATTCCTGTTTGATGCCTTCAGAATAAGCCTGATGTCTGCAGAGTTTTTGAAGGCAGGTGAGAACACTCTCCTACCCCCCTTGTTGAAAGCTTATATTGCCATTCAAAAGGACAATAGCCTCCCCCCTTGGCAATTTGCCATCATTTCTCCCATCCTGAAGCCATATAAAAATCCCATGAAAGCAGAATCATATGATCCATCTTCAATACTCAGTTTGGATTACAAGTTATATACTTTTGATTCTAACCAAATGTATTGAGTGAATTCTCTTGAATTTATTCCACTTAGATCACACTGGATTTGTCATGCGGTGGCAGACTTAAGATCACATCAAAAGAAACCTGGACCTGCTTTAGTACACATCCAGAAATCAGAAGCCGGGCCTGCCACTGAGCCTGGATGTGGACAGATTTCACCCCCAATTTATCTTCTGGATTATGGCTATGTACCAAAGACCATGGACCATGGTTAGGGTGAATGGCTCACCTTTCCCTTGATTAAAATTATTCCATATGGCAAGGTTGTTCTATGTCCACCCTATTATTCACATTCCTAGTATAGTATTTGGCTCACTCATTCAGCAGTAACAGGACATCTCCAGTATTGCACTTAAAGGGGAAGAGCACAAACTTGTTTTTATTCATATCTAATCTCTACCCCATTTGTGGACAGTAATCTATCAATATGGACAGTTGTTGGGGTATAAAATTAGTATAGACAAGACAGCAGCCAAGCACATAAGTTATGACCCACTGTACATTTATTTCAGTATAACCTTTTATAATAGTCAAACTCAGTGTTAAAGGATAGCCTTTTACAGAATGCTTCAGTGTAATTTCTTATATTATATAACCAAATGTGTTTACTCAAACAGTTAGCTGTGACAGTTTTTCACAAGACCTAGTTGAAAGTCTTGTGATGCCTGTCTTGTGATGATTACACAACACTTCACCTTATGATTTTATAGTGGTCAGCATTAAGATGTCTTATAGTGAACGTGAACAGGATAGCATGCCCTTATTAGGATGACATTACCTGTTTAAGAAAGGTGTGTACACAAAGAACCTTCTATAAATAAAGTCAATACTTATGAGATTGTGCAAAAAATTTAATAAACACCTTGTGATGTTATGAGAGAAAAATAGTTATCTCTATGCTTTGACTGTTATTCACCACACCCTAAGGTTAATATGTTATTTTGTTATATGATTGGCCGATACTAGGGAGTTATTAGTTTTTAAGATAAGAAACCTTTATATAAGCACTGTATAAAATTAAATATGCAGCACCAAACTTGAAGCCAGAATGCATGTATTGAGAAGTTGACCAGAATACTTGTATTAATGTTGATAAAACTCAAAAAAAAAAAAAACAGAGAGAAACATTCATTTGGTGTGGCTTAAATTATTCAAAGATAAAAAAACACAACGCAGTCATCTTTTTACACTTACACCCACCCTAGAGGTCAGGAAATGATATAAATTCCAGTGGAACCAACTTCAGATAAAATATCTTGGTGTTTATATCTGGTATACCATGATATTGGGCACTAGCAAGTAGGCACCTGCTGAAACGACGACCCACTTTTGGCAAGTGCCCTGACGGCAGGGGTGTGGGATTGGTTACTGGATGGGGTGGGTCCTGAAAAGGCGACAGGATGTCACACACGTATATGTGCACGGGGGTTAGGAGCGAGCCCACCAAACATGGGGCGGGAGGGTATGTGAAGGGGTGGTGCCATGGGTTTCCAGTGAGCTGGCATCATGGCATGGGTGGCTAGGTGCTGGCTTGGGGTGGCGGGGATGCAGGGTTGGGGACCGGGCGCCGGTAGTTTTTGTTGTGCCCGGCCTGAAACGGTGGGGTTTTTTTGTAACGAGATGCACCCACCTGGAGATGAGAATCCTAATTTGTGCCCCCGCATAAAAGAGAAAACAAAATTTTGTGCCATGTTCCTTGCACTGGGATTTTCACCGAAATTGAATTTCGGTGATGTGGGGTTGTGATAAGGGTGTTCGGCATGCCGAATTCGGCCTTATCACATAGAACCTTTATATCTCTGCTGACTCTTCTAGTTTATATCAGCATTATTACCCCCCCTTACAAAATAAACTTTCCGAGGATAGATAGGTGGTCAGTTCTACCTCTCACATTTCACCAAAGAATTGACACCATTAGGATGTATATTTTTCCTCACTTACTTTATTTATTTCAGACCATACCAGTGTTCCCTCCGGGAGAATTATTCCATGAATTTTTAATGCAGTGCAGTTATGGAAACTATGTAATGAAATGTTTTACCCCGATTATCCTATGCCACCTCTGCGTTTTGCCATTTGTTGTATCTGGACATCATGTTTTATAGGTTTCATAGGTGTTTTAGAGAATTTGAAGACCGAAGTCCATATACGCGCCACTATTTAGACATATCCCAAAATGTTGTTACTAGTCAGATATTTATCTAGCTTAACCTTAAATTCATTCATTGTTTTACTAGCCACAATTTCTATTGGGAGCTTATTCCATTGTAGTTATGCTTACTGTCAACCAATACTTTCTCCTAGCTGTATTATACCTCTCCCCTCTTATCTGAAATGGGTGGGCTCTTGCATTATATGTCTGCTTTCTCAAAACCAGATTTAACTGTTCTCATAGTTGTGCATCACTTAGTGCCCTAAAAATCATACACATATCACTACGTGGTCTTTGAAACTCCAGGGAATATAATCCCAGATTCATAAGTCGTTATTCATAATCCTGGCCCTGGACCTCTTTAATCCTGTGAGTTGCTCTCTTCTGTACACTTTGCAAGGACTTGATGTCACCCTTTCCCCCGGTGCCGAAAATTGTGCACAGTATTCGATATGTGGTCACACTAATGAGGTATAAAGTAGAGGGAGACCCTCTCTTCCTACTTTTTATGTTTATGATTACAGTATTGGATACTGCTGGCTTTTTTGATTACCTGGTTATAATGTGGCCTAAAACGAAGAACATTGCTGATTCTTATACCTAGATCTCTTTCTTCATTAACTACCTTTAGTAACTTACTCCCCAGTCTATATTGGTATTGCTTATTTTTTTTTCCCCATATGCATCACAGTGCACTTATCGATGTTGAATACTGACCCGTGTCCCTGGGCCCAGGCTTCCAAGTTCGCTAGGGCAGCTTGCAGAGTATCAGCATCCTCTCTATTTTCTACCACATGACCAACATGGGTGCCATCAGCAAATTTAGAAAGCCATATAACTGGTGGGGTGCTCATGGACCCAATATACAAATTAAAAAGACATGGACCCAAGACTGAGCCGTGTGGGACCCCACTAGTCACATCCACCCAACTTGAATATTCCCCCTTGATGCAAACCCTCTGCTTTCTACCTGTCAGCCATGACTCAATCCAATGGGTGATATTCCCAGGAATACCCAACTTAATTAGGGCATCAACCAATTTATCACGCGGGACTTTATCAAAAGCCTTGGCGAAGTCCAAAAAAATAACAGCCATAGATCTACCTTCGTCCAAAGCTTTATTTACTTTCCCATAGAATTCCAAGAGGTTTGTTTGGCATGACCTCCATTTCATGAATCCATGTTGTGTAGTGTTGCTGTTACCCAACATGTGTTGGAATTCAATAATATATTCTTTTGTAATACCCTCTAAAATTTTCCCCAGGATCAATGTCAGACTAATCGGTCTCATGTTTACTGTGACAAAAAACTGTACTCTCTTTGCCATGTCTCCCTGACTGTTGTTCCTCATGTTGTATTCTCCTGGGTCGTTCCTGAAAATAGGCATAATACTTGTCTAGTGTACTTACCCGGTAAACAAAAGCTAAATAAATAAATAAAATAAATAAATAATTCCCAACTTCCTGCTTGGAACCCTTTTTATCTATGAGGATGACCACTGCCTGTTTCCATATGTCTGGGGTATCCCCTTCATTTATTGATTTTTGAAAAAGGCATGTTACAGGACCTTCCAATTGCTTTGCCAGTTCTTTGATCACCCTTGGGTGCAAATCATCAGGGCCATGTGCCTTATTTTGATCCAACTGTTTAAATTTTTTTTCCACTTCAACTTCATCTAGAATGATGCTGGAACCATATACAGAGTTACTATGCTGGGAAATGGTATTTACTGTACCATGACTAAAAACAGTGGAAAAATAATTTTTACACTGTTCTGCTATTTCCTGGTTCTCAGATGCTAGATTCCCGTCCTGACCCAGTAAAGGACCTATTTTTCGATTAGTTCACTTTTTGTTATTAATATATGAGTAGAAGTACTTACAGTTTTCCTTGACTTTTGTTGCTAATTTGTGCTCATAATTTCTTTTAGCATGCTCTATACTCTTCTTTGTAGCCCTTAGACAATTTTTATAAATATCCCAGCTAATTCATCACCACTTAGTTTGGCCATTCTGAAAACTCTGTTCTTATTCTTAATTGCCTTCCAGACTGAGGAAGTCATCCATGGGTGGAGAGATTTTTTTAGCCACATTATATTTACTTACAGTGGGCATATACATCTGAACCAAGCTATTTAGTTTGATGGTTAATTTTTCCCACATACTTAGTAATGATGCACTGCTAAATTCCTTTTCCCATTTCCAGTTAGACAGGTCTCTTCTCATACCCTCAAAATCCACCTTGTCAAACTTATAAATTAATGTTTTACCAGTATTTTTGCCGATTAATCCCATGTAATTAAAGATAACCATTTGGTGGTCACTTGAGCCCATAGGAGGCAAGACTGTACAATTTTGGATCATATCACCCAGATTACTTAGGACCAAGTCCAATGTATGGTTGCTCCTGGTATTACATGTTATGAACTGCTCAATCCCAGCCAAGTTAAAGACTTCTAAGTATTCTGACTCAGTAGCAGTATTAACCTGTAGTGTTTCCCAGTTAATTCCAGGGAGATTGAAATCACCTAGGAGTATAACATATTTCGGTAGCACTAACTGTTTAATAAAGTCTGTCAGTATGGAATCCTCTGATGGGGCAATTGAAGGTGGTCTGTATACTAAACCTATACTGATTTTGGTAGTATGTGCAGGGGAAATTGCTACCCACAGTACTTCACTTTTTCCCCATTTAGAGTTGTCTATATGTTCTGATATGATGTCATCAGTGACATACAATGCCACATCCCCTTCCCTAGACTGTGTCCTATCCTTATTATATAAGGTGTACCCTGGTATATTTTTATCACACGTGTCCTCTTGTTTCCACCAGGTTTCAGTTATGGCACAGATGTGTATGTCCAAATCAAGCAGGACAAATTGGAGTTCATCCATTTTATTAGTCAGACTTCTAGCATTTAAGGAAAGGAAATTTATTTTGGGTTGTTTGGGCTCTCTGATATGTGGGTCCCTGGTTTTTATGATACCCCCTACCCCCCAATTTATAAGTTTAAACTATTACCCTCTGTATCCTGTTGTCCAGCCAATCTTTTACCCAGGCTACCACCCAGGGACCCACTCACAGGCTAGCTAATTTGTTTATTAATCTTTTGTGTGGAACTGTGTTAAATGCCTTGCTAAAGTCTAGGTAGGCCATGTCCACAGCCCCTCCCTGGTCTACTACTTTGGTCACACAGTCAAAGAAATCTATTAGATTCATCTGACATGACCTTCCCATTGTGAATCCATGCTGCCTTGGGCCCTGTACCCTGCTGACCTCTAGGTACTCAACAGTTCTTTCCTTCAGAAGCAATTCCATCACTTTCCCTACCACAGAGGTCAAACTGACAGGTCTGTAGTTTCCTACCTCTGCTTTAATCCCACTTTTGTGAAGGAGAATCACATCTGCCCTCCTCCAGTCCTCAGGTACCACACCATCCTCCCATGATTTTTTAAAAAGGGTAGTCAGTGGTGTCACTAGTTCTCCCCTTAATTCTTTTAGAATTCTGGGATGAATCCCATCAGGCCCCATTGCTTTGTCCACCTTCAGTTTTAGGAGTTCTTTCAGAACCTTTTCTTCTGTGAAAGGACTGGGATCGACCCCCCCCCCATCCAGAGTGCTTCTATTGATTGGATTAGGCACCTCCCACTTCTCTTTTGTGAACACTGAGCAGAAGTATTCATTCAGTATCCCTGCTTTTTCACTGTCCCTCTCTGCTCACCTACCCTTCCCTTTATTAAGCCTCATTATCGCTCCTTTGGTATTTCTTCACTCCCTAATATACCTATAAAAGGTTTTATCCCCCTTCTTAACTGCGTTGGCTATCTTTTCCCCAGTTTGGGCATTTCCTATTCTGACTGCCTTCCTACACCCTTCTGCTTTAACTGGTATAGTTCTCTGTCCTGCTCCTTCTGTGTTTCCTTATACTTCCTGAATGCTATCTTTATCTCCCTATCCTTCCCCACCACCTCCTTTGAGAACCATAGATATGTTTTTTTCTTTTGTTTTGATTTATTTGCTTCACACAAAGGCTTGTTGCATCTGTGATGGCAGTTTTGATGTTTCCCCATTGCTCCTCCACCTCTCCTTCTTCCTTTTTTGCTAGTGCCTTTCTCCCATTTTGACAAAATCAGCCCACCTAAAGTCCAGTACCCTCACTTTTGAATGACTTGACTCTGTGGCTGTGTTTATTGTGAACCACAGTGTTTGGTGGTCACTTGTTCCCAGATGGTTACCCACTTCTAGATCTGAGATCCTGTCTCTGTCCCTGATTGAGAGTACCAGGTCTAAGATTGCTCACTTCTGAGTGGGTTCTAACAGTAGCTGCTTGAGGCCTGCCCTCTGTAGGGCATCAAGAAAGACCCTGCTCTTGGATATAACTGCAGCAAAGGTGCTTCAGTTAACATCTGGCATATTCATGTCCTCCATCAACAATATCTTCCCTTTTCTGCCATCCTAAGGCTGTCTTCTATCATTTTCCTGTCCAGTTCCTCCTCCTGAGACAGAGGTCTATATACAACCCCCGTGCAGATTGTGGTACCATTTCCAGTCTCCAAGGTGACCCACAGTGCCTCCTTTCCTTTCTTTTACCCTTTGATTCCATTTCTTTGATCCCTTCCCTTAAGTAGACAGCTACTCCTCCTCCTCCTCCTCCTCTTCTACCCTCCCTGTCCATCCTGTAGATTGTGTACCCTGGTATGTTGACATTTCAGTCATGGTTCTCTGTGTACCATGTTTCTGTGACTGCCACAATATCCAGGCATCTCTCTTCCATTAAGGCCACCAGTTCAGGGAGCTCGTTACCGAGACTATAGGCACCGGAACTCATTAACCTGCATTTTTTGATGGCCTTACCCCTTTTTGCCCCATCCCTGTCCCTACTATCTTTGACTTTTTCTCCTTTACCCCTGCCCTTCTCCCTATCAATTTCTTTATCTTGGTGTTTACCTCACTAATCACCCTGATTTCTTTTGGGGGGTTAGGAGTTCCCTGCTCCTTTTCAGTGCCTCCCCCCTTGGCTAGTTTAAATGCTTGTTAATGAACCATTTAAACCTATTACCTAGGATCATGGTTCCCATCCTGGTCAGATGTGGACTATCGTGCCAGCATAGGCCTACATCCCCCAGGTGAACCCCCAGTCCCCAAAGAAGCCAACACCCAGAGCTCTGCACTGGTTTTGAACCACTGATGAATACCATGGTGCAGAGCACCTTAGTCTCACCCATGCCATAGACAGGCAGCAACTGTGAGAAAGTTACCATGCATGCTATGTGTCTAAGACCACTCCCCAACTCTACAAACTCTTCCTGCACTGCTCTGATCCCTTTCCAAGCCACGTCACTTGTCTCTAGGTGGACAATGACATCCAGCTCCCTCCCCCGTGCAGCTGCTCCTGTGATCCTGAGGATTCACTCCATGTCCCTCCACACCATGGCCCCAGGCAGGCACCTTACCTCCCCCCCAGTTCAACTATTATTTTGTATGCTTACTCTTTCCTCACTCTCTCTCTTTATTTTGTTTTAAATATTTTTTTCTCCATACTTTCCTATTCCCTCCATGCCCTTAAAGCTCCTGCTCTTCCTTTTCTGGGACCAGCAATGACCGGTGGTAGGTACCAAACCCCGTTGCCAGTCCTGCACTCCCTTTTGATTGCCTGTTTTAAAAAAAATGTACATCAGTGGCAGGTGGCATCCACTTTTTATTTTTGTTAGCCACTGAACTGTTGGCTTGTGAGATTCAGGCATCTGAATGTTTTTTGGATATACAACTGGGAGGCATAAGCCAATTGTTTGGCCCTATTTGTGTGCGACATTGCCTTGTTTTTGATGAACGTCCCTGCCTCCCTCTTGCAGTTACAGAGTATATATCGGTGAGTACTCCTGTATTTTGTGATACAAGTTATATTGTACTAAATCAGAGGTATTACCTCTGAATGGTCTCTGCACTCATACACTGTTTGCTTCTAAAAGAACACAGTGTTCCCACTATGCAATGTGGGGAGGTTAGCACCAACTGGCAAACTCTTACGGAGAAGAAGTCTCATAAAATAACTTTATTCCATCAAGTACTGCAAATCTTTTCATGTGCAAAAAAACAGCAGCAAGCAAGCAGACAGACAATTGTGCAACTTAGAGCAAAACTGGAAATGCAGGTCACCCACTTTTTACGTTCTTGGTAGTCCTGTTGTTAGCGTACAAGGAGGTCACTTATATTATCGACAATACACCTGTGTGCAGCTGCTATGCCAAAAAGTACAAGGTACCTTCAAAGAAGCTGGAAAAGGCTTTAGCAATGTAAATGTAGGTCCAAAAACACAGTAATATTTGTAATCCCAGTTCCAGATGTTCATGGCCAAAACAACAAATTGGTGTACCATGATGCCCCTCAGACATGCCAGCACATGAATCAGGTGCATCAGTGCACGTACATATCAACCAATGTGTCGGTAATTGTTTATTTATGTTTTTATTTATTTAAATGTGTTTCCAGGAAGGCAAACTGAACAACAAGTTGCTCATCTCCTGGTGTGACTCGGGGGGTACAACTGGATGAAGAATTTGACATACAGTTTCACATTTATCATATCCAAGAAATTAAATATTCAATTACATTTGTAACAAGACATACAGTTAAAAAATATAAATAATCATACAGTCACATTTGTGACATAACATACAGTTAAATAGATCATACCTGTGGAATATGCATTTAATTACAAGTGGCACATCTGAGGAACATACTACAGAATTTTAATGTAACCTTGGATCCAACTACTTGCAGGAATGGATCACAGCTAATAGGCAGATTATTTAGCAATTATTGAATGAATGAGGTGCAGTGGGGGGACATCAAGGATGGTAGAGGGGTGGACAGGGGAAACCAGCTGGGGGAAGGGGAGGATAAAGATGGGGGGCAGATTACCGGAGCAGAGCGAGCAAAAAATCAGTTGCGGGGGGCAAGTTAATACAGGGCTAGTGCATTCTGAGAGCACCTCAGACAGAACAAAATGTGTAAGTCATTAGCTCAAGTGAATTAATTCCTTTTATTAAGTGCAGAGAGGAAGACAGGGGGCATGACAGAGGTGGGGGTAAGGGATAGTGAAGGGAAGGATGAGTCATACCTGGAACTGGCCCCTTCAGAATGTGGAGACTGCTGCTAGTAGTGGAATGAGATGAGGACTTAGAATAAGGGGGCAGGAGCAGACAGGCAGGAGCAGACAATGACGAGTTGAGTGGACATAGTAGAGGGGATGGTAAAAGGAAGGAGGAGAAGGGGTGGGAGAAACTTGCCTGAGACTAGGCTTCTTCAGGATGTTTAGAACCCTGCCAGAGAGCAGGGTCAGTCGAGGACGAGTTAGGTACAGAGGATGGTGGGGAAGGGTGAGGGAAGGAATAGTCATTTCCCAGTGCTGGATCCTTCTAGGATGCTTAAATCCCTGCCAGGGGCAGAACTAGGTGAGGACAAGTTGGGTGGAGAGAAAAGAAAGGATGATGGGAAAGGAGGGAAGATGAAGGGAAGAAGAAGCTTGCCTAAGACTAGACCACTCCAGGATGTTGAGAACCCCACCAGAGCACAGAATTAGTTGAGGACTAGTTTGGTAGAAAGGAAATGGGGGAGGGGGAGTGAAGAAAGAGCAATTGCCCCTTGCTTGTCCCCTCCAGGATGCAGAGAACCCTGCCAGGAGATTGAATTAGGCAAGGACAAGTTGGGCAGAGGGAATGGGGGATAGAAGAAGAAAGGAAAAAAGAAGGAGGGATGGAAGAAAACTTACCTGAGAATAGATATCGGCAGGGTGCAATGAATCCCAACAGAGGACAGATTTAGGCGAGGACAAGTTGGGTAGAAAAGAGCGAGGGGACCCCTCCAGGATGCTGAGAACCCTGCCAAAGGTCAAAATTAAGCAGGAGCAAGTTGGTAATGGAAAAAAAAGGTTGGGGTAGGAGTGAGGGGGTAAGCGGTAAAGGGAGACGAGCACAAGCTGAGAAGCAGGCTGGGGGAGGAAGGTTTAATAGGGGATGTGAGTCATGGAGAGGAGCAGAGGTATAGGAGGGTGGTTAAGGAGGGTTAAAGCAGGAGTAATTAGGTGAGAGAATGTTTTGTAAGGCAGAGACAAGGAAGTAAGAAGGGGAGGAGTGTCATATTTTGGGAGGATTTCCAGATTTGGGGAAAATGATGGGTAGAGCCTGACTGACCAATGAGAGTGGTTCAACAGGGGACCAATGAAGTGTGAGTGTCAGAGGATCTGAGTAAGTGGGGAGGGGGAGAGAGAGTGAGCATGAGAGGTAGGACGGAAGTTCTCCTAACCAAAATTTAGAAATGAGTTTGGCACAGTCAGTGATGCGCCTGTTGGCAAGCGGAGAAGGCGCAGGGTGTGGTAGAGGTCACAGTGATGAGTGCGTGATGGAGCATCCAGGGTAACTTGACAGAAAGAGTTAAAGAGAGTGTCCAATCTGGTTAGGGTGGATTTGGGAGCGGCACCATAGACTACATCACAGCAGTCGAAAATGGGGAGGATCACCTCCTGGACTAGTTCCTGCCACGCCGTAGGAAGGATACAACTCTGGTTCCTGAATAAGGCACCAAGCTTGGGATGTAGTTTTTTCAGGATTGCGTCAATGTGGCCAGAGAAGCTGAGATATTAATTACAACCAAACCCCCAAGGTATCTCAACGAGGAGGCGTCCTCTAGAATTGTCTCATCAAGGGGATGGAAAGACGGTAAAGGGTGGAGCCTAGAGAGTCTCTTCCTAGTGCCAAAGGTCATGGAGACAGTCATTTTGGCATTTAGGAATAGTTGGTGTGAGGCAAACCATAGCTGAACCTGGTTGAAATCATGCTGACGGGTGGTTACTACATCAGCGGAGCATTTGCCAGAGGAAAACAGGACGGTGTTGGTGGCATACATATGGATAGAGGAGGAGGAGGACAGCATACTGAGGACAAGTCATTTTGGAAGATGGAGAAGAGAATGGACTCAAACACTGAGGCCTGTGGTACTCCTGTGGAAATGGATGGGGGGGGATTGTATCCTGGATCTTGACTGATTGTGTTCTGCCTAAGAGGTAAGTTCTAAACCATTTTTGGGCAGAAGTAGACAGCCCAGCAACCATAAGGGAGTTAAGAAGTAGAGCATGGGAGACTACAATGAAAGCTTTGGTGAGGTCGACAAAGATGGCAGAGGAAATGAGGCCATTATCCATCCCAGTGAGGATGGAGTCAGTGAGCCTGAGTAGGCAGGTGGTAGTGGAGTGGTTCTTCTGAAAACCAGATTGGAACAGTGTGAAAAAGGAAGAGTAATTGAGGAATGAGGTTAGCTGAAAGAGAACCAGGTGTTGTTGAAGTTTTGCAAGGGTGGGGGAGGAGATCGGGCAAATATTTGCAGGGGAGGAGGGGTCACCACCTTTTGGAAATTATCAGCGCATAAAGATCATATCTCTCTTGTGAGATCCTGTTTCTATTTTAATACCCATGAAATGGTTCTTTTGACAAGGTACTGGACTTTTTTGTAGCTCGCAGTAGTCCAAAGATATCCATGACTAACTCTGTCCTATAGTGATACTACTCTGCAACCATTTCATAGAACCTTGTGATGTCATGGTAGGTGGAGCTATGCCTGGCAATGTTGCTGTAATTGATATGTCTGGCACCCAACAGATGCAGGAAAGGCCAATACCTCAGTTAAAAGAGCTTTTCGTATGCTTTCATTCTTTTTTTTTTTTAACCAGGAGAGACACTTTAAGCTGAAAGCTTTTTTTATAGGTGTGACCTGGGCACACAAAGAAGTTAAAGGGACACTGTCAACCTCCTTAGGCCTCAAAGTGTCCTTTGTTTAAAAAACACATTTTATGTTTGCTAACATTCTGTAAAGACTGCTTATGTAGCTAGTAGTTTGATTCTGAGTATTTTTTCTTTTAAAAAGTGAAAAACAGACTGCCTACCATACTGGTGTTACCACACCAAAACAGGTTTGTTTACATTCCTTAATCAACTCCCACTGCATCTTTTCCTGGACTTAGGAATACCTCCAACACAGTCTAGCTACTCACGATGCAGTGGCAGTTTAGGTGGCTACTGCCTGATGAGTGACTGCACTGTTTAAGGGTGCTTCTAATGTTTAGGAAGTATTCAAGAAGAATTGATTCAGGAATTGAAACAAAACAAAGTTATTTATAAATATACATTATCATGCATTTCAGTTCTACTAAACAAGGACAAAGACAAAAGAAACAGCAACATTAATGAATTTTAGAGAAGGTAAGCAACCATAAAATGAAGGTTTTTAACTAGAATTAATATGATGCAAAACAGGTGGACAGTGTCTCTTTAAATGACTTGCTCAGGGTCATACAGTATGCAAGTGGGAGCTATGGGATTCAAACCCTATCAAATTCTATGAGAGGTGTGGCTGTTCACTAACCTTAAAGCACCAGTAAAGGAGATTTTAATGTTGGAATCCAATATCTCTTCAGAGATTTGCGTATTCATTAGAAACTTTGCATATCACGCATCACAAATAGACATGCAGGTGTTTTTCCACATTAGACTAGCGGAGTTTACTTAAGGCAGTTTAAAAGGGCTGAGTTGTTAAACTGTGACCAGAATACACAAGTCTCTATGGACTGCATCCCAATGACCCTGGTAGTAATACGACAATGCTTCAAGTCAGTAGTGCCATCTTCATGCCATTTTTAACACTGGTGTCTATACTTGGCATTGTGGGGAACATCTTCAGTATTGCCATGAACCTGTATGATGTCAGGAAAACCCGAGGTCTTCCACCCAACGATTTGATCATGATGAGCCTGGCTGTCTCCGGCATCCTTCTGTTGCGCACACTGTACACATTGTGTGTATACCTACTGCTTGATATGCCATATCACCCTGATGCAGTGCTCTATTTTTTTGAAATGATCAGCTTAACCTTGGGCTCATGTCTCCTGACCTGGCTCTGTATCTTCTACTGTGTGAAGATACTTGACAGCGCTCAGAGGGTCTTCAACCAGATCAAACAGCGGTTCTCTGACACAGTTCCTTACCTTATTCTCGGCAGTATGGTGGGCATGGTATCATGAGTGGTATCACTGTATTTAATACAGTCAGCCCAGCCAACATAACTTTCACTGATAGCAACTGCACACTAGTTGAGGTCTCAAATCAACGCAAAGCTTTATTTTATGTGTATATATCCCTCCGCAGTGCCCTGCCCTTCGTCATCATCATGGTGGCCAGCAGCTCCCTCATCATCATCACCCTCTGCAGACACAGCAGGAGGATGGACGCTAGCCCAAGTAGTTTTGTCAGTTCTCATTCCAAAGTCTATGTCCGTGCGGCCAAGATGATCGTTGCCCTCATCCTGATCTACGTGTTTTACGTATTGTGCATATGTACGGTTTATGTTCCAGCCTCTTTGAAGATGACGCACATCACCTTATATTTTGTGCTATACTTTTTTATGGAAGTCTATCCCATAATTGGTCTGTTTCTACTTGTATATGGAAACACAAAAGTAAGGAAGATATGTACACAGCTCTGCTACTGTATGAGTAGCACTAAGGATACTTGATCACAGGTATGTCTTTTGCTTTTCATGGTCCTTCCTAAAAATATTAAACACCTAGAATGCAGTGCAATAACAAAGGTACACTGTTATTGCAGTACTATCAGTAGAGGATGTAGAGAATGGGCCTCACCAAAATATGCCTGATATTTTATGAGTAGTCCATAACCCCATGGCAACACGAGTGGCAAAGCAATAAGCCAGCTATAGTGAGCTTGCTTAGAACACATTTGTTGGTCCCATCATATAGTAGCTCCCTGCAGCCCAGTAGAGGAGTTTCTTTCCCAGTGGTGTGAGAGCTGAAGCTATGGTGCCTCACCTGCCACCATGGCAGTGACAAGGGTTCAAGAATGGACTCAGATTGCTGGGGGCATCTAGGGAGTGAGAGAATTGAGTGCCCCAGGGATTGCTCTCATATTAAACTTGAAGGCACAGGGGTAGGACCTGAAATGGTGGGATGGGTGACAAACTGGCTGCAGGGAAGGCAGCAGAGGGTGGTGCTGGAAGGGGAACTCTCATCCCCGAGGGCAGTAATGAGTGGGGTTCCAGAAGGCTTGGTCCTGGGACTGGTGTTATTTGGGGTATTCATTGCAGACATTTACATGGGCATGAAGAGCAGGATCAGCCTGTTTGCTGACGAAACCAAAATGGGGGTGGTGATTGATGACACAGAGGGGTGGTGAGGTCTGCAGGAAGATCTGAATAAGCTGGAGACTTGGTCGGACACTTGGCAGCTCGGGTTCAATGTCACAAAATGTAAGGTACTGCATTTTGGAGCACAAAATCCAAGAAGAAGCTACCAACTTGGGGGGGGTGCAGCTGGTAGAGACTGAGGAGGAGAAGGATCTGGGGGTGGTCATCACAGGATCAATGCACAACTCAGCACAGTGTAGGAAGGCAGCAGCAAGGGTCAACAAAATGCCGGGTTGCATAGCAAGGGGAATAACGTTGAGGAGGGGGGAGGTGATTCTGCTGCTATATAGATCACTGATTAGACCTCATCTCAAATACTGTATGCAGTTCTGACATCCATACCGGAAAAGGGACACTAAATTACTGGAAGGGGCATAGAACAGAACAACTAAGATGATCCTAGGGGCTGGGAGACTTACCATGTAAGAGTAGGCTAAATGAGGTGGACATGTACTCGCTGGAGGAGAGGAGGAAGAGAGGGGATATGATCAAAACATTTAAGTACATGAGAGGGATCAACTAGACTGGTATGGAGGGGTTATTCAGAGCAAGATTGAGGAGGGACACTCAAGGACATGTCACGAGATTGGAGGGGGAAAGGTTCAGCAGAGAAATGAGGAAACACTTTTTTATGGAGAGGGTGGTGGCAGGGTGAAACGTGTTACCAGCGGAGGTAATAGCCTGTAAAATGTTGGGACAGGACAAGAGGGAGGATAAAAGGAGGGAGGTGAGGAGGTAGGGGCAGCTGTGGAATAGGGCTGCTAGCTGCATAATCGAGCAGACTCGATAGACCAAATGGCCTTTTTCTGCTGACAAATTTTGTATGGTCATGTATTTGTATCTCCCACAGAGGGGTAGCAAGCTGTCTCAGCCTTTGGCTGCCACCAGGTGAAGGCCTGGTGGTAGTAGTAGGCCATGATTCACACTGCATGCATGCTCCACACACCTGTCTTTATGCTGCCATGGTAAGGGGACTGGGTAAGAAAATAGAACTGGGGCCCCATGGCCTACATGGAGCACTGCACATCTCCCCCAACATGCACCACCACCCAGACCTCTGGGGCCTATGAATATTTGACTCTGGGGGAGAGGATGGACCTCTCTCTTCCAGACCCAGCACAGGGGACAAGTCTTGGAGGAATCAGTTCCTGGTAGGTCTGGGAGAGGGCAGTGCCAGCCACGGGGAGATGGAGGTAAGACTGATAATCTGCCCATATGGGTAAAGCACTATATGAAATTTTTTTTATTTTTTTTAAATGTAAAGAACAGATCTAAAAATGTCATTGGCCAAGAGACGTCAGCTGACGGTGCATTAAATCTCTATAAATGCACAATCAGCTGTAGAATCTCATTTTCCTTCAAAAAGGAACTACTTAGAGCCTTTTCTTAGGTGTAATGAGCCCCTTCGGCTGTGTATGACAGGATTGTAATGCATTTTCAAAGGACATAAGGACACTTGGCCTTCAGCCTCGTGCCTTAATTATTTACATGTAACTGTCTTTGTCTTTTCTGCAATTACATCTCTGTATGTAAGTTGTTACATCTGTATGTAAATTGTTGCATCTGTAATTGAATGTAATTTGATGTCATTTATATGAATGTAATTAACTTGGGGTCACCCCTGAAAAAGGGACATTATGTCTCAGGGGCCTTTCCTAGTTAACAAATTTCAATAAATAAATCTTACTACACCACTGGGCTGTGCATTAGAATCCTATAATGCACAGCCTGTTGCGGCGCATTACTTACTTAAAGAATAAACAAATACAACAGTAATAAACATACTGTAGAGAAATCAAAACATTCAACATACTGTACATAGAGTAGTACTACTCTATACATTGAAGAGTACTACTACTCTATACATAGAAGAGTAGTACTACTCTATACATAAAATAGTAGTACTACTCTATACATAGAAGAGTAGTACTACTCTATACATAGAATAGTACTACTCTATACATTGAAGAGTAGCACTACTACTCTATACATGGAAGAGTAGTACTACTCTGTACATTGAAGTGCAGTACTACTCTATACATAGAAGAGTAGTAGTACTCTATACATAGAAGAGTAGTAGTACTACTCTATACAAGGGAGAGTTGTATTATATACATTAAGAGTAGTACTATTCTATATATAGAAGAGTAGTACAACTCTATACATAGAAAAGTAGTAGTACTACTCTGTACAAGGGAGAGTTGTACTATATACATTGAAGAGTAGTACTATATACATAGAAGAGTAGTACTACATACATTAAAAGTAATACTACTCTATATGTTGAAGAGTAGTACTACATTAACATACATAGTTTGAAAAAATGTCAGTTGCTTTTACACTGTGGCCCAGATATTCAAACTGCGTCAGTTTGTGGCGCAAGCCCCTGCGCCACTCAAAATAGTTGTGCAGGGGTGTGGCCAGGGCGATATTCAATGGAGTTGCGCTATGGCACAACTGCTTTGAATATCGCCCCCTGGTCACCCCCACTGTGCATAGTGCAGTGGAACTGCGCCAGCACAAGTGGTCAGAATGGAGCATTGAGATGCGGTGGCGCAAGTTCCATTGCGCCATGCACAACACCTGTGATATTCAAAAGGTGACATGCAAATGGGGCCATAATTTATGCAAGGCGCACGGGGGCAATTTGCATCTGATTATAGCCCCATTTGCTCTGGTCATGATCTCGATCGACTTCATGGCGCCCCTGCCAGCGGCAACCCGGTCCAGGATTCGCCTGCCTGCAGCCCGATCGCAGGGCGTCCTGTGAGGACAATGCATGTCTCCAATCCCTGGTGGTCCAGTGGACTGCGATTAGCCGATCGCGGGCATAACTTATACCTCCTCCCCAGTAGCCGATCGCGGGCATAAGTGTAACGTTCCCCATTAGCCCAATCGTAGGGCGTAACTGTCGATCCCCCTCGAGTAGCCTGATGGCGGGCATAACTGTAACGATCCCCCAGTAGCCCGATGGCGGGCATCAGAACCCAAAGTCCATGCAGCCCATACCGTGCTAGTCGAGTCAGATATGTGAATGACAATTCATTCACATATCTGGACTGACTAAGCTAGATATGCTGCTACCCATTGGCTCATGCTCTGAACCAAAGGCGTGCAGCCATACTGAGCTGTCAGTCGGCGGGCGGCGGAGCGGCAGGCGGGTGGGGTGCTGCCGCCCGCCCGCTGACGGGGAAGCGGGTGGTGGGGCTCCATGGGCGGGTGGGGTGGGGTCCACTAGATCACCAGGGATTTCATACTTGGGGTGAGGAATGCCGCCCGCGATCGGGCTCCGCTCGGTCCACTGAACCACCTGGGATATTGGACTTGGGGAGGTTTTGATGCCCGCCATTGGGCTAATGGGGGATAAGTTACAGTTATGCCCGTGATCAGGCTACTTGGGGAGGGGTTGGATGAAGGTATGCCCATGATCGGGCTACTCGGGGGACACTGTTATGCCCGCGATCGGGCTACTCGCGGTCCACTGGACCACCAGGGATATTGGACTTTGGGGGGTCGGATGATCGCCAGCCAGGCTGTGAGGGTTACTGTTATGCCCACATCGGGCATGGGGTGCCGCCGAGGCGGGATGAGCGGCCACCCACAGGTGGCAGCTGCTGTGTTATGCTCTGAAATGCGCAGCTCACCCGTGGGTGGCTCGACTTGTTCCTTTTTTTTTAGCGTAACTTTGTGCAGGCGCAGGTAGGGGTTGCGCCTGCATAACTCTGCACGGCCCGGGCTGAATATCGGGCTGTGCAGTTTATGCATGGTTCCTCCCCCTTCGGTTGCGCATGCCTTCATTATCATTGCGCTGTTGCTCAGCATGATTTCGGGGACGCAACTGCCTCCTGTTGAATATCGCAGAATGGCGCATTTCGGACTTGCGCAGGCACAACCCTATTGCGCATGGCTCAACTCTTTTGAATATCTGGGCCTGTGTCTATAACAAGAAAACAAACCTTAAATAAACAAGCATTTGTCAATGCCGAATGTTTGCTTACTGGTATTAGCGTTGGAAATGCTGGAGTTAGAGAGAGAGATGCAGAATAAGAATGGCAGTGAAGTACTGAACTTCACACCAACTCCACCTCCACCCTGCAGAGACGGACAGGCATTGGAGTATGCGTTTGGGTCGTCGCCCATAACGTTAATGCCATTTCACTTCACCCTATCCTGCAGACACCGACACATGTTGAGGTGTGCCTTGGGGTGTTCGGCTGTACAGTCACCCCATTCCACAAGGACATATGCTGAAATGGATGCAATATAGGAGAATGGTGTGAACTGTGGGGTCGAGGAGTTCAAGGCACACCTCGATGCCTGTCACTAGCTGCAGGGTGGTGGGTGGGGGTGGAATGGCATGAGCATTACAGTTGGCAATCCAAAGGCACACCCCTGATGCCTGTCAGTCTGTACAGAGTGGGACGTTATGGTTAGACACCCTAACGCCCCAGGCATTTGTTGGTATTTATACTACAAATTTTCAACATGGCCTTTTTGTGACCCCCACCTCATGAAAGCATTTGGAACCTCTTCTCATGAACAGTGGCACTGTGATTTTGTTAATATGTCCCGAACTTTGAGTTCCCACAGTGACAGTGCCATTCTGTGCCAGATTATGAAAACACAGATTGGGCAGGATGTGAAGAATGACAGCTGTACCATTCATAGGGAACTGTGAAGAGATGGCAATGTTGAAAATCTGTAGTAAAAATATTAAAAATACCCGAACTTGGCTTATGTGGCAACTGCGCAATGCATGTGTGTAACACAGTCATTTAGTGGAATTTTTTCATCAAATTTTCAACATAGGCATTTTGTGACCTCTGCTCATGAACAGTGTCACTATGATTTTCCTAATCTATCCCGGACATTGATTTCCCACAGCTACCGAGCTATTCTGCGCCAGATGAGTAAATGCATATTTCGGGCAGGATATGAAAAATAACAGCTGTACTGTTCATAAGGAGGTGTGCAAAAAATGCCAATGTTCAAAATCTGGAGTGAAAATATTACAAATGCCCATAATTATGAGTGCGCTTGGAAATTGAGCAATGTACACTCGTAACACAGTAATTTCATGGACTTTTGTCACTAAATTTTCAACATAGGCATTTTAGTACCTCTGCTCGTGAACAGTGTCACTGTGATTTGTTTTTCATCTGTCCCGAACACTGACTTCCCACAGCGACCACGCTATTCTGCGCCGGAAGCGCAGAAACACTTTTGGCCAGGATGTGATAAATGACAGCTGTACTGTTCATAAGGAGGTGTGAAAAAATGCCAATGTTGAAAACCTGGAGTGAAAATATTACAAATTTACGAAGTTACGAGCATGCAAGTAAACTGCACAATGCATGCTCGTAAAGCAGTCATTTTTGGACTTTCATCACCAAATTTTCAATATAGGCATTTTAGGACCTCTGCTCATGAACAAAGTCACTGTGATTTTCTTAATGTGACCTGAACGCTGATTTCCCACAGTGACCACGCTATTTTGCACCGGTAGTGCAAAACCACCTTTCGGTCAGGATGTAAAAAATGACAGCTGTACTGTTCATAAGGAGATGTGGAAAAATGGCAATGTTGAAAATCTGGAGTGAAAATATTACAAATTCGCGAGTTATGAGCATGCGTGGAAACTGTGCAACGCACGCTCGTAAAACGGTAATTTGTTTTGGATTTTTTTAACCAAATTTGCAACATAGGCTTTTTGAGAGACCCCTCACGAACAGTGGCACTATCATTTCATTACTCGGCCCCAGAAGGTGATTTCACGAGACCGCGAAATCACCTTTTCGAACCTAATAATGCCAAGGACAGTGCCTGAATTCATGAGAAGGGGTCCTAATAACCCCATGTTGAAAATTTGTTGCCAAAATTCCCCAAAATGCCTGAGATATGCATCAAAGTTGAAAAAACCTATTTTTGCCATTACAGCTTACCAGCATTTCTTCAGTTCGCGGTCGGCTTTGAAGAGTGCAGACGTGTTCCTGGTCCACCGAAGATCATCGCGCCAGGCTCCGGAGATAAGTATGGGGTGAGGGTGTGTGTGGGGAGGTCGGGTATGCAGTGGGTGGGTGCGGGCTGGGGAGAGGATGGCGACTGGCGTGGGACTGTTTCCTTTGTTTCAGTGAGATAAAAAAAAATAAAAAGACGTTGGGGAAGGGTTTTTTTTCCCAGGCTTATTTCCAGCACACTGAGGTGGACTCCCAGTGTGCCACCTGCCTTTTGGGGTGAGGGTACTGAAGCCGATGGGGATTGGGCCCTTTATCAAAGACACTGTTTGAGGGAGGCCCATGCTGAGGGGATTGGGCAACCTTGGCACACAACAAATGGGGGGGGTTACATCATGCCGACAGGGAGTGGGCTTCACCGTCAGCAAATTAACTCAGTCAGGGGCTGCCGATAGGGGGATTGGCCTCCCCCAATTGGCTTTCATGGGGCCGAGAGGCAGCGGCAAGCCACCACCATGTTTAATTTAATTGTTACATTTGGGAAGTACCTCCCTGCAATGACGGGTAGCTCCCTCATTGCAGCAGAATGGCTGATGCTGCAATGACGAGGTGGCCCCTCATCACAGTGGTGAAAACATTTCAACTTGGTGGCACTTTTGGAGACCAGTGTCATCGGGCACACTGTGCCTCCATTGGTCCACCAGTGCCAAGCCCCCAAATGCAGTGCCTCCGTTGGCTGCCACAGTGCCACACCTCCACAACCCACTTTTCTCCTAAGCTGCCGCATAATGTTTCTTGTGCATGTGTGCAAGCAAACATAAAAAGGTATTTAGTTATCATTATTTGTCAGTGCACATTCCCATTTCATTAGTTAATGTGCAATCTTAACTCAACCCACAATATTTTTGCTTGGCAAGGACCTGCAGTGAGAATATCACAATATTCTCACTCAAGGTGGACGACAAACACATATTCTCACTGTAAACCCTCAGCTTTGTTCCTGTTTGATGTCTTCAGAATAAACCTGACAGCTGCAGAGTTTTTGTAGGTTAGTAAGGACACTCTCCTACCGCCCCCCTTTGTTGATCGCTTATGCAGCCATTCAAAATCGGTGCTTGCCCCCACTTGGCAATGTACCCATGAAAGCAGAATCAGATAAACCAATTTCAATACTCGGTTTGAATTACAAGTTATATACCTTAATTCCAGTCAAATGTCAAACACATTCTCCCTTATTGCACTTAGATCAGACTGGATTTGTCATGCAGTTTCAGACCCAAGAAAACATCACGAGAACCCTTAACCTGCTTCAGGACACAGTTAGGACTCAGAAGCCAGTCCTGATGCTGGCCCTAGATGTGGAATAAACTTTTGATAGGGTGTCATGGAAGTTTCTTTAATATACCCTCGACAGATTCAGATTTCACCCCATATTATCTATCTGATTATAGCTATGTACCAAAGACCATAGACCATGGTTAGGGTGAATGGCTCACTTTCCCCTCAGTTTGAATTATTAAGTGGAGCGTGGCAAGGTTACCCAATGTCCTTTCTATTATTCGTATTCTTAGTGGAGCCTTTGGCTCAATTCATTCGGCAGCAAAAGGACATCTCCAGCACTGCACTTAAAGGGGAAGAACACAAACTTGTGTTTAATCAGACCTAATCTCTACTCCCTTTGTGGACAGTGATCCATCCATATGGACAGTTGTTAGGGTATAAAATTAGTGTAGACAAGACAGCTGCCAAACATAAGTTATGACTCACCCCTAAAGGTCTGAGAATGATATCAATTCTAGTGGAAAAAACTTCAGATAAAATATCTTGGTGCTCATATCCCTGCTGACTCCTCTAGTTTATATTAGCAAAATTACCCTCCCTTGCTAAGTAAACTTTACTAGGATAGGTAGGTGGTTAGTTCTACCTCTCACATTTCACCAACAAATTGACACGATTAGGATGAATATTTTTCCTCGCCTACTTTATTTATTTCAAACCATACCAGTGTCCCCTCCGGAAACATTATTCCGTGAATGGAACAAATGCCTCTCAAGGATTATCTGGGCAGGTTCGAGGTCGAGAAAAACCTTCCACAGATTGTAACTGTCAAAAATGCAAAGGGGCACAGCACTCCCAAATTTGACTTACTTCAGAGCCTCTCAACTCAGACATATTGTAACGTGGTTAGACACAAACTATATCACATGTTGGAAAATTCTGGAAACTACCAAACTGCATTTCTTTTTTTTTTTTTTATATGTTTATTCACCTACCAGACCAGGGCATCTCTCAGGCGCCTCACTCAGCTGTTGGCCCCTAACCGCCCACCTGAACAATTCCTCCTGACAGATACATTGGTGTCAGGATCCCCTTCCCTCCTGGCCCCAGAGGAGAAGGCCGAGGATCCCCGGGGGGTAGAGTAGGAGTCGTGGCCAGTGTTGGACGTGTGGAGCATCAGAACTGGAGGAACATCATTGCCTCACCTGCCTGGCAGGGGTTTTTCTCTTGCTTTTTCTCCCCCCACTGGTCCGGCAGTGCAATGCACTCCAGTGTGGAACCTGCACACTCCCGAACACACCCACAAGCATACCGCCGCAACCAATCCCCTGTTGCCAGGATCCCGCCTGGTGCCAACCTCCCAATCTCCACTGGGGGTCGCCAAATGGCAGGATCATAACCCCCCATCCCCTTCCAGGAAAGGAAAGCAATTCTCCAGACGCTCGATCCTGTCCTCCCCTGCCAACCCCCGATGGCCTGAGCCCACTACAGAACCCGAGTCACTGGCGTGGCATGAGGTGTGGCATCCAGCACCTCAATCCTCAGTGCCACCAGGCTGAGACTGCATTTCTTCTTAACTAAGACATTATTTGCTAGTTCTCTGCTATCGCTGGACTGCTTAACTGACAATATCGTTATCCAAAATATCCTGCAGGTGTGGTATATGGTTTTGGTAGATAACTGTCTGCAGAGGCATTGCCTTCCTTTGACAGCAGTCTCATATGATGAGAAGTTTGTACTTGAGCAGATAGACCTTCCTTTTAAACACTGGGAAAGACAGAGACTTGTGTATCATTATTAACTATATAAAAAAGGGTGATCCACATACTTTCCTTCCTCTTCAACAACGTTATTTATTTATTATTGAATAGAATCAGAATTACAATCCTTTGAGTTATAGACTCTTTTGCAAAGGCTTCACATCAGTTAAAAAATAAAATACAAAGGAAAACAAATAGTACACATACTTAACTAATATCAAATAATACATAGTCATACAGCCCAGGATTATATGCATTGGAGGGTTACATCAACAGGGAGCTTAAAGAAGGTCCCAGGTCAGAGTTAAGACAAGATACAGTTCCAGAGGGTCTTGAAGGACCCAGAGTCATATTATCTAAACAGTGGTGATTGGGGAACCTGGGGGAGATATAGGTGGGAGACAAACGAGAAAACTATGTTTTATCTGCAGGATTCTTACTGTGTTAGAGCGAGTAACTGTTTACAGTATGACTCTGGCTGAGGTTCGGGGGCGGGGGTGGAGATCCTTAAAGGAGGTGGGAGTTTATTTACAGTCACAGGTTGCGGAGTCAAGAAGTAGGGTTTTGAGACCTGATTTAAATAGGTTGAGACTTTGGGCCAGGGAGATGGAGGATGGTAGGCTGTTCAGCCACAGTGGAGCAAGACATCGGAAAGATCTTTGTACAAGAGATGTTCTACAGTGAGGGACTAAGAGGGTGGAGTTGGCAGAGTGCCATGGGCCCTCCTGTGAGGGGCTGTGTGGATAAGTGGGTGGAGGCCGACTGGTGTTTGCTTAAGTTGACCCCAGGGTGGTGAGGGAGATGGCGGAGGTGCTGGCTGAGCCGCTGGCGGATCTGTACAGCACCTCACTGTAGTCAGGATGTGTGCCACTGGACTGGAGGATGGCACGTGTAGTACCATTACACAAGAGCGGACCTAGGGATGAACTGGGTAATTATCGCCTGGTAAGTCTCACCTCCATAGTGTGCAAACTCATGGAGACAATACTAAAGGAAAGACTGGTGTTGTACCTGGAGGACAATGGCCTCCAGGATGTGAGGCAGCATGAGTTTGTTTCAGGGAAGTCTTGTCAAACCAACCTGCTACAACATTATGACTGGGTGACAGGTGAGCTGGATAAGGATCATGCGGTGGATGTTCTTTACCTGGACTTCAGCAAGGCCTTTGATTCTGTGCCTCATGGGCGGTTTGGGGGGAAGTTAACTGGTGTAGGGGTAGGGGCAAAAATGATGAACTGGATTACAAGCTGGCTGAGTGGGAGGCTGCAACGGGTGGTGGTGAGAGGGGAGCTCTCAACTCTAAGGCTGGTGACAAGTGGGGTGCCACAGGGCTCTGTGTTGGGGCCAGTATAGTTTGGGCTCTTCATATCAAACATTGGACATGGGCTGGTGAGCAAGGTAAGTCTGTTTGCTGACGACACCAAAATCGGAGCAGTGGTGGATGGAGAGGAGGGGTGGAAGCAGCTGCAGGAGCACCTAAACAAGCTAGAGGAGTGGTCAGAGAGGTGGCAGCTGGGGTTCAATGCAAAAAGAAGTGTAAAGTTATGCACTTTGGGGTGAAGAACCCAAGGAGAGAATACTGGCTGGGGGGGGGGTAGCTGGGGATCACTGAGGAGGAGAAAGACCTTGGGGTAATGATAACAGGGACCATGAACAGCACTGCCCAGTGCAGGAGAGTGGCTGCAAAAGTGAACAAAATGCTGGGGTGCATAGCGAGGGGGTTTTCGTCCAGGCAAAGTGAGGTGATCTTGCCCCTTTACAGATCGCTGGAAAGGCCACACTTAGAGTATTGTGTTCAGTTTTGGAGGCCATACCTAAAGTGTGATATCAGGCTGCTGGAGGGGGTGCAGAGGAGGGCAACAAAGATGATACGTGGAATGGAGGGGAGAGACTATGACAGCAGGCTGGGAGACCTCAATATGTACAGCCTGGAGGATAGAAGAGACAGGGGGGACATGATAGAGACATTCAAGTATCTGAGGGGAATCAATAAGGATGGGGCAGATGGGGTCTTTAAGTTAAGGAGGGGGAGGGTCACCACGGGGCATGGGCTAAGAACGGAGGGGGAAGATTTAGGAAGGAAATGAGGAGACACTATTTCACAGAGAGGGTGGTAGCAAAATGGAGCGCCCTACCAGAATGGGTGGTATCATGTAAATCTGTGAACAGCTTCAAAAGGGCATGGGACAGGGAACAGGGAACAGGGGAGAGTGAGGGTGGGGGTGGCAGTGGGATGACAAAAGGGAGGGGTGTTGGGGCAGCTGCAAACTAGAGGTGTTGGCTGCACACTCGAGCAGACTTAAACAGACCGGGTGGTCTGTTTGTGCTGACACATTCATATGTTCGTATGTAAGTTGTATCTTTTTTGCAAGGAGGTAGGTATGGTACTTAAGCCTGCCTTGGAAGTTCAGCCGGCCAGTATATTTATAAAGCTTGCATGCGTGACTTAACCTTTCACATCCAGAGACCAAGCGGCAGGCTTTATTGAGGGCGGGGTTGATACTGCATAGGGTAGTTTGATCAGTGGACCCATAAATCACTATTCCGTGGTCCACCAAGGATAGAATAGATGAGGACACAGCGAGATGCATGACCTGAGGGGGTAGGCAGTGCTTATGTCTGTACAGGATCCCCAGTCTAGTGTTAATAGAAGGGGAGACTTGTTGCATGTGTGAGTGGTAGGAGAGGGAGGTGTCCAACGTGACTCCGAGGTATTTAAAGTATGAGATCTGTTCAAGCGCAGAGCCTTAGGAGTTCATGACAGTTAACAGCGCGTGACAGAGAGGGTTTTGATGGTGGGCAAAGATCATGGATTTAGTTTTCTTGTAGTTAATTATTAGGCGGTGTTCAGAGAACCAGGTTTCCAGCTCCCTAAAGAAGCCCTGCAGGGCAGTTTGTAGTGAATTGGGATGAGGATGTTTCCAGAAAACTACCACATCATCAGCATATAGCAGCATCCTACTGCTGTAGGATTTAGGGAGGGAGTTCAGGAAGAGGGTGGAGAGTAATGGGCCAAGTACTGATCCTTGCAGGACACCAGCTAGGACCTGTTTGCTGGAGGAGATAGTTGTATTGATTTTGACTTGTTGAGACCTGAGAGATAATCTTTGAACCAGGCGATAACCTCCAGTGCGAAATTAAGGGATGGAAGGGTGTGGAGAAGTAGCGCGTGACTGACGGTATCAAATGCTTTGGTCAGATCAACGTAGAGAGCCCCTGCCATGAAGCCCTGTTCCAGGGCCTCATGTATATATGTTGTAAATTCAATGACAGCAGTGGAGGTGCTGTGGCCCCTTCGGAATCCATGTTGTTCGTGGCAGAGCAGGTTGTGTTTGCACAGTTAGTTGGTCCGACACTATTTTTTCAAGGGCCTTAGGGAGGGGGGCAGGATTGATATTGGCCTATGATTGCTTGTGGAGGTGGGGTCATCACTCTTCAGGATAGGGGTTATTAATGCTCTTTTCCAAGTAGTGGGGAATTGGCTAAGGCATAAGGACAGATTGAGGATTTTGGTGAGATAAGGCAGTATCACATCCAGAGTAAGCCGAATGAGTTCTAGGTCCAGGAAATCACTACTACAGCGAGAGTTCACCAGAGCTTTGGTGAGATAGCGTTTTGCATCATTATAGGAGATGATTCTTAGCCTGAAGAGGGTAGGGTTGGTGATGGCCGAAGTGTCAGTGGGGCAGCTGGTGATAGAGTCAAAGACGTTAGGTGGGAGGATATGAGTGAGGTCAGAGAAGGAGGTATTTAGGGCATCGGAAATAATATTAGGGTCCTGGGAGGTAACCCCGTCTACTAGAAGCTGGGCAGGGGTAGGGGATACAGTTTTCCCACAGAGTTCCTTAATATTGCTCCAGAAATTTCTTCCGGAGCGCCAGGAGGCGGTGAGGGTTTGCTTATAGTATGCAGTTTTGGCTTGCCGGGTAGCCCCAGTCATTGTGATTTGAAATCACAGAAGGAGCAGAACCAAACCACACCAAAACACGTATCCTGGATTTTAAGGGGGAAGACTTTGGTAAAATGGGGAGATACTTGAAAGAGGCATTAAGGGGAATGGGGCAGGAATCAGTGGTTGAGGAACAGTGGGCAGTGTTTAAAATGGGGATTACAAGAGCAACAGAATTATGCATTAAGCAGGTTAGCAAGAGGAAAAGGAAGAGGAGGCCATGATGGTTTTCCAAAGAGGTAGCAAAGAAAGTGAAAGCCAAAAGATTGCATTCAGGCAATACAAAAAGACACAGGCAGAAGGGGAAAGGGAGAAGTACCAGGAGAAGCAAAGGGAGGCAGGGAGATCAGTAAGGGAAGCCAAAGCTCAGACAGAAGAGCACATTGCAAAATCAGTGGGTAGATGGGACAAAACCTTTACAGGTACATAAGTGAAAAAGAAAGGCAAAGGAGGGATAGTGAGACTGAAGGGGAGGATGGGGCCTGGAGGATGACAGCAGTAAAGCTGACATACTGAACAGGTATTTCTGCTCAGTCTTTACCGAGGAAGAGGAGGGTAATGGGTCTGAAGGGAGTACAAGGGGTGAGAATGGTGCAGAAATGGACACAAGTCCCTTTACACGAGAAAAGGTCCCGAAGGAACTGGAAGTAATAAGAGTTGATAAAGCAATGGGGCCAGATGGGGTGCACCCCAGGGTCCTTAAACAACTCAGAGAGGTGGTGGCTGAACCTCTGGCTATCCTGTTTAGCCAATCACTGGAAACAGGGGAGGTACCCAAAGACTGGAGAACAGCAGATGTAGTCCCCTTATACAAAAGTGGGAACAAAGAGGAAGCGGGGAACTACAGACCAGATAGCCTCACCTCAGTAGTGGGGAAGATCATGGAAGCACTACTGAAGGAGAGATTGGTAGAACATCTGGTTGTCAATGGACTGTAGGATCCGAGACAGCATGGTTTCACCAGGGGAAGGTCATGTCAAACCAACCTCATTGAATTTTTTGACTGGGTAACTAGGGAGGTGGATCAGGGGAGGGCAGTGGACATGGCCTATCTGGACTTCAGCAAGGCCTTTGACACTGTGCCACATAGAAGACTATTACACAAACTAGGGAATATGGGTGTGGGCAGGACAGTAGTATGGGGGTAGGTAATTGGCTGGGTGGCAGGACACAGAGGGTGGTGGTAAATGGCTGTCACTCCACAGAGGGAAGAGTGACCAGTGGGGTACCACAGGGATCAGTGCTGGGACTGGTCCTATTCAACATCTTCATCTGTGACATTGCACAGGACCAAGAAGGCAGAATTTCACTGTTCGCTGATGACACAAAGCTCTGTAACAGAGTAGACACACCAGAGGGTGTAGACAGAATGAGAAGGACTTGCAGAAACTGAAGAATGGTCAGGGGTTTGGCAGTTGAAATTCAATACAAGAAGTGCAAGATAATGCATATGGGGCACAAAACCCTGGCACAATATATCAGTTGGGGGGTGAGGATATAGCATGCACCAAGCAGGAAAGGGATCTTGGGGTTATCATCTCCTGATGACCTCAAGGCAGGGAAACAGTGTGACAAGGCAGCAGGTAAAGCAAATAGGATGCTGGGATGCATAGGCAGGGGCACCACCAGCAGGAAAAGGGAGGTCATAATTCCACTATACAAGACACTAGTGAGGCCCCACCTGGAGTACAGTGTACAGTTCTGGAGAACTTACCTATGTAAGGACATAGACAGGGTAGAGAAGGTTCAGAGGAGGGCAACAAAGATGGTACATGGATTGCATCACAAGTCCTATGAGGACAGGTTGAAGGAATTGAATATGTACTCCCTGGAGGAGAGGAGGGAGAGAAAGAGGGGACATGATGGAGACATACAAATATCTTACAGGGAGGAACAGGGTGCAAGAATACACTATTTTTAAGCGAAAAAGATGTTCCAGGACTAGAGGACATGGGATGAAGTTGGAGGGAGGATGATTTGGAGGAAACGTGAGGAAGAATTTCTTCACAGAACGGGTGGTGGACAAGTGGAACACCCTGCCAGAAGAAGTGGTGGGGGCTGAAACAATCACAGGATTTAAGAATGCATGGGATAGACATAAAGGAATTCTGGAGGTCAGGGGTAAGGGGCAACAGAGTTCTAGGAAAACATAAACTGAAGCTACAAACTCAAATGGGCAGACTAGGTGGGCCATAGGCCCTTATCTGTCGACACTGTCTATGTATCTATGTATCTGTTTCTAGCCACTCTGTACAGTTGTCTGTCCTGCGGGAGTTGGGAGTCAAGGGCCTTGTGCCATAGGTTATCCCTCTGGTGCATTTGGTCTAGTAGTGCTTGGGTGATCCAAGGAATGTTTCTGTGTTTTACAAGTTGTTTGGAGAAGGTTGTAAATACTGTATAGAAGGTAATATTAGCGTTCCTTTTAATTTAGTGATATTAGCTGAAACAGAAATACCGCTAATATATTTGGATCGCTAATATTATCTACTATATATGTAGTTACTGTACATTCTACTATGCTGCTGTTCGTAATCCCACCGTATCAAAAAGTGCCTGTATGATCCGAAGTAAACACAAGACAACTTTCTAAATGTTTCTGATAGATTAAAAAAAAAGTTTATTGTACACCATAAACAAAAAAAAAATTTAAATCAAATCAAAACGCATATTGCTACTGGTTTCTTCCCCTCTGCTTCCCTCGGTTTCATTTTATTTCAGTTTCTCTTCTGCTTCACTTCAGTAATGCCAGCATATTGTATCTGTGAAGCAGAGAGAAATTAAAATGAATTCAGTTTCTCGAAAACAAAAACAGCACATTGCATTGCAACACAGAAGCAATTCAACTTGTACTTACGATCTCGTTGTAGTTTAAACAATGGTTGTGAGCATTCAGTATCCCTGCCTGCTCGAATCCACGCGACAATGTCCTCAGTCCGAAGTTTAAGGCTGTTGAAGCTACTCGCCAACAGAGTGATGTTCCTTAAGTTCAGTAGTCGTAGATCTGCAGTGAGGTGTTCTGTACCACCGGCAGCCAGTCTGTTTGATACAACTCCCGCATACCATGATGTGAACTCCTTTTTTAGGTAATCTTTGAACAATTTGTTTACGGATATGTCCAGGGGTTGTAGGACGTCCGTACATGATGCAGGAACATAAACGGGGTTAATTTGATTCTCCTCCAGATGAAGCAAGACTGCCTCAGTTGTGTGTGCCCGGTATAGATCAAGAACCAGCAGTGCTTTCTGCTCCTTGGGCAGACTAAGGGCTGTAATTTGAAACTTCATGTATGGAACAATAATGTTATCAATGAACTGGAGAGTTGTCTCCACATTTGCCTAGTGGTTCTCGGAATTAGTGATGTCCCAGTCACTAGGGAATTTGTGTTTAGGGCGGCACGCTGCAGTTCGGCCCTTATAGATCAGTTGTGGGGGCAACATCTTGCCTGACATGGTGCAGGCAATGCGACGAGAGATCTGTCTTTATCTCCCCAAACCAGTCACGAGACCTGCTTCAGCTCCTGTTGTTCCATAGTCCACTCTGAAACGGGAATCATGTTGACCCCCGCTTCATCCAAGTTTACAATCAATTGGGGGTATTAGCTCCTGGGCACTAGCTCTTGATATTCTGCCTAAAAAAGCAGCTTTAAGGGAATGGAAATTGCTGGGTGTCTTACTGCCAGCTTTCATCCCCTTTCTCTTGCTGTAACCGATCTGGTTAAGGAAACCCCAAGCCCACTTACAGCTAAGTGTTAGGTGCCCTCCATTCTCAGTGAGCAGCTGTGGTGACTTTGCTTTAACAATACCCACTGCAATTGCCTGAAGCACTCCAGCATTGACAACTGTCCCCTCCATGTGGAGAGTCCGAACTATACTTTTCAGCTGGCTCTCCAAGTTGTCCTCTAAATGAGTTGGGCGACCTCGCGGTTTTGTAGGGAGAACAGGGGTCATAATTATAGGGTCTGGAGTTGTTTTTAGCCTTGCTAAGTAGTCCATCTTGAAATTACGGACAGAGCTTTCGTTAACAGTTTTGCCCGTTGTACTGAGGTAGTGATGGACAGTGGCCATTACGCCATGCTCGACTGCATACCTCCCCAGCTGGAATCGTATCTCTGGTGGATAGGTAGCATAGGAGCTGCGGCGTCCTCGCTTAGCTGGTGGTGGGGATGCAGCAAGCTCCTTAGCAACGGCGTTTGTCACTTCCAACTCAACACCTGAGCAGTCTGCCAAATCTAAACCAGATATTTCTGAGGTGTCCATGGGATATTTCCTCTTAACCTGCGATGTCTGTAACCACTTCAAGAGGGACATTATGGAGACAGGAGAAAACAGCGACAGTATAATTTAATACAGAACAGATCCACAGTCTGTGTCTGATCTGTAAGTGAGCTATTTGAGTCTGTTTGTAACACCAGTTTCTGTCACACCCATTTCAGTTATGTACTGTAACTGCGGGTGAACCATCCGCTAATTTAAACGGGCGCTAATTCGTACCGCATATCAGATGCGCTAAATTAAACTGACGCCAATATAACCTGCTATACAGTATGTCACAGGCCGAATTAAAGGTGGCAATAAAGTAGGTAAGGGCAGCGTCTATGGACTGGGCAGTGTGAATAGGGACCAATGCAGTGGGCAAGGTGTGATTTGAGCTGTGAGAGGGTACCTTTTTTGAGGCGTCTTTGGACGGAGACATTTGGGGGGGCAGGGGGGATTTTAGTAGACCACAAGCAGATCACTGGTGAATGGTTGCTTATTGAGTCTAGGAGCACTTTGATTCGGGAAAGATAATTAGGCCTGTTGGTGAAGAGTAGGTCGATAAAGGTTGAAGTCCCAGTTCTTGGGTCCAGTCTGGTAGGGGACTGGATGACCTGGGTGAGGTCACAAGCTAGGGTTGAGTCTTTGTAGTGGGTCAATGCAGTCGATAACCAATTTACATTAAAATCTCCCAGTAAAATGACTTCGCTCTTAGGTGGGAGGTGGATGATACTGTCCAGGACTGATTTGAAGGTGAGCTTTTGGTTGCAAGGGGGAATGTAAACCATCACAATGTAGAGGCTTTTGCCCGGATTGCCAAGGTTAAGCTTGACTGCTAGGGTCTGGGCTCCATGTGTGGGTAGCGGGATGAGGACCGCGAGGGAGTGAAGGGAAGATCTAACGTAGATGGCACAGCCACCTCCCCTCTTACTAAGCCTGTCAGCTCGATAAATGGTGTAATCACTGAGGGTGACTGATCCGTTAGGTATTTTATCTGAGAGTCAGGTCTGAGATAGGGCTAAGACATCAGGTGAGTGCTGAGCAATCCAGCCCTAGAGTGGGGTGAACTTCCTCTGAAGGCTGCAGATATTAAGCATGGCCAGTAGCAGGCTCCCATATTTGCGCTCCCGATGAGACAACGGGGTGGGTGGCCCCGGGTTTGGGTGCACATTTCCGGATAGAAGCAGGAGGATTAGAGCATGTCTGAGCAGTGCTAGTCTGAGCAGTTTTGGTGAGGTGCATTGTGAATGGGAAGTAGTGAGATATTTAGTGGGTATGACCGGCACTGGGAGGGTGCATAGGAGGTGGGTTATGAGAGTGGGGGGGTAAAGGTAGATGGTGGTCATGATGGTAGCTAACAACAGGGGTAGGGAGTGCAACCTGAAGGGGATCGGTGTAGCAGTACAGCGAGAATTGTGGACATAAGGGTTGGTTACTAGCGCAGGGAGGTAGTATGAGCACGTAAGATAGTGTAACAAGGGGGGGGGTGTCAGCAATCAATATGTGATCCCAACAGGGTATTATGCAGGGGCATGGAGGGTGACTGACAGTGATGTACCAGTATTGTGGTAATTCCACGGTGATGGGTGGTAGAGCCGTTTGGGGGATCAGGGGAGATGATGAGAACAGACATCAAGAGATGTGAGAACATGTTTAGTTCAGTATGATTATGTACTGGTTTATTGTGCCAGTGGCCACTAGTGGTGGACTGGTATAAGCTGCTGGTGGTGAAGTGGGCTGATAGGTATTTTCCATCATCACGTGGTGCGATGGTCCCTATAAACCAGCGTGTTGACCAAGGGTGGTGGTGGGGGCAGCGGGGTAGCCTAACGCACAGCATTCGGCAGGGCAACGCTCTGTCCTGAAATAGCAACGGTCTCAATCAGGCGACTCCATGCAGCAAAGTTGAATCTGTACTTAAGTTTAATTTGGCTCCTGGCTGTGGGGGAGGGCTGTTCCAAAGCCCTCACGACCTCCTAAATCCTCGAGGGGTCGGCTGTGGAGGAAGGAGAGGGAGAAACACAGAGATTAAATAAGGTAAAGGGAGGGGTGGGACACTGCGGGGGGGCTGAGCTATATCAGGATTTCTTTAGGGTAATTTTGCAATTACAGTTACAGCCTCAGTTTAAGTTGGAACAGTGAAATAAAATGGTCAGAAACAGTTCGTAAGTCAGGAACCTGCCTGTGCTAACTGCTTTGGGCTACATTTTACAGCTACTGCAGTATAATGAAATTGTAAAATAATTACAGGCTCAAACTTTGTTAGGCTGAGATCAAATTATGAAAGAAGGTTCCTGTTCGGAAATAATACTGTTCCTGACTGGGCTTGCTGCATATGGTGATCACTGAGCCACAGGTGAAATTTGCAGCCTGAGATATACTGCACTTAAAGTATCTACTCTGGCGCTTTGCTATGCTGATGTTTTTAGTGAAATTAAAGTAACTTGTTTGGATGCAACACAAAGTTAAACCCCAAATGACAAACTACTGTTTGGTGATCAGTGAGCCTGAAGTGGAAATTGCAGCCTGAGATATACAACAGTTAAAGTAACTACACTTGAGCTTTGCTAAGCTGATGTTTTTAGTGAAATTAAAGTAACTTGCTTGGATACAACATAAAGTTAAGCCCCAAATGACAAACTACTGTTTGAAATAAAAAACTATCTCCACTTGTACGCCGATATTTAATTTAGGCAAGAAAAGGTGCCAAAACAGCAGTCTTTGTCTCCACGCTCTGTCCTGAAACAGCAACGGTTGCGATCAGGCGACTCCACGCAGCAAAGTTGAATCCATACCTGGGCAAGTTTAAATTCAGCTCCTGGCTGTGAGGAAGGGCTGCTCCAAAGCCCTCACAACTTCTTAAATCCTCAGGGGGTCAGCTGGGCAAGTTTAAATTCAGCTCCTAACTGTGGGGGAGGGCTGCTCCAAAGGCCTCATGACCTCCTAAATCCTTGGGGGGGTCAGCTGGGCAAGTTTAAATTTGGCTTCTGGCTGCGGGGGAAGGCTGCTCCAAATCCCTCACGACCTCCTAAATCCCGGGGGGTCAGGTCATTATGCCTTAATGATGGTAGAGCACTACTGATTTCTACCAATACAACATTTGCTAACTACAAAATTGGGAAATCTCATTGATTTGGCAATCACATCCCCTGATCATGCTGATCCAACTCACACAGACTCAGGGTATGCCACCTCGCCACGTATCACAGGCATGTAAATCACTGCTTATGCTCACTGCAGTGCTTTTGAAACTGTGAAGCAAAGATGGGACTCAGAACTGGAAGTTCAAATTTCATCTTCTAGATGGACAGTCATTTATCATCAGCAGCACAAGGTATCCTCCTCCTATTCCTAGAATAAATTTGTCTGGAAGTCGGTAGTTCTCTATTTTAGAATGCCTCAGATCACAATAATATTCCTCCCCGGTCTTAGTGCTGAGTTTCTGAGACAATGTGGTCATCAGGTGGTCCACCAGTTCCACATTATTTTGGAGTCGCCCCCATACATCAATTTTGGGCTGCAGTTGGAGCCGATTCACAGGAGGTATTTCCTCCTCTCCTGACACTGACACCCAGTATAGCATTATTCTTACATTAACAAACTGAACATTTTAATAAACGTCAAAAATATTTACCCTATATAACATGACTGCAGCTAAGAAAGCCTGGGTGGAGGGATATCACGCTAATGATTTATCAGATGGAAAAATGAACACACAAGGTTCATGATCAGAACAGGTGGACTGGTTGGATTTATACACATAATGGGCAAGAAGGATGATTTCATTCCTTGAGACGGCACAGCTCTGTGGAATCCAACGTCGATGTGTATCTCTACACTGGTTATTATGGGATAAGGACATGTTCTGTTGTAGAGATATCTAGGGCACAACAATGATCATGTTTACTTTCTGTAACACAAAAATGGCACTGTGTTATATTAAATTCATTGCAAAAAAAAACATTTGTTAATTCACCAGTTAGGGTTAAAGAAACAAAACTAGTGAAATGTGATGTTACGGGTCCCAGTGCTAACACTCCACCCCCACCCTGCTGGTAGCAACAGGAAAAACTATCATAGTTTGACCTTTCCTGTGCCTTCACAAATCAGGCATGGGGTGTGCCTTGGGGTTGCTAACCCTAACACTCACCCCATTCCATCAGTAAATAAGCTGAGATGAGTATATGAGAATGGGGTGAGCGTAAAGGTTGACAACCCCAAGGTACACTCCATACCTGATTTGTGAAGACACAGTAGAGGTCAAACTGTAATGTTTTTTCTCGTTGCTGCCTGCAGGGTGAGGGTGGAATGTCAGGGTTGGGACCATTTACATCATATTTCTCTACTTTTGTCACTTTAATCCTAATTGGTGTATTAACACAGATTTGTTTTGCAATACATTTCCTTACTTTTTGAGGTAGTATAATCATACCCTCATTTGCCTGTGGGAGCACATGGCCCTTCCTTCCATTTCTGCCAAATCAGCAATTTATTTGCTTTGTTTTGTGGCTTGTTAAAGTTCCAATGTTATCATACAGGCACTTTGATGTTTTAAAATGTTATGTTTTTTATGTGGTCCCTAAATGTTTCTGTGTGTGTGTGGGGGGGGGGGATCATGTATTATTCTTGTAGTGCTCATTCAGATATATTGTTTGATATATAGATTGCCCCTTAAGCCCAAATTGTGAGGGAGTTCCGGCTTGTTGAAGTTCAAATATGAGGAAAAAAATGAAGTCCAATTTTTTTTCGTATGACAGGACAGAAACATAGAAACATGAAATTTGATGGCAGATAAAGACCGCTTAGCCCACCTAGTCTGCCCACTTCCCTACCTAGTGGATAAACTGCAGATCCTACTTAGCCAACAGCCTAATTCCTCCTACCCCCCACTAGAATTGCATTATGTCTGTATCATGCATTCTTGAATTCCCCCACTGTTTTTGACTCCACTGCTTCCTCAGGTAGGCTGTTCCATGCATCTACAACCCTCTCTGTGAAAAAAATACTTCCTCACATTACCTCTGAGCCATTCTCCCTCTATATTAAAATTCTGCCCTCTTGTTCTTGCACATCTTTTTCTGAAAAATGCTGCCATTTTGGACTTTGTTGATTCCTTTGAGATACTTGAAAGTTTCTATCATGTCCCCCCTCTCCCTCCTTTCCTCAAGGCTATACAAATTAAGCTCCTTTAGTCTTTCTTCATATGTCTTCTGGTGCAGACCCTGCACCATTTTGGTTTTCCTCCTCTGGACAGCCTCCACCCTGCCCATGTCTTTGCGGACATGGGATCTCCAGAACTGATCCTTTTTCATATCAAATGAAAAACTATAGGTAAAAAGGATTCCTTCATATGAAAAAGAATTAGTAAAAAAAGTAAGTCCAAAATATTTTTTTGTATGACAGAATCATTTTTGTATGCACAAAAATGCATGTAAAAAAGGGTTCTTTCATACAAAAAAATAATTAAAAAATAAAACCTAAGTCCACATTTTTTTTCATATGAGGGAATCCTTTTTCATATGAATAAAAAAAGCATATGAAAAAGAATCTCTTCATACGGAAAAATATTTGGATTTTTAATTTTTATCAATTCTTTTTTGATTTGAAGGGTCCTTTTTTGTATGCTTTTCTCAGTCATATGAAAAAGGATGCCTGCGAAAAACAAACAAATAAAAAAAAATCTAAACTTTTTTTTTCTTAATGAAGGGATCCCTTTTTTGTATGGGCCAATTCCTTTTCCGTATGGTCATATGCCAAAAGAAAATCGGCTGACGAAAAAGGATTTTTAAATGTCTAAAAAGACATCTCTGGGTCATTCATCCATGAACTAAGTACAGAATCCACCTAATGGCTGGCCTGTTGGTGCTGAGGGTTGAGGCTCAGGATGCCACACCTCACACCACGCCAGAGACCCAGCTTCAGGAATGGACTCCGGCCATCATGGGTCAGCAAGGGAGGGAAGGGATCGAGCATCCAGAGGACTGCTCACCCTTCCTGGGGGGGTCCAGGGTTTGCGCCACTCCTGGGTGGCCTCTGACAGTAGGCATCACAAGGAACACTAGGGCTAGCATATACAGGAGCAGAGCTGTGGCAGACATCGGAGGACATCATTGCATGTCTTAGCTCTGGGGTGGGGGGGCAACAACCAAGCAGAGAAAAAATCCCATCTCAGGGATAGGTGAAGGCTCCTCCAGTGCCATGACCACACTCCCACAGTTGGGCCTTTCAACCAAGATTCTCCTCCCTGACTCTGGCCTAATGCATTAAACGGTACATAGAGAGCAAGGATGATGGCAGCCCCACCTCAGGGGGTTCAGAGCCGGGGGATTTGCCAGGCTGGAGTGGACCTGGTGAGGAGTTTAATGACAGGGAGGTAGAGTCATTGGTGAGTGAGGCTGCTGGAGAGGGTTCCCCAAGGAGCAGAAACAGAATTGGAAAAAAAAGAATGCACCTAACAAGGTCCCAATGAACAAGATACATATATTGGTGTGCGTGCAGGATTTCATTTTTGTGGGGTTTGAAAATTTCTTTTTGAAAAAAATGGAAACAAGACGGCAGCCGTACAAAAAATGTTTTTTCCTCATGAAAAAGGATTACCCTCATATGAAAAATTATCCTTTTTTGTATGGCCCAAATTCTTTTTTCGTTCTAAGCAGCTATCCAAAGACTGTACTGAGCAGGCTCAGAACTGAAACTGTAAAATGTAATAACTTTGGAATTGATTAATATTCTTTCAGCATGCCAGCAAAAGGCACCACTATGGCTCAAGCCCTTTATATTCTGAAAATTTCAAACCAAAATTCCAAATCATTTGGGTGACAGGCGATGACAAAATACAGCACTGTTTTCCTGTAACATCAAGAGATCTATCCCCCCCCCCCAACGAAACCATGCAGGAAAACATTTTGAGGGACTCCATTGAGTAGTTGTGAAGCTATTAAAGTGCAAAGTTTGGGGTTTCACATAGAAACCCCTACTCAACCCTAACTATAGTGGTCTTGCCAAGACTACTATGATACCTCTATATAGTCAATCTAACCTTTTGCTATGAGAGGGTGGTATGTAGGATTGTTTCCAGAAACTGTTCTTAAGTCTCTTTGCCTAGTGGTAACAATGTATAGAGGTAAACTCAATTTGCACTACCTGTACTGCGCTGTACTGTATGTATACACTTATCAAATAAAAAGTGTTATTTCACCTGTCAACATAAACTATTAGTCAAATAACATTGAAAACTAATGTTACAATATTTCAATCAGGGGCATAGCCAGGATTTCAGACTGAGGGGTTCCATTCCAAAAAATTCCATTATTTAATCCCAGTGTAGAAAAACATTTTTTTTTTTTTGGAAACATACTGGGGGCAAGATGGGAAGGGTTTACTTCCTCCAGGACCTCCCCCCCCCCACCTTGGTTATGGATCTCTTTGTCAATGCACTTTACTAGTAGCTATGTTATTTGAATCCCAGTGTATACACAGGATATTCTGTGAGGTGGTTTCAAATATGATTATTGTTCAGTGGAGACCATTACTGATATTGCTCATATCATTCAGCTACTGATGCAAAGAAGCAATGGCAGCAATCTATAACAGATGGGACTTGCAAACCTGAATATGGACAAGGCTGTACGGCTGGACAGGATACATCCAGTGATGCTAAGAAAACTCCAGGAGGAGCTTGTTGCACCACTGACAGCCTTATTCAACATACCACTGAAAGCAGGAGAGGTTCCAGGGGACTAGGGGAGTGCTGGTGTAGCTCCGCTCCAGAAGAATGGTAACAAATAGGAGGCAAGCAACTATAGACCAGTCAGTCTCACATCAGTGGTGGAGAAATTAATGGTGAGAAATTAATGGAAACCCTGTTAAAAGAAAGGCTAGTAGACTATCTTGAGCAAGCCCAAAGGCAGCATGAATTCATGAGGAGGATGTGATGTCAGGCAAATGTAATACATTTCTTTCACTAAGTGACTGGGGAAATTGATCATAGAAGGGCAGTGGATATGGCCTACTTGGACTTCTGCAAAGCCTTTGACACTGTGCCTCATAGGAGACTGATAAAGAAAGTGGATAGTCTAGGGCTGGGAGCCAAAGTGGTAAACTGGATGAGAAACTTGTTGATAGGATTTAGAGGGTGGTGATAAATGGCATTCACTCTACTTAAGGGAGCACAACCAGTGGGGTGACACTCAGAAGTGTGGGGGAGAATAAATAGGGATCTCAGAAAACTTGAGGAGTGGTCAAGGTTTTGGTAGGTGGTGTTCAATGCAAAAAAAGTGCAAAATTATGCACCTGGGGCATAGAAACCCAGGAGCTGAGTATAAAATGGGTGAGGGGCATTACTAGCCACTATGCAGGAAAGGGGGTCTTTGGGTTATAATATCTGATAACCTGAAAGTCACAGGGCAGTGTGACAAGCAGTGAGCAGGACCAGTGGGATGCTGGGGTGCATGGAGAGAGGTATCACCAGCAGAAGTAGAGAGGAAGTATTGCCAATATACAGCTAATTGTTGAGACCACATCTGGAATACTGTGTCCAGTTCTAGTGGCCATACATCAGAAAGGACATAGAAGAGATCGAGGCAGACCAGAGGAGGGCAACAAAAAATGGTGCAGGTGTTACGTCAGAAACCATACGAGGAAAGACTGAGGAATCTCAACATGTTCACCTTGAAGGAAAGGAGAGCGGGGACATGATTGAGACCTACAAGTATCTCATGGGGGTAACACAGAAACATAGAATTTGTCAGCAGAAAAGGACTGAGGACAATGCAGTCTGCCCTATTTCTCCCTATGTATTCCAACACCTTGGACCCCATTTGAGCACTGTTGTCCCACCCTCTCCCTTTTCTCCACTTATTATGCCTGTGCGCGCCTATCCCATGCATGCTTACTATTCCTCACTGTCTTCACCCCCACCACCTCTTCTGGTAGGCAGTTCCATGCATCCACCACCCTTTCAATGAAGAAGTATTTCCTCATATCCCTCTTAAACTTCATCCCCAACTTCACTGTATAACCCCCTGTTCTGGTGCTTTTCCTGCTCCAAAAGAGACTCCCCACCCACCTTGTTCACCCCCATGAGGTACTTATCATCCTCATTCATGTACCCTGTCTCTCTCCTCTCCTGCAGAGAGTACATGTTGAGATCCCACAGCCTCTCCTGGTATGTCTTCCCATACAGTGCCTGCACCATTCTAGTAGACCTCCTCTGGACTGCTTCCATCCTGTCAATGTCCTTGCAGAGATGCAGCATCCAGCACTGGACACAGTACTTTAGTTTGGGGTCTCACGATAGATAGATAGACAGATAGATAGATAGACAGACAGATAGACAGACAGACATATACTGTCTGTAGATAGAAATAGATATATAGATAGACAGACAGATAGATGAAAAGACAGACAGACTGATAGACAGATACAAAGATAGATAGATAGATACTGTCTGTAGATAGGTAGAAACAGATATCTAGATAGACACATGGACGGAAGGATAGATAGACATAGATAGATAGATAGATAGATAGATAGATAGATAGATAGATAGATTGATAGACAGACACAGACAGACAGACTGATACTGTCAATAGATAGAGAATAGACAGATAGGTAAGTAGATAGATAGAGAAATAGATCCTGTCTGTAAATAGACTGATAGATGAAAGATAGATAGATAGATAGATAGATAGATAGATAGATAGATAGATAGATAGATACTGTCTGTAGATAGATAGAAATAGATATATAAATAGACAGATGGACGGAAGGATAGACAGACTGATAGACAGATACAAAGATAGATAGATAGACAGACAGACAGACACTGCCAATAGATAGAGAATAGACAGATAGGTAGGTAGATAGATAGAGAGATAGATCCTGTCTGTAGATAGATAGATAGATAGATAGATAGATAGATAGATAGATAGATAGATAGATAGATAGAAAGACAAACAGACAGATGGACAGATAGCAGCTAGGTAAATAAGTAGATAGATAGATACTGTTAGATAGATAGCCAGCCAGACAGACAGATACATTTTTTTTTTCCTTGCAGCTCTTTGAATTACTTACCATGGGCCCTATGCACTAATGGGCAAGAGTTACGTGTAAATCATGTGTAAACCACCTTTGCAGTACCACACCTGCAGACAGCTGCGCACCCGGGGTATGCACAGTATGTACAATGGATGTGCACCTGTCCACATCCCCACACCACCTGGCATGCAAGATTCCACAGGGTGGCCGGGGGCAGAGCCGCGGGTCCGGCCGGGATTCCAGTTGAATGTTTGTCCTGGACAGGGTGTGGTTCCCTTGTGTAGAGAGGTGCAAGTCCTTGTGCATAAATGCCCTCCACAGGCACCCGGATCCATGCACACATGTCGTGGTTACAGACTGATGGTTGATGGGCCCCCCCACACTGCAGGGCCAGCACCAGTGGCAGAAGTCCAAACATCAGGCCCATGCCCCTGCCTGCAGCAGGCCAACCCCATGTCAGTATCACTGCTGCTGGCAACTGAACTCACCTGTGGGCTGCCCAGCCATCAGGCCAGTTGGACAGTGCCCCTCCATGGCACCACCCCCCCCACTGCACCATCACCACCATCCCCAGTACCTATGCGGCGGTGCCACCTCCGAGATGACCAGTGTCACAGCCCTCCTCTCACTACCACAGCCACTGGCCATCTGACATTTGCAGGTGCACATCTGCTGTATATACTGTATATGTCAGACGGATGGAGGTCATGGTGGTGAGAGGAGATCTGTGCCCCAGTCATCTCGGGAGTGGCACTGCTGAAAAAGGTACGGGGGACAAGGGGGTGATGATTGTGGGGGGAGCACTGGACACCTACGTGGAGCAGGGGAGCCAGCTTTGGGGTTGAGGGCATGTACCATGAATGTGTGGCAGGGGTTGCTGCACACATAGGGGGTCCAGGTGCACAAGGGACTGTGTGTGCTGTTGGATGGGTTCTCAGTCACTGGGACCTGTGTACAGGTGGGTGGTTCAGGAGTGATGCATGAGTGGCACTGGGCATGGGGCTGACATGTGGGGTGCAGAGCACATAAAGGTCACAGCCATGGCTCTCCTGGCACTCACCTGTTCGGGTACCCCTGCCCTCCCTATTGGCTAGTGAGCTGTGGAGGTGGGGGGACCATTCCCAGTCCCCCAACATGGATGATGCAGTACCTGCAGGTGCATATCAGGCTTACAGCAGGGTTTGCCCCTGGCATAGCCTGCGCACCCATCTGCACTCCAGCGGCTAGCACTACATGCCTTGGTGCATGGCATGTAGTGCTGGCATGTCCCTCAGCTGTCCCTGGTGCATTGCTCTTTGCACAGCCAGGGGATCAGGTGCATACATGCTGCGCACCCCCCCCTTAGTGCATCCCGTGTGGGGGGTGCATAGTGTGCGGAGTGGTTGCGCACTCCAGTTATGTGTGCGTAGCCACTCTGCCCAAATAGTGCATAGGGCCCAATTCTGTACCCTATTATGGTAACTGACTGCTGTTGTTTCTTTATTCATCACCTTCTTTGTGTAATCTGGCCTCTCATGTTTTATGTTACATGTAATTTGTGCAGTTCTTTGTATTGCTTACTATGTAGTTTTGTTTCTGTGTCCAATTATTGTAATTGACTGTTGCAGTACCATTCTTTATCACCTTCAACATCCTTCATGTTTATTGTGTGATGCTTCTGTTTTACTACTGGGCCATTGTCTTCTTCCAGGTTGTGCTTAAAAGCATTCCCTGGGATCAATGTACTTACCCAGTTATCAAAGTACTTAATAAATAAATAGGTAAGTAAATGGATGGATGGATAGATAGATAGAGAGACAGACAGATAGATGCTGTCAATAGCTAGATAATAGGTAGACAGACAGACAACAGACAGACGGATGGATGGACAGACAGTTAGCTAGATAGATGTAGCCAGGTGGCTTAGTGACAAATATGAAGAAGATCATTACATGCCAGACAAATGTTGATGGGTCTATCACCCATGACACCATGTTAATTGCCAACACATTTAATTAATGCTTCACAGACCTTAGCCTAATTCTGCCCCAAAATTTCTTTGAACCACCTGGCACAGCTCATACGCCCACCAAATCAGAGGAGGCCTTGACCCACCCATGTTTCTACTTCAAAGCTATCTTGGAAAGTGAGGACAAGGCATATCTACGTAAAGTTCTAGGAGGAACTAGGACAAGCAGTGATTCCCTCGACCTGAAACTTCTTACCCTAACCCTAGATGAAGTCCTATCCCCCCTCAGCAAGCTTCTCAGTTGCTCTCTTATACTTTCACAATTCCCCCAGATCTTGAACTCCACTCTGGTTACGCCAGTTTTTAAGAGTGGGGACAGATTACTACCTGGGAATTATAGGCCAATATCTATTCTTCCCCCATGGTCCAAAGCACTTGAAAGGATTGTTGCCAACCAGTTTGTGGAGTACCTGGAAAAATATAACCTACAATGTGTCCAACAACATGGTTTTCAGAAAGGACATGGCACATCTACGACCCTACTGGAATTCACAGGTTTCATTCACCATACTTTTGATCAGAGTCAACTTGTTGACACAACCTTTATTGACCTATCTAAAGCATTTGACATGGTCATTCACCATTTGCTGACACATCAGCTTGCTGGGCTTGGTATATCTTCAGACGCTCTAAAGCGGTTCATCAGCTATCTAGCAAACCGCACACAACAGGTAAGAATAGGGTCTACCCTTTCTGCTAAACTGCCCATCTGCTCTGGGGTTTCTCAAAGATCAATGCTGGGACCCTTTCTATTTAGCACCTTCCTCAATAATCTTCCGGCATCCTGCTCTGAACCAGTACTCCTCTACACAGATGATGTGGTCATTTTCTCAAAGACTGCTGACCCTACCCTCCTTCAGGCCCAACTTCAGAAAAGTTTTACTATAGTTGAGTCCTAGTTCACCTCCCATAACTTGTGCTTAATTGCAAAAACAAAAAAACGTCATGCTCTTCCATGGTACCCACAGCAAGCATAAAGCCAAGCAATTGGTGATTAAAAACTGTGGGTGTAGTCCTTGATGAAACTCAATCCTTTAAATACCTAGGAGTTACTCTGGATAGTATGCTCTCCTACTCCCACCATGTTGAGAATGTTACCAAGGCAGTTAACATTCACCTAGGCATTCTACACAGACACAAACACTGCCTTACTACCGAAGCCCTCAGACTGGCTCTCCAAAGTTCAACTGTGTCTATTATTGACTATGGTTTGGTCATTTATGGTACTGCCATGGGCACACCCCTACGGCTGCGCACCACAGCTCTGAATAAAGCATGCCATCTACTAACTGTTGCAGTGTATCGTACTCACATTAGTGACCTTTATGGACAAGCAAATTGGCTTTAACTCCAGGCTCACATTGAATATCAAGCCTGCCTTCTGGCTAAGAAGGCAGCTCTTGGTCTCCTACCACCAGGTTCCCTTCAGCTTTTCAGTCCCTTCCTGTGTACTCATAGCACACAAAGTTCTGTGAGCCAAACTTTTACTGTCCCTCGCTGCAGAATCTCGCTCTGACAGCGATCCATTGCAGTTAGAGCGGCTAATCAACCGCAACCTTGGGACCATTTATGCAGAAGCTGCATCAATTTTTAGTTTCCAGAGCATCTTGTGACTGCTATACCTAATCTTTACAGACAGCTAAATGCACTGGGACCTCCCTCTTGTACCATTTGCCCCGTATAGCTTTCCCTGTTGCTGTGCCATTCCACAAGCAGTACTTCCTTCCTTCCTTCATCCCTCTCCCGTCCCCATCCCTACCGTCTTTTGATCCTACCTCATCTGCCCTTCCTCTATCCCTCCACTCCCACTCCTCCATCCCTCCCCTCTATTTCCTCATCTTGTTCTCTTCCTTTACCCCCCGTGGGTCTTTTCCTACATAAGCTACATTGTGGCAGCTCCCTCCTTGCTCATATTTTGTTCATTCCACCTCCCCAGTTCACCCCTATCTTTATCTCCTTGTAATCCCTTCCACCCCTCTTCAGACAAGGCCACTGGCTGCACTTGACACACTATTTATCTTGTCATATTATTCTTTTGTTTATGTAATTACTTTCTTCATGTTGGACTACTTACTGAAACCATTGTAATTTGTTATTCTTGTGACTTGACGTGGAACTGCTGTAAAAGAGCCCTTGGCCCAAAGGTCTTTCCAATTTGTTAAATAAATAAAATAAAAATAAATAAAATAAAAAAATGCCAAATTGGGTACAGATGTAGACCTAGTTATACAGATTTAGAAAATCCTAAGTGCCAAAAAAATGCAACAACAGGAAGCCATTATGATGTCATCATTTTCAAAATGGTCAACTAAATTCACTATGGGACAGATCACATGATTCGAATTATGGAATCCTGCATTGTTTTTGTGTAAATTGTTAGCAGGTTGTTGCCAGAGAGCCTGCTCTTGGTGAAAAGAAGATACAAACCAGAATTGTGTCTGAAAAAAATTTTATTAACCTGATTTACAACAAACAGTGGTCTGCTCTTGGCACTTGCAACAGCACAGTTCTGCACATGAAAGACTGGCTTTTGCACAGTTATAGTTCACACAGCCATGCTCAGATTTGCAACCGCATTTAGAAACATAGAACATAGAAACATAGACTTTGATGGCAGATAAGGACTGCTAGGCCCATCTAGTCTACCCATTTCCCTACCTACAGGATAGGCCGCAGATCCTAGTTACCCAACAGCCTATATCTTCCTGCCCCCCACAAGAATTGCCTTATGTCTGTCCCATGCATTCTTGAATTCTCCCACAGTTTTAGACCCCACAACTTCCTCAGGAAGGCTGTTCCATGCATCCACTATCCTCTCTGTGAAATAATACTTCCTCACATTGCCCCTGAACCACCCTCCTTCTATCTTTAAATTGTGTCCCCTTGTTCTTGCAAGTCTCTTTTTCTGAAAGATGCTACCCTCTTGGACTTTGTTGATTCCCTTGAGGTACTTGAAAGTTTCTATCATGCCCCCTCCTTCTTTCCTCAAGCGTATACATATTAAGCTCCTTAGTCTCTCCTCATACGGCTTCTCTTGCAGACCCTGCACCATTTTAGTTGCCCTCCTTGGACTGCCTCTATCCTGTCTATGTCCTTGAGGAGATGGGGTCTCCAGAACTGAACACAGTATTCCAGATGGGTCTCACCAACTGTCTGTACAGAGGATAACAACTTCCTGTTTTCTGCTGCTGATGCCTCTCCCTATACATCCCAGTATACCCCGGCCCTCCCTACTGCCTTCTCACATTGCTTGCTAACCTTAAGGTCATCTGATATGATTACCACAGGTCCCTTTCCTGTTTTGTTGTTGTTACTACCCTCCCCACCCATTGTGTATTCTTCCCTGGATTCTTGTTTCCCAGGTGCATTATTTTGCACTTTTTGCATTGAATCCTAGCTGCCATACGTCTGACCATTCCTCCAACCTTGCCAAGTCTCTTTTCATCCTTTCCACGCCTCCTTGTGTATCAACCCTGTTGCAGATCTTTGTGTCATCTGCAAAAGGCATACTTTCTTCCAGTCCCTCTGCAATGTCACTGATGAAGACATTAAAAGGACTGGACCCAATACTGAACCTCCTCGGTACCCCACTAGTAACCGCCTTTTCTTCAGAGTGGACTCCATTTACAATTACCTTCTGTGTCCTGTTGTCCAGCCAATGTTTTACAGGCTACCACCCTGGGACCCACTCCCAGGCTGGTTAATTTGACTAATAATCTTTTGTGGACTGTGTCAAATGCCTTGCTAAAGTCTAGGTAGGCCATGTCCACAGCCCCTCCCTGGTCTACTACTTTGGTCACCCAGTCAAAGAAATCTATTAGATTACGTCTGACAGACCTTCCGCTGTGAACCCATGCTGCCTTGGTTCTGTGCTCCACTGACCTCTAGGTACGCAACTATTCTTTCCTTGAGAAGTGACTCCATCACTTTCCCTACCACAGAGGTCAGACTGACAGGTCTGTAGTTTCCTGCCTCTGTCTTGGTCCCACTTTTGTGAAGGGGAATCACATCCGCCTTCCTCCAGTCCTCGGGTACCACACCATCCTCCCATGATTTATTAAAAAGAGTAGCCAGTGGTTTCACTAGTTCCTTCCTTAATTCTTTTAGAATTCTGGGGTGAATTCCATCAGGACCCATTGCTTTGTCCACCTTCAGTTTTAGGAGTTCTTGCAGAACCCTTTCTTCTGTGAAAGGACTGGGATCGACCCCCTATCAAGAGTGCTTCTGTTAATTGGATTAGGCACTTCCCCTCCTCTTTTGTGAATACTGAGCAGAAATATTCGTTCAGTATTCCTGCTTTTTCACTGTCCCCCTCTGCCCACCCACCGTTCATTCTATTCAGCCTCACTATCTCTCCCTTTGTCTTTCTACGCTCACTGATGTACCTATAAAAGGTTTTATCCCCCTTCTTAACTGAGTTGGTATCTTTTCCTCAGTTTGGGCCTTTGCTATTCTGACTTCCCTCCCTGCTTCTTTCTGCCTTAACTGGTACAGCTCTTTGTCCTGCTCCTTCTGTGTTTCCTTATACTTCTGGAATGCTATCTTTTTCTTCCCGACTTTCACAGCCACCTCGCTTGAGAACCATAGTGGCTTTTTCTTTCATTTTGATTTGTTTATTTGCTTCACACAAAGGCTTGTTGCCTCTGTGATGGCAGTTTTGATAATTCCCCATTGTTGCTCCACACCTCCTTCCAGCCTGTTTGCTAGTGCTTTTCTGAGGCACTCTGCCATCTTGCCAAAGTCAGCCCTCCTAAAGTCCAGTACCCTCACTTTTGTATGGCTTGACTCTGTAGCTGAGTTTAATGTGAACCACACTGTTTGATGGTCACTTGTCCCAGATGGCAACCCACTTCTAGATCTGAGATCTCTCTCACTGCCCCCGTTTGAGGCCACGAGGTCTAGATTGCTCCCTCACGTGGGTTCGAAACTAGCTGTCTAATGCCTGCCACCTGTAGGGCATCAAGAATGGCCCTTGTCTTGGATGTGGCTGCAGCAAATGTGCTCCAGTTAACATCTGCATATTCAGGTCTCCCATCAACAGTATCTCCCCTTTCTCTGCCATTCTAAGAATGCCTTCTATCATATCCTTGTCCATTCCTTCCCCCTGACATGGGGGTCTGTACACAACCCCAGTGCGGATTGTGGTGCTCTTTCCAGTCTCCAAGGTGACCCACAGTGCCTCCTCTCCTCCCTGTTTACTCTTTTGTTCAGTTGCTTTTATCCCTTCCTTTACATAGAGAGCTACTCCTCCCCCTCTTCTCCCCTGCCTGTCTCTCCTGTAGGTTATGTACCCTGGTATGTTAACATCCCAGTCATGGTTCTCTGTGTACCATGTTTCTGTGACTGCTACGATATCCAGGCATCCTTCTTCCATTAAGGCCACCAGCTCAGGGAACTTGTTGCCCAGACTACGGGCATTGGTACTCATTACCCTCCATTTCCTGATGGCCTTACCACCTTTTGCCCCATCCCTGTCCTTCTTGCCTTTGTCACTTTTTCCATTTACCCTGCCCTTCTCCCTATCGACACCTCCATGTTGGTGTTTGCACACTTACTACCGTGATTGTTTGCGGGGCTGGGATTTTCCTGCTCTCTTTCCAGTGCCTCCCCTTGGCTAGTTTAAAAGCTTGCCAATGAAGCATTTAAACCTATCACCTAGGATCCTGGTTCCCTCCCGGACAGATGCAGCCCATCATGCCAGTATAGGCTTGCATCACTCCAGGTGGACCCCCAGTCCCCAATGAAGCCAAATCCCTGAGCTCCACACCAGTTTTTCAACCACTGATTGAATCCCATGGTACAGAACACCCTAGCCTCTCCCATGCCATAGATGGGTAGCACCTCCGAGAAGGTTACCGTGCGTGCTACTTGACTAAGGCCCCTCCCCAATTCCACAAACTCTTCCTGCACTTCTAATCCCTTTCTTAGCCAGGTCATTTGTCCCTGGGTGGACAATGACATCCAGCTCCCTCCCTGTGCAGCTGCTCAGGCAATCCTGAGGATTGGCTCCTGTCCCTCAAGCCATGGCCAGGCAGGCACCTTACCTCCCTCTCCCTTCCTTGCCCAGTTCTACCTTCCTAACAATGGAGTCCCCCACCAGGAGTTGTTTCCTTCCCTGCAGGGTCCCCTGCCACCCTCCTGTGGGTCTCCTTTGTGGAGGTTACCAACATCCTCCTTGGTCTCCACTGTGGGTGCCTCCAAGAGGAACCACACTTTGCCAGAATGGCATAGGAATTGTGGAGAGGTACAACTGGAGGGATGCACCCTGTTCCACCACCCTCACCCTCCCTGAGCCCACTGTGGTCCAACCTCCTCTTTCTTGGCAACCTCTGAGGCAACGGCAGTGGCACTGGTGGTCCCTGGATGGAAGAGGAGGTCCCACAAATCCTGGCCAACTCAGCCTGGAGATGAGCAACCTCCTCCCTCAGCCCAGAGAGGTGCCTGCAGATGGGACAACACCGCATCCTCCAGAACATCTCCCGGAAGACTGCTGCTCCACAGCCACTGCACTGCACCACTCCAATCAGGTCTTATTTCTGGCCCCTTAACTGTTTGCAATCCTTACTCTTTCCTCTGTTTTTTTCTCTCTCTCCTTACTTTCTGCCTGTGTGCCCTTTAAGCTCCTGATTGTCCTGTTCTGAGACAAGAATATCCTATATTTCTCAGTAGACCACTTACTTGTTCAGAGGCAGACCTCCAGCAGCTAGAGGGGGCCGGAGAGCTACTCTTGCCCTTCTAGGATGGTGGGTCCTTGGTGGTTCTGTGATCACTCACTTCCTGCCCCTAAACAGGAAGTTCCTGTTGTCAGTCAAATCCTGTGCCTATAAAAATAGAACTAGCTTTGGGTGGAGGGGAGGGAAGGAGGGCAATATAGTCCCAGCAGAGAAGTTCAGTCACACAGCAGTCCTTTCTCCTGGTGTCTTCTGCCAAGCTATTAGCAGAATCTTTCTAAGGCAGTCTTTAAATGTAGCTTCCTTCTAGCTTCTTGCATTTCATCAGTTCACTGCAGGCTTGTGCTTTCTCAGGCAAAGTCATCCAAATAGGCTGCCAAAACACGTCCTGCATCGTGCACCCCCAATCATCTGGCAAAGAAACCACACCCTGGGCTTGCAGACAGGTTGCCCATATGCTACCCTGATAGCCAGTTCTTTTTACATGCTGAACAATGCATCCTAAAGTGAAAAAGATATTATTTAAGTCTGGGAAATAAAAATGTTTAAAAACATGTTACATTTAAATAAATTGTCTAAAAAGCACAGTCTAATAGTTTAACAGTAATACAATATTTGCTACAATAATGGATTGTATGATTAAATTCCACTTTACCTGGGTGGGTGGTATATTCTCCAGATTGCAGATTTTCCATGCAAATAACTTCTTCCTTGCCTGATTCACAGAGGTTAAGATGCTAGTCTTATCATACATAATCACAGTGAGGCACTCAAGATGCTGAAAGTAAGCTAGCACAGTGGCACTGAGGGCTGAGGCATCTGCCTTACCTTGCACCATGCTGGTGACCTGGGTTTGAGAACGTGCCCATGGAGCCAGAGGTCAGCAGGGAAGGAGAGGTTTGAGTGTCCAACGGACTGCTCTCCTCTCCTGGGAGGGAGTGGGGTCATCATCTCATGATGCTAGTGATGCCCAGTGGAGACTGGGTGTACTGCCGTCGGGGACCAGGACAGGGATGATGTCAGGTGGCCATCCTGTGGGCATATGCGGAACTGCATATACCACATGCTGGACAGCACTGCACTTCCTGCATTGAGGGTGGGGGAAAGAACCAGAAAGCCAGAAAACTGCAGCTTCTGAGGAGGCAGTGGTGCACCCCAGTGGCCAAAACCCACACACCCAGTGCCGGCTCCAACCCTTGACTTGACTTTCCATAGTCCCTACTCTCCCCTGAGTGGGGTGGGAGGGGGGTACCCAGCAACTGATTCCTCGGCTGGGGCAAGGAGTTCAGGTGGACGGTAAAGGCAGGAGTCAAGTGGGTCACCTGAGAGATGCTTAGGAATGTCGACTACATGAGGGGCATAAATAGAGTTAAAAAAAAAAAGATGCTGAAAGTGTGGCTTGGAACAGGTGACTGGTTCATAGAGGTTTTTGATGAATGCCCCTGTTGCCTGAGGATAACATTTCCATGTCTCCCCCATGTACTCTTTTTGTCCTTCCTGAAAAAAAGGGATGTGGTGTCATATCCACCGAAGGCATGGAATATTGGCAGTGCAAGTGACATCTCCTCGCCAGGTTTGTTCCACATGTTATTGACGTGATGGTAGAAGTCTTTACCTCCACCAGGCCACCCACAGATCAGTCCCAGGAAAATGTCTCAAGAGGTATAAAAACTGGCCAATTAGAATGACTATAATGTTTGTATCTACAGTAAGGACCACAATCCTCTTTGCACCTCTCTCAAGTGCATGCAATAAGTGCAAAACGATTCTGGTATCTGCTTCGTGTCAAAAATTTCTCATAGGCAAATCACTGCCTTTTTTTAACTCAAACCTTTATTGAGAGCATAAATTATACATACTAGATCCAACCCATCCAATATAAAAAAGTTCAAATCAGAACTAATTAGCTAAGCGTCTTCTCTGAGTAATAACTTAAATATACAGTAATATGCATCTACTTAGCTACATTGATCAACCATTTTATCTATGTTTCTTTTCCCAGCTTATCTGTCACAGACAGTTCACAGAACAAAGGAAGAAAGAAAATGTCCACTGTGGGTTCATTGAATATCCCATTCAAATAAATCCAGAGACACAGTCAGTTCTTCAAAGAATCTCTTCCCTCAGTTCACATCATTATCTAATGTCTAACAAACAGTACTTTGCATTAAGAACAATAATACTGTATGCTCTCCCATTGGAAAATGATTAATTGTTAAACTATTCAGTAATAACCATTAAAAACAAACTAATCAAGCCTCTTTCAATAATCACAACAAAATAAATGCAATTAAATTCCAAAGATACTCGTTGTCTGGTTTATTTTATGTTGCTGGACCATGGGGTATGTGGGATATCCATGGGGAAGTGTCTTAATATCATTATTTAGTAAAGTAGAATCAGTGAGAATCAAGAATAATCAATCTGTCTGGGGTTCCATATCTTTTATACTCATGTGCCTAGCCCTCCAGTTTCTCCTCCTCTCTTTTTACATTACACTTATAATAATAGTTGTTCAAGGACTGGGGTGCCCTCCACTTGTTCAATATAGTCATTGTACGGTAACCACCTTGAGTTCAATTTATCAATTTGTAATCTAAGTTTAGCTGTAATAACTTCAAGATTCTTAACTGATTTAATATTAGCCCACTATTGAGTAATTGAAGGGGGACTAGCAGATAACCAGTTCTGTGTAATTGCCTTTGAGGTAGCCATAACCAAAATAAGAAACAAGTAGATTCCATTAGCTGCTTTAAGTTCTCCTAGGGGAAGCCCCAATATTAGATGTTCAGAGTTGTTGGACCAAGGAGAAGATTTGTTGTACTATGTTCTGGATCTATGTCCAGAAGTTTTACAATTGTGGGCACCTCAAAAAAACATGGTAGTGATTTTCTTGCTCACCACAATTTCTCCAACACCTCTCTGAAAAGAAGGAGCCATAATGCTTTGAAATCCTTGGGGTCACAAAATACCTACCTGTCACCTTCCATTGGCATTCCCTCCAGTTCAGAGAGGATGTTGTTTTATGTGTGTGTGTGACAGGGTAGAATAGGACCCTGTCCCATTTGTTTTGGAGAAAGTGTGTAAATGCAAGGATCTGTGTTCTTTCCTTTTCTGACCCTTCTCTGTCTGGTTGCACAACCAAATTTTCCTGTGAGACTTTGGACTTGATCAACCCAAACAGTCTTGCAATTCTTTGCCTCTCAGTGTTTCTTTTTTCTTGCTGTCTGTTTTTCCTCCCTTGCATAGCTATATCTGCTAATATAAAATATATGAGAATCAATGTATGGAAATGTAGCTGATATTGGGATCTCTTTTGTTTGGAAAATGTTAAGTGTTGCTGTTGAAATGTGTATATATATATATAGATATATATAGATATATAGATATATATAGATATATAGATATATAATGTGAGATAACTGTAAAAAGCCAGAGGTTATTTGAGTGCAGTTGCTGTGGGGACCTCGGGAAGTTCTCAATGTTCTAGCAGCCCCTAAAATTTACAAAGGACAGGATGCTTGTAAAGGATGGGGGTTGAAAAGAGTTATAAAAACAGCTAAGCTGAGCTGCAAAAGAGATTTTTACAAGAAAGGTTTTATTTTTGCTTCTGTACATAGTTATTCTGAACAGGTTTATTTTATTTTATGCTACTGCAACTACAAATAAACAGTTTTGCAGAATTTTACAACTGCTCTTGGGTTTTCTCAATGCTTCCTGACCTGTGCCTCGATGACAGATGATGTCAGCCTAAGTGGGATTTAAACCGTGTATACCCTAAGACAAGAGATTTGTGCATAGGTACCGGACCTAGTACCAGGGAAGCACAGAGAAAGGTATTGAGCAGCAAGTCCAAGAGTGGTTACCAGGAGAATGGCAGCCAAACTAGCAGTGACAGAAGCCCAGTCTGAGATTGTACAACCAGCGCAAGTTATGGAAAAAGCACAGGCAGTGACAGAACCTGAAAGCATGATGGACTTTTTCAAATGGTGGACTATACAACAAAAAGAGACTGAGAAGCAGAGAGAAAAAGAAATTCAACAGTTAGAAGCATTGAGGAGAGAAGAGCTGCAGCAACAGGAGCAGCAGATGACAGAAGAGATGCAATGACAGGAGTAGCGATGGCGGGATGCCTTACAAGCTACCGAAGGCAGAGGATCCAGCACAGACCCAGATAAGCAACAAAATGCAAGCAACTTAAAGGCCATTAAACTTATTAAGTTGTGTCCCTCAGATGATATTGCGGCATACCTGACAACCTTTGAAAGAGTCGCCACAGCCTGCCAGTGGCCAAAGCAGCAATGGGCAATCAGACTGGTACCCTACCTGACAGGGAAAGCCCAGCTTGCCTACAGCAGTATGGACACTGCACAGTCAGAAAACTATGACCTGGTGAAAAGTGAAATGCTGAAAAGGTACAACATCTCCAGAGAGAGACCTACAGGCAGAGATTTTGATCTCTGAGGTATAACTCAGTCGACAATCCTCGAGAAGCCTTCACCCAACTCCAAGAACTCCTGATGAAGTGGATTCAATCAGAGAGCAAAACAGTCCCACAGATCATTGACACATTTGCCATGGAGCAATTCATCAACAACTTGCCTACAGATGTGCAGCTGTGGGTGAAGGAACAATGACCAGAGAATGGGGAAAAAGCTGTTTCTTTGGCTGAGGACTACCAAATGGCCAGACAGGCACTACAGCAGTGAGGTAACAGCCAATCGCTGGTAAGAAACTCTTTTTCCTATTTAAACTGTATACCTGATAAGAACTCTGGTGGGAGTAACAAATCTGTGCCAAAAGACGGTATCTGCTATAACTGTAATAAGCCAGGCCATTTTGCAAGAAACTGTCGCAATAAAGTGAGTGGCACTGGGGCAGATTTGTCCTTAGCAAGTTGGGGCAAGTACCTAACAGATGTGAAGGTGGGGAATAAGACTGTAAAAGGACTCATTGATTCGGGAGGCAGACAGACCCTAGTGCATGTTAAAGTGGTGGGAAAACACTGTAAAAAGGAACGAGGTATTGGTGTCATCTGCATCCATGGGGACACTCGATACTATCCCACCACCCAAGTGACACTGACCATTAAGGTTGTGTCGCACCAAATGAAAGTGAGGGTAGTACCAAAGTTACCTGTACCTGTGATTATTGGAAATGACTTTCCAACATTTACTGAGTTGATCAAAGAGGGAGTAAGTCCTGATGGTTCAGCAGCTGTGGTGACAAGAGCTCAGACAAAGAAAATTTCAGACAGTGGGGACACTTTTCCTTTCAGTGATTTTGATTTGGACTTGTTTGAGCACAGCTCCAAGATCCAGAAATCCAGAAAAGAAAGACAAAGCCTAAAGAAACTGTGGCAACAAATGACTGATGGACATGAAGGGTTAAAACGTGAAAATGCTGAAACTAAATTGATAACTGATTCTGATTTTCTTTCAGAACAAGCTAACAATGTTTCTCTCCAGGGTTATTTCAAGCAGCTGTGGGTAAAACCAAAACAGGGTGGACCAATGTTTAAAAAATGCAATGGGTTACTGTACAGAGTTTGGGTTAAACTTCAGACACAGGAACAGACAGAACTATTGGTTATACCACATAAGTATAGAACAGAATTGTTACAGATAGCACATGATAGTCCTATGGCTGGTCACTCAGGGAGGGACCTGTACCCTTGCCAGATTGCTGTGTAGATTTTACTGGCCTGGAATGTACGAAGATGTTGCTACCTATTGTAATTCATGTGCTGAGTGTCAGAAAGTAGCCCCAGTCACTAGAAAAGACAAGGTGCCCCTAGTGCCCCTCCGCTTGACAGATGTACCTTTTGAGAGAATTGCAATGGATGTGGTTGGTCCTTTAGACAAAAGTAAAAAGGGTAATAGATTTATCCTGGTAGTATGCAACTATGCTACTTGATACCCAGAAGCAGTTCCAATGCGTACTGTTACAGCCCCAAAAGTGGCAGCAGAGTTAGCCAACATTTTCAGCAGAGTGGGCATGCCTAGAGAAATTATTACTGATCAGGGTAGTAATTTTGGTGCTGCACTGCTTAAGGAGCTGTACACCCTGCTAGGTTTTACTGCCATAAGAACCTCCCCCAATCACCCTCAGAGAGACGGTCTTGTTGAGCGTTTTAACCAAACCCTAAAACACATGTTAAAAAGGTTTGTAAAAGGGGAAGGGAAAGATTGGGACCAATACTTGCCTCACCTATGTTTTGCTTACAGAGAAGGGGCAGAAAAGGAAAGAATACAGATCCTTGCATTTACACACTTTCTTCAAAACAAGTGAGACAGGGTGCTACTCTACCCTGTCACAGCGTGCCTCCAAATAAAAGCCCATTCTTTACTATCCAGGTTCCTATCCATTTCTTCCTCCCACCTGTCTTGTATTATTGAGACCCCCAAGTTCCCAGAATCCTCCGGCATCATGTCATAAATCTTGTGTAATAAGTCCCTTAGAGTCCCAGGTGTATGGTCAGTGTTGTATCAGTTTATTGCCTTGGGTTGTCGGTGCTGTCAATCCTGCTATTCCGGGGCCTTTAAGTGTGTAGCCCCTGCACTGTAAGAGCCTATGAAAGTCTTGCTTAGGAATATCAAATTCTTGCTGTAGTGACAAAAAATCTTTAATACAAGCTCCCGACAGAAACTGAAACAACTATTTCAAACCCTTGTCTCTCCATCTCAGAAAGCATGGGTCTTTGGTTTCCACCGGGGATATTAGGGAGGCAAGTAAGAGGAACGTATTCCCACACTTGGGTATGGAATTCTCAATGTGCTCATACTTTAAGCCATGTGTGTATCAAGTGTTTTATCCAGTGGTTTAAAATACTTTTAAGGTTATTTGAGAAAGAGAGAGATGTCCATGGAAGAATGCCATGTGGAGTCTTAGAGTGTGGCTCTGCCTCTATTGTCCACAATCCTTTCCCTGAAAGGCTGCTGAGCATTTTAAGGACTTGGGTCATTTCAGCTGCTGAATTATATGTTTTAATATTCGGCAGTCCCAAACCCCCCTGTTCTTTCTTATGAAGAAGCCTCATCCTCTTAATCCTAGGGCTCCTGCCTGCTCACACATATCTGGATAACATTGTTTTCCAGGCTTTCCATTCTTTAGACGGGATGTTTAGAGGGAATGTGCTGAATAAAAACATGTATGAAATTGGCATCATAAAATAAGAGCTCTGATTGGCTGATAGGAATGTGATATTCATTCTGATGCACAGGAAAAAGGAACAGCAGTGCCCTGTGGGCACTGATCCTGGTAAGGATGGCAGTTAGAATGTTGGCAAATTGAAAATCAGCCATCTTTTCACCAACTGCGAGTGAAATACCAGGCTGTATTTTCGATCTGCCAACATATCTGTAAATGAAATTCAAGACCTGCATCATTGGACTTCCGGTGACGTCACGCTCCCAATGGCAGCATAACTCATCGAGCTCTCACCTTGTCCCGAGAAATACCTCCTAAATTTAAACTTCAACTTCAGCAATTTCACTTTCCACTCATGGTGGATCGCAGAAATGCCTAAGAGGGGTGAACTATCCAATGCTAAGACAGAGGAGGAGGAGAGAGATGAGGGAGGATTGTCAGAAGGGGACTCGGGCATCGAGGGCTCGCAGGCCTTGGTCTCATCGCGCCGCGGCAGGTCCCAAACAAAAAATCTCCCTCTGATCACCAAACAGCGGCAAATGTCTCTCGTTCTAAGCGAGCTGCGTGACTTTAGGAAAGAGATGAAATCTATGGCCACGGCACTGCGTACAGACGTTACCAAAGTGGAAAAGCAGCAGGAGGCCCTTGATCTCCAGGCCACAGCAGTAGATAAACATGTGGATGGAGTGGAGCACGCCATTCTATAACTCCATAAAAATATTCTAGGACTAAAGGCGAGGGCTGAGGATGCCGAAAGCTGAAATAGGCGAAATAATATTCACATTTCCAGAGTACCTGAGGGAGCAGAGGGCACAGACATGCTCCAATTTATCAAGCAGCTTCTCCCAGAAGTAATCAGCTCCTCAGAGGCCCTCTCGATGGAAATAGAGAGGGCACATCGTACCCTAGGCCCGAGGCCGGCTGCAGGAGCCCGCCCTAGAACAATTTTAGTCCGCTTTCTTCATTTCCAAGAAAAGGAAATAGTTTTGCACGCGGCATGGAGGCAGGGGACAGTCACTTACGGTTCGAACAGGCTTTACCTGGAAAACGACTACGCACCTGAAATTATGGCTCGTCATAAGCAATATTTCCCAGTCCTGAGGGCCTTAAACATAGCAGGGCTATGCTTTACAACACTCTACCCCGCAAAGCTAATCGTACATTTTCCAGAAGGCACCCAGACCTTTGAGAATGCGGATGAAGCTACGACTGATTTAAAAAAGCATAATATTGTGATCCTCCAGGGGCAGAAGCCACAAAAAGCATCGATTGCCTTCAGGCTGGCGCAGCAGGTTTGGACCTCTGTACAGCAGGACTCATGCAGAAGACAAGGGACAGAAGCCATCCAGCAGATAACTAACGCCTTGCGTGGCAAAGGACAGTCATTCTCCAACGACATGCACCCCTCCCCTGGGGCCAGCCCTAAAAACACGCGATGAAGTCGGCATGGCAGGTCTTACTGAATCTACCTGAAATCTCTTTAATGATAGAGAAAATAACAGGGGGACTATGCTGGTTCAGGAACTCTGGCTGAACTCTTGGGGTCTCTCCTCTTCTCTACCCGATACATCTTCAGGAAGGACTTCAACAAAAGGACATACCCAGTGCACCTGTTCAGATAAGTCCTGGTCTAAACTAACATTTTCTATTACTTTTTAACATCACTGTTCTTTTTATTTATTTATTTAGTTAGTTTTTGTTAACTGGGTAGGTGCACTAGCCATAAATTGACTATTTTCAGGCATGACCTGGGAGAGTACAACAAAAGGAGAACAGTTGAACAACAGCAACATGGGTACAATAGTACAAATAGAGGAACAGTACAGCAGTGCTACAAAAATACAATGAGTAGAAACAACAAAAAATAATGGCAAGCATTATACAGATAATGGCAGTAAGATATATAATAAGTGCAGAAACCATGGACCCAACCTGTAGAGTGAAAGGGTTAATAAGATAGTAAGGTTATATAGCGAGAAATGTGAGGAATGTTCAAACATAACAAGAAACACTGACAGAAGGAAGGTCAGGGGTGGTAATTGGCAAAACAACAGTGGATGGTCAGCAACAAGGTTCGAGAAGGAAGAGAGCTAGTAGTCAAGAAGTTATTTACAAAGAGAAGGAAAAATATGGGGAGGGGAAGTGGAGACAGTCTTGGAGCTGGATTAGAGCAGGAGTGACATTACTGGTAAGTCTCAGGAGCTTCAGGTTGGGTCAAAGCATACAAGCATCAGCTAAGGATAGGTAATGTATATATTCACTTTTAAATCCAAAGTGAGACTGAGACAGCGGAGGTTGAGTGGAAGAGCATTCCATAGCCTGGGAGCAGAGGATTGAAGGCCCACAGCCTTTTAGTCGTCCGGACGCCTCGGAACATAGAGCAAGGATTTGTCAGCTGATCGCAGGCCATGGGAGGATGGTTGAGGGACCAGCAACGCTGCCAGCTGGGACGGGTTTTTCCCGGATGATCGAGTCCATTAGTGATCCAAGGTAGTATTGTCTACTGGCAGAGGGTGAGAGCCAATTCAGATCCTTATAAAGAAGGCAGTGATGTTTGAGTCGAGGTGACGAAGAGGCAAATCGGCATATATTGTTATAAGTTACATCCCATTTTAGTAGGGAGGTTTTATGGGCAGAGGTAAGAATAGAGGCACCATAGGTAAGGGTTGGGAGCAGAATACCTCGTGCAATTGCTAATTTGGCCGAGGGTGTAAGCATATAGCTCGTTTTGTAAGATGTCTCCCATACCCTCTTGTTACCACAAAACGTTACCTCTCCTAACCCCCACAGGTTATACCGCCTTTTTAAAATACCCCCCCAAGGGAATTTGCATTAACCCTTTCTCTTTCAGGATCCCGGCAGTGGATGGTGCAGCGGAGGCCCTGGATATTAGGGGATCCATATCCCATTTACTTTTCTAACCCTCCTCCTATTGGACTGGGACCCTTTCAAATAACGCATTTTACTAGCAACTAACGGATGAAGGGTTGTGCAGTTGCATTTTGGAGGGGGGGGGGACAAGATGGGAACTTAAATGTTTGCTATTCTGAATAAGCTAAGCGATGGCTGGGCCCGCTGTCTGGATCTCTGACCCCACTAAGGTTAAGGGGATTCTTCCTCTTCCCCCCAGCCCCCTCCTCCTTAAGATCGTACCATTGGTCTCCCCCCCCATCCTCCGTTCTGGCTGGGGTCGCAGGAGGGATGGGGGGGTCCAGGTGTCCTTCTCTGCAGACATTAAGGACCACAGAAGTGCACTCCCATCACTCACTCTCATACGAACACCACAAGCTTAAGAGGGCCAAGTAAGAGAGCTACGGACATCCCATACCCCCCTTTTTTCCCTTATCCCATTGACACCTTAAGTGCCTCAAAACCCCATGTTTTACGGGGGATACACAGAGTAGGCAACACACCTTCTTCGGGTCATGAGAAATGACCGTTCCTGATGGAAGTTCACAAGTTTTGTTGTGGATCGGGCTAATCCTGGTAGTCCAGTTGGCCCAAGGATATGCCTGTTACCACCAAAGGTGAGGGGGGAACCTATCACCTAAAGTTATCAGTTAGGTATTCGGCATTAATTATAGCCACTGTTGTAAAGGTTTCTATGTTAAGCCCCAGTTATATAGGTAGAGGCTCCCTGTTGTTTAGGTCCCTCTCAAGTTTCTATCGGCGGGGGGGGTATGTTTTAGATTGAAAGTAGACAGTTACAAAACTGCACCAGCGCTAGCAGAGGTTACATCAGTAAAATCACTAGCCAAGCGGATTAACCCTTTTTGTATGTTTATGTTTTATAAATGGCTGGCAAGCATCTAAAAGTATACTCCCTGAATGTGAATGGACTGGGTAGCCCAATAAAGAGGTCTAGGATCATCTCCTTAATTAAAAAATCTGCAGCTGAAATTATATACATGCAGGAAACACATATGACCCCTATGGAGTACAGGAAACTCCAGGGAAGGGGATACTCTCAGGTTTTCTCCTCAGCATTGGGGGGGCGGGGAGGAAAAGAGGGGTCGCCATACTAATTTCCGGCCAAACACCTTTCATCAAGGTGAAGGAGTGGGCAGACCCGGAAGGCTGACTAATAATATTACAGGGGCTTCTGCAAGAGCGGGAAGTAACACTGGCTAATATTTACCTCCCACCAGCTTCAAACACACCAACAATTCGAGGCCTGCTTGACAAGGTGGTTGAGATGACTAAAGGGATTCTGATTCTGGCAGGAGAATTCAACATTGCCCCAAGCCCATCCTTAGATACTACTAAGACCCTGGGGGGCAAGCAGCCAGCCTCACATAGATTCTTTAAACAATTTATACAGGAGGTGGGTTGATTGGATGTGTGGCGATCTCTACACCCAAGGGACAGGGGATACTCGTACTATTCTGGGGTACATGGAACATACACGATTAGACCATTGCTACACACAGAAAGAAAACCTGGGGGTACTGGTTAGTGCAGCGATGGGCATTATAGCACATGTAGACCATGCCCCGGTGATTACCACCTGGCACCTAGGCATAGAAAAGCGTAATACCAGACGGAGATTTAACCCTGTCCACTTGAAGAGTGAACAATTGCGGGATTTTCTCAAGGGGAGGATTGGGGAAATCAACCAGGACAACTCTAATTCAGAAACCTCGGCCACTATCCAGTGGGACACCCTGAAGGCAGTCCTTAGAGGCCACCTAATAAAATACACAGCTAAACTGGCCAGAGCCGCAAGACAGACAACACAGCTTACAGACACTGTAGTTTTACAAGCGGCCCATCAACAAGGTGACCACTCAGTGCTACCACAGCTCAAACAGACCAGAAAGGACCTGGATACCCTGTGTCTTCAACAGACTGAGATAGCACTGGCGTACTTGCAACAGAGATACGGTGAGATTGGCCCACGAGCCTCTCGCCTATTAGCGTACAGGCTACGCCAACAATGTAAATTATCTACTATAGCGGCAATAAAAGACCCAGTCATGGGAACCCATCACACCAAACTTGAGAATATATCCCAAATCTTCTGCCAATATTACAGAGCTCTCTATACTCCGGACCACAGGTCAGACCCAAGATCTACTACCGCCTTCCTGTCAGCACTGGACTTACCCAGACTTTCCCCTGATCAACAAAGTGGTCTGCTGACACCTGTCTCCCCAGAGGAGCTGTCACTGGCTTTCTCCAGATCTAAAACGCAGAAAGCCCCGGGCCCCGACTGGTATGGGGCAGAGTTTTATACAGGTGTGGCACAATCAATAGGCCAGCTGTTGCTCCACACTCTTAATGAGGTTTTACAAGGAGAGGCACCCCCCCAATTGGTCATTCGCAACAATCTCACTTATTCCAAACCTGACAAAGACCCCTTACATTGTGGTTCATACAGACTGATCTCGGTGCCTAACATGGACTACAAATATTTTTTGTTTATCTTGGCCCGGCGCTTGGGTGCTATTCTTCCAGCACTGATTAATTTAGACCAAACAGGGTTTGTACGTTCTAGATCCACTACTGACAACACCTGCAGGGCCCTACATTTAATACATGAAATGCAATCCCGTTAAAATCCATCAGTCCTTCTCAGCCTAGACGCTGAGAAGGCCTTCGATCATGTGTCATGGTCCTTCCTCTTCTCCACAGTGGCCAAGATGGGCTTCCCTGCTCCCTTCATAGCTATTATTCAGGCTCTCTACTCCTCCCCCCAGGCATGTGTCAAAATCTCAGGTCACCACTCAGACTATTTCCCTCTTTCCAGAGGAACACGCCAGGGCTGCCCCATGTCCCCTGGGCTATTTGCAATTTTCATCGAGCCTTTGGCTCAGGCAATAAGACTATTCCCAGATATTTCCGGTGTGATGACAGATGAAACTGAGCATCACATTGCCCTATATGTGGACAATGTTTTATTATGCCTTACAGACTCCTCGCAGTCCATACCAATAGTCTTCCGCATTTTGGAGGAGTTCAGAGCTCACTTCGACTATTGGCTTAACGCCAGCAAGACGGATGCTCTTACCTTTCACTACTACCCTCCTGAGACACTTAAAAAGAGATTTCCATTTCAGTGGGATCTTTTTAGAATGAAATACCTAAGCGTCTACTCGGCTCATAGGTCGGAAGATGCCATGCGCAACAATTATGACCCCTTCGTACAGATGAAAAGGACTCTCGAGAGATGGAGTATTCTTCCTCTGAATTTGATTCAGAGAATTGAAGTGGTGAGAATGGTAATTCTTCCAAGAGCACTCTATCTCTTTCAGAATGTCCCGCTCAGTCTGCCGAAAAAAGTATTCCATTCGTGGAATAAAGCCATCTCCAGGTTTCTCTGGGCGGGCAGACACCCTAGAATTAAACTTACTACCCCCTCTCTCCCTAAAAATCAGGGAGGTCTAGCACTCCCTAACCTTAAACTCTACTATTGGGCCTCACATCTGTCCTTTATAATCTAGCGCTTGATGGGGGTGATCCCAGCCCACTGGAGAGAGATGGAGGAGGGTGTGTTGCCTCAGGCAGACCTTCAAAGGCTTACTCTACACATAAATCCTCCTCTAGTGAGCCAGCTGACCCACAACCCATGGATCTCATACCAAATCCGGGCCTGGCACTCTGCCCACAAATCCCTGGCGAGCACCCCTTACCTGTCCTTTTTCTGCCCGATAGAATTACTGGAGAACTTCACTTCAGCTTTAAATGACCATACATTCTGCAGTTGGAGGCACATGCATCTTACAAATCTCACACAGCCTATAGTGGGGCCTCACCTCAAAGCGTTTGGTGAGATGCAACAGGAATTTCACCTGCGCTGAACGGATTTTTTCCGGTACCTGCAGTTACGGCACTACTATGAATCTCTCCCTGCAGTAGTCCGAAATCCAGGGGAGTATCCAAACCTGGTGAAGCTGCTCCAACAAGTGTTGCAAGACAGGGTGCTACCGCACGCTATTTCAAATCTCTATAAATCCATGATGGAAACAACTGGTGGAAACACCGGAGCAATCAGAGACCGATGAAGCACAGAATTAAGCACCCAAATAACCCCGCAGCAGTGGAACATTATATGCTCCACAACATCGAGAATCACCAACTCTCATACCTGGTGGCTGTTCTCCTGGCAGCTGCTGGTGAGATTTTTTCGCACTCCAGCAATAACCTCACACTATCGAAAAGCAGGCACAACAATGTGCTTGTGTCAATGTGGGAAACCAATGCCCATCATACACATGTGCTATGGTCCTGCCCAAGGCTGCTAACATTTCTGCAGGAGCTTCAGGCTGAATTTGAGGAGCTCTACGGCACAGGTGGACCCTCACAGGGGAATTCTTTATCTTACACATCCTCCCGCATGAGTTGAGGAACCCTCAGTACCACTACCTAATGGGGATCTTCCTTCTCGCAGAGAAGAAGGCTAACACCAAATGTTAACTCACCACAGGGATACCCTCAATGGTGGACTGGGGAGATATAGTTAACCGAATATATAGGTCAGAGAGAATCACATACAACTTGAATGATAACTCAGATCTCTGCTCCACAAAATGGAGAAAATGGATACTACACATCATGACCAAAGACCCTCACTTTTTCCCTTAACTCGTCATACGGCTTCATAGTTTACCTGGCAGTGTGAACTCAGACCACCTTTCTGACATTTATTTATTTGCTTTTGTTAACCAGGTTAGCACACTAGACAGCAAGTGCCTATTTTCAGGTGCGACCCAGGAGGCTACAGAGTACATAGGAGACAACAATACAGGGTCAGGGTACATTCAGGCCCACGAACAAGTGGGTGGATCAGCAACATGGTCCAACTGTCATTACATGGTAAGGTAGGGTATACAGCAAGCAGGATATAAGTCATTGAAGGGTAGAGCTGCCAACAGTAACAAGGTGTGGGTCCTGTGGTCTCTAACTGAGGGTAATCTTTCAAGAGTTAAAGTTTAACAGGAATAAAAGAGCAGGGGAAGTACAGGGGCTACAGGGAGGATGAGTGTTCTGAGCTGCTGGGAAATGTACTCTGCTTATTTCTCCTTTCTTCCTATGCAAGGTAGAATAGACTGCATATTCATGAAGTATCATTGACTGCATGTTCGAACTGTAACCCTGTGAATATAAAATCTAACCAACAGTTGTAACTGCAAAAATGTGAAAAATCAATTAATAAAAAATTATATTGGCAAAAAAAAAAAGACCTGCATCTTTAAAAAATAAAACATGCCAGGATAACAATAACTGTACACGCTCACTATAGGGCTCAATGGCTTTCTTGCAACTCCCCCGCCAGCGCACGCTCTCTCTCTCTCTGGGTCTGTAAGTAAATGGGCGAGCAGGAACTCCTTACTTCATTCTGTTAGCACCACAGAAAAAAAACCCAGAGAAAGAAAACCAACAAAACCTGTATGTACAGCTTAATGCATCAGTTACAGAACTCTTCCAGTTTCATAGTTAGCTTCCGCACTGCGTAACGGCTTCCTCCTGTGTGCTCTAAACAAAAGCAGCGTGTTTTTCCTAGCGCCATCTGTTACCATAATGTACAAAAATTATATATATAAAAAAAGAGACAACAGAATATATCGTTCAAACTTAATGAAGTATGACTAATGCTAGTGTGTGTGGGGGTGCCATGACAACTACAGAAATACAAGTAAGGATGCCTTAACAGCTCAAAAGTCCTCAAGTAAAAAAAAAACAAAACGAGAAAAAAAAAACAGGTGGAGGAACTATTTTATGAACAATTAGGACAAACGTGAATTGTTTACTATTAAATATTATGCATTTTAGTGATCACATACATTTGTATTTTAGATAACCATTTCATAATCGCAATAAGGCACTCCAGGATGTGTGTTAGACTCTTTAACGCACAGTTAGGAGGCTGGACACACTTGGCCGATGGCCTTGTGCCTCACTACGCCTCCTAGCTATGCGTTAAACTGTCTAATGCACACCCTGTTGTGTCTCATTGCTTACAAATATAGGAAGGACATTCATTTTTATTATTTATAGCCTGTTTGAAAAGACAGTGGTATGTTTTGCCATCTTGGAATGTCATTGTGTATTTCTTGGGTTAGTCACTTGTAATTATATTGATGTAATTTAAATAATTGTTTGGGTATTCATATACCCAAATATCGGGTCTTTTCTCTTACCCACTTAAAGGGAATTCGTGCTTTTAGTTCTGGTGTAACTTTACCCCCCACTAACATTATTTCTGATTTTATCATACTTATTTTAAAGCCCAATAAACTACCATATTCTGTCAGCAACTCCAACAAAGGGGTACGGGATCTAGCTGGGTCTTCCAAATAAATTAAAGTGTCATCTGCATAGAGAGAAGTTCGATACTCATTCCCCCACCCTGATTCCCCTACTATTCCGAGAGCATCTGATTGCCACGGCCAGTGATTCGAGATGCAAGGCAAACAGAAGGAGTGACAGCAGACACCCTTGCCATGTACCCCTCTGTATCTGAATTGGTTTGAACATGGTACCATTGACCCTCACCCTCGCCATTGGACGATCATAGCAGAGGGTAACCCATTTCTGTAAATTATCCCCCGACCAAACTGAACCAAAACCTCTTCCATTTAATCCCAATTAAGTTGACAGCCTGGTATAAAACCTGTCTAGTCTATGTCAATCAGGCTCTCTACATGCATTTTAACCTTAGAGCTAATGTCTTAGTTAATATTTTGAGGTCTTAGTCCACCAATGATATGGGCCAGAATGCCTCACAGGTATCTTTGGGTTTTCCTGGTTTCGGGATGACAGAAATCAGTGCCTTTCTCCATGACCCTGGTATATTTTTCTCAGATAAGACCACATTAAAAGCTTGGGAGAGGTTGGATACAGCATCATCCATTAATTTTTTGTAGAATTCTACGTTGTACCTATCTGGCCCTGGTGATTTGCCTAATAGCAATGTTTTAATTACTCTTCTCACTTCTAGTTCACTAATAGGAGCATTAAACTCCTGTACTGCCTGCATGGTACGTTTGTGGAGTTCAAGTTTTTTTAAGGAAACTTTGTTCTCTATTTAACCTCCTCTCCTTCTGTCCCAGCGGCATATATTCAGGTATTTAGGTGTCTGGCAGGACCAACACCTGAACTTCCCTAGTCACATCTACGCCATTCAGAAAAAATTGCGTCCTGGTGAAACATTTCAATTAAAAAAAAATAAATAAATAAAAACATCCTGATAAAACAGATGAAATTGTGTTGCAATGTCTTGTGGCCATCTCCAAGAACGAGTCGGATCCATTATATTTTTAATCTGGGTAACCAAGTAATCCGCTTGGGCTTTCCTAAGGTGAAAAGCCAGTAATTTAGATGCCTTTCCCCTATATCATATTTTTGGTTTAGAAATCTCAGTTTCCCCTCTGCGTTTTGGTTCTGAGATTTATTTAGTTTTTCTCTAATTGTTACCACTCGTTTCTGAGTTTCTATATCTCTAGGATTTGCTTTTAACTTTTGCTCTAATTCCGTCAGCTGAGTGATCAGTCTGTTATATGTCAAAGTTGCCAGTTTCTTTAAATATGATGCCCGTGAGATGCTCTCTCCTCTAATAACTAGGTTGATGGATTTCCAAATTGACAAAACTGAACAGTTTTGTTTGAGGTTTTTGGCCTCAATCTCTACCATTGTGTCCTGCAATTTACTGACAATTACACAATGGTATGTGAAAATCCTGTAACCTCATTGGTCAAAACATGTCACATGACTGTAGGTAAACCCTGCATAACCCATGGCCGAGGAATGGCATTTATAAAAAACATTATTAAACAAATTTTAAATTTATTTTACATTTCGACTCCAAATTGAACTTTTGTTTGAGTTTAATAACTTTAGCCTAATGGATACAGGGGCATGATCTGATATCGCCATATTATATATTTTAGAGTCTAATATTTTGAACATGTAACTATCTTGTGAATAGAAGAGGTCAGTTTTAGAAAAGGTTTTATGAGATGTGGAATAGAATGTAGTCACGCTCTGTCCCGTGTTGTTTCCTCCATAGTTATGTCAGGCCCAGTTCTGCCACCAGATTTTGTAAGGTTCTAGTGGCACATTTATTAGTATTTGTGACCACTGGTGATCTCTCTAATGGTGAGTGGGCTACTGTATTAAAGCCACCTCCTAGTATTATTTGTCCTACTGGTAGTGTGGCTATTTTTGTAAAAATTTCTTTCATGAAGTACTCTGGATTTCGAATTGGTATGTAAATATTAACTAGGTGGACTTTTTGACCATTTATCTCCCCAGATACTCGGAGATGTCTCCCCTCCATTCCCACTTCCACTGAGGTAATGTCTAAGCGTATCCCCCTCCTTAATAATATATAGCTACTCCCCCCTGTTTTCCGTTGGGTGCTTCCAATGCCTCTACTCTACCCATCCAATTCCTATGTAGTTTTAAATGCTTTGGGAGGCGGCCCATCGGCGCAGTGGTTGGATTTCGCTTCGCGATGCCAGCCGGGTTGGGAGCGAGGCACCGGGTCACTGGAGGAGAGCGGCTGGGGAAGCAGCTTGGCGCCCCATGACTGCTCGCTGTCTCCAGGGAGGTAAGGGATCATGACCTGGTGCCATAACGACCACCGGTGGAGGCCAGTGGTAGAGCAGCACGTCAGGGCCATTAGAGGTGGTGCATGACAGACATCGGCTCTTGCCTTGATGCCCAGATGTCATGCGCCTTCAGGAAACCAGGAAAATCGCTCGCTGGCCTCCGGATGATGGCTCTCCATTCCTGAGGGCCTCCAGTGCCTTCCTGGTGCCTCCTGCTCCCCAGCAGCATACCTGGGCCCTAGAAAGTGTGTGCTGGGGCTATCCCCTTCTCGGTGCCTTCCCCCTCGGAGGAGAGGGACCTGACCAGTGAAGGGCTACTCCGGGATATCTCGGGGGTCTGCTGTGATCTGGGGATCTGAGGAGGGCTGGGTAAGGACAGAAGGGGTCAGAGGAAACTTGAAAGAGCCCGAAGGAGGGGAGGATCAGCGAGCACAGGGGACGGAAAAATAGATTACTCAACAAAAAAAATGCTTTGGGGCTGACATGTGAGGCTCTTGGGGCAGTGCTATATCAAAGTTCATTTTCATAAGTTCACCCAGTAAACATGCTCTTTTGATTGGGGAATGAATTCCTTTAATATTATATGAGGTGATTTGTAAACTATCCATTCCCAAGGACTAAATCTTGTTCTACTGTATCCCCAGGGTGCCACCCGTTTCCCCCATATCCCTGTCCAGCTTGATATTGAGTATTAAAATGATGCTGATGCAACAAAAATTATACAATGGCAAAAAAATGTCCTGAACTCTGATTGGTCAGTGTGTCCCTGGCACAGTGAGGTTTTCCCAGCACAACCCACACCCTCTCGTGCATTACTGCTTAATTTAAGAGCATCAAAAACACAGTCATGAACATTAACCAATAACTAAGTTGCTAATGTATCTTAAAACCAGTTTGAATCACTTCCAAACTTTTACCCACTCTGTCAGGGTGGGTTTCAAAATAAAAACTGGAGTTATTCTGCTTAAGCTCCCTCAGTCTTATGGAAGGTAGATGCTTTCTGGGAGTCTAGACGGCTCTCACTAAGAACCTGGTTAACCAAATTACTGCTCCTGATGTGCAGCCTTACCACACCAGTGCCTAGCAAAGGCTGTTTGAGTTTTGCCTTACAGCCAATGCTGGTGTACCCCACCACCCCCCCATTTGTTTTGTGTCTTGTGTGAAAGTGAGGGGAACCTCAAGAGCTTGACTTCTGACCCCCCATATTTATAGCATCCCCTGAAAAACTTTTACCACGTTTTGCCCCCCTGTAAATAACAGATCTTCTCTCCGCAACCTGAGGGGGCGAGTGTAACTAAATTATAGCAGCATAAACATCCTCCTCCCAACATCCAGTATTCCCTTCATATTCCAAAGGCTATTTCTATAACCTCTCCCATACTTCTCATTTTGAGAGTAAACTGTTGTATTGTTAACTTCTAAGGTTCCCTTCCCTCCGCCCCCCCAAACCTGAAAAAGGAAATAAAAGCAAACAGGTTTTCAACAACACTATTGCAGAACTAGCCCAGGTCGAGTGAAGGGGAAAGAAAACGAGTAAGGGGGTCCGGTTTCTATGTAGTCATTCCTGAACATACTGTTCCAGTTCTAGAGCTCTTTTAGATAAAACTTAAGGCCTCCCCATTCCGAGAACATCGAGCCCCTGCAGCCATTCCTGGTGACAGAATATTAGAGTACAATGATGTTAGATGAGTATCTCATCTGTTATTTTGCTTTCGTCCTGGAGTATCACCAGGAGATGCTGGGGCTGTGGTCTCTGTGGCTTTCAGAAGTTTGGTAATGTCCCCCTCTAGTTGTGCAGGCAGAGCCCCCAATAGTGGTCTCTTAACCCCTTTTCAGATTAGTTGCCAGGATCTGTCCATCAACGTCTTCTCCAGTTGTTGTACTTCACAGTCTGGGGTCTGTATTCGCTATTCCTTGAGTAAAGGAAGGGCCTCTAGGAGGGAGTCATACACTTTAGGCCCAGACTCTAAGTAGATTTTTATCTTTGCTGGGAACAAAAATTCCATTTTCATTCCTTTTTTGTCCTTAATTTCTCTGAGGATCCCCTTTATTTTCTGACATTCCTGCTGCAGAGCTGGAAAGTAGTCATGTTCAAAAAATAACTGTGAGTCTTTATATTGTATGTCCTGGTGTCTCCAGACTTCCTTCAAAATCATCTCCTTTGACCTGAAAAAGACCATTCACACTATCCAGGAGCATGGGTGGGCCTTCAGGTCTGCAGGCTTTGGTACAAGCAATCTATGAGCCCTATCCATCTGAAGTTGGATGTCGGATGGTAATGAACTGGCCGATCAAAGAAGGCACTGAATAAAGTCTATCCCTGTGGCAAAGCTCTCTTCTGAGCCTTCCAGGACACTGTGGATTAGAAAATTGTTTCTCCGGGCCCGATTTTCTGAGTCTTCGACTCGGGCCTGGAATTCCCTATCTCGTCACGGTAGGTAAAGAAGAATGAGGTTGCTCAATTCTTGAGCCTCCGCCATTTTGAACATGTGTGTCGTGTTTGCAAAAACTTTCTTGTCCAGGCTTTTAATATCCTGGTGTAAATCTGCCAAGAACCACTCAGTCTTATTTACTGACTTTAGTTTCTTCATGATTGCCTGCTCCGATATATTTGTTGGGGCCTCCGTCCTCTTCCCTGAGTTCAAGTGGTGACTCTGAGTTTGTGTGGTGATGATGAGACTGGGATAGGAACCCCTCCATCTCTTTGTCCAGCGTTAACTGCTTTACTTTTGTGCTCTGCTAATTGCTCTTATTTCCCCTTTGCCGTGCTGGTTTAGTTAACATTGTGCCACACACACATGGGTAAATTATTTATATTTCTCCTTTATTTGTTTAGGGAATTGATGCAGGTTTTTATGATGCAGGTAGGGAGCTTGCCAGTTAAGCTGCCACCATATCAGGAGTTTCACTGGAAGTCTCAATCACTGTCTTTTGAGATAATAGATTCACCTGCGGTGATGTAGATCTCCTTACCTGGGAACATCCTTCTTTGGATCCTTGCTTTGAGAGGAGTGTGAAGAGCTCCTTGTTCTGAGAATTGCACAGAAAGTCTTTCCACTTTGTTGGGATCTTGGTTTGAGGACTCACTTTCATGCAAAAACCGATTCCCCTCTTTTCTCTAGTACAATCCTTGATGCTACTTAGAAAGTATCCGCCCCACACAATGTCTACTCTATCTGTCTTCTGTAATTCATTTCAAAGAATCCTTCTTTTACCTGGCAGGGATGAAGTTTCCCTTAATCTCATGTAACCCAGGCGATGTGTGCCAGTGGACTACTACCCCTGTCTGTTGGTCCTCAAACAGGTTTAGACACCTGGGTCCTGCTACAGTGGCATTCAGGGGTTCTGTCCCAAAGTTATAATAAATAGTGCGGTGCCTCCACCCAGAGTAAATTGTGTGAGTGGGTCAGATGACCCTCTGGTGCAGCACCTCAGGATGCTGCACTTACCCACCTCCCCTGCCAACCACCCCACACACCCGATACCCAACAGTTCCCCAATGATGACAACCATAAACAACATACACTTGACTCTCTGAACACTCCACTTGAATTCCAGGGCAAGCCCTGGGTACTTAGGGTTTGATGATTCTTAGCAGTCTCCAAGATACAGAGCTTTCACTAGTCTGAGAGTGAGGAGCTCATTCTCAAAGGCACAACACAGGACAGCAGATTGGTTCTTGCCTTGATCTTTTGTTTTTGTTGAGTCTTCTTCCCTCCGGTCACTGGCTATGGGAACTCCCTCAGGCATCCACCCTTGGCTTGGTTCCATACCACCCTGCCTGAGATCCCCCTGACCAGGAAATCAAATGCTAAATCTCCTCCTTCCCTTGAGCTCTCAGTATAACCACAGCTCTGTGCCCCACAGGGTGGGATCACCTACGTCTTCTGGTGCTCTTTTTAGAATTTGGATGACCAAGGCTCGGAAGCAAAGTGAGACCAGAGAGAGCTGGTTGGGTTGGGTCTGGCAGTGGGTATGTGGGCCAGCCCTGTGCAGCGCCGTTGTCATCCCACCGACCAGTGTTTTTCCTTGTTCAGTCCCCCCATGAATGTGCTGATGTGCAATGACATCAATGCATGGCGGGCATGCTTCTGCACCTCACCCGCAGATGCCCACCATTTCCTTCCTCAATGTATGTCCCCAGCCTCTGTAGTGCTTTCAGTCTCCAATGGGAGTCACTACATGGCAGGGAAATCCCCATCCCTCCCTCCCAGACAGACAGGCAGAAAGACACTGTTGATAGATAGATAGATAGATAGATAGATAGATAGATAGATAGATAGATAGATGATAGATAGATGATAGAGAGATAGATAGACAGATAGATAGATGATAGAGAGAGAGATATATAGTTAGATAGATAGATAGATAGATGATAGTGTCTGTAGATAAATAGATATAGATACTGTCGATAGATAAACAGACAGACACAAATTTCAAAAAACTGCAAGCGCTACTCCCAGCTTCACATAAAGAGTCATGCACAGTAGTTACAGTGATTACTGCTGTTTTATTAACACAAAAGTAAGCAGACTATATATATATATATATATATATATGACAAAGAACCTCCGTGTGCAAACACTGAGGCAAGGGTTATCCCAAAGGGCATTTGGCTGGGAAGCCAAGTTTCAAGAAAATACAAAATCACACATGCCCCCACAATGCAAAGCATCATGGGCTGCATATGCAAATCACCACAGAATGTTATGCTGGTTCAACTTTAAGCAGAATTGCATGGTGCCGAAAGGCCTCTCACATTAGCTTCAAAGGGTGCTAACAGATGACATAGACACCTGCTCTGGCCCTACCAGGACTCATCAGTATGCCTCATCTGTTTGACACCCCAGTGGAATGAACCAGCTACCCTAAGACAGTGTGTCTTGGTTATGTTATGGTGAACCCATTAAAATAAAAAAACATTTAAAAGACAAAGAACCTCTGTGCGCAAACACTGAGGCAAGGGTCACCCTAAAGGGCATTTGGCTGGGAAGCCAAGTTTCAAGAAAATACAAATCACACATGCCCCACAATGCAAAGCATCATGGGCTGCATATGCAAATCACCACAGAATGTTATGCTGGTTCAACTTTAAGCAGAATTGCATGGTGCCGAAGGCCTCTCACACAGTTTGCAAAGGTGCTAACAGATGACATAGACACGTGTTTATATATAAATATATATATATATATATATATATATATATATGGCTATTTGAATGGCAAAGGCGGGACTATATCTTTCCTGACCTAATACACCCTGACCAGGTGGATTTCATTAAAAAATGAAATACGACTGATAATATAAGAAAGACCCTGTTATTAATAAAACACATTCAAACCAGACAGATCCCAGCAGCCTTTCTCAGCTTAGATGCTGAGAAAGCATTTGATAGGGTGTCCTGGGATATTCTCTGGGACTCATTACAGGTACTATAATTCCCAGAGTCTTTTATTAAAAGGCTCAGGCTTATTTATGCCTCATCCGAAGCTTATACCCAAATAAATGGGGGTACATTATCCCCTTTCTCATTACAGCGGGGCACACGTCAGGGCTGTCAGTGCTCCCTACTGCTTTTTGCTATTTATATAGAGCCCCTAGCAGCTGTCCTGTGATCAGCATCTGACTCATCAGAAGGAATATAGACTCAGCCTGTTTGCTGACAACCTCTTTCTGTCTCTTTTATCCCCAACCCAATCAGTACCGGCAGCTTGGGCAATTTTATCTCAATTTGAAAAAGTAACAGGGTTTAAGTTAAATATAAACAAGACTACAGTACTTTTATATAACTATTTTCCCAGTAAGCTTTTAAAACAAGCTCTACCTTTGAAGTGGCGATCTACCAAAATGAAATACTTGGGAATCCACATCCCTTTGGACTTACGGGTCATGGGCATTCTAAACTATGAACCAATAAACGCAGGCCATTCAACAGGACTTGGAACAGTGGGGGAAACTAACTTTAATATTTTTTAAGAGAATAGATACAATACATATGAATGTTCTCCCCGTCTATTATAGTTATTCCAAAATGTTCCTTTCTTCCCACCTATGTGCCTCTTCAAGTCCTGGTACAATATGATCTCTGGACTTATCTGGGGACATAGCCGTCCTAGAACAAGGTTGAGCCTTTTAAAACTCTCCTTAAAACAAGGCAGAACAAATCTGCCAGGCTTGAGGCTGTATGCAGAAATGGCATTTTTGCGTCTCCATTTGCTGTGGCTATCCCAGTACTACGTAGCTCAATGGAAGACCCTCGAGTTTCACCTGAATGATTTACATGATATAAAAAAAATATTGTTTTCCTCTCCAGGGAAACCACTGCCTCTCAGACACTTCAAGGTCATAATGGCACAGGTGCTAAAAATCTGGTTTCATACCAGAGAGTCGAGGGTCTTTCTACCTATACATAAATACTGCAAAATCATCTCAGAAGAGGAACTTTTCCTCCCAACCAAATACGATTTGACTTTTGCTAGATGGCGACATTTAGGCCTCAAGCACATATTCCAATTTCTGGGGCAATTTGGCGTTTTAACCTTTGCAGAGTTAGCCCTTAAATATAACATCCCGAGTTCTGATCAATTCAGATATTTTCAGGTCAGAAACTACATTCTTAGAAATAGAGTGATCCAAGATAAAATAATATGTTCAATCCCCCCCCCTCCTTAAACTGTATTTGGATCATATTCAGGGTCACCATTGGGACCACCTAATAGGCTCCATATACAAACTTTTAAGGGACCTCACAACGGAATCTACTGATTCGGTCCTGGAAAGCTGGAATAGAGACCTTGGTTTAGTGGCTTCCAAGGAACAGTGGACAGACACAGCATTAGCAGCAGTATGGATTACAGCCTCCAGCTTTTGGAGGGAATTTTCCTGGAAGTGCCAGTATAGATACTTTAGATCACCTGCAAGGTTAGTTAAATATACGCCAGCTAGCTTCGGAAACTGATGGAGGAGATGTGGGTGCTCTCTAGCAGACCTAGGCCATATTATGCGGGAATGCCCTATTCTCATGCCCTTTTGGATAACCCTGCAAAAACATATTTCAGAATGTATTGGGGAACCTCTTAAACTTAAGGCAGAAATATTTTTTTTAGGGATATATCTGGACTGCTCCCCCATGGGCTAGAACGTTGCTCCCAGTCTATCTACTGGCGGCTAAGAAAGCCATCACAAGATGCTGGATGGCCCCAACGGCACCCATAATACAAGACTGGAGAGGTCTAATGGTTAATATTTACAAAATGGAGAGCTTGTTGGCCAAAACAAATGATAAAGAACAGCAATTGTGGGTTAAGTGGCAAAGGTGGATCATACATCAAATGGAAGTAGACTTGGACTTTTGCTCTTGAGAATGAGAAACTAGCAGAATGGAGGAGGGGGAATGTAGCTAAAGATACCTGTACACAGGGCCGTTTTTCTGCATAGGCTAACTAGGCTGCAGCCTAGGGGCACCAGCCATTTAGGGGCACTTGCAAAATTAGGCAGCAAAAAAAAAAAGGAAAAAAAAATATAAAGTTTTTTTCTGGTCTGGCTGCTTGTGTTGTCTGCCACTATGTCCTGCTAAAAACAAAACAAAAAAAAAGACACAAAAGTCTAAAGACGTTCCAGTTCAGACTCCTACTAAGGGACACCCTGCCAGTGTCATTTAAACAATTGGCTCCCCGCCCTCCCCTCTGTCATGACAGACACAAATGTTTATTGCTCCTGCTGTTGTGCTGATGACAAAACCCCTCCCCTTAAGCAATGGATGACATGACATCAATGTACATGACTGCTGGCACCCCGCCCACTGCTTAGGCAATGGCTGACCTGACCTGACTAACACCGACATCAAAGTACTTCCGACTGTTGGTGCCCCACCACCCACGCTTTTACCCCTCCCGTGCGAAACTATTATCCTCAGCAGAGTCAGCAGCGCCCCGTGGACCTTGTGATTTAGGATTAACAATTAAGTCCGCAGTGGGCATATACTGTGCTGTGCATCCTCTGATTGGCTGCCGTTTCAGGTAAGAGGGGCGACAAGTTTAAATGGCTCCAGTACAAGTACAGTAAAGTACTTGGAAGATAGAAGGAGAACTGTATCAACCGCCACTCTGCCAGCTGGAATTGGGAGGAAGAGAGAGAGAGAGAGAGCGCAAGCCACAAGCCGCTGTATCTTCAAGTCCACTGGGTCTCTGTCTGGGAGAGTCATCGTTGCAGAGACAAAACAAGTGTGACTGCGTAGGAGATTCAGGAGTCAGAAGCAAGCAGCAGATGCAGAACGGTAGTACTAGTCTGGAGCAGCTAGACCAGCCAGCTACAGCTACTTAATTTTAGCCCAGCTAACTGTATTGCGGACTGAAGTGAAAGAAATTCAAATCCTCCGTCCTCTCCTGACCTGACTGAGCGAGCGTGGAGGAGTTGGGTAGGCTGGAGAGCAAAGACTGAGAGGGACCTTCCTTGCCAGACAGTGAGTGCAGACAGTGCCGCCAGCCCAGTAGTCATGGCCAGTCTGGTCAGGGAGAAGTTTGAAAGCAAGTTGAGAGGTCACTGAGACTCGCACAGTCAGCACCAGACCCACTTTACTTTAATAAGTAAACAGAACTGTTCTTCATCTTTTTGAGTGAGCAGTGCCAGCCAGTGTGTGTGTGAGGCAAGCTGTAGACTAGGTGTGTTCCAAATCAACGCATATGCATCATTCATCACAACTAGTCGGATAGACTGGGTCATCGTGTCCTGTCGGTCGGCTTCTCTGGATAAATAACTGCTGCCTGCAACTTCTGCCAGACTATTTACCTTCCCACAGAATCATTCAAGGCATATCAGGTACCATTTTTGCTTTATTTCACACTACGTCGTCTGACAGTTTGTTTGAAGCTTATCTTATTTTATTGTCTGTGTTATATAGTAACAAAAATAAACGCTGCTCCTGGTTGATCTGTAGTGTATCCATTTTTTTTAGAAAGTTCAGGATGCATGCTACCTTCCCAACCCCATGACCTGCAGTGAATTTGAAGGGTTTTTTTTCTCCTGTAAATTAAATTGATAACAGCAGCTTCAGAGTTCAGACTGTTTACCCACAGGTTCTGTATTATCAGACAGTGACACTGACTGGCACTGCAGTAGCTTTTATTCTTAAATAATGTTATCACCACACTTAGTAACAAAAATGCTGCCCCCTGACCTTCAGACCACTTGGATAAAGAAAAGTTTAACCAGTAGCCTCCATTTTAAAATGCTCCCTCCCCACCCCCACCCCCATGACCTGCAGATTTTATTTTCCTCTAACTCCTAAAGAAGTTAAAAGGGGAGTTTTGGGCAGTGCATTTATTCTTGCAGCTTGTCTGTTATGACACTAACTTTAGTTTAACCTTAAAATGCTACCCTGAATGACTTAGTGATTGAACTCAAGACCTTTAGGTAAAAGTGACTTTTGTTCTGTTCAGTGAATTACTTTTTTTTCTAACTAGGGAGACTGAATAAGAATGCACACTGTTTGGCCTTGTTCAGATCAAATGCATAAATAAGCGAGTGTGTGTGCTTGACTGTGTGCTGATAGACTGTTTTATTCCCACCTCTAAATAAGTGTAAACAGTTTATTAAAAGGAATTTTAACATTTTGACTGTAAAAATGTTAATATTCTGGAAAAGTTTTATACAATTTAGCTTTCAAAAGGGTATGAGTGGGACCAGGCACGGACTCTGTGGTGTGGATGTAACTCAGCAGGACATGGCAGGGAGGGGTGTGTGTGTGTGTGTGTTGGGGGGACACTCCTGGTGCACACTGGGTACACGGGTCAGTGGTGGAGGGGGCACCTGAAGTTTCAAGCCTGTGGGCGCTATCTATGTAAACACAGCCCTGCCTGTACATTATATTTTATTGTATTTATCATGGAAATCAATAGTGGACTGTCTATACTGCAACTATGCCATGTTTGCTTGTCCTCACTGCGTCTGTATATTGTAGAAAACATAATAAAAAGAAATTAAAAAATAAAACACACAAAAGTAAGTAGCAGTTCACAAAATGTGGTGCAAAATTTCATTGAAGATAAGCAACATATACATGCTAGCCCCAGTGCTTTGGCTCCTAGCCTTCCTCAGGAGAGTAGCGCTTGTAATTGTTTGAAATTTGCGTTCAGGTTGGTTGGGCTGGCGGCCCACCTACAGGTGCACCCCATCTGCTACCTGAGTGTAGCAAGGTCAGAATCTTGTTTGGAACAAACAGACATGTACTGTAGATAGATAGATAGATAGATAGATAGAGATAGATAGATAGATAGATAGATAGAAGACAGATAGATTGATACTGTCTGTAGATAGATAGATAGAGAGACAGATAGACAGACAGACAGAAAGAATAGACAGACAGATCCAAGAAATAATACCCAACAGGGTGGGCTGTGTAGGGCAATATACTGCTCGGGGCTGGCAGTATAGCCTAGAGGTTAGAGTAACAAGCTGTGAATCAGCTTGGTACATCCAGCAGAAAGACCTGGGTTTGTTTCCCCATAACTGCCACTTGCATACTGTGGGACTCTGAGCAAGTCACTTAACCTCCCCAGTGCTCCCGGATCACCCTGAAACAGGCACCTGAGCCTAATGGGCCATACCCGGTTCCAAAGAATAAAAAAAAATAAATACCAGACTGTCGAGATGCGTAATTAGGCTTGATGCCATAGGCGGAGGGCCTTATAGCCCCTGGAAGGTCTGGTATTGCCCATACCGCCCACCCTGGAGGGTATTATTGCACTTAGAAAATGGGCTATAAGTAACATTTTTAATAAAATTAAATAAAACGTTGCAAATAAGTATTACAAAAAGTATTTAAAAAGAATAAAAATAAATTTTTGTTGTAAAGATGTCCCTTTGTTTAGGAGATGGTGCTTAACGTAGATTCATAGCTGCCTTATGGTTTCACAGGAGTTGTAGTTTGTTTGGGGGAGCTTTCAGTGGGTAATGGCAGAACAGAGTGAAAGTCAAACAGGATGTTTTCACCCTGGTGAGTTTTTCTTTTAAATCTCAGAGTTACCCGAGTTTTATTCTACAGTTTTTATTTTAAAATGTAAGTTGACTGACGTGGACACTGCAGGGAATAGCGTAGGAAGTACCTTGCACTTGTACTTGTACCTGTACTCGTACTCACCTTCACAGAATTAAAAATGTTTCTGGTCAGACACACATGGGCAAGTAAACGTACCGAACAGGTTGTCATCCCCTACAAATAAATAAGTTAATTTCCCTGAAAATGTTGTAAGGGTAGTGGATCTGAAATCTCCCTGCACGATACTCCAGGATGATTGTGCTACCAGAAAATCTGTTCATTTACAGTATTGTACATCAGGCAGGACAGAGTGAAAGATCAAATGGTGTGTTTTCACTCTGTGGAGATTTTCAGTAGCAGGAGAAATAGTTGGCGGCTTGTTAGTGCAGTGAGGCAAGAGAGAGAGAGAGAGAGAAGCAGGACTTTCCCGCAGGCCAGTCCTGCAGATGAAGTAGCGCTGCTGGCTAGCGACACTTAAGACAGCAGGCTGGGGAATGGAGGTTCGGTCTCATGGCAGTGTCAGAGTCAGGTCCGCATTAGTAAAAAAAAAAAAGAACTAAAAAAAAACGGATGTTGGTGTGTTATTACTGGGGCTGCAGTTTTAAATGTATTAAATATATCTGGGCATCATCACTGAGATTGGACAGGAAGACTGTAGTCGGGAGAGGAACTGCAAGAGGGGAAAACTACTTTTACTTTCATTTTTTACACAAATGTGAAATGTGGAGCTGATTCCTTGTTAGGCGGTGGGCAAAACATCTTCTGTCGCATAGTGGAGCGGAGTGGGGGGAGCCGTTTGAGGGCTAATGAGTGGCACTCTTGTGGACTTCACGCAGAACCTGGTTGTGAAGGGCAGAGCACTTAGGAAGCCATTCAATGAGCAAGTGGTGGCAGCAAGGGTTTTACTCATAGATAAAAAAAATAACTGAAAGATTGGTTTATAACAAGAAAACAGGTACATCGATCTATTTTGGTCATTTACTGGATGGTGTCTTTCTTGTCTAATGAGTGAGTGTGTGAGGTGGGGGGGGCTCTTACAATCTCTAAGCAATGAAATGAAAATGGTACAGTTTGAAATTGTGTGCCCAGTGCTTTAGCCAATGATGAAGCAGGCTGGGCACAAGGATACTTGGCTGGGCATGAGGCAGATTTGGGCTGGGACTTTTTATTTGGTGGGCATCTATTGAAAGTTAATGTACTCCTGTGGAATGAGTACCAGCCAATCAGATGCCTCCAAATAAAAGGCTAATTTTCTAAAGACAGATAGACAGACAGACAGATAGATACGGTCTGTAGATTAGCTAGCTAACTAGCTAGATAGATAGATACATAGATAGATATATAGATAGAAACATATATAGAAACATACACAATGACAGCAGAAAAAGACCAGAGGTCCATCCAGCCTGCCCATATTCCCTATAATCCTTGGAACCTTCCCTGAAATTTATTGTTCCTCCAGGGTACTAACCTTCCCTGTCCTATCCCCATTCTCTTCCCTGGTCTCGTCACCCCAGGTGACCACTATTTCCTTCATTCTATCCCATGCCTTCTTGAATCCCCTTATTGTGTAGACAGGTAGATAGATAGATAGATAGATAGATAGATAGATAGATAGATAGATAGATGCAGACAGACAGATAATGTCTGTAGATCGATAGATACTGTCTGCAGATAGCTGTCTTCTCTATCTTCTATAGGCAGCCTGGCAGTATAACCTAGAGGTTAGAGTAATGAGCTGTGAATGAGCCTGGTACATCCAGCAGACCTGGGATAGATTCCCACAACCTCCACTTGCATACTGTGTGACTCTGAGCAAGTCACTTAACCTCCTCAGTGCTCCCATGTTGCCCCTGAAAACAGACACTTGTGCCTAGTGGAACTTACCCAGTGACCAAAGACTAAAATAGATAGATAGATGATAGACAGAGTTTGTAGATACATATAAATAGATACTGTCTGTAGATAGACACAGACAGATGCACACAGTCAGATTGATACTGTCTGTAGACAGATGATAGATATATAGATACCATCTGTAGATAGATAGATAGATGGATAGAGAGATACAGAAATAGACAGACTAGCTAGACCAACAGACAGACGTATAGAGAGATAGACAGATAGCTAGATGGTAACTTTTAAATGACTAAAACTTGGTTGCCCAACACCTGTAATCCTGACTCCACAGTCCCAACACTGAAAATCTCAACAGTGGGATTTTGCCCATGGTGGAGTTTGCTGTAATAATTAAGAGGGTGCAGGGGCAAAGCCCCCTAAAACATGAAGAAAAAATGTTGCCACGGGCAAAACCCCACTGTTGGGTGAAAGCTGGTCAGTCTTTCATGATATATCCAGCTAGATATTGTCTGTAGATAGATGGGTAGATGAATAGGTGGATAGCAGGGTGGGGGTGGAATGCTATACTACAGAAAAGGGGTTTTATTCAAAGCTTGTGATCAGGGATCAGGGTGGGGGGTTGGACACTACACTATGGAAAAGGTTTTTTTCCAAGGCTCGGCGATTGGGAATTGGGGCAGGGGTGGGACACTACACTATGGATAAGGGGTTTTATTCAAAGCTCAACAATCAGGGATCATGGTTGGGGGGGCTACAGTACCTCTGCCAACCACTAGGGCTGCACAGATTATGGCCAGGTTTTGGTTGACAGTAATTTGCTCCATGCAAGGCCCTTGTGTGGAGCAAAGCCTTAGTGAATGGGATAGTGGAGATATGCAGGACCCTACTCTTCATTTGCATTGCTGCCCTCTCACTACTTTGTCTGGGTGCAAATGCAGTTTGTGGGGGCAAACTGGGCTTTGTGAATACCAACTCCAGGCAAAACCCAGAAGGTTTTGTGAATCTGATCCGTGGAGTCTGTGGAGTCATAGATGAGGGTTTTCTGTTTTTGTACTGGAGCAGATGATGTCAGTTCTCTGTTTAGAAAAAAAAAAACATGTGCATACTGTATATATGTTTTTTAAATATACATATTATAAAGGTGTTATAGAGCCTGTATAGGTAGGGTTGAGAAGGCTGCTTAATGCTAAACCTAAATTTGTGCACCATAATAACGTTGGTGCTGTCTGGCAAAATTGCACAAAATGTTACATGCACAGTCAGGGTGGCAAGTTCATGTGACTTAGCAAGCTTAGTGATTCTGAGATACAGAAAGTGAAAAAGTCTGTAAAAAGGCACTGTTTTGGCCACTGATTTTTGCTGAGCTGTGGAACAAAAATGGTTTGGAATTTTGTTCCAATTTTTTTTGGTGTAGAATCAGCTCAGCCTAACAGCATGCCTTTCAAAGTTTTTTTTCTTTTCTATTATATTTTTATGCTTTGGGGAGCCTGGAAGGCAGCTCCAATCTCTTCCTTGGGGGACTCAGTCTCCAGCTCTCCATTCCCCGACTGACCTCCCCTCCATCCCTCACGGGTTTCCCCCCCACAGTGACAGGGCCAAGGCGAAGGGGTGTTGGCTTCCCCCAACCCCAGAGTGAAATCTAGATAGACAGGGAAGCCAGGACAGGGGCAGAAGAGCCATCAGGGATCCCACCAGCTCCATTTTTCCTCCAGTTTTTCCCTGACCCTCCTTCCCGCTGACAGCATGTGTCGATAATGTGCATCCCAATTCACATGTCCTCAGGCCTCCACCAGAAGGAGAATGATGAGTGGGATGGCAATCCCTCCTTCCCTGAGAGAGGAAAGCAATCCTCTGAACATTCAATCGTCTCTCTCCCCTGCCGACCCCCTGCGACTCGGGCTCGTTCCCGAACCTGGGTCACCGGCATGCTGTGAGGTGTGGTGTTCAGCACCTCAACCCTCAATACCACTGGGCTGGCCCCTTTCAAAGATTTCCTGAAAAAATATTAATCAGTGCTCAAGCTAAAGGTTTTCAAATTTAGCTTCTGAACATGCTCAGTAGGGCTTTCAAGATAGTTGCCTCGTGCAACCAAAGAATTAACGGTCACGAGCCAATTTTTATTTCACAAGAAAAAAGTTTTATGTTCACAAAAATCTTTTTAGGTAGTGAGTTTTGAACCTTAATAACTTTTTGCCATTCAACAAAACTGCATGAAATTTTGAATGCCTAGTCAGAGTACCAAATTCTTATGATTTGGTAAGTTTTGTGATAACCGTCATCAAGATTCTGAGATCTGCGGAGTGTAAAATTAACAAGAACAAAAAAAACCTTTGGCCTTTTGTTTTTTTGCTCACATCATGAGTAAAAATGTTTTGGGATTTTGTTACAAAAACTTTAGGGCAGAAGCATCTCTGCCCAAGGAAGTGTCTTTTGAAGATTTTGCGAAAAGCTATTATAACAAGTGTGCCAAACTATTCTCATTTGTCGTAACAGGCCACCTGACAATGGATAAATCCCCAGTAAACCCACAGTTGCCTTACCATATTGCAAAATTCTGAGTGAAAGTAAGGTGAAATGACCTTTTCAAATTACTCCACCAGAGAAACATGTAAAAAACTACAACTACAGCATCCTCAGTAGGACAAATCCACCTAGTGAAGAACTATTTTATTGCAAATGCATGTAAACAGTGTTTTGTTTTAATATTTATTTAGGTAAACCTCTAAAATAAAGTTGCCCATTTATAAGTAGATTAATCCACTCCAGAGCATAGGTTTACTGAGCATTAATCCATGCCTGGGTGGTTGAAGTCACTTGGCCTATGGCCTCGTACCTCACAACCACCATCCCCTCGGTGTGGATTAATGCTCAGTAAACTCATGCTCTGTTGTGGGTTAATCCAGTAGTCCATTCTTAATCAGTTCTTGAGATAATAAGGTTTTACAAATTTGGCTTCTGAGCATTGTTTGAGTAGGCACTTTAATGTTAAACTCCAGTTTTTGCACCTTAATAACTTTGGTGCTATTCAATGAAATTTTATTTAATTTTGCATACGCAGTCAGAATACCAAGTTCTTATGAGTTGGCAAGTTTTATTATGACCATTCATGCAGATTCACTTTTTGTCTGGTTTTTGTTTGTGTCTGAAGCTCCTAGAGAGTTCATCTGTTACTGTTGCTTTCTCCTTACCTGGGGTCATAATGTATTCCTTGTGACATCACAGTTACTCTCATGGCAGCAGACTGTGATGTCACAACAGAAGACTGTGACTTGAAGTAGGGAGTAAGCTATAGTGGCAGATAAACTCTAAGAGAAGTCTAAGGGATAAAGATCATGTATTCATGCAGATTTACTCAGTAATAAATAATGGGTAAGACAAATAGAATAAACACAGAATGCAAGCTAAATTGTACCTAATTATTGTTTTTCAAAATTGTCTTTGAGGCATCAGCCGCTCTTTAAGCTGCCATATGCATCACTGCACCTTACACACCATACTAGCATGGCTTCCACCTGCTGCCTTGTGTGACCTGACACGTGGAGGGATAATATTTAATGTTTTACATAAGCAGTTCCTTTCTTCACTTTTTAGTCTTTTCCATTCTCCATGTGGCACCTTCCTTCAGAGGCCCTCTAGTTGAAAGTATTACCTATTCCAAGAACCAGAATGCATCTGGGAGACAATTCCTTCTCTGTTGTTGCCCCATGGTTATGGAATTCTTGTCCATCTAGCATATGACTATGCCAGCCTGCTACTATGTTCAAAAAGGGTTATCGCAGCCACTTCCTTAAGTCCCACGTTTGTTGTTGTGACTAGAGTACCTTGTTAGAATTGTTGCAGCACCCTCTTACTTATGTTAGTTAGCCCTCTGACCTCGAGACTTGCTTTGATGTGGCTTGTTTAGCTGATTTCTGCTGTTGTTTAATATTTACAAGTAGATGGCCTGTTTCCTCTATGACAATTTAATTTTTGACTTGTTTTTGATTGTCCTTGTACTACCTTTCTGTGCATTCTGCAGTACATGCTGTTTGGACTTGTAACTGCTCACTCACCCTTGACCCTATGAAACCTCCTGGGTCATGCCTGAAAATAGGCATTAAATTGTCTTATGCAATTACCCCAGGCAACAAAATCTGAATAAATAAATAAATAAATACAATGTTTGCTATTGAGCATGATCTGTAGGGTTTTTAGAATTGCTGTTTCTTACCATACAGGTACAGTAGCACCCGTATAGTTAGGGTTGAGCAGGTTGCTGAACGTGGAACCCAAAGTTTTGCACCTTAATAACTATGGTGTCATTCAATTAAATTGCATGACATTGTGCATATGTGGTCAGGGTGGCATGTTCTTATGACTCTGTAAGTTTTGTGACAGTTCCTTGTCCAGATTACAAGATCTGGAACATGAAAAAAGACTCTAAAAACACACTTTTGTTTGCTCTCCTGTGGAGCAAAAATGGTTTGGAATTTTGTTCTGAGTTTTACTGAGTAGGAGCAGCTTGGCTCAAGAATGTGCCTTTCCCATGTTTTGTGAAAAATCTTAATCTGCTCTTGAATTATAAGGTTTTAAAATATGGCTTCAAAGCATGCTCAGAAAGGTTTGCTGGATAGCTGTCTCATAAAAATGTATGGCCATGAGCTGATTGTTATTAGTGGGGCTAGGACATCTGCCGCCACAGATGCACATACATACTGCAAAATATACACACCTACTTCTGTACTTACACTGCTATGTTTCTAAACACACTGATGAAGTCTTGGTTTTTAAACCTATTATGCTATATGCATATTTTCTAGATGCCACATCTGACTTACTGCATTCTTGTCATCTGGAAACGGTTGTTTATCTTACCTGAAGATGGCTGTCTGTGGTTGCTTGTATGGTTTCATCCTTTTGCTGTTGGGGGGGGATAGGGTTGGAAACCCTAACACCAAATTTTCCTACTTTTGTGGTGTTGAGTTGAACCCTAACTGGTGTATTGTAAACACTCAGCAGCACTGTTGGTTTTTGACATAGATTGCTCTTCTTGGAAATCCTGATACAACGTTTTGCCCTGCTCTTACCCTTGTAGCCCCTCCTAAAGTCTTGCTATATTCCTTTCTCTCCACCTCTTTTCTCTACACTCTGTTCCTGCTCTCTGTCTTCCCTCACTCTTCCTCTCCTCCTGTGTCTCCAATTTCTGTCTGTCCCTCTCTCCCCCTCTCTTTCACTCTCTCCCTCCACCTCTGTCACCCTTCCATCTCTCCCTCCCCTCTCCTCTCCCTCCCCCCTCTGTTCCCTCTCCCTCACCTCACTCCCTTTGTCCACCCATTCTTTCCCTCCACCTCTCACCCCTCTGTCTCTCCCTCCCCACTCCCTTCCTCCCTCCCCGTCTGTTCTTATTCCCTCCCCTCACTCTCTCTCCCCATCTCCCCATGCTTCTATTCTGTCTCTCCCTTATGCCTCACTCTCTACCTCCTCTTTATATACCCTCTCTTTTCCCTTTCCTTCTCTCCTCTTTATTCTCTCTCACCCCTTCTCATCTCTCTCTACCCTTCTTCTCCCCTTCACTCTCCTCTCTTCCCTCTCAATCACCCTCTCTCTCACCTTCTCCTTCCTGCTCTAGTTACCCCCGCTCTCCCTCTTTTTCCTGTCTCTTCCTCCCTTTCTGCCTCCAATCCCTCTATTGCCGATCTTCTCTATCCGCTCCTCTCTCTCCCTTCCGCTCTCTCCCTTCTCATTCCTCTTTCTTCTTCCCAGTTGAAATGCAAGTTCAAATATACAGCTATTGCCAAAGTGTATACATCAAACTTTTCATAAGACAGAAAGAAAAAATTACTCACCTTAGTAATTGCTTTTCTTCTCATGGAGTCTTGCTATATTATGACTATATGCAGTCAGCCACCGCAGCTGAACTGCCCCGGAGAGGAAAGAGTTAACTCCAGAGAGCCTGGAGTTCCACAGCGCGCGGGCGCTATACCAAAGCTCTATCTGGCCAGTTTCAAATGAAACTGTCAGATCTTTACGAAGCTAACACTAAGCAACAAGTCTGTGTGGAAAGCTCTACACTAGCCCAGTGGCTACCTACTAGTAGGAATAACAACAATATAAACAGCAATAATAATAATAACAATGAATAATAGTATTATTAGTTTCTCCCTAACAAGCACTATTAGACCCCCCTTCCCCCAAGACTCAAGTCCAGGAAGGGGGCCAACATATTACTTAAAACAGAAATAACTAATTCCCCAACCCTAAATAAATGGGGGTGAATGGAAGAACTAAAATGGCATGACACAGTGCTTGCACTAATTTGCCACCCCTACCCAAGTAGAAGTTCTGAGAGGGGCAGGAGGGAGGGTGGTCATAATATAGCAAGACTCCATGAGAAGAAAAGCAATTACTAAGGTGAGTAATTTTTCTTCAAACACCATGAAGTCTTGCTATATTATGACTATATGCAGATTACACAGCAGTACTCTCCATGGAGGAGGGTCAGAACCTACTTAGGAAATAGGCTCTGAAGCACAGCTGTGCCAAAACGAGCATCTCCCTGGACTGAATATCCAGGGAATAATGCTTGGTAAAAGTGTGAACTGTTTTCCAAGTAGCAGCTTGACAGATTTCCAGAATGGGAATATCTCTAGCAGCCGCTAGATATGCTGCTGTACCCCTGGTGGAGTGAGCCCTCAGTCCTGAGAGGGGTTCTCTACCTAGTTTTTGATAACAAAATTGGATACAAGAGACAATCCACCTTGCAATTGTCCTCTTAGTGGCAGGTTTCCCTTTGCCAACCTCACATAAGGTAAGGAAGAGTTGGAGGATTCGAACCTGGACCCTTTGGCATTCCAAATAGTAGCTTAAGGCTCTTTTGACGCCCAAGCTGTGCAGACTCCCTCTCACCTGAGGAAGAATGCTCAGTGAAAAATACTGGAAGAGAGATGGATTAGTTCAGGTGGAAATCTGAAACCACTTTTAGGCAAAACTTTCTGTTAGTCCTGAGGACTACCTTATCTCTGTGGAAAGAGATAAAATCTTCTTCACTGACAGGGCCTGTAGTTCACTTATGCATCTGGCAGAAGTGATAGCCACTAGGAAAACAGTTTTCCAAGTCAGAAACTTGAGCTCTACTGAGGACAGAGGCTCAAAGGGGGGTTGCATTAACTGAGCAATGCTTCCCTGCTGACAGAAAAGCAGAGACAGCTGCCAGATGAACCTTTAAGGTAGCTGGCCTGAGGCCTAAGGAATTTAAATGGACCAAATAGTCCAGTAAAATGGGCAGATCAGCAGATTCTGGGATAATCTGCTTCTCAGAGCACCAGATGGAAAACCTTTTCCACTTAGAATTGTAAGTGGCCCTAGTAGAAGGCTTCCTTGAAGCCTTTAAAATATCCAAAACACCTTGAGAAAGGTGTAAGTCAGCAAATTCTAACTCCTCAAGAGCCATGCCTTGAGATGGAGGGATTTGAGGTCCGGATACCACACTCTCCCCTGTGCACAGGCCAGTAAGTCGTGGACTCTGGGCAAGCTCAGGGCAGGGTGGACTGTCAAGGACAGAAGCAGTGGGTACCAGGGCTGTCTGGCCCAATCTGGAGCAATCAGAATCACCTTGCAGGGCTGAGATCTGATTTTTACTAGTACCCTGAAAAGAAGGGGAAAGGCATACAGGAACTTCCCTTTCCAATCCAACTGAAAGGCGTCCAGGGGGACTGATCCCAGCACTGGAGGCCTGCAACAAAACAGAGGAAGTTGGTGGTTGTCTGGGGCTGCGAAAAGATCTATCTGAGGGGTGCCCCATCTGGCAAAGACTGACCCCAGCACCTGAGGATTCAGAGCCCATTCGTGATGGCCCTGAGAAATCCTGCTGAGGGCATCTGCCAGGACATTGTCCTTCCCTGGAAGGTGAACTGCTATCAGGGAGGTGTTCAGGGAGTAAGCCAGAGACCACAACTTCATTGCTTCGGTGCACAAGGCTGATGACCGAGTGCCCCCTTGCTTGTTGATGTACCACATTGTTGTGGTGTTGTCTGTCCTGACTTGAACTACTTTGTTCTGGACAGAAGCTGAAAACGCCTGAAGAGCTAAAAGACAGCTCTGAGTTCCAAAAGATTGATATGGAGCAGAGATTCCTGGGGAGACCACACTCCTGAGTGGACAGGTCGCTCAGTGAGCTCCCACCCCAACAGGGAAGCATCCATGGTGAGGGTGAGGAGTGGAAACGGAATGAAAGGAACCCTTGTTTTAGATTGCTTTGATCCTGCCACCAGTGTAAGGCCAGGATCAGGGTTTGGGTCACTGGAACCAATTTGGAAAGGGGTCCCTCCTTTGAGACCAATAGGCCCTCAAATGGAACTGAATGTCCCTCATCTGGAATCTTGCTCCTTGCACTACAGCTGTGGAAGCAGCCATGTGCCCTAGGAGTTGCAGAAAATGTCTTGCTGGTCGAGAGATCCGCAGGGTAAAGGAGGATGCCAGGGCAATGAGTCTGTCTACCCTTTCCGAGGGGAGAAATGCCCTGGCTAACTCTGTGTTCAATTCTGCACCTATGAAAGTTAGTACCTGAACTGGTTCGAGAACTGACTGGTAAATTCAGCAGGAATCCCAGGAAGTGAGAAGCTGCTGGGTGACTTGCAAGTGGGATTTTACCTGATCTGGGGACTGACCACTATGAGCCAGTCGTCCAGGTAGGGAAACACAGCAATCCTTGCCTTCTTAAATGAGCCACTACCACAGCTAGACATTTCGTGAATACCCTTGGCGCAGAGGTAAGGCCAAGGGCATTGCCCTGAACTGGTAGTGGCCTGAGGGCAGTTCCAACCTGAGGTACTTTCGGTGAGAAGGCCTGATCAGAACATGAAAATAGGCATCCTTGAGGTCCAGGAAGCTAACCAGTCCCCTGGCCTCAGGGAGGGCAAAATCATTGTCAGAGTTAACATTTTGAACTTTGGTTTCAAAAGATGCTTGTTCAGGTACCTTAAATCTAAAATAGGCCGCCATTCTCCTGTCTTTTTTGGGGTAAGAAAGTATCTTGAGTACAGCCCCTTGCCCTGATGGCAAGGAGGGACCCTTTCTACTGCTTTGCAGTCCAAAAGAGAAGAAACCTCTGCTTCCAAAGCAAGGGCTTCTGAAGGATTTGCAGGTGGAAAATGTCTGGCTCTCATCTTCGGAAACTGTTTGAAGCTGAGAACCAGACTCTGCCTATTTCCTCCAGAACCCACCTGTCCGAGTTAGGGACACCCAGTTCTGGCTGAAATAAACCAACCTGCCCCCACTGGTACAGGAGACTGCCCTGGGCACCCCATCAGGTGCCTGCTTGGCAGTAGCTCTTAGGCTGAGGGAGGGGGATGTTTACTTGTGCCCCGCTCACTCTGCCTCTAAAGAAAACCCCTCTGTGCAAATGCAGAGGAGGCCTGAAATTGGTAAAAAGGCCTGTGGAAAGGCCTGCCCTACTCTCTGGGAGCGTGCCTCTGTGGAGTGGCATGCCTCTCCTTAGCCTGGGCACTTTTGTAGGTAGTTCTGTATTCATCCATCTTTTTCATATAGTTTTCTGTTTGTTCCCAAACAGAGAATTACCCACAACAGGAAAAATCCATAGCCTTTGACTGAGTATCTTGGGACAGATTAGTGCATCTGAGCCATGCCAACCTACGGAAAGCTACAGAAGTGGCCATGACCCTAGAGGAAACATCATTAACATCAACAGCAGTATGAAATTGAACTTTAGAGGCTTCAATGCCATCAGCAGCCACCTGTTCCAACTCACTAGCCAGCTGGCCATGGCCTGCTTACTAACTGCAATACTGTGTCCCACCTAGACTTCTGATATCTAGCCACATAAGCCATATAATTTGCCTGCCTGAGTCCCAAAGAAGCTGCCATATACTGTTTTTTCGCCATGGCATCAATCTTCCTGGAATCCTTATCAGGAGGATGTGAGGCCAGAGGATATAGCCTTGTCACAGGCTGCAGCTTGTACCACACCTACATGACTACACTGCTCAGTGAGGAAGTCTGTATCAGAGCCTGACAAGGTATATCTTCTGTCCATTTTTATCTACAGGAGGGACAGAATGAGGATTTTTAAAATCTTTGTTGTTTGCTTCCTAAATGACTTATGCAAAGGAACAGACAACCTCCTAGACTCTAGTATATCCATCATTTCTACATAATCAGGCTCCTTGCTCATCCACAGCTTCCTCTAAAGGAAGCTGGAGGGTTTCGCAACCTTTTGTAAAACATAAAATGAGAAGGGACTCAGACAGAATAGGAGGAGATTCTAAAGGTCTGTCTGGAGAAATGTCCGTTCAATGGGCACGTCCAGACCCTCCAGCCACACATGTAATGATCAAATTCGTCCTCCCTCTCCTGTGGTTCATAAAATTCCTCAACATCATACTCCTGAACCACTGGCACTGAACGAACCAGCCTTTTACCAACTGTAGGTGGTTCGGCAGGACCCTTAGACAGTGACTGGACAATCTGTATGGCTTTAGCTATTTCTGCAGCAGTTGGAGAGACAATTTTGGACTCAAACCTACTGATTTCTTTGTCTTTTCACTGAGACTGGTTCCTGAACCAGCCTTCCTTTGCCGAGGAAGTCTCGCCCTGGTCAGAGGGCACTCCTCTGGTCCAGTGGGTACTGGACCGGGCTGGCCATCGGTCAGCGGACTTTTTGGCCTCTCGTTCCCTGAGCCGGCCCAATCTCTTCTCCAGGGTGGCTGCAGGGAAATTTTTACACACCTGGCAGTCTGACAGGAGGTGGTCAGCCCCCAGACAATAAACACAAGTGGTGTGTGTGGGTCAGCCTTGGCAAAGGCTTCCCCACAGACATCACAGTGTTGAAACCCAGTGGGCCCGGTTTTTCTTTTGGGTTTCTCAGACATAATGCCAGCCTAACCAAAACTTGCCCTTTGATGGCAGTGCCAGGCAAGACACCCTTATAGGTTCCTAACCATGTCACGGGTATTTGAAAAACCTATTTAAAAGCAAGGTTTTTAGAACCGATAAGAACCGGAACCGCACTCTAAAAGCCCAACCAACACTTTAAAACGTTAATTTAAGCAAACAGATCGGTTCAAAACCGAACCGATAATTGAATTTCCACACAGACTTTAAATTTTCTACTTACGGTTTACGAGATAGAGCTTTTAACCGAAATGCGGTAAAATAAATACTTTTTGCCGGTTCAAATGAACCGAAAATACTCGCTTGAACCGAGAAATGAACCGGTGTGAAGGAGCTGATCTCTGGAGCGACTGTTCAGTGAAGCGGAGTAAAGAACCTGACAGTTTCATTTGAAACTGGCCAGATAGAGCTTTGGTATAGCGCCCTCGCGCTGTGGAACTCCAGACTCTCTGGAGTTAACTCTTTCCTCTCCGGGGCAGTTCAGCTGCAGTGGCTGACTGCATATAGTCATAATATAGCAAGACTTCATGGTGTTTGAACATACTACAATGCACTTAAATACATCTATGTTGCATTTTGAAGCTGGTGGCGGGATACGAACATATGAACATATGAAATTTGCCAGCAGATAAAGGCCTAGAGGTCTATCAAGTCTGCTTGAATGTGCAGCTAGCACCCCTTATTCTGCAGCTGCCCCTCCCTTCCACCCTTCCCCTTCATTAACCCTCCCCCTTGTCCTGTCCCATCCTTGTTTGAAGCAGTCCACTGTTCTACTGCATACCACTTCAGCAGGTAACGCATTCCACCCAGCAACCACCCTCTCTGTAAAAAAGTATCTCCTCATTTCCCTCCTGAACCTTCCTTGCTCCAGTCCCATGTCATGGCCCCTGGAGTCCCTCCTCTCTCCCTTACTTTGAACAGCAGTTCTGTACCTGTCTTGTTTATTCCTTTCATGTATTTAAAGGTTTCAATCATGTCACCCCTGTCTCTCCTCTCCTCCAGTGAGTACATGTTCAACTCCTTCAACCTCCTCTCGTATGATAAGTCCCCCAGCCCCTTAATCATCTTTGTCACTCTGCACTGCACCCCCTCCAGTAATTTAATGTCCCTCTTTAGATACGGACGCCAGTACTGCACGCAGTACTCCAGGTGTGGTCTAACTAATGACCTATACAGTGGCAGAATCACCTCCTCCCTCCTCAAGGATATACCTCTTGCAATACAACCCAGCATTTTGTTGGCCTTTGCAGCTGCCTTCCTACATTGCGCTGGGTTGTTCATTGACCCTGTAATGAGCACACCGAGATCCTTCTCCTCCTCTGTCTGGGCTAGCTGCACTCCCCCTAGCTGGTAACTCCTCCTTGGGTTCTTCATCCCAAAATGCAGCACCTTGCACTTTTTGGCATTAAACCCCAGTTGCCAGGTGTCTGACCAGGTTTCAAGCTTTGCCAGGTCATCCTGCAAGCCCTGCCATCCCCCTAGGTCATCCACCACCGCGCCTACCTTGGTATCATCAGCAAACAGACTGATCTTGCTCTTGATGTCCCATGATATGTCTGCAATGAATATCCCAAACAACACTGGTCCCAACACGAGCCCTGTGGAACACCACTCATCACTGCCCTTGGGTGTGAGAGCTCCCACCCACCACCACCCTCTGTTGCCTTCCTGCAGCCAGTTTCCTACCTATCTCACCAGCTTTGCACCGCCCCTGTGCCTACTAACTTCCTTCCCAGCCTTCCATGTGGCACTGAGTCGAATGCCTTACTGAAGTCCAGATACAGGACAGCCACTGCATGGCCCCTGTCCAGTTGCCTAGTTACCCAGTCATAGAACTCGACCAGGTTGGTTTGGCAGGATCTGCCACGTATGAAGCCATGCTGTCTGCTGTCCTGTAGTCCTTTGGCCTTCAGGAGGGCCACCAGCCTCTCCTTCAGGATAGTCTCCATTAGCTTACCCACGATGGATGTGAGGCTCACTGGTCTGTAGTTTCCCGGTTCATCCTTGGGGCCACTCTTGTGGAGGGATTGTGGGATGCTACAGCTATGTAGTTTACAGTTATTTTTGCAACATTGTTTCTCTCCCCCAGTAATATTTCAGAGTTTAGCATCATCATTTATGAGCTGTGAATCCCATATCCTTTGTGATAGCTCTAGAAATCATTCTTATTCTATACAGCTATATTTTGTACAGTAGAGAATCAAATGCTTTTCTATTTCAGTTTCACTGCTTTCACACTGAGTACAGAATCAGGCTTCTTTAGACTTCCAGGTTAATTTGCATCTGCTTGTTTCTATTTCTAGACTGTGGTTACTGGCTCTGTATTTGGCTAGACTTTGTCTGAGTTTAGCATGTTTAACTGTATGCAGATAAGCAGCTATTGTGGTGTTTTTGTGCAGGGATCTGTAACACTCTAACTTTGCTCGAGTTTTGATTAGTTGTTCCCAGTATAGAATGTATTTGTTTTTCAGGGCTGTCTCTTGTTATCTAAGATGCACTCATGTTTAGTCTTACTTATGTTATAGCATTTGATGTCAATATTACTGTAATCTAAGAGTCAGGCTTGGAAATGGTAGGATTGTTCTGCACTTTTCTGTAGATGGGACCAGAATTTCATTTCATTTCATTTTTATTTTATGCTGAAGGTCTGTGGGCTAAAAGTCCATTTTCACAGACGCCCAATGCTGAACTACGATACATACAACAAAACAAAAAAACAGAGCTAACAAATACAATAAACAAAAATACTTGCAAGAGGAATTTGACATCATATAACCTCTGTAAAGGCAGTAGGGAGAGGGATATGGCAAAAAGGGGTAAGGCCATCAAAAAATGACGGGTAATCCGGGGGGGGGGAGGATCAGCACCCAGAGGCTGCTCTCCTTCTCCGGGTGGGGTGGGATGAGAGTCCCGCTGCGATACCACCACCTGGGTGACCATGAGTGGTGGTGCAGCGAGGACTGCATGTAGCAGGGAGGGTGGACATCCGCCGGGAGCTGGAGCATTAGCACAATGTGACGTGTGTCGCTCCTAGGTTCTCGTATTAAGCGCAGCGGGCGTCCTACGGGTATGGGCAGAAAAAAGGAAAATACCCTCCGGTTCTCCCTGTAGACGGAGCTTCAGGCCCCGATCCCAGGGCCCCTGCCAGCACAGATGACGGATCCCCGACGAAACTCAGTTGCTCAGGGCGGTGGAAGAGGGGCCCCACCTCGTACCTGCCTGGGGGTCAAACCAAGGCAGCGTGGGGGGATGACTGCACCCGATGCCGACAGACAAGCAGGGATGCACAAGGCCGTAGGAGACTCCCGAAGGTGAGAAAGCACCGGGGTGAGAAGGGGACGTAAGAAAAATTTACTCACCTTAGTAATATTGTTTCTTCTAATGGAGTCTTGCTGTATTCTGACAAATTGCAGTGATGTCCAACCTTTGAACTGCCCCAGAGATGAAAGAGTTAACTTTCCATGCCAGGCATGGAACGCTGAGCTCGAGCTCGGTTGAGACTCTGTCTGTTGCTGTTTGATCTCAAACCGTCAGATCTTTACTTAGCTATACTCACTGGGTGTCCTGTGTGGAAACTGTAAACTTACACTAGCCAACTGGCTATAAATATAATAAACAGATTTTTGGTCCCAAAACAAAGACTCAAGTCAGGAAACCCAAAAATGAAACAAACACAACACAGACCCACCCAAACTAAAGGGGTGAGAAATAAGAGGTGGGGCACCTCTCGAGTGCCAACACTGCTACTGCCCACCCACATCCCAAAAACAAGGGTTCTGAGAGGGGAGGTGGAGGGAGGTCAGAATACAGCAAGACTCTATTAGAAGAAACAACATTACTAAGGTGAGTAATTTTTTCTTCAAACAACATGAAGTCTTGCTGTATTCTGACAAATTGCAGACTACCAAGCAGTACCTCCATGGAGGAGAGACAGAACCTACCTAGGAAAAAGGCTCTGAAGCACTGCTGTGCCAAACCGAGCATCACTCCTAGCCTGGATATCCAGAGAGTAATGCTTGGTAAAAGTGTGTACTGTTTTCCAGGTGGCTACTTGACAAATCTCTAAGATAGGAATATCCCTGGCAGCAGCCAGGGAAGCAGCTGTACCTCTGGTAGAGTGAGCCCTCAGGTCTGAGGGTGGAGTCCTACCTAGTTTTTCATAGCAAAATTGAATGCAAGAGACAATCCACCTGGCAATAGATCACTTGGTGGCAGGTTTTCCCTTACCAACTTCACCATAAGTGAGGAATAGTTGGAGGGAGTCAAACCTGTGACCCTTGGTACGCTCTATGTAGTAGCTAAGGGCCCTTTTCACATCCAAACTGTGCAGCCTCCTCTCCCCAGAGGAGGAATGGCCAGTGAAGAAAACAGGGAGAGACATAGACTGGTTAAGGTGGAAGTCTGAAACCACCTTAGTCAAAAACTTCCTATTAGTCCTGAGGACCACCTTATCTCTATGGAAAGAGATAAAATCAGGCTCCACTGACAGGGTTTGTAACTCACTTATGCGCCTGGCAGAAGTGATGGCCACCAAGAAAACAGTTTTCCAAGTCAAGTACTTAAGCTCTGCTGAGGACAAAGGCTCAAAAGAGGGTTGCATCAGCTGGGCAATGCAAACATTAAGGTCCCAAACAGGGGCAGGGTCCCTGAATAGAGGATTGGTATGAAGCAATCCCTTGAAAAATTTAGAGAATACAGGATGGGCTGAAAGGGAAGAAAGCTTGCCTGCTGAAAGGAAGGCAGAGACAGCTGCCAGATGCACTCTTAATGTAGCTGGTCTGAGTCCCAAGCTATTAAGATGAACCATATAGTCCAGGACCGTGGACAGGCTAGCAGACTCTGGGGAAATATGTTTCCCAGAGCACCATATAGAAAATCTTTTCCACTTGGAGTTGTAAGTGTTTCTGGTGGAAGGCTTCCGAGAAGCCTTTAGAATATCCATAACACCTTGAGAGAGGTGCAAATCAGCAAACTCTAACTCTTCAAGAGCCAGGCCTTGAGATTGAGAGATTTGAGATTCGGATACCAAACCCTCCCCTGAGCACATGTTAATAGGTTGTAATTCCTGGGAAGAGATAGGGGAAGGTGGACTGCTAAGGACAACAAGAGAGGGTACCAGGGCTGCCTGGCCCAGTCTGGAGTAATCAGAATCACCTTGCAGGGTTGAGACCTGATTTTGACTAACATTTGAACAGGAGAGGGAAGGGGGGAAGCATACAGGAACTTCCCTTCCCAAATGAGAACTAGGGCATCCAGGGGGACTGAGCCCAACACTGGGGGCCGGCAGCAGAAGAGCAGAAGTTGGTGATTGTCTGGGGCTGCAAAAAGATCTATCTGTGGGGTGCCCCATCTGGAGAAGATCACCTTCAAAACCAGGGGATCCAAGGACCATTCGTGATGGCCCTGAGATATCCTGCTGACAGCATCTGCCAGAGCATTGTCCTTGCCTGGGAGGTGTATTGCTGTAAAAGAGGTGTACAGGGAATAAGCCAGAGACCATAACTTCATTGCCTCCTGTGCACAAGGCCATAGACCGAGTGCCCCCTTGCTTGTTGATACACCACATTGTGGTGGTATTGTCTGTCCTGATCTGAACTACTTTGTTCTGAACAGACTTGGAAAATGCTTGAAGTGCTAGAAACACTGCTCTGAGTTCTAATAGATTGATGTGAAGCAGAGATTCCTGAGGAGACCACAATCCTTGGGTGGTCAGGGGTCCCAAGTGTGCTCCCCACCCCAAGAGGGAGGCATCTGTAGTAAGGATTAGAGAATGAGACTGAGTGACAAAAGGAACTCCCTGTCTTAGATTGTCCTGATCCAGCCACCACTGTAACGCCTGGATCAGGGTTCAAGTCACTGGAATTAGTTTGGTCAGAGGGTCCCTTTTCTGAGACCAAAAGGCTCTCAAGTGGAACTGAGTATCCCTCATTTGAAATCTTGCTCCCTGCACCACTGCTGTAGAGGCAGCCATGTGTCCTAGGAGTTGCAGAAAATGCCTTGCTGGTCGAGACACCTGGGGAGTGAATGAAGAGGCCAGTGAAATAAGGGTCCTTGCCCTGTCCAGTGGAAGGAAGGCTCTTGCTTTTACTGTATCCAGCTCTGCCCCTATGAAGGTGAGAAGCTGCACAGGCTCTAGAACTGACTTTGAAAGATTCAGCAGGAAACCTAGCGAAGTGAGCAGTTGCTGAGTTATCTGTAGGTGTAACTTGACTTGGTCTGGGGACTGGCCTACTATGAGCCAGTCATCCAGGTATGGAAATATGGAGATCCTTTTTCTCCTTAGGAAGGCAACTACTACTTCCATGCATTTTGTGAACACCCTTGGAGCAGAAGTTAGGCCGAAGGGCACTGCTCTGAATTGGTAGTGGCCTGAGGGCAGCTCGAACCTGAGGTACTTTCGGTGGGAGCTTCGGATGAGAATATGGAAATAGGCATCCTTGAGGTCCAGTGAGACTAGCCAGTCCCCTGGCCTTAGAGAGGATAGAATTATTCCCAGAGTCACCATTTTGAACTTTGGCTTTAAAAGGTGCTTGTTTAAATATCTGAGATCCAGGATGGGCTGCCATTCTCCTGTCTTTTTGGGGGTTAGGAAGTACCTGGAGTACAATGCTTTCCCTTTGTGTAGGGATGAGACCCTCTCTATGGCTCTGAGAGCCAAGAGGGAAGAGACTTCTGCCTCTAGGGCAAGTGCCTCTGAAGGATTTGCAGGTGGAAAGGATCTGGTTCTCATCTTTGGAAATTTTTTGAAGCTGAGAACCAGTCCCAGGCTTACTACTTCCAGGACCCATTTGTCTGATGTTAAAGACATCCAGTCCTGGACAAAGTAAGCCAGCCTGCCCCCTACAGGTGGTGGAGAATCGGCCCTGGCAAACCCATCAGGGTGCCTGTTTGGCAGGGGCTTTAGGCTGAGGGGTGGAAGCAGGTCTGCTTGTACCCCGTCTGCCTCTCCCTCAAAAGAACCCCCCTATGAGCATAAGCAGAAGAGGAGGCCTAGGCTTGGTAGAAAGGCCTATGAAAAGGCCTGCCCCTGCCCCTGGGATGCTGCCTCTGAGGAGTGGCTTGCCTTTCCTTGGCCTGAGCACTCCTGTAGGTGGTCCTGTATTCATCCATTTTCTTCATGTAGTTCTCTGTTTGCTACCCAGAGAATTACCCACAACAGGAAAATCCATGGCCTTAGTCTGGGTATCCTGAGACAGGCTAGTACATCTGAGCCAAGCCATCCTATGAAGGGCCACAGATGTAGCCATGACTCTAGATGAAACATCATTGGAGTCCACTGCAGCATGGAATTGCACCTTGGGATGCCTCAATACCATCCGCAGCCACCTGTTCCAGCTCCTTGGCAAGCTGGCCAGGGATTTGTTTAGCTAAAGCCATTACAGTGACCCAACTAGATTTCTGATATCTAGCTGTATAGGCCATATAATTAGCCTGCCTGAGTCCCAAGGATGCTGCCATGTACTGTTTCTCTGCCATGGCATCAATCCTCCTGGAGTCCTTATCTGGGGGGTGGGTGTGAAGCCAAGGGTATATTTGCCTTATCACAGGCTGCAGCCTGCACTACCCCAACATGGCTGCATTGCTGGGTAAGGAACTCCGTATCTGAGCCTGAGAGAGTATACCTCTTGTCCATTCTCTTGTCCACAGGAGGTATAGAATTAGGAGTCTTTAAAATTGTTATTGTCTGTTTCCCAAAGGACTTATGAAGGGGAACAGACAGCCTCCTGGACTCTGGGATATTCATCATTTCAACGTAGTCAGGCTCCTCCTGGTCATTCACAGCTTCTTCCATAGGAAGCTGAAGAGTTTCAGCCACTTTTTTGTAAAACATAAAATGGGAAGGGGACTCAGAAAGCCTAGGAGGAGACACTCCTGAAGGTCTGTCTGGGGAGATGTCCAGGTCAATGGGCACATCCAGACTTTCATAATCAAACTCACTTGCCTCATACTTTCCTACCTCCTCCTCTGGTTCATAAAATTCCTCTAAATTATAAAGTGGAACAGGGGGAACCGACCGAAACGAGCGCCTTCCTAAAGATGCCAGTTCGGTCGGAACCAGGGATAGCGACTGAACAATCCTTATCACTTTGGCTATTTCATCAGCGGTCGGAGAAAGAACTTGTGGATCCACACCGGCCGATTTATCCCTTCTTGTTCTTTTAACTGGAACCGACTCCTCGGAGTCAGTTCTCCTTTTGCCCGAAGAAGTTTCGCCCTGGTCAGAGGGCACTCCTGGTTCAGTTGGAACCGAACCGGGCTGGCCATCCAGGTCAGCGGACTTCTTGGCCTCCCTTTCCCTGAGCCTACCAACTCTTTTTTCCAGGGTAGCTGCAAGAAAATTTTACAAATCTGGCAGTCTGAATCGAGGTGGTCAAACCTCAGACAATAAACACAGGTGGTGTGGGGATCAGCCTTAGCAAAGACTTCCCCACACACACTACAGTGTTGAAACCCAGTGGGCCCGGTTTTTCCTTTGGGTTTCTCAGACATGGCCAGTCCTATCAAAAACGTACCCATTTTTCGGCAATCCGCCAGGCAAGACACCCTTATCGGTTCCTGGCCGTGTTACGGGTCATGGAAAAAACTGTAATAAAATCCGTTTCGTTTAGAACCAATAAGAACCAGTTACCACACTCTAAAAGTAGAATAAACTTTTTTTAGAACAACCTGATCGGTTCAAACCAAACCGATCCCACGTTTACAAGTTCCACACAGAATAATAACAAAAAATAAGCCTATCTAGTACTCACGAAACCACAGACAGAGACTGAACCAATAGGTTACGGTTTAAATTCGGTTGAAAACCGAGAAAAACGGTACTTTAACCGACAAATTGAACCAAGCAAAGGAGAAAATCTCCAGAGTGACTGTTCAGTGAGGCGCAGTAAAGAATCTGATGGTTTGAGTTCAAACAGCAACAGACAGAGTCTCAACCGAGCTCAAGCTCAGCGTTCCATGCCTGGCATGGAAAGTTAACTCTTTCATCTCCGGGGCAGTCCAAAGGTTGGACATCACTGCAATTTGTCAGAATACAGCAAGATTTCATGTTGTTGAAAAAGAAAGTGTAAAAAAAAAAAATAATGAAGGTGATGAGTACCAATGCCTGTAGCCTAGGTAACAAGCTCCCAGAACTGGTGGTCTTGATGGAAGAGGGATGCCTGGATATCAAGGCAGTCACTGAAACATGGTACACAGAGGACCATGACTGGTATATAAACATACTAGGGTACACAATCTACAGGAGGGACAGGGAGGGTAGAAGAGGAGGAGAAGTAGCTCTCTATGTAAGGGAAGGGATCAAAGCAATGGAACAAAAGAGTAAACATGGAGGAGAGGAGGCACTGTTGGTCACCCTGGAGACTGGAAATGGCACCATAATCCACACTGGGGTTGTATACAGACCCCCATCTCAGGGGGAGGAAATGGACAAGGAAATGACAGAAGGCATTCTTAGGATGGCAGAGAAAAGAGAGATACTGTTGATGGGGGACCTGAATATGCCAGATGTTAACTGGAGCACCTTTGCTGCAACCACATCCAAGAGCAGGGCCATTTTCGATGCCCTACAGGGGGCATACCTCAGACAGCTAGTGTTGGAACCCAATCAGGAAGGAGCAATCTTAGACATGGTACTCTCAAATGGGACGGAGAGAGGATCTCAGATCTAGAAGTGGATAGCCATCTGGGAACAAATGACCACCAAACAATGTGGTTTATGGTAAATTCAGCTGCAGAGTCAAGCCATACAGCAGTGAGGGTACTGTACTTCAGGACAGCTGACTTTGTCAAAATGGGAGTGACTCAGAAAAGCACTAGCAATCAGGTAAGAAGGAGGGGTGGAGCAACAATGGGGAAACATCAAAACTGCCATCACAGAAGCAATAAGCCTTTGTGTGAGGCAAATAAACAAATCAAAATGAAAGAAAAAATGACTATGGTTCTCAAAAGAGATGGTGGGGAAGGTTAGGTAGAAAAAGATAGCATTTAGGAAGTATAAGGAAACACAGAAGGAGCAGGACAGTTAAAGCAGAAGGAAGCAAGGAAGGCGGTCAGAATAGCAAAGACCCACACAGAGGAAAAGATAGCCAACTTGGTTAAGAAGGGGTATAAAACCTTTTATAGGTGCATTAGAGAGTGTAGAAAGACAAAAGGAGGGACAGTGAGGATGAATAAAGGGGACGGTGGGTGGGCAGAGAGGGACAGTGAAAAAGCAGGGATACTGAACAAATACTTCTGCTCAGTATTTACAAAAGAAGAGGAGGGGGAGGTATCTAATCCAATCTAATCAATAGAAGCACTCTGGATAGGGGGGTGGTCGATCCTAGTCCTTTCAAAGAAGAAAGGGTCCTGAAAGAAATCCTAAAACTGAAGGTGGACAAAGCAATGGGGCCTGATGGGATTCACCACAGAACTGTAAAAGAATTAAGGGGAGAACTAATGACACCACTGACAATCCTTTTTAATAAATCATGGGAGGATGGTGTGGTACCTGAGGAAGGGAGGAGGGGGGATATGATTTCCCCTTCACAAAAGTGGGTGCAAAACAGAGGCAGGAAACTACAGACCTGTTAGTTTGACCTTAGTTGTACGGAAAATGATGGAATCACTTCTAAAGGAAAGAATTGTTAAGTACCTAGAAGCCAGTGGGGCACAGGACCAAAGGCAGCATGAATTCACAGAGGGAAGGTCATGTCAGATGAATGTAATTGACTTCTTTGACTGGGTGACCAACGTTGTAGACCAGGGAGGGGCTGTGGACATGGCCTACCTAGACTTTAGCAAGGCATTTGACACAATCCCGCACAAAAGATTAACAAACAAATTAGCCAGCCTGGGAGTGGGTCCCAGGGTGGTATCCTGGGTGAAACACTGGCTGGACAACAGGACAAAGAAGGTACTAGTAAACGGAGTCCACTCTGAAGAAAGGGGGGTTACTAGTGGGAAACTGCAGGGTTCAGTACTGGGTCAGGTCCTTTTTAATGTTTTCATAGGTGACATTGCAGAGGGACTGGAAGGAAAAGTATGTCTCATTGCAGATGACACAAAGATCTGCAACAGGATTGATACACAAGGGGGGATGGAAAGGATGAGAAGGGACTTGGCACGGTTGGAGGAATGGTCAGAAGTATGTCAGCTTGGATTCAATGCAAAGAAGTGCTAAGTAATGCACCTGGGAAACAAAAACCCAGGGAAAAAGTACACAATGGGGGGGTATTAACAACAACAAAAAAAGAAAGGGACCTGGGAGTAGTCATATCAGATGATCTAAAGGTAAGCAAGCTATGTGAGAAGGCAGTAGGGATGACTGGGGGGATATTGGGATGTATAGGGAGAGGCATCACCAGTAGAACACAGGAAGTGGTTATCCCTCTGTACAGATAGTTGGTGAGACCCCATCTGGAATACAATGTCCACTTCTGGAGACCCCATCTCCGCAAGGACATAGACAAGATGGAGGCAGTCCAGAGGAGGGCAACTAAAATGGTGCAGGGTCTGCAACAGAAGCCACACAAAGAGAGACTAAAGGAGCTTTAATATATATATATATATATACCCTTGAGGAAAGGGGGGGCATGCTAGAAACGTTTAAGTACCTCAAGGGAATCAACAAAGTCCAAGAGGGTAGCATCTTTCAGAAAAAGAGATGTGCAAGAACAAGCGGGCACAGTTTGAAGATAGAAGGGGACGGCTCAGGGGCAATGTGAGGAAGTATTTTTTCACAGAGAGGGTGGTGGACGCATGGAACGGCCTTCCTGAGGAGGCTGTGGGGTCAAAAACAGTGGGGGAATTCAAGAATGCATGGGACAGACATAAGGCAATTCTTGTGGGAGGTAGGAAGAAATAGGCTGTTGGTTAACTAGGATCTGCAGCTTATCCTGTAGGTAGGGAAATGGGCAGACTAGGTAGGCCAAGCGGTCCTTATCTGCCATCAAAGTTTATGTATTTTATGTTTCTATGAGATTCATCTTAAAAGTAGCTAACTTTGAACAGCTGACAACAGCACTGGGTAAGCTATTATATAATTTAACTGCAGAGAAGGCTAAGGAATTTTGCACAAATGTAGTGTGACAAAGGGAGATTAAAAAGGAATTTCTGTTCTGCAACCTTGTGTGTTCAAGGCAACAATTCCTAGTATACATACTGATTAGGCTTTTAGGTAACAAACCCAAATGAATCTTATGCATCAACAATAGTGATTGAAAACTGAAGCATTCAGTCAGGGACAGACAAATAAATGAATTACAGTATAAAGATGACAATGATGCGTCAACCTAAGCTGACCAGTAGCAAAATGTAATATACTATGGTATGTGGTATGAAACTTGGACAACATTTTTTCTGAAGTATATGAATAAACTACCTTGCCGTAGTCTAATACAGACAATAATAGACTGTGTGTAATAGTATGTCTATCTGGACGATTTCTGTTTATTATATATAAGAAACCAAGTCACCTATGAAATTTATTTATTAAATCAACCATGTGCTGCTCAAAAGAAAGATGTTTTTGTTTTTACTAAATTTAACACTAAATTATGTGTTTCAAACCAGTGGTGTAACTTACTGAAGTCAAATTGTAAAGTTTTTTGAAGTAATGGTAAATTATACCCTGAACAAAAAAAAAACAGCATTGTCAGCACATAAAATTAATTCTGATGTGTAAATAGATGTGACAATGAAGTAACAAAAAGTGAAAACAATAAATGACCAAGTATGGAGCCCTGAGGGACTCCACACCTTACGGCCGATTCTGTAGAACCATAACCATTTATAAGGGTTCTTCAATTATGATTGGAAAGGTAATTTCCAAACCAGGTGATCACATTGTCAGAAAGATGAACAATGGGTAACAGTTTAAGGCGCTTAGCGTAGTCCACCAGTTTGAATGCCTTGGCGAGGTCCACAAAGGCTGACGCAACATATTTTCCATCATCGATTGCTTTGATGACATGACCTGTGAACCTCACCAAGGTAGTCTCAGTATTATGTTTAGGCGTAAAATCATGCTGAGACTCCGCCCAGAGCCCATAATCCTCAAGATGCTCCATCACCGGCTCTGACACGATTTTCTCCAATATTTTTGAGTGTGGTGAAAGTAATGAAATACTAACATACTAAAATGCCAGCAGAATAGGCCTAACGGTCTTTCGTGTCTGCTTGTTTGGTCAGCCCTTACCCTGGGAGCTGACCTTACTGCCCCCGCTCGCCCTCTCTGGCTTCTCCCTTCCCAGTCCTGGATATTCTCACTGCACAGGACTTTGCTTCCAGGACCCTTCCCCTGTACCTGCCCCACCCCCTCTTGAACCCCTCCACCGTCCTCTGCTTCCACCAGCCCCCTGGGCAGCGCCATGGCTCCCCACCTCTCAGTGAAGTAGCACCTCCTTTCTCCCTGAATCTTCCCCTTCCAACTTCCACCGTGCCTCTCTAGTTGCCCCCCTCCTTCCTTCGGAGCACCCTGACTGCTCTTCCTCTATTTACCCCCTTCATGTACCTGAAGACCTCTATCATGTCCCCCCAGTCCCTTCTCTCTTCCAATGTGTACATATTTAGCTCTTCAAGCCTCTCCCCATAGGTCCTGTCCCCCAAGCCCCAGATCATTTTGGTTGCCCTCCTCTAGACCCTCTCCAGGAGTTTGATATCCCTCTTTAAGTGTGGCCTCCAATGGGACGATAATTATTATTTGTTTTGGAACCAGATTTGAATATGGGCCTTACTGTAGCAGTCACCATGACACAGGGAGAAATTAAACAATTTAGTTAATAATGGAGCAAAGTGGTGAATAACCTTTTTTAGTATCCAGAAATCTATATTGTCTAATCCAAGACTTGGTTTTGAATTCATTTTAGTTACCTAATTGAATATGTCTTTAGCTGATCAATAATGGAAATAAAGTTTGGAAATAATACCATTATTACCCACATCAAAGGTTGTTATATTGGGGAGCATAGTGGAAACCCCCGTTCCCTCATACTGGTTTTGCAAACTTGGTCTAAATGTCTCCAAATTAGAAAAATGTATATTAAAAGCTTCAGCAACCCCATTTGGATCTGTAGTTAAAGTTCTTTCCTTTTCTAATACATAGCTTTCTGTCCCTTTACATTTGCCCATAATAGTATTACGGGTTTTCCAGGTGGCCTCTATATTGTTGTTATCTTCTGTCAATTTTCATTTAAACAATTCTGCCTTCACATATGGCTGACTGACATCTGTTTCATAGTTCTTTATACTTCAATTGATGGTCTGTTTTGGGTATTTCTATATGTTTTCCAGGCCTTATTACAAAGTCTAATTAATTTGAGTAGCTCAGGAGTAATCCAAACATTATTATCTCCCTTAACCCTAACAGATTTTTTTAGGGGGAGCAGCTTGTCACAGTTAGCCAAAAAATACGCACAGAAAATGTCATATGTAATGTTAATATCCTGGTTGTTATCTAAAAAAGACCAATCTATCAGTAACATTTCATAACAGAATTTCTGCTCATCAAGCGCTTTAAGATGGCAATAAACAGGTCTTATGCACCCTTTTCAGAGCTTTAGCGACCAGTCACAATACACAGCACAGTGGTCACCGATTCCATCCGGATAAACCCCAGAGGCGACAATATGAGACGCATTGTTGGTAATAGTCCAGTCTAACAGGGATTCATAACCTGTTCTGTAATTGATTAGCATGGGATCAGTGATCACCTTGTGCTTAATATCTAGGATGTTGGGAAGAGAAACCCCATTTTATTTATTTATTTTTTTTATTTATTTCTGTCTTTGGTAACTGGGTAAGTGAACTGATCCAAAGGACCATTTTCAGTCACGACCCGGGCCACATAGTGGCAGTCAACAAGAAGAAATACAATACAATGGTACAGGCACACCGAAAAATACATTTCTTGGTACAGTACACACCTCAACATGTGGTCAAAAAAAGTAGTACATGCAGCGTTGTTCACTACGTACATACAGTAATAATAGAATACAGGCAAGCAGATGCAGGTAAGCAGAAATTATTAGAGTGTTACAAGGCAGATTTCAGCTAAATTAAAATTACCAAGAATAATAATTTCTCTATTAGTTAGCAATATGAGAAACTTAGTAAAAAAAGTTGGAATTCCCAATTTGGAATTATCTGGGGGGAACATAAACATTACAGATTGTTATAGTGTTATTTATACCAAGTTTAACTGCAATTGTAAGAGACTCACATAACAGGTCATCTGGAATAATGAATAGCTCAGTAGCAGTAAGATGGTCCGGTACATAAAACAAACAACCATCCCCTCTCTTACCCACCCTCTATTTTCTAAATATTGTGTAACCTTGTATTTGTATTTCTTGGTTAGAGATTTCTCGGTAAGCCATGTTTCCATAAGAGCTAAAACACTGTGGGCAGGATTCACAAAGGTCTTGCGCTCTGCGCATCTTGGATGCCCCGGCGTACATGAGATGTGCTGAGCACCAAAAGTGGTATTCACAGAAGATGCACCGGGGGATGCTCCCAGCACATCACTTCTGTGAATACCATTGTTGTGCCCAGCCCTAGATGCGCTGGCACAACCCCCCATTTGAGCTGGGTACACAATGGGGCAACACATCCCCTGATTCGCTTTGCCAAAAGATGCCACTCAAAGCCACAGACATGCAAATGGGTCCATTAGGCATGCAAGGTACAATGGGGCCATTTGCATGTCATTATGGCCACATTTGCATGTGTATTGCAGGGATGTGCCTGGCAGTATGAGCTGGGCACCCTGCAATAACTATGGGCCACACACATAGCCCCTGGGAAGTAGGTAGCACCCCCACCCATCCCCTGCCAAACACCGGCTGTCTGGATGCCTGCAATGGAGCCCTGGTGGTCCAGTGGTCCCCCCACCTGTCTGACACCCAATAGCATGCCGCACACTGTGGCATTACAGACTGTAGTGCTGAACCCACCCATGCCCGATACCATGATGGCATGCCGCACACTGTGGTTGTATTGCATGAAGAGCAGAACCCCCTTGCCAACCTGATTGCAAGGTCCCTGTACACCCCAAAGCACCCTGGTGATCCAGTGGACCCCCCACCCACACAGGCACACCATCCCATCCCACTTCCCCCATCCCAGCATGGTCCTAAGGTCGGCAGGCAGCCAAACCCACCCGCATGTCACCACAGCCACCCACCGACAGAGCTGTCATGAATGACAGCTACTATACATCTGGAAGCCCATTGGAGGATCCAGCCAACCAATGAGCTAGCAATGTGTACTGTAAATGGTCATTCAACGGCCATGGCGGCATGCAATTGGGTTTGGCTGCCTGCCGACCTTAGGACCATACCAGGACGGGGGTTTGGGGAGGGACAGGGGTGCCTATGTGGGTGGGGGGTCCACTGGACCACCAAGGTGCTTTGGCGTGTATGGGGACTTTGCGATCTGATCAGCAGGGGGGTTCATCTCTTCACACAATGCCGCTGCAGTGTGTGGCATGTCATCTTGGTGCCAGGCATGGGGGGGTTCAGCCTTACATTCTGTAATGTCACACTGTGCAGCATGCCATCATAGTATTGGGCATGGGGGGTCAGCACTAGCTTCTGTAATGCCGCAGTCTGTGGCATGCCATCATGGTATCGGGCATGGGGGGAGTTCAGCACTTCCTTCTGTAATGCCACAGGGTGTGGCAGATGCTCGGGGAGCTGGGCAAGGGGGTGATCACTGGACTGCCAGGGTGGGTAGGCTGCCATGCTGCTGTGTGCAGTATGGCAGCCTTCCTGTGGGTGGCCACCCACTTACGTCTACTTGAAGTAGACTTATCTCTTAAGGGCGCATATCCGGACTTGCTCCGGGGATGCGCCTCCAGGATGAGTTGTGAATAGAGCTGTGCACCGTATGCATGGGCACACCCCCTTCTCAACCCCTCCAGATGCGCTGCATAACATTATGTGTGGTGTGCAGTGTATCTGCAATGCTTTGGCACATTGGGGATGCACCGGCACATCAGACCCCTTCCAGAATTGCACCAGTGTGCAACTTAGGGATATGCCCACACATCCCAGTTGTGTTGGGTGCATTCCTTTTGTGAATCCTGCCCCTAGTTTGTTGTCAACTACTCAACAGTCTATCAACGACTTTTTTGCCATCAGACTCTGAACATTAAGATGAGCTACCTGGATAAATGAAGCAATTGTGTCTGAACCTGTATCCAATACAACTGAATTAACAACTGGACCAAGGTTAGGATGTACAGAGCCAGACATCATAAGTACCAACAATAAAACCTGTCTATATCTGTAACCAAGCACAAACTTTTTAAAACTTGCCCTATGACTATTGTTAGTTACATTGGAGATAAAGTTATCCCTTACAAATTTGAAACAATATTGTAAATGTGCCAACTGTATAACTGAGTAACCCCCAGTTAAAATACTTTTACTCAATTCATGCGTTGTGTGAGTCTCCCTAGCCATTAACCTTGTGGTCTTGTGTGGCCTATTTTGGAAAGTATGGAAAGAGTTCAAACCTTGTGGACCACTGAGATCAGTTTACTCTGCTTGTAAATGTTCAACCCCAGCCCTTAAGATAACTAAAAACATTAAGACACTTTACAGTTTAAGTTCCATTTTTATCCACCCTTTAGCTAGCTTATTAATTTAGAAACAACCCAGAACATTTTTATAGCAGCCTCCCACTGTAGACTCTTTTTTCATTTTTGACAATTTAGCAACAGATGAAATCATCCTAATTCAGCACTGCAGCCTTTACTGCGAGCATTTCTCTGATTCTTTAGTGTGCTCTTACAAAATAGTAAGTGCTTTCTTTCTGCTGGGGTTTTGCCCCATTTTGCATAGTCTGGGTTTATTGTTGCTTCCTAAACTTTACTGCCACATAAAACGATTGGACGAATTGTGCTGTCATATAATATTACCCATGGCTTTATAGATGGGTGAAGCCATTTCTTCATACAGTAGCATAGAAGGCACAGAGTGCTTTTACTTGTAAGGAATTTACAGCCAGATTACATTATTATTTTTATGTTTGCATGCACGCATGTGCAAGAAACATAGTGCCAACATCGGAGTTTTTGGAGGTGTGTCAGCCCTCTTCCATATCAGTCAGTGTGTCTGCAGGCGCAGCCGCAGTTCTCCAATGCCTGCTGGAGCTATCAATGACAGCTCCAAAACGCAGTGTCGCACAGTTGAAAGGGAGCTACGCTTGCGAGCAGCGCATCAGATATCGCCTGGTCATGCACGCCCCCACACACACACACACACATGCTGCGGTTGCCCCCAATGCACACACTGTATAGCCGACGGGGTGCCCAATCCCATCAGCTGTGCAGGCCCTCGAAACACAGTTTCATATGCCACCTGGTGCTCACCCCAGTGCCGGTTACACGTCAGAGCAGCCACAGGGTGCCCAACTCTGCCGGCCCACTGTGTGTCCTCTCCCTTAGTACAGGGTGCCATGCTGGGAGCCCACCCCAAGGTGGCAACAGATGCCATGGCCAGGTGCCCAGTCCCCGTCAGCCCACGCCCCAGCCGCCCTTCCGCTGCTGGAGTGCCCACCCCAGCGGGCAAACGTCCCGCATCATCGCATAAAAAAAAAACCTGAAAATCAAAACGGTCCCTTGCTGTGTCTGCCCCCACCCGCGCCCACCCACTGCGCACCCTGCCTCTCACATCCTCCTCACCCCATACTTACCTCCGGAGCTCGGCGCGACGATCTTCAGCGATCGAACATGTCTGCACTCTTCAAAGCCGATCGCTAACTGAGGAAATGCTGGTAAGGTATAATGGGATAGATAGGGTTTTTTCACTTTATTGCATATCTCAGGTATTTTTGGATTTGCACCAAATTTCAACATGGGGATTTTGGGACCCCTTTCATGAATGCTGTCACTGTCATGGCATTACTGGTCTCGAAGGTGATTGCGAGCCACTGTGCAAAATCACCTTTCCAGAATGATTAATGAAACGACACTGCCAGTGTTCATAAGTGGGCTCTCAAAAAGCCTATTTTGAAAATTTGGAGGAAAAATTCTAAAATGACTGTTTTACGGCGTGCGTAGCATAGTTCCTACGCACACCTGTGCGTGCGAATTTTCAATATTTTCACTCCAGATTTTCAACACTGCCATTTTACCACACCTTCTTATGAGCAGTACAGCTGTCATTTTTCACATCTCACCCAAAATGTGCTTTCGCTTCTATGTAGCTACATAATGGCGCAGTCGGTGTGCAAAATCAATGCACGGGACACATTAAGAAAATCACAGTGACACGTTCATGAGCAGAGGTGTTAAATGGCTATGTTGAAAATTTGATGAAAAATTCTAAAATGACTGTTTTATGAGCGCAGTTGCGAGTTCCTACACACACTCGTAAGTTTGCGAATTTTCAATATTTTCACCCAGATTTTCAACATTGCCATTTTACCACACCTCCTTATGAGCAGTACAGCTATCATTTTCACATCTCACCTAAAACGGTTTCCGCCAGCGAAAAAGCACGGCGCAGTCGGTAAAGGTAAATCAATGTGCGGCTACATTACACGTAAAATCACAGTGACACTGTTCAAGAGCAGAGGTCTTAAATGGCTATGTTGAAAATTTGGTGAAAAAATTCTAAAAATGACTGTTTTACTTAGTGTGTTGAGAGTTCTTACGACCCAGAAGTTCGCAAATTTTCAATATTTTACCCAGATTAACATTGCCATTTTACCACACCTTCTTATGAGCAGTACAGTTGTCATTTTTCACATCTCACCCACAATGTGTTTTTGCCCATGTAGCGCACAATGGCGCAGTCGGTGTGTGCAAATCAATGTATGGGACACGTTAAGAAAATCACAGTGACACTGTTCATGAGCAGAGGTCTTAAAATGGCTATGTTGAAAATTTGGTGAAAAATTCCTCAAAAATGACTGTCTTAGGATGCATGTTACTGCGTGAGTTCCTACGCACGCTGGCAAGTTTGTGAATTTGTAATATTTGTGCCACCAGATTTTAACAGTGCCATTTTACCGCACTTCCTTATGAGCAGTAATAGCTACCATTTTTCACATCTCACCCAAAATGTGTTTCCGCACATGTAGCGCACAATGGTACAGTCAGTGTGCGAAAACAATGTTTGGGACAGATTAAGAAAATCACAGTGACACTGGTCATGAGCAGAGGTCTTAAAATGGCTATGTTGAAAATTTGATGACAAAACTCCGTAAAATGACTGTGTTATGAGTGAGCATTGCGCAGTTTCCATGCACCCTTGTAAGTTCATGAATTTGTAATATTTTCAGTCCAGATTTTCGCCAGTGGCATTTTTCCACACCTACTTATGAACAGTACAGCTGTCATTTTCCACAACATGGCCGAAATGTGTTTTCACACTTTCAGCACAGAAATGCATGGTCGCTATTGGAAATCATTGTTCGGGACAGATAAAGAAAATCACACTGACACTGTTCATGATTGGAAGTCCCAAAATGCCTGTGTTAACAATCTACTGTAAAAAAAAACCCAAACTAGTTACATTACGGGTGTGCGTTGCACAGTTTCTACGCATGCTCGTGACTTCACCAGTTTTTTTTTAAATTTTCACAGCAGATTTTCAACATTGCCATTTTTTACACCTCCCATGAACAGTACCGCTGTCATTTTTCACATCCTGTTCAGAATGTGTTTTTGCACCTGTGGTGCCAAATGCCATAGTCGCTGTGCAAAAGCAGTTTTCGCTAACAAACTGACATTGCCACTGTTCATGAGGTGGGGTCACAAAAAAAACATGTTGAAAATTTGGAGTGAAAATACCAATGAATGCCTGAGGCGTTAGGGTTTCCAACCATAACGCCCCACCCTGTAGAGAATGACAGGCATCAGGGGTGTGACTTGGGATTCTTGCCTGTTATGCTCATACCATTCCACCTCCACCCACACCCTGCAGCCAGTGAGAGGCATCAAGGTGTGCCTCGGACTCTTCAGGCCCAAACTTCACCCCATTCTCCTATACCGCACCCATCTCACCGTATTTCCTGATAGAATGGGGTGCGATAAGGGCCAAAGACCCCGAGGCACACCATGACACTTGTCAGTGTCTGCAGGGTAGGGTGTGGTGAAATGGCGTGGTCGTTATGCCTGACGACCCAAAGGCACACCCCAATGCCTGTCACTCTCTGCAGGGTGGGGATGGGGCTGGCTTCAGTTCAATACTTTGCTGCCATTCCTATTATGCAGCTCTGTAACTTCTACACTACCAATGCCAATGCCAGCAAGCAAATATTCGGCATTGAAAAATGCTTGTTTTAACCAGAAGAGACACACTAAGCTGAAAGCTTGTTTACAGGTGCGACCTGGGAGCACAAGGAAATTAAGTGACTTGCTCAGGATCACACAGTATGCAAGTGGGGGGGCTATGGGATTCAAACCCAAGTCTCCGGGTTTGCAGCTCAGAGCCTTAAACCATTGTGCTATACTGTCTCTTTAAATTAAAGGGTTAAAGCTCCCTGATGCACTTATTGGTAGGCCAGGGTAACTACAAAGCAGGGTGTGATCTATTTAATTACCATTAATATGAAATTCTATGTTTCATTTTTTTTACTTTTTCTGGAAGATAATTTTAGTCTTATTAAGGTTTACCTCTTCCGGTGACGTCAGCAGCCTGAATGGCAGCCTAGAGCCGGAGATCTCATCAGCCTAAAAACAAATCGATAGGCATCCATAACAAACAAGATGCAGTCTCCAGCCAAAATAACGAGATCGAAAGCAGGAGCTAACAAAAACACACAGACCCCGGCTCAGAAACTTCAATTGATGCTGCAAGGTGAAAAAGGACCGAGACAATCGGGGCCTACCGAAGAGGAGGATACTATGGTGGTGGATGCAGGGCCAGACGAAGAATGCTCGCAGCTAGTGGCTTCGATTCTGCAAACAGCCAAAACGGTGCAGAAAATAGATACCTCGCTGATGGAGTTACGTTCCGATATTAAAAAAATCGAGCACAGAACGGATAAGCTGGAACTAGGGATGGCCACGGTCTTGGAACAGGCAGACCGTCACGACCGTTTACTGCTGTTCTTAATGGCAAGGGAGAGGGAGATGCGGGCCAAAATCGATGATCTGGAGGGACGGAGCAGGAGACAAAATCTTCGAATTTATGGTATACCGGAAGGAGCTGAAGACGGAGCTACTGATGCAATCACTTACCTACACAAGCTGTTGAAAGAGTTATTAAAGTTACCTCCAGAGCTGGACCTCGCTATGGATCGGGCACACCGCTCCCTCGTTCAGCGTCCTGTAGGCCCCAACGCCCGTCCTAGATCTTTTGTTGTAAGGCTGACCAACTATGCTTCAAAAGAAAAGATCCTTAAAAGGGTTTGGAAACAGCAAAAAATTATGCTTGGAGCTCATCGAATAATGGTGGACAATGATTACACGGCGGGAGTACAGGAAGCCCGACGCGCCATGTGGTCCGTCCTGAAGCAGCTTAGATCCAGAAACTTAAAGGCGCAGATGCTGTTCCCTGCGTGCAAGCGAGTGGAGACAAAACTAGGTATTAAAATTTACGAAGATCTCTTAGAAGCCAGGGACTATTTGGAAGAGATTGGCATTCCGGTATCAGGTCTGGAGAAAGAATGAAATCGAAAAGGAGCTGAGGCGCTCAGCATGGTCGGTGGTGCATAAAGGGCTGACACGGCATGCTAACCCACACACTACCAATCTCCGAGCAGATGTTACAGCGCTCCTTAAGCCATACGTGTCAGCAGTGCAACTGACTGATTTATCTCCACAGGAAACTCTGGTGATAGAGGCGAGACTGAATAATGCTCCTAACACGGAGAGCTGCGAGGAGATATGTGCACCAGTTACTGGGGATCCAAATTGTAAAATGTAGACAGAGACATTCACAGAGCTGGACATAACAATGAGAAGTGAGACCAGCATCGGGGTTGGGAGATGAAGAACCGCATTGGAGGAAGTCAAGGTTTGTACTGGGGTGCTGAAGGTTCCGGGGGCTGACTCTCTCCTTCCTCCAGTTTCCTTCGTTGTTGCTTTGTTCCAGTTGGTGTTCTGCGGGATGGGGGTTTCCCCTTCGTCCTTCCTTTCTCTCCTCTTGCGTGTGGGGCCTGGGGAGCGCGGGAGACTCGGAGAGATCTGGAGGGGGTGTGGGGATTCGACTGCTGTGGTAACGGCCTAGTGAATAGCGCCCAGAAGGGTAAGACATTGAATCGGACTCCAGCGGGATGAGAGGGTGGGGGTGAACTGGTTGACAATGACAAGAGTTTCGCTTGGGAGGAAGAGGGGACGGAACAGTAGTAGGATGCGATCTGCCCTGCTTAGCTGGGCAGTTGGGAAGGCACAGTACTTGTTTCTCGTCAAACCATGGGGGGGGGCTGGGAAAGGCTGGTATGTAGAACGGGGATCTCTGGGTCTCTAGTACCTGCATTAAAATGGGGATAAGGCTGGAAAAGAGATATCTCTATAGTTCAAAATGAGCATCACCTGCCTATTGGTGGTGCTGACGTCGCTATTACCTCAGAGCCCTGGGCCAAGACCCAAAAATGGTGCTCTCAAGAGGATAAGTCCAGAACAACATACAGGGCTTAGTGTCCCAAGTGGGATGCAAACCAGTCCTACCACGGGTAGTTGGACTGACCTAGGAAGTTGGAATTCCTTAAAGGGGAATATTACCTCTCTGTTGGGACTCATAGACCCAAAACAGACATTAATAAAGGGGAAAAATAAGAGGAGAGGAAAAGCATCCAATAGCTCACGGAAGGTTACTAAGGCATTATTGAAATGCATGCAGCTAAAATTAGCGTTCTTTTGTTTTTATGTTAATACAAGTTCTATCCTCTCATTTAAGGGGGTCAGTGTTATATATACTTCCAATTACACACAGATTGACTGGCAGTTTAAGGCCAGTAGAATGTTAACATTTAATGATTATAAGGTATGGCACAGGAATGTTTATAAGCAAATGTATAGGATTATTAAGAAGGGAAAGAAGGAATGGGGAGCATTCTCGAAGCAGAAAGAGAGTAGGCTGATTGATGGGGAGAAGAATAAACCCTTTAGTCACATCAGAAGATCTGAAACACTCTGAAAGTTTAGGACTTTAAACCATGGACAGGGTCAAATCTAAGATTGGTTCTTTTAATGTGAATGGTATAAATCATCCCGCAAAACGAAAACAACTTCAGAAATTTTTAAAGAGACAGAAGTGTGAGATTCAGTTTCTGCAGGAAACACATCTGTCCCCGCAGGAAGCTTTAAAGCTAAAAAATAGGGATTTCCCAACTGTGTATCACGCATCCCTTGCAAGGGGGAGGAAGAGAGGGGTGGCGATCTTGCTGTCGTCCTCTCTCCTATTTGAGGAGGACGAAGTGATCGTGGATACAGGAGCTAGATATGTGATGGTGACGGGACGCATACAAGACATGCAGATAACACTACTAAATGTGTATGCTCCCCCAGGATCAGACATAGGTTTTTTTGCAGATCTATTTAAACTACTAGCAGAGAAGGCGAGGGTGCTGTGATTGCAGGTGGGGACTGGAATGTCATATGGATAGGGCCTAGATACTACAATTCTCGGTATCTTGGCACCTAAAGAAAGAACTCTAAACAAATGAGGAGACTCATGAGAGACACAGGCCTGGTGGATATTTGGAGGGAAAAGTACCCAACAGCGAGTGATTATACATACTACTCCCCCAGATATAAAATCTATTCAAGGCTAGATATGTTTTTCACATATAGTAAAGACCTGACAGTCTTCGAGTCAGTCTGGGTGGGCTCTGAAAGCCTATCAGACCATAAACCCATATATGCACAAGCTGACCTTCAATTACCTAGAAAGCCGACGCAGTGGAGACTGAATGTTAGTTTACTTAGGGATGACAGAGCAAAGGAGGAAATACGGGAGATAATAAAACAGACGGTTGACATAAATGACGGTCCTGATACCACGCCTCAAATACTATGGGACACAGTAAAAACAATGATCAGGGGCAAGCTCATTTCAATAGCTACACATAAGAAGAGGGAAAGGGGTAGGCAAAGAGAGCAGCTAAATCAGGCTATTAATAGCCTGGAGGAACAACAAAAAATTAAATTGTGTTCGAAGAGGGAAAAAAGAGATAAAGGAGCTCAAGCACAGACTTCAGAGACTACAGCTCCTGGAAGTTGAAAAAGCTCTTTTATTTACAAAGCAGACCTATTATGAGGGAGGGCCAAGGGCCACTCGCTTTTTGGCATATAGACTAAAACAGCAGGCTGCCAGGGCTAATGTCACGGGACTCAGGAACCTGATCACTGGCCGGGTCTCGCATAAGTGGGAGCAAATAGCAAAAACATTGGTCACCTTTCATAAAACTTTGTACCAACCCCAACCAGAGTCACTCACAGAAGAGGCCTCAGAATTTTTAAACACATTAAAGCTATCCAGGCTCACAGAGGCCCAAAGGCAGACCCTGGAACATCAAATCACCCAACAAGAGGTACTGGACACAGTGGGAGAACTTAAGACAGGTAAATGCCCAGGACCAGATGGGTTTGGGGGGGAGCTATACAAAACGTTTAAAACAGAGTTAACCCCTATGCTTAAAACGGTCTGCAATCAAATATGGTTGGAAGGGGAAGTGATCCCCTTCGTGGAACTACACTACTATAACAGTGATTCCGAAGAAGGCAAGGACCAAGGAATGTGGCCTGGAGCAGACCAATTTCTCCTTAATGTAGATTACAAAATTTTCACGGCGAGCACAGCTAAGAGACTTCAGTCTCTTCTTGGGGCTTGATCCACTCAGATCAGACAGGCTTTGTAGAGGTAGGCAGGCCCCAGAGGGAGTAAGAAGGACGATAAACATAATCGATATTATTAATAAAAAACGATCCCGCCTTGTCTTATGAGTATGGACGCTGAAAAGCGTTTGATAAAGTTAGCTGGAACTTTCTTTTGGCTTTTGAGAATGGGTTTCCCACGATTTTAGAGGCTATTAAAGCTATATATGCCTCTCCTCGGGCCTACGTAAGGGTGAATGGGGCATTTCAAGGAAGTTTGATCTGGGATCGGTGAGCTAGACAGAGGTGCCTCTGTCACCTCTTCTTGATCTATATTCTAGAACCCTTATCTCAGGCTATAAGGGAGGCAGAGGAAGTGAGGGCGTGAAGGTTAACAGGGAAGAGCATAAAATTTCCTTATATGCGGACAATGTTCTCCTATACATGACTAACCTGAATAGATCCATTCCTAAATTGTGGTCCATCATAGACAAATTTAGTCAATACTCAGGATACACGTTAAACAAAAATAAAACGGAGGTTTTGAAATTTCATTATAATCCCCCCACATATAGTGCAACTTTTAGATGTTAACTGGAATAGAGGGAAAATGAAATACTTAGGTATTCAAATCCCAAAGAACCTAGCCATGTTATACTCGACCAATTTTGAGCCAACCGTAGCACAGATCAGGCAGGATATTAGCGATGGGAGACTCTACAATTACCCTATATTCAAGACTGCAATCAGTATCAATGAATATACTCCCTAAATACTTATATCTCTTTCAATGCCTTCCAATAAAAATACATAAAAACCAATTCCAGATATGGCAGAGGCTGTTGGCAAACTATATCTGGAACAATAGGCGGCCGAGAATTAGAAATACGATTATGCAAACAAATAAAAAGTATGGAGGACGAAATGTCCCTAATCTAGAAGATTATTTTTTAGCTACTCAGTTAAAATGGGCCCTCCTGTGGTCAACTAGGACTTACTCAGCCCGTTGGAAAGCTATAGAGGAGGCCCTAACAGATGGGATTCCCCTGGGGGCAAGGGCCTTGACGCCAGGAGCTCAAATTATAAGGGAGAATACCCCCCTTACGTCAGTACAAAATACTCTGAGGTCCTTAAAACGGCTATGGACCAAACATAATCTGGATGGAGAGCTCTGGCCCCTGAGGTGGTTCGCTTGGGACCCAGGTTTCTCCCCGACTAGACAGGACCTTACCTTTAAAAGGTGGGGGAGGTTGGGCTTAACTTCACTCAGTCAATTCCTGAATGGAAACACTGTCATGGAATTTAGTCAAGTAAAGGAAGTTGTTTCATTGAGACAGGTAGATTATTTTAGGTATTTACAAATAAGAACCTACATACATAAACTACAAAGCTCGCATACACAACCAAGAGTTTCTTCGGGGCTTATCCATGTTATAGAGGAGATCCTCAGTTCACAAAGACTCAAGGGGTTGGTTTCAAATATATATGGGGCTCTGAGAGATGGACGAGGGAATCAGACCTTCAAGATTAAGTATAGATGGGAGCAGGAGATGGGGGAACCACTGGAGGACAAAGAATGGGTCTCCGCCCTGACACTGACCTCTAAGATCACATCATCCCCGATGTGGAAGGAGTTTGGGTGGAAGGTCAGACTAAGATTTTTTATTGCACCAAACATTCAGTGTAAGTGGGACAAAAACTGTTCGGGAGAATGTTGGCGGAGATGTGGAATGAAGAGGGCAGACTATCTACATGTGTTCTGGTCGTGTCCGACCCTTACATATTTCTGGACAGAAACTGAACAAAGGATAAGACAGATTATATCTATTCAATCTCTACTAGGCCCTAAGAACCTAATTTTGGGAATGAAACCAGAAGAGATTAGGGGATCAGACAAAATCTATCTATGGAATATTCTCCTCACGGCAGCACATAAAGCTATAACCAAAAGATGGTGCTCATCAAGCCCCCCGACGTTTCAGGACTGGGTGACAATTATTAATGAAATCAAAGACATGGAGGAAATTACATATAAAATAAATCTGAGGACACATGTCTTTATAAGACGCTGGACTCCATGGTTGGTGACATGAGGTTGTAAGCCGTAGTTCAGGGGGTGGGGGAAGGGGTGCTGGGACACAATAGAAGGAGGTTACCAATATAGAGTAATAAGGCTATGCTGCTTCTGGGATGCTCCTCATAAAGGAAAGTGGGTAGAAATAAAGTAAGAGTGGTAAAAGAATCTGAGATATACGAAATGAAACACTGAATTAAGATCAATATGTAACAGAACATATCAACTTGTATACTTAATTCCAAAGGTTGAAAAGGATACAGAACTACTGTAAACCTGTGCCAGAATATGCAATAAACTTGAATTTTAATAAAAAAAAAAAAAAAAAGGTTTACCTGAAGAGTTCATTTGCTACACGATGCCTCTAAAACATCTAGCTGTTCCTGAAGGCCATGGATGAGTAGGTGATAATATGACTAGGTCATCTATGTAAAGCAAATATTTTCTCTTAGTGTCATTCAACATTAATCCTGGCACTTGAGAGTCATCTAAGAAAAAAGGCAGATCATTGATGTGTACACTGCAGATCTGGATTTGGACAACATCCCTGTCTCACTCTGTATTCCTGAGTAAATGATTTTGTTTGTATGTCATTAATCGTAATTTTACATTTTATGGATGAGTACATCTTTAATGATGTCATATGTTTTCCCTCCAGTTCCAAACTGAAGCAGTTTTTTATAAGTCCAGGATATCAAATTGAGTCAAAGGCTTTTCTAAGTCTATGAAACAGACAAATACTGCATCCCCCGTGGCTACATGTTTGTCCAAAAGCGTTGTAGTGTGAGGATCTGGCAGAAGTTCGATGCTTGGGAAGGTAATCCAATCTATGATTGCCATTCTTTCGGGTTGAATAAGTTACTGGAGAAGGTCATGGCCACAGGGACACGGGAGCCTTTCTTAAAGTGTGTGTGTGGAGGGGGGGCAGGATCCATGGGTGAAGGTGGAGCTGTGGGGGTGGTGGTAAAAAGCCATTGGGCTGAAGGTCTCTGGGCCCCTGGAAGCTTTGGGGTTTTCTGGTGCTCTGTGGTGCATTTTACTGCTTACATTGAAGATAAAACAAAGTTCTCTTAGATCTCCCCCCCACCCTCGATGCTTGCGATCTGCTGCTTTGCAAATACTGTAAATTCAAACCCCATGAAAATCTAGTTGTCTAATCCTAGGCAGTGAAAAAATGCTTGTGTGTCAGACAGCACTAGGCAGAAAAAAACTGAATTATGAAGCATCAGACCATCGTGTGTGTGCGTGAGTGTGAGATTTAAAATACCCACGTGCATATAAACAGTTTATGCAATTGTACAGGGCGAACTCTCCAAACCTAGTAATCCAGTACATCCAATCAGGCATAAATAATGTGGTGTCTACTTTTGATTTTTAAGTGGCTATTGTCCAGCTGAATTCCATAGTTTCTTACAGCCTGCCACACTCTATTACTCAGCATTTATTTTAAAATTCAGGACTGTTTGGGACCAACTTAATCTATGTTGATAGAGGAGTTGTAGAGCCCTTCCATGTGGTACAAACCAGTTTATTGATATGGCCTTACTTGTTACCCCCTTTAGCTATACTTAGGGGGCTGTAGAGCCCTTCCATGTGGTGTGAAACAATGAAGTGATAGTCCCTTACTTGTGATCCCCTTGAGCTATGCTTTGAGGGGGTTGGAGAGCCGTTCATGTGTTATGAAACAATGTAATGATGGTCCCTTGCTTGCAACACACTTGAGCTAGGCTCAAATGGGGCTAGAGATACCTTCCATGCCAGCATACACCAAACTACACTGGTGTGCATAAGGGGGTGGGCACAGCACTTTATTGCTACCTTCTAACTAAGAATTACTTGGATGTTTAGGTAGGGATGTCAGAGTGATGAGCCTGGCATGCACATACCTCAGGGGCTGAGACTGAAGCAAGATGGATCAGATTAAAAAATGCACATGGGGGCGGAGGCTAGGGAGAGGGGAGCCACTGGACTACAAGCAACTGATTTTTGCTGGGTTTTGTGTTGAGTACCCACTGGACTACCAGCAATTGATTTTTGTTGTGTTTTGTGTTGAGTACCCACTGGACTACCAGAAATTGATTTTTGCTGGGTGCTGTGTTAAGCATCCTCTGGACTACCAGAAACTGATTTTTGCTGGTTTTGTGTTGAGCACCCACTAGACTACGAGGGACTGATTTTTGTTGTGTTTTGTGTTGAGCACCCACTGGACTACCAGAAACTGATTTTTGCTGGGTGCCGTGTTAAGCACCCACTGGACTATCACAAATTGATTTCTGCTGGGTTTTGTGTTGAGTACCCGCTGGACTACCGGAGACTGTTTTTTGTTGTGATTTGTGCTGAGTACCTACTGGACAATCAGGAATTGTTTTTTGTTGTGTTTTGTACTGAGTACCCCCTGGACTATCAGGGACTGATTTTTTTTTCTATATTGTGTTGAGTACCCACTGGACTACCAAGGGCTAAGTTGTGTTGTGTTTTGTGTTGAGCACCCACTGTACTACCAGTGACCAATTATTGCTGTGTTTTGTGTTGAGTACCCACTGGAATACCGGGGACTAAGTTTTGAGTTGAGTACCCATTGGACTACCAGTGACTGATTTTTGTTGTGTTTCATATTGAGTACCTGCTGACTAAAAAAAAAACACATTTTTGTTGGGTTTTATGTTGAGTATCCACTGGACTACCTGGGACAGATTTTATCTGTGTTTTGTGATGCTTACCCACTGGACTACCAGGGGCTAATTTTTGTTTGGTTCTGTGTTGAGCATCCACTGGACTACTAGTGACTGATTTTTGTTGCATTTTGTGATCAATACCAATTGGACTACCAGGGACTGATTTTTGTTGTGTTTTGTTTTCCATACCCACTGGACTACCAGGGGCTAATTTTTCTTTGGTTCTGTGCTGAATATCCACTGGACTACCAGTGACTGATTTTTGTTGTGTTTTGTGTTGGGTACCCACTGGACTACCAGGGACTGATTTTTGTTCATACTAAAGTTCATACTAACATAGAAATATGAAAAACCAGATAAGAGAAAAATCCAGAATATACGAGGAAGTTTTCAATGTGAGAACTGTGCAGCATGCAAGTATATCAAGATGGGAAGAGAATTTTGCCTGCCACAGACTCAGATGGTACATGAGGTAACCACTTTGATAACCTGCAATACTGAGGCAGTTGTATACTTAGGAATTTGCACATGTGACAGATATTACGTTGGAAAAACTTTGAGAAGATTTAAAGATCGTATCCTGGAACATCAGTGTAGCATTAGACATGGAAAACTTAATAATGCTTTACCAGCTCAAATAATTGAGAAAAAAGATCAGAAACATGTGTTTATGTTCATGGTATTAGAACAAGTGATTTTAAATGAAAGAGGGGGAGATCTGGACAATGTTTTTTTTATGTAGAGAGACGTATTGGTAATAAAGATTGAAAGCTTCATATCCGCCAGGTCTAAATGAATATTTTCAGCTAGCCCCATTTTTAAAGAAAAGATGTTAAAAACCAAATGTGTATCAAGAATGGTAAAATATGTATTAGTAGGAGTGTAGTATTAACAAGTAGTATTTGTGTGTAGGCTTTTTGTATTACACATCTTTTACTGTAAAGATTTATATATGTATTTCTATGTGACTTTTAGAAAAAAGTTAACTATACATAGAATTCTGGTAATTTTGTATGATATTTGCTCGTTTTCTTCCCTTTCACCTCTTGTTCTTGTTTCTCCCCACCCCCCTTCTTCCTATAAAACTGTGCAGTATACGCATGCATCTTTAGGCTTTTGGTTCAAGTTTTCTATTAGTTGCCATGTAATTATGACTAGCAGAGCATGTAATTATGTGTCTAATAGAATACAGAGAGTTTATTCTGTTTTTCATATATGGAGAGAAAAAAATGTTCTTCATGTTGGGATGAATTAGTTAGATTGTAAAATGTGTTTTTTACTTGCTTTATTTATTGGTGTATTTGTACCACACGGTGGTGGTGACGAGCTATCAAATTTGATCTTGTCAAGTGATTACATCTTGAAAAATTGACAGTTAGGTCGTGAAACGTTGATGCCAGGGGAGTGCTGCTGATTATTTCACAGTATGCAGTGTACCTGTTTGTTTGGAATAAGTATGTATTAAAACGTTTTTTACTTTTCCAGTAATCGTGTCTAATCAAAGTGGTCTTTTTCACTGAAAACCCTAGAAGGGAAGCCGTCTTTTTTCCTTTTGTGCTGTGTTTTACACTTTGATGGCTCCTTCGTATATGCTCTGAAGCCGCGGAGATTCGTTTTGTGTTGACTACCGGATACTGATTTTTGTTGTGTTTTGTGCTGAGTACCTACTGGACATCCAGAATTGTTTATTGTTGTGTTTTGTGCTGAGTACCCCCTATACTACCAGGGACTGATTTTTTTTGTACATTGTGTTGTGTACCCACTGGACTACCAGGGGCTAAGTTTTGTTGTGTTTTGTGTTGAATACCAGGTGAATTACCAGGGACCGATGTTTGTTGTGTTTTGTGTTGAGTACTCACTGGACTACCAGTGACTGATTATTGTTAGGTTTTATGTTGTGTACCCACTGGACTACCAGGGATTGACTTTTGTTGTGTTTTGTGTTGAATACACACTAAACTACATGGGACTGACTTTTGCTGTTTTTTGTTGAGTACCCTCTGGACTACCAGGGACTGATTTGTATTGTTTTTTGCTGAGTACCAACTGACTACCAGGGACTGATTTTTGTTCTGTTTTGTATTGCGTACCCACTGGACTACCAGTGACGGATTTTTGTGGACTACAAGGGACTGATTTTTGTTGTATTTTGTTTTCTGTACCCACTGGATGACAAGGGGCAAATTTATGTTTGGTTCTGTGCTGAGTATCCACTGGACTACCAGTGACTGATTTTTGTTTTGTTTTGTGTTGAGTACCCACTGGATTACCAGGGACTAATTTTTGTTCATACTAAAGTTGATACCAAACTTGTATAGAGCGTAGAAGGCTGTGTGCCCATGAATGTTCCAAACCAATTATCCGTAATAAGATAAATCATGCTCCGCTAATATGTATCAGTCTAATTTATTTTTAAATTCAACCCTATCTTTGCTAATTATTATATTAGTTGGTAAGCTATTCCACAGGTTAAATATATATTGAGTAAAGAAACCTTTTGTTTTTTGTGTTTATAATTTCATCTGTATAATTTACCAGTTTGTTGTATTTTGTGTTAAGTACCCACTGGACTACCAGGGTCTGATTTTTGTTGTGTTTTGTGTTGAGTACCCACTGGACTGCCAGATACTGATTTTTGTGGTGTTTTGTGTTGAGTACCTGCTGGAATATCAGGGACTGATTTTTGCTGGGTTTTGTGTTGAGCCCTCACTGGACTACCATGGATTGATTTTTGTTGGGTTTTGTGTTGAGTACCCTCTGGACTACCAGGGACTGATTTTTGTTGAATTTTGTGTTGAGTTCCCACTGGACTACTAGGGACTGATTTTTGTTGAGTTTAGTGTTGTGTACACAGTGGACTACCAGGGATTGACTTTTCTTGTGCTTTGTGTTGAATACCCGCTGAATTTCAGGGACTGACTTTTACTGTTTTTTGTTGAGTACCCACTGGACTACCAGGGACTGATTTTTGTTAGGTTTTGTGTTGTGTACCCACTGGACTACCAGGGACTAAATTTTGTTAGGCTTTGTGTTGTGTACCCACTGGACTACTAGGGATTGACTTTTGTTGCATTTTGTGTTGAATACCTGCTGAATTACCAGGGACTGACTTTTATTGTTTTTTTGTTGAGTATTCACTGGACTACCAGGGACTGCTTTTTGTTGTTTTTTGTTGAGTACCCACTGGACTACCAGGTACTGATTTTTGTTAGATTTCATGTTGAGTAACCACTGGACTACCAGCGACTGATTTTTGTTATGATTTCTGTTGAGTACCCTCTGGACTACCAGGGACCAATTTTTGTTGAGTTTAGTGTTCTGTACCCACTGGACTACCAGGGATTGATTTTTGTTGTGTTTTGTGTTGAATTACCCACTGAATTATCAGGGACTGACTTGTGTTGCTTTGTGTTGAGTACCCTCTGGACTACAAGGGACAGATTTTTGTTAGGTTTTGTGTTGTGCACCCACTCGACTACCTGGGATTGACTTTTATTGTGTTTTGTGTTGAGTACACATTGGACTATCAGAAACTAATGTTTGCTGGGTGCTGTGTTAATCATCCTCTGGACTGCCAGAAATTGATTTTTGCTGGGTTTTCTTGAGTACACACTGGATTAAGAGAGACTGATTCTTGTTGTGTTTTGAGCACCCACTGGACTACCAGAAACTGATTTTTGCTGGCTGCTGTGTTAGGCACCCACTGGACTATCAGAAACTGATATCTGTTGGGTTTTGTGTTGAGCACCTGTTGAACTACCAGAGACTTATTTTTGTTGTGTTTTGTGTTGAGTACCTGCTGGACAACCAGGAATTTTTTTTTGTTGTGCTTTGTGCTGAGTACCCCCTGGACTAGCAGGGACTGATTTGTTTTGTATATTGTGTTGAGTACTCACTGGACTACCAGGAATTGTTTTTTGTTCTGTTTTGTGTTCAGCACCCGCTGTACTACCAGTGACCAATTTTTGTGGTGTTTTGTGTTGAGTACCCACTGGACTACCAGGGGCTAATTTTTGTTTAGTTCTGCGTTGAGTATCCACTGGACTACCAGGGGCTGATTTTTGTTGTGTTTTGTGTTGTGTATCCACTGGACTACCAAGGGTTAATTTTTGTTTCGTTCTGTGTTGAGTAGCCACTGGACTACCAGGGATTGATTTTTGTGTTTTGTGTTGCGTACCACTGGACTACCAGTGACTGATTTTTGTTGCATTTTGTGTTCAGTACCAACTGGACTACAAGGGATTCCTTTTTGTTGTGTTTTGTTTTCCGTACCCACTGGACTACCAGGGGCAAATTTTTATTTGCTTCTGTGCTGAGTATCCACTGGACTACCTGTGACTGATTTTTGTGCATACTAAAGTTCATACTAAACTTGTATAGAGCATAGAAGGCTGTGTGCCCATGAATGTTCCAAACTAATTATCTGTAATAAGAAAAATCATGCTCCTCTAATATGTATCTGTCTAATTTATTTGTAAATTCATCCTTATCTTTGCTAATTATTACATCAGTTGGTAACCTATTCCACAGGTTAAATATACATTGAGTAAAGAAACCTTTTGTTTTTTGTGTTCGAAATTTCATCTGTATAATTTACCAGTTTGTTGTGTTTTGTGTTGAGTACCCACTGGACTACCAGTGACTGATTTTTGTTAGGTTTTGTGTTGTGTACTCACTGGACTACCAGGGATTGACTTTTTTTTTTTAAATTTTCCTCTTTATCTCTCCTGTTTACTCTCGGAGCCCCCTCCTTCCGTCCACTCATTTTTCCCCCATTCCACCTCCATGGGATCTGCCCCTAGAGTGCCTCCTCTCTCCTCCTGTACAGTGGGGTCTGTCCCTCTTGGTGGTCTGGATGGAACCAGAGCGGCTTCATCTAGGCTTGCCGAGAGGTGTTTTCCCATTTTCTCCCTAGGTCCCTTACCCTCTGAGACGTCGAGAGCTAGGACGTACGTCCCGAGTGGTGGCATGCTGACGCACGCCGAACCTCTCATGCGCCGTCGACGTCTCCCCTCCCCGGCTCTGGCGAATGGAGCCGCCTCCATCCCTTCCTACTGTTGGTGCTTCCACCGGCTATGGAAGGGATGCAGAACGCAGATGCGTTCTTGGTCTCCCACCCCTGAGGGAGGAGAGCATCTGTTGAGACACTCGATCCTCTCTCTCCCCAGCCGACCTCCAGCCACCCGAGTCCGTTCCCGAACCCGGGTCGCCGGCATAGCGCGAGGTGTGGCGTCCAGCGCCTCAACCCTCAAGGCCACCGGGCCAGCCAGGGATTGACTTTTGTTGTGGTTTGTGTTGAGTACCCACTGAAATAAATGGGACTGACTTTTGTTGTTTTTTGCTGAGTACCCACTGGACTATTAGGGACAGATTTTTGTTGTGTTTCATGCTGAGTAACCACTGGACTACCAGCGACTGATTTTTGTTGTGTTTTGTGTTGAGTACCCTCTAGACTACCAGGGACTGATTTTTGCTGAATTTTGTGTTGAGTACCCACTGGACTACCAGGGACTGATTTATGTTGAGTTTAGTGTTGTGTACCCACTGGACTTCCGCGGATTGACTTTTGTTGAGTTTTGTGTTGAATATCTGCTGAATTACCAGGGACTGACATGTGTTGCTTTGTGTTGAGCACCCACTGGACTACAAGGGACTGATTTTTGTTGTGTTTTGTGTTGAGCATCCGCTATACTACCACTGAACAACTTTTGAGGTGTTTTGTGTTGAGTACCCACTGGACTAAGAGGGACTGATTCTTGTTGTGATTTGTGTTGAGCACCTACTGGACTACCAGAAACTAATTTTTGCTGGGTGCTGTGTTAAGCACCGACTGGACTATCAGAAACTGATTTTTGCTGAGTTTTGTATTGACTACCCGCTAGACTACGGGAGACTGATTTTTGTTGTGTTTTGTGCTGAGTACCTACTGAACAATCAGAAATTGTTTTTTGTTGTGTTTTGTGCTGAGTACCCCCTGGACTACCAGGCACTGATTTTTTTTGTACATTGTGTTGAGTACCCACTAGACTACCAAGGGCTAAGTTGTGTTGTGTTTTGTGTTGAGTACCCACTCTACTACCAGTGACCGATTTTTGCTGTGCTTTTTGTTGAGTACCCACTGGACTACCGGAGACTGTTTTTTGTTGTGATTTGTGCTGAGTACCTACTGGACAATCAGGAATTGTTTTTTGTTGTGTTTTGTACTGAGTATCCCCTGGACTATCAGGGACTGATTTTTTTTTCTATATTGTGTTGAGTATCTACTGGACTACCAAGGGCTAAGTTGTGTTGTGTTTTGTGTTGAGCACCCACTGTACTACCAGTGACCAATTATTGCTTTGTTTTGTGTTGAGTACCCACTGGAATACCGGGGACTAAGTTTTGAGTTGAGTACCCATTGGACTACCAGTGACTGATTTTTGTTGTGTTTCATATTGAGTACCTGCTGGACTACAAAAAACACATTTTTTGTTGTGTTTTGTGTTGTGAACCAACTGGACTACCTGGGACTAATTTGTGTTGGGTTTTCTGTTGAGTATCCACTGAACGAACAGGGACTGATTTTTGTTATGTTTTGTGTTGCGTACCCACTGGACTACTAGTGACTGATTTTTGTTGCATTTTGTGTTAAGTACCCATTGGACTACCAGGGACTGATTTTTGTTGTGTTTTGTTTTCCATACCCACTGGACTACCAGGGGCTAATTTTTGTTTGGTTCTGTGCTGAGTATCCACTGGACTACCAGTGACTTATTTTTTGTTGTGTTTTGTGTTGAGTACCCACTGGACTACCAGGGACTGATTTTTGTTCATACTAAAGTTCTTACTAACACAGAGCTATGAAAAACCAGATAAGGGAAAAATCCAGAATATACGAGGAAATTTTCGATGTGAGATCTGTGCAACGTGCAAGTATATCAAGGTGGGAAGAGAATTTTGCCTGCCACAGACTCAGATGGTACATGAGGTAGCCACTTTGATAACCTGCAATACTGAGGCAGTTGTATACTTAAGAATTTGTACATGTGACAGATATTACGTTGGAAAAACTTTGAGAAGATTTAAAGATCGTATCCTGGAACATCAGTGTAGCATTAGACATGGAAAACTTAATAATGCTTTAGCAGCTCACATAATTGAGAAAAAAGATCAGAAACGTGTTTATGTTCATGGTATTAGAACAAGTGATTTTAAATGAAAGAGGAGGAGATCTGGACAACGTTCTTTTATGTAGAGAGACGTACTAGCAATATAAATTGAAAGCTTCCTATCCACCAGGTCTAAATGAATATTTTCAGCTAGCCCCATTTTTAAAGAAAAGACGTTAAAAACCAAATGTGTATTAAGAATGGTAAAATATGTATTTGTAGGAGTGTAGTATTAACAAGCAGTATTTGTGTGTAGGCTTTTTGTATTACACATCTTTTACTATAAAAATTTATACATGTACTGTATTTCTATGTGACTTTTAGGAAAAGTTAACTATACCTAGAATTGTGGTCATTTTGTATGATATTTGCTCTTTTTCTCGTTTTCTTCCCTTTCACCTCTTGTTCTTGTTCCCCGCCCACCCCCTTTTTCCTATAAAGCTGTGCAGTATACGCATGCATCTTTAGGCTTTTGGTTCAAATTTTCTATTAGTTGCCATGTAATTGTAACTAGCAGAGCATATAATTATGTGTCTAATACAATACAGAGTGCTTCCTCTGTTTTTTATATATGGAGAGAAAAAAATGTTCTTCATGTTGGGATGAATTAGATTATAATTACTGGTGAGCCCCTTTAACAACCTGAATTCAGACACTGTGAAAACGCCATAATAACTTGAAATCAGAGTTTATTCTGACGCCATAATCTCAAAATCACTCTAGAGCTGTACTGCTACTCGAGGACAGCTCAGGCGCCAACTCAGATTTTCCCCAGCTAAAGCACTGCTGCTTACCAACTGCCTCCATTTGAGTTGTTACTTAAAAATCCCTCAGAAAAACGATGTGGAACAAAATACCTTAATTTAAAGACACTCTCCCTGTCTCTCTCTCGTAGGTCACCCCAGCAACCAGAAGATCTTCGTGGCCATCGCAACACTTCCTGTTTGGCGCACTGCTAATGGCACAATTTAAAACGAGCACAATAGTTTAAATTTCTAGCTTTACAAAAACACTCTAAACTTTTAATTAATCTTTCACCCATCCACTATTTAACTGTGATCACCAGAGAATGTTTGCAATGTACTCCACTCTACATTTGGACTACATCTTTTTTTTCCCCTATTAGATAAACGCTGGATAAGACTCTGCAACAGCAATTATAAAAAATAAAAGACAGGCAAGTGTGTGCCTATGAATATTTTTTTTCACACCCTTGGTGTGTAATGACTGCATAAACCTCTCGAGCTTTGCTCTCAAGGTTTATAGGTAATAACACACCTTGGGTGTGAAAAAAATATTCATAACACACACTTGCCCATCCATTATTCTCTATGTAAAATGTGTTTTTAACTTGCTTTATTTATTGGTGTATTTATACCACATGGTGGTGGTAACGAGCAGTAAAATTGGATCTTGTCAAGTGATTATGACATCTTGAAAAAGTGACGGTTAGGTCGTGAAACGTTGATGCCAGGAGAGTGCTACTGATTATTTCACGGCATGCTGTGTACCTGTTTGTTTGGAATAAGTATGTATTAAAAAGTTTTTTACTTTTCCAGTAATCGTGTCTAATCAAAGTGGTCTTTTTCATTGAAAACCCTAGAAGAGAAGCCGTCTTTTTTCCTTTTGTGCTGTGTTTTTCACTTTGATGGCTCCTTCGTATATGCTCTGAAGACGCGGAGATTTGTTTTGTGTTGAGTACCCGCTAGACTACCGGAGACTGATTTTTGTTGTGTTTTGTGCTGAGTACCTACTGGACAACCAGGAAATGTTTTTTGTTGTGTTTTGTGCTGCGTAACCCCTGTACTACCAGGGACTGATTTTTTTGTTACATTGTGTTGAGTACCCACTGGACTACCAGGGGCTAAGTTTTGTTGTGTTTTGTGCTGAATACCAGGTGAATTACCAGGGACCAATTTTTGTTGTGTTTTGTATTGAGTACTCACTGGACTACCAGTGACTGATTTTTGTTAGGTTTTGTGCTGTGTACACACTGGACTACCAGGTATTGACTTTTGCTGTGTTTTGTGTTGAATACACACTGAACTACATGGGACTGACTTTTGTTGTTTTTTGTTGAGTACCCTCTGGACTACCAGGGACTGATTTTTATTGTTTTTTGTTGAGTACCCACTGACTACCAGGGACTGATTTTTGTTGTGTTGTGAATTGTGTATCCACTGGACTACCAGGGGTTAATTTTTGTTTAGTTCTGTGTTGAGTATCCACTGGACTACCAGGGACTGATTTTTGTTGTGTTTTGTATTGCGTACCCACTGGACTACTAGTGATGGATTTTTCTGGACTGCAAGGGACTGATTATTGTTGTGTTTTGTTTTCTGTACCCACTGGATGACCAGGGGCAAATTTATGTTTGGTTCTGTGCTGAGTATCCACTGGACTACCAGTGACTGATTTTTATTTATACTAAAGTTCATACTAAACTTGTATAGAGCGTAGAAGGCTGTGTGCCCATGAATGCTCCAAACTAATTATCTGTAATAAGATAAATCATGCTCCACTAATATGTATCTGTCTAATTTATTTTTAAATTCAAACCTATCTTTGCTAATTATTACATCAGTTGGTAACCTATTCCACAGGTTAAATACACATTGAGTAAAGAAACCTTTTGTTTTTTGTCTTCGTAATTTCATCTGTATAATCTACCAGTTTGTTGTGTTTTGTGTTGAGTACCCACTGGACTACCAGGGACTGATTTTTGTTGGGTTTTGTGTTGAGAACCCACTGGAGTGCCAGGAACTGATTTTCGTGGTGTTTTGTGTTGAGTACCTGCCGGACTACTAGGGACTGATTTTGGCTGGGTTTTGTATTGAGCACTCACTGGACTACCATGGATTGATTTTTGTTGTGTTTTGTGTTGAATACCTGCTGAATTACCAGGGATTGACTTTTGTTGTGTTTTGTGTTGAATACCCACTGAACTACCTGGGACAGACTTTTGTTGTTTTTACCAGGGACTGATTTTTGTTGTTTTTTGTTGAGTACCCACTGACTACCAGGGACTCATTTTTGTTGTGTTTTTGTTGTGTGCCCACTGGACTACTAGTCACTGATTTGTGGATTACAAGGGATTGATTTTGTTTTGTTTTCTGTACCCACTGGACAACCAAGGACTAATTTATGTTTGCTTCTGTGCTGAATATCTGCTGGACTATCAGGGACGTGATTTTTGTTCATACTAAATTTCATACTAAACTTGTATAGAGCATAGAAGGCTGGGTGCCGTGAATGTTCCAAACTAATTATCTGTAATAAGATAAATCATGCTCCTCTAAAATGTATCTGTCTAATTTATTTTTAAATTCAACCCTATCCTTCCTAATTGTTACATCAGTTGGTAAGCTATTCCACAGGTTAAATATACATTGAGTAAAGAAACCTTTTGTTTTTTGTGTTCGTAATTTCATCTGTATAATCTACCAGTTTGTTGTGTTTTGTGTTGAGTACCCACTGGAGTACCAGGGACTGATTTTTGTTGTGTTTTGTGTTGAGAACCCACTGGAGTGCCAGGAACTGATTTTTGTGGTGTTTTGTGTTGAGTACCTGCCGGACTACTAGGGACTGATTTTTGCTGGGTTTTGTATTGAGCACTCGCTGGACTAGCATGGATTGATTTTTGTTGTGTTTTGTGTTGCATACCTGCTGAATTACCAGGGACCGATTTTTGTTGTGTTTTGTGTTGAGTACTCACTGGATGACCAGTGACTGATTTTTGCTAGGGTTTTGTGTTATGTAACCACTGAACTACCAGGGATTGACTTTTGTTGTGCTTTGTGTTGAATACCCACTGAGCTACCTGGGACTGACTTTTGTTGTTTTTACCAGGGACTGATTTTTGTTGAGTACCCACTAACTACCAGGGACTAATTTTTGTTGTGTTTTGTGTTGCGTGCCCAATGGACTACTAGTGACTGATTTGTGTGGATTACAAGGGACTGATTTTTGTTGTGTTTTGTTTTCTGTACCCGCTGGACAACCACGGGCTAATTTATGTTTGGTTCTGTGCTGAGTATCCACTGGACTATCAGGGACGGATTTTTGTTCATACTAAATTTCATACTAAACTTGTATAGAGCATAGAAGGTTGTGTGACCATAAATGTTCCAAACTAAATATATGTAATAAGATACATCATGCGTCTCTAATATGTATCTGTCTAATTTATTTTTAAATTCAAATCTATCTTTGCTAATTATTACATCAGTTGGTAACCTATTCCACAGGTTAAATACACATTGAGTAAAGAAACCTTTTGTTTTTTGTGTTCGTAATTTCATCTGTATAATCTACCAGTTTGTTGTGTTTTGTGTTGAGTACCCACTGGACTACCAGGGACTGATTTTTGTTGGGTTTTGTGTTGAGAACCCACTGGAGTGCCAGGAACTGATTTTCGTGGTGTTTTGTGTTGAGTACCTGCCGGACTACTAGGGACTGATTTTGGCTGGGTTTTGTATTGAGCACTCACTGGACTACCATGGATTGATTTTTGTTGTGTTTTGTGTTGAATACCTGCTGAATTACCAGGGATTGACTTTTGTTGTGTTTTGTGTTGAATACCCACTGAACTACCTGGGACAGACTTTTGTTGTTTTTACCAGGGACTGATTTTTGTTGTTTTTTGTTGAGTACCCACTGACTACCAGGGACTCATTTTTGTTGTGTTTTGTGTTGCGTGCCCACTGGACTACTAGTCACTGATTTGTGTGGATTACAAGGGATTGATTTTTGTTTTGTTTTCTGTACCCACTGGACAACCAAGGACTAATTTATGTTTGCTTCTGTGCTGAATATCTGCTGGACTATCAGGGACGGATTTTTGTTCATACTAAATTTCATACTAAACTTGTATAGAGCATAGAAGGCTGGGTGCCCGTGAATGTTCCAAACTAATTATCTGTAATAAGATAAATCATGCTCCTCTAAAATGTATCTGTCTAATTTATTTTTAAATTCAACCCTATCCTTCCTAATTGTTACATCAGTTGGTAAGCTATTCCACAGGTTAAATATACATTGAGTAAAGAAACCTTTTGTTTTTTGTGTTCGTAATTTCATCTGTATAATCTACCAGTTTGTTGTGTTTTGTGTTGAGTACCCACTGGAGTACCAGGGACTGATTTTTGTTGTGTTTTGTGTTGAGAACCCACTGGAGTGCCAGGAACTGATTTTTGTGGTGTTTTGTGTTGAGTACCTGCCGGACTACTAGGGACTGATTTTTGCTGGGTTTTGTATTGAGCACTCGCTGGACTAGCATGGATTGATTTTTGTTGTGTTTTGTGTTGAATACCTGCTGAATTACCAGGGACCGATTTTTGTTGTGTTTTGTGTTGAGTACCCACTGGACGACCAGTGACTGATTTTTTCTAGGTTTTGTGTTATGTAACCACTGGACTACCAGGGATTGACTTTTGTTGTGCTTTGTGTTGAATACCCACTGAGCTACCTGGGACTGACTTTTGTTGTTTTTACCAGGGACTGATTTTTGTTGAGTACCCACTAACTACCAGGGACTAATTTTTGTTGTGTTTTGTGTTGCGTGCCCAATGGACTACTAGTGACTGATTTGTGTGGATTACAAGGGACTGATTTTTGTTGTGTTTTGTTTTCTGTACCCGTTGGACAACCACGGGCTAATTTATGTTTGGTTCTGTGCTGAGTATCCACTGGACTATCAGGGATGGATTTTTGTTCATACTAAATTTCATACTAAACTTGTATAGAGCGTAGAAGGTTGTGTGACCATAAATGTTCCAAACTAAATATATGTAATAAGATACATCATGCGTCTCTAATATGTATCTGTCTAATTTATTTTTAAATTCAAACCTATCTTTGCTAATTATTACATCAGTTGGTAACCTATTCCACAGGTTAAATACACATTGAGTAAAGAAACCTTTTGGTTTTTGTGTTCGTAATTTCATCTGTATAATCTACCAGTTTGTTGTGTTTTGTGTTGAGTACCCACTGGACTACCAGGGACTGATTTTTATTGGTTTTGTGTTGAGAACCCACTGGAGTGCCAGGAACTGATTTTCGTGGTGTTTTGTGTTGAGTACCTGCCGGACTACTAGGGACTGATTTTGGCTGGGTTTTGTATTGAGCACTCACTGGACTACCATGGATTGATTTTTGTTGTGTTTTGTGTTGAATACCTGCTGAATTACCAGGGATTGACTTTTGTTGTGTTTTGTGTTGAATACCCACTGAACTACCTGGGACTGACTTTTGTTGTTTTTACCAGGGACTGATTTTTGTTGTTTTTTGTTGAGTACCCACTGACTACCAGGGACTCATTTTTGTTGTGTTTTGTGTTGCGTGCCCACTGGACTACTAGTCACTGATTTGTGTGGATTACAAGGGATTGATTTTTGTTTTGTTTTCTGTACCCACTGGACAACCAGGGGCTAATTTATGTTTGCTTCTGTGCTGAATATCCGCTGGACTATCAGGGACGGATTTTTGTTCATACTAAATTTCATACTAAACTTGTATAGAGCATAGAAGGCTGGGTGCCCGTGAATGTTCCAAACTAATTATCTGTAATAAGATAAATCATGCTCCTCTAAAATGTATCTGTCTAATTTATTTTTAAATTCAACCCTATCCTTCCTAATTGTTACATCAGTTGGTAAGCTATTCCACAGGTTAAATATACATTGAGTAAAGAAACCTTTTGTTTTTTGTGTTCATAATTTCATCTGTATAATTTAGCAATTTGTTGTATTTTGTGTTGAGTACCCACTGGACTACCAGGGACTGATTTTTGCTGTGTTTTGTGTTGAGTATCCACTGGACTGCCAGGTACTGATTTTTGTGGTGTTTTGTGTTGAGTACCTGCTGGACTACCAGGGACTGATTTTTGCTGGGTTTTGTGTTGAGCACTCACTGGACTACCATGAATTGATTTTTGTTGGGTTTTGTGTTGAGTACCCTCTGGACTACCAGTGACCGATTTTTGCTGAATTTTGTGTTGAGTTCCCACTGGACTACCAGGGACTGATTTTTATTGTGTTTGTGTTGTGTATCTACTGGACTACCAGGGGTTAATTTTTGTTTGGTTCTGTGTTGAGCATCTGCCGGACTGCCAGGGACTGATTTTTGTTGGGTTTTGTGTTGAGCACTCGCTTGTCTACCATGGATTGATTTTTGTTGTGTTTTGCGTTGAATACCCGCTGAATTACCATTGACTGATTTTTTTAGGTTTTGTGTTGAGTACCCACTGGACTACAAGGGACTGACTTTTGTTGCGGTTTGTGTTGAGTACCCACTGAACTAAATGGGACTGATTTTTGTTGTGTTTTGTTATCCGCCACCCTCCTGGTATACCCAGGGGCTAATTTTTTGTTTGGTTTCTATGCTGGTATCCACTGGACCTCCCAGTGACTGCTTTTGTTGTGCTTTGTGCTGAAGTACCCCCTGGACTACCAGGGACCGATTTCTTTGTACATTGTATTTGTTCACACCTACAGGCTAAGTTTTGTTCTGTTTTGTTGACACCCTGTACTACTAGTGACAGTTTTTATTGTTTTGTGTTAGTACCCACTAGACTACCAGGGGCTAATTTTTGTTTGGTTCTGTGTTGAGTGTCCACTGGACTACCAGGGACTGATTTTTATTGTGTTTGTGTTGTGTATCTACTGGACTACCAGGGGTTAATTTTTGTTTGGTTCTGTGTTGAGCATCTGCCGGACTGCCAGGGACTGATTTTTGTTGGGTTTTGTGTTGAGCACTCGCTTGTCTACCATGGATTGATTTTTGTTGTGTTTTGCGTTGAATACCCGCTGAATTACCATTGACTGATTTTTTTAGGTTTTGTGTTGAGTACCCACTGGACTACAAGGGACTGACTTTTGTTGCGGTTTGTGTTGAGTACCCACTGAACTAAATGGGACTGACTTTTGTTGTTTTTTGTTGAGTACCCACTGGACTACTAGGGACAGATTTTTGTTGTGTTTTATGTTTAGTAACCACTGGACTACCAACGACTGATTTCTGATGTGTTTTGTGTTGAGTACCCTCTAGACTACCAGGGACCGATGTTTGCTGAATTTTGTGTTGAGTACCCACTGGACGTTCAGTTATTGATTTTTGTTGAGTTTAGTGTTGTTTACACACTGGACTGCCAGAGATTGACTTTTGTTGAATTTTGTGTTGAATATCTGCTGAATTACCAGGGACTGACTAGTGTTGCTTTGTGTCGAGTACCCCCTGGGTGACAAGAGACTAATTTTTGTTGTGTTTTGTGTTGAGTACCCACTGGACTACCAGGGATTGACTTTTGTTGTGTTTTGTGTTGAATACCCGCTGAACTACCTGGGACTGACTTTTGTAGTTTTTTGTTGAATACCCACTGGACTACCAATGACTGATTTTTGTTGTTTTGTGTTGAGTACCCACTGGACTACCAGCAACTGATTATTTCTGGGTTTTGTGTTGAGTAACTGCTGGATTACCAAGGACTGATTTTTACTAGTTTTTGTACTGCATACCCACTGGACTACCAAGGCCTGATTTTTACTAGTTTTTGTACTGCATACCCACTGGACTACCAGACTGATTTTTGCTCTGTTCTGTGTTGACTATCACTGGACTACCAGGGACATATTTTTGCTGTGTTTTATGTTAAGTAACTGCTGGACTACCTGGCACTGATTATTGTTGTTTTTTGTGTTGTGTATACACTGGACTACCAGGGACTCATTTTTGTTGTGTTTTGTGTTGAGTACCCACTGGACTACCAGTGATTGATTTTTGTTAGGTTTTGTGTTGTGTACCCACTGTACTACCAAGGATTGGCCTTTGTTGTGTTTTGTGTTGAGTACACACTGGACTATCCGAAACAAATTTTTGCTGAGTGCTGTGTTAAGCATCCTCTGAACTACAAGTAACTGATTTTTGCTGGGTTTTGTGTTGAGTACACACTGGACTACGAGAGACTGATTCTTGTTGTGGTTTGTCTTGAGTACCCAATGGACTACCAGGGACTGAGTTTTGTTGTGTTTTGTGTTGAGTACCCACATGACTGCCAGGGACTGATTTTTGTGGTGTTTTGTGTTGAGTACCTGTTGGACTACTAGGGAATGATTTTTGCTCAGTTTTGTAGTGCGTACGGACTGCCATAGATTGATTTGTGTCGTGTTTTGTGTTGAGTTCCCTCTGGACTACCTGTGACCAATTTTGCTGAATTTTGTGTTGAGTTTAGTGTTGTGTACCCACTGGACTACCAGGGATTGACTTTTGTTGTGTTCTGTGTTGAATACCCGCTGAATTTCAGGGACTGACTTGTTTTGTTTTTTGTTGAGTACCCACCAGACTACCAGTGACTGATTTTTTGTTAAGTTTTGTGTTGTGTTCCAACTGGACTACCAGGGATTGACTTTTGTTGTGTTTTGTGTTGAATACCCACTGAACTACCAGGGACTGACTTATGTTGTTTTTTGTTGAGTACCCACTAGACTACCAGGAGACAGATTTTTGTTGCTTTTTTTGTTGAGTACCCGCTGGACTACCAGGGACTGATTTTTATTAGATTTCATCTTGAGTAACCCTTGGACTACCAGTGACTGATTTTTGTTAGGTTTTGTGTTGTCTACCCACTGGACTACCAGGGATTGACTTTTGTTGTGTTTTGTGTTGAGTACACACTGGACTACCAGAAACTAATTTTTGCTGGGTGCTGTGTTAAGCATCCTCTGGACTACCAGAAACTAATTTTTGCTGAGTTTTGTGCTGAGTATACACTGGGCTATGAGACACTGATTCTTGTTGTGTTTTGTGTTGAGCACCCACTGGACTACCAGAAAGTGATTTTTGCTTGGTGCTGTGTTAAGCACCCACTGGGCTATCAGAAACTGATTTTTGCTCGGTTTTGTGTTGAGCACCTGCTGGACTACCGGAGACTGATTTTTGTTCTGTTTTGTGTTGAGTACTGCTGGACAACCAGGAATTGTTTATTTTTTTGTGTGTTTGTTTTCTGCTGAGTAGCCCCTGGACTAAAAGGGACTGATTTTTTTTGTACATTGTGTTGAGCACCCACTGCACTACCAGGTGTTAGGTTTTGTTCTGTTTTGTGTTGAGCACCCGCTGTACTACCAGTGACCAATTTTTGCTGTGTTTTGTGTTGAGTACCCACTGGCCTACCAGGGACAAATTTTTGTTTGGTTCTGTGTTGAGTATCCACTGGACTACCAGGGACTAATTTTTGTTTGGTTCTGGGTTTAGTATCCACTGGACTACCAGGGACTGATTTTTGTTGTGTTTTGTGTTGTGTACCCACTGGACTACCAGGGCTTCATTTCTGTTTGGTTCTGTGTTGAATATCCACTGGACTACCAGAGACTGATTTTTGTTGTGTTTTGTGATATGTACCCATTGGACTACCAAGGCTTAATTTCTGTTTGGTTCTGTGCTGAATATCCACTGGACTACCAAGGACTGATTTTTGTTGTGTTTTGTGTTGCATACCCCCTGGACTACTACTGACTGATTTTTTATTGCATTTTGTGTTCAGTACCAGCTAGACTACAAGGGATTGCTTTTTGTTGTGTTTTGTTTTCCATACCCACTGGACTACCAGGGGCTATTTGTTTGGTTCTGTGCTGAGTATCCCATGGACTACCAGTGACTGACTTTTGTTTTGTTTTGTGTTATGTACCCACTGGATTACCAGGGACTGATTTTTGTTCATACTAAACTTGTATACAGCGTAGAAATCTGTGTGCCCGTGAATGTTCCAAACTAATTATCTGTAATAAGATAAATCATGCTCCTCTAATGTATATCTGTCTAATTTATTTTTAAATTCATCCCTATCTTTGCTAATTATTAATCAGTTGGTAACCTAGTCCACAGGTAAAATACACATGGGCCGGGATATTCAAACTGCGCCAGGCTGTGGCGCAAGCCTGGGCGCAGCTCAGCTTTGTTGCGCAGGGGTGTGGCCTGGGCGATATTCAACGGAGCTGCACTATGGCACAGCAGCTTTGAATATCGCACCCTGGGCACCCCCACTGTGCATGGTGCAGTGGCACTGTGCCAGCGCAAGTGGCCAGTGTGGAGCATGGAGATGTGCTGGCACAAGTGCCATTGCACCATGCACAGCACCTGTGATATTCAAAAGGGGACATGCAAATGGGGCCATAATATATGCAAGGTGCACAGGGGGCCATTTGCATCTCATTACGGCCCCAGTTGCATGCCATTAGCATGCAGGTGCACCGGATCTCAACGACTTGCACCTGGCACCCTGCCAGGCAGCAGCCATCGGGGACTGACGCCCCCTGCAGCCCGATTGCGGGCATTCCTGTAATATAAAAAAAGTCCAATATCCCTGGTGGTCCAGTGGACCTCTATGTGCCCCGATCATGGGCATCATTAATAGAACCCCCCCCCAAGTCCAATATCCCTGGTGGTCCATGCGCAACCCTTTTAAATATCTGGGCCATTGTGTAAAGAAATGTTTTGTTTTTTGTGTTTGAAATTTCATCTTTATAATTTAACAGTGTGTTGTGTTTTGTGTTGAGTACCCACTGGACTATCAGGTACCCACTGGACTGCCATGGACTGATTTTTGTGGTGTCTTGTGTTGAGCACCTGCCGGAATACCAGGGACTGATTTTTGCTTCATTTTGTGTTGAACACTCACTGCACTACCATGGATTGATTTTTGTAGTATTTTGTGTTGAATACCTGCTGAATTACCAGGGACCGATTTTGCTGTGTTTTGTGTTGAGTTCCGAATGGACTACCAGTGACTGATTTTTGTTTTGTTTTGTGTTGAGTACCCACTGGACTACCAGGGATGGCTTTTTGTTCATACTAAACTTGTATAGTGCGTAGAAATCTGTGTGCCCATGAATGTTCCAAACGAATTATCTGTAATAAGATAAATCATGCTCCTCTAATATGTATCTGTATAATTTATTTTTAAATTCATCCCTATCTTTGCTAATTATTACATCAGTTGGTAACCTATTCCACAGGTTAAACATACATTCAGTAAAGAAATGTTTTGTTTTTTGTGTTTGAAATTTCATCTGTATCATTTACCAGTGTGTTGTATTTTGTGTTGTGTACCCACTGGACTGCCAAGGATTGATTTTTGTGGTGATTTGTGTTGAGCACCTGCCGGAATACCAGGGACTGATTTTTGCTGTGTTTTGTGTTGAGCACATACTGGACTCCCATGGATTGATTTTTGTTGTGTTTTGTGTTGAATACCTGCTAAATTACCAGGGACCGATTTTGTTGTGTTTTGTGTTGAGTTCCCATTGGACTACCAGTGACTGATTTTTGTTAGGTTTTGTGTTGTGTACCCACTGGACTACCAGGGATTGACATTTGTTGTGTTTTGTGTTGAGTTCCCACTGAACTAAATGGGAATGACTTTTATTGTTTTTTGTTCAGTACCCACTGGACTACTAGGGACAGATTTTTGTTAGAATTCATGTTGAGTAACCACTGGACTACCAGTGACTGATTTCTGTTGTGTTTTGTGTAGAGTACCCTCTAGACTACCAGGGACTGATTTCTGCTGAATTTTGTGTTGAGTACCCACTGGACTACCAGGGATCAATTTTTGTTGAGTTTAGCATTGTGTACCCACTGGACTACCAGGGATTGACTTTTGTTGTGTTTTTTGTTGAATATCCACTGAATTACCAGGGACTGACTTGTGTTGCTTTATGTTGAGTTCCTTCTGGACTACAAGGGATTGATTTTTGTTTTGCTTTGTGTTGAATACCCGCTGGACTACTAGAGACTGATTTTTGCTAGGTTTTGTGTTGTGTACCCACTAGACTACCAGGGATTGACTTTTGTTGTGTTTTGTGTTGAAAACCTGCTGAACTACCTGGGACTGACTTTTGTTGTTTTTTTTTTGAGTACCCACTGGACTACCAATGACAGATTTTTGTTGTGTTTTGTGTTGACTACCCACTGGACTACCAGAGACATATTTTTGCAGTGTTTTGTGTTGAGTAACTGCAGGACTGCCAAGGATTGATTTTTTCTAGTTCTTGTACTGCATACCCACTGGACTACCAGAGACTGATTTTTGCTGTGTTCTGTTTTGAGTACCACTGGACTACCAGAGACAGATTTTTGCTGTGTTTTGTGTTAAGTATCTGCTGGACTACCAGCGACTGATTTTTTTTTTTGTGTTTTGTGTTGAGTACCCACTGGACTACCAAAGATTGACCTTTCTTGTGTTTTGTGTTGAGAACACACTGGACTAGCAGTGACCGATTTTTTCTGTGTTTTGTGTTGAGTACCCACAGGACTACCAGAGACTAATTTTTGTTTGGTTCCGTGTTGAGTATCCACTGGACTACCAGCGACTGATTTTTGTTGTGTTTTGTGTTGTGTGCCCACTGGACTACCAGGGCTTAATTTCTGTTTGGTTCTGTGTTGAATATCCACTGGACTACCAGGGACTGATTTTTATTGTGTTTTGTGTTGCGGACCCCTGGACTACTATTGACTGATTTTTATTGCATTTTGTGTTCAGTACCAACTGGACTACAAGGGATTGCTTTTTGTTGTGTTTTGTTTTCCATACCCACTGGACTACCAGGGAATAATATTTGCTTGGTTCTGTGCTGAGTATCCCATGGACTACCAGTGACTGATTTTTGTTGTGTTTTGTGTTGAGTACCCACAGGACTACCAGGGACTGATTTTTGTTCATACGAAAGTTCTTATTAAACTTGTATAGAGCGTAAAAATCTGTGTGCCGATGAATGTTCCAAACTAATTATCTGTAATAAGATAAATCATGCTCCTCTAATATGTATCTGTCTAATTTATTTTTCAATTCATCCCTATCTTTGCTAATTCTTACATCAGTTGGTAACCTAGTCCACAGGTAATATACACATTGAGTAAAGAATTCTTTTGTTTTTTTGTGTTTGAAATTTCATCTTTATAATTTACCAGTGTGTTGTGTTTTGTGTTGAGTACCCAGTGGACTGCCAAGGACTGATTATTGTGGTGTCTTGTGTTGAGCACCTGCTGGAATACCAGGGACTGATTTTTGCTTCATTTTGTGGTGAGCACTCACTGGACTACCATGGATTGATTTTTGTTGTATTTTGTGTTGAATACCTGCTGAACTACCAGGGACCAATTTTGTTGTGTTTTGTGTTGAGTTCCCATTGGACTACCAGTGACTGATTTTTGTTAGGTTTTGTGTTGTGTACCCACTGGACTACCAGGGATTGAGAGTTGTTGTGTTTTGTGTTGAGTACCCATTGAACTAAAAGAGACTGAGTTTTATTGTTTATTGTTGACTACCCACTGGACTACCAGGGACTGATTTTTGTTGCTTTTGTTGAGTACCCACTGGACTACTAGGGACAGATTTTTGTTGGGTTTTATGTTGAGTAACCACTGGACTACCAGTGACTGATTTGTGTTGTGTTTTGTGTTGACTTCTCACTGGACTACCAGTGATTGATTTTTTTTGTGTGTTTTGTGTTGAGTACCCACTGGACTATTAGCTTACTGATTTTTGTTGTGTTTTATTTTGAGTACCCACTGGACTACAGTGATTCATTTTTGTTATGTTTTGTCTACCCACTGGACTACCAAGGGATGCTTTTTGCTGAATTTTGTGTTGAGTAGCCATTGGCTTACCTGGTTCTGATTTTTGTTGTTTTGTATTGTGTACCCAGTGGACTACCAGGGGCTCTTTTTTTTGGTTGTGTATTGAGAATCCACTGGACTACAAGGGACTGATTTTTGTTGTGTTTTGTGTTGTCTCCCCACTGGACTACCAGGTGTTAATTTTTGTTTTCTTCTGTGTTGAGTAGCCACTGGACTATCAGATTCTGATTTTTGTTGTGATTTGTGTTGAGTACCCACTGGACAACGAGGGACTGATTTTTGTTGTTTTTTAGTTGAGTACCCACTGGACTACCGGGGACTGATTTTTATTAGATTTCATCTTGAGCAACCCCTGGACTACCAGTGACTGATTTTTGTTAGGTTTTGTGTTGTCTACCCACTGGACTACCAGGCACTGATTTTTGTTGCTTTTGTTGAGTACCCACTGGACTACTAGGGACAGATTTTTGTTGGGTTTTATGTTGAGTAACCACTGGACTACCAGTGACTGATTTGTGTTGTGTTTTGTGTTGACTTCTCACTGGACTACCAGTGATTGATTTTTTTTGTGTGTTTTGTGTTGAGTACCCACTGGATAATTAGCGACTGATTTTTGTTGTGTTTTATTTTGAGTACCCACTGGACTACAGTGATTAATTTTTGTTATGTTTTGTCTACCCACTGGACTACCAAGGGATGCTTTTTGCTGTATTTTGTGTTGAGTACCCATTGGCCTACCTGGTTCTGATTTTTGTTGTTTTGTGTTGTGTACCCAGTGGACTACCAGGGGCTCTTTTTTTTGGTTGTGTATTGAGAATCCACTGGACTACAAGGGACTGATTTTTGTTGTGTTTTGTGTTGTCTCCCCACTGGACTACCAGGTGTTAATTTTTGTTTTCTTCTGTGTTGAGTAGCCACTGGACTATCAGATTCTGATTTTTGTTGTGATTTGTGTTGAGTACCCACTGGACAACAAGGGACTGATTTTTGTTGTTTTTTAGTTGAGTACCCACTGGACTACCAGGGACTGATTTTTATTAGATTTCATCTTGAGCAACCCCTGGACTACCAGTGACTGATTTTTGTTAGGTTTTGTGTTGTCTACCCACTGGACTACCAGGGCTTGATTTTTGTTGTGCTTTGTGTTGAGTACACACTGGACTACCAGAAACTAGTTTTTGCTGGGTGCTGTGTTAAGCATCCTCTGGACTACCAGAAACTGAATTTTGCTGAGTTTTGTGTTGAGTACACACTGGACTATGAGAGACTGATTCTTGTTGTGTTTTGTGTTGAGCACCCACTGGGCTATCAGAAACTGATTGTTGCTCGGTTTTGTGTTGAGCACCTGCTGGTCTATCGGAGACTGATTTTTGTTGTGTTTTGTGTTGAGTACCTGCTGGACAACCTGGAATTGTTTATTTTTTTGTGTGTTTGTTTTCTGCCGAGTAGCCCCTGGACTAAAAGGGACTGATTTTTTTTTACATTGTGCTGAGTACCCACTGGACTACCAGGTGTTAAGTTTTGTTCTGTTTTGTGTTGAGCACCCGCTGTACTACCAGTGACTGATTTTTGCTGTGTTTTGTGTTGAGTACCCACTGGGCTACCAGGGACTAGTTTTTGTTTGGTTCTGTGTTGAGTATCCACTGGACTACCAGGGACTGATTTTTGTTCTGTTTTGTGTTGTGCACCCACTGGACTACCAGATCTTAATTTCTGTTTGGTTCTGTGTTGAATATCCACTGGACTACCAAGGATTGATTTTTGTTGTGTTTTGTGTTGCATACCCCCTGGACTACTACTGACTGATTTTTGTTGCATTTTGTGTTCAGTAGCAACTGGACTACAAGGGATTGCTTTTTGTTGTTTTTTGTTTTCCGTATCCACTGGACTACCAGAGGCTAATATTTGGTTCTGTGCTGAGTATCCCATGGACTACCAGTGACTGATTTTTGTTGTGTTTTGTGTTGAGCACCCACTGGACTACCAGGGACTGATTTTTGTTCATACTAAGGTTCATACTAAATTGTATAGAGCGTAGAAATCTGTGTGTTCATGAATGTTCCAAACTAATTATCTGTAATAAGATAAATCCTGCTCCTCTAATAAGTATCTGTCTAATTTATTTTTAAATTCATCCCTATCTTTGCTAATCATTACATCAGTTGGTAACCTATTCCACAGGTTAAATATACATTGAGTAAAGAAATGTTTTGTTTTTTGTGTTTGAAATTTCATCGGTATAATTTACCAGTGTGTTGTGTTTTGTGTTGATTTACCCACTGGACTGCCAAGGACTGATTTTTGTGGTGTTTTGTGTTGAGCACCTGCCAGAATACCAGGGACTGATTTTTGCTGTGTTTTGTGTTGAGCACATACTGGACTACCATGGATTGATTTTGTTGTGTTTTGCATTGAATACCTGCTGAATTACCAGGGACTGATTGTGTTGAGTTTTGTGTGGAGTTCCCATTGGACTACCAGTGACTGTTTTTTGTTAGGTTTTGTGTTGTGTACCCACTGGACTACCAGGGATTGACATTTGTTGTGTTTTGTGTTGAGTACCCACTGAACTAAATGGGACTGACTTTTATAGTTTTTTGTTGAGTACCCACTGGACTACGAGGGACAGATTTGTGTTGGATTTCATGTTGAGTAACCACTGGACTACCAGTGACTGATTTGTGTTGTGTTTTGGGTTGAGTACCCTCTAGACTACCAGGGACTGACTTCTGCTGAATTTTGTGTTGAGTACCCACTGGACTACCAGGGATTGATTTTTGTTGAGCTTAGTGTTGTGTACCCACTGGACTACGTGGGATTGACTTTTGTTGTGTTGTGTGTTGAATATCCACTGAATTACCAGGGACTGACTTGTGTTGCTTTATGTTGATTTCCTTCTGGAATACAAGGGATTTATTTTTGTTGTGCTTTGTGTTGAATACCCGCTGGACTACTAGAGACTGATTTTTGTTAGGTTTTGTGTTGTGCACCCACTAGACTACCAGGGTTGACTTTTGTTGTGTTTTGTGTTGAAAACCCTCTGAACTACCTGGGACTGACTTTAGTTGTTTTTTGTTGAGTACCCACTGGACTACCAATGACTAATTTTTGTTGTGTTTTCTGTTGACTACACACTGGACTACCAGAGACAGATTTTTGCTGTGTTTTATGTTGAGTAACTGCTGGACTACCAAGGATTGATTTTTTCTAGTTTTTGTACTGCATACCCACTGGACTACCAGAGACTGATTTTTGCTGTGTTCTGTGTTGAGTACCACCGGACTACCAGAGACAGATTTTTGCTGTGTTTTGTGTTAAGTATCTGCTGGACTACCAGCGACTGATTTTTTTTTGTGTTTTGTGTTGAGTACCCACTGGACTACCAGTGATTGATTTTCATTAGGTTTTGTGTTGTGTACCCACTGTACTACCAGGGACTAACTTTTGTTTGGTTCTGTGTTGAGTATCCACTGGACTACCAGGGACTGATTTTTGTTGTGTTTTGTGTTGCATACCCCGTGTACTACTAGTGACTGATTCTTGTTGCATTTTGTGTTCAGTACCAACTGGACTACAAGGGACTGTGTTTTGTTGTGTTTTGTTTTCCATACCCACTGGACTACCAGGGGCTAATATTTCTTTGGTTCTGTGCTGAGTATCCCATGGACTACCAGTGACTGATTTTTGTTTTGTTTTGTGTTGAGTATCCACTGGACTACCAGGGACTGATTTTTGTTCGTACTAAAGTTCATACTAAATTTGTATAGAACGTAGAAATCTGTGTGCCCATGAACGTTCCAAACTAATTATCTGTAATAAGATAAATCATGCTCCTCTAATATGTATCTGTCTAATTTATTTTTAAATTCACCCCTATCTTTGCTAATTATTGCATCAGTTGGTAACCTATTCCACAAGTAAAATATACATTGAGTAAAAAAACGTTTTGTTTTTTATGTTTGAAATTTCATCTTTATAACTTACCAGTGTGTTGCGTTTGGCTGAGTGCACACTGGACTATCAGGGACTGATTTTTGTTGTGTTTTATCTTGGGTACCCACTGGACTGCCAAGGACTGATTTTTGTGGTGTCTTGTGTTGAGCACCTGCCGGAATACCAGGGACTGATTATTGTTTCATTTTGTGTTGAGCACTCACGGAACTACCATGGATTGATTTTTGCTGTATTTTGTGTTGAATACTTGCTGAATTACCAGGGACCAATTTTTTGTGTTTTGTGTTGAGTTCCCACTGGACTACCAGTGACTGATTTTTGTTAGGTTTTGTGTTGTGTACCCACTGGACTACCAGGGATTGACATTTGCTGTGTTTTGTGTTGAGTACCCACAGAACTAAATGAGACTGACTTTTATTGTTTTTTGTTGACTACCCACTGGACTACCAGGGACTGTTTTTTGTTGAGTATCCACTGGACTACTAGGGACAGATTTTTGTTGGATTTCATGTTGAGTAACCACTGGACTACCAGTGACTGATCTGTGTTGTGTTTTGTGTTGACTCCTCACTGGACTACCAGCAACCGTTTTTTTTTTGTGTGTGTGTTTTGTGTTCAGTACCCACTGGATTATTAGCGACTGATTTTTGTTGTGTTTTATTTTGAGTACCCACTGGACTACCAGTGATTGATCTTTGTTATGTTTTGTCTACCCACTGGACTACCAACGGCTGATTTTTGCTGAATTTTGTGTTGAGTACCCACTGGCCTACCTGGGTCTGATTTTCATTGTGTTTTGTGTTGCGTACCCACTGGACTACCAGGGGCTCTTTTTTTTTGTGGTTCTGTATTGAGAACCCACTGGTCTACAAAGGACTGATTTTTGTTGTGTTGTGTGTTGTCTACCCACTGGACTACCAGGGGTTAATTTTTGTTTTCTTCTGTGTTGAGTAGCCACTGGACTATCAGGTTCTGATTTTTGTTGTGTTTTGTGTTGAGTACCCATGGGACAACAAGGTACTGATATTTGTTGTTTTTTTGTTGAGTACCCACTGGACTACCAGGGACTGATTTTTATTAGATTTCATCTTGAGCAACCCCTGGACTACCAGTGACTGATTTTTGTTAGGTTTTGTGTTGTCTACCCACTGGACTATCAGTGATTGACTTTAGTTGTGTTTTTGTTGAATACACACTGGACTACCAGAAATGAGTTTTTGCTGGGTGCTATGTTAAGCATCCTCTGGACTACCAGAAACTGAATTTTGCTGAGTTTTGTGTTGAGTGCACACTGGACTACGAGAGACTGATACTAGTTGTGCTTTGTGTTGAGCAACCACTGGACTACCAGAAACTGATTTTTGCTTGGTGCTGTGTTAAGCACTTGCTGGGCTATCAGAAACTGATTTTTGCTCGGTTTTGTGTTGAGCACCTGCTGGTCTACCGGAGACTGATTTTTGTTGTGTTTTGTAATGAGTACCTGCTGGACAACCTGGAATTGTTTATTTATTTTTATGTGTTTGTTTTGTGCTGAGTAGCCCCTGGACTAAAAGGGACTGGGTTTTTTTGTACATTATGCTGAGTACCCACTGGACTACCAGGTGTTAAGTTTTGTTCTGTTTTGTGTTGAGCACCCGCTGTACTACCAGTGACCGATTTTTGCTGTGTTTTGTGTTGAGTACCCACTGGACTACCAGGGACCAATTGTTGTTTGGTTCTGTGTTGAGTATCCACTGGACTACCAGGGACTGATTTTTGTTGTGTTTTGTGTTGCATACCCCCTTGAATACTACTGACTGATTTTTGTTGCATTTTGTGTTCAGTACCAACTGGACTACAAGGGATTGCTTTTTGTTGTGTTTTGTTTTCCGTACCCACTGGACTACCAGGGGCTAATATTTATTTGGTTCTGTGCTGAGTATCCCATGGACTGCCGGTGACTGATTTTTGTTTTGTTTTGTGTTGAGTACCCACTGGACTACCAGAGACTGATTTTTGTTCATACTAAAGTTCATACTAAATTGTATACAGCGTAGAAATCTGTGTGCCCATGAATGTTCCAAACTAATTATCTGTAATAAGATAAATCATGCTCCTCTTATATGTATCTGTCTAATTTATTTTTAAATTCATCCCTATCTTTGCTAATCATTACATCAGTTGGTAACCTATTCCACAGGTTAAGTACACATTGAGTAAAGAAACGTTTTGTTTTTTGTGTTTTAAATTTCATTGGTATAATTTACCAGTGTGTTGTGTTTTGTGTTGAGTACCCATTGGACTGCCAAGGACTGGTTTTTGTGGTGTTTTGTGTTGAGCACCTGCCGGAATACCAGGGACTGATTTTTGCTGTGTTTTGTGTTGAGCACTCACTGGACTACCATGGATTGATTTTTGTTGTGTTTTGCGTTGAATACCTGCTGAATTATCAGGGACCAATTTTGTTGTGTTTTGTGTTGAGTTCCCATGGGACTACCAGTGACTGATTTTTGTTAGGTTTTGTGTTGTGTACCCACTGGACTACCAGGGATTGACATTTGTTGTGTTTTGTGTTGAGTACCCACTGAACTAAATGGGACTGACTTTTATTATTTTTTGTTGACTACCCACTGGACTACCAGGGACTGATTTTTGTTGCTTTTTGTTGAATACCCACTGGACTACTAGGGACAGACTTTTGTCGGATTTCATGTTGAGTAACCACTGGACTACCAATGACTGATTTGTGTTGTGTTTTGTGTTGAGTACCCTCTAGACTACCAGGGACTGATTTCTGTTGAATTTTGTGTTGAGTACCCACTGGACTACCAGGGATTGATTTTTTTTGAGTTTAGAGTTGTGTACCCACTGGACTACCAGGGATTGACTTTTGTGGTGTTTTCTGTTGAATATCAACTGAATTACCAGGGACTGACTTGTGTTGATTTATGTTGAGTTCCCTCTGGACTACAAGGGATTGATTTTTGTTGTGCTTTGTGTTGAATACCCACTGGACTACTAGAGACTGATTTTTGCTAGGTTTTGTGTTGTGTCCCCACTAGACTACCAGGGATTGACTTTTTTTGTGTTTTGTGTTGAAAACCCCCTGAACTACCTGAGACTGACTTTTGTTGTTTTTTGTTGAGTACCTACTGGACTACCAAAGACTGATTTTTGTTGTGTTTTGTGTTGACTACCCACTGGACTACCAGAGACAGATTTTTGCTATGTTTTGTGTTGCGTAACTGCTGGACTACCAAGGATTGATTTTTTTCTAGTTTTTGTACTGCATACCCACTGGACTACCAGAGACTGATTTTTGCTGTGTTCTGTGTTGAGTACCACCGGACTACCAGAGACAGAGTTTTGCTGTGTTTTGTGTTAAGTATCTGCTGGACCACCAGTAACTGATTTTTGTTGTGTTTTGTGTTAATTACCCACTGGACTACTAGTGACTGATTTTTGCTATGTTTTGTGTTGAGTAACTGCTGGACTACCAGGGACAGATTGTTGTTGTGTTTTGTGTTGACTTCTCACTGGACTATCAGCGATTTATTTTTTTTTTGTGTTTTGTGGTGAGTACCCACTGGACTATTAGCGACTGATTTTTGTTGTGTTTTAATTTGAGTACCCACTGGACTACCAGTGATTTTTTTGTTATGTTTTGTCAACCCACTGGACTATCAAGGACTGATTTTTGCTGAATTTTGTGTTGAGTACCCACTGGCCTAGCTGGGTCTGATTTTTGTTGTGTTTTGTGTTGCATACCCACTGGACTACCAGGGGCTCATTTTTTTTCTGGTTCTGTATTGAGAATCCACTGGACTACAAGGGACTGATTTTTGTTATGTTTTGTGTTGTGTACCCACTGGACTACCAGGGGTTAATTTTTGTTTTCTTCTGTGTGGAGTATCCACTGGACTACTAGTGACTGATTTTTGTTGCATTTTCTGTTGAGTACCCACTGGACTACAAAGCACTGATTTTTGTTGTGTTTTGTTTTTCGTACCCTCTGAACTACCAGGGGCTAATTTTTGTTTGGTTCTGTGCTGAGTATCCACTGGACTAGCAGTGACTGATTTTTGTTAGGTTTTGTGGTGTGTACCCACTGGACTACCAGGGATTGACTTTTGTTGTGTTTTAAGGAGTACCCACTGCACTACCAAGGACTGATTTTTGATGGGTTTTGTGTTGAGTAACTGCTGAACTACCAGGGATTGATTGATTATTGTGTTTTGTGTTGACTTCTCACTGGACTACCAGTAACTGATTTTTGCTGTGTTTTGTCTGAGTACCCACTGGATTATCAGCAACTGGTTTTTGTTGTGTTTTGTGTTGAATACCCACTGGACTACCAGCGATTGATTTTTGTTATGTTTTGTGTTGTGTACCCACTGGACTACCAGGGATTGACTTTTTTTGTGTTTTGTGTTGAATACCCACTGAACTACCAGGGACTGATTTTTGTTGTTTTATGTTGAGTGCCCTCTGGACTACCAGGAACTGATTTTTGTTGTTTTTTGTTGAGTACCCACTGGACTACCAGTGACCGATTTTTGTTGGGTTTCATGTTGAGTAATCACTGGACAACCAGTGAGTGATTTTTGTTGCATTTTGTGTTGAGTACCATCTGGAATACCAGGGATCGATTTTTGCAGAATTTTGTGTTGAGTACCCACTGGCCTACCAGGGACAGATTTTTGTTGAGTTTAGTGTTGAGTACCCACTGGCCTACCTGGAACTGATTTTTGTTGTATTTTGTGTTGCATGCCCACTGGACTACCAGGGGTTCATTTTTTGGGGGTGTTCTGAATTGAGAATCCATTGGACTGCAAGAGACTGATTTTTGTTGTGTTTTATCTTGAGTACCCTCTGGACTACCAGGAACTGATTTTTGTCGTGGTTTGTGTTGTGTACCCACTGGACTACCAGGGGTTAATTTTTGTTTGGTTCTGTGTTGAGAATCCACTGTACTAACAGGGACTGATTTTTGTTGTGTTTTGTGTTGCGCATCCACTGAACTACTAGTGACTGATTTTTGTTGCATTTTGTGTTCAGTACCAACTGGACTACAAGGGACTGTTTTTTGTTGTGTTTTCTTTTTTGTACCCACTGCACTACCAGGGACTAATGTTTGTTTGGTTCTGTGCTGAGTATCCCATGGACTACTAGTGACTGATTTTTGTTTTGTTTTGTGTTGAGTACCCACTGGACTATCAGGGACTGATTTTTGTTCATACTAAAGTTCATACTAAACTTGTATAGAGTGTAGAAGGCTGTGTGCCCATGAATGTTCCAAACTAATTGTCTGTAATAAGATAAATCATGCTTCTCTAATATGTATCTGTCTTATTTATTTTTAAATTCATCTCTATCTTTGCTAATTATTACATCAGTTGGTAACCTATTCCACCACTTAAATATATATTGAGTAAAGAAACCTTTTGGTTTTTGTGTTTGAAATTTCATCTGTATAATTTACAAGTTTGTTGTTGTGTTTTGTGTTGAGTACCCACTGGACTACCAGGGACTGATTTTTGTTGTGTTTTGTGTTGAGTACCCACTGGACTGCCAGGGACTGATTTTTGTTGTGTTTTGTGTTGAGTACCCACTGTACTGCCAGGGACTGATTTTTGTGGTGTTTTGTGTTGCAGCACTGCCTGACTACCAGGGACTGATTTTTGTTGTGTTTTGTGTTGAATACCCGCTGAATTACCAGGGACCGATTTTTGTTGTGTTTTCTGTTGAGTACCCATTGGATTACCAATGACTGATTTTTGTTAGGTTTAGTGTTGTGTACCCACTGGACTACGAGGGTTTGACTTTTGTTGTGCTTTGTGTTGAGTACCCACTGAACTAAATGGGACTGACTTTTGTTGTTTTTTGTTGAGTACCCACTGGACTACTAGGGACAGATTTTTGTTGGGTTTCATGTTTAGTAACCACTGGGCTACCAGAGACTGATTTTTGTTGTGTTTTCTGTTGAGTATCCTCTAGACTACCAGGGACCGATTTTTCCTGAATTTTGTGTTGAGTACCCACTGGACTACTAGAGACTGATTTTTGTTAGGTTTTGTGTTTTGTACCCACTGGACTACCAGGAATTGACTTTTGTTGTGTTTTGCGTTGAATACCCGCTGAACTACCTGGGATTGACTTTTGTTGTTTTTTGCTAAGTACCCACTGGACTACCAACAACTGATTTTTGTTTTGTTTTGTGTTGAGTATCCACTGGACTACCAGCAACTGATTTTTTCTGTTTTTTGTGTTGAGTAACTGCTGGACTACCAAGGACTGATTTTTACTAGTTTTTGTACTGCATACTCACTGGACTACCAGGGACTGAGTTTTGCTGTGTACTGTGTTGAGTACCACTGGACTACCAGAGACAAATGTTTGCTGTGTTTTGTGTTAAGTATCTGCTGGACCACCAGTAACTGATTTTTGTTGTGTTTTGTGTTAAGTACCCACTGGACTACTAGTGACTGATGTTTGCTGTGTTTTGTGTTAAATAACAGCTGGACTACTAGGGCCTGATTGTTGTTGTGTTTAGTGTTGACTTCTCACTGGACTATCAGTGACTGATTTTTGTTGTGTTTTGTGTTGAGTATCCACTGGACCAACAGCAACTGATTTTTGTTGTGTTTTGTGTTGAGTACCCACTGGACTACCAGTGATTGATTTTTGATGTGTTTTGTGTTGTGTACCTGCTGGACTACGTGATTGATTTTTGTTGTGTTTTGTGTTGTGTACCTACTGGACTACCAGGGATTGACTTTTGTTGTGCTTTGTGTTGAATACCCACTGAACTTCCTGGGACTGACTTTTGTTGTTTTTTGCTGAGTACCCACTGGACTACCAGGGACTGATTTTTGTTGGGTTTCATGTTGAGTAACTACTGGACTACCTAGGACTGATTTTTACTACTGTTTGTACTGCATACCCACTAGACTTCCAATGACTGATTTTTACTACTTTTTGTACTGCATACCCACTGGACTACCAGGGACTGTTTTTTGCTGAGTTCTGTGTTAAGTACCACTGCACTACCAGGGACAGATTTTTGCTGTGTTTTGTGTTAAGTATCTGCTGTACCACCAGTAACTGATTTTTAATGTGTTTTGTGTTGAGTGCCCACTGGACTGCCAGGGACTGATTTTTGTTGTGTTTTGAGTTAAGTACCCACTTGAGTACTAGCGACTGTTTTTTGTTGTGTTTTGTGTCGAGTACCCACTGGATTACCAGGGACTGATTTTCACTGATTAATTTTTTTTTTGCTTGGTTGCCCACTGGACTACCAGGGACTGATTTTCACTGATTATTTTTTAGCTTGGTGGCCCACTGGACTACCAGGGAGAACATTATAGGACAGAACACAAAACAACTAATGGAGGACCTGAGGCAGCCTTGAGTTATGGCTATGGAATTTATGACTGTCATGTACAAAAGCATGGTGACCCTACAGCACTGGGCGTTGCACTTTACTGACAACCTGTCACTTAAAACTGGTAGGAGGTGTTGGAATGCTGCACCTGGTATGCACAGGCATCACATCCAGAACATATGACATTTGGAAGAGGGCTCAAAGCATCCCTGAGGTTTAGGTATTGGATGCTAGTTTTAAACATGTCACCACACATGTATGTGCATGTTAGTGTACTATGTGCATACATGTCTGTGCTGGCAATTATTACACTGCCTTAATTTAAATATTTTTTCACCATGGCCCTCTTCCCCATGTGGGGTTGTCTCAATCCCATGTAAGGCCTTGGTTCTCAATACTGTAATATTTTTAGATTCACAATGTGGGTGCACTTTCTGCCCTATTTTTCAGCATGAAAAACTAAGATTTCTAATTGGGCTCCAGAAGTCCTAATGGACATGTTTTGACCTGGGGGTGGGGGTGGCTGGACAGCCCTTCAATGTGGTGTGAAACAGTTTAGTGATGGTCCCTTACTTGCTTGTTAGTATGTTAGTTTGTAATTGGATGGGGTTAAAACTTCATTCTGTTTATCAGCTGCACTTACAACTCTGCAACACTAACATGTGAAATTAATTGTATTTAAAAATCTCATTTATGTTAGAAGTTCTTTTAAAAATAAGGTAAATGAGCCAGCCTGGTGGTGCTGAGAACTGAGGCACGGGATGCCTTACCCCGCATCATGCCACTGACCTGGGCTCAGGAACAAACCAGAGTTATTAGGAACCAGCAGGTGGGGAGAGGGAGGGAGGGAGGGAGCAGAACTGAGCACTTGAAGGCAGCTCTACTCTCCCAGGAAGGACCCTGTCACCCAGCATAGTTCCACTGCCCCTTGGTCATGGTCTGAGGGGAGTGCAGGTAGGTGGGTGGCAAGTAGAGGGAGGGCACCAGAGAACCATGGTATGCACATTCCTCCTCATGTACATGCCTGGCCCAGACATGGGAAGGGGGAAAACAGTGGGGGGAAAAGTGAGAAAAAATGTAAATAAAAAACAAGGTTAATGGATGAAGGACTCAATATTCAAATGCCTGAGAGTGCTCCATGCAAAGTCCCTATGGTGAACACAAATTGGCACATGGCCCTAACTGTGCTATATACAAACAGGTTCTGAACACAGTGTGAGTGCCCTAAACATGTTTGAATATTGTCCCTAAGGGCATAAAAACATAGAAGTTGATGGCAGATAAGGACCGCAAGGCCCATCCAGTCTGCCCATTTCTTTTTCTACCTTATAAATGTGCCATCGTCCTTTGCTGTCAGTGGCCTATCTATTCATGCTCATCTGTATTGCTCCCTTATGCCTATCCCATGCCTGTTTGAAACCATGCACTGTATTCATAGCCACCACTTCCTGAGGTAGGCCATTCAATGCATCTACCACCCTTTCTGTGAAAAAGAACTTCCTTACATTACCCCTTAATCTGCCTCCCTCTAATCTCGTGCTGTGTCCTCTTGTCCTGCTATTTCTCTTATATTGAAACATGTTAGACTCTTTCACCTTGTTAATGCCCTTACAGTGTTTGAATGTTTTGATCATATCACCTCTCTCTCCCTCTTTTGCTCTAGGGTATACATATTGAGCTCTGTTAATCTGTTCTCATATGTCTTCTGATGCAGTCCCTGCACCATTTTGGTTGCCCTTCTCTGGACTGCCTCAATTTGGTTAATGTCCTTGTGAAGGTGTGGCCTCCATTACTTCACACAGTACTCCAGATGGGGCCTAACCAGTGTCTTGTAAAGAGAGATTATTACCTCCCTCTTACAACTTGTGATACCCCTACTAATACACCCTAACATCCCCCTAGCCTTACCTACTGCTTTAGATGTCTGCTTGGATGATTTCAGGTCATCAGTGATGATGATGCCCAAGTCTCTTTCTTCCTTTGTGACTGCCAGCAACTCCCCTCCCAGCCAATAGGTGGTTTCAGGGTTTCTCTTCCCTATGTGCATGATCTTGCACTTCTTTGAATTAAATCGCAGTTGCCACTCTTCTGACCATTTTGTTAGTTTCTCCAGGTCTCTTCTTATTCTGCCCACCCCATCTGAATCATCTACTCTGTTGCAGATCTTGATGTCATCTGCAAACAGACAAGCCTTACCCTCTAGTCCATCTGCAATGTCACTGATGAAGATATTGAAGACGACTGGCCCCAGGACTGATCCCTGAGGTACCCCACTTGTGACTTGCATCTCTTCTGACTGCATACCATTTACCACCACTCTCTGTTTTCTGCCCGTCAACCAGTTTGTCACCCAGTTGGCCAACTTCTGACCCACCCTGAGCCTACCCAGCTTATCAATCTTCTATGTGGAACAGTGTCGAAAGCTTTGCTGAAGTCAAGGTAGGCAACATCAACTGCTCCCCCTTGGTCCACCACTCTGGTTACCCAGTCAAACAAATCTATGAGATTAGTTTGAGAGGACCTTCCTTTTGTAAACCCATGCTGTCTTGGATCTTGTGCCCTTATGGATTCCAGGTGTTGCACTATCCTTTCCTTAAGGACTGCCTCCATAATCTTGCCCACTACTGAGGTAAGACTGACTGGTCTGTAGTTCCCTGCCTCTTCCCTGTTACCACTCTTGTGGAGCTGGATCACATGAGCCCTTCTCCAGTCTTCTGGGACATCTCCTGTGCTCAGAGACTCACTAAACAGTTCTGATAATGGCTCTGCTAGTTCCACCCTTAGCTCCTTTAGTACCCTGAGATGTATGCCATCAGGTCCCATTGTCTTGTCCACCCTGAGCTTAGTGAGCTCTTGTAGGACCCTTTCTTTTGTGAAGGGAGTAGTGCTCACCTCCCTCCCCCATGTCCATGGTGCTGAGCTGTGGGCCCTGCCCTACCTTCTCTTCAGTAAATACTGAGCAAAAGTATCTGTTTAGGATAGATGCTTTTTACAGGGTCCTCCTCCTCCTCACATGCCCCCTTTTCTCCTTTGAGCTTAGCAATGCCCCCCTCTGGACTTTCTCCTTTCACTAATGTATCTAAAGTCTTGTCACCTTCTTTTTCTGTTTGTGCTAGTGTTTCCTCAGTTTGGGACTTTGCCTGCCTTACTGCCTTCCCTGCTTCCCTTAGGGCAGTTTGGTATGCCTCCCTATCTTCATCCCGCTGTGTTCCCTTATATTTCCTGAAGGCCAGCCTTTTGGCTCTGACCTTTTCTGCTACTATATTTGAGAACCAAAGTGGTTTCCTTCCTCTTTTGCACTTCCTCTTCTGTCAAACACAATGGGACGTTGCTTCAAGTATTGCATCCTTAATGTTTGCCCACTTTGCCTGTACCCCCTCACCTGTGTTTCTTTTTGCCAGGGATAGCTTAACTCTGTTGGCCATCTTATCAAAGTCAGCTCCTCTGAAGTCCCATATTTTTGCCTTGGAATGGGGCAGACCTATCTATGGCAGTAACGAGTGTGTTTGGCACAAAGCGTAGCCCCCTGCTGGCTACAGTGAGGTACTATATGTAACTTTACCAACCTTAGGCTGTCAATGGGCAAAAGCAATTAGGGTATCCCAAACTTCTAAGCTGTCTTGCCATGACTTTCTGTAAAGTCACATGCAAATATCCTGTTTGCCTATACAGGGTGCTAAGTGGCTATTTGCATCTCATTATGGCCTCATTACTTGGTGAAATATGAGCATTTACAGTCACAGGTGCTTGAAGGGCTGTCACTTCTGCAGTGTGTGGCCTTCCCCTCCCAAGCAGGCATCACTGTTGCTGTTTGCATCATAGAAAATCTCCACTAGTTACCCCCAGCCAGAGAAAATTCCAGTATGAATAAAATATTAAAGGCCGTAGTAATAGTGGCCCCCTCTCCTACCAGATCCCAGTGCCAGTCAATAAATAACAGAGCTTTCAAGGCATCCAGGGGCACACCTTCAAGTGCCCTCCACCCAATAATCCAGGCCGGGGGCAGGCACAACCCTCCATTCACCTTCAGATCTGACTGCCATCTGCCCTGCAAGTTTGGTACATCAAAATCCAATTGCATCCATCTGTCTTCCGTCTATCTATCTAACTACCTACATGTCTGTCTGTCTATCTGCCTGTCTGTCTGTCTCTCTATCTATCTATCCATCCATCTCCCTCTCTCTATCTATAGGCAGTATCTATCATTTATCTAGCACTCTATCTGTCCATCTCTCTGTGTCTCTCTATCTACAGACAGTATCTATCTATCTATACATCCATCCATCTCTCTCTCTCTCTCTCTAGGCAGTATCTATCTATTCATCTAGCTCTCTATCTGTCCATCTCTCTGTGTCTCTCTATCTACAGACAGTATCTATCTATCTACCTGTCTGTCTGTCTATCTACCTACCTATCTACCTGTCTGTCTGTCTATCTAGCTAGCTATATGTCTGTCTATCTATCTACAGACAGTATCTATCTATCTATCTATCTATCTATCTATCTATCTATCTATCTATCTGCATAGTGTAACCAGCTCTCTCTTCCCTAAGTTCAATGCCAGTTACTAGAGGGCACTATAACAGTTAAACCTGGCACTGGGAGCTGTCTTCTAGGTGCAAACTTGCTTGGAGAAAGGATGTCTGGACATTTTGTGAACAGCGTTTTTGGCTCTGCTAGAAGTGGGGAAACTCTGTCATGAATATACTTGGTCCTACACTCCCCCAACTGACTACGAGAGGGGGTGGCAAGTACAGGAAGGAAGGTTGTTGTGGCTCCAGGTGAAGGAACAACAACAGAGAGAAAGAGAGAGAGGGAGAGAGAGACAAGATCTCCAGTTGTGACTAAGCTGGGGGCCTGTAAGCCTAGAGATGGTGGCAGTTTCCCTTGGTCCAGATAGTCCTGGTTTCCCCAGTGAGGTCTCTGGGGAAGAGGGAGGAACAACATTTAACAGCCAGGAGGAGGGAGCATCCCAGAATGCCTGCTTTGAGAATCTGAGTGACTGAGACCAGCACAGCAAAGCCAGCAGTTGTAGAAGGCCACCACACAAGGGAGTTCATCAGCATCTGGATTACTGGGAGGAGGGGGTCCAGCAAGAGTTTGTAAGTCCCCAGGGTGGGATCAGGGCAAGGGAGCCTCTTCTTCAGGCCACTAGGGCTATCAATGATGTAGCTGAAAGGTGGCATGTAGAGCTTGACCAACCAGATTGAATTTAAAATTATAAGTATGTCATAGCCTGAAGTGGACTGTCCAACTGATGGTGACTTTTTTGGGTTTGCGCTCCTCAAGGGGGATGACCCTGGTTGGACTGTGTGCAAGCTGAAGTCCTGGGACCTGCTTCACACAGCAAGAACCCAAACTGTGGCTGGGGTGTTCTGGGGGGAGGTGGGCTTAGCGCATGCTTTTATGGCGTGGCCTGACCTCCTCTTGAGGTGTCTACTCTCAGTCAGGTGGGAGGAGTGTAGAGAATGGAACTGCTACACATGGGGGTCTGGCTAGTGGTTGGAGAGGGTTATCTGGAGTGGTGTGGGCCTGTAAAGTTCTGGGGTGCAAGTGATGGGCTTATTGGGCTGAGGGAGGAGGGGGTTTGAGGTGCAAAAAAGTTAGTTTTTTACTCTTTTCTCTGTTTTAATTGTGCAACTGTTATTTGACTGTTGAATTTAGGGGGTCATTTCTAATGTTAACAGAGCTCTGGGCCCATGACTGCATTTACTGGTGGGACTCAGATGGGGAAGAGGGACATGGTGGGGTGGGGCTACTCATGGGATAAATTCACTGGAGGGATTGGTATATTTTATTTATTAGATCATCAGTTTATAGACCTTTGAGTCATAGACTCATTTACAAAGGCACCTCGTCAAGAGAGCAATACATCACAGCAAACAAAACAGTACAGTACATAACGCTTAGATTAAAAAAGCAACCAGTGTTACAGGCATTCACTGGTGGTACACGCTTGGTAATAGGTAGATCACAGTAGTCATAATACAGGTACACGAGTACCACATCAGGTAGCAACCAGAGATATTTTACTACATTAGTCAGCAGATGTTGCATGAGACCCCAGGTATATACAGCTAAAGTAGACAGGGCAGACCCAGCCTAGGGGTCAAGGTAAGGGGCAGGTGTGGGATTATGTGCAGTTGCAGCAGCGAGTGCTTGTCAGATGGCTTCTGAGGGAGACCTTGAAAAGACCAAGCTTAGTGGAGTCAGCTATATTGGCTGGGAGGCAATTGAACCACGAGGGAGCCCAATAGCAAAAGGATCTCTGGGCCATAGAGGTCCTTACCCTGGGGACAATTAGGGAGGTTTTGACAGTGCTGTGGGTGGAGACTGAGGGGGAGGCATGCTGCAAGGAGGTGGCAACTCCGGGGGGGGAGAGCCCTAGCAATGTCTTTTTAACAAGAAGGCAGGTTTGGAAGTGGAGTCTTTCTTCAAGGTTGAGCAAGTTGGTGGTGGAGTACAGCAGGCATGTATGGGTGCACCTAGGGGCTTCCAGCATTAGCCAGCAGGCCTTGTTTATAGAGAGCTGGATTCTTGCAAGCACAGTGTTGTCAGCTACAGCACAGATGGGAAGCCCATAGTCGATCAGCGACAGGACAGAGGAGGTGATTGCCAATCTAAGGGCTTCTTGTGGTAGGCAGTCCCTATGGCGGTATAACAGTCCAATCCTGACACTGGTGGCAGCAGAAAGGGCATTGATATGGGAATGGAAGGAGTGTGCCGAATCAAAGGTAATGTCCAGATACTTGCAGGAGGAAACCTGCTCAATGGTGTTTATTGTGCTAGGCAGTATCACGAGAGGGGCACCACTGGCTTTGTTTTGGCGATGCGAGAAGAGCATAGCTTTGGTCTTTTTTAGGTTCCGGACTAGCCTTTGTTATGTGAACCAGTGCTCAGCTCTATCAAAAGCTTGTTGGAGGGTTGCCTGGAGTGTGTTGGAGTTGGGATCAGCGGCGAAGAGCACGGCGTCATCCGCGTAGAGGAAGATCTTACTTGAGCAGGCCAAGGAGAGGGAGTTGAGGTAAGGACTGAAGAGGAGAGGGCCTAAAATGGAGCCCTGGGGAACACCAGAGCGGACAGGTCATGTGTCAGATAGGGTGCTATTCATTTTTACACACTGAGTTCTGGCAGAGAGGTAGCTGGTGAACCATGCAAGGGGGCTGGGGGAGAAACCAAGGCATCTGAGGGAGTCAAGCAGGAGAGGATGGCAAACCGTGTCAAAGGCCTTGGAGAGGTCAATGAACACGGCACCGGCAAGACTTCTGGCATCAAGAGCAGAGTGCAGGAAGTTGGAGAATTCAAGTAGCGTGGTTGTGGTACTGTGACCTGCACAAAAGCCATGCTGTTCAGGGCACAGGATATTGTGCATGGCTAGGTATTCAGCAAGCTGGTTGGCAACTACTTTTTCAAGGGTGTTAGAGAGTGGGGGGAGGATGGAGATAGGGCGATAGTTACCCGGGGTCACTTGATCGCCACTCTTTAGGATGCTCATATGCCAGACAGCTTGCAGGTTGAAGCTGAGGCTACCATGGGTGGAGCGGGGAATCATTCTGGTGGGTGTACCAGCCATGGCAGGGGTGGCGGGGCACACATATGGTTAGAGGGACTAACCAACACTTGTGCTATTGCAGCAGCTAGTGTCAAATATGGTGGGGAGGAGGGCGGGCACTGGGTGGTTACAGTTAGAGGGAAATATGTGTGGGCTCACTGGTGGATGGGTTGGTGGGGAGTTCGGGTCCGTGGGAGGTGGGGTTGGGGGCTCCATGGGTTGGTTTTTTGCTTGTTGCAATGTTGTTGTTTCTATGTGTTTTATGGTGCATCCTATGAGGAATACAGTATGGGTAAAGGACAAAACGAATACTTGCATACACACAAATGTTTCTGACTTCAAGGATGGACACTATGGGATGGGGTGCAGTGAAGGAGTGAGATGGATCATGATGGCTAATGTACAGGGTATGGCAGTGATCTCCTCGAATGTGAGGGGGGGGTCACCAACCCAGTTAAGTGGTAAAAACTCCTGACGGCCCTTAAGAGATGGGGTGCACAGGTGGCATTACTCCAGGAGACCCATTTAAATGACCTTGAACATGTCAAATTACCCGGGGCTGGGTGGGTAAAGGTTTTGTGGCATCCTATTCGGCATGCAAATGAGGGGTGGCAATTCTCCTAAATAAGCACATTCCGATGGAGGTCAAGAGAGTAGTGAAAGACCACAAGGAAGGCAGATATACTTTTGTTATGGGGGAACTCTCGGGATAAAAGGTTGCATTTGGTAGCGTATGTGCCCCAGCGGTTTATGACCCTGAGTTTTTCCTGGCGTTACTAAATCTCTTAACCAGGAAACAGTTCCCGGGGTTAGTTTTTGGAAGGGACTTGAATAGTACCATGAATCCACTTACGGATCATTCGGAGGGGAGAGGCAGGGTGCCAGAGGCACTGTGGCAATGGCAGGTGGGTATGGCTGACATGATTATGGTGGATGGATGGTGGATGGTAAACTCGGGAGCCAGGGAGTACACTTTTTTCTTCAGCCCCCATCCTGGATATGAACAGATTACATCTATTTACCACAGGGCTGGAGTGATAGACTGACAGATATTGCCCACAGCCCCATCCATCTATCAGATCATGCAATGGTAGTGGCGAAAATAAAGTTGAGGGAAAAGTGGGATGCCTCCATCCAGGGGAAATTCCCCTCATATGTACTGTTCAATAAAGAGTTTAAGGAACATCTGGTGACCCAATGGAAGCTGTATGAGGAGATGAACAAGGGGTCAGACACCTCACAGATCACTTTTTGGGAAGCTAGGAAGGCCTTTATGAGGGAAACAATAATTTAATAATATGGCTAGGATGAGAAAGAAAAAGAGGGAAAAAAGACTTGATCTGGAAAGGCAGCTTAAAGACTTGGAGAAGAAGGTGGCGAATGGGGAGTGGGGGGAAAGCAAAGCGACTCCTGACAGTGACCAGGGAGGCCCTGAATGTGTTGATGCGAGGGGAGGTGCAGACATCATGGTTCTACTGCAGGCGCCAGGTGTTTGAGTGGGGTAATAGGCCAGGCCCCCTTTTAGTTAGACTACTGAAGGGAGGGAGATGCTCTACAAGATTGACAGGAATTTAGGATGCACGAGGGGCAATTCATAGAGACTCTCAGAGAATTTGACGTTGTTTTTGGGAATTCTGTAGTCAATTATACCAGGCGGAGCATAAGGGCAAAGGACATCTGACGAAGGAGTTTCTAGATAAGGTAGAGCTCCCCAGGCTTACAAAGGCACAGGAGTTGCAACTCAGCCAACCCATCATGAAGGAGGAGATCCTTAGAGCCATAGGGAGGTTACAGAGGGGGAAGACGAGTGAGCCGGATGACTTCCCAGTGGAATTCTATAAGGCCCTGGTGAGACAACTGGCAGAGGTCCTAAGCCATGTATTTCAGAAGGAAGAGAGAGAGGCGAAGAAAAAATTACTTACCTTAGTAATGTTGTTTCTTCTAATGGAGTTTTGCTGTATTCTGACTATTGCAGTTAGGTCCTGCCTTTCAACTGCCCCGGAGAACAAAGAGTTAACTTTCCATGGCCAGCATGGAACGTTCAGCGCAAGCTCGGTTGAAGCCTCTGTCTGCTGTTGTTTGAACTTCACCCGTCAGATCTTTATGAGCAATACTCACTAGAAGTTCTGTGTGGAAAGTGTAAGACTCACACTAGCCAACTGGCAACTAAATTTATTAAAAAAAAGTGTTTTTTGGTTTCAAAGCAAAGACTCAAGTCAGGAAACCCAAAAAACAAAACACAACACACACCCAAAATAAAAGAGGGTGAAAAAGGGGCACTTCTAGGGTGCCAACACTGCTCCTGCCCACCCACATCCCAAAACCAGGTTCTGAAAGGGAGGTTAGGAATAGAATACAGCAAGACTCATTAGAAGAAACAACATTACTAAGGTGAGTAATTTTTTCTTCAAACAACATGAAGTCTTGCTGTATTCTGACTATTGCAGACTACTGCCAGTACCTCCATGGAGGAGGGAGAGAACCTATTTGAAATAGGCTCTGAAGTACTGTTAGCTAAACCAAGCATCACTCCTAGCCTGGATATCCAGAGAGTAATGCTTGGTGAAAGTATGGACTGTTTTCCAGGTGGCTGCTTGACAAATTTCTAAGATAGGAATATCCCTGGCAGCAGCCAGGGAAGCAGCTGTACCTCTAGTAGAGTGAGCCCTCAGACCTGAGGGTGGTGTTCTACCCAGTTTTTCATAGCAGAATTATATACAAGAGACAATCCACCTGGCAATAGATCTTTTAGTGGCAGGTTTGCCCTTACCGACCTCTCCATATGTGAGGAACAACTGGAGGGACTCAAACCTGTGACCCTTGGTGCGCTCTATGTAGTAGCTGAGGGCCCTTTTAACATCCAAGCTGTGCAACCTCCTCTCTCTCCAGAGGAGGAATGGTCAGTGAAGAAAATAGGGAGAGACTTAGACTGATTAAGGTGGAAATCTGAAACCACTTTAGGCAAAAACATCCTGTTAGTTCTTAGGACCACTTTATCTATATGGAAAGAGATGAAATCAGGCTCCACTGACAGAGTTTGCAATTCACTGATACGCCTGGCAGAGGTAATGGCTACCAAAAACACAGTTTTCCAAGTCAAGTATTTAAGCTCTGCAGAGGACAAAGGCTCAAAGGGTTGTTGCATAAGCTGAGCAATACAAACATTAAGGTCCCAAGCAGGAGCAGGGTCCCTAAAGGGGGGATTGGTGTGCAGCAGTCCCTTGAAGAATTTACAAAACAGGATGGGCTGACAGAGGAGAGGGCTTGCCTACTGACAAGAAGGCAGAAACAGCTGCCAGATGCACTGTAAGTGTAGCTGGCCTAAGTCCCAAGACATTAAGATGAACCATATAGTCCAGGACTGTAGGCAACCCAGCAGATTCTGGAGAAATATGCTTATTAGAGCACCAAATAGTGAACCTTTGCCATTTGGAGTTGTAAGTCTTTCTGGTGGAAGGATTCCGAGAAGCCTTAAGGATATCCAGAACCCCTTGAGAAAGGTGTAGATCAGCAAACTAACTCTTCAAGAGCCATGCCTTGAGATTGAGAGATTTGAGGTTTGGATACCAAATCCTCCCCTGAGAGGATGTCAACAGGTTGTAATTCCTGGGAAGAGACAGGGGAAGGTGGACTGTTAAGGACAGCAACAGTGGGTACCAGGGCTGTCTGGCCCAGTCTGGAGCAATCAGAATCACTTTGCATGGTTGAGACCTGATCTTGACTAGAACTTTGAACAGGAGAGGAAAGGGGGGAAAAGCATACAGGAACTTCTCTTCCCAATTCAGAATCAGTGCATCCAAGGGGACTGAGCCCAAGACTGGGGGTCTGCAACAAAAGAGAGGAAGTTGGTGATTGTCTGGGGCTGCAAAAAGATCTATCTGTGGAATGCCCCAACTCGGAAAATCACTTCCAAAACTAGGGGATCTAGGGTCCATTCGTGATGGCCCTGGGATATCCTGCTGAGAGCATCTTCTAGGACATTGTCCTTCCCTGGGAGGTGAACTGCTATCATAGAGGTTTGCAGGGAATAGGCCAGAGACCACAACTTCATTGCTTCTGTGCACAAGGCCGTAGACCGAGTGCCTCCTTGCTTGTTGATGTACCATATTGTGGTGGTATTGTCTGTTCTGATCTGGACCACCTTGTTCTGTACAGATTTGGAAAAGGCTTGCAGTGCCAGAAACACTGCTCTGAGTTCCAAGAGATTGATGTGAAGCAGAGATTCTTGAGGTGACCACAGCCCTTGGGTGGTAAGATCCCCAAGTGGGCTCCCCAGCCCAGCAGGGAGGCATCTGTGGTGAGTATCACTGAATGAGACTGAGTGACAAAAGGAACTCCCTGTCTCAAATTGTCCTGATCCTGCCACCATTGCAAAGCCTGGATCAGGGTTCGAGTCAATGGGACTAGTTTGGTAAGGGAATCCTTCCTTTGGGACCAGAAGACTCTTAAATGGAACTGAATGTCCCTCATCTGGAATCTTGCCCCCTGGACCACTGCTGTAGAGGCTGCCATGTGGCCCAGGAGCTGCAAGAAATGCCTTGCTGGTCGAGACACCTGAAGGGTGAATGAAGAGGCCAGTTCTATAAGGGTCCTTGTCCTGTCCACGGGAAGGAAAGCTTTTGCTCTTATTGTATCCAGCTCTGCCCCTATAAAGGTGAGGAGCTGTACTGGCTCGAGAACTGACTTTGGAAGGTTGAGTTGGACTCCTAAGGAAGTGAGCACTTGCTGAGTTATTTGCAGATGTGACTTGACTTGGTCTGGAGACTGGCCCACTATGAGCCAGTCGTCCAAGTATGGAAAGACTGAGATCTTTTTTCTCCTTAGGAAAGCAACCACTACTGCCAGGCACTTTGTGAACACCCTTGGGGCTGATGTTAGGCCAAAGGGCATTGCTCTGAATTGATAGTGGCCTGATGGCAACTCAAACCTGAGGTACTTTCTGTGATGGGAATGTGAAAATAGGCATCTTTGAGGTCCAGGGAGGCTAGCCAGTCCCCTGGCCTTAGAGAGAGCAGAATTATTCCCAGAGTCACCATTTGGAATTTTGGTTTTAAAAGGTGCTTGTTCAGATATCTTAGATCCAGGATGGGCCGCCATTCTCCTGTCTTTTTGGGGGTTAGGAAGTACCTGGAGTACAATCCTTTGCCCCTGTGTAGGGTAGGAACCCTTTCAAAGCTCTGAGAGCCAGGAGGGAAGAAACCTCTGCCTCTAGGGCAAGGGTCTCTGATGGATTTGCAGGTGGAAAGGATCTGGTTCTCATCTTGGGAAATTTTTTGAAGCTGAGAACCAGTCCCTGGCTTACTACTTCCAGGACCCACTTGTCTGATGTCAAAGACTTCCAGTCCTGGACAAAGTAAGCCAGCCTGCCCCCTACAGGTATTGGAGAATCGGCCCGGGCAGACCCATTAGGGTGTCTGCTTGGCAGGGGCTTTAGGCTGAGGGGTGGAAGCAGGCCTGCTCATTCCCCATCTGCCTCTCCCTCTGAAGAACCCCCTCTGAGCATAAACAGAAGAGGAGGCCTGGGCTTGGTTAAAAGGCCTTTGAAAGGGCCTGCCCCTGCCCCCGGAATGCTGTCTCTGAGGAATGGCTTGCCTTTCTTAGGCCTGAGCACTCCTGTAGGTGGTCCTGTACTCGTCCATCTTCTTCATGTAGTTCTCTGTCTGCTCCCCAAACAGAGAATTACCAATGACAGGGAAATCCATGGCCTTAGCCTGGGTATCCAGTGATAGGCTAGTACATTTGAGCCAAGCCATCCTCCGAAGGGCCACAGATGTAGCCATAACTCTAGATGAAACATCACTGGAGTCCACAGCAGCATGAAATTGCACCTTGGATGCCTCAATCCCATCCGCAGCCACCTGCTCCAGCTCCTTGGCAAGCTGGTCAGGGGCTTGTTTAGCCAGAGCCAGCACAGTGTCCCACCTGTACTTCTGGTATCTAGCTGTGTAGGCCATATAGTTAGCCTGCCTGAGTCCCAAAGATGCTGCCATGTACTGCTTTTTTGCCATGGCATCAATCCTCCTGGAGTCCTTATCTGAGGGGTGTGAAGCCAAGGGAATATTTGCCTTATCACAGGCAGCAGCCTGCACTACCCCAACATGGCTGCATTGCTGGGAAAGGAACTCCGTGTCCGAGCCTGAAAGGGCATACCTCTTGTCCATTCTTTTGTCCACAGAAGGTATGGAATTAGGAGTCTTTAGAATTTTAAATGTCTGTTTCCCAAAAGATTTATGGAAGGGAATAGACAATCTCCTGCACTCTGGGATGTCCATCATCTCAACAAAATCAGGCTCCTCCTGATCCTCTACTGCTTCTTCCATTGGAAGCTGGAGGGTTTCAGCCACTTTCTTGTAAAACATAAAGTGGGAAGGGGACTCAGAAAGCCTAGGAGGAGAAACGCCTGAAGGTCTGTCTGGGGAGATGTCGGGTCAATAGACACATCCAGATTTTCATAATCACCATCATCATCATTATCCTCATACTCTCTCCCTCCTCCTCCTCCTCCAGTTCATAAAATTCTTCTAAAGTATAATCCAGAACTGGGAGAACCGATCGAACCGAGCCCCTGACAGATGGTGCCGGTTCGGCCGGAACCAAAGTTAGTGACTGAACTATCCTTATCGCTTTGGCTATTTCATCAGCGGTCGGAGAAAGAATTTATGGATCCAAACCAGATGATTTTGCCCTTCTCTTTCTTTTAACCGGAACCAACTCCTCAGAATTGGCTCTCCTTTTGCCCGAAGAAGTTTCGCCCTGGTCAGAGGGCACTCCTTCTGGTTCGGTCAGAAACGAACCGGGCTGGCCATCCGGGTAAGCAGACTTCTCGGCCTCCCTTTCCCTCAGTCTACCTACTCTCTTATCCAAGGTAGCTTTGGGAAAACTTTTACAAATTTGGCAGTCTGAATTGAGGTTGTCAAACCCCAGACAATAAACACAGGTGGTGTGGGGATCAGCCTTAGCAAAGGCTTCCCCATACACACTACAGTGTTGAAACCCAGTGGGCCCGGTTTTTTTCTTGGGTTTCTCAGACATGGCCAATCCTATCCAAAACTTACCCTTTTTTCGGCAATCCGCCAGGCAAGACACTCTATCGGTTCCTGGACCGTTATTGTTCTTTGGAAAAACGTAATTTAAACTGCTTTTAGAACCGATACGGACCGGTTACCACACTCTAATAAATTCAAAACTTTTTAAATTCAATCTGATCGGTTCAAACCGAACCGATCCAATGTTTCATGTTTCACACAGAAACTAAATGCAAAACCTATCTAGTACTCACGCCACCACAGACAGAGACTTAAACCGACAGGTTCAGTAGCAGAAATTCGGTAGAAACCGAGCGAAAAAATGACACTTTAACCGACTTTTTTGAACCGAGCAAAGGAGAAATCTCCAGAGCGACTGTTCAGTGAGGCGGAGTGAAGAATCTGACAGTTGGAGTTTAAACAACAGCAGACAGAGGCTTCAACCGAGCTTGCGCTGAACGCTCCATGCTGGCCATGGAAAGTTAACTCTTTGTTCTCCGGGGCAGTTGAAAGGCAGGACCTAACTGCAATAGTCAGAATACAGCAAGACTTCATGTTGTTTGAAATCTAGGTTACCCAAAACTTGCTATGATGCATTGATCTGTTTAATCCCCACGCCAGGGAAGGACGAGGTGGGTTGTGCATCATACAGACCAATTTCACTCCTAAACTGTGACCTGAAAATTTTAGCTAAGGTGTTGGCCACACGATTGGAGGGTGCTCTCCCTGGGCTGATTCACCCAGACCAGACCAGGTTCATAAAGGAACGGTTCTCCTATCATAATGTCCGCTGACTGCCAAGCATAATTTGGAAAGCAGGTTTGGGGAGGGAAAAAAATCTATGTTCTCTATATCAGTGCTGAAAAAGGGTTTGATAGGGTGGAGTGGAAGTATCTGTTTGAAGTGATGGCCCGGTTTGGTCTGAGTGAATGGTATATTCAGTGGGTTCAGGTTATGTATGAAGCCCCTAAAGCATAGATACTGATGAATGGGGCTCCCTCAGATAGTTTTACCTTACAGCGTAGCACAAGACTGGGGTGTCCTCTCTCTCCCTTGCTGTTTGCGTTAGCTTTAGAACCATTAGCCGCAGCAATCTGTCAATGTGATGATATTGAGGGCATGAAAAGGGCAGGGGGTTCCTCGCATAAACTTACCTTCTATGCGGATGGCATGCTCCTCTTTGTCAGGAATCCCCAGACTTCGATGCTGCCCCTTCTGGAGACGATAGGGAACTTTGCTGTCTTCTCCGGATCTAAAGTAAATCTTAGCAAGTCAGAAATGCTTTGTTTCCCCGAGAGTGGGAAGGTGGATGAACAATGGGGTATCAGGGTGGTACAAAAACATTTTACATATTTGGGTAATAAGGTGGGTAGGTCTATTGGTTCATTAATTGGTCTGAATTACTCCCCGCTACTTAAAACAATTGACACTGACATGAAGTGATGGATGCAGCTGCCCATTTCCTGGTTGGGTAGAATCAATTGGATTAAAATCAATATCCTTCCTAGAATTTTATACCCCATGCAGATGTTACACGTGGGTCTGATGACGGGAGATATTAAACAGGTGAAGAAATCATTTTCTAGATTCATCTGGAGGGAAAAGAGACCAAGGACCAGCCTTCAAAGGCTGAAGGCAACCACAACGCAGGGAGGTCTTAATTTCCCAGATCTGGGCAATTACTACTTTTTGATTCAGCAACATTATGTGGCGGACTGGGTACATATACCTGTTGTGGCCAGCTGGGTGGATTTAGAACAGGAGGGTGGCCCTGGGTGCCTGTCAGCATACCTACACTGCGAAGGCCTTCGAGCATATACTAAGACAGAAGGAAATAATCCCATTGTGCGGGCAGTGCTGGAGGCTTGGGGGCATCTTAGAAAGCATAAGGGGATTTGTGAAGGTGAATCTGTCCTGCTGCCAGTGCTGAAAAACCCATTCTTTCTCCCGGGACTGGAGGATGTTGGATTTTGGGAGTGGGAAATGAGGGGAGTTGCAAGTGTGGAGAATTTGATGACAGATGGGGTATTAGCCTCATTTGAAACTATCAACCAGACCAGTAGCATCTGTTTCGGTGCCTGCAATTGCGGGCTTTCACTGGAAAAGTGGGGAGGGGGGGACCTGAGAAACATGGATGGGAATTGGTGGAGATATTAATATACCAAGCTAAAAATGACCCAAAAGAGTTTATTCGGAAGGCTGCCAAGCTTGGGAAACAGGATTACCAGGACCTAACCCAGAGAACAAAGCAGCTCTGGGAAAGAGACCTGTCAGGTGAGTTAAACATGCATGCAGGCTTGTAAATATGTAACAGATATAAGGACACTTATTATAAGTTTCTGCGCCAGCTTTACTACCCTCTGGTAATTGAGAACAAGGCGCACCCCACGGTTTTTTCCATGTGTGGTAGATGCAGGGAGGAGAGAGGGATGTATATTCATTGCTTCTGGGCCTGTGGGGTATTGTGAGCCTTCTGTGGAGAGGTCATAAGAGAGCTTTCTACTGTAGCGTGGTATGTCATACAGCCACACCCCATGACATGCCTGTTTGGTATGGTTGGTCTACAGACAGTATCTATCTATCTGTCTGTCTGTCTATCAATCTTTCTATCTATGTAAAGACAGTATCTATCTATCTATCTAGCTATCATATATATCTGTCTGTCTAGCTATCTACTGTATATATCTATTCATCGTTCTATGTAGATACAGTATCTATCTATTGACAGTATTTATCTATTGACAGTATCTATCTATCTACAGTGCCAGTCTGTCTGTCTATCTATCTAGCTATTTTTTCTAGTTGTATCTGTCACAGATTCACTCAGCAGGTCAGGCCCTCTACTCCCAAAGTGCCAACCTCTGAGCGCAGTCTTGTGAACAGTGTAACAGACAAGGTAACCCTCTTGTCTGTTTTTGTGAGTTCGGATCAACCTTCGGTCTCAGTTCTGGAGGGATTCAAACTGTAACCTCTTGCTAGCATACCCAATGCACAGGCTCAGATATATCTGCCTTCAGGGGGCCAGATATCTTTGCCTATGGGCACCTAACCAGGTATTCAGAGATGAGCCCTTAAAACTTTATTAATAAAGACCTCAGATTTAAAATGCTTCTGTTTCCAGTTTGGTACCACCATACAAGTTATATGTCTGCTGAACCATAAATATTGCTTAGCAAAAGAAAGCAATTCAAAGACAGACCAGGTCTGCTCTAAAATTAGAGTTTTTACTAAAATATATAATAATATGTCAAACATACAATGCAGAACTCTTATAACACAAGACATACATATCTTTAAACAAAACAAGGTTTAAAATAGTGCAATTCCTACAACTATATTAGATTTTGTCTAGCTTTCTAAATACCTGTTTTCAGTGCTCAGATGATTCCTTAGTCAGTGTCAGATACAAATGCATCTCTATAGTGAAAGAGAATAATCTTTTCAAGCAGTATTGGCCAACCCCTTTTTGATGAAGTCATCCAGTCCCTCCTCTGGTCAAATATCTAACAAAAATATACTTTTATACAACCACAGAATGTAATTTTAAAGTATTAATTCTGCAACCTTAGCATAACTCCAGTTCCAATGACACCTCTTTTGATCTCATGCTGTACCCTCTTCACACAGGCTTCTTAGGGTCATTTACAACCTAACACCTCTATGTAACTTCCTAGCTTCCCTTATTTTAACGTCATAAACCTAGTTTATGATTTCTCTCTTAACAAAATTAACTTAACAACTCTGTAATTAGCTGAGAGAAACAAGATCCTTAATAAAAGTCTTCCAGTAACACATTGTCTCTAAAAAACTGAGTGTGTGATACATACTGTCAGCAGTTCTCTTGGCCTGCATCTGTCAGCTAAAATCTGGGGGGGGATGAGAGAGGTCATTCCTACTGCATTTGATTTTCAGCGGAGAGAGTCACACATTTTATATTAAAACAATATAATGCAGCACTCAGAACTGGCTGTCTATGTCACAGTATCTATCTATTTAGTCTACTGTATGCCCCTAAAACCTCCCTTGCCAGACTCGACCCCCTTTTGGGATCGATCGTACCTTACATAAACAGCCAATCATAGAATCTTCCATTGGACATTTGGAAGTATCCTTTCAAATGTCCAATGGAGTTTGAAACCCTCTGCCATGATTGGCAGCTTTGGAACAGGAGCAGCACTATTTCGGCTGTTACTTATGCATTCTGGCGCACAAACTGAGCATGCACGACTCACATGTGTGCTCAGTTCCACTGGCGCCATCATACTGTGAATGTCAAAATGCCATTCACCACAACTATGCTTGTGTGAGTGCTGAGCATACGCAGTTGAGTCGCTGCCACCAGCAGCAAAACCCTCCCACTGCTGCTGTCCTCCTGCGACGACATCCAGGTCCCGAATCCCCATGTCAGCATTAGGCAGCCACCCCCCAACTCCTGTGGCACACTGGAAACCTACTCCAGTGTGCCCAAATTTACTTATATGTCCCGTGCCAACATCGGGGTGCCCAATACCCATGTTGGCACTATGTGCCCCCTACTGATGTGGCACACTGGGAGCCCACCCCAGTGTACCCAAATGTTTGTTTTTTCTTCCCTCCGCTGACATCTGGGTGCCCAGTCCCCATGTCAGCATCATGTACCCACCCCTTCAACTTATGTGGCACACTGGGAGCCCACCCCATGTGCTCAAATGTATATGTATATATTTATACCACGGGGTGAGAGCTTTCTCAGTAGGATAACCTGTGTTATTTCCACTGCAGTGAGGATAAATCCTGATGACTTCAGCAGAGTGAGGATATCGACATTTATCCATACTCTGCTGATGTCACCAGAGTGTGGATAAATGTACTGCAGCTTGCATTCTAAAGGAACCTGCTTCAGAAAAAGTTTCTCTTAGTCAGTGAAGCTGCAACTTACTCAATTAGCTTTGCAAGAGACTCTCACCTGTGTCCCATTGTGTTTCTAACATTCCTAGCCCATTACTGTGCTGATCTCAGCTTCAAAACAACCTGAATTCTAAATGAAAGTCTTTTACAAAGCAGGTTGTTTCTCAGTGCTACCTGCAGTAGTTTGTCTTTCTCACTGAGCCTCTGACTCACTCAATTAGCTTTGCAAAACACACTCACCTGTGTTTCTGACTCCCAGTCCATTCAGAACACTCTCACACACACACACACACACACACACACACACTGACAGCACACACAGAATGAGCAGGAACATGCAGACTCAGAAAAAATGTTCCTGCAGCTCTCACCCCTGTGGTATAAATCACACACATGATGGGCAGATCATGGTATATGGAAAATATTCTCACTCCTGCCTCATGAGCTGTGTATTTTCACTCGTGCCTTTGGCACTCATGAGAATACACAGCTCACTCTGCAGGAGTGAGAATAGTTTCCATATCCCACTCCTGCCCATCATGTATCCCCTATATATTTTTTTTCCTGTAAATAAATAAAACCTTCCCCCTTGTTTCTTTTAACCTGTAAAAAAGAAAACAGTCCCTCATCATCATCCCAGTCCCGCTTTCCCCATCCACACCCTCCCACTCTGTACCCACCTCCCCTTAGCCCCCCCTTACCCCATACTTTCATCTGGAGGTAGGCGCTGTCATCTTCTCTGGATTGGGACACATCTTCACTCTTCATAGCCGAATTGCAAACTGAAGAATCAAAGGTAAGCATGCTATAATGGCATTCAATGGGGTTTTCAACTTAAGTTGATAAATCAGTCATTTATTTTGAATTTTGGCCCCAGATTTTCAACATGGGGTTCTTGGGACCCCACATCATCAACAGTGTCACTGTCATTTCATTACTCAGTCCCGAAAGGTGATTTCACGGTCGCTGCTTGGAATCACCTTTCAGGACTGATTAACGAAACGATAGTGCCACTGTTCATGAGGTGGGGTCCCAAAAAGCCCATGCTGCATATGTGGTGAAAAAACTCCAAAAAAGGATTGTGTTATGAGTGTGCATTGTGCAGTTTCTAAGCAAGTTCCTAACTTCGCCAATTTTTAATATTTTCACTCCAGATTTTCAACATTGCCATTTTTGCACACCTTCTCTGTAATAGTACAGTTGTCAATTTTCACATCCTGCCCAAAATGTGTTTTCACACCTGTAGTACAGAATGGCACAGTCGCTCTGCGAAATCACCTTTCGGGACAAGTGAACAAAATTACACTGCTACTTTTCATGAAGAGGGTTCCCAAAAAGGCCATGTTGAAAATTTGGTGCAACACCTCCCAAAAATAGCCAAGTTACAACAGATCATTCAATAATTTCTACACACGTGTAACTTTGGTCACTTGGCAGCTCATCACAGCCCTATCAGCTCTGGCCAGAGTTTGTTCATTCTTTTTGCCCCTTTTCTTTAGATTGCCCTTATCGAATTGATTAATGCTCCCTTTGCTCAGCTCTTTCTTTCCCTTCTCTTGATGCTAGGCACAATTTCCATTGTATCTCTTTTTTGTCCAAATTCTAATTTGGCACCCTTCCCTCTTATCTCAAATGCCTTCTTTGTCCTATTCCTTCTTCCTCCTACCCTTTCCATAACAATGCTTTCCATTCTCTCTCTATTCCTCCTAGAAAATCTATTGTTGGTCAATCTGCTTTTTCTTACCACTTTCCTAAACTTTGGTCCTCCCTTCTCCTTTCTATTCATTCTAGTGCTTCTCCTTCCTCCCTAAAGTCTCTCCTTAATGACTTTTGTCATCCTACTTGCAACTCCATTTAACCCCTTCACCTTCCTCTATTCCTAGTCTTGCCCTCTCTTGCAGTCCTGTTTTTGTTTCATTTCTGTATGTATTAAGAGTATTTAAATTCTCTAGTCTTGCCTTCATTTACTCTTTGCCTTATATTCTTGACTCTGCTTGTATTACCTATTTTGCATTTACCTTATTATATTGTTAGATATCTCCCCCTCCCATATCCCCCAGGACTCATCTGGAAATGAGTTATCAGCTCAGTTTGTACTTCCTAGTTAGACTTTTTAAAATAAATCTGTCTGTCTGTCCATCTGCAGAAAGTATCTGTCTGCCATGCCCCTCATGATTTGGGCAAAGAAAAGAGTCTTACCGCACAAGGTTGCCAAATTTGCATCCTCATATGATCCATGTATGCATCACTGCACCCTGAATGACTTGGTTGGTTGGAACCCGAAACCAGAGCCCAGTTTACTCAGGCAAATCTCATACCCAAAATTCTGCATGGAAGTGCTCTCCAATACCTATGCAAGTCATTCTTCTGTCATTCCTCTGCAAACAGTCTATTGAAAGTGTCATTCATCCACACTGGCATGGGCCTAGACTCTTTCTGATAAAGAGCAGTGTTGTTCTGGAGTACACTCCTTTCTGCTTTCTGAGCTGTCCCACACCTATAATGTTCACTGCCAGCTGGCCCACTGGTTGGAATTCCACTTGCAACACTAATGACCTAAGTTTGAGAACAGACACGGAAACTGGAGGGTCAGCTGAGGGAGAAGGATCGAGTGTCCTGGGGACTGCTCTCCTTCTCTGAGGGAGGGAGAACAAGAGTGTTTGGCAATTTGTGGACCCCTGGCAGAGGCTGGGGATGCCACTGTGACTGGCTCCATTGTTTTTCAGAGACAGGGAGGATCCTTGATGTCATTCCACATCCCCACCCCCAGGGAGTAAGCATGGAAAAAACCTGGCTCCCCCAACTGATGACCCACTCTACCCCACTGTCCATGGCTTCCGACGTCCGCTGGGGGATCCTGCTCCCATGGCCCTGACCAGAGGAGGTACACCGGGGCTTGCCAACAGTGTTCGTTGGGATGGGGAGCCCCTGGCGGCCTCTCCCAGGGGGGCAAGCCTGGGCATTGGGTGGTGGGCGGAGGGTCCAGGGATAGCGGGAACCAAAAAAAAGTTCACTGCCCAGCTGAAAGTCCATCTCCAAGAGTATAATGTCTGTACCTGCTTTACATGATGTACAAAACTCTGCTGACCTAATATGACATCTGAATGCCTTAGCTTGGCACCATGTCACTTTGTTTCGTATTATGATACTTATGTGTTTGTATCTGTTTCACTGTCATATTGTGTACTCTTCTGGACCTGGGTTGTGCAAGAAAAATGCAGCTTGACGCCAGTGCATTACTCAGAGATCAAAATAAATAAACAAACAAATCTTACCCAGTCATCAAAATAAATAAATAACTAACTCTATCAATCTATTCTATTTTTCTATATATATATCTCTATTCCTCCTAGAAAATCTGTTGTGTTCAATCTGTCTTTTCTTATCGCTTTCCTAAATGTTGGTCCTCCCTTCTCCTTTCTATTTGTTCTACTTCTTTTCCTTCCTCCCTAAAGTCTCTCTTTAATGATTTTTGTCATCCTACTTGCAACTCCATTTAACCCCTTCTCCTTTCTCTGTTCTCTAATCTTGCCCTCTCTTGGCATCCTGTTTTTGTTTTATTTCTCTATGTATTGAGAGTGTTTTAATTCTCTAGTTTTACCGTCATCTACTTTTTGCCTCACTCGGTTACTCGGTTAGTGGACAAAAGAAGGCATAAGCCCATTGAGATTGTCCTCCACACCTTGAGGATCATTATACCCCTCAATTTATTCTAAAAGCCATTTGTCTAACTTATTTTTGAAGTTGTTTATCTGGTCACAGTCCACAATATCTTGTGGCAAGGTGTTCCAGACTCTAGGTGCTCTAACTGTGAAAAACTGCTGTTTTTTTATTTGTTTTAGTCCGTTCAATTTCAATTTGTTTATTATGACATTTTGCCACTATTTTCCTAGATGTAAATGAGATTCCACATAGTTCCATTATGGTCAGAGAATGAACAATCTTAAATAGCTGAAGAAGATTGCCTCTTATTTTTCTAAGACTAACTGGATACAGTCTTGTTTTTTGAAGTCTAGTTTCATAGTCTAACTGGGAGAGATGAGGTACAAGTTTAGTTGCCCTACGCTGGATCTGTTCTATTCTGGAGACGTCCGCGGTCAAGTATGTACTCCAAAAGGGTGATCCATAATCAGTGTATGGTCTTACATGAGGTCTGTACGGGGACGTAATACATTCCTCAGATTTATTAACAAATGTATTATTTATTTTTTGGAGAAGTGCATTGGCTTAGTTGACCAATTTATTACAATGGGCAGTAGATGATAGTTTATTATTTACTAATATACCCAAATCCTTTTCTTCAGTTGATTATCTAATAATGATGTTGTTAAGAAGATAAGTTTGTTTGGGGTTATTTTTACCCATATGTAAGACTGCACACTTTGAAACATTAAAGAACATCTGATTGGTTTTTGCCCAACATTCAATACTAGCAAGATCATGTTTTAGATTGTTTTTATTAATTTCACTGTCAACACATCCCCCCAGCTTAGTGTCATCTACAAAGTTTGAAATTATATTATTTGATGAAACAGTTAGGTCACTGATAAAAATACTGAAAAGTGTTGGTCCCAAAACGGAACCCTGAGGAACACCACTCGTCACCCTTCTACTATCTAAGAGTTCACCATTCACCCTAACCTTCTGAGTTCTATTTCCCAACCAATTATGAGCCCATGATACAATACTAAGTGAAAATCCTAATTTAATGAGTTTATTTATTAGAATAAAATGTGATACTTTATTGAAAGCTTCACTATAATCAAGTAAGATAACATCAATTGAGATATTGGAATCCAAATGTTTACTGATACAGTCATAAAAAGAGAGCAAATTGATTGTACACGAATAACCTGATTTAAACCCATGCTGTGATTTATCTAATATATTTAAGTGCTGCATTTCTCCTTCAATAAGGAATTTAATCATTTTTTCCAATAATTTACAAGGTATTGAGGTGAGACTGATAGGCCTATAATTTTCTGCTTTAGAATGAAATACCTGCTTGAAAATAGGGGTAACCGTAGCTACTAACCAATCCAAGGGGACCTAGATTCCCTTACGGGATTTATTAAAAATGATGGTAAGTGGTAAAGCAATGGATTCAGATGTTCCTATAAGAAATTTGGAGGTTTTATTATCTGGGCCAGGGGTTGTTGTTTTTTTTAGTGTACCTAGAAGTTCTTGTGCTTCCTGAAGTGTAATAGTATAGTCACATTTTTTACATAAATGAACTGGTGATACAAATTGTGTACCCTGCTCGAAACCTGAGCAGAAGTAATTATTAAATTCAACGGCAGTCACCTTGTCTGAGATAATAGTGATATTATCTATGATTAATTATCCTACATTTCTAGTATTTCCCTTTTTTCCATTTAAGTATTAATATAAACTTTTATGAGAGTCTTTAGAATGTGCAATTTTAAATTCCAAATTCCGTTTGGCCAATGTGATGGATTTTTTAAGGTCCTTAACTGCCGTCCTATATTTTAATAATATACACTCTTTCTGGTCTAACTGGCAATTCTTTAATCATGTGAATAGTTTCTGTTTACATATACTTTGTTTTTTCATAGAATGGTTATACCATGTGGGGATTTTTCCCTTGTTGTTATATTTTTTTCTTTCTGGAACATATTGCTTTTCTAATTCATAAATTATAGATTTGAATGTGGTCCAAGTATCTTCAATATTTAGAGGAGAAAGTATAAAGTCCCATGGTATAGCCTTAAGATGCTCATTAATTTTAAGAAAATCAGCTTATTTGTAAAAGTTTTGTGTACCAGAGGAACTGTAAAGGAAATTGATATATGGTCACTGTTACCTATTGGGTCAGTAACACATAAATTGATTAAGTGTGCATCCATGTTTGTTATAACTAAATCTGATATATTTCTGCCTCGAGTAAGTCCTTTAATTAGTTGAGTGAAACCCAGATCTATAACTGTTGAAATTAACTGAGTATCATGTTGGTTAGATCCTGTTAGATTGTCCCAATTCATAGATGGGAGATTAAAATCACCCAAAATAATAGCTATGCCTTTATTCACCAACTGGGTAATTTCATTAGTTAGTTGTTTGGTATAGATGATATCTGCAGAAGATGGGCGATAACAGGTGCCAACCAAAATCTGTGGATGACCATTGGGTTGTAAATAAACCCATATACTCTCAGTTTGTGTTTTTAGAGTGGATTCAAAAGATGGAATATCATTAGTAACATACAAACTCACCCCATCTCCCTTATTGCCCATTCTGTTTTTAAATAATGTTTGAATCCAGGAATTTCCATTATCCATTGCTTATCTGAATTTCCCCATGTTTCTGTTGTGGCTATTAACCCAATATTAAGATCCTGAATTTTGGTTTCTAATTCAGTCATTTTAGTAATATTAAGGAACCGTGCATTAAAAGATAGGATGTTCAATTTGTCAATATATGGGGAGAGGGTATTTTGATCTAGAGAGTTTGGTAATGTCTGTATCTCCCCCCTAGTTGTTAGTTTAAATGATTTTTAATGAATGCTGAGACTTGATGCCCCAAAAGAGAACTCCCCCTTCTGCTGAGATGAAGACCGTCCCAGCAGAAAAGGGATGAGTTATCATTAAATTCTTCCCAGTGTGTAAGGCAGGTAATACTCTGCCGATAGCACCACTTGTGAAGCTATTCATTTAGAACTTTGATTTTGTTCAAAGTTTGATATGTAGCTCTAGGGACTGGAAGTATCTCTGATATGTAAATACTACAACCCCTCTCTTCGGGAATATTATATAGAGAGACGAAATCCTGCTTCAGTTGTTGAAGTGGTATCCTATTAATAGCATTAGTCCCTGCATGGATGATCACTTAGGGGTTGTCACCTGCCACAGAAAAGGTAGATTTAATCATGGAAGTTATATCCGAAACTCTTGCACCCCTATAGCCTGAGCAAGTTCAGTTCTCTTTGTCTGGATTACAAACAGCACAATCAATGTATTTAATTGTAGATGCACCTAATACATAGACCTGTTTGTTAGTAGAATTACATTTCAGAATAGTTTCCATATCATTGTTAGAGGCATGTGTTAATTTGGAGCTCTGTTGGGTCTTATGCTGAATAGATGGTAATGGACTCATGTTGGTTGCAGGAGTAGCAGAGTCTGGATAATTATTAACAGCTTTAATACACTGATTATGACTGCTACTAATTTCATCATCTACAGTCAGTTCCAATACTTCAAAAGAATTATGTAATGGTATTGGAAGAGAAGTTTTAGAAGGCAGTCCCATCATCTGTTTAAGTCTAGTTTGTGAAATAGTTGACCAGGGCATTTCTTCAGATAGTCGAAGGGGTTTTAGAGATGGTTCAGAAATAAATGGGGTAGAAGCACTGGTAATATCCTCTTTTATAAATTGGGTCATTAGTGTAGATGTAGGTGTAGGTGGTTTGGTGGTATTAACAACATTTGCCTGAGTAGTGATAGAGGTATTAGCTTCTAGGAAGAGAGACATATGATCTAAGTATTCCTCTGAGGCTTCAATTTCTGGGTCGTTACTCTTTTAGGTGTACATGGGTTAGTTTTGCTCTTAATTTGAAGGCGCGCAATTTCATCCTGAAGGGGGATTATTAGTAGACATCTCTCACAGGTGAAGTTAGCAGTTTGCTTGCCTATAGCATACATTGGGCAGGATGAACAATGTTTATTAGCTTTCTTCATTATATTTATGTATGGTTCCAAACTTTATTGCTAAATGACACTGAAGTACCTTAATATGCAGTGTAGCCTCTTGGCCCCAGTCCCGAGTACCCGGTGGACACGGTAGACACGCACTACGATGCACGTGTTTCTGCATGTGTCTCTGCGCACAACCCTGCGTGCACTCACCCTGCTCGCTAGTGCAAGTCCTTTTGAAGCGCTAAGCCAGAAGTGCCTAACGGCGGTACTTCTGGTTGCGCTCACGATGTAATTTAGCAAATAAACACGCTAGCAGACTTTAAGAAGGCTTTCCAGATATTTAGAGCTGTTAGTATAGGTAAGCACTTACAAGTGCTCTAGGCAGTACAAATAGCACCAGTTTTCAATCAGGGATTTCTGTGGAAGTCAAATCAGACCTCCAGTACCCCACAATGCTTCACCTGTGCACCAAACAGCCCTAATAGAGGGATAATACCCTTTTACTACAGCTCAGTAATTGTTCTGAAATAACAGTTTAAAAAATAAAATGCAGGTATATTTCATCTCCACCTCTCACCAGAGATACGCTTGTGAGCAATAGTCTCTTTCTGGAGCCCCACTTGCTAGTGCGAGTCCTTTTGAAGCGCTAAGCCGGAAGTGCCTAACGGCAGTACTTCCGGTTGCGCTCGTGATGTAATTTAGCAAATAAACACACTAGCAGCCTTAAAGAAGGCTTTCCAGATATTTAGAGCTTGTATTACCTATTTTGCATTTACCTTATTATGTTGCTAGATATCTCACCTTCCCTTCTCCCCCAGGACTCATCTGAAAATTAGCTGTTATCAGCTCTGTATGTACTTCTTGGTTAAACTTTTTAAATAAATTAATAAATCTAATTATTTGTCTGTCTGTCCATCTGCAGAAAGTATCTGTCTACCATGCCCCTCACGATCTGGGCAAAAAAAAGTCTTACCTCACAAGGTTGCCAAATTTGCATCATCACAGAAACCTTGTATGCATCACTGCACCCTGAATGATTTGATTGGTTTGAATCTGAAACCATAAAATTCTGCATGGAAGTGCTCTCCAATACCTATCCACATTATTCATGCATGTGAAGAACCCCTTCTCTCACTCCTCTGCAAACAATCTATTGAAAGTTCCATTCATGTGTACCGGCATGGGCCTTGACTCTTTCTGATACAGAGTAGCATTGTTCTGGAGCACAATCCTTTCTGCTTTCTGAGCTGTCCTTCCCCAAAAGGTTCACTGATTACAAGTATCTTTGAGCAAGAACTGCTCATTTATAAAGGTTCCATGTCAAGTGATGGAGGGTAAACAAACATACAAAGGTAGCTGAAGTTACAGAGTCAAGAAAACACTAAGAAGTCTGAGCCTTAAAAAAAAAAAAAATCCAAGTTTTACAAGTGAGCCAGAGTCAGCTAGATTAAGACAAATTACAGGGTAAAACATTATACATGAGCTGAAATTTTGAGAGGGTTGGGTATGTGGGTAGGGAAAGGGTGGGCAGACAGAGAGGCCATTATCTAAGGGGAAGGGGTGAGGTCAGAGAAGTGCATAGTAGGAGGGAGTAGGGGGGACAGCAGTCCAAGAAGTGCCTTAAAGAAGGAGGGAAGGGAGGTAGGGCAGTGGAGGGAGGGTGAGAAGGGGTAAGTAGGACAAAGGGGGTTAGTGCCAAGTAACTGCTAAAGTGCAGAGGAGAGATGAACACCTTAGGTGAAGCAGTCACATTTGCTAGTAGAGCTGAGGTGTTGTCGGAGTTGCCTTTTAAAAGGGCCAAGGGTAGCAGTTGCAAGTGTTTCTTTGTTGAGAGTATTGTATTACTGTGGACCTCCATAGGAGAAGGCCCTCTGCCCATTGTGGTACGGTATCTGGGGACTCTGAAGGTTTGTTGTTGTGCACTTCTAGTATGCTGGGTGCTGCAGTAGACAGTGAGGAGCATTTCAACACCTGGGGGCATAATCCCGAGAAGAACCTTTCTGGTTAATAGGCAGGTTTGATACTGTATCCTGCTGAGCAGTGGAAGCCACCCAGCCACTGCATACAGGTCATAGGTGTGCATATGATGGGCAGTACCTGTTAGAAGCCAGCACGCTTTGTTGAGTGCTCCGATATCCTGCAGAGGGCAGAGGCAGAGCCAGAGAGTGTAAGCCTGTAATCAATGATAGAGGTGGCAGAGCTGTAGATAGCCAGTCTAAGGGTATGAGCAGACATGCAGTGTTTGTGCCTGTAGAGGAGGCCTATCCTTATATTAGTGGCATTTGCGACATAGTCAATGTGCCGACTGTAGGTGAGGAAGCTATCCAGGATGATGCCAAGGTATTTAAATTCCAGAACGCGTTCAAGTATAGTCCCTGAGCGGTTCTTGATGGTGAGGGACAGATTTATGCTTACTCCTAGCATTGTAGAATGGCATCACCTTTGTTTTGCCATAGTTCAGGACCAGTTTGTGTGAGCTGAACCATTTTTCAACATGCATGAAGTCACTTTGCATTTGGCTTTCAAGGAGCTTAGGGTCGTGGTGACTGGTGAACAAGACTGCATCATCCGCTTATAGCAGTACTTTCTAGTGGCAGACACTGGGAAGGCTGTTCAAGAAGAGGCTAAAAAGTAGTGGTCCCAGGATAGACCCCTGTGGAGCTCCAGAGAGGACTGGTTTCTCATCCAAGTTGACCCTGGTGATCTTGACACACTGGACCCTACCCCCAAGGTAACTTGCAAACCAGAGCTGTGCATCTTTGGAGAGCCCAATGCTTGATAGTTGCCTGAGTAGAAGTGGGTAATTGACAGTGTCAAAGGCTATCGTAAGGTCAATGAACACAGCCCCTGCACAGTTTCCTTTGTCAAGAGTGGCATGGATGAAGCCTGTGAATTCCAACAGTGCAGTGGTGGTGCTATGCCCTTTTCTAAAACCATGTTGCTTGGGGCACTGAATGCAATATTTTTCCAGGTAATTGTCTAGCTGGTCAGATGCAATTCACTCCAGGGCTTTTGATAATGGAGGGAGGATGGAGATAGGCCGGTAGTTGGCTTGTAGTGACTTATCCCCGCTCTTGTATACAGGAGTGATAGTAGCCCATTTCCAGAGTGATGGGAACTGGGCCACCCTTAGTGATAAGTTGAAGATCTTTGTCAGTGGCACAAGGATTTCATCGAGGACTAGTGCAACCAGCTTCAGGTTGAGGGAGTCACTGCTGTATCCTGATTTTCAGATGGTCTTCCTAATATATGTTCTGGCTAAAGGCACTGGGATCTCTTTGAAGTAGAATTGTGGAGCTGTGTATAGATGAATGGCATTGTCAGATTGGTTACTGGTGATGGAGGCATCAAAGAAATCAGGAGGGAGGACACTGCCCAGGTTAGAAAACACATTATTGAAGGTGTTGGTGATTGTTCCAAGGTCGAGTGTTGGTGTTCCATTAACACTGAGCATGGTGGGTGGCGTCTTAGGATCCTTCCCAGTGAGGCCTTTCATGTTACTCTGGAATTTTTTCCCATCACCCATGAAGCTAGAGAGTGCCTCCCTAAAGTATTTGCTTTTTGCATTTCGTATTGCACGGGTAGTCATTTCTTGCAGATTTGTACTTTTGAATATCCCCTTGTGCAGATGTGGCTCAGGCACAGTGCCAGAGGTGGTCCCTGTGTTTGAGACAAGTAGTTAGATCAGTGGTTGGAATTCCACTTGCAACACTGATGACCCAAGTTTGGGAATGGGTACAGGAATCAGAGGGCTGGCCTGGGGAGAAGGGTTGAATGTCCTAGGGACAGCTCTCCTTCTCTGGGGGAGAGCGGGGAAGAGCACCTGGCACTTTGTGGACCCATGGCAGAGGCTGGGGGTGCTGCCGTGGCTGGCACCATCACACTGGGGGGGGGGGCAGAGCAGATGCTGAATGTCGTTTCACATCCCCGCCCCGAGGAAGCAAGCATGGAAAAAAAACGGCTCCCCCAGCATGATAACCTGCTCTACCCCACTGTCCACTGCCTGTGAAGTACATCGGGGGATCCTGCTCCTGTGGCCCTGACCCAGGGGGTAAACCAAGACTTGTCAACAGTGTCAGTTGGGAGGGGGAGCCCCCCAGTGGCTCTGCCTGGGGGGCAAGCCTGGGCATGGGATGGTGGGTGAAGGGGGTCCGAGGATAGAGGGAACCAAAAAAAAAGGTCCCTGCCAAGCTGAAAATACATCTCCAAGAGTCTATGTCTGTACCTGCTTTACATGACGTACAAAACCCTGTCGACTTAATGTGACAACTGCATGCCTTACTTTTGCACCATGTCACTTTGTTTCATATTATGATACTTATGTGTTTGTATTTGTTTCACTGTCTTGTTGTGTACTATCCTTGGCCATGGTTGTGCAAGAAAAACGCTCGTCAGCACCAGTGCATTACTCAGCCCTCAAAATAAATAATAACCAAATAAACAAATAAAAACTATCCATCTACCTACAGACAGAATCTGTCTGTCCGTCTATCCATCCAGCCATCTCTCTATCTACAGACAGTATCTATCTATTTATCTATCTACCTACCTACCTGTCTACCTCTCTCTTTCTCTCTCTCCCTCTCTATCTATCTAGTGTGTATATGCCCCATGGAAATAGCGGGGATAGGGACATGGACCCCTGGGTAAAATATTATGGTACAGTGTAATGCAGCGAGTACCTGTGATGGAATAATAAAATAAAGATCAGAAGTAGTGAGAGAGATGCACGTAAGGCTGTGTTCCAACTGTCAACATACTAAATACACAAAGCTTGTTCTCAGCTCCTGTTTGGACCTCTGTTTCTGTGTGGTTTCATGTCTAGTGGTGCTTCAGTATATGGTTAAGGTGCCCCTACCCCACTGCCGGATCCATGGTGGCAAAAGATAAGGGTTTGAGGTACAGGTTCTATGGCAAAAGGTGGGTGCTTCTCTAACCAGACATGCCACCTTACACCTCTAGACATGGGGATTCCTGGCTATTAAATATCTAGCTATTGTATCTAACACCATCTGCCACTCTGATAGAAAGGATGTGGTTAAGAATTAGTGACGGTGAGATTCATGATGGAACACAGCATCTCCATAAATATTTGCATATTCTTCACAAGCTTTGCATAGAACCAATCAGAGTTATGGCATACTCTGGACTGTCATATAAGACAGACAGGATTTAGCTACTGCAGTGGGAGAAAGAGGCAGTGACAGCTGAACGTGACAGTTTTTACAGAAAATATTCAGGGATTCTGATAGTACAAATATGCTTTCAGATTTGAATATTGCCTTCCTGGCATTTTCAACTCTAGTAGCCACACTTGGCTTTGTAGGAAACATCTTCATCATAGCAGCAAACTTCCATGACATCAGGAAACATGGAGGACTTCCACCTAATGACCTGATCATGTCAAGCCTAGCTGTCTCCAGCATCATTCTGCAGTGTACAGTTTACACATCTCTTGTGACGATGTTACAGGATATGAGTTGTTATCTCGATACACTTTATTTCTTTTTTGACATGATCAGCTGTTCCCTGAGCTCATGGTTTCTGAGCTGGCTCTGCATATTCTACTGTGTGAAAATAGTCAACAGCATGCAAGGGTTCTTCATCTGGCTCAAACAGCGGATCTCCAGCGTGGTGCCCTACCTGCTCCTCAGCACCGTGGTTGGAAATGCTTTCATCAGTGGGATCGCAGCCTTCAATAAAAAAAAAGACAGACCCACCAACATAACCTGCAACAATTGTAGTTACACATGTGAAGTCTTTTATGTATATATGTCAGTCCATTATGTGTATCTCACCCTCACCAATGTCCTGCCCTTCATACTCATGATAGCAAGCAGCTCCCTCATCATCATCACCCTCTGTCGACACAGCAGGAGGCTGGAGACAAGCCCAACTGGTTTCAGCAGCACTAGTTCAGAGGTGCACAGGCGGGTGGCCAAGATGATCATTGCACTCATCCACATCTACGTCTTGTTTGTTCTCGCTATGCTTCTTTATCCTAGCGTACCGTATAAACACCCTTTAAAATCTGTGCTTTACATATTCAAGGAAATCTATCCTGCAATGGATGCATGTCTACTTGTGTATGGCAACCCAAAATTGAGGAAGATAATGTATGCTTTTATCTCTGCTGCAGTGTGAAAGGTACAGAGGCCAGTTGACACCAGGTATCTCTTCTCTTTTACTTTTTTGCTGCATGTCTTTCAACTGTTGAAAGTTTCAATTTAAAAAGTTTTGAGATTTCAGTTTCCATTCCAAAGTTTTGTCTAGTGCTTTAATTTCTCCCTGATAACATAAGAGATTCTAGCAACCTTAAGTAAAACAGGCCATTACAGACCAGTCCGCCTGATTTCAGTGTTGGGGAAATTAATGGAATCACTACTGAAAGAAAGGAGTGTGGAATATCTCGTATCCAGTGGCTTACAGGATCCAAGGCAACATGGATTTACTGAGGGGAAGTCATGTCAAACAAAGCTGATAGATTTCTTTGACTAAGTGGCCATTGAATTAGATCAGGGTGGAGCAGTGGATGTGATCTACTTAGATTCAAGTAAGGCATTCGACAACATTCCACATAGGAGACTAGTAAACAAGCTGGACAGCCTGGAAGGGGGTCCAAAGGTAGTAAATTGGGCAGGTAATTAGTTGGGGGGTAAGTGACAGAGGGAGGTGCTAAACAGAGTTCACTCCGAGGAAGAAAGAGTGACCAGCAGGGTGCCACAAAGATCAGTACTGGGACCAGTCCTTTTTGATGTCTTTAATAGCAATATTGCAGAGCAGCTGGTAGGAAAGGTATGCCTTTTTGCAGATGACACAAAGATCTGCAAAAGGGTAGACACTCCGGTGGGGATGTAAAAAATGAACAGAGATATAAGAGGAGTGGTCAAAAGTATAGTAACTAAGTTTCAATGTGAGGAAGTGCAAAATTATGCACTTGAGGCACAGAAACCCAGGGGTGGAGTACAAGATGGGATGAGTGGTACCTGACTATCCCAAGAAAGACTGCACCCCTGATTTGCTTCCGCGGTGAGGGGTTAGGGTTGGAAACCAAAAAAAACAAATTTTCCTACTTTTGTCTCTGTAGTCTTAACCCTAAAAGGTGCCTTATTACTTTTTGAGATAGTATAATTGTGTGCCCATTTGCCTGTGGGACTGCAGGGTCTGGAAGGCCCTGCACTCCCATTCCTCCATAGATGCAGACATGTATTTTACTGTGGAGGTGCTGGGTCCTTCTGGCCCTGGACTTGCATTTGTAACAAAACCGCAACCAGATTGCCAGCATAGCCTTCTTATTACCCCACCTCATGAACCTGGTATGGATAATTTTAAATACTCACCAAAACATTATTACATGACACCAGAATGTTATTCTGGTGTACAAAATGAACAGAGATATAAGAAAGCTTGAGGAGTGGTCAAAAGTATGGCAACTAAGTTTAAATGTAAGGAAGTGCAAAATTATGTACTTGAGGCACAGAAACCCGGGGTGGAGTACAAGATGGGATGAGTGGTGCTTGACAATTCCAAGAAAGACTGCACCCCTGATTTGCTTCGGGGTTAGGTGGAAACCATAAAATCACATTTTCCTACTTTTGTCCCTGCAGTCTGAACCCTAAAATGTGTCTTAATGGAGTATTTTGCAAATAATTTCTTTACTTTTCGAGATAGTATAATTGTGTCCCCATTTGCCTGTGGGACCGCAGGGCCTGAAAGGCCCTGCATTCCCATTCCTCCATCGATGCAGACATGTATTTTGCTGTGGAAGTGCTGGGTCCTCCTGGCCCTGGGCTTGTATTTGTAGCAAAACAGTAACCAAATTGCCAGCATAGCCTTCTTATTATCCCACCTCATGAACCTGGTATGGACAATTTTTAAATACCCACTAAAGCATTATTAAATGCCACCAGAATGTCATTCTGTGCCACAGGTGTGAAAACACAGTTTGGCCAGGATTTGAAAAATGATAGCTGTCACATTCATGAAGTGGTCTAAAAAATAGCTACATTGTACATTTGACGTAAAAATATTTAAAATTATCAAAGTTACCAGAAAGTGTAGCAAAAATTTCAGCAGATGTGCATAACTTTGCTATTTTTACACATTTTGACCCCGAATTTTTAACATTTATTTTATTTATTTTTTATTTATTGAAAATATCGGAATTACAAACCTTTGAGTCAGAAACTAATTTACAAAGACTCCATGTCAGGAGAATAACAAAATAAGTACAATGCATGTTTACAAAGAGGTTACGTAGCAAAAAATAGAAAACAGAAATCAAATAGTATACATACAGAAAACCGAGCAAGTATAAGAATAAGTACTAGTTCAGTTCTCGAAGACATCAGGTTTTGTAATAAATGCTAGGTTGGATCCAGCAAATAACAGGAGAACAAAGGTAGGTGATAACAAAGAAAGGAGGAGAACAGCAGAGAGAAGAAAGAGGAAAGACAGATTCGGAGGAAGTAGGGACACAGAAATAGTTTTTTATTTGTTTAGTTTTTGTTAACTGGGTAAGTGTACCAGACAAATTCTGTCTATTTTCAGGCATGACCCAGGGAAGGGGGATACAGATGAATGCCAATTGACTTTGAACTAGATTAAGCTGTTGGTGGTATTTTTATTGATAGCTTTCCTATGACCCCATCTCATGACCAAGGATGGTGAAAATGTTCAAATCCTGCCTGAAAGGTGATTTCACCAAGTGACCATGAAATCAGCTTTTGGGCCAGATTTGCATTATTGCACCATCGCTGTGCATGACGTGGAGTCCCAAAGAGGACATGTTGAAAACTGTGTCAAAACATCAAAAAAAAACCACAAAGTTATGCATCAAAGTTGTAAACCCCACTGAAATACATTGAACCGCACTTAACTTAGTTTCTCATATTGCAGTCGGGGGTTCCAGGAGGAAGACGTGTCTTCAGTCGGGGAGTGTATCTTGACCCTGGGACCTGTTCCAGTGAGTGAAGGTGTGTGGGAGGTGCAGGGGTGCTGGCTGTTCAATATTAGATCAGGCTGGGGAGGTGATCAGATCAGCAAAGGACCTTTTCCTTTTTTTTTTTTTTTTTACGGTTTAAAAAAAAAGACATTGAGGGACTGTTTTCTTTATTACAGGGTATTCCAATACTGGGATAGTGATTGGAGGTCGTGCCACTAGACACCAAGGAAACATATCATAATTATGGAGACAGCGATCAGGGGGTGGGGGGTTGTCACTAGACACCAGGAAAATATATAATAATTACAGGGATGGTGATCAGAGGGTGGGGTGGGGGGTGCCACTAGACACCAGGAAAATATAAAATAATTACAAGGATTTAGAAGGGAGCAGTGAACTGGAGATACTGGCAAGATTCAGGGAACTGGCCAGGGTTTGCCACTCTATAGGATGCTCAATCTCCTTTACTGAGATACTGCCAGTACCAAGGGCAAGCCGGGAAAATAAGCAAAAACTTAGGCGGGTGAACCAGTGGCTCAGGGAGTGGTGCAAGTCAGAAGGGTATGGATCGATGGGGAACTGGGGTGATACGTGGGAAGACAAGGGGCTATATGCCAGGGATAGGCTGCATCTACACCTGGAGGGGAAGGAGATCCTTAAACTAAAACTTTTTGGATTCATTGGTAATAGGTGGGGTTTAAACTTGTAAAAGGGGGAGGGATAGAAAGACTGAAAGCCCCAACAAGGAAGCTTGAGGGTTCAGGACTAGATCATGCAGAGTAGGCTGCGGGTAGCGTTAAAAGACCAAGGGGAAATGAGGGGGGAAAAGAGATGGGGATTGCACTGGGCTGAGAATACTGGAGAGGGGGGAGGGGGGAGGACGGTCCTGATCAATGCCAGGAGCATGGGCAATAAAATGCCAGAGCTCCAGGCAATGCTAGTTGAGGGTGCAGCAGATTTGGTGGCAATTACTGAGATGTGGGCCATCCAGAGGCATGACTGGGACCTAAATTTAAGAGGATACACAATGTTTAAGGATGGGGGTGGGAAGGGGTACTTCGATAATCAAACATGACATAGTAGTTGGTGGAATCAAGGAGGCAGAAGGAGATGTGGAGACAATCTGGGTAACCCTACAAATGGGGGGGGTTAAAGATTAAAAATAAGGGTGGTTCAGAGACCCCCTGCAATGGAAGCGGAACTGGAGGGTGATTTGGCTGAGAACATCAGGGGTCACTGTGGCCTCGGAAAGGGCAGGGTGGTGATCATGGGTGACCTGAACATGCCGGGGGCAGACTGGGGCACTATGACATCCTCGGTGGCCAGGGAGCAGAGGTTGATGGATGTCTTCCAGGATGCCTTCCTAGTCCAGCATGTGGGGGAGCCTACTAGGCAGGATCAGTTCCTGGACATTGTCCTAGCAGAGAGTGACCAGATAAGGAGCCTGAAGGTGAGCAGCTCGTTGGCAGGCAGTGACCATGCCACAGTCTGGTTTCTTATATTCCTGGGGGGGGATAAATTCACACTAACATAGAAGTAATAGATTTCAGGGGAGCAGACTTTGAGGGCATGGGAAGGATTCTTAAAGGGTGCTTGGATGAGATAAGGCCAGACATGGATGATGGTAGCTTGTGGGAGACTACTAAGAAGGGGGTGCAGGAGGCTTCGAGGACCTGCGCAAAGGTAAGGTGCAAGCAATGTAGGGCCAGTAAGCCGTGTTGGTCGACCCGGGAGGTGCAGGAGGCAGTGAGGGAGAAAAAGGCTGCCTATGCATGCTTAAAGTACTCAAGGGGAGCTAGGGAGAGGGAAGAGTATGATTTCCTGGCTAAGAGGGTCACCAGGGTGGTAAGGGGGGGCATAGGCAAAGAAGGAGCTTAACTTGGCCAGGGATATCCGCAGGGGGGAAAGGGGTTCTATAGATACATAGGGGAGAAAAGAAAAGTGAGGGCACAGATCAGCAGGATTAGAACTGGGGGGATGGATGCAGGAAGCTGGGGAACAAACAGAGGTGCTAAATGAGTACTTTGCCTCTGTCTTTACCAGGGGAGGTGGGGAATCCTTCCAACCCGATGGGAGAGTAGATGAGCCCACTGAACCAGGAGGTCAGTTGGAGACTGAAGGACTGGATGAGACTAGGGTAGGGGATGGGTTGTATCTAGAAGGGGGAGGAGAGGATGCATGAGGAGGGGGGATGGGAGAGTGAAATCACAGTGGATAGGGTGAGAGAGGCCCTCTGGTCGCTAAAGACTGAGAAGGTGCTGGGGCCAGACAGGCTGCATTCAAGGGTGCTGAAGGACCTGGTGGATGTACTGGCAGCTCCACCGGCCTCACTCTTCAACATCTTCCTGATGACAGGGTGGGTGCCTCAAAATTGGAAGGTGGCTCACGGGGTGCCTATCCACAAGGGGGGATCCAGAGAGGAGATGGGGAATTATAGGCCTGTTAGCCTAACATCTGTGATAGGCAAGGTTATGGAGGGCATTATCAAGGAGAGGCTGGGGGGGGGCAGCTGGAAAGGTTGGGGCACCTGGATGACAAGCAGTATGGTTTTGTTCCAGGGAGGTCGTGCCAGACTAACCTGGTGGAGTTTTATGACTAGGTGATGGGTGCCCTGGGCTGACATAGGTAGGTGGACATCCTCTATCTTGATTTCAGTAAGGTGTTCGAATCGGTACCCCACAATGGCCTACTAACAAAGCTGGGTGGATCGGGGTGGGGGGGCAGTTGCTCAAGTGGGTGGAAAACTGGCTTATGGGGTGAATACAGCAAGTGGTGGTTGGAGGGATAGTCTCCTCCCCCAAGAGGGTCATCAATCGGGTCCCCCGGGGTTCAGTCCTGGGTCATTCCTGTTCAATTCCTATGTCTCTGACATAGGGTGGGGTGTTAGGAGTAGGTTGAGTCTCTCTGTAGATGATTCAAAACTGGGTGCACTGGCAGATGGGCAGGAGGGGAGAGAGGCCCTGCAGGGTGATCTGGATACCCTGGGGGCGTGGGCAAGGAAGTGGGGGTTGAAGTTCAATGCAGGGAAATGTAGGGTGCTGCATCTGGGGGTCAGAAACCCGGGACATGCATACACCCTGGGGGGGACCACACTGCAAGTCACATTGGGCGAAAGGGACCTGGGGTTGTGGTGGACAGCAAAACGAATCAACACAGAGAATTGCCAAAGAGCTGCAGCAAAAAGCCAAAGCAAACAGTATACTGGGCTGCATAACCAGGGGGATTACCTCCAGGAGGAGGGAGGTGATCCTCCCTCTGTATAATGCCCTGGTTAGGCCGCATCTTGAATACTGTGTGCAGTTCTGGAGACTCCATCTTAAGAGGGACATAGCACTTCTGGAGAGGGTCCAGAGGAGGGCAACCAGGATGATTCAGGGCATGGAGGGTAGGATCTATGAAGGGAGACTAGATGAACTCAATCTGTATGCACTGGAGGAGAGGCAGGACAGAGGAGACATGATAGAGACTTTCAAGTATGTAAAGGGGATAAATAAGGGCGGAGCCAGGGAAGTGTTCAGGCTTAAGAAGGGGGGAGCTACCAGGGGGCACAAGTGGAAGCTGGAAAGTACAGGGGGGAGCACAGGAGACACTTCTTCACAGAGAGGGTGGTGGAACCATGGAATGCACTGCAGGAGTCTGGTGGAAGATACCACAGTGGAAGGATTCAAGAAGGGTTGGGACAGGTACAGGGGGAAGCAGAGGCCAGGGAAGGCCACCTCTGGGGCTGGGGGGGTGGAGGAGTGAGTTCCCAGTAGGGGGCTAGCTTCTGAGCAGACACGATAGACCATGGGGCCTATTCTGCTGGCTTTTACTATGATACTGTGGTGATCAGAGGAGTGGGGGATGCCACTAGACACCAGGGAAAGAGGAGAAAAATATGGGGATGGCAATTGGAGGGTGGGGAGTGCTACTAGACACCAAGGAAACAATAAAACATACAAGGAGGGCAATCAGAGTGTACAGGGCTGCCACTAGACACCAGGGAAGCATTAAAAAAATATGGGGAAGGTGACTGGAGAGTGGGGAGGTACTGCTAGACACCAGGGAAAAGGAGGGGTTTATGTGTTGGGACCCTTTTCCAAATGAATGGAAAAAAAGCCATATGAAAAAAGTGGAAATGAGTCATGGAAAATGATTTAAAATGTTTTAAAAAATACATTTTGGGGTCATTTGTTTTGCAGTTATGTGTAGAACCCACCTAACGGAGTCCCTGTGAGCAAGAGATATGTCTTGGGCTTTCTGGGAGGCAGTATAGTGTAGTGGTTTAAGGCTGTAAACTGCAAATCTGAAAACCTGGGTTTGAATCCCACAGCTCCCAACTGCATACTGTGTGACCCTGAACAAGCCACTTAACTTCCTTGTGCTTCCAGGTCACACCTGGAAACAAGCTTCAGCTTAGTGTGCTTTTCCTGGTTAAACAATTACCCCTTTCCCTTCCTCTGCAGGAAGTCATTTTTGTGAGGTCTGAAACTTTTTCTTTATGAAAATGGAAACAGGATGACGTCAAATGAAATACCAGTGAAAGGCAGTATTGTGGGCCAGGTCCTTTCTACCCTGAAAATTTCAAATTAAAATTCTAAACCATCTGGAGGCTAGGGGCTGAGAAAAAAAAACAGCAACCCCCCCTTCGCATTTTTTGCTATCTGGATCTCAGAATCCACACATCGAACCAGAATGAAACTTAAAAATCAAGAGATCAACCCCCACGAGGCCAAGCATGCAAAATGTCATGCAAATCTGCTGAGCCGTTACAAAGTTATTAGAGTGCAAATATTGGGGCTTAACATTCAACCTCTTACTTAACCTAAACTATAGTGGCAGGATATAGCGCTACAACAATTTGTGTCCTACTTGAGTAACATGATAGCAAACGCATCAGAGTTTTTTGGTTCCATTTTTTTAGATAAACTTGAATTCAAAGAAATGTAAATATATACTGTATCAAATGTGACTAAGAAATAGTTTACATATAGCAGGCTTTCATTTTGAATTTGCACACATACGTCACTATTTTTATGTATATAAATTGAACCGACTCCTCTCATCCCTCTAACTGACCCCAGTGAAGCAATTTTCCCAGAACACTCATTATGCCTGTCTTCCCAGCGTCCTTATACTCTTACATTTATTTGTATTTATGCTTTGTTGCTGTATTTTACAAAATTACACATATAACCGTGCTTGTATTATGTCTGTACCCTGTTTGTCCTAATCACTGACATGGTACCAATGTAATGAGCTTGCTTTCAATGGTGTCTCCAAGATCACAATAAATAAATAAAATGCATCCTTCTTGTGTCAACAGTGTACATTTAGGCCAGGATATTCACAGGGGTTGCACCTGGTGCAACCCCACTTTGCACCCCCGTGGGATATTGAAACATAGAAACATAGAAATGACGGCAGATAAGGACCGCTTGGCCCACCCAGTCTGCCCATTTCCCTACCTAATGGATAAGCTGCAGATCCTAGTTAACCAGCAGCCTACTTCCTACTCCCACCCCCTAGAATTGCCTTATGGCTGTCCCATGCATGCTTGAATTCCACCACTGTTTTTGACTCCACAACCTCCTCCGGAAGGCCATTTCATGCATCCACAACCCTCTCTGTGAAAAAATACTTCCTTAAATTACCTCTGAGCCACCCCCCATCTTCAATTTGTGCCCCTTGTTCTTGCACACCTCTTTTTTGAAAGATGCTACCCTCTTGGACTTTGTTGATTCCCTTGAGGTACTTGAAACTTTTTATCATGTCCGCCCTCTCCCTCCTTTCCTCGAGGCTATACATATTAAGCTCCTTAAGTCTCTCTTCATATGTCTTCTGGTGCAAACCCTGCACCATTTTAGTTGCCCTCCTCTGGACAGCTTCCATCCTGTCTATGTCTTTGCAGAGATTGGGTCTCCAGAACTGCACGCAGTACTCTAGATGGGGTCTGACCAGCTGTCCGTACAGAGGGATAATAACTTCCTGTTTTCTACTGGTGACGCCTCTCCCTATGCATCCCAGTATCCCCCCAGCCTTCCTTGTTGCCCTCTCACATTGCTTGCCCACCTTTAGGTCATCTGATATGACTACCCCAGGTCCCTTTCCATTTTTGTTGTTGTTAGTATCTCACCCCCCATTGTGTACTCTTCCCCTGGGTTTTTGTTTCCCAGGTGCATTACCCTGCACTTCTTAGCATTGAATCTAAGCTGCCATACATCTGACCATTCCTCTAACCTTGCCAAGTCCCTTCTCATCCTTTCCACCCCACCTTGTGCATCAACTCTGTTGCAGATCTTTGTGTCATCTGCAAAGAGACATACTTTTCTTTCCAGTCCCTCTGCAATGTCACTTATAAAGACATTGAAAAGGATCGGTCCTAATACTGAACCCTGCGGTACCCCACTAATAGCCCCCCTTTCTTCAGAGTGGACTCCATTTACTATTACTGTCTGTGTCCTATTCTCCAGCCAATTCTTTACCCAGGCTGTCATCTTGGGACCCACTCCCAGTCTGGCTAACTTGTATATTAATCTTTTGTGTGGGACTGTGTCAAATGCCTTGCTAAAGTCTAGGTAGGCCATGTCCACAGCCCCTCCCTGATCTACTACTTTGGTCACCCAGTCAAAGAAATCTATCAGATTCGTCTGGCATGACCTTCCCGCTGTGAATCCATGCTGCCTTGGGTCCTGTGCCCATCTGGCCTCTAGATACTCGACAATTCTTTCCTTCAGAAGTGATTCCATCAATTTCTCTATCACTGAGGTTAAACTAACAGGTCTGTAGTTTCCTGCTTCTGCCTTGCTCCCACTTTTGTGAAGGGGAATCACATCTGCCCTCCTCCAGTCCTCAGGTACCACCCCATCCTCCCATGATTTGTTAAAGAGGGTAGTCAGAGGTATCACTAGTTCTACCCTTAGTTCTTTTAGAATTCTGAGATGAATCCCATCAGGCCCCATTGCTTTGTCCACCTTCAGTTTTAAGAGTTCTTCAGAACCCTTTCTTCAGTAAATGGACTGGTATCAACTTCTGTATCCAGAGTGTTTCTGCCGTTTGTTTTAGGTATCTCCCCCTCTTCATTTGTAAATACTGAGCAAAAATATTTGTTTAGTATCTCTGCCTTTTCACAATCACCTCTGCCCACCTCCTCCCTTTATTAAGCCTCACTATCCCTCCCTTGGTCTTCCTTCGCTCCCTGATGTACCTATAAAAGGTTTTATCCCCCTTCTTAACTGAGTTGGCTATCTTTTCCTTGGTTTGGGCCTTTGCTGTTCTGACTGCCTTCCCAGCTTCCTTTTGCTTTAACTGATACAGTTCTCTGTCCTGCTCCTTCTATGATTCCTTATACTTCCTGAATGCTTTCTTTTTCTCTTGAACCTTCACTGCCACTTCCTTCAAGAACCATAGTGGTTTCTTACATAATTTCATTTTGCTTATTTGCTTCACAAAAAGGCTTGTTACCTCTGTGTTGGCAGTTTTTATTATTCCCCATTGTTCTTCTACCACTCCTTCCTGCCCATGTGCTAGTGCATTCCTTAGGCACTCACCCATTTTGGCAAAGTCAGCCCTCCTAAAGTCCAGTATTTTTGCCTTTGTATGGCTTGACACTATTGCTGTGCTTATTGTGAACCATACTGTTAGATGGTCGCTAGTTCCCAGATGGCTACCCACTTCTACATCTGTGATCCTCTCCATCTCCATTTGAGAGAACCAGGTCTAAGATTGCTCCCTCTCGCGTGGGCTCCAATACTAGTTGTCTAAGGCATGCCCCCGTAGGGCATCTAGAATAACCCCACTCTTCGAAGTGACTGCTGCAACTGCACTCCAGTTAACATCTGGCATATTCAGATCACTCATCACCAATATCTCCCATTTTTCTGCCATTCTAAGTATACTTTCTATCATTTCCTTGTCCATTTCCTCCCCCTGAGAAGGGGGTCTGTATACAACCCCTGTGCAGATTGTGGTGCCATTGCCTGTCTCCAAATTTACCCACAGTGCTTCTTCTCCTCCCTGTTTACCCTTTTGTTCTGTTGCTTTGATTCCTTCCCTTATGTAAACAGCTACTCCTCCTCCTCTTTTACCCATCCTGTCCCTCCTGTAGATAGTGTATCTAGGTATGTTTACGTCCCAGTCATGGTTTTGTGTGTACCATGTTTCTGTGACTGCCACAATATCCAGATGTTCAGAAAAGGCTGCCCAGCGCAGCGCAAATCCCAATGCGTCAGGGCGCAATGTAATCCTATGCAGCACAGATGCAGGGGGCGTGCCCGTGCAAATGGGGCACATCTCAATATTCAGCCCAGGATGTGCAGCGCATATGCTGGTGCAACCCTGCATTGCGCCGCATAGAGGGGCTCAAAGTGAAGCCCATGAGGAGTAGGAACAACTCCCGGCCACCCGCAGGTGGGCTGCTGTATTGCAGGGCGCAACATAGCAGCTGCCAGCCGTGGGTGGCCACCAGCCCACCCAGAACACCATGCACAAGCAGACACATCACCCAGGTAGTCCAGTGGTCCCTCCCCGCCCGTAGCCGCGATTGTTGCAATTGGCAAACGATGCAGTCCCTGGTAGTCTAGTGGTCCCCCCTTCCTCCCAAGTCCCCGAGTCCCCAATAAATGCCATAAATGATCCCCCTGCTAGTCTAGTGGTCCCCCCTCCCAATTCCCTGAGTCCCAAAATGTCAGTAACAACTCTCCCTGGTGGTGCGACAGCGCCCCCCCACCCAATCACGATGCAACACATAAAATATATCCCTGGTGATCAGTGGTGCTCCCACCCCTCACGCACATCAAAACCTTGCCTTCCCCACCCCTCCATCATTGGTGGGCAGCTGGAACCTACCGAGAATACCACCCAGTCACCGGTGAATGACAGGCACGGTATGAGCTGTAGTCCATTGGTCTACAGGGTGGATCAGCCAGTAGGAGACATTGGACAGACAGTCCCACCATGTGAATGACTTCATTCACATATTTGGGATCTGTCTAGTACAGTATGCCCTGCAAGCCTCATTGGTCCACAATGGGGACCAATGGGCTCTAGCCCATACTGCACTTGTCATTCGGTGGGTGGCCAGCCAGGCAGTATGTGGGTGGGTTGCATCCGCCTGCCAATGACAGCGGGGGAGCGGGTGTGCAGGGTTTGTGTGGGTTGAGGGGGGGGGTGCCACTGGACCACCAGGGCTTTTCCTTATGGAGAATTACTGTGATTGTGGCTAGGGGTGGGGGGAGGGGTTCCACTAGATCACCAGGGAGATGGTCATTTGACATTACTCAGGGACTCAGGTGGAAGGGGGGCCACTGACTACCAGGGCTTGTTTGGTATACATTGAAGCTCACGGCTCTGGGCAGGGGATGCCCCAGGATCTCCACTGCGCACGTCATGCTGTGCAGGGTGCCAGGCACAAGTCGTCAGGGTGCCCTGCACAAGGCATGCAAATGGGCCATAATGACATGCAAACAGCCCCATTTCCAACTTGCATATCTTATGGCCTTATCTGCATGCCCCCCCATGAATACTGCGGGTGCTGCGCCTAGCGCAATTGCACTTGCGATGATGCATCCCATGCTCCTTATCTGTGGTTTGCACTGGCACAGGACTACTGTGCCATGTGCAGTTTGTGAGCCAACCTTGCCATATTCAATGGTGCTGCGCCATGGTGCATCACCGTTGAATATTGCCTGGTCCTGGCCCCGGTGCAGCCCAGTTGCACTGCGCCCAGGCTTGTGCCACTGCCTGGCACAGTCTGAATATCTGGGCCTAAATATAGTGTCATTATGTTTTATGAAATACTTTCACTTTATAGTATCCTTTATGTGTCTGCAAGATGAGAAATGTATTTATTGCATTCAGAAGAATATATGGCAATTCAAAATTAACATAGTGCTTCTTTATTTTTTTTTATTTACATATTTATAATTGCAGCTATGCCATCTGCATTTCATATTGGAAATAGAAAATATGTGGCCCAGTAATATCACTTTAATTAATGGCCAGCCCTTTTTTTAAACGAATAACCGTAGTTTTATTTTTCTGTTACAACCTTCCCTTTGATATTTTCGGTTACAACCAGAAGGTTGTAATCAGTACCCATCAATCAAACTTACCCTGACAAACCTCATTGGCGACTTACCTTTCTGTGGGCAGGCCGACTAGCTCTCACAAACATGGTGGCTCCATTCTTCCAATAGCGAGTGCTTTGGGCCACTCATGGATTCCCTCAGACCCAGAAAAAATACAACTCTAAACATTTTTCACACATATCTGGGTGATCCTGCCTTTGTAACCAGCTCCCCCCCCCATACCTGAACTGCCACTATAGTGAGAGACGGTACGAGCCCCCACAAAAAATGTGATGGTGGCAGCAGTGTGGGAGAGAGAGAGAGAGAGACTAGAAGCGCACAAAGCCAGCACTGAGTGTGGTAAACCACATCACGGCTCTTCATTACACCGACATTCACAGTCTCTACTAAAAAGATACAAAAGGCAATGAGTGTGTGTGTGTGTGTGTGTGTGTGTGTGTGTGTGTGTCACGCACACAGAAGAAATGTTGACCATTAATTAAATAAAATAATACATGGGTGGGTGGGTGTAAAACTAGAATTTTACACACACTCAGTGTGGGATGCATTTATAAGACCCTCAGGCTTCACCCTCAGAGTTTATGTTGCATCCCACACCTTGGGTGTGTCTAAAATTCTGGTTACACACACCCACCCATTTATTATTTGGTACCAGATCAATATCCCACAGACATAACCGCGGTAAGGATAACGCTGTTGAAGCGCCAGACGATTCAGCGACAATAGGGTATAATAGTGGTAGCACACTACCACTACCCCTGTTGCTCACTTTGCAATGCAGGAAGGAGTGAAGTCACCACAGGTGCGAGCCCTGGTCAAGTTGCTTCTATGGTGGCGTGGCTAAAGCACATGCACCTGGCACAGTAGAGGCCCAGGAATCGGGGTTTGAATACCGATTTCCCAACATGTTCATTTTGATTTTTATGAAAAAGAATAAGTTCTCCCGCTCAGAGGTTCACCTTTTCCCCTCAGTCCACACCCACCTTAGAATTAGATATGTAAGTTGGGGGGGGGGGTGTGAGGGTGAAAACCCCCACATCAGGGAGAGCGTGGGGGCAGAGCCACCCACAAAAACAAACATTTTCATATGTGTTGTGCTGGTATGCAGTGTTCTGTTGCAGTTGGTATTTTGTATGACAGTATTTTGTCGCACGCTGTTATGCCTGTGGCACTGTTGAGTTGTATGATTTTGTCCACGAGATTATGACCCCGTGCTGTATTATTCTATATTTATCATTTTATGACTTATATATTGTTTGATTAAAATAATAAACTTGATGATTTGTGATAATCTTTCTTTTTTTATAAATTTTAAATAGCCCAAATTTGTGATGTTTTGGAATCCTGTGGGTGGTGTTAGGGAAACCCTAGCACCACATTTCCATACTTCTCTAGAATTAGGTAGTATTCTAAAGTATGCATTCATGTCGTTTTTGCAATAAATGTCATTACTTTTAAGATATTAAAACATTTGTTTTTAAAGTTAGTAATAGCGCATTGGCTGTTTGTTACTTGTATATGTGTTATAACATGTATACTTGATATCATTTATTTGGTGACATATACAAATAACCAAGCTGTATTACATCTAGCTATCTATTTGGTGTTTCACAACATGATGAATCACACTAAAAATGATAAATCTGTAATATGTATTGAAACGTTTGTTATCATAGTACTAAACTTTTTTTATAGGAACATGTCCATAGAAAACATTGATCATAATTCTTCCACTGTCACTATGTAACTATGTAACATTTTGAACCAAAACTTACATGTTGTTTTGCATGTTCATTTGAAACTATTTACTTTGATTACAAGATATGCAAAATATTACAAACAGAAAGTAAATCATATTTTTTCTTATTATTTTTTGGTGACTGGGTAAGATCCAGTAGTCTCAAGTGCTTGTTTTCAGTGGTGATCCGACAGCACTGAGGAGGTTAAGTGACTTGCTCAGTCACGCAGTATGCAAGTGGAGGTTGATGGACTCCAGCCCAGTTCTGCAGGATGTACCAAGCTCAGTCACAGCTCGTTACTTTAACCACCAGGCTATAGCTAGCAACGGAAATCTGCATGTTCTTCTCTACATTAGCCAGCTTTAACTGCACATGAAACTAATATGTGTGTACGTACAAGCGATGTGGTGTAGTAATAAAGTGACGTATTACCCATTCAAGTTTCGCCTTTTATGCCAGGTTCGAATATTATTTAATTGACAAATACAATCATGTTTCTTTGTTTATACTGCTGTGAACTCAGTGACTCTGGGTCCTGCTTGAATCCACATTTTCGTCTGGCTTGCTCCTAAGGGATCTATTTGTGGGCTTTTAAACAACCTCTTTAAATAACAAAAGAAGCACAAGGACAAAATGATTTTATACCCTGCACTTGTACGTGAGTAAGTGTGCCCCAGGCTATCAATGTAATGGGGCTGGGGAGTGTATGCCTGCAAGGTCTTGCATAGCCAAAGCCTCTTGCCAATCCCTGCCTAGCTGTGACCCTGGGTGACCTCTGTCACAAGTTGTACCAATAGCTCAGGTGGCACAGAAAGAAACTGGACAGTGCATTCCTGTGTTTGTTAGCTGTGTCAGCAGCGGGGGAGTGGGTCGCTGTCGGCGACCAGAGAAAGGGAAGTGGAGAGCTGTGTGGAGCTGTGGCTGCAGTCAGCAGCGAGGTCAAGGTTGGTGATCAGAGGAAGGAGAGCTGAGCTGTTTGGAGCTGAACTAGCAAGGGAAGGGGCACAGGTGGCAGTCCAGCGACTGAAGCAAGGACGGCCGGTCAACCGCAGACAGCGGTGTAGGATCAGGCCAATCAGGGAGAGAGGTGCCACGGCGCTAGGCTTTAAAAATAGCCAGCCAGACCGATAGAAGGACTAAAAGTGGGAGCAAGGAGCATCCTGAGCTAAGGAAATCACTGCAAGGAGCTGGTTTACAGCAAAGGAAGTGGGTCCTGCATTTCTCCACAGGGGACTTGGACTTCAACCTCGGTGGATATGGGAAATTGACACAGACACTAAGAAATCCTTCACAAAAGAGCTGAAATTGAGGTGACATGAACTACCCAGTATGAAGGACAATGCAGGGTTGAGACTACTGACACTGGAGGTGCTGGGAACTTGATCTTGGACTACTGACGCTGGAGGTGCTGGGGATTTGGACCTGAACTTGATGACTTGGACTTGAACATGGTAGCTATGGTTATTAATTCTTGATGCCTATGGTTTGCATATGCTTTATTATTTCTAAAAATTCTTGACTGTGGGTTGGGGCTGAAGAGGGGTTGAGGGTCGGGGACCCAAAAAATGCATAAGGGTGATTTTAGGACTGTATCTAAGTATCACGGAAGAAATGGTAGGGCAGCACCGAGGGAGGGGTGACCAAGGGAGGGAGGGAGATCTTTGGCAGGGCGGTGGGGTGCAGTGGCTGTGAAACAGCTATGATTCTAAATTGGGCTTGGAGGATGGGGGGTTGTATGATGTGTAAGCAGCTCTCTCAGCTGAGAGAAGAAGTGACGGGGCTAAGGTGGGGGTTAAATGGGGGAAGCTTGAAAAAGGGGGTAGAGAGACAGGAACGGTATAAGCCAAGGAAGGAGTGGGAAGGGCTGATTGGATTCACTGGAGGATCAGATACACTGTTCCAGAAGTCAAGGGCTTGGGAGGGACAGGATGCAGGGGATCCAGAGGGGATAGACCAGAGGTGGTAACAGACAACAGCAAGTTCAGATTTGGGACAGGGATGCCCGAGACAGGAGGAAAGGGGTCAGTGGAAACTGACAGCAGGAAGTCTAGAGGCACAAAAATGATGCCTGTAGCTAGAGAAAAGGGGTCAGTCAGGGATCAGGAGGAATGGAAGACAGTAGGCTCAGGAAAAGGCAGACAGATGCCCAGTATGAAGGACAATGCAGGCATAGGTGAAATGGGCCAGAGGGTGGAAGTAACAAATAGTTTTGCCCTCCCAGGTATTCTAGTCGAGGACATTGGAGAGGAAGGGGCTAGGCAGGGGCCATCAGAGAAGGGGGTGCAGAGCGGCTGGTGAACGTGGAAGGAATGATCTCAGGTGCAGTGGAAGGGGGGAGGAGGGGGCAGGTACATCGTATGCAGGAGAAGGGGTGGAGGAGGGGATGGGCACATTAGGGACACACCAAAGGTGGCACTAGGGGAACTGTGGCATAAGAAAAGAGGCAGGAAGGAAGCACTGGAAGAGCTGGAGTTGAGCTCCTGGGAGGCTTAAAATGAACTGGAGGAAACCCTGCAGGGTAGGAGCTGCAGTAGGAGGCTGGGGCATGCACCGGACAGGGTGCAGGAGAGGGGAAATATTCAGACAGGGCAGGTGGTAAGGAGGAAGATTTCCCATGTGGGGTACGATGCTCAAAACCTTCTGCAAAGATGGGCAGGACAGGAACAGTTGGAAGGGGATCAAGCACAGTTGGCACAATCTCGCACAGTGATGCAGACGAGGGAAGGCCAGGAGCAGTAAGAAGGGGGTCAGGTGAAACTGGATCATGCTCAAGCAGTGAAGCAGGAAGGGTCTGCAGGGATGAAGGATGCCAGGCGGAAGTACAAGGGACGAAGAGGTACAGGAGGGAGGAGTCTGATGAAAGGCTAAAAGGAGAGGGTGAAGAGGTACAGATGCTGGGTGTGGGTAAAAATCAAGATAGGCTAGATGATGGGGAACAAAAGATGAGCAGGGGCAGAAACCAAGTCAGGATGGAACATGAGGAGGAGGAGGAGTCTAAAGGGAGCCAAACCCCGCAACACAAAGCTAGAGGCCAAAAGGACACCCAGGAAGCAGGGGGCAGTAGAGTGGCACTCTTGGGGGACTCAGTAATTAAGGGGCTAAAATGGGGAAGGAAGGGAGCAAAAAACAATGCAGTATGGGTACAGTGCATACCAGGGATGACGGTGCTGGGGGTGAGGCATCATATTCCTTCCTGGGGTACGCAGCAGAATAAAAGGACACATCTGGTGTTTCACCTGGGCACAAATGACTTGGAAGGGAACAGTCTGATGGAGATACAGGCAAGGTTTGAAGAACTCGCTAGGTTCTATAGGAGCAACACTGTTTTTTCTTCCATTTCCCTCTCTGAGGTGTTGCCAGTACCAAGAGCGAGCACACCCAGAAAGGAGAAGATAAGAGTATTCAACAATTGGCTACAAGATCGGTGCAGTCGGATGGTGTTCGGCTGGATAGGTGACTGGGGCTCTATATGGGAGGAGGAGGAGGAGCTGTATGCCCAAGACAGGCTGCACCTGAGCTCTTCAGGGCAGCTGCACCAAAAGTAAACTGGGGACTTCATGGCAAGGAAGTTCAATTTAAACTAAATAAGGGGTGGCTAAGGACAGGGCCAGCCTTACGTGAGGCAGAGCAGAGAGGCTATCAGCCTCCCCCCAAGTCACAACACTCATCAAGGGAACACTTAGCAGCAGGGAAGGAAGGGATGGGGCTACAGGTTGGAGGGCTTTGGTTGCAAATGCCAGGAGCCTGAGGAACAAAATGGGAGAACTGGAGGCCACCATGATGGAGGAGAACCTAGACATTGTAGCAGTGAGTGAGACTTGGTGGAATGAGCACTACGCCTGGGAGATGGTGATCCCAGGATATCAGTTGTTTAGGAAAGATCGGGAGGGGAAGGGGGGGCATTATATATCAGGGAAGGGATTGGGGCCATGGAAGGGCAGGATGAGGAGGGGGAAACCGAGATAATCTGGGTCACCCTAGACAGGGGACGGGGGGAAAACCTGCATGTTGGGGTAGTCTATAGGCCTCCTATGCAGGGGGAGGAAGGGGATAGACACTTTGTAGAATCAGTAGCAAGGATGGCACAGAAAGGGGAAATTGTGCTAGTTGGGGACTTAAACCTTCTAGACATCAACTGGGAGGCCCAGACAGCAATCTCCGTGAGGAGCAGGGGCATCTTAGAGGCTCTTCAGGGCATATTCCTGCAACAAAGGGTCAGTGAACCCACTAGGGGTGTAAACCTGTTGGATGTGGTCCTCACAAATGGGGACAGTGTGGAGGAGGTGGAGGCGGGGGAAGAGCTTGGCAACCGTGACCACAGGGCTGTCAGGTTCAGGGTGAGAGTGAGCAGGGAGAGGGTTAGGACAAGAACCAAGGTAATGGACTTCAGAAAGGCTGACTTTCATGGAATGAGGAAGGTAGCTGGGGAAGAAATGTTGAGGATAGGGGATGTGCAGGGGGTGGAGGAATTATGGACAGCCATCAAGAAAGGGGTATTTAAAGCCATGGACTCATGTATAAGAAGGGTAAGAAAGAATAGAAGACAGAAAAGACCTCTATGGTTCACTAGAGAGGTGATGTTAGGGGTCAAGGAGAAGACTAGAGCATTCAAGAGGTACAGGAGGACACAAAAGGATGAGGACAGGGAAACCTACAGAGAAAAAAGAAAGCAGGCTGGGCAAAAGATAATGAGGGCTAAGGAGGCCACTGAGGAGAGGATAGCAAAGCAGGCGGGGGGGGGGGACAAAACCTTCTTTAGGTACGTTGGAGAAAGGAGGAGGGCACAGCATGGGATTGGAAGGATAAGGGGGAAAGTGGAACAATACTGGAAGGGGACTTCGAAAAAGCAGAGGCATTAAGCAGCTATTTCACCTCAATCTTCACAGAGGAAAGGGAGGGTAGGTGACCAGGAAGGAGAGGTGAGGTGACAGCCACAGGCAGGTGGCTGTGGCAGAATGCATTGCTGAAGGAGTAAGGGAAGAGCTGGGTAGACTTAGGGTAGACAAGGCAATGGGGCCTGATGGAATACACCCAAGGGTTCTCAAGGAGGTGAAGGATGAACTGGCGCCGCATCTAATGAGGCTGTTTAACTTGTCCTTGGTTACAGGGGTGGTGCCAATGGACTGGAAGAGGGGAGAGGTGGTCGCACTACATAAGGGGGGGGCCGAAGGATGAGGTCAAAAACTACCATCCTGTTAGTCTTACCTCGGTGGTGGGGAAGGTAATGGAAACACTACTTAAGATCTGGTTGATAGAATACTTGGAGATGAATGGCATGCAGGATGACAGGCAGCATGGCTTCACCAAGGGAAGGTCCTGTCAGACTAACCTGATAGAGTTTTTCGATGGGGTGACACAGATAGTGGACCAGGGAGGAGTGGTGGACATGGCCTATCTGGATTTCAGGGGACGTGGTGTAAACCTGCCCATAAAGGGAGGGAGGCAACATGCCATTATTATAGTAGGAGAACAGGATGATGAGCCAGAGTGGGACAGGCAAGGTGGAGGGTAGTTACAGATAAGTGAACGTGAAAGGTGTCTCCTACATTTGTGCTTCAAGGAATCAGTAGAGGAACACCGGATAAGAGCTGGGGGGAGATTGTTGAGAAGTTTGGTGCCGTTGTAGGAGAGGGTGTTCTGGCCTTGTGTGGTGTGACAGAAAGGCAAGGAGAAGGAAAGGGTGGAGCACCATGTAGTGGCCCAGGAGGGGGCTGACATAGGGAAGAGTGATTTGATGCTGTTAGGAAGGAGTCCAAGGGAAAGTTTGTGAAAAAAGTTGTAACTATTTTGCTATTGAGTCTGTCCTCCTGGTGGGTCAGTTACTGAGTCTGTATAAGTCGCAGTGGTGGGTGTGTCTAGGAAGGTCAGAGAAAATGAATAATGTTGGGGTAGGTGCTTCGAAGCCTGCTGAAATTCTTCTGGGAGAGGGAGGGGGAGAAGATTAGAGCACTGTAGTCAAATTAGGGGAGCAAGAAACTGGAGGATAGTAGCATCTTGGACTCGGGGGTGAGGAAGGGTTTTACTCTGTATAAAAGGTCCAGCCATTAGTGGGCTTTCTTAATAATCTGATTTACGTGGGATTCAAAATTGAGGTGGCAATCTAGTTCCAGGCCAAGGTATTTGAATTCAGTGACTCTCTCAATGCCATCGATGTTGAGCAAGGAGAAATCAAAGGCTAGCAGTTTCCAGGAGCTAGAGAAGACCATGGCTTTAGATTTTTTTGCATTAAGTACCAGCCCTTTAGATGAGAACCATGAGTGGAGCCTATGGAAGTCAAGCTGTAGTTTGTTTTGCAGGGTACAGGGGTCCTTGTCCTTGCAGAAAAGGGTAGCGTTGATGGCGTAAAGTATGAGCTCAGTGTTGACACAAATATCGGGATGGGAATTTACCACACAGGAAAAAAAGAAGGGGACCCAGGATGGATCCTTGGGGTACTTCATATTTTATGGGGCAGGAGTTAGAAAGGACACCCTTGATCGCAGTCTGGTGCAAACTGTGACTTAGGTAGTTGTGAAACCAGTTAGTGATGTCGGAGAAGAAATGTAGACAGGATAGGCTGGAGAGTAGGACCTCATGGTTGATGAGATCAGACTTCTGTGAGGCCTACAAAAACTGAGCCAGGGTAAAGGCCATCATCATTAGCTCTATCAATGAAATTGGTGAATTATATCCGTGCAGTCTCAGTGTTGTGGCCAGCTCTAAACCCATGCTGTGCCTCAGTCTGCCGGTTGTATTTCTCGAGAAATTCAGTGGTTTGCATATGGATTTTTTCAATAATTTTGGAGACAGGAGCCAGGAGGATGGGTCTGTAGTTGGAGACATCATCTTTGGGTCTGGATTTATGGAGGGGTTTGATAGTTGTGCATTGTCATTTGAGAGGGAAGGTTCCAGAGCAGAGTGAGTGGTTAATAATGTTTGTGCATGGGATGGCTACGGATTCACAGACCAGTTTGAGGATCCTGTAGTCATTATTGTTTAGCCCGAAAAAAGGCCTGGGATCATTTGTTTTAATAAGTTAAACCACCTCTGGTGTAGAAAGATAATGAAAGTAGAAACTGGGGTGGGGGTTAGGGAGAAGGGGGGGAATCAAGGGACAGGATGAGGGTTTGGCATGTATTTGTCTATGTCACCAAAGTAGCTACTAAAAAGTGAGGCAACTTCCAAGGGATCCATGACCATCTGTCCACCAGAGGAGAGGGTGATTTGTTCGCTTCTTAGTTCTCTTCCAGTAAGCTCATTAAGGATGTTCCAGGTGTACTTAGAGTTGCCCCTTGAGTTACGTTGTTTTTCGGTGAGGAAGGTGATTTTAGCTAAGGGGACAGCAGAAGTGCAGCTGTTGCAAAGAGTTTTGTACTGTTGAAGGAGGTGAGGGAGCTTAAGTCTCCTCCATTTTGACTATGCCCTGTCCCTTTTCCTCATAAGGTTGAGGAGATCCATTCATGACTGTAACCCTTAACTCTTTTTTTTTTTCATAGGGATGAGGGAATTTCATATGACAATGAAATTACCACTGAACTTTTCATGAGCGGAGTCAATGTCCTTAACAGAAGCCATGAAGGACCCGTCAGTGGCTAGGGCAGCATTGGAGAATTTAACAGGGTTGAGTTTTTTGAACTGTGTTGTGTGGATGTATTTGTGTTCTCAGTGGGTGTTTTGGCAGTAAACTGTGCAGTGGTCACTAACAGAACCGGGTAGGACCCCCGAGGAGCTGACATGGGAAGGATTAGAGACCAGAATCCAATCAAGCAGGGATTCATGCCCTGTTCTATAGTTGGTGCGAGTGGTGGCAACAATCAGCTGGTGGAGGCCGTGGCTGATACGGGTTCTTTGGCAATGCTGGACTGAGGTAACTGCCAGTTTAGATTAAAATCACCAAGGATTATCCATTCCCTACCCTGGGGAAGAGAGGTCTTAAAGTTAAGAAAAATATCAAGTGTACTGGAGGGGGTGCCTGGGGGAAATAGGTCATACTAATGGTGATTATTTTGCAATTGCCTAGGAGGAGAGTCACCAACAAGGATTTGAGGTTAGGGTTCACAGGGAGTGTTACCAGTTTGGTGGCAGAGAAGTGACTGGCTATCCAAAGGAAGCAGTCACCCCCTCATTTACTGGGTCTGTCCTTTCTGAAGAGGGAGTATCCCTCTAGGTTGATTTCATTGGAAGGGATCTTAGGGGTCAGCCAAGTTTTGGTGAGGGCAATAATATCAAAAGGATTTGTGGCAAGCCAAGATTCAAGGAAGGTTTTGTTTTTTAGCTAAAAGACTCAGGATGTTAAGGTGCGTTATTTTAAGCTGACCTGTGTGCTAAAGAGGAGAGGAGGGGAAACATAGATACATAGACAGTGCGGCAGATAAGGGCTTACGGCCCACCCAGTCTGCCCATTTGAGCATGTAAGTTCACTTAATGTTTTCCTAGAAGTCTGTTGCCCCTTAACTCTGACCTCCAGAATTCCTTTATGTCTATCCCATGCATTCTTAAATCCTGTGATTGTTCAGCCCCCACCACTTCCTCTGGCAGGGTGTTCCACTTGTCCACCACCAGTTCTGTGAAGAAATTCTTTCTCACGTTTCCTCTGAATCATCCTCACTCCAACTTTATCCCATGCCCTCTAGTCCTGGAACATCTTTTTTGCTTAAAAATAGTGTATTCCTGCACCCTGTTCCTCCCTGTAAGATACTTGTATGTCTCTATCATATCCCTTCTCTCCCTCCTCCTCTCCTCCAGGGAGTACATATTCAATTCCTTCAACCTGTCCTCATAGGACTTGTGATGCAATCCATGTACCATCTTTGTTGCCCTCCTCTGAACCTTCTCTACCCTGTCTATGTCCTTATGTAAGTAAGGTCTCCAGAACTGTACACTGTACTCCAGGTGGGACCTCATTAGTGTCTTGTATAGTGGAATTATGACCTCCCTTTTCCTGCTGGTGATGCCCCTGCCTATGCATCCCAGCATCCTATTTGCTTTACCTGCTGCCTTGTCACACTGTTCCCCTACCTTGAGGTCATCAGAAATGATAACCCCAAGATCCCTTTCCTGCTTGATACATGCTATATCCTCACCCCTCCAACTGATATATTGTGCCAGGGTTTTTGTGCCCCATATGCATTATCTTGCACTTCTTTGCATTGAATTTCAACTGCCAAACCCCTGACCATTCTTCAAGTTTCTGCAGGTCCCTTCTCATTCTGTCTACACCCTCTGGTGTGTCTACTCTGTTACAGAGCTTTGTGACATCAGTGAACAGGGACATTCTGCCTTCTAGGTCCTGCACAATGTCACTGATGAAGATGTTGAATAGGACCGGTCCCAGCACTGATCCCTGTGGTACCCCACTGGTCACTCTTCCTTCTGTGGAGTGACAGACATTTACCACCACCCTCTGTGTCCTGCCGCCCAGCCAGTTACGTACCCACCACACTACTGTCCTGCCCACACCCACATTCCCCAGTTTGTGTAATAGTCTTCTATGTGGCACCGTGTCAAAGGCCTTGCTGAAGTCCACATAGGCCATGTCCACTGCCCTCCCCTGATCCACCTCCCTAGTCACCCAGTCGAAAAATTCAACGAGGTTGGTCTGACATGACCTATCCCTGGTGAAACCATGCTACCTTGGGTCCTGTAGTCCACTGACAACCAGATGTTCCACCAATCTCTCCTTCAGTAGTGCTTCTATGATCTTGCCCACTATCGAGGTGAGGCTGACTGGTCTGTAGCTCCCCACTTCCTCTTTGTTCCTACTTTTGTATAAGGGGACTACACCTGCTGTCCTCCAGTCTTTGGGTACCTCCCGTTTCCAGTGATTGGCTAAACAGGATTGCCAGAGGTTCAGCTACCACCTCTCTTACTTCTTTAAGGACCCTGGGGTGCACTCCATCTGGCCCCATTTCTTTATCAACTCTTATTACTTCCAGTTCTTTCAGGACCCTGTCTCGTGTAAAGGGACTTGTGTCCATTTCTGCACCATTCCCACTCCTTGTACTCCCTTCAGATCCATTACCCTCCTCTTCCTCAGTAAAGACTGAGCAGAAATACCTGATCAATATGTCAGCTTTACTGTTGTCATCCTCTACGCGGCCCCCATCCTCCCCTTCAGTCTCACTATCCTCCTTTGCCTTTCTTTTTCACTTATGTACCTGTAAAGGTTTTGTCGCCCTACCCACTGATTTTGTGATGCGCCTTCTGTCTCAGCTTTGGATTCCTTACTGACCTCCTGCCTCCTTTGCTTCTCCTGGTACTTCTCCCTATCCCCTTATGCCTGTGTCTTTTGTATTGCCTGCATGCAATCTTTTGGCTTTCACTTTCTCTGCTACCTCCTTGGAAAACCATAATGGCCTCCTCTTCCTTTTCTCCTTGCTAACCTGCTTAATGCATAATCTGTTGCTCTTGTAATCCCCATTTTAAATACTGCCCACTGTTCCTCAACCCCTGATTCCTGCCCCATTCCCCTTAATGTCTCTTTCAAGCATCTCCCCATTTTCCCAAAGTCTGCCCCCCTAAAATCCAGGATACGTGTTTTTGTGTGGTTTGGTTCTGCTCTTTCTGTGATTTCAAACCACAGTGACTGGTGGTCACTGTTCCCCAGGTGCTCCCCCACTGTTACCCCCATCTCACTGTCCCTGTTTGTGAGCACTAGGTCCAGTATTATCTTCTGCCGAGTTGGTTCCATAACCAGTTGCTTGAGGAAGGCACCCTTAAGGGAGTCCAGGATAAATCTGCTCCTAGTTGATGCTGCTGCTGGGACGCTCCAGTCCACGTCTGGAATATTGAGTTCTCTAACCAGCACTACCTCACCCTTGTCTGCCATCCTTTGGGTGGCTAGAATCAGCTCCCTCTCTGTTTCTTCCTCCTGGGCTGGTGGTCTATAGACCACACCTGTGCGGATGGCTGGCCCCATTTTCCTTTCCAGCTTAACCCACAGTATCTCTCCCCCATTTTGTTCCTCCTGGATCTCTGTGGCCCTTATGTAATTTTTCTCATACAGTGCCACTTCTCCTCCCTTCCTACCTGCCCTGTCTCTTCTGAATATGTTGTAGCCAGGTCTGGCCATCTCCCAGTCATGGTTGTCATTACACCAGGTTTCTGTGATGGCCACAATGTCCAGGTCTGACTGCACCATGACAGCCTCCAGATCCTCCATCTTGTTGCTAAGGCTCCTGGCATTGGTACACATGGCTTTCCATGATTTGACCTCCCTAGACTGTTTAGCTGTTCTACTCCAGCCCCTTCCCTGGTTGTCATTTATCCTTGGTTCTCCTTGCTGTCTGCCCTTCTGTTGAATTTTACCCCTTTTCTGTCTATCCACCTCTTGGGCACTTATCTCCATCTTTTGCACACTGCTTTGTAGAGATATCCACTCCTCCAGTTCACTGGTTCCACTGCTAGCTGTGGGGGGTGGGCAATTAGGTATCCTACTTGCTGGCCTGCCACCCCCCTTGGCTAGTTTAAATGCTTGTCAATATAGCATTTAAACTTATTATTGAGTGCTTGGATTCCCCTCCAGGATGGATACAGGCCATCAGGCTTGAACAAGCCTCTATCCCTTCAGGTGGGTCCCCAGTCACCAATGAATCCAAACCCTTCCTCACAGCACCAGTTAAAGTTCCTGGTGCATGCACCCCTATGCTCTCCCATGCCTCTCACAGGTAGTACTTCTGAGAAGGTGACAGAAGTAGCTACTTGCTTGAGACCCCTCCCCAATTTCCTAAACTCTTCCTGAACTTCCTTTGGCTGCCCATTTGCCAGGTCATTAGTACCTGGATAATGACATCCAGCTCACCCTCCCGTCTTGCCTTCCCAGTGATCTCCAGGATCTTCCTTCCATCCCTCCATGCCGTGGCACCTGGTAGGTACCTCATCTCCCTGTCCTCCCCCTCCTGTGTTCCTAGTTGGATCCATCTTATGATGGAGTCCCCCACCAGGATTCGCTTCCTCCTCCTCCTCTGGGGTCCACTGCTGTCCCCACTGAGGTCACCTCCTTGGCTAACCTCCACATCCTTTCCTTCCACTTCTCTGGGTACCTCTATTTGGTGTCCCCATTTGCCAGTGTGGCATATGAGTTCTTAAGTGGAATAGGATCTGGGATGTGCCTCTGCCTGACCGCCCTAACCCTCCCTGAGCCCACTGTCATCCAAGTGCTCCTCCTTCTCTTCATCCTTTGAGGCAGTGGCGTTGGACTGGGTGGTCTCTGGATAGGGGTGATGGTACTCCTGACCCAGTTTATTTCCACTCTGAGTCTGGCTACCTCATCCTGCAGTCCAGAGAGATGCATGCAGATAGGACAACACCTCAGCGTCCAGAAGGTCTGCCTGAATATGGCTGCCCCGCAGCCACTGCATTGCACCACTCCCCACATTATACTGCACTTATACTACTATTCCAGTACTTGTCTGTTCCTGAAGTTCTCCTAGTTCCCTTTTTATTAATTTACTGTCCTAAAAATCCTGCCACTGATCCTCAGATACTTTTCCTTAAAAAAAAAAAGAAATAAAAAAAATGAGTCAAAACACTTGTCGTGCTGGGGGAGGGCTCCTTCACCCTTATGCCCCTCCTACTCCATAACCCCTACTATCCCCTGTGCATAGCTCCTGTCAATCAGATTTAACAGGGCATATAATTAAGAGTTGGGAGCAAGGGGGGAGCAAAAATTTGCAGCAATTAAAGATAGCAAAGGAATAGACCACCACTACAAGCACACCAAACTAGATTTTACATTTTCAACATCCCAAAAACAATTCTAAGTAAAGACAGCAAAGAAATTACAGTGTCACTAAAAGCCCACAATCTAAGTTTAAAACAAAAATAGCAATGAATAGTTACTGTAAAGCACTGAAATGAATCTGTTTCCTTCCCCTTCTGGCTTCTTCTGAGAAAACAAAAATCACTTGCTACCTCAACTCTGACTCTGGGATGCCATAGGCTACTTGCTGGTGAGTGTATGGAACAGGAGATGAGGAGGAGGAGCAGGAGAAGCCTCCTGTGTTGGTTGTAGGAAAATACAGAGAGCTAAGGGGATCAGAGCCTAGTTAGGAAGGGGTGTATAACTAGCTTGTGGAGGTAGAAGGTACTACCCTCTCATTCTCAGTTCCAGTATGAATAAAATACTGACGTCTGATAATGTAGTGATCCCCCTTCCCACTCAATCCCAGTCTTAAAAAAAAACAGAACTTCCTTAATGGCACTGCCTAGTGTTCACCAGCCCCACAGGGTCAGTGGCTGCCACAACCCTCTGTTCACCTCCACATCCAGCTACCGCCTGCCCTGCAAAATTGATGCATTATATTTAAACTTCAAGCCCCTTTCACCTTTACAAGCATCCCACTCTGTCAACCTATCTGTCTCTATCTACAGACAGTATCCTTCTATCTATCTATCTAGCTATCTGTCTGTCTCTGTCTCTTTACCTGCCTGCCTGCCTGTCTGTCTCTCTATCGCTCTATCTATAATCTATCTCTCTCTCTCTCTGTATCTCTCTCTAGGATGAATAGACAGAAAGTATATAGTTAAGAATTTGTGACGGTGACATTCATGATGGAACTCAATATCCCAGCATATATTTCCACATTCATTATAAACTTTGCATATACAACTATTCAAAGATATATATATTACCTGGATTTTCATATGAGGTATACAGAATTTCATCACTACAGTGAAAGAAATAGGCAGTGACAGCTGTGGGTAGTAGTTTTTATGGAAAATATTCAGGTACTCTGGGGTCGTAAAGATGCTATCAGATAGGAATATTGTTTTCTTGGCATTTTCAACGCTGGTGTCCACACTCGGCTTACTAGGAAACATCTTCATCACAGTAATAAACCTCTATGACTTCAGGAAAAGTAGAAGCCTTCTTTCTAACAACCTGATCATGACAAGCCTGGCTGTCTCCAGCATCATTCTCCAGTGTACGCTTTCCACATCTTGTGTGCATTGGCTATTTGTTATCTTTTACTTTTTGTTGACTGGATCAGCTGTTCCCTGAGCTCATAGTTTCTGAGCTGGCTCTGTATGTTCTACTGCGTGAAGGTAGTCAATAGCGGTCAAAAGTTCTTCATCTGGCTCAAACAGTGGATCTCCAACATGGTGTCCTACCTGCTCCTTGGCACTGTGGTTGGAAATGGTATCACTAGTGAGAATCACAGCCTTTAATACAAAATTGGAAAGGCCCACCAATGTAACCTGCAATGACACATGTAAGGCCTCTTTTCAAGCTATGACTGTACGTGATGTGTATGCCACCCTCACAGATGTCCTGCCCTTCATATTCATGACAGTAAGCAGTGCTCTCATCATCATCATCAGCCTCCAGCATCAGCCTCCAGGAGGAGGATGGAGACAAGCCCAGCTGGTTTAAGCAACACTAGTTCTGAGGTTCACAGCCAGGTGGCTAAAATGATAATCGCTCTCATCTTCATCTACGTCTTGTTTGTTTTTGCCATACTTTTTTCCCTTCGCGTGCTTGACACTTTAACATTTGTACTTGTTCTATTCATCCAAATTTATCCTGCTATGGATGCGTGCCTACTTATGTATGGCAATGCAAAGTTAAGGAAGATATGTTCTCGGCTCTGCCACTGTGAGAATGGCATGGAGGCTGATTGACACCAGGTATCTCTTCTTTAATGTTTGCTGCTTGTCCTTTATCAGTTTGATGTCTCCGTTTTAAAAGCTCAACTTTTTCAGTTTCCATTACAAATTTTCATAAAGTCTTTAGCTCTCTCCCTGACACATAAGAGAAACTTAAAACCTAAAGCAACTCGGGACATATTAACTCATCTACTTATCCTGTACATATCTGTATAATTAGATGGAATACTCTCTACTAACAGACATGATTACTTGAAACTCACACGCACCACTTCTCCTTCACTCCAGTTAACGGGACACTGTCAAACCTTTTTGCATCACAGTATTCCTAGTCGAAACCCCACATTTTATAGAAACATAGAAACACAGAATTTGACGGCAGATAAGGACCGCTTGGCCCACCTAGTCTGCCCATTTCCCTACCTAACGGATAAGCTGCAGATCCTAGTTAACCAACAACCTACTTCCTCCTACCCCCCCCACTAGAAATGCCTTATGTCTGCCCCATGCATTCTTGAATTCCCCCACTGTTTTTGACTTTATGACCTTCTCAGGAAGGCTGTTCCATGTATCCACAACCCTCTCTGTGAAGAAATACTTCCTCACATTACCTCTGAGCCGTCCCCCCTCTATCTTCAAAGTGTGCCCCCTTGTTTTTGCACATCTCTTTTTCTGAAAGAGGCTACCCTCTTGGACTTTGTTGATTCCCTTGAGGTATTTGAAAGTTTATATCATGTCCCCCTCCCCCTCTTTCCTCGAGGCTATATATCTTTAGTTCCTTTAGTCTTTCTTCATATGTCTTCTGATGCAGACCCTGAATCATTTTGGTTGCCCTCCTCTGGACAGCCTCCACCCTGTCTATGTCTTTGTGGAAATGGGGTCTCCAGAACCGTACACAGTACTCCAGATGTGGTCTTACCACTGTCTGTACAGAGGGCCAACAACTTCCTGTTTTCTACTGGTGATGCCTCTCCCTATGCATCCCAGTATCTCCCCAGCCCTCCTTACTGCCCTCTTACATTGCTGGCCCACCTTTAGGTCGTCTGATATGACTACCCCCAGGTCCCTTTCCATTTTTGTTGTTGTCAGTATCTCACCCCCCATTGTGTACTCTTCCCCTGGGTTTTTGTTTCCCAGGTGCATTACTTTGCACTTCTTTGCATTGAATCTAAGCTGCCATACATTTGACCATTCCTTCAACCTTGCCAAGTCCCTTTTCATCCTGTCCACTCCACCTCGTGCATCAACCCTGTTGCAGATCTTTGTGTCATCTGCAAAGAGATATACTTTCCCTTCCAGTCCCTCTGGAATGACACTTATAAAGACATTAAAAAGGACCGGCCCCAGTACTGAACCCTGCTGTACCCCGCTTACCTTCTCTACAACTCACTGAATTTGCTGGTTGCTTGATCCGCTTCCTTCCTTTCTTAGTGGGACTGAAAGGCATGGGAGTGGTGCTATTATATGCAGCCTTGTTTTGCTTCAAATCCTTGATCTACTCTTATTGCACACATGCTGAACATTAGGAACATTCCCAAACAGTGCGGGTAGCACGATACAATAGTCTCCACTCCCCCCACAGCATTATGAATGGCAAGATTGTGTTCGGAGTGTTCCCAAGTCCTGGAAAGATGCAGCGGAAGTTGATCAAAAAATGTAAACACACAAAATTTTGTACGATAACAGAAGTATGGTGGGCAGTCTGTTTTTTACTTTTAAAAATAAAAAGGGAATCAGAATCAAACTACTAACTACATCAGCAATCTCTACAGAATATGATCAATCATAATTTGTGTTTTTTAACTAGAGACGTTTGGAGGCCTTAAGGCGTTGACAGTATCTCTTTAATGCCCTGACTCCTACCTAATTGTCAAACCAAAGCTGAATGATCTCTATATTTGTGTTTCCTGAACTAAACAGTGAGTAGTTGTTGATGTTTAGATAATATGCAAAAATTATAATGTTATTGTAGCTATTGCTGTTTCCTGCTATCTAAATGTTAATCTTTTTATGCTTTACCGTGATCAAGGCTGTGCTGCTCATCTGACCTCAGCCAATAGCGCTGAGCCAAGGTATCAGTTTAACCCACTACTGAAAGCCTATGCATACCTCTGTACAGTTAGTCGGAGTGCAAAGACAGTCAGCAGAAGGTGCCGCACCAGTGAGTCCTCACTACTCTCCCAGCTCACTGCTCCTGTGTCCAAAATATGAATAAGCCTATATTTCATTCAGCTATTCTAGCATGCCTGTAATCAAGTGTCAGCCACTACTCCGCAGGCTGGGCAACAGACAGAGGGAGGCAGAAGCATCAGTGGCTTTCTCCGAGGGCCTGCCAGTGTGGGATAGTGATGATGGAAAACAGGAAAAAATGAGGGAGTTCAATGAGTGATTTAGGGGTGATGTAAGGAATAGAGGTTTAGGTTTTTGGGAGGACTGGTGGAACATCTGGGAAGGAGTTTCTTCACACAAGATGGGATTCATCTCACAGAAGATGGGGCAAGGGTGCTAGACCAGAAGTTAGATGTCTGCATTGCAATATAATGCCCCACCCACTTGGGGGCTTACCTTATGCCTCTGGGCATCCTCCCATTGCCTCCTGACTTCCCGCTCCTCCGCAGCTCCTTCTGCCACCAGGCAAGCCCCCTGGTCCCCCCTGCTCAACTGAGCCCTGCAGGACTTGTAAATCCAATTGCGAGTGGGTGGCATGTTCGCAGAGCCACCGCTCGCATGTTTGAGAAGGATGCCGTGCGCATCCGACTGCTAGAGTGGTCAAAAAGCAAGAGGATGTGTCTCTAGTGGTTCCCAGTGCCATGCCTGAGTTAAAATAGGCACCAGGGACAAAATGAAGCAAGAAATATGTTTTTTTTTTTTTTTTAATTAAATAAACCAGCAGATGCCGCAAGTGCTGCCTCTCGGGCACAGTAAAGCAAAAGGTCAAGGGGCAAGTGTCAGGGCATGGAATTCTCTAATAAATATTCATAAGTTGTGCAGTGTGTTCCTAGGGGCAGTGTGTTATGGGAGCAGCAACTCCCTAAAGGTACAAAATATTTAATTGAGAGTGGATTCATTGAACAGTGAATTGTTGGGGCTAACTAAATGTGGGGACATTATTACATGAAAGTTAAATTCCTGTCTACACCAGAACTTTATGTGTGGAGGACACTGATTTAGATTGCCTAGACTTAATCTGCAGCCACCATTTTTGTGCGTATTACCCAATCGGAAGCCAGGATTTAACAAAGGGGCTCTTGGGACAATGCCAGAGACTTATAGGGGATTAACTGGAACAATTTCTAGGCCCCCAAAACAAAGTCAATTAATATATGGGGACTGTTTAAGACAGCTTTGGCAGCCAATGGGATTTCTGGAACTTAGCCATATATAAAAGGGGGAAACTGCTCATTTTGGTCAGATTTTTGAGAGATTCATCCAGGAGTTCAGTGTGAGCCTTGGGGGAGCTTGCCAGCTCTCAGAGGTTAGGCCTTCCAGGCCTAGACTTTTCTGGCTGTTAGTCCGCGGGTTCAGTTGCCCTGCTGGCCCATGATGAGGTCACAGCAGCAGGGGATTCATGCAGCAATCAAGCTGAAAAGAAGAATCAGCCTGCAAGCTAGCTGGGAGGACCAGAAGGACAGAGCCTTACATATAAACGTGCTTAGTTGCCAGAGTGTTTGCGTAGTCGATCAGTTTGTGACGTCCGCCGTGCATGTTTTGGCCCATGTTTTAATTGTTCCTGCATCCTGAAGACCAGCATTTTGACGAGGACCATGAGGGAACCTTCCTTCAATTTCATGAAGCCATCAGCACCAGGTCTCATTTCGTCAGATCATCCTTCAGTCTGGGTAGTGTGAGTACAAACAGGGTAGCTCCCTGCCACAAAGCTGCAATTTATTTGTGCGTGCCATCTAATTTGCTTGTTTGGGTTTTTCTTGCAACGGACTGAGCCATCTGGCTGCAGATTACAAATTCTGGGTTTGAGTGCATGTTCAGTGTTTCTTTCCTCAGGGCCACAACAGCAGCTGCAACGCTGGCCTATCCCAGGCAATGCTTCAGGCTAGCCTGCATTAACAACTGGGTACCCAGAGTGTGTGACTGTGATAGAGGGACTCCTAGTGCATGCATGGTCAACCTGAATCAATTAGATTTAATAATCATCTGCTCGATCCATGCCCCGCCCCTGTTCCTAGCCCCCTAAATAAATCAGATTGTTGTTGTACAGTTTAAATCTGGCTGGAGATTGTTGTTGTACAGTTTAAATCTGGCTGGTGTATACCTTCTTGGTGGGGATATAGTACTGTTATCACGCTGTTGCACCACTGATCTTATTTTACAGGGGGTCTCCAGGGCAGCTACAGAGGATCCAGCCCTGGTGGTAAGTGTATGGGGTGTGAGCAATTCACTACTGACATGTGGTGCATGTGAATGTTTTGCTGCTATACTGTTTAGGCCACTAGAGGTGTTGGTGGGGGTTATAGCATCCCGAAGGGCTATACCAACAGCAGTTACGCTACCCCAGAACCATTCCTCCCAGTGCAAGCACCCGTTCAAAGATCTCAGATCCCTCAACCTGTGCCTAGTCATGCAGGCAGGGGTAGTAGCCCATAGGATAGTGCCACCTAGGGGTTACAGCAAGACATTTAAACTGAAAAGGGGAGGCTGAGGCTTGGAGGCCTTAAGTGGCAGGCAGAGGGGAGGGACCTAGAGATTGCTCCCCCAAACAGAGGCAGGAGATGCCAGGACATTAATGCTTGGATAAGCAAACAAGGGATAAGAACAGGGCCGGATAGGGAAGACAGCAGGAGATGGGGAGAGACACAGGTGAGACCAACAGCAAGAAAGAGGAGTGGGGATGTAGACAAGACACAAATAAGAAGTGAGAGGCAGCAGCAAATAGAAACACTAGGTAGGGTGTAGGGAGAGCAGTCAACCTGAATACCAGGAGTGTAGGCAACAAATTCAGTGCAAGCCTCGACATAGTAGCTGTGAAAGAGACAGGGGTGTCAGGAAACAGTGAGTGGGATCTTGCAATCCCAGGTTAGGGTCTGTTTAGAAGGGATGGAGGAAGGCTAGTGGAGCAGAGGGCCCTATACATAAGAGCAGGAACAGCAGCCACGAAGGACTCTGCTATCAAGAAAGGGAGGAAAGTGGGATCAATTTAGGTTAAAAACAGTGGAGTGGGAAACGATCAGGGTAGCATGGTTTATTGGCCACCAGGTCAGAGGTAGGAGGGGGATAAAGATTTGTCAGAGGAAATTAGAAGGGGCAGCAAGGGGTGAGGTAGTGATAGTGGGGGACCTAATCATACAGGACACCAGTTGGGTGGCTTCGCCTCCTGCAGCTATAAGGGAGAGGAGTCAGTCACTGTCTGACATCATGCGGGACTGTTTCCTAGTGATGTGGGAAAGGGAGCCACAAAGACAGGAGGCCATACTAGATCTGAGTCTGCCCAACACAGTGGACAGAGTCAAGGTTAGAGAACCTCTAGGGTTTACTGACCACCCCTGCGGTTGGAACAAGATGGCGGCAGTGCTAAGCTGGGCATCTTGCAGCTCTCTGTATTTGAGAGCAATCTGTCATCTCCACCTTGGATGGTATTTGTTAAATGTTACCTTTCTCCCCTTTTGAGAGCAAATTTGGTTCTGCTGATCTCCCAGTCCATATCTGCTTCTGCGACCGGAGATCCAAAACACTAGGTTCTGCTAGGGGGATATAGATAGGGATTTTAATGCTAGGCAGGGCTGGGTTTAGTGAGCTAGTAGTAGGAGTCAGCTTTTTTTATTTTAGAGAAGATATCAATCCCTACAGTTTTGAAGTGCTGGACATGAGGCATAGTCTGCTCCTGGCCTGACACCCGGACTTTCCAACAGCAGTATTCTGACAGGGGCTCGTGTGTGAGATTTGGTGCTTTGTGAAAGGAGGCACCCTGTAATCTGAAGGGGCCATCCTGACTGACTTTCTTGGACCACAAAGCATGAACTGTGTTGCTTAACCACTGAAATTGGCCCAACCGGTCTTATTGGAAAGTGCTTCATTTCTTACGGAAGGGCTGACCAGACTGCTAGGAGCCATTTATCATCAGACTTTTACTGGGAAGCTCAGAAGTAGAGGGCATCCTTTGTGCATATCTCCTGGGGTTTGTGTGAACTTATGTACAGCAGTCCTCGGCTACAGTGACCTCATTGTTTTCATTCACTGACCTCATTCGGTGTTGCTGGCTGGAAGATTACTTGCTAACGTGTAGCTTCTTTATCTCCCCAGCTGGATTATCATTTGGAGCGGGGTTGGACTGGATGGTGATTGCCCGACCAGTACCCATTCCATCTGGGGTAACGTACTGTATTTTTTGGAACCCCCCCTCAGCTGGTGAGAGTAGCTGAGGGGGCGATTTTCAGCCTGTACTGGTCACCCTTAGCTGTTGAGAGTAGCTAAGGGGGGTATTCTTTTTCAACTCGCTCCCATTCTAGCACTTTACTTTCAAATACCGACAAAGGGACTGCCTTCCCCCCCACGCCCTTAGGCTTGCCATCACCTCATCAATACTGTCCCTAGTGGACTATGGGCTCCCTGTATACGGTGCAGCAAATAACACCACACTCCAGATAATCCAGGCCACACTAAACAAGGCCTGAGGGCTCCTTACAGGTGCACCCAGGCTTACTCACACCTGCTCACTCTATACCTCTGCCAATATTCTCAACCTTAATGAAAGGCTCCACTACCAGACCTGCTTACTTTCCAAGAAAATACTGCTCGGACTCTTCCCCCCCTGGGGTCACCACCTCTCTTCAGCCTGCAACCCCAACTATCTTCACCCGCAATTCAGAGAAAGCTCCTCTGGTTGTGCCCAGGGTAAAAACCCCTCTTGCCCAGAGATCTTTCCACCATAGGGCACCCACATGGTTTAATGCACTCCCAAGCACCATCACTAGTGCACCCAAGATCGCCCATTTCAAAACCACTCTTCGCAACCATCTCTTCAATATCCGCTCCTGCAACTGCTTCTAATTCTTTCACTCTCTTACCCACTCTGATCCAATATTCTCTGACAAAGTCCATTATGGACTGCAACCTCCATCTTTAACACCAAATCCATGATTAGGTCTGACTACTATGTTTAGATGCCTTCTCAAGCTTATAATGCCTCACTGCTGTTATGTTGTAAATATCATCATCCAAAGGTTATAAATAATGTCTGAAAATACCTACTTCCAAATCTTGTAAATACTGTTTGTGACAAATGTCTGTAACACATGCTTAATGTAACCACTGTTATACCATGTATCTCATGTTTAATGTAATTGTTGTTATACCTACTCTATGTTTCCATCTGTCTTACGTGTGACGAGGTACCTTTGTAAATGAGCCTCTGGCTCAAAGGTTGTAAACCGGTACATCAAATAAATAAATAAATAAAATACATTTGAATAACTTCCCTGATCTCATCTTGCCCTGTGGTGGAGGACAGTGAGAGGGCCCTCCATCATCATTCCGGCAGTGAAGAATTTATTGCTCTTGTGACAGGTTGACCCCAATCATAGGTGAGTGCCCTAGCAAGGAGATGTAGGTCTTCCCTTACCCCATCCCCCAGTTAGTGCTAACTGTAGGAGTAAAAGTGCATTAGTGCATTTAAAGAAATAAAATGCAAGAGAAAATGCATTTAGTGCACAGAATGGAGAATAGAGTGTTGCAGTGCGGCCACATATAGAAGAAAAGTAATGGTTTAAAATAATTATCCCAACAGGAAATGCTGCCTGCTATATAAAGTGCAAATTGCTAGAGAGGAATTAAACATGTGTAACCCCCAGGTGGCGCTATTCCAAGGGCTACTGCCCCTGCCTGCGTAGCCACTAACAGGTTGAGGGGCCTGGATCCATTGGCGGGTGCCTCCACCCAGAGATCGGGGTTGTAACAGTCAGACACGACTCAGTCACAGCTCTCTGGGTCACTGCAACCCCCCTGTCCTTCCACTAGTGGCCCACGAACGCTTCCCACATCACCGTTGTGACTTACACTTACCCCCAGAATGGATTGGCCAGCTTGGTGCTGAGGATCCCCTGTAAAATAAGATGCAGTAACACAATAACCCATGCACAAGATGGTGGCACAAACATGCAGTTCAGACGGTATACCTTGCAAAACAACAAATCTGATTTATTGAAGGGGAAGTAACAAGGGCGGGAAAAATCAGGTTGATTAGCTTAACACTCTGCTATTTCAGGGCACTGTGCACAGGCCAACTCCCCATAAGTCACTGTCACTAGGTACCCAGGCAATAAGAAGCTAGCCTATTCGGTGCAGCTGGTTGGGGCCCTGACAAGGAAGACAAGAGTTCAATACCCAAATTGATTAAGCAGAGCCAGCAGGCTCAGTTCATGTAGCCAGTGGAGCAGCCAGACTAAGCCTGCCCTCAATAGCACATCTGACAGGGAGCTACCCTGATTTAGTACTCACGACTCCTGCAGAAGGATCCCTCTCACACCACTTGAAGGACATAGGCCTGTGATCCAAACACTTCTCCACACATTCATATGTAGAACAGAGGGGTACCATACCAGGCAGCTGCTTTAGACTCCTGATCGCTTTCACCGCAAGAACCGGGTGACGCAACGCAGCTTCACTTGTCCTGACAGACTGAGCGCGATTGAAGCAGATTCTCCAGTCCTCTACAGGGTCAGCCTGGTAGGTAGCTGTACATTTACAGCTTCCTCTGCCTGCATGCCACAGCGGATCTTGTCCAGCTCCTTCTGGCGATACTGTCGCCCGACTTCTTGGCCTTTCACACGCGCTTCCCGCGTGAAGACTTTTACAGTGCAGGAGCCCAGAGCTCCTTCTCTCTTCACGGCCACAACAATTCTGCCCCTCCAGAACAGTTTAGGGCATTTTCCCTTCAGCTCCACAGGTTCCGGTTGGCTGATTTCTTCTGCAAGTCACAGTATGCTCCCTCTATTGGTGCAAAAAAGATGCCAGGGTCCAAACTACACTTCCCAGAATCACCTGCCATACATTCCCCTTTAGGCAGGCTCCAGGTGGGAGTCCAAGTTCTGGTTGGCTCAAGCAGTCTCCATTTTAGGGTTCCCCTTCCCCAGTTGGCCCATCTCAGCAAATCAGGTCCAAAATGGAGGGGCCAAATACACACAGTCCCAGCTATAATAAAGGCAGGTTAAACAAACTGCATTTTCACTATTACTCTAAATATTTTCTAGCAAACAGTTACATCCTTCAATTAGGCTCCCTCTGCTCTCTTAGCGACTGCAGAAACGGAGCGATTAAACAGCAGCTTGGGTGGGATTCGAGCATTAAACCCACAGTCCCTTTTATACAGGTTAATAAAGCCTGCAAGCAGGGAGCTCTTAAAGAGACAGTACCAGAGGCTGTAAAAGCACTCACAGCACCCACATTTAAGCGGCATTACGCTGAACACCAGTTAGGCAGGGAGCACTTAGGCAAGCTCCGGGAAGGCTTTTAGGAACCCCCATTTGTAGGGGGGGTTACACATGAATAAAGTGTCTTAAATTCCGGAAGTACTATATAAGGTGCTAAATGCATAAAAAGTGCAAAGTGCTTGTGTAAAATAAAAAGAAAAGAGAGTGTTTAGCACATGCTTTATAAGGGGCTTGTATTATTTGCCTTCACAAATACCAAAGAGCTGTTAGATTTGAAGTGCAGAATGCTTTAACCAAGCTGTTTGTTGGAGACTGAATAATGTGCCCATGAGTTTTAGGAATATAAATGTGTTTGCATCTGCACACCTGTAGGACTTTAAAGTGCCTGCAGTGCTAAATGCATGCTTGAAATAAGGTGCGTAAATATACAGGTTAATAAAATGGATGGAAAGGTAAAGTACAAAGATAGCTAAATTTATATACTTACAATGGGCAAACACCAAGAAAAAACAAAACAAGAGTGCCTTTTGTGCCTTAGCTCTAAATGGGGTCAGTCTAGGATTACCACCTTTTAAGAAGCCCAAAGTGGGACGTTTCTTTGAAACAAGATTTTTTGCAGGACAGTACGTAACCTCGCCAATACAACAGACGTGTTTTCTCTACATAATCAGATTAAGGCTAAGTATTGTAGTCTCTTAGTTGCTTCTATTGTTTCTTATCATTTTAAGGTATTTTAGTTAAGATATGATAGTTTTCTGCAACATTTAGTGGAAAAGTAGAAAATATTTTTACTACTACAAAGTCAGGACATGCAGTATTTTTCATGTTTTTTTGCAGGACACAGCTGCCCAAATCAGGACTGTCCTGCGAAAATAGGGACAGGTGGTAACCCTAGGCCAGTCTGTAATTTAGCCCCAGGCTGTGTTTGTTGCAGGGGAGGCCTGTTTATTAACCCCACCCTCCATTTAAAGGGAGGTAGTATAGTGCAGTGGTTTAAGGCTCTGAGCTGTAAACCTGCAGGCCTTGGGTTTAAATCCAACAGCATACTGTGTGACTCTGAGTAAGTCATTTAACTTCCCTGTGCTTCCAGGTTGCACCTGTAAACAAGTTTTTAACGTAGTGAGTCTCACCTGGTTAAACAATTGGAAAAAAAAAAAAAGTACATTAAAAGCCCTGAAATTAGTAAATGATAAAAAGGGGTTACTACAGTGCTGAGGTTTCCTGAGGGAGTTTTAATGTTTTGCAGTTATCATATAAACCCAGGAAGAAAACTAAACAGTTCAGTCTCACCTGACTGCAGGACTGTATCTAAGGATTTCTATAGGGGAGCAGATTATAGACTAACCTAGCTAGTTTTCTTTTGTATTTTCAGTTAAGGGTCTAGTCAGGTGACCCCACCCAGAATCTATTTAAACCTTCCACTAGGGCGTGATATCAGATAGCAGTTAGGAAGAGACTGACGGAGGAAGGAGAAAGACCCCCCCCCCCCCGGTGTGGGCTTACACCAGTCATTCTGACTGAAACCTAGAATCTGCTAAGACCAAAAGCAATGGCCTTTGTTTTGAATGCAACTAACCTTTATTTTGATGTTTTTCATTTGATTTCTATAAATATATTCTTTCATTTTATGACCAAATAAAAAGATAAATGCCTTTGGGCATTTTGTATGCACTGTGATTTGAGTCTGCCTTGTATTTGCTATCTTGAATCCCCACACCCGGTGACAGCTCTACATCTGGTGCTCAATACTGACAATACCTTTGACAGTAACACTGTCTTGTTCTGTGGTGTCTGTTTTTATGTTTGCTTGCACACATGTGCAAGAAACATAGTGCCATCATCCGAGTTTTCAGAGGTGTGGCAGCCCTCTTCCAATTCAGGCAGTGTGTTTGCAGGCGCGGCTGCAGTTCTCCAATGCCTGCTCGAGCTGTCTACGACCAGTCCAAAATGCAGTGCCGTACAGTTGAAAGGGGGAGCTACGCTTCAGTGAGCAGCGATAAGCTATAACCTGCTCATCGCGCTCCCCCACACACACACACACACACACACGCATACTGCTGTTCCTCCACACACACTGTGTAGCCCGACAGGGGTGCCCAATCCCGTCGGCTGTGCTGCTCCCAAAACAGAGTTCTGCTATACTCGCGCTGGGTGCCTACCCCAGCGTGGGCTATTATCAGTATAGCCGGTTGGGGTGCCAATCCCCCATCGGGCTCAGTACGGGCCCCCCCAGAGTACAGGGTGCCACGCTGGGGAGCTCCACCCCAGCATGGCAACACATGCTATCGCCACGGGGTGCCCAATCCCCATCGGCTCCACACTCTACCAGCTGTCTTGTGCCACGCTGTGAGCTCACCCAGCGTGGCAAACGTCCACGTCGGCATTTAAAAAAACACCTGAAACTCAAAACGGTCCCTCGGTGTCTCTGTCCCCACCCGTGCCCCACCCTCGCACCCTGCCTCCCCACACACCCCACACACTTACCTCCGGACTCCAGCGACAATCTTTGGTGGACTGGGAACACGTCTGCACTCTTCAAAGCCGACTGCGAACTGAGGAAATGCCGGTAAGCTGTATAATGGGATAGATGGGGGGTTCAACTTTGCTGCATATCTCAGGCATTTTTTGGAATATTTGCACCAAATTTTCAACATGGGGTTTTTGGGACCCCTTCTCATGAATGATCTCACTGTAATGGCGTTAATCGGCCCCGAAGGGTGATTTCACAGTCACTGCGCAAAATCACCTTTTGGGACTGAGTAACGAAATGACACTGCCACTGTTCATAAGGTGGGCTCTCAAAAAGCCTATGTTGAAAATTTGGTGGAAAAATTCCTAAAAATGACTGTTTTATGAGCATGCGTTGCGCAGTTCCTACGCACGCTCTTAAGTTCGCGAATTTTCAATATTTTCACTCCAGATTTTCAACATTGCCATTTTACCACACCTCCTTATGAGCAGTACAGCTGTCATTTTTCACATCTTGCCCAAAACGTGTTTCTGCCAGGTAGCGCACAATGGCGCAGTCTGTGTGCGAAATCAATGTATGGGACACATTAAGAAAACCACAGTGACACTGTTCATGAGCAGAGGTCTTAAAATGGTTATGTTGAAAATTTGGTGAAAAGATTCCTAGAAATGACTGTTTTACGAGCGTGCATTGCGCAGTTCCTACGCACGCTCGTAAGTTTGCGAATTTTCTATATTTTCACTCCAGATTTTCCAGATTGCCATTTTATTACACTTTCTTATGAACAGTATAGCTGCCATTTTTCACATGTCGCCCAAAATGTGTTTCCGCACATGTAGCGTACAATGGTGCAGTCGGTGTGCGAAAGCAATGTTTGGGACAGATTAAGAAAATCACAGTTACACTGTTCGTGAGCAGAGGTCTTAAAATGGCTGTGTTGAAAATTTGGTGACAAAAGTCCATAAAATGACTGTGTTACAGTGAGCATTGCGCGTTCCACGCACCATCGTAAGTTCATGACTTTGTAATATTTTCAGTCCAGATTTTCACCAGTGGCATTTTCTCACACTTCTTATAAACAGTACAGCTTTCATTTTTTACAACATGGCCGAAATGGTGCTTCACACTTTCAGCGCAGAGATGTGTGGTCGCTGTGGGAAATCATTGTTCGGGACAGATAAAGAAATCACAGTGACACTGTTCATGACCGGAGGTCCCAAAATATACTGTGTTGACAATCTACTGAAAAATCCCCAAACTAATTACATTACGGGTGTGCGTTGCACAGTTTCTATGCACGTGCGTGACTTCACCAGCTTTTTGAATATTTTTACTGCAGATTTGCAACATTGCCATTTTTTATACCTCCTCATGAACAGTACAGCTGTCATTTTCCACATCCTGTTCGGAATGTGTTTTTGCACCTGTGGTGCTAAATGCCGTAGTCGCTGTGCAAAAGCAGCTTTCGGCTAACAAACTGATATTGCTGCTGTTCATGAGGTGGAGGTCACAAAAAAAACATGTTGAAAATTTGGAGTGAAAATACCAACGAATGCCTGAGGTGTTAGGGTTTCCAACCATAACACCCCGCCCTGTAGAGAATGACAGGCATCAGGGGTGTGACTTGGGATTCTTGCCTGTAATGCTCATACCATTCCACACCCTGCATCCTGTGAGAGGCATCGAGGTATGCCTTGGACTCTTCGGCCCCAAAGTTCACCCCATTCTCCTATATCGCACCCATCTCACTGTATTTCCTGATGGAATGGGTGCATATAAGGGCCAAAGACCCCAAGGCACACCGTGACACTTGTCAGTGTCTGCAGGGTAGGGTGTGGTGAAATGGCGTGGCCGTTATGCCTGACGACCCAAAGGCACACCCCAATGCCTGTCACTCTCTGCAGGGTGGTGGTGGGGTTGGCTTCAGTTTAATACTTCACTGCCATTTCTGTTATGTAGCTCTGTAACTTCTACACTACCAATGCCAATGCCAGCAAGCAAACATTCGGCATTGACAAATGCTTGTTGATTAAGTGGGGATCTATGGGTACTGTTCTCTTGATCTACAGTAGTTGCCTTACATTACGTTTTGCTCTGAGGGGAGTGGGTGGGGCTTGGTCCGGGGTAGGTTTTCTTATATTATATGTGTGTGTGTGTGTGTGTGTGTGTGTGTGTGTGTGTGTGTGTGTGTGACTGGTTAGGGTCAGTATTGTTAGTGGTGTATAATGGGCTTCCTGATAGAACAGTATGTGTCTGGGGAGGTATGTGGGTCGGGGGGGGGGCAGGATTGTGTACAGGATGTCCCAACTTCTCCATCTGTGACCCTTCACTGACCTCCCAGTTTCCACCACTACAGCTCATCTCTGTCAGAGGTTGGGATCAAGAGGTCCCGCACTGGTCGGGTATGGTGGGGCACCCTGTGTCAGGCAGATGGGGGTAGGATTGAGGCGATCGGGTGTAGAAGGTGCCTTGGGTGCTGACGGAACCTAAGGAGAGGCCAGACGTATTAGGTTCTGGTCCCCAGGGTTCCCACCAGACCAAGTGGGCTGGCAGCCAGAAGGGCAACATTATCAACCAATCCCCTGAGGGCAGTGCTTTGCAATGCCAGCTCGATCAGGAACAAGACCCCAATTATAGCGGACTTGATTTCCTTGGTAAATCTGGCTTGCATCACCGAGGCCTTGGTGGGTGATGATGCTGGTCTGGTTTTAGAGGCTGCCGTTCCCCCAGGGTATACGGTAGTGCACTGCCCCAGAGTGGAATGCAGGGGTGAGGGAGTGGCCATCTGGTTTAGATCTGAACTTGGCTTAACTGTGCACCTAGTGGGAAAGCCAGGATCCTTTGAATGTGTGGCTGCATGTGGGGATCTGGGGGTAGGTTGAAGGATTCTCCCCTTGGGGTGGCAGATAAATTCCTGCATGAGGTAGCCAATTTTGTCGTCAGTGAAACTTTGGAGTCTCCCAGATGTTTCATTCTGGGGGACCTCAATGTTTGGGCTGACGATGAATCTTTTAGGCTAGGTTTTAACCTCCACCAGATAATGTCATCTCTGGGTCTGTTGCAAGAAGTTTCCTCCATGATCCACCAGGGCGGCCACATGTTGGACCTTGTTTTCTCACTGGAGCTTGAGGTTATTAACCTTAAGACTAAACGTGTCATTTGGTCCGATCATTGCATAGTGGAGTTTCCATTCGGGGGCCCCCTGAGAGCCCTCCCCCTGCAGAGATGGTAGGCTACCGCCCTTTGCGGGGTTTGACCCCAGAAGATTTTCTGGTGGTAGCTGATCTATCTAATCTGGATAGTGCTTGCATAGGGGGTATGAGTGAAGCCGTCACTGCCTATTAATAGGGTAAGGTTGGCAGCACTCAACTCTCTTGCACCAGTCCATGTACGACCCAAATCCTCTCACTTGAGGTCCCCCTGGTTTGATGGGGAGTTCAAGGCGATGAAGATTTTGGGTCAGAGGTCAGAGCATTGCTGGCGGAGGTCTGGGTCGGAGGTGGACAGACTGGCCCTGCGCTCCCATTATGGTGGGTATCAGGGGGAAATCATCTGTAAGAAGGCAATGTTCCTGTCCAGGGAGACTGCTGCCAGGAAGAGCCAACCAATCATGCTCTTTCGGACTGTGGACAGGCTTTTAAACCCAGCTTGTCTACAGTTGAAAAAAGCCTTTTCTGATGCTTTATGCGAAGAGTTTGCTCGCTTCTTCTTGGACAGGGTGCCCACCATCTGGCTGGGCATACCATCAGTGAGCCATAACATGGCTGACATTGGTCACCCTGGGTGTCCAGAGAGCACTCCACCTGGTTGGGAATAGTTTAAACCAGTGGAGGCAACTGAGGTCACTCGGATTGTTCTCGGGCTGAAGCACACATATTGTGAACTGGACCCGGTGCCGACTTGTTTCTTAATGAGATGTGTTGACACCATTGACCCAGTGTTCACCTTGATTGTCTGGTGCTCGCTGTTGGAGGGGTCTTCCCAGATGCCTTGAAGGAGGCACTGGTCAGACCACTTTTGAAGACACCATCTTTGGACCCTGATGTCAAGGCGAATTACCATCCAGTCTCCAACCTCCTATTCTTAGGGAAGATTGTTGAGAAGGTTGTGGCACTTCAGCTTGAGGAACACCTTGTGGCCTTTGATCTGTATGAGCCTCTCCAGTTGGGGTTTCATGCAAGGTACAGCACGGAAACTGCATTATTCTGGGTGCATAATGACCTCCTCAGGGCTAGAGATCAAGGTGAAGGGACAATTCTTGTTCTTCTCGACCTCTCCTCAGATTTTGATATGGTAGACCATTGTGTGTTGCTTGACCGCCTGAGAGAATTATGCGGTACTGTCATCTGCTGGTTTGAGTCCTTTCTCACGAACAGGAGGCAACATGTAGTGATGGGGAACTCCTCATCCTCCCCTAGCCTCCTGTCGTATGGAGTTTCTCAGGGTTCGGTCTTGTCACCAATGTTGTTTGCCGTGTATATGCTGCCCCTGGAAGAGCTCATCAGAAAGTACAGTTTGGGTTTTCATTTCTATGTGGATGATACCCAGCTGTATCTTTCCTTTGCCCCATGTATACCGAATGTGGTAGAAGTGCTAAATGCATGTCTTGCCAGGATCAGCAACTGGATGGCCTCCAGTTGGTTGCAACTGAACCCCAATAAGATGGAGGTGCTGGAGGTGGAGTCAAACAGTGGGTGTGATAGGATGGCCTCAGGTGCAGAGACAGGCTTCTTCCTGGGATCTGTGCTTTGAAGGCTTCCTCTAGGGTGCAAGATCTTGGTGTGACCTTTGTCAGTGGACTGACATTTGAAGCTCAGGTATCATCCGTTGTCTAGACCAGCTTCTACCATCTTAGGATTATACGAACATACAAAGAAGCCAGCAGAAGATGGCTATTTGGTCTATCAAGTCTGATCACATTGCAGGGTCCACAGCTTGAGCTAATGTCCCTGCCCTCCCTCCCCACTCCTCCCATCCTCCCTACCCACGATTCTTACCTTCCCCCTATGCCTATCCCAGTCTCTCTTAAAGCTGTGCACCATTTCAAAGAGATGACCTCTTTCGGCAGCGCATTCCAAGTGTCCACCACCCTCACTGTGAAGAAGTGCTTCCTAACCTCCCTCCTAAACCTTCCACCCTCCAGATTAAGACTGTGCCCCCTTGTGATATGGTTGCCACTCAGCTTAAAGAGATTCTTCTTATCAACCTTATTTATTCCTTTCAAGTACTTGAATGTCCCAGTCATGTCCCCCTCTCTCCCCTGTCTTCCAGAGAGTACATGTTCAGTGCCCTCAACCGCTCCTCCTATTCCTTGCCCTGCTCACTGGCTGTCATCTTTGTATCCCTCCTCTGTACCTTCTCCAGCAGGTTAATGTCCTTTTTGAGGTGTGAGCACCAGTACTGAACTCCATACTCTAGATGTGGCCTTACCAGTGACCTATACAAGGGCAGTATAACCTCCTCTCTCCTGCTACTGATCCCACTAGCTATGCATCCCAGCATCTTGTTTGCCTTTGTGGCTGCTTTCTTGCACTGCGTGGAGTGCTTCAGGTCACTAGTGATCCTCACCCTCAGGTCCTTCTCCTCCTCTGATGCAGATACTCGGACTTCACCCAGGTAATACTCTGTCCTGGGATTCTTGGCTCCAATATGCATAACTTTGCATTTCTTGGTATTGAAGCCAAGCTGCCAGATCCTGGACCATCTCTCCAGCTTTTTCAGATCTTCCTGTAGGTCCCTTATCCCTTCAGCTGTGTCCACTCTGCCACAGAGCTTGGTGTCATCTGCGAATAGGAACATTTTGCCTTTAATGCCATCCCCCATGTCATTGATGAAGACATTGAACAACACCGGCACCAGCACTGAACCCTGTGGGACCCCACTGGTTACCTCTCTGGTGCCAGATGAAAAAATTACTCACCTTAGTAATGTTGTTTCTTCTAATGGAGTCTTGCTATATTATGACATATGCAGTATAACCCCAGGTTAGAACTGCTCCGGAGGTGAAAGAGTTAACTTTCCATGCAGGGCATGGAATCTTGAGCGCGAGCTTGGTTGAACACTCTGTCTGTTGTAGCTCAAACTTAAACTGTCAGATCTTTACGAGCAAAAACTCACTAAGGTTCTGTGTGGAAGCCATAAACCTACACTAGCCACTGGCTACTAACTACAAAAACACATTTTTTGTTCCTGATCCCAAAACAAAGACTCAAGTCGGGGGATTCAAGAAAGAAAAAATAAGCATAACACCTAAGCACCCTAGAAAGGGTGAAAATAAAGTGTGCATCAATGAAGTGCCAACATTGCACTGCCCACCCACATCCCAAAAATAGAGGTTCTGAGAGGGGCAGGCTGGGGGGAGGTCATAATATAGCAAGACTCCATTAGAAGAAACAACATTACTAAGGTGAGTAATTTTTTCTTCAAACAACATGAAGTCTTGCTATATTATGACATATGCAGATTACACAGCAGTACCTCCATGGAGGAGGGACAGAACCTACTTGGGAAATAGGTTCTGAAGCACAGCTGTGCCAAATCGAGCATCACTCCTAGCCTGGATATCCAGGGAGTAATGCTTAGTAAAAGTGTGAACTGTTTTCCAGGTAGCTGCTTGACATATCTCTAGGGTAGGGATGTCCCTGGCAGCAGCCAGAGACGCAGCTGTACCTCTGGTAGAGTGAGCCCTCAGGCCTGAGGGAGGAACCTTACCCAGTTTTTCACAGCAGAATTGGATACAACAAGACAATCCACCTGGCAATGGATCTTTTAGTGGCAGGTTTCCTTTACCAACCTCACCATAAGTGAGGAACAATTGGAGGATTCGAGACCTGTGACCCTTGACGTTCTATATAGTAACTAAGGGCTCTTTTGACATCTAAACTGTGCAATCTCCTCTCACCAGAGGAGGAATGGTCAGTGAAGTACACAGGAAGAGGCAGGATTGATTAAGGTGAAAGTCTGAAACCACCTTAGGCAAAAACTTCCTGTTAGTCCTGAGGACCACCTTATCTCTATGAAAGGAGATAAAATCAGGCTCCACTGACAAAGCTTGTAGCTCACTTATCGCCTGGCAGAGGTGATGGCTACAGGAAACACAGTTTTCAAGTCAAGTACTTAGGCTCTACTGAAGACAATGGCTCAAAGAGGGTTGCATAAGCTGAGCGATGCAAATATTAAGATCCCAAGCAGGGGCAGGGTCCCTGAACGGGGGTTGTGTGAAGCAACCCTTTAAAAACTTGGAGAACACAGGGTGAGCTGATAAAGAAGAGGGCTTACCTGCTGACAAGAAGACAGACACAGCTGCCAAGTGCACTTTTAGGGTAGCTGGTCTCAGCCCCAAGGAATTCAAATGCACCAAATAATCCAGGATCGTGGGCATACCAGCAGATTCGGGGAAATATGTTTACCAGCACACCATATGGAAAAATCTCTTCCATTTTGAATTATAGGTAGCCCGGTGGAAGGCTTCTAGAGGCCTTCAATATATCCAATACACCTTGGGAAAGGTGTAGGTCAACAAACTCTAACTCTTCAAAAGCCATGCCTTGAGATTGAGAGATTTGAGGTTCGGATACCAAACTCTCCCTGGGCACAGGTTAACAGGTTGTGATTCCTGGGAAGACATAGGGGAGGGTGGACTGCTAAGGACATGAGGAGTGGGTACCAGGGCTGTCTGGCCCAATCTGGAGCAATCAGGATCATCTTGCAGGACTGAGATCTGATTCTGACTAGCACTTTGAAAAGAAGGGCGAAGGGGGGAAAAGCATAGAGAAACTTCCCTTCCCAACTGAGGAGGAAGGCATCCAGAGGGACTGAGCCCAACACTGGGGGCCTGCAGCAAAAAAGGGGAAGTTGGTGATTGTCTGGGGCTGCAAAGAGATCTATTTCGGGTGCCCCATCTGGCAAATACTACCTCCAGTACTAGGGGTCCAGTGCCCATACGTGATGGCCCTGGGAAATCCTGCTGAGAGCATCCCTGGGACATTGTCCTTGCCTGGGAGGTGAACTGCCATAAGGAGCGTTCAGAGAATAAGCCAGAGACCACAACTTCATTGCTTCGGTGCACAAGGCCATAGACCGAGTGCCCCCTTGCTTGTTGATGTACCACATTGTAGTGGTATTGTCTGTTCTGACCTGAACAACCTTGTTCTGGACAGATGTGGAAAAAACCTGGAGTGCTAGAAAAACTGCTCTGAGTTCCAGCAAATTGATGTGGAGCAGAGATTCCTGAGGGGACCACAGCCCCTGGGTGGAAAGGTCGCCCATGTGAGCTCCCCACCCCAAGAGGGATGCATCTGTAGTAAGGGTCAAGGAATGAGACTGGGGAGTGAAGGGAACCCCCTGTCTCAGATTGTTCTGATCCTGCCACCACTGAAGGGCCTGGATCAGGGTTCGAGTCACTGGAATCAATTTGGTTAGGGGATCTGTCCTTTGAGACCAAAAGGCTCTCAAATGGAACTGAATGTCCCTCATCTGAAATCTCACTCCCTGCACTACTGCTGTAGAAGCAGCCATGTGCCCCAGGAGCTGTAGAAAATGCCTTGCTGGTCGAGAGACCTGCAGGGTGAAAGAAGAGGCCAGAGACACCAGGGTCCTTGCTCTTTCCAGAGGAAGGAAGCTCTGGCTTCTTTTTGTTCAGTTCTGCACCTATGAAGGTGAGAAGCTGGACAGGTTCCAGAACTGACTTTGGAAGATTGAGAAGGAAACCTAGAGATGTAAGCAGTTGCTGGGTTACTTGTAAGTGTAGTTTGACCTGTTCTGGAGACTGGCCTACAATGAGCCAGTCGTCCAGATAAGGAAAGATGGCAATCTTTTGCCTTCTTAAATGAGCAACTGCTACTGCCAGGCATTTTGTGAACACCTTCGGGGCCGAGGTGAGGCCGAAGGGCATTGCTCTGATCTGGTAATGGCCTGAGGGCAGTTCGAATCTGAGGTACTTTCGATGGGAGCTTCTGATGAGAACATGGAAGTAGGCATCCTTGAGGTCCAGGGAGGCTAGCCAGTCCCCTGGCCTTAGAGAGGGTAAAATAATTCCCAGAGTCACCATTTTGAATTTTGGTTTTAAAAGGTGCTTGTTTAGGTGTCTGAGATTCAGGATGGCCGCCATTCTCCTGTCTTTTTGGGGTAAGGAAGTACCTGGAGTACAACCCTGCCCTGGTGTATGGGTGGAACCCTTTCCACGGCTCTGAGAGCCAGGAGGAAGAAACTTCTGCTTCCAGGGCAAGTGCCTCTGATGGGTTTGCAGGTGGAAAGACCTGGCTCTCATCTTCGGAAATTTTGAAGCTGAGAACCAGTCCCTAGCTTACTACTTCCAGGACCCACTTGACTGATGTTAAAGACTTCCAGTCCTGGACAAAGTAAGCCAGCCTGCCCCCTACCGTAGTGGAGAATCGGCCCTGGCCACCCCATTAGAGCCTGTTTTGCAGGGCTGTGGTTGAGGTAGAAGCAGGCTTACTAGAACCCCTTCTGTCCCCTTCCTCTAAAGAAACCTCTCCGGCATAAGCAGAAGAGGAGGCTCAGTTTGGTAAAAGGCTCTATGAAAAAGCCTGCCCTGCCCCTGACATGCTGCCTTTGAGGAGTGACTTGCCTTTCTTTGGCCTGTGCACTCCTATAGGTGGTCCTATACTCATCCATTTTCTTCATATAATTCTCTGTCTGCTCCCCAAACAGAGAATTTCCCACAACAGGAAAATCCATAGCCTTAGACTGGGTATCCTGTGACAGGGCCGTACATCTGAGCCAGGCCATTCTGCGAAAGAGACAAGATGTAGCCATGACTCTTGATGAAACATCATTAGAGTCTACTGCAGCATGAAATTGCACCTGGATGCCTCAATACCATCCGCAACCACCTGCTCCCAGCTCCTAGCAAGCTGGTCAGGGGCCTGTTTTGCTAGGCCAGGACAGTATCCCACCTGGATTTCTGGTACCTAGCTGCATAAGCCATAATTTGCCTGTCTGAGTCCCAAAGATGCTGCCATGTACTGTTTCTTTGCCATGGCATCCATCCTCCTGGAATCCTTTTTCAGGAGGGTGAGAGGCTAGAGGAATATTAGCCTTGTCACAGGCTGCAGCCTGCACTACCCCCACATGGCTGTACTGCTGGGATAGGAACTCTGTATCAGAGCCTGATAAAGCATACCTCTTGTCCATCCTTTTATCCACAGGGAGGATAGAATGAGGAGTTTTCAGAATTTTTACTGTCTGTTTCCTAAAAGATTTGTGCGAGGGAATAGACAGTCTCCTAGACTCTGGAATATCCATAATTTCCACAAAATCAGGCTCTTCTTGATCATCAACAGCTTCCTCAACAGGAGTTGCAGAGTCTCAGCAACTTTCTTGTAAAACAAAAATGAGAAGGAGACTCAGATAGCCTGGGAGGGACACTCCTGAGGGTCTGTCTGAGAGATGTCTGGTTCAATGGGCACATCCAGACTTTCAAAATCACTCACTCTCCTTATACCTCCTCCCTTCCTCCGGTTCATAAAAATCTTCAAAATCATAATCTTGAACGGAAACCGTCCGAACCGAGCGCTTCCTAATGGTGTCGGTTCGGATGAACTGGGAAAGAGACTGGACAATTTGAATAGCTTTGGCTATTTCTCAGCGTTGGAGAAAGAACTTTTGGCCCCAAACTAGCTGACCTTCTAGTCCTTTTAGTTGGAACCGGCCCCTCAGAGCTGGCTCTTCGTTTGCCCGAGGAAGTATCGCCCTGGTTAGAGGGCACTCCCTCAGGTTCGGTTGGAACCGAATCGGGCTGGCCATCCGGGTCAGCTGACTTTTTGGCCTCCCTTTCCCTGAGCCTACCAACTCTCTTCTCCACGGTGGCAGCAGGAAAATTCTTACAAATCTGGCAGTCTGCATTGAGATGGTCAAACCCCAGACAATATACACAAGTGGTGTGTGGGTCAGCCTTAGCAAAGGCTTCCCCACAGAGGCCACAGTGCTGAAACCCAGTGGGTCCGGTTTTTCCTTTGGGTTTCTCAGACATAGTGCCAGTCTAACCAAAACTTGCCCGTTAATGACAATCCGCCAAGCAAGACTCTCTTATCGGTTCCCAACCGTGTCACAGGTCATGGAAAAAACCGTAATAAAATCCGTTTTTTAGAACCGATAAGAACCGGGAACCGCACTCTAAAGGACTAGAAAGTAATTTTAAACCCAATCTGATCAGTTCAAACCGAACCGAAAAGACGTTTACAAGTTCCACACAGAAGAAAATAAACAAAAGCCTATCTATTACTTACAATACCACAGACAGAGCTTGAACTGACGATTGCGGTTAAATTTCGGTAAAATAAACCGAGAATTACACTTTAAAACCGACAAACGAACCGAGCAGCAGGAGGAATCTCCGGAGCACTGTTCAGTGAGGCAGAGTAAAGAATCTGACAGTTTAAGTTTGAGCTACAACAGACAGAGTGTTCAACCGAGCTCGAGCTCAAGATTCCATGCCCTGCATGGAAAGTTAACTCTTTCACATCCGGAGCAGTTCTAACCTGGGGTTATACTGCATATGTCATAATATAGCAAGACTTCATGTTGTTTGAAAACTCTCCCCCCAACCACCACCCTCTGGGTTCTGTCCCTCAGCCAGTTTTCCACCCATCTGACCATCTTTTTCCCAACTCCAAGATCCACCAACTTCCTAATCAATCTTTTGTTGGACTGGGCCCTGGCTACCTGTGTGACCTTCTTTTACCCCCTGCCTCAGTCCGCCCCCTTCTCTCCTCCTCTAGGGGCCTCCTTGCGTTTCACAGGATGAGGTTGAAAACTGCTGGAAAGAGAGCGCTTAGTGTCACCAGCCCCATCCTGTGGAATTCGCTGCCACCATCTGTGCAGGAGGCCCCTTCGGTGGAGGTATTCCAGGCCCGCCTCAAGACCCACCTGTTTCATCTGGCCTTCCCAGACACAGTGTATTAAATCTTAGTTTGGGATAGCCCACACCAGTATTGTTTTTAGTTAAACCTTATTTATTTAACTTTATGGTCTGCTTTTACTGCTGACAATTTTATTATGTTCGTCGTGCACGTAAGCGCAGATGAACATGTTGATATGAGAGTTGCTAGACAGAGGTGTGAGGGGTGCTAGCCCAATGGCCAGTGGTGCTGCAGTGGCCAGTCTGTGGCCAGCAAATCAGCAGGCAGTGTCCTGATGACACTAGTTTGCTGAGGGGGCTGGTCTCAGCAAACATTTCAGAGGGCAGAGCTGATGCTGTGCACAGCTCTGTCCTTTGAAATGCTTCAGCTGCAGCTTAGTGTCTTTCCTTGTTAAACAATGTCCCCTTTCCCTGCTGCCGCTTAGTGCGTCTTTCCTGGTTAAACAATTTCCCCTTTCCCTGCTGCTGCTTAGTGTGTCTTTCCTGGTTAAACAACTTCCCCTTTCCCTGCTGCGGCTTACTGTCTTTCCTGGTTAAACAATTTCCCCTTTCCAACACCGGGATGCCCACTTCCAGTGTTGGATGTGCCCCCCCCAACCCATCTATATCCCTAGCAGATATTGGGGTGCCCAGTCTCCCTCCCCACCACTATTGTGCAGTGTGCCTAAATTTAGGGTTATTTATTTGTTACCTGTAAATGAAGAAAACCTTCCCTCATGGTCTTCAGTTTATTTTTCACCTGTAAAAATGAAAACCGGCCCTCACTGTCTCCCCGTCCCCTCCACCATGCCGACCCTCCCTCTGTGGACCCACCTTTCTGCACCCCCCTTACCCATACATACCCTCTGAGGTCGGTGGACACGATCTTCTGTGAAGCGGGACACGTCTGCACTCTTCAAAGCCAACCGGCAAACTGAAAGAATGAAAGGTAAGCCATATAATGGGACTCAATGGGGGGGGGTTCAACTTAGGTCGCTATCTCTGCCATTTATAGGAATTCTGGCCCCAAATTTTGAACATGGGGTTCTTGGGACCCCACCTCATGAACATTTCACTGTCATTTCGTTCCTCAGTCCCAAAAGGCGATTTTGTGGTCGCCACGTGGAATCACTTTTGGGACTAAGTACTGAAACAACAGTGCTGCTGTTCATGAGGTGGAGTCCCAAAAAGCCCATGTTGCAAATCTGGTGAAAAAATTTCAAAAAATGACTGTTACGAGTGAGTGGTGTGCAGTTTCTATGCATGCTTGTAACTTCACCAATTTTTAATAGTTTCACTCCAGATTTTCAACATTGCCATTTTTCACACCTCCTTATGAACAGTATAGCTGCCAGTTTTCACATCCTACCTGAAATGTGTTTTCACACCAGTTGTGCAGAATGGCGCAATCTCTGTGCAAAATCAACTTTTGGGATGGAATAACAAATCACACTGTCACTGTTCATGAGGGGAGATCCCAAAAAGCCCATGTTGAAAATCTGGTGAAAAAATTCCAACAAATAACCACGTTACAGGTGTACGTTGCACGGTTTCTATGCACGCTCGTAACTTTGCCAATTTCTCATGTTTTCACTCCAGATTTTCAACATTGCCATTTTGTCACACCTCCTCATAAACAGTACAACTTTTATTTTTCATATCCTGTCCAAAAGGTGTTTTAGCACCTGTGGCACCGAATGGTGCAGTCACTGCCAAAATCACCTTTTGGGACTGAGTAATGAAATGATAGTGCCACTATTCATGATGTGGTGTCTCAAAAAGCCCATGTTGAAAATCTGGAGCAAAAATATCAAAAAACATCTGCGGCATTAGGGTTTCCAACTGTAACACCTCCCCCACTCTGTAGAGACTGACAGGCAGTGGGTGTGTGCCTTGGGGTCATCAGCTGTAATGCTCACACCATTCCACCCCCACCCTGTAGCCAGTGACAGGCACCGGTGTATGTCTTGGACTTTTTGGCCCAAATGTTCACCCAATTCTCCTTCACTGCGCCCATCTCAGCTTATTTCATTATGGAATGGGGTAAGCATTAGGGCCGATGACCTCAAGGCACACCATGACACCTGTCAGTGTCTGCAGGATGGGGGTGGAATGGCATGAGCATTATGGCCAATGACCCAAAGGGACACCTTTAATGCCTGTCAATCTCTGCAGGGTGGGGATGGGGTGTTAGGGTTGGAAACCCTAATGCCTCATTAAGGAAGTAAATCAGGGAGGGACGTCTGATGTCACCTACACCTTGATTTTAGCAAAGTCTTCGACAACATCCAACGCAGAAGGCTGAATAACAAGATGAGTAGTCTGGCAATGGGGCACAAGCTGATAAACTGTGTTAGAAACTGGCTGACGGACAAGAGGCAGAGGGTGGTGGTAATGGGAACCACTCCAGGGATTGGGGGGGTGAACAGCAGGGTACCTCAGGGATAAGTCCTGGGACCAGGTCTGTTCAATGTCTTCATTACAGACATTGCGGAAGGGCTAGAAGGAAAGGTCTGTCTGCCTGTTTGCAGATGACATCAACATCTGTAACAGAGTGAACACTCCAGAAGGGGTGGAGAAAATAAGCAGGAACATGGAGAGGCTTGAAAAATGGTCTGAGGGGTGGCAACTGAGGTTCAATGCGAAGAAGCTCAAATAATGCACCTGAGAAGAGGGAAACCTGGGGAGAGTTACAGGATGGGGGGGAGGTGCTGATGATCACCAAGAAAGAAAGGGACCAAGGAGTTATCAGTTCTGATGACCTAAAGGTGTCCAAGCAGAGCACACATGTTGCAAGGACAGCCAGTGGCATGTTGGGGTGCATAGGCAGAGGTAACACTAGCAGAAGGCATGAGGTGGTGATGCCATTGTATAATGCACCAATGAGGCCTCACTTACAGTACTGTGTGCAATTCTGGATGCCTAAAATGCGCAAGGACATTGACAGGGTGGAGGAAGTTCACAGAAAAGCAACCAAGATGGTACATGGCTTGCAACACAGAACATAACAGGAGAGATTAAAAGGACCTCAATATGTACTTCTTGGAGGAAAGGAGGGAGTGGGGGAACATGATAGATACGGTCAAGTACCTCAAGGGCATAAACAAGGTGCAGAGGTGGACATCTTTCAATACATCAAATGTTCAGCATTGACAAATACTTGTTTTTTATCCTAAACAAAAAAGAAAATCATCCACCATTGTCTGCTGTGTAATCGCCCTTCCCTAAACAGTATACAGACACTGGGGGTGTCCGATCCCCTAGTGTCATCTGTCTGTCCATTGCTGCCCGCTGTGTAACCCCTCAAACAGTATACAGACACTGGGTGTGCCCAATCCCCCAGTGTCCTTATCTGTTCAGCAAACACCCTGGAAAAAAAAGAAAACTGTCCCTCCTGATTTGTTTTCTCTGTAAAAAAGAAAACTATCCACCGTTGTCCTTTCCACCGTTACCCAACCCCTTACCCTCCCACTCAGGACCCACCACCCCACCACCCCACCCCATCTCATACTTTATTTATTTATTTAGCTTTTGTTGACCGGGTAGGTACACTAGACAAGTAATATGCCTATTTTCAGGAACGACCCGGTAGAAAACAACATAGGGATACAGAGTGGTACAGAAAAATACAAGTACATCATGACAGCACACCGGAGGTCCGTCGCTGTAATCTACCTTGGACTGCAGGCACGTCTTCGCTTTTCAAAGCCCAACCGCGAACTGAGTTAAGCGCTTCAATGTATTTCAATGGGGTTTTCGGCATCAATGTTTTTCAATGGAGTTTTCAACTTAGTGCCATAACTTGGCCATTTTAAAATACTTTTGCCCCAAATTTTCAACATATGTTTTTTGGGACTCCACCTCACAAACAACGTTACTGAAGCAAGTTTCAAACATCCCCCCCATGACACCGGTGTACACGACGAACATTCAGCATTGACAAATGCTTGTTGTTTTATTGATAGTTGTTTTGTTTGTATATGGTGCCCAGAGCTCCAGGATTGGGCATCTGAAAATAAAATTTGCCTTGCCTTGCCTTTCCACACCTCAGTATGGTCTGAGATAATCATGGAACTCTGTTGATTATCATTAAAAGCCGTGATCCTGGACTTTAGAAGGGCAGACTGGGGGAGGATGAGGGCAACAGTAAGGACAAATTGGTGGGGGTGAGAGGCAGTGGGATTTGAGGCTAAATGGGAACCAGTGAAGGGGCAATAGTAGAGGTGATAGAGGAAAATGGCCAAAGAGAGCAAGCACAAAGAACAAATATGGTTTTCCAAGGAGGTGGGGGAGGCAGGGCCATCAGAAAGGTTTTCAAGAGATAGAAAGATAATTAGGGGACAAAAGAGTGAGAAGATTGTAATGAAACTAAAATAAAGCACAGCAATCAATCAACAAGGATAAAATAGAGGAGAAGTTAAGGTTAGTGGAAAGGCTGAAGAAAGTGGACAATATTTTTTTTAAAAAATACATTAGAGGAAAGAGGAAGGCTAATGGGGGATAATTAAGCTGAAAGAGGTGTAGACGTTGGTCAAGGATGACAGAAAAAAGACCAATGTGCTTAATAACTTCTTTTGCTACATGTTCACAGTGGAGGATATAGAGCATTACCAAAAAGCAGGGTAAAGGCTTCCTCTATGTGTGTAGGAAGAATGCAACAGGTGGGGAATTATAGTAGATGGGTCAGAAAAGGCCTTGCAACCCTTAGGGTTGATAAAGTACTGGATCTCAATGGTATGTGCAATGGGCTGCTGAAGGAGCCAGAATAGGCAACATCTCTGACAGATTTCTAAAGCTGCTCCCAGGAAACAGGAGAAGTCCCCATGGACTGATGATCTGTGGATATAGTACAACTGCACAAAGGAGGAGAAAAGCAGGACCCAGATAAGTGCTGACCAGTCAGTCTAATCTCAACTGTAGATAAATCTCTGGAAACAATGGTCAAAGAAAAGATGGTGGAGTACATGGTGACCCATGGGTTGCAGAACAGTCACCACCATGGGTTTTCGGCAAGAAGATCGTGCCAAACCAACCTGCTGGTATTTTTTGGCTGGGTAATGAGGGCAGTTGATAAGGGTCTGGCAGTTAACATGCTTTATCTAGGCTTCAGTAAGGCCTTTGATTTGGTTCTAAAGAGGAAGCTACTGAAAAACCTAGAGGATCTGGGGGTAGAGAAAAGGTTCATTGAGTGCAACGAGAGATGATTAGGGGGAAGAAAGCAGAGGGTGGTGATTAATGTTATCACATCTATAGACGAGGATGTTACTAGCGGGGTGCCACATGGGTTGGCTCTGGGTCCAGTCCTATTCAATATGGTAACTAGAAGCATCTGGGGGGGTATATTGGGCAAAATGTATCACTTTGTGGATGACACAACACTACGAGGCAGGGCAGACAACAAGGAGGGTGTCAGGGAACCAAGGAAGGGCAGAGATGCTGGAATGATGGTCTGGGGGCTGAAATTCAACCCCCGAAAGTGCAAAGTGATGCACAATGGCAAATAAAAAACAGGCACAGACTGCTGAATCAGAAGGGTCCAGATATCCACAATAACAGAACAGACAGATATGGGGGTTATCATCAGTAAGTTTCAGAACCTCAGTGGTGCTAATGATCATGATTGCTGAGAAGACATGTCTCTCCACATCTCTACAAATCCACAGAATTTTATTAAAATAAAGCAGCTTTCAAAGTGAGCAAATTTAATGTTTAGCCTACAGCTTTCGATTCAGCTTACCATGTGGAATAAATTGATACCAGTTTTTAGATGGTCATCCAAAAGGAACTGGAGTGGGACCAAAGAAAGTGCTGCAACCAACTGAGCAGGAGGCCGGGGCATCCACTGTGCCACAGACTAGTTCAGGAGCAAAGCTGCTGTGGAAGTCGATGATGGCATTGATGCAGACCATCTATGGCAAAGTTGAAGCCATCCTGAAAAGACTGGGGGCACAAGATATCAAAATAGAGGTCACCATGAAAACAGCAACCTCTGAGGAAACTTCAGCAACCCAAGCACTGGCTGCAACCAGTTAAACAGCACAAGAAAATGCACAACTGATATATCATCTTGAAGCCATGGGAAAATCACATAGGGTTTCCAGCGTGAGACTGGGAGGGCTCTCAGAAAGAAATGAGGGTGAGCAAGTACTCCACTTTTTTTTTTTATACTCTTTTTACCTCCCCTCACACTCTGGCATCCACCTCTCCTTTGGGCCACCTAGTGCTTCCATGCCTCGGCTGTCCTCTTCTGGAGCTCCTCCCACACACACATATTGCAGCCAACCCCCAATTTGTCCCAACATATCCCAACGCTGGGAGGGTCCCCCTCCTCCTAGGGGGAAGGCACCGGGTGGCAGGGGACTCCGGCACACTATTTTTCTACCGTCCAGAGGCACTGCTGTGGTGAAGGATGCTCCCAGAGATTCCGGGGACATGGAGCACGGAGGCCATCATCCGGTGGCGCCGAAGCTGTTTTTCCAGCTTTCTGGTTCTCCCGCATGAAAGCTGGGCTGCAGATGTAGTACCCTGGTCTCCACCCAGGAGCCACTACTAGAGTGGGGCTTCTCACCCACTCCTCCCCAGGAGAGGAGAGCAGTCCTCCAAATGCTCAATCCTCTCCTTCCCCAGCCAGTCCCCAATGACCTGAGTCTGTTTCCGAACCCAGGTTGCCGGCATGGTTCAAGGTGTGGTGTCCAGTGCCTCAACCCTCTGCGCCACCAGGCCGTACACAACTTTTTAAGAAAACTGCCTGCGAGAACTTCTTATTGTGATGGCGGCTAGGTAGATGTGTTCTGCATCGCTTCGCTACGCTACCCTCCCCCCGCTGAAACCCACCTCGCGCACTCTCAAAATCGCTGTTACCGACGGAGAAGCAATAACAACTGTTCCTACTTACATTCCTCAGCCAGTAGTTGACAATTGTCTGGTAAATGAACGTCAAGATGAAACCTCTGCGGCCTAAACACATGCCTTTGCAGTCCCCTGCAAAAGACAAGCCAGCCAAGCGTAATAAAGCTAGCAGTGCCGGGATCTCGGCCCAGGATCCTGGTTCACCAAGCGACCTTTTTTGGAGGCTTGACCCCGATAAAAGAATCTCTGCAGGTGGTGGTAGGAGATCTGCAGACCCTGAAGAATTCTCTAACCCAGCTTACAATACGCACAGGAGACAATGAAACACAAATATCCTCTCTTGACTACTGGCAGGCCTGACTAGACCCAGAAGTGACTTCACTGTGGCAAAGATTGCGAAAAGCTAAAGATAAGCTCGAAGACCTAGAAGGCCGTTCCCGAAGGAACAATTTGGTGGTCCTCGGTCTTCTGGAGGGTGAGGCGGTCTGCCGGAGGGTCAGGAAGGGGTGAACTCTATCCTATTTGTAAAAAAACTTTGTACTGAGATTACTGGGCCTTCTCCTAATGGCCCAGCATACATCATGGAGAAGGCGCACTGCTCACTGCAATCTACACCTCCACCTGACTCCCCCCCATGCCCTCTAATATTCCACTTGTTGAATTACCTTGACAAGCAAGTAATCATCGACAAGCTGAACGGCACCGAAGAAATTCAGTGGGACAATGCAAAGCTGCGTTTCGGACAAGATCTCCCACTCTCTGTCAGGCAAAAATGCACAGAAATGCATTCACTAGTGAGCCAGCTAGTTGCGGCTGGGATCTGTTTTCGTATGCGATATCCAGCGACCCTGCAAGTTAACAAGGAAGGAGAGTGGCTATCGTATGACTCTCTCACCTCGGCTACAGATGCGCTTAAGAAGCTGTACCCTGACCTTTTTAAGTGACCATCTTTTTCCTTCTGGGGCCCTCTGATTCAGCCTGCATTGTGATTGTTGTGACTTTGCCATGCATCTGACTTGGCCGGAGCGCTGAAGCTAAGTAGTATTACCGCTGTGCACCGGACAGCGCTCAGCAGTCCTAATCTTTATTTTCCTTTTCCACCCTTGTCTCTCTTTCCTTTTATTAACTTTGCCAAGAACTGCCATGAAATCCTGTGCTGGCTATACTCTGAGGTGGATTTAGGCCCTCACTTACCAAACCACATGGCGCCACCATCTGGACTGTCTGAGTACTACCCACATTGTTTATCTGTTCATGTTCCAATAGGGACAAGCTATTTTCCATTCAAAAGCTTGTAATTCCCCTCGTTTTGGGGACAGTTGTATTAGGAAAAGGAAAATGTTCACTGTTGGAAATGGTGCAGTGGGGGGGGGAGGGTAGATTAAGATGCCTGGTGGTTGATGAAGGTTACAACCGAACAAATAAAAGGAGTGCAGTCATATGGACTGGGGGGATTCGTTAATTGTGTTGGAGTGGGATTGCATTATTTTAATGGGCCAGTTCCAGCTCTATAATCAACCTGTGCTTTTGGGGTGGGAGGAGGGTAGGGAGTATAGAGACAGGAACTTTTGAGACACATGTAGCCCATGATAGTTATAGGGCGAATGTATGGTCACCGACCTAGGCTTTTATAAGCGCCCTACCTCACAAAGCAGGCTCCATTCCTGTCCCAATCAGTAGTCTTGTACAATGGCTGTGAGGTATGTATCATGGAATGTAAAGGGTGCAAGGAGCAGGATTAAATGGTACCAAATATTGAGACACCTAGAATCCTTACAATGTGATTTATCCTTCCTACAAGAGACGCACCTGTTAACCAGTGAAGGTATCCTCTTTGGGAGGTGGCAGATAGGCCAAGTGTATGCTGTTGGAAATGCAATGGCACAAGAGGGGTAGCAATTCTTATTACTAGGAGAACACAATTTCAGATTCAGCAAACCCATGCGGATCCTCAGGGGAGATTTTTGTTCTTGAGAGGACTGCTGAATTATATGGAAGTAATTATAGGGTCTGTCTATGGTCCCAATGTTGACACTCCCGACTTTTTCACAACCCTTTTAACTACACTAAACTCTTTCCCCTGGTTACCCACTATCCTAGCTGGGGACTGGAACCTGGTTCACTCGCCAGAACTAGATAAATCAACATACAAAGGACCCTCTCTTTCCCCTGCTCAGGTAGCCCTCAGGGAATTTATAAATGACTGTGGGCTAACTGACCCGTGGAGACAATTGTATCCAACCACACGAGGATATACGTTTTACTCCCCAGTGCACAGATCTCTTTCCCTCATTGATTACTTCTTAGTGACTCACACGGTACTAGCAGGCCTGACAGGTAATGGCTTGATCCCAAGAACCATATCTGGCCATGCTCCTGTCTGGTTGAAGGGGACCTTGGCTTTGCATAAGGACAAAAGTGGAATCTGGAAATTAAAACTCCAGCTGCTCCAGGAGGAGCATACAGTGCGCTCCCTCAAAGGGAGACAATAGAGAACTTTCTTCTACATAATCAGGGCTCCACAGTCCCCTTAGATAAATGGCGGTGCATCCTGAAATGTGTTGTTCAGGGGAGTATATTCAGCTTTCCTCCATTAGGAAAAAGAAGAGAGAGGCACTTCCTCTTCCCTTCTTTCCCAGATTAAAGTCTGGGAAGACTGGCTCTATTTTTCTCTAGCCGAAGACACACTGGTGCAGTTAACACAGCTATGAAACCAATATACTGAATCTCTGAAGGAACAAGCTCAATATGCCCTTTTTAAAATCCATGCTAAATACATCGAACAAGGGGACAAAGCTAGCCACTTACTGGCACTCTTCTTGTGAAAACAAGAGGAATCCAGAATAGTGGTAGCTCTCAACTCCCTAAAATACAATTCTCTCCTCACCACCCCACGGGGAATAGTCCAGGAATTTGAGGCCTACTATACAGCTTTGTACTGTACCCCAGCAGACGCTCCCCAGGTGTCAGAGATTCAGTCATACTTAAACACGCGTCCACTCCCTTCCCTGTCGCAAGCAAATGTAGAATTCCTGATGAGGGCAATAACCCAGCAGGAGCTGTCAGAGGCTATCCACTCTCTCCCAAATGACAAGGTGCTGGGACCAGACAGCTTCTCCCCTAGCTTCTATAAAGTATTTGAAGAGCAGCTCACTCCAGTGCTACTCAATGTGTTTAACTACCTTTGTGAATCTGGTATATCTGACCCCTCTTTATTAGAAGCCATGATAATAGTCCTACCTAAACCCAACAAGGCCAAACATCTGGTTACTAACTACCATCCAATTTCTCTCATGAACTATGATATCAAGTTGTTTGCTAAAATTTTGGCTGTAAGAATGGCAAAAGTATGGACACCACTCCTAAGCCCAGAACAAGTGGGATTTGTTGCTGGTCGTTCCTCTTCTGATCATCTCAGGAAGCTCTTCCACGTCTTCTCCGCATCCGGAGGGGCACCATATCCCATGGCCTTGGTCTCCCCGGATGCGGAGAAGCATTTGACAGAGCCAGCTGGATGTTCCTGTTTGAGGCATTGAGCAAATTTGGCTTCCCACAACAATTTATAGGATGGATAAAAGTCCTTTACACATGCCCCACAGCAAAGATCTATTGCAATAGTCTCTTTTCCAATCTAGTTTCCCTATACTCAGGAACACACCTGGGGTGTCCTCTTTCGCCATTTCTCTTCAATTTGTACCTCGAGCCACTCCTATACCAACTTCAGCATTCCCCCCTGATAAAGAGTTTCCAGATTGGAAAGCAGACCCTGTGCTTATCAGCATATGCTGATGATATTCTGCTGCATATTAGAGACCCGGCGACCTCACTACCGGCAGCCTTAGCCATTATAACATCTTATGGGGCTTTATCCAACTACAAACCAAATGTTGGAAAATCAACAGTAATGCCACTAAATTCCCACACCTACAAAGCACAGATAACAAGCCTACAAATGGACTAGTCGTCTCAACTTATGTATCTTGGCCTCAAGATATCCCTCAATATGTCACTGGTTAAGAAGCTCAATCTGGATACCCTGTTAGAAACTATTAAACAAGACCTGGACAGTTGGGCCCCCCTATATCTTTCACTACAAAGTAAAATTAGTGTAATTAAAGTGAACATTCTCCCCAGAATATTCTATCCCCTAAACATGCTTAATTTCTATCGTCCCCCAATCATGGTTTCACAAACTGAACCAAGTAATATCTAAATTCCTCTGGAAACCAAAACCCTCTAGAAGATCTTATGATAGACTTGGTGCTGCTAAGCAGCATGGAGGACTCCGGTTACCTAACTTCTTCCACTACTACCTAGCCAACTACATTGCTAAATATCTCCACTGGTACCCTCCTGTATCTCCACAATCCAACACGGAGTATATACCAACCTGGCTACAAATTGAACGCCAAATGATCCAGCTAAGTGGCATTTCCCCCCTCTAGTATGCTTTAAATTCCCCGCAAAACTTGCCTATCCATATTATGGAATGAGTTGATTCACACGTCTATGAAGGTGCATGCTCAGATTTGCAAGGCCATTAAGTATGACAACAGCAGTGATATCTCACAACCATTATATTTAAAGCCCAATTTTATGCTAGACGGACAATACTTGAAACCTCTTGTGGACCCTCCTTCCAGGGTTCCCAAGGTATCTGATTTAGTGGACCAGGGTAGAATTAAAACCACACCAGTACTTTTGCCCTCCCTGCAACTCCTGGCTACCTAAATGTTCAGAGGTTTCCAAATTAGGCACTTACTACTTAACAAACTGGGGTCAGGCATCTGGAATGTCGACCAGTCAGATCTCCTGGCCCAACTTGGTAATAGGGTCTGGAATCCACATGCTGTATCCCAAACTGCAGCAGCACTATACCCAATATCTTTCCCTACCAATCAGGGAGACTCACCATACTGGGCTGCTCAATTCCCAGATAGAGAACTATGCTGGGATAAAATCTGTCAAGGGGTCTACTCCTACACCTCCAATGGCAAACTTCATATTATGTAGTTCTACACACTGCACAATATCTATTTCACACCAGCTAAGCTCGTACAAATAGGTAAGTTGCAGGACCCAAAGTGTAACCGGTGTGGCATAGGTGAAGGTACCCTACTCCATGTTTTTTGGGATTGCCCCTCAATCAGACCCCTATGACAAACCATACAGTCCAAGTTAGACCCCCTTCTGGGGTTGGAGCCACACTTTGTTCCTGAGATCTGTGTACTGGGGGATTACCCCCATATTCCGGTCCAGGAAAGGAGATATGCCATGTCCCTTATTTCCCACTCTGTCAAAAAACTAGTATTAAAACACTGGAAGGATTCTGTCCTGATTTCCTAACCAGAATGGTTAAATGAATTCTTGCACAATTTACATTTGGAAAAAATGCTAGCAAGTTTGAGACATAACCCCACCAGCTTTGAAAAAAAATGGGGTAAAATATACACAGTGACCTTGATTGCTAAATAAGTGGTGGATATGTTCCGCTATCTATGGTTACCCCTCTTTACCATTGTAGAGCAAGCAGGCTCCTATTCGTTTGTATCATACGGTGGCCCATGATGTTATCAGCCATGACTAGCAAAAGAGGTCTTTGACATACTAATCTTGAGTGGTCCTATCTTCGGTGGGGGTGAGTATATAATGGGGAATTAAGGAGGTAAGTAGGATAGAAGTTATATTTGAGCCGATGTAACCCCACGGCATTACTGTCATGTTTTGCTTCATTGATGTTTATATCAATTGCCATGTAATATCCATGTTGGTATTAAACTTGTATAAAGCATACTGAATTAAAAAAAAAAAACAAGAAACCTGTCTGCCAAGGGCATCGAGGCTTAACGCAGAAACTGTTGCTCCCAGCTTCATGAAAGCACATCCGATCTCTTCCACCTTGCAGACTAACAAGGCTACAAGCGGAGAACCGTATTGCTAGCTACGGCCTCAGTGGTGATAAGGAACATAGTGCTTCAGTTATCCAGGGATTCCCAGAACCTTAATTACAATGGCGCTATACTACATATATTCCCTGACCTCTGCTTTGCAACCCGATCCAGGAGGAAAACGAATCATGCCAGCTCAACTCTTACGTTTCGCAGGGGGTTATGCATATCAATTTACAGATGTGATGGAGGCTCATAAATGGGTAGCGATTATCTGCAAAGAGTTTGAGGTATTGAGTTCCTGTGGGGCAAGGGAACAGGATCACGACAATAAAACACGACAGGATGATTTCAGCTGAGTGACTTGCACTGTAAAAGACTCTTTTCAGACTTAAAAGTGATGAAATGCTCAATTGTAATCTTGGGGGGCTTGGGGGACTGTACTGTAATGAGGAGCCTTTCTGTTGGTCACAGCTTTTACCAGTAATGCTATGCCTTGTTTGGTTGCCCTCACCATACAGATAGCATATTGCACATGGTTGGGGTTCTTTCTAGTGTCATGGCTAAAATGGTACCCACCACATGCCTTGTAGCAGACGTTCACGAAATGAAGCAGCAGGTGACTAAACAATTCAATACTGAAGTGTTTGTATCAGGACATCACAGTCGCAAGATCTCACCTTCTGGAACTTGGTATTTTGGGGGGGTTTCTTTATTGATTTCCAGTGTTTATTAACTATCCTTCATACAATGCATTACAATAGAAACAATATCGGATTGTTCTAGTTAACTGTGGTTTCTAAAATTTAATAGAAGTACTAGGCATTAAACTGTTTTGTACCTAGTTTTGCACAGTATTTTTTTAGAAATGAACACTTCAGGGAAATGCTGATTTCATGATTGTCTCTGGGAGGGACAGATTGTGGAGAGAAAGTTTCAAATGTTTGAAAAATTTATTATGTTTGGGTTGAGAGCATCTCCCAGTTGGTATATGGAATTCTGAGACATGCTTGGTTATAATAGTAGATTTAGAAAACTCTCTCACTCTTGCAAGGTTTAGCTGTTCTGATTATATAATACTTTTGAAAGGTATCTGTTGTAGTACCCTCACATCTGCAAGCCAGATTGCCTAGACTGATGTATTCTTTTTACATTGAATGTGTCCTAGATATATACAGTATGTTGATGTCTGACATGAGTTGTAAACAGATTTTGTTTTATTGTAAATGCAATAAAATTCAAGTTTAAAAAGTCTCAAAAACCTCAAGAAAGCACATAGTAAGGCAACAAGGATACTGGGATGCGGATGCGGGGTGACTCCTAGAGAAGGGAGGTGATATTGCCACTGTACGTGTCCATGAAATGGTCACACCTGGAGTACTGTGGCCCAGTGCAGAACATCAAATCAGAGGCAAGACAGGGAGAGGCGGGTAGTGCAATGCAGGGTTGTCAAAATGATACAGAAGCAGCAAGACAGATCCAATAAGGAAAGGCTAGCAGATGGGAACAGAGAGAAAGAGAGGAGATATAATTATAACCGTCAAATTCCTAAAGTGGATAAACAAAGCAGACAGTGGGGACGTACTGTTTCTACCAGGAATGAGAACCCAGTGATGAGAGATCAAGGGTGGAGGCTGGCAGGGGGGATTTATAAGGGATATTGGGAAGAACTTCTTTACTGAGATGATAGTGGAACAATGGAACAGACTGGTGAAGGAGAGGTGGAGGCAGGGTCTAAAATAGGTTACAAGGAAGGGTGGGACAGATTCTGGGGTCTAATGGTCCCTAAAGAAGTGGCAGGGTGCAATGGAGGGGGAAGGGGTGAAGAAGCAGAAGAAGGAAATGGGGATTTTGACAATGGTGTAACTACCCTATCTGGCTATAGGCCAATAGGGAACAGGAGGGATCTTGGGCAGATTTGATAGAACAAACATAGGCAAAGAAGCACTAACTCCACGTCCGGTGCCACGGACAATGTTACTTATCAGACAGACAGGCACACAAACTCAGCGCACATGAAGGCTTTATGTTTCCCCCGATGAATCCTCATGTGTCCAGTGGTGAAGGGTTGGGTTATTCTCTTGCCATGCTCTCATGTCCTGGCCAGACCTAATAATTTTTTTACTGAGCAACATAATGCCTCCATGTGCACTGAGTTTGTGTGTCTGTCCTAGACTTGACTGACCTTCAATCTCTTTCTGCCATCCTTTTTTATGCTGATTGCGCGCATGCGCAAGAAACATATTGCAGCAGGTTGCCAGAAGCAGGTTGTGGAGACACGGCACTGTGTGGCCAGTGCCCCTACAGCCCTAAAGGCTTGGCCCGCTTTCCCCAATGTCGTGGCATGCTGCTGCTGACACTAGTTCAGACAGTGTGCCACAACCTTGTAAGGTTTCAGCCACTGCAATCAGGGGCTGCCTTGTCACTGCAGCGTCAGCCATTCGCTGCAATGAGGGAGCGACCCGTCATTGCTGGGTGGAACCTTGTAACAGTGATATTGTTTGTGAACATGGCGGCTGCTTGCCGCCGTGTTCATAAACAATATTAAGCACCACCCCCTGCCGAGGGGGTTCTCAACCTCTTGGCAGCATGTGCCCCCCCCACCGTGTTTGTTTGCCGACAAGGGCCCCAATCCCCCGGCTTCAGTGCCCGAGTGATGTTGCTGATGGGGAGCCCACCCCCATCGGCATTATGTAACACCCTCCACTTTTGTTGTGTGCCAACGGAGTGCCCAATCCCCGTCGGCATAATGTAACCCACCTTTTGATGTGTGCCGGCGGGGTGCCCAATTCCCCACTGGCTAAGCTGCCCCAAAAAGTCCGTTGGCATGCTGGGGCCCACCCAGCACTCATCACTGACATAATAAACGGCCCGCATTTTTTTTTTTTTTACCCTGTCAAAAAGAAGACGGTCCCTCATGGTCTCCCTGCATACCCTCCCACAACCTGCACCCACCCACTGCGCACCCTGCCTCCCCACACCTCCATACCATATACTTACCTCGGAGTCCAGCGTGATGATCTTTGGTGGACCGGGAACACGTCTGCACTCTTCAAAGCCGATCATGAACTGAGGAAATGCCAGTAAGCTGTATAATGGAATAAATAGGGTTTTTTCAACTTTGATGCATATCTCAGGCATTTTTTGGAATTTTGGCACCAAATTGTCAACATGGGGTTTTTGGGACCCCTCCTCGTGAATTCTTTCACTGTCATGGCGTTAATTGGCCCTGAAAGGTGATTTTACAGTCACTGTGTGGAATCACCTTTTGGAAGCAATTAACAAAACGACAGTGCCAGTGTCCATGAGGTGGGCTCTCAAAAAGCCTATGTTGCAAATTTGGTGAAAAAAATCCAAAAAATGACTGTTTTACGAGCGTGAGTTGCGCGTTTGCACGCACGCTCATAAGTTCTCAAATTTATAATATTTTCACTCCAGATTTTCAACATTGCCATTGTTCTGCACCTCCTTATGAACAGTGCAGCTGTCATTTTTCACATCCTGGCCGAAATGTGTTTTCGCAGTTCCGGCACACAATAGCGCAGTCGCTGTGGAAAATCCATGTTTGGGACACATTATGAAAATTACAGTGATTACTGTTCATTAGCAGAGGTCCTAAAATGCCTATATTGAAAATTTGGTGACGAAAGTACTAAAATGAATGCGCCGTGAGCATGCGTTGTGCAGTTTCAACGCATGCTCATACCTTTGCAACTTTGCAATATTTTCACTCCAGATTTTCAACATTGCCATTTTTCCACACCTCCTTATGAAAAGTGCAGCTGTCATTTTTCACATCCTGGCCAAAATGTGTTTTCGCTCTTCCGGCGCACAACAGCTGTGGGAAATTAGTGTTTGGGACACATTAAGAAAATCACACTGACACTGTTCATGAGCAGAGGTCCTAAAATGCCTATGTTAAAAACTTTGTGATGAAACTCCATAAAATGACTGTGTTATGAGCGTGAGTTGTGCAGTTTCCACGCACCCTTGAAAAGTCGCAAATTAGTAATATTTTTATGCCACATTTTCAACACTGGCATTTTTCCACACCTACTTATGAAAAGTACAGCTGTCATTTTTCACATCCTGGCTGAAATGTGTTTTCGCGCTTCCAATGCAGGATACTGCAGTCGCTGTCAGAATTCAGTGTTCAGGACAGATTAGGATCAAGCGAGTGAAGGGGGAAGTGACCAAGCTCAACTGACCTCTGTCAGGACTGCTGCAGATTTCTTTGTGGGCAGAAAAAGGCCGCAAAGCACGCAGGGGCCCAGTACAAAAGGGCAGCCTCCAGTGGCGGGAGAAACAGAATGAGCGACTGAGAGAGCGGTAGTGAGCGAGCTCAACGGAGCTCTATCGTGACTGCTGCGGATTTCTTTGTGGGCAGAAAAGGGCGGCAATGCAGGCAGGAGCCCAGTACAAAACAGCAGCCTGCAGTGCCGGCAGAAACGGAATGAGTGAGTGAGAGAGAGGGAGTGAGTGAGGTCAACGGAGCTCTGTCAGGACTGCTGTAGATTTCTTTGTGGGCAGAAAGGTGCCAACAGAGGCAGGAGCCCAGTACAAAAGGGCAGCCTGCAGTGCCAGGAGAAACAGAATGAGCGCATAAGACGGGGGAGTAAGCGACCTCAATGGAGCTCTGTCGGGACAGCTGCGGATTTCTTTGTGGGCAGCAAAAGGTGCCAACGCAGGCAGGAGCCCAGTACAAAACGTCAGCCTGCAGCGGTGGGAGAAACACAATGAGCGAGTGAGAGAGGGAGAGGGAGTGAGCTCAACGGAGATCTATCATGACTGCTGCGCATTTCTTTGTGGGCAGGAAAAGGCGGCAACGCAGGCAGGAACCCAGTAGAAAAAAGGCCAGCCTGCAGAAACAAAATGAGTGACTGAGAGAGGGGGAGTGAGCGAGCGAGCACAACGGAGCTGTGTTGGGACTGCTGCAGATTTCTTTGTGGGCAGAAAAAGGCAGCAATGCATGCAGGGGCCCAGTACAAAAGGGCAGCCTGTAGCAGCGGGAGAAACAGAACGACCAAGTTAGAGAAGGGGAGTGACTGAGCTCAAAGGAGCTCTGTCATGACTGCTGCAGATTTCTTTGTGGGCAGAAGAAGGTGGCAACACAGGCAAGAGCCCAGTACAAAAGGGCAGACTTGAGCGGCAGCAGAAATGGAATGAGCGAGTGAGAAAGGGGGAGTGAGCGAGCTCAGCGGAGCTCTGTTGGGACTGCTGCAGATTTCTTTGTGGGCAGAAAAAGGTGCCAACAGAGGCAGGAGCCCAGTACAAAACGGCAGCCTGCAGTAACAGGAGAAACAGAATGAGCGAGTGAGACAGGGGGAGTGAGTGACCTCAACAGAGCTCTATTGTGACTGCTGCGGATTTCTTTGTGGGCAGAAAAAGGCAGTAATGCAAGCAAGAGCCCAGTACAAAAGGCCAGCCTGAAGTGCCAGCAGAAACGGAATGAGTGAGTGAGACAGGGGGAGTGAGTGAGCTCAACGGAGCTGTGTCGGGACTGCTGTAGATTTCTTTGTGGAGAGAAAAAGCCGCCAATGCAGGCAGGAGCCGAGTACAAAAGGACAGTCTGCAGCGGCAGGAGATGCAGAATGAGCGAGTGAGCGAGGGAGAGTGAGTAAGGAGGAGGGAGTGAGTGAGCTCAGTGGAGCTCTGTTGGGACTGCTGCGGATTTCTTTGTGGGCAGAAAAAGGCAGCAATGCACCCAGGGGCCCAGTACAAAATGGCAGCCTGCAGCGGCAGGAGACACAGAATGAGCAAGTGAGAGAGGGGAGGAGCGAGCTCAACGAGTCTATCGTGACTGCTGCAGATTTCTTTGGGCAGAAAAGGCAGTAATGCAGGCAGGAGCCCAGTACAAAGGCCAGCCTGCAGTGCCAGCAGAAACGAAATGAAGGAGTGAGACAGGGGGAGTGAGTGAGCTCAATGGAGCTCTGTCGGGACTAGCTGTAGATTTCTTTGTGGGCAGAAAGGCGCCAATGCAGGCAGGAGCCCAGTACAAAAGGGCAGTCTGCAGCCAGGAGAAACACAGAATGAGCGAGGAGAGAGTGAGTGAGTAATGAGGAGGGAGGAGTGAGCTCAGTGGAGCTTTGTTGGGACGCTATGGATTTCTTTGTGGCAGAAAAGGCAGCAATGCACGAGGCCCAGTACAAAATGGCAGCCTGAAGCGCAGGAGATACAGAATGAGCAAGTGAGAGAGGGGGAATGAGCGAGCTCAACGGAGTTCTGTCATGACTGCTGTGGATTTCTTTGCGGGCAGAAAAAGGTGGCAACGCAGGCAGGAGCCCAGTACAAAAGGCCAGCCTACAGCGCCGGCAGAATTGGAATGAGAGAGTGAGAGAGGGGGAGTGAGAAAGCTCAACGAACCTGTGTCGGGACTGCTGCAGATTCTTTGTGGGCAGAAAAAGCCACCAACACAGGCAGGAGCCCAATACAAAAGGGCAGCCTGCAGCAGCGGGAGAAACAGAACGAGCAAGTGAGAGAGGGGAAGTGAGCGATTTCAACAGAGCTCTATCGTGACTGATGCAGTTTTCTCTGTGGGCAGAAAAAGGCACCAATGGAGGCAGGAGCCCAGTACAAAAGGGCAGCCTGCAACACCAGGAGAAACAGAATGAGCGAGTGAGACAGGGGAGTGAGCAACCTCAACGGAGCTCTATCATGACTGCTGCAGATTTCTTTGTGGGCAGAAAAAGGCAGTAACGCAGGCAAGAACCCAGGACAAAAGGCCAGCAAGCAGCGCTGCCAGAAACGGAATGAGCAAGTGAGAGATGGGGAGTGAGCGAGCTCAACGGAGCTGTGTTGGGACTGCTGCAAATTTCTTTGTGGGCAGAAAAAGCTGCCAATGCATGCAGGAGCCCAGTACAAAAGGGCAGTCTGCAGCAGCGGGAGACACAGAATGAGCGAGTAAGGGAGGGGGAGTGAGTGAGCTCAACGGAACTCTGTTGGGACTGCTGCGGATTTCTTTGTGGGCAGAAAACGGCAGCAATGCACCCAGGGGGCCTGTACAAAATGGCAGACTGCAGCTTTGGGAGAAACAGAATAAGCGATTGAGAGAGGGAATTGAGCAAGCTCAACGGAGCTCTATCGTGACTGCTGCGGATTTCTATGTAGGCAGAAAAAGGCGGCAACGCAGGCAGGTGCCCAGTACAAAAGGCCAGCCTGCTGCGCCAGCAGAAATGGAATGAGCGAGTGACAGAGGGGGAGTGAGCAAGCTCAACAGACCTGTGTCAGGACTACTGCAGATTTCTTTGTGGGCAGAAAAGCCACTAACAGAGGCAGAAGCCCAGTACAAAAGGGCAGCCTGCAGTGCCAGGAGAAACAGAATGAGCGAGAGAGAGAGGGGGAGTGAGCCACCTCAACGGAGCTCTGTTGGGACAGCTGTAGATTTCTTTGTGGACAGAAAAGGGTGCCAACGCAGGCAGGAGCCCAGTACAAAACAGCAGCCTGCAGCACTGGGAGAAACAGAACGAGCGAGTGACAGAGGGGTAGTGAGCGAGCTCAACGGACCAACGCAATCAACATTCGGCATTGACAAATGCTTGTTCTAGGTTTCTACTCATACGTCTCATGACTGTTTTCCTTATAGGATCTCTGTAACTGCTACTTGCTCCTCTGTGCTGCAACATGATTCTGCCGCCCCACTTCCAGGTACTGTCAATTTTAACACATCAATGCTTCTCACCCGTAATTGCACACTGTGTGGCATAAATCTTTGGGTCTCGATATAGGAATTTTTTTTTGTCAGTATACTGGAGTGCACCCGTTGCCCCATTTTTCAGCATAAAAAACTGAGACTGAATATTTGGCCCCAGATGTCTTAATGAATATGTGTTGACCTGGGGTGATGGTGGTGGTAGTGATACCAACAGCACCAGCTTGCAACTGGAGGGCAACAAATTTTAATTTTATTTATTATTGCACCTCTACAACACTCCAATTCCAATCTGGATTATGAGAAAATATTTATATTTAAAAAAAGTGGATTTATGTTAGAAGTCCTTTTTATATATAAGGTTTATACATGTTAGACCTCATATGCATTGCTGATTGTATTTATGTTCTACTGTTGTACTAATATGCTGTATTGCCTCCCTTGGTCCCCAACTCCCAGGTCGCGTCTAGAATCGAGTGGTAGTACACTCAGTATGCTTTCCTGGTAAAACTTTTAAATAAATATATAAATATGTTTATTGAATTTATGTATTTTTTTTATTTATTTTGATCTACCATTACTGTTACATTTTATATTCGTTTTGAGATATATTGTTAAGTAAATATGGCTCCGTGCTGTTTGTTTTCCCCATCGGTTCATCTGTGGCCCTAAGGAATTCCCAGCATAGTGACAGCTGTCTTCCTTTTGCTGGCTTTGCTATCCACGGGCTTTCGTGGCATGGTCAACAGACCAAAAAAGTTAATGGCCTGAAAATGTTTGCTGTCTATGCTAAAACTCACAAATCAATCAGACAGAGACATTTTCTTTTTATCATACTTCCATTATTAGGTTCTGTTCACCTTCATCCTGGTCCTGAAATTATAAAATAACCTGATTATATATGTGCTAAAACCTTGTCAATTGTCCGTCTTAATTTACAAAGTCTTTTATTGAAAAAATCTTAGTTTGAAGCTTGAGTACATGAGAGCAATGTTGAAATAATCACATTCTCTGAAAAATGGTTAACTAATAAGATTGATCGTTCTTTTATTGAGTTGCCTAATTATGCACTGCTTAGGAGGGATAGATCTGGCAATGGGGGTTAGTTTATGTAGATTATTTATTTAAGTCTTTGGTAACTGGGTTAGGCCCACTAGGCACAAGTGCCTGATTTCAGGGGCGACCTGGGAGCACTGGGCGTTAAGTGACTTGCTCAGAGTCACATAGTATGCAAGTGAAGGTTGTGAGAATCAAACCAGGGTCTGGTCCGCTGGATGTACCAAGCTCATTCTCAGCTCGTTATGCTAGCCTCTAGGCTATACTGCCAGCCCAACCACTTATGGCAAAATAAGTTCATCTTGATTTGTGTGGTTCTTTCTGTGAGTCTGTAACAGTTGAATTGTAACAGTTGAATTGGGGCTAAATGGATTTAATAAAATCTTGGTTAGTTTAGTTTATTCTCCACCAGGTTGTAATGATGATTGCTGTGCTTTCCTTCGTGAGTTTAGGAAAATTGTTACATCTAATAGGGAGCGGATTGTGCTAGGGGACTTTAATTGTAATTGGGCAGATTAAATTAAAAACATGTTTAGGGAGTGTGTAATTGAACTTGGATTACAAGAAACTGTCACTGATTCTATTAGAATTAATTATAGTTAGGACGCGATCTGAGACTATACTAGACCTTTTGCACCCTGGAATTAAAAAAGGTTGGAGTAGCTCCTACTTTTATTGAATTTCATAAAATTAAATATGATTTGGCTGATGTTTTTAATGAAAAAATGTCCCATACTGATGGATTTTTCTAAGTAATGTTACTGATATTGATTCGACTTACTCAAAATTGTGTTCTATTTTCACTGCAATTTGTAATTCTGTTTTCCCAGTTAAAAAACTAAGGGTTAAAGAAAGAAGAAGAAATGAGTCGGTTACAGGGGATTTGATTGAACTGTTCCATATATGTAATAAGTGTTGAAGGACTATAGGAAGAATAGGGATCCCAATCTCTTAATACAATATAAGCAATTTAGGAAGAAATGTAAAACCGCTTGTAGGAATGCAAAGATGATTTTTTAAAAAAAAAAAAAACTGAATAATTCTGGTGATTCAAAAAAGTATGGCAAACCCTAAATCAAACATTGGGTAGGAACAAAAATAATTATCATATTACAATTGAAATGAATAATGAATTAGTTGACTCCCCATTGAGGCAGTTGGGTTATTTAACGAGTTTTTGGGTAATCTAGAACTTAGAAAAAAAAAAATATTTTGCCTAAGGGCCAGTCTTTCTATAATTTATTGTTAATAATTATGTCCATCATTTTATTTCACATTTCTTACACCAACTGTGGTTATGGATTATATTCAAAAAATAATCCTAAACCATCCATTGGACTGGATCTAATTAATTTTCAGTTAATCAAAATGGCATATCCCTCTATTTCATTTCCACTCACTCACTTATTTAATTATTCACTGTATCAAGGAATATTCTCTAAATGTTGGAAAACATCTACTATATAACCAATACATAAATTTAAACCTAGGAATATTTTATCTAATTATCATCCAATTTTCATACTCCTTCCTTTATCAAAACTTCTTGAGAAGATTGTCTTTGATCAGGTGAATGAATATCTTCTTAAGTATAACCTTTTGTCTGAGACTCAGCGTGGCTTTAGACTGGGTTATAATACTGTTATGGCCTTGGTGGGGTTCACAGACTACGAAATTTCCATGGAGCTCTGGATAAGGGGCTCCATTTGGCATCAGTCTTTGAGGACCTCACCAGGCCTTTGACCTGGTTGATCACGAACGTTTGCTGTGTACCATGTTTAATTAGGGTTTTTTGACTGACTCCATTCTTAGGTTCAGAAGTTATTTATGGGTGAGGTCCCACTGTACTGTATTTGGACAGGATTAATCAGATGTTAAGGAAATGTGTTGTGGCATTCCTCAGGAATCCTTTTTGGGCCCTTAATTATTTTCTATTTTCTTGAATTCTACACAGTTGGTTTGTTCTTCCTCTAAATTAATTTTGTAAGCAGATGAAACTGTTTTGTTTAGTTCTGATAAAGGTTTTTACAGTTTACAAAGACCCTCCAAAGTGATTTTGATCATATTCATAACAGTTTTTTGTCTCATGAGATACTCCTTAATTAAACAAAAACAAATATATACTGTTACATGGTATTCAGATTTTGGATTTAAATGGGCTTCCAATTGATCGTGTGGATAGTTTTTCCTAGTTGGGTATTACTTTGGACAGGAATTTTTCTTTTGACCTTCATGTTACCCAGCTTATAAAGATAATACACAATAGATTAGACATGTTATACAGAATGGACCAACATTTGGTTCCTGAGACACTAAGGTTATTGGCTCATACTTTGCTTTTATCAAGGCTGGATTATGAGAGCATTTTTTAATCTTTATTTGACTAATAATCTTTTTAATAGCTAAATATGCTCTATAATTCTATTTGTAGGTTTGCTACTGGGATGAGGGTTTCAACCTACCAGTGTCTGCTTTACAGTACTCTGGGATGTCTTCCATCAAAACAATGGGTTAAATTCAAAGCTTTAATTTTTTGCACATAATTGCCTTGGATCTGATGCCTAGCATTGTAAGTGAGAAGTTCCCGAGATGTGTTAACACCTTTCATACTAGGTCACAATACAAATATGTTTCTTGCACGCCTCACTTTAACTCAGCATTTGATCAGATATCTTTTAAATATAAAGCAATTACTCCTTACAATAATGTATCTCTGTCTGTTATGAATGGTGTATTACTGCCTTTGTTTACTTTTGGACTGTACAATTTATTGTTGTTGGATTCCAAATGTGTTTATTTTATGTAATGTTTTAATGTATTTTATGTGCCGACTGCCGTGAAAAGGCATTTTTGCTCATCTGCTTACCAGTTTAAAATAAAAATGAAGTGAAAAAACTATGAAATATTCAAATGAGTTTGTTCCTTACAAATAGGGTTACCACCTTTTAAGAAGCCCAAAGTGGGACATTTCTTACTAAAACATGATTTTTCGCAGGACAGTATGTAACCTCGACTAGTGCAACAGACATGTTTTCTCTATATAATCAGAATTAAGGCTAAGTATTGTAGTTTCTTGGTTGCTTCTATGGTTTCATATCATTTTAATGTATTTTAGTTAGGTACTATAGTTTTCTACAAGATTTAGATGAAAGTTAGAAAATATTTTTTCTATTAAAAAGTCAGGACATGTTGTATTTTTCATGTTTTTTTTGCAGGACACAGCTGCCCAAATCAGGACTGTCCTGCAAAACGCAGGACAGGTGGTAACCCTACTTACAAAGTCCCTCTCCAGAGCATAAATTAGAACAAGGCCCTAATTGTGCTACATGCAAACAAGTTATGAGCAAAGTTTGAGTGCTCTAAGCTTGTTTGAAAATAGTCCCACCCCCATGGAGGCTCCGAGTGCTGGAGGCAGGTTGAGGGAGGAAGACAGGCCCTGAGGGTCATCTTGTTGCCATGTGAAGGGGCACATAGCCACTACTGTAGCCCTCGGGCCTGCAAAGCCTCTACCATTTCACGCAGCCCTCTGCAACCTGGATCATGCTCTGTGCATGTGGCTCCTTGCCAGCCCCCATCACATCTGCCTGTGTACCTATGTTGGTGTGTCAGAATCAGATGTGGAGAGGGCCCTCATCAAGGCCTGTGGATATGCAAATCTCTACGCCTCTGTGGAGTGCAACTTGTATGCTCCACATGCCAATGTATCAAACTCTACTTAGGTATGAATCTGGGAGTGCAGCTTTCATGGATAGGGGCATATAGTATGATTGGCATAAAGCACATCCCCCTGCTGGCCACTTAGAGGTATGCGCCTATACTAAAAATGGGCTATTCCCCCTGCTGGCTGTAACAGGTTAACCGTCTACTAGTTATTGGTATAATTTTGATAAATATATGTTTCTTTGAATTTCTGCTTATAAGACATGGCCTAGTCAGCAGGCCCATGGGGAAGACTAGCTTCTAAAGGGGTCTGATCTTTTGACCCCTAAATAGCTAGAGTTCCTTTTCTGTGTTGATGCATATCTGTTAAATTTCCTGAAACTGTTATAAAAAAACAGGTTAGCAAGCCACTGCTTTGAACCAAGGAAACCGGTAATAAAATATTGCATTTTACGACATCAGGAGGGAAGCCAGTTCTGACAGATACCTGTGAAAATTCACACAGCTAAGAGAAGTAATTTTCAAGATGTTTTTCTGAAACATCAAACAGGAATGTGGTCATAACATATGCTTTGATGAAGGGAGAGACTGTCGGTATAATTTGATATTGCTATCTTTACAGAGTTCAAGCAAGCAATAAGACGAAACCATTTTGATTACACTTGGTAATGTTACAAATTAATTACAGGGCTAAAAAGTGACCTCATGCTGTGACATTACAAGAAGGTTGGGACTTTAACTTTGAATATTGCCAAGCTGGCTGAAAGGACTATGGCTCACTCTTTTCCAAACTTTGAAAGAACGGACACACTTGTGTTCTTGACTTAAGAGACACTTCTGTCAAGCTAGGTAACACACAGCTCAAAACTAAGTTGGAACTAGTAATTCAGTTACAAGGCATTTTGTTTTGTAATTTCCATTTTCTTTATGACTGTAAACATTAATGTATATATGTTCTGTGTTTTGTATTTATTTACTATTTTTAATTTTAGTAAACTTGTTGGTTTCCTTAATCCTGCCTGAGACATTTTCTCATTTTGAGTGTGAATGCTGGAACAGTATTGATAATTCTGACATAACTGTTAAAGTGTTTAGTGTGTCACCATATGCAGCCACACGAACAAGGATCTGTGTAAAGATCCAGCCAGGTGAGGAAATACCTAGGTCTCAATTGAGTCAGAAGGGGATTGTGAACCAGGTTGGTTGTGTGCCCACTGAGTCAAGTATTGCACTGTTTTCCCTGAAGAGGGTGTGATATTTGGACCTGTTACCTGCTAAAAAGGGTTCATATTTGACACCAGGACTTGAGACTGGTAGTTGCTCGTACCCAAAACAAACAGGAGGGTGTCCCTGTTTGTCCCCTGTTCACATATTGCACTTTGAGGTTGAGCACTGTGGGAGCAGAAGGCCTGACACCAGGAGTGCATTTGTGTCAGATCTGGTTGGCAGTGGTGCAATCTAAAACATTTGGCTTGCAGTGGTGCAAACTAAAAGATTTGTTTGCATATTGTGCAAATATTTGGTGACATGGGCATTAACATAGAAACTTAGAAACATAGAAACATGAAACATAGAATTTGATGGCAGATAAGGACCTCTTGGCCCACCTAGTCTGCCCATTTCCCTACCTAACGGATAAGCTGCAGATCCTAGTTAACCAACAGCCTACTTCCTCCTACACCCCACTAGAATTGCCTTATGTCTGTCCCATGCATTCTTGAATTCCCCCACTGTTTTTGACTCTACGACCTCCTCAGGAAGGCCGTTCCATGCATCTACAACCCTTTCTGTGAAGAAATACTTCTTCGCTTCGTCAGTGTGCATCCATGGAGGAATTTAGAAAGGCCTTAAATACCTATTTATGTTCTAAGACCTATCCTGATTGATTATTGGGATGTTATGAGCTCAGACTGATGTTTTATTTGTTTTATCTGTAATTATTGTAAGGTGCCTTGATTTTGAGAAAGGCGAGATATAAATAAAGTTTTATTATTATTATTATTATTATTACCTCTGAGCCATCCCTCCTCTATCTTCAAATTGTGCCCCCTTGTTCTTGCACATCTCTTTTTCTGGAAGATGCTACCCTCTTGGACCTTGTTGATTCCCTTGAGGTATTTGAGAGTTTCTATCATGTCCCCCCTCTCCCTTCTTTCCTCAAGGCTATACATCCTAAGCTCCTTTAGTCTTTCTTCATATGTCTTCTGGTGCAGACCCTGCACTATTTTGGTTGCCCTCCTCTACACAGCCTCCACCCTGTCTATGTCTTTGAGGAGATGGGGTCTCCAGAACTGTACACAGTACACCAGATGTGGTCTTACCAACTGTCTATACAGAGGGACAACAACTTCCTGTTTTCTACTGGTGATGCTTCTCCTATGCATCCCAGTATCCTCCCAGCCCTCCTTACTGCCTTCTCACATTGCTGGCCCACCTTTAGGTCATCTGATATGACTACCCCCAGGTCCCTTTCCATTTTTGTTGTTGTTAGTATCTCACCCCCCATTGTGTACTCTTCCCCCGGGTTTTTGTTTCCCAGGTGCATTACTTTGCACTTCTTAGCATTGAATCTAAGCTGCCATACATTTAACCATTCCTCCAACCGTGCCAAGTCCCTTTTCATCCTTTCCACCCCACCTTGTATATCAACCCTGTTGCAGATCTTTGTGTCATCTGCAAAGAGACATACTTTCCCTTCCAGTCCCTCTGCAATGTCACTTATAAAGATATTAAAAAGGACCAGCCCCAGTACTGAACCCTGTGGTACCCCACTAGTAACCCCCCTTTCTTCACTGTTACATTCCAGTGTGTCAGATTGATAAAACTGTAACAGTTCACACACAGTCAAAGTTCCCTACCTGATTTATTTTTTGGGGGTGCAAGCTAGTGTAGCCATAGATTAGGGAAGAAGATGGCTTCCAGCTACAGCAAATACACTGCGGACCACCTGCGGCAGTTGTGCCAGGAAAGAGGAGTCCAGAGCGAGGGGTGAAACAAACAACACCTCATGGAGGCTCTTGTGGCAGCCAATGCGCAAGTGACTGCCCAAGACCTTGAGTCACAGTCAGTGACTGGAAGGGACCAAACCTTGGGCATGGAGGGGCCAGGGTCCACCGCAGTGTCCAGTCCCAGGCAGGAGGACAGCTGGACCAGTGTGAACTGAGAGCCACAGCAGCAGTGGAAGGTCACCACAATGCTGGAGCCAGAAGGAATCAGGCTGCAGACAGAGTTGAGGAGGATGGAGCTGGAATTCGAGCAGAAAAGGTTTGAAGCCCAGCAACAGAGGGAGTTTGAACAGAGGAAGCTGGAGATGGAGAGGGAGACAGAGAGAGAGAGAGAGAAGTGAGAGCAGCGAGAGTTCTGGATCTTCCAGCTATCCCCGCTGCTTACTGGTAAACCTCGTGATGCACTGGGTCAAATGGACAATCAGGACAGTAATGATTATGGCAACCTTAAAGCTGCATTGCTAAAAAAGTATGACTTGACAGCTGAAGTGTACAGAGTTAAGTTCTGTAAGCTCAGAAGAAGCCCTGGCATGACCTATGAGGAACTAGCCACAGAACAACATCAGTTTTTAAAAAAGTTGATGGGAGGGGTCAAAGCAGACTTTGCAGAGAAAACTGAGAATGTTGTACTTTTGGAGCAATTATTTTGGGTTTGCCCAGCAGAGCTGAAAACCTGGCTAGAGGACCGAGATCCAAAAACAGTGCAGGAGGCTGCTGAACTCTCGGACTGCTATGCCAGGAGCAGGCCTGCTCTGAAAGGGAGTGGGGTGGGTGTGGCAGTGTAGAAAGGGAAACGCATGCCTTCAGGGCAGCTAAAACCCTCACTGCCTCCCCAGAAAGCAGGCAGCCCCAGGTTACAAAGAATGGATTTGCCTCATAAAAGAAATGATGAATGTTGGTTTTGCAAACCACCTGGGCATATTTCAAGACAGTGTCCTAAAAGGCAGAGAGTGCAGAAGTGGTACTGGGAAAGAGGTGTTTTTTTTGTGTATCCCTGAAAGCATGCCAGTAAACCTGAGGGAGCATATACACTCAGTTATTGTGAATGGAGTGCAAATCCATGGGTTGATGGACATGATCACTTACTTTGGTAAAAGGTGATTTGGTTCCGCCTAAACAGCTCATACCTAATCAGTTTGTTGCAGTATGGGGATTTACTGGGGAAGAGAAAACTCTGCCACTTGCTATTGTTCTAGACTGAGATGAGACTCGAGAGACTGTGCAAAAAGTTGCAATGGCAGAAAATCTTGCCCTGGATGTGATTATGGGGAACAATCTCCAAGAGGGGGTGGTGTGTGCAGTTACTCGCAGTCAGATGGCAAAGTTCGTTCATAGTTCCATGGACCTCATAGAAGCCCCTGGGGAAAACACAGGGAGGCTGGTTCCCCAGCTCGTGTTTCCAGACATGGAGAGTAGTGAAAGGGAGGTAGAAATTTCCCAGGTAGCAGTTAACAAAACAGCTACAGAAGGTTACTCTGAGGAGAGAGGGGTAGCCAATTGTCAGAGGATTAGGGATGGCAGTGACCTTGAATGCCCCGACACCAGAGCTATTGACCCCAGTTTAGAGACTGAAGAGAACATGTCCCATGCCTTAGAAATGAGTAAAGATTTTGCAGCTGCTCAGAAAAATTACCCTAGTTTAGAGAGGCTGAGGGCTTGGGCAGAATCTGACAGGACACAGGGAGGTGACGGGAGACACAGAGTGTATTGGGACAATGGACTGCTGTATACGCAGGACATAAGGACAGAGGGAGAGATGATGGGTAGGCAGCGTGTCATTCCCCAGGGGTACCGTGAGCGGTTGCTCAAGATTGCTCATGATATCCCCATGTCTGGACATCTGAGAATCGTGTGCACTATGCAGTAATTGGCCCAGAATTTCTATTGGGCTCACTTCACCCAGCAGGTGAAGGAATATTGCAGGTCTTGTCACTGGTGCCAAGAAATAGGAAAGGCAGATAGTAAATCCCAAGCCACCGTAATTCCCTTGCTCATAGTGGAGGAGCCATTCCAATGGGCAATAATGGATATTGTGCAGCCTGTGAATACCCCCAGCTCTTCCAGGAAGAGGTTTATCCTAACAGTGGTGGATTATGTCCCCCAGTACCCAGACGCAGTCGTCCTATCCTTACTGAGGACAGACAAAGTGGCAGATGCTTTGTTAGGGATTTTCTCCCATGTTGGGTTCCCGAAGGAGGTTATCACCGATCGAGGGGGGTTCCTTTATGTCAGACCTGATGAAGTGTTTGTGAGAGAAGTGTGGGGTGGTGCAGAGACACACGACACCTTATCACCCACAAGCCAATGGGCTTATGGAAAGGTTTAATGGTACCCTAACATCAGTGCTCCAAATGTTTGCTGAAAAACATCAGAGGGACTGAGAGAAATACCTACCCCACCTGTTGTTCGCATACAGGGAGGTGGCCCAAGAGTTGACTGGGTTTTCCCCCTTCGAGCTCTTGTATGGATGCAGGGTGCATGGGCCCCTACACTTAATCCAGGAGGACTGGGAAGGCAAGCATGCCACCCAGGGAACTCCCATAGTGGATTGTGTCCTTAAGTTTAAGGAAAAGATGAAGGAGTTTATGGAAACAGTCCAGAGCAACCTGGCAGCCACCCAGCAGAAGCAAAAGGTATGGTACAACTGCAGAGCCACAGCTCGCTCGTACACTGTGGGTCAGGAGGTCATGGTCCTAATCCCAATCTGGAGGGACAAACTGCAGGCCGAGTGGGTAGGTTCTTACAAAGTAGTCAGACAAGTGAATGACATAAATTACATAGTGGAACTGCCTGACAGGAGACATTTCCAAAGGATATACCACGTCAACATGATGAAGCCATATGCAAATAGGGCTGACATGATATTTGCAGTGTGTCATCCTGGGGAGGGGACGAATGAAAAAGACCCCCTTCTGGACTTGCTGAAAGAAAGCAAGTGGGAGTCCTCTGTGAAGGCAATCAAACTGTCACCCCAGTTGACCACGGACCAGATCCAGGAAGTAAGGGAGGTTTTAGCAGACTTTACCCCTTTGTTTAATGCCAAGCCTCGACTAACCCCCTTAGCAACACAGGATGTAGAGACAGGAATGCAAGCATCCATACGGTGGGCAGCATATCAGGTGTCAAATAGGACATCAGGAGGGAGGTGGAGGAAATGCTGGATTTAGGGGTCATCCAGAAATCTCACAGCCCCTGGGCCTCACCCGTAGTCCTCATTCCCAAGCTGGATGGCTCTACTCGTTTTTGTGTGGACTATCATGGACTCAATGCAGTCACAAAGTCGTACGTCCACCCAATGCCACAGAAGGATGAACTCCTGGACAAGTTGGGAGGGGCAACATACCTTATCACTATTGACCTGATGAAAGGGTATTGGCAGGTGAAGTTAACTGCCAGAGCTAGGGAGAGGTTGGCCTTCATCGCTACTATATGATTATTTGAGTTCAAGGTAATGCCTTTCCGAATGAAGAACGCCCCTACCACCTTCCAAAGGTTGGTGAACCAGGTGTTACATGGTACTGAAGCATACGCCGTGGCGTACCTGGATGATATTGCCATCTTCAGGGACAGCTGGAAGGAACACATGTCCCATCTTAAGGAAGTGTTGGGCAGGATTCAGAGGGCCAGGCTCACAGTGAAAGCTGAAAAGTGCCAGGTGGCCATGACTGAGGTGGCATACCTAGGGCATGTAGTAGGGTGGGGACAGCTCCATCCTTATCAAGCAAAGATTGAGATAATCAAGGCATGGCCCAGACCTGAAACACAGGAGCAGGTTAGGAGTTTTCTAGGAACCGCAGGTACTATAGAAAATTTGTATCAAACTACAGTGCCCTGGCAGCTCCCCTATCTGGCCTGCTAAAGAAAAGAATGCCTAAAAAGGTAAACTGGGAGCCAGCCTGTGAATGAGCCTTTACACGGCTAAAGGAGGCACTGTGCGGTGCTTCTGTGCTAGCCAGTCCAAACTACAGTAAACAATTTGTAGTCAAGATAGATGCCTCAGACATGGGTATTGGGGCAGCACTTAACCAGATTTCAAACCAAGAGAAAGATCACCCAATAGTGTACCTCAGTAAGAAATTACTTCCAGGGAGCAGACTTATTCTACAGTCGAGAAGGAATGCCTTTCAATGGAGTGGGCACTGAAGAAATTAGAGCCATACCTATACGGGTGGCACTTTGAGGTACAAACAGATCATGCCCCCCTGATTTGGCTGGCACAAATGGGTAAAACTAACAGTAGGCTTTTAAGATGGAGTCTTGCCTTGCAGGGTTATGACATGACTGTCACTCACAGGGCATGGGAAGCAAACGCGAACACAGATGGGTTATCTCGACAGAGCAGTGAACTGAATTTGGGGAACTTATCCCATGTCTAGGAATAGATTCCCCCAAGTTCATTCTAGGAGGGAGGAATGTAATGGGATAACCATCTACTACTTATGTGTATAATTTTGATAAATATATGTTTCTTTGAATATCTGCTTATGAGACATGGCTGGGTCAGTAGACCCATTGGGAAGACTAGCTTTTAAAGGGGCCTGATCTTTTGACCTCAAAGCAGTTGCTTGCTGGAACTAAATAGCTGGAGTTCCTTTTCTGTGTTAACACTTATCTGTTCAACTTCTTGAAACTGTTATAAACAAACTCTAGCCAGAACCGATAGGGCTGTGAAGAGCTACCAAATTACCAAAGTTACACATGTGCATAGAAATTATTCGACGCTCAGGTGTAACTTGCCCATTTTTTGGAGGTTTTGCACCAAGTTTTCAACACTGCCTTTTTTGGACCCCTCCTCATGAACAGTGCCAATGTTATTTTGTTCACTTGTCCTGAAAGGTGATTTCGAAGAGCAAATATGCTCTTCTGCGCCACAGGTGTGAAAACACATTTTAGGCAGGTTGTGGAAAATGACAGCTGTACTGTTTGAAGGCGGTGTGCAAAAATGGCAATGCTGAACATCTGGAGTGAAAATATAAAAAACTGGCGAAGTTAGGAGTGTGCATAGGAACTGCGCAATGCACACTCGTAACGCAGTCATTTTTTGGAATTTTTTCACCAAATTTGCAACGTGGGCTTTTTGGGACCTCACCTCATGAACAGTGGCACTGTCATTTCATGAATTGAGCCGAAAGGTGATTCCACGCAGTGACTGCGAAATCACCTTTTGAGACCGAATAACAAAATTACAATGAGTTTTCACGAGCTGGGGTCTCAAGAACCCCATGTTGAAAATTTGAGGAAAAAATTCTAAACAATGGCTGAGATATCAACATAAGTTGAAAACTCCATTGAATGGCATTATAGGAGGCTTATCTTTGATTCTTCAGATTGCGATTTGGCTTTAAAAAGTGCAGACATGTCCTGGTCCAGAGAAGATGACAGCGCCGACCTCCGGAGGTAAGTACGGGGTAGGGGGTGAGGAGGTGGGTGCTCAGTGGGAGGATGGGGATGGGGAGGCAGTACTGCAGCGATTCACGAGGGCCATTTTCTTGTTAACAGGGGAAAAAAAAAGACTGGCGCGATGACGAGGGACTATTTTCTGTTTTACGGAAAAAAAAACATTTGGACACACTCGGGTGGGCTCCCAGTGTGCCATATGACTGGGGGGTGTACATAATGCCAACATGGGTATTGGGCACCCTGATGTCGGTGGCAGTGGATGGGGAGGAGAAAAAACAATTAGGCACACTGGGGTGGGCTCCCTGTGCCACATGAATTTGGGGGGGCACAGAATGCCGTGGAGCTGGCAGTAGCTGACATGGGGATTGGGCAGCCCGATGTCGTTGGGCAAAATTAAAAACATTGGGCACACTGGGGTGGGCTCCCAGTGTGCCACATAAGTTTGGGGGGGCCACAGAATGCTGTGCAGCTGGTGGCAGCAACGCAACTGTGCATGCGTGACACCCATGCATGCGCAGTTGCAGTGAATGGCATTTTGCCATACATGACACCGCCAGAAGAACTGCGCATGTGTGTGAGTCGTGCATGTGCAGTTCATGCTATGGAATGAGGAAGTAATAGCTGAAATAGTGTGGCTGTTATTCCGGAGTGGCCAATGGGGCGGAGGGGTTTAAGCTCCATTGGGATTTCAGAAGGATACTTCCAAAAGTCCAATGGAAGGTTTCATGATAGGCCATTTTTAGATGTACAGAGAGACTGCACAATGGCTGTAGGCTCCACTCACAGCCCTAAAAACAGGTTAACAAGCCACCACTTTGAACCTAGGAAACCGGTCATAAAATATTGCATTTTACGACATCAGGAGGGAAACCAGTTCTGATAGATACCTGTGAAAATTCACACAGCTAAAAGAAGTGTTTTTCAGGATGTTTTCTGAAACATCGAAGAGGAATGCGGTAATATCATGCTTTGATGAAGAGAGACTGTCAGTATAATTTGATATTGCTGTCTTTGCAGATTTCAAGCAAGCAATAAGATGAAACCATTTTGATTACACTTGGTAACGTTAAAAAATAATTACAGGGCTATAAAAGTGACCTCATGCTGTGATATCACAAGGAGGTTGGGACTTTAACTTTGAATATTGCCAAGCTGGCTGAAAGGACTGTGGCTCACTCTTTTTCCAAACTTTGAAAGAACGGACACACTTGTGTTCTGGACTCAAAAGGCACTTCTGTCAAGCTAGGTAACACAGCTCAAAACTGAGTTGGAACTAGCAATTCAGTTACAAGGCATTTTGTTTTGTAATTTCCATTTTCTTTCTGACTGAAAACATTATTGTATATACGTACTGTGTTTTGTATTTATTTACTATTTTTAATTTTAGTAAACTTGTTGGTTTCCTTAATCCTGCCTAAGGCATTTTCTCATTTTGAGTGTAAATGCTGGAACAGTATTGATAATTCTGACATAACTGTTAAAGTGCTTAGTGTGTCACCATATGCAGCCACACGGACAAGGACCTGTGTAAAGATCCAGCCAGGTAAGGAAATACTGTACCTAGGTCTCAATTGAGTCAGAAGGGGATTGTGAACCAGGTTGGTTGTGTGCCCACTGGGTCAAGTATTGCACTGCTTTCCCCAAAGAGGGTGTGATATTTGGACCTGTTACCTGGGCGTACTAGCTAAAAACAGTTCATATTTGAACCCAGGACTTGAGACTGGTAGTTGCTCAGACCCAAAACAAACAGGAGGGTGTCCCTGTTTTTCCCCTGTTCACATATTGCACTTCAAGATTGAGCACTGTGGGAGCAGAGGGCCTGACTTCAGGAGTGCATTTGTGACATTGGCCACTTAGAGGTATGTGCCTATACTAAAAATAGGCTATCCCCACTGCAGCCCACTTAGAGGTATGTGCCTATATTAAATATAGGCTATTCCCCCTTGCTGGTCACTTAGATGTAGACCCTTTCCCTTCCACTGCTTCCTCCCACTCCCTTACTTCTTTCTCACTCACTCCCACTGCCAGTAATCCCCCTTTCTACCCCTTCCTAATCCTCTACACTCGATTCCCTTACCCTATCCACCATAATCTGCTCTCTTCCCCTCTCTCTTTTACTCCTGCCACTACTTTACCTTTTCATCCCCCCAACTCTCTTTCTCACCCTCCTCTACTTACTCTCTCTTCTACCCTTTCCTATATTTGTGATGTTACCTTCTTGTGTGTGCCGGGTACTTCTCACTTCTGATGTTTAACCTGCATTATTATTTGTGATGGTAATGTATATTATTGTACATACTGTGTATTGTTGTACTGTTATTACTGGTAATGTATATTATAGTACATACTGTGTATTGTTGTATTGTTATTACTGTTATGTATATTACTGTACATACTGTTTCTTGTTGTATTGTTATTACTGGTAATGTATATTATTATACGAATGGGCCCAGATATTCAAACTGCGCCCAGAAAGTGTGCAACAGCAGGAGCAAGCGCAAGTCCACTGCGCCCATGCGCAAGAAGCGCAATATTCAAAAACTGCGCAGGCCAAGATGCGCCTACGGCAGACGACTGAATATCGCACCACCTGCACCATAGCGCAACCAGGGATGTGAAGTTGCGCATATCTGATGTGCCATAGCACAACAAGGGATGCTCAGCGGAGCAGTCCAGATGCGCCATAGTGCAACCAGGGATGTCCCGTGGAGCAGGGCAGCAATGCAACAGCACAACCAGGGATGCAGGGGCCCACCACCCATGCCACAGATAGGCAGAGGAGCACACAGCAGAACAGACATCGTCCCCCACGCCCCATGCACTGCACAACCGGGGGAGAGCTGGAATAACCACCGGCCCATGGATACCAGCAACCCACCCACAGCCTGGCCATGGTACCCCAGCACACCCCCTGGCAAGCTGTGACTGGCACACAAGGCTGGCTGACCTCCTCCCCTGTCCAACCCAACCCACCAATGCAGAGCACACCCTGCACCACGATCACCATACACTCTTCCCAGGAGTAGCGCCCAACAGTGCAGGACAGCCTATGCATGCCACCACCCCCACTGTGACAATGCAACCCTGTGCACCACGTAGCCATGCAAGGCAGCCCCACCATGTGCACCCTGCAGTGGGCGGCATCAGACAGCAATGCAACAACAGCATACACAGTGCCACCCTGCACGTCCCCCCCGAGGTACAGCTGAGAGACCGACCATGCATCACCACACGAGGTACCCCACATGCAACAGGGCATGCCCCGGACCCCACCACCAGCGGTACAGCACCCTGCACACCCTCCCAAGGACACATCCCATCCCAGCACTGGCCACAACAACCAGCACAGACACACACAGTTGCATGGAAGCATGCGCCACACAGGATGCAACACAGTGCACAGACAAACAGCCACCCATACCCAAGGGCACACCAACACAGGGACACAGTAGCGGGTCAACCAAACCCCCGGCGTGTGGCCATGGCAGCTGTGTGCACATGGTCAGAACCCCTCCACGGCACAGGTGTGCCAGCAACCCCGTGCAGGCACCACAATGCTGTACGCCACCAGCATGCGGCTGGAGCACAAGTGAAAGACAGTGGAGCACATCCCCTGCAACAGACACAAGGGACAGCATCGAGGTGGGACAACAACAGCGGAGGCAACAGTGCCACCCGAGGAAGACGTGCACCCCACCAGTGACAGGAGGCAACCCAGCATTGTGCTGGGTACAGTGGCAGTCCAGCATGGGCAGCTACCACCGACATGCCAGCAGACTGTGCAGGTCACAGACATGCAAGAGTGGCAGCTGCACAGGCCATGGATGGTCTGACAGGTGCGCCATGGACACAGCGCATGCACCGTGTACCACTGCACACAGTCATCCAGTGCATGGGGAACAACACACAAACCACAGACAGTGACTGAGACCTATGCCCACACCAAACTTGCCTCCCCTATGGACACACACACACACACACACCCCCATGATAGCACCACCCCCGACACCATGCACACCACTGCAGCTGAGCACCATTAGCCCGCTGCAAATCAGAGACCACCACGGTAGGCGTAACTAAACGAATGTATTAGAATTACAATCAAAATGATGTACATATTTACATTATAAATGGGGTGAGGCCACAAACTGGGTGGAGGTGGGTAAGGGGCAGGTGACAAATGGGAGGGAAGGAGAGGTGAGAGTGGGTCCAGGGGGATTGTAGGGTCCATGGGAGGGTCTTCAGTGGAGCCCTGCCTCCGCCTCCTATGGCACCTCCGGTGATGTCGCCTCCTCACGCCATGCCAATCCACCCGCTCCAGAATGGCCAGAGAGGCCCTGGCCACCTGGAGCAGCTCCTGCAGCACCCTCTCTATGCGGACCATCCTCCGTCCACCTAGGACAAGGGAGCAGAGTCAACAGGCGTGAATGCACAGCCCCCTGCAGCCCACCCACTGTGCACGGCATACAGCCATAGGACACACCCCTGTGATGGTGTGCAACCACCCACAGTAATCGTGTCCACGAGACCTGCCCACCCAGGCGCATACAGCCACGCGGACTGCTGCACCTACCCACCGCCCAAGTCCCAAACAGCACCACCGTGTCTGTACAGTGACATGGCTTTGCGGTGCGAAGGCAGTGGCACAACCATGTACCCGGTGCACACATGGACCACCAGTGATGCACTCCCTGACATGCAGTGTCACTGGACAGTGCTGACTATACTATGTGGCGTGCACGGCAGTGGTGTCAATGGATGGTGGCCATGCCTTGCCGCCCGCCCTGCTACACAGCATGCACAGAAAATCCTGGATGTAAGGCACTCACCATCATCAGGCTGGTCCTGGTGCTGAGCCAGTAAGGGTCTTCCTGCATCGGGACGTAACTCCTGCCGCTGCTGCTCTTTCCTTGCACGGCATTGTTCCTCAGGGCCTAGGGTGCGAACATGGAGAGAGGAACATTAGTACAATCCAGTAGCAAAGGCTCCCCACCCCCGGTTGTTTGTGATCCCACACAGCCGAATCATTCATCCAACCCCTATACCACCACCACCACTGCCCACACTGGACGGACCACCCCCCTGTGTGGTGGACACATGCCCACCGCGATACCCGTACGGATGTAACCAGTGTATGGATTGGGCACCTACCTGGCCGTGGAACCGCACCTCTCCTGGCGCATGCCCGTAGGCAGGCAAACCTGTCTGGGTCCCTCTGCTGGAGGTCCCCGTACCAGTGTCTGCACTGCTCCGTGGTTCTCTGGATCCCTGTCGCCTCCTCCAGGGCCACCGCCACGTCCTGCCATATGGCACTCCTGGCCCTGTCCAGGGGTGCCTCACCAAAGAGAGCACCAGCATGGGGCTGAACTAGGGAGACAAGGTTAGCCAGTTCCACTTAGGTCCAGATAGGTGCTCGTCTCCGTGCCATCTTTCCACCTATTCAGATTCAAAATGGCACTCCCTAGCGCATGTCCACCACGTGCAGATGCTGCGCAGTACTGCACTGCCACTCCCCATCATGCTGTCACCAAACAACGCGATAGGGGTGCACCCATGTGGACGCATGGTGCCTAGGGGGCAAAGGTCAGGCACAGGGTCAAGGGTCTCTCGTGCATGGACAGCCACAGCATGATTGGAACCAATGCGTGTAGCGTGATTGGGCGCCTGTGTGCCACCCTCCCATAACAGCCTACAGTGCTGTGGCTCTTGCGCGCCACGGCACCCCAGTGCCACAAGCCCATGTGAACAGCGCAGTAGCGCCAGTGGCACAATGGTGGCCATGCCTTGCATTGCCTCCCATGCATAGCACGTCAGCAGCGTGGCAGGTGCCTGCATCATCACCCCGGGCATGCGTAGTTAGGTGTGTACTGCGCATGTCACAGAACTGTGCCCTTGGCTCAGCACATTCAACACAACTGCGCAAAGCGCAACAGCGCAATATTCAGCCGGCATATACAAATCAGCTAATCATACATTCTATGGCGCAGTCACTGCATTTGCATCCACTTAAAAATGTGCCTCGTCTCATTTTCATGTGTTGCGCAATAAAACTGCAACATTGGGCTGCACTGGCCATAGTCGGTTACTGCAGTCTATTGCGGTGAGTTGCATGCTGTTTGGGAGTGTGGACTGTGGTGTTTGGGACATGCAAGGGACTGCACAGTGACAGGTAACACTTGTCATTCTCACAGAAGGAATAATGACCGATCGTGAGGTCGAGGAAGAGGAACAGAGACGTGGGAGGAAGAGGAGGCCGAACTTCACAAAAGCAGAAACAGATGCTCTGTTTGAGGCCTACCTCGACCAGGAGTCGCTGCTCAGCGGACACCAGGGAACACCACAGGCCCCTGCTGCTGCATGGGAAGAGGTGGCGTGTGCTGTCAACCTGCATGGCAGCCACCAGCGCTCCGTGCAGGAGTGCAAAAAGAAGATGGGCACAGACAGGCGGAGAATTATGAGATGGTGGCTGTTAGGGCAGCACGGGTTCACGAATCGGTGGGGACAATTAAAGGTGCAAACGCCTGACCCTACAAGAAGAGCGAGTTGTGCAGCATGCAGCGTTGCGCCATCGAGGGTGTTCTGGGTGGTGGATTCCAGACGGGTGGTAGCCTGTCACTGCATGGTAGGTCCTGGTCTGTCAATGGGGGGGCAGTGTAGGGCACATACATTAATGCGACTGTTTTTCCCTTACAGCTCCTGAGCATCTACATGGGTCAGCAGTGGTGGGCTTCTCCACTGAGGGTGGTAGCATGGAGATGGAGGAAGGCCCATCCACCTCCACAGGCATATGGGGGTCAGGGCAACAGTGGGCCCGGCTGGACGTCCGGACTGATGTTGGTGGAGCAGGTGCGGAGGAGGCCCTGCCCATGTCCCAGCGTGCCAGCGCCCATGGATGCCAGCATGCTGAGACTCGGGCTGGTGCCACATCCGTCACCAATGATGATGGAGCTAACATCATGGGCAGTGAGATGTGCAGTCCATAGGATGGCCACACAGCAGGTGACATCACAGGCATGGCTGTGGGTGGTACCGCTGTGGAGGCTTGCATGATATCACAGTCCCAGCCTGTGCCTGTCTGCACCAGTGGGGCAGCACTGGTGTGTGTCCAGGACAGTAGGGCTGTTGCGGCCACTGCAGTGGCACCGCTGAACCCTGGAGAGCGGCAGCCGGAGGGGCAGTATCAGCAGTCGGCCAATGGCCATTGGGGTATGGTGTCAGACGGCAGTGTCAGTGCACCACCTGTGCACATGCCCAGGCCTGGCCCTGGTGTGCAGCGCCCACCCTCAAGGGGTGCTGACCATCAGGACCACGAACACCATGAGGGACAGCATGCCGATCTGGCAGATGACCTCTTAGATGAGCACACCCGCACACCCAAGCATCAGTCAACAGCAGATGCGGCTTGTGATGGCGGTGGATGTACTCAGTGCGGCCCTGCGCCAGGCAGAGGAGTGGCAGCAGAGACACCGCCTGCTCCTGGCAGGGATGGACTGGTTGCGGGAGGATGTGACCGCTGCCATTGACAGGTAGACACAGGCGATCACAGCTGTCATGGCCACAATGGGCACACAGTTATTTGCCCATGCGTTGCAGACACCGCGCAGTGCAATGTCCACCCCCCATTCCCGGCATCATGCGACACCCTCCTTGTCGATACCAGGTTCAGCTGTGGGCATCCTGAGCACGCCTGGCGCAGGCATGTTTGGTGTGCTGCAGACCCCTGCGCGAGCATGGTCGCGTTCATGCAGTGGAACCCCTGGGGGACCGTCAGTGCCACCCCATGAGGCCATTGGTCAGCCTGTCACTGCTGGCGGGTCTCTATGGGGCCGCCCACGCAACCGTGGCAGCCATGGCACTGTGGTGCGTGACTGACTTGTCTCCCAGCATAGCTACTGTCTGATGCTGCCCTATGTGCATTGTGTTGTTCATCGTGCAATGCACGGGTGGGGTACCCGGCCCTGCACGCACACACTCGTTCCATCTGCACACCCTCCCGGCTGCTGTCCGCTGTGGCGTGTGCATGATGATGCCTGCGTTGCGCTGTCCACCACTGTGCAATGGTGCCTAGCGGCTCGACACACGACAATGACAGGCAGTGGGCGTGGTGGTCTGTGGACGGTGTGTGGTTAGGTGGTAGTCGGGTCAGGCGTGCCTCCTCACCCTTTGTGCTCTTGTGAGGGGTGTGTGTGTGTGTGTGACCACGCACTACGTGCCAGGACCTTGCTCATCCCTGGCAGTGTGTGGTTCATGTTTGGCCACTTCCCCTAACAGCATGCACCCCTGGTGTTTGTCCATGCATGTTTGTGGGTTGTGCCTTTGCCACTGGTGGTTGCACATGGCCTCATGACTTACCTGGGTTGGCTGAAGTGCTCCTCTGTGATGGTGTCCCGGTGCAGCTGTGCCAGCTGGATCAGTCGGGGGTCCCGTCGCCCAAGGTGGGGGCTGCCCATCACCATCTTCACCAGCGTCCTCATCGTCCCCATCGCTGTCCCTCTCTTTGATCTGTACGACTATCCCACAGTTGTTGGCAATGTTGTGCAGGATGCAACAGGCCAGGAATAGCCAGCAGGCCTTTAAGGGGCTGTACTGTAGGGCACCGCCAGACGTGTCCAGGCAACGGAAACGTGCCTTCAGCATCCCGAACACCCACTCGATGACATTGCGTGTGGTGGCATGTGCCTCATTGTAGCGTTTCTGCGATGGGGTCGTGGGCCGCCGGTATGGTGTGAGCAGCCAGGGACGGAGTGGGTATCCACTGTCACCTGTGTGTATAGGGTGGAGGTTAGTTTGGTGATCAGCGCCGCTCTGCCTTGGGGCCCAGGCCAATACCCATATCACCTCTGACTATGCCCCTCCCAAGCTCTATGTCTTTCCGCGTGGTTTGCATACTCACCCACTAAGTGGCCAGTGGGGATGTCCCCACTCTCGAATCTGTAGCACAGTACTGACTGGTGCCAGATGAAGGCATCATGTGCTCCCCCAGGGTGCGTGGCACAGACATTGATTATGCGCCCCCTGGCATCGCACACCACCTGGCAGTTGATGCTTGCATAGCCCTTCCAATTAATATATGCAGCCCCTTTGGGGGTCAGGTGGTGTGCAGATGGCCACATAGGTGCAGTCTATTGCCCCTAGCATGCCAGGCAAACGTGCTACCCTGTGGAACTCCTGTATGTTTGCTGTGCGCTCCGACGGTGTGCTGGGGAAATGGATGTACTCCGCAGCATGTGGCAGTAGTGCGCAGAGGAATTGGGCAAGGTGTGACGCAGCCGACTGGGTTATGCCTGTGGTGTCCCCTGTTGGTCTCTGGAAGGTACCTGTATGAGCAGGCACATGCAAGCTGTCACTTTTGTTCCACTGACAGAGCATGGTCTCGCCATGTGGGTGCCTGCATCACACACTGCACAGCCTCACAGAGCTGCCTCAGAATTGCCCGGTTCAGGTGGTACCAGCCCATGATCTTGGTATCGTGTACAGCTAAAGCTGTGCGGTTCGGTATCGCCTGTTGAGGCAACCGGACGGGCCCTCCACAGCCGTGCCCCCTGCTGCCTGCCTCTCACCCTCATAACTGCCTCCATCTGGATGGTGGCACTGCCCATGTCCCTGGCTTGTGTCCCCCGCAGCTATTTCTGTGTTCCCCGCTGTCCTGGCTGCTACTTCCTGCACCGAACACCTCTTCCTGTGGTGGCCTCAGTGCTGTGTGGCACTTACCCTTCTGCACTGTGGCTGTGGCTCCCCACACCTTCCCTGTGCCTGTGGGTTCCAGGTGCTCTTTCTCTGTCCTGCCCTGTGTGTGTGTGTTGCCTGTGTGTCTGGCTATGGTTCAGCAACATGTGCCTTCCCTGTAGCGCTCTTTGCGCCTCTCTGTTCCTTTTCATTTTGGCTCATTTCCGCTATCACGCAACTTCCGCTTGCTCCCCTATCACGATGGTACATGTTGTTGAACATCGCACTGTGCCATTTATGCATGGTTCCTCCCCTTCAGTTGCGTGACGCATTCATTATTATTGCGCCTTCGCGAGTGTGATGGGGTGCATCTGCCTCCCGCTGAATATTGCAGAATGGCGCTTATTTTGATTTGCGCTGGCGCAACCCTATTGTGCATGGCGCAACCCTTTTGAATATCTGGGCCACTGTGTATTGTTGTATTGTTATTACTGGTAATGTATATTATTGTGCATACTGTTTCTTGTTGTATTGTTATTACTGATAATGTATATTATTGTACATACTGGGCCCAGATATTCAGACTACGCCAGGCTGTGGGGCAAGTCTGGGAGCAGCGCAACTTGGCTGCACAGGGGTGTTGACAGGATGATATTCAACGGAGCTGCACCATGGCACAGCATCATTGAATATCACACCCTGGCCACCCGCAGTGCGCATGGCGCAGTGGCAATGCGCCAGCTCAAGTGGCCACAGTGGAGCAGGGGGATGCGCGAAGAGTTCCGCGCGCCATGCGCACAAATCCACGACATTAAAAAGTGCACATGCAAAATGGGGCCATAATGCATGAAGGCACAAATGGGGCCATTTGCATGTCATCATGGCCCCATTTGCATGCAGGTGCGCCAATCCCCAGCGACTTGCACCTGGTGCCCTGCCAGGCAGCAGCCGTCGGGGACCGACACCCCCTGCACATCGCGGCAATGTGCCCCCCTGCCCGATCGCAGGCATATGTAGATTTAAATAACGTCCCATATCCATGGTGGTCCAGTGGACTGCTACACACCCCATCACGGGCTTAAGTATATAATAAAGCACGTCCTATATCCCTGGTGGTCCAGTGGACCGCTGTCAGCCCAATCGTGGGCTTAAGTATAAAAGAATTCACGTCCTATATCCCTGGTGGTCCAGTGGACCGCTGTCAGTCCGATCGAGGGCTTAAGTACAGTGCCTTCATAAAGTATTCACCCCCTTGGATTTTGTCACATTTTGTTGTGTTACTACCAGAATTTTTAATGCATTGAAATGATTTTTTTAACCCTTGATTCACACAGCATACTGAACAATTTAAAGGGGCCAAAATATTTGTATTGTGTAACAAAAATTTATGAAAAATTAAAAACTGAAATATCTTGTTTACTTAAGTATTCACCCCCCCCCTGAGTCAATACTTTGTAGAAGAGCCTTTGGCCGCAATTACAGCTTTGAGTCTTCTTGGGTATGTCTGTATCATCTTTCCACATCTGGATTTGGGGATTTTTGGCCATTCTTCCTTGCAGATTTGCTCAAGTTCTGTCAAGTTGGATTGGGAGCGTCAGCGAACCGCAATCTTTAAGTCTTTCCACAGATTCTCAATGGGATTCAAGTCTGAGCTTTGGCTGGGCCATTCAAGGACATTCACCTTCTTGTTCTGAAGCCACTCCAGTGTTGCTTTGGCTGTATGCTTGGGGTCGTTGTCCTGTTGGAACGTAAATCTTCGCCCCAGTCCAAGGTCTACTGCAGACTGATGCAGGTTCTCCTCAAGGATTTGCCTGTATTTGGCTCCATTCATTGTTCCCTCTATCCTGACAAGTGCCCCAGTCCCTGCCGCTGAAAAGCATCCCCATAACATGATGCTGCCACCACCATGCTTCATGGTAGGGATGGTGTTACACGGGTGATGAGCTGTGTTCGGTTTGCGCCAGGCATAGCGCTTTGCATTCAGGCCAAAGAGTTCAATTTTTGTTTCATCAGACCAGAGAATCTTTTGCCACATGGTCTCAGAGTCTGCCACGTGCCTTCTTGCAAACTCCAGGTGTGCTGTTATGTGGCCTTTTCTCAGGAGTGGCTTCCATCTAGCCACTCTCCCATAGAGGCTACATCTGTGAAGTGCTGCAGAGATTGTTGTCCTCTGGACAGGTTCTCCCATCTCAGCCATGGAACTCTGTAGTTCTGTCAGGGTGGTCATTAGGTTCTTGGTCACTTCCCTGACCAAGGTCCTTCTTGCCCGGTTGCTTAGTTTGGGAGGACGGTCTGCTCTAGGAAGAGTCTGGGTGGTTCCGTAATCTTTCCATTTCCTAATGATGGACTGGAATGTGCTCCTGGGGACTTTCAACACCCTAGAAATGTTTTTATACCCCTTCCCAGATCTATGCCTCCTCACAATTCTATCACGGAGTTCTATGGACAGCTCCTTGGTCTTCATGGTAGAGTTTCTGCTCTGACATGCACTGTCAACAGTGGGACCTTATATAGACAGGTGTATTTCCTCTGAAATCATATCAACCATTTGAACTGACCACAGGTGGACTCCATTCAAGTTTTAGAGTGATCTCACAAGGAAATTGGATGCACCTGAGCTCAATTTGGACTGTCACAGCAAAGGGGGTGAATACTTATCAAATCAAGACATTTCAGGTTTTTATTTTAAATTACATGTACAAAAAATTCCAGAAGTTTCATTCCACTTTGACATTATAGAGTAATTTGTGTAGATACATGACAAAAAAATCCCATATAAATGTATTTTAATTTGAGTTTGCAACATCACAAAATGTGACAAAATCCAAGGGGGGTGAATACTTTCTGAAGGCACTGTATATAAGAATTCACGTTCTGTATCCCTGGTGGTCCACTGGACTGCTCGCAGCCTGATCGCAGGCATTTGTATTAGAAAAATAAAGTCCTATATCCCTGGTGGTCCAGCGGTACCAATACCCGCCCACTAAGCCCCACTGCCCTGCTCCCCCCCCGGTCAGCGGCAGGCGGCAGCACCCCACCCGCCTGCCGCCCGCTGACTGACACAGTAGGATTGTACGCCCATTGGTCCACAGCATGAGCCAATGGGCGAAGCAGATCAGTACAGATACAGTCCAGATAGGTGAATGATCCGCTCACATATCTGGAATGGTAGTATGGTACGGGCTGCACGCCCACTGGGTCATGCTGTGGACCAATGGGCGACAGCCCTACTACGGTGTTAGTCGAGGGGCAGGGCGGCAGGAGGGTGGGGTGCTGCCACCCGCCGCTGATGGGGGACGGGGTGGGGCTCACAGTGGGCGGGTGGGAGGGGGTACCACTGACCACCAGGATATTGACTTTATTTTTGAATACAAATGTCCGCGACGGGCTGCGAGCTGTCCACTGGACCACCAGGTATATAGGACGTGAATTTATTTATACTTAAGCCCGCGATCGGGCTGACAGCGGTCCACTGGACCACCAGGGATATAGGACATGAATTTATTTACACTTACATGCAAATTGGCTGACAGCAGTCCACTGGACCACCAGGGATATAGGACGTGAATTTATTTATACTTAAGCCTGCGATCGGGCTGACAGCAGTCCACTGGACCACCAGGGATATAGGACATGAATTTATTTACACTTAAGCATGCAAATGGGCTGACAGCAGTCCACTGGACCACCAGGGATATAGGACGTGAATTTATTTATACTTAAGCCTGCGATCGGGCTGACAGCAGTCCACTGGACCACCAGGGATATAGGACGTGAATTCTTATATACTTAAGCCCGCGATCGGGCTGACAGCGGTCCACTGGACCACCAGGGATATAGGACGTGAATTCTTATATACTTAAGCCCACGATCGGGCTGACAGCGGTCCACTGGACCACCAGGGATATAGGACGTTATTTATTTACACAGATGCCCGTGATCGGGCACGGGGGGGTGCCGCCACGGAGGTGCAGCCGGAGCTCGGATGGCCACCCACAGGTGGCAGCTGCCATGTTGCGCCCTGCAATACGGCAGTTCACCTGTGGGTGGCCAGCTGTTGTACCTTTTTTTTGGCTCACCTGTGTGCAGTGCAAGTAGGGGTTGCATGATTGACTCAGCACATCCCGGCTGAATATCGGGATGTGCGGAGTATGCATGGGCACGCCCCCCTACCTGCGCCCACAAACATTACTGATGCACTCCGGCACATCGGGATTTGTGCCAGGCACAATCCCCGTTTGAATATCACGCCGGGGCGGATCAGTGGGTTGCACATGGTGCAACACTGTTGCGCCATGCGCAACCCTTTTGAATATCCAGGCCACTGTGTATTGTTATATTATTATTATTACTGGTAATGTATATTATTGTACATACTGTGTATTGTTGTATTGTTATTACTGGTAATGTGTATTATTGTACATACTGTGTATTGTTGTATTGTTATTACTGGTAATGTGTATTATTGTACATACTGTGTATTGTTGTATTATAATTAATGGGTCCCCCCTTTTGCCATTGAGAGACCGTGGCATAATTTGCCGTTATAAAGGAGCATTTATAACGGCAAACACATGCTCGGTTCTCCTCCCTCTGCACATGTGCCTACAGCAATGTCTCCCTTCCTGGCACGTGCTGCCTTCTAACTCACAACAGAGCCGTCAAAGAGACACGGCGGTGAGTAAATTTATAAAAAAAACAAAATCTGAACTAGTGTTACAGATGGGGGACTATGAACATTTTTTTTTTTTTTTTTAAATACGAGAAGCCACCGAAAATGAAAATCCGACCAGTGGTAAAATAAAGTGAAGAGTACTTGTAGCCACACCAAAACTGCTGATATTTTATATAATTGCTGTGGCCAAAAAGGGGATACCCAGCAATTATATAAAATAAAATTTGGGGTAGTGTGTTTAAACTCGAAGTTTACACACACCCTCGGGGTTAAATGCTTTGCACAAACCCCTCGAGCTTCGCTCTCTGGGTTTATGTAGCATCTAACTCCTCAGGTGTGTGTAAACTCTCGTTAAACACATCACCCCATACTTTATTCTATATGTTATTACTGGTAATGTGTATTATTGTGCATACTATGTATTGTTGTATTATTATTACTGGTAATGTGTATTATTGTACATACTGTGTATTGTTGTATTGTTATTGCTGGTAATGTGTATTATTGTACATACTGTGAATTGTTGTATTGTTATTACTGGTAATGTATATTATTGTGCATACTGTGTATTGTTGTATTGTTATTACTGGTAATGTATATTATTGCGCATACTGTGTATTGTTGTATTATTACTGGTAATGTATATTATTGTGCATACTGTGTATTGTTGTATTGTTATTACTGGCAATAATGTATATTATTGTGCATACTGTGTATTGTGGTATTGTTATTGCTGGTAATGTGTATTATTGTGCATACTGTGTATTGTTGTATTGTTATTGCTGGTAATGTATATTATTGTACATACTGTGTATTGTTGTATTGTTATTGCTGGTAATGTATATTATTGTACATACTGTGTATTGTTGTATTGTTATTGCTGGTAATGTATATTATTGTACATACCGTGTATTGTTGTATTGTTATTGCTGGTAATGTATATTATTGTACATACCGTGTATTGTTGTATTGTTATTACTGGTAATGTATATTATTGTGCATACTGTTTCTTGTTGTATTGTTATTACTGGTAATGTGTATTATTGTACATATTGACCCGGACATTCAAAGGGGTTGCGCCTGGAACAACGGAGTTGCACCGGCACAACCCTGCATTGCACCCTGGTGGGATATTGAGAAGGCTGCCTGGAGTAGCGCAAATCCCAATGCGCTGGGGTACAAAGTAATCGTATGCACATATTTGGGACTGTCTAGTACAGTATGCCCTGCAAGCCCATTGGTCCACATTGGGGACCAATGGGCTTGCAGCCCATTCTCTACCTGTCATTCAGCAGGCGGCTGGGCAATATGCGAGGCGTGCAGCCACCCGCCGATAATGGGGGCGGGGTGGGCAAGGGGTGGTGAGGGTGGGAGGGGTGCCACTGGATCATCAGGGCATATCTTTATGGCGGATAACTGCGATTGTGGCAACGGGCGGGGGGTCCACTAGCCACCAGGGTCATTCATTGTTACATATATTGGGGAATCGGGTGGGAGAGGGGACCACTAGATCACCAGGGTTGGTCTTTCATTACATTTATCAGGGACCCGGGGACTGGGGGGGACCACTATACCACCAGGGATTATGTGGTTTACAGTTACGCGATCATGGCTACAGGGCAGGGGATGCCCCAGGATCCCCACGGCACACATCGTGCTGTGCAGGGTGCCAGGCACAAGTCACCGGGCTGCCCAGTGCAAGGCATGCAAATGGGGCCATAATGACATGCTGAATATCGCAGGTGATGCACCTAGTGCAACTGCACTTGCGCTGGGGCATCCCCGTGCTCCCTATCTGTGGCTTGTGCTGGCACAGTGCCACTGTGCCATGCGCACTATGTGCACTGACCTTGCCATATGCAATGGTGCTGCGCCATGGCACATCACCATTTAATATCACCTGGCCCTGGCACCGGCGCAACCCAGTTGCGCTGTGCCCAGGCTTGCGCCACTGTCTGGTACAGTCTGAATATCCTGGCCACTGTGTATTGGTGTATTGTTATTACTGGACTTCTACTTGTTTGTACTTATCCCTTACCCCCACCCCAGGACACATCTGGAAATGAGCTTCATGGCTCAGTATGTCTTTCCTGGTAAATCTCTTTTCAATGAATAAATAAGTATAATCGGGCTAAGTTACAGTCAATTACCTTGCTGAGATGACAAAGTGCACAACAAAAAAAGGCACACAAACAAAAATCTGTGCACACAAATGGATATTTTAACATTGAATGCATAGGGGAGGAATCAGGACAGGACAGACATGTGCACATAACCGAAATGTGCACGCATCCGAAAGGCACACAAGTGGAATAGACTGTATGTGCCTGTATTAAAGATAGGCTGTTCCCCCGCTGGACACTCAGAGGTATGTGCCTATACTAAACATAGGCTATTCCCCCTGCTGGCCACTAAGAGGTACTGGTATGTGCCTATATTAAATACAGGCAATCCCCACTGCTGGCCACTTAGAGGCATGTGCCTACACTAAACATAGGCGGTTATTCCTGCTAGACACTCAGAGGTATGTGCCTATACTAAACATAGGCAATTCCTCCGGCTGGCCACTTACAAGTATGTGCCTATACCAGTGTTCATTCTAGAAATTAAATTTGGAGGGTCAAATGACCCACTGGCCACTGAAAAGGTGGGTCATTTGCTGAAAAATGTGGGTCATGCGTCAATTTTACCAAAAAAGTTTTAAACAAGAATGTTTACTTTGGGACTGAATCTGTATTGAAGAATAGCTTTTATCACGTCATAAACTAGCAGGCAAAGCAGTACTCTGTGACTTGTGAAAACTGGCCGGGATATTTAAAGGGGTTGCGCCTGGCACAACAGAGTTGCTCCAGTGCAATCCGCATTGTGCAATGTAATTGTATGCTGCGCAGATGCAGGGGGCGTGCCCATGCATATGTGGCACATCCTGATATTCAGCCTGGGATGTGAGGTGCATATGCCAGCACACCCCTGCATTGCGCCACATAGGGGGGCTCAAAATTGAGCCCGTGAAACAGTGGAACAACTCCCGGCCACCCACAGGCAGGCTGCTATATTGCAAGGTGCAACACAGCAGCCGCCTGCCATGGTGGCCACCCAGAACACCATCATGAAGACCCACATAACTCCTGGTGGTCTAGTGGTACCCTCTCCTTCCTGTGTCCTTATCGGCGGTGAACGCTGATTTATTTTGAGCTATAGGGTACCCCGCCAGTTGCTGCAATCGCCTAAACTCTTTCCTGGTGATCCAGTGGCACCCTCCACCCTCTCACCCACAGAACCCCATGCCCACCCACTTCGTCATCGTGGCGGTGGTGCAACCCGCCCGTGACACCGCCGACCGCCCACCGAATGACAGGTATAGTATGGGCTGTAAGCCCATTGGTCATCAGTGTGTGATTGGCTAGAAGACTGTACTAGACAGACTCAAATATGTGAATGACTTCATTCACATATATGGGACTGTCTAGTACAGTGTGCCCGCAAGCCCATACTGTACCTGTCATTCGCAGGTGGTCGGGCGGCATGTGGGTGGTTGCAGCCACCCGCCGGCGACAGGGGGGATTGGGGTGGGCATGGGGGTTCTGTGTTGGTGGAGGGTGGGGGTGCCACTGGATCACCAGGGAAGTGTTTTACGGAGTGATCATGGCATCGGGCGTGGGGGGGCACCACTAGACTACCAGGGCTTAACTACATCAACGTTTATCGACGACTGGGGACACGGGAGGGTGGGGGGTCCACTAGATTACCAGGGAATTGTTGTACTGTGGTTTTACCACAATTGTGGCTACGAGGGCGGGGATGCCCCGGGACCCCCACTGTGCAGGGCGCCAGGAGCACTTCGCTGGGCTGCCCGGCACAAGGCATGCAAATGGGGCCATAATGACATGTACTTGGCCCCAGTTGGCGCCTGTATAAATTATGGCCTCATTTGCATGCCCTCTGCTGAATATCGTGGGTGATGTTCCATAGCACAACTGCACTTGCGCTGGCGCTCCCCCATGCTCCCTATCTATGGCTTGCACTGGCACAGTCCCACTGCGCCATGTGCAGTATGTGCACCTACCTTGCCATATTTAATGGTGCTGCGCCACGGCGCATCACCGTTGAATATCGCCTGGTCCTGGCACCGGCACAGCCTAGTTGCGCTGCACCAGGCTTGTGCCACTGCCTGGCGCAGTCTGAATATCTGGGCCACTGTGAGTAAGTGCATCGGCATGGGAGGTCTGCAAGACAATAACAAAAGTCTACACAGCAGAGAACAATTCTGGGCACATACTGTAGTAGCCTCACACTGCAAGTACAGAACAACAAAAACATTCTTTGATAATCACAAAAGGCAACACATGATGTAGCCTAAAGTAGACTCATGAATTTAGCTTCATGGAAATTTGAGAAAAGAGATGCAGCCAGTAGGTTTAATAGAATTCACAGGGTGACAAGAGTCCTCCTCTTTTGTTTTGTGAAGGGACAATTTTGCTTTGCAGATTAAGCTAATTAGCATCAGCAGGGAGATACAACAATTAACGTGGCAGGATATGGGTAGCTTTTATAACTATCTGCATTTAACCCTGGTATCAAGGATCAGCAGGGGGAGCTCAGTTATGAGAGACTGTGGAAAACTGATCATTTCACCTCTGCCTGGGCTGCCGGCATAACTGACCTGATTAATTTTTAAGTTATAATGGCAGAGAAATCATTGAGAAAAAAAATAGAAGATAGTACACCATTAGACTTCAAAATAAAGCAAAGAGTCCTGGGGGAGCAGAACTCAGATGAAAAGGACGGGTAGATGGATACCATGAAATTGTATTTTTTTTTTATTATTTTCCAAGTCCATGACCAAGAAGCAGGCATATCAGGTAAATGGGAAATAAAAAATGCTGTGAAAATAATTGACATCTACACTCATTGTGTGATGAGACTCATGCTATTACATTATTAAATTAGACAAAAGCAGATGTGCTGAGAAATCAGTCAGCTACATGCTGGACTAACCTTTGTTTTTTCTCTCCAGATATTGATTGCAGAAAGGAATCAAATTCAGCCTGGCATGGTCCCTCAATTGCAATGGTCAGCAAATCATTGACTCTGGTGGCAGACAGACTATTTCTCTTGCTAGTTTTTAAAATGTTCTGGGCACTGAAGTCCCTTTCACAATCGGCTGTATGGGCTGGGGCAGTTAATGCAGCCAATGTCAAAAGATTTGGGAAGTCTGATTTCTGATACTTGTTAATGAACCCCAAAGGGTTTGCATGTTTCCCTTGGGTACACATCCCTCACTACAAGCGGCTTCAGTAGTTTCCATTCTGCTTTGGTGCAGTCTGCATCCACTAGTGGTGGTGCCACTGTCAGAAATTGTTTGTGTCTCTTCTCTTGACCATAATGATCGAGCAGCACCTAAATCTATTAGTTTCCCCTTGTTTCTAGGTTGTTGCTAGAAAGATTACTGACTGGCCTAAGATCCAGTGCTCCAAAAGCAGGCAGCTTGTTTCTGTCATAACCTGGGACTCTCTCTTTCAAACTGACAATTAATTGGTCAATGAAATGGTCTTTGATTGAAAGGTTTCTGTCTCCCCCATCTGTAGGTGATGGCCCTTAAACACCAGCTTTCCCATCTCATCTTCCTGGATATCCTTATCCACATCACGTAATTACATTTCATCCTTCGTACCTGATTTTATTTTTTCTAAATCAGAGAAGCACTTCTCCAGATTCACTTGGACCATTGAGATGTCCAGATCTGTTTTCTGAAACACTACACTTAGCTGTGTAATCACTGAAAGAGCATTCATGAGCACATAGGTTGTCATTATAAAGTCATATTTTGACATTTTTAAGGCATAACTTTTCGCTCTAGCATCAGTTTCATTGCAAAAAAAAAGTAAGAAGAGAGTCCAGGGTGTACAGTACTGGAGACCACACTTGAAGAGGGACATACAGCTCCTGGAGAGGGTACAGAGGAGGGCAACTAAGATGATACAAGGACTAGGGGATTTGACGTATGAGGACAGACTTGAGGAGCTCTGCCTGTTTTCATTGGAGGAGAGGAGAGACGGGGGGACATGATTGAGGTCTTCAAGTACCTCAAGGGAATAAATAGGGTAAACATGGAGGGGATCTTTAGACTAAAGCAGGAAGGTATCACCAGAGGGCATGGTTTGAAGTTGGAAGGTGGAAGGGTGAGGGGGAAGAGGAGGAGGTTTTTCACTGAGAGGGTGGTGGACCCTTGGAATGCGCTGCCTGGTGAGCTGGTTCAGAGATCCACAGTGGAGGGCTTCAAGAGAGGGTGGGACAGACACAGAAAGAGGATGTACCAGATGATGGCCTGGCCCAGGGGGGTGGGGATGGATGATAGGGGTTTCTGGAACACAAGGCGGGGGAGGGCCTCGGAACCCAACTAGGGATCTGAGGTTCGAGCAGACTCGATACAACGTAAGGCCCAATCTGATGGCAATTAGTATGTTAGTATGATGTACAGTCTCAGCAGCTTTGTAAACTCCTGCCCACCTGACATTATGGATCTCTTTCACTTTTAGAGTTGGTTCTTCCAGCGTTTCTTGCATTTGTTTCAGTTTGTTAACTCTGATGGCTGATCTTTTAAAGCGGTGGAAATACCACTTAGAACCTCCTGATATTCTTTTCAGGTAGGGGACAAAGTCTGCTGCTTGTGAACTACATAGTGCAACAAAAGGACACTCTAAACTAGACAAAAATTCCATTAAACCAGTGTATTTATGCATTGGCACGTTTTCTTTAGCCATCCAATGTACACTTTTCATGGCTACTAGAATAGCTTGTTCTTTTTCAGAAATGGCCTTTCTGAATGCTTGTTGCATGTCTCCCTGCATATTTTCTGCAGCCATCGCATCCTTGTGTTGTGCAGCTTCAGCATGCCTAGTTAAGGCGCTTGTCCTGAAATTGTCAGTGCCAGCAGTCAGTGTATTTTGTTTCTTTCTAGTGATGCACACAGCACAAGTCATGACATTTTTCTCTGAATTATATCTCAACCAACTGTACATGGTGAGCCAGCGGACCTGAAAATTACATTTACTGGCAACAACGGTCTGGGAGGAGGAGGAGGAGGAACTGCATTGTTCACAAGCAGCAGACTCTAAATTAGAGATGTGCAAAATTAGGAAATTTTGTTACATAAAATATTTTGCAAAATTTGCGTGTTTTGCTAATTATTTCGCGGGTATGAAATTCTGCTGGCGAAATGCAAAATTTTGCCCACAAAATGTGAAATTTGACCTGCAGAATGGTGAAATTCAGGCAAAATGTTGCCATTTCGGGCAAAATTAGGCATTTCCCGGCGAAATTCTGTGTTTCGAGGGCAAAATGTTTGCAGTTTTGCACCTGGTGAAAAATTTCACGGAACAGCGGAATTTCATGAAATACTTCCCATGGCAAAATTGCCAATTTTGTGGCAGTTTTGCCAGTGAAATTTAATTTTGCAACATCTCTCCACCAAATCCATTTGTGAGTGGTTTTTACTGTCATGAACAGGAACACTAGTATTTATTTGTTTGTCCACTACAGACAACACAGGTTCCTCTGAGGACTGAACCAACATCTGCTCACACTCACTAGTAGCTGTAGTATTTTCATTAGATGACCCAGATGCAATACAGAGTCTCTTAGGTGCAGGTGAAAAAAAAATGTTTTAATTTGAGCGTGTTGCTTTGCCATGATGCTTTAAGCAATGATGAACTGTCCCTATTTAGATCTCAGAGTCCACACAGTTCTGCCCATCAGAGACTGTTCTTCTTAAATTATTTTCTCTCTTGTATTGGTAAAGTATGTTTCCATTTGTTAATATTTTTTTTTATGCAACACTTTCCCTGCTGGCTGAGAGATTAATGGGAGAGACCACTACACAATCAGATCTTCCACTGACTACTACTTGTACACCCCCCACAAAAAAAATAATTTTTTCTGTACTATGTTATCTTTTGTAAATTCAGTCCTGTAGGCTAAATTCTCAGCCTGCCAAATGTAAGTGGACTCAAACTGCCCCTCGAGGATCTGCACCCACCCCGCACAGATTTTTCTGGATGGAGCACTGTTAATTACTTTCTTCAATTTCTTATGTCACCACTCTATTTGAATTTCCCTACTACCTCAGTGAGGCGCTGCCTAATTAGGTGAGAAAGTCAAATTAATTACAAACTGGCTGCCACACACACAGAGATTTGTCCAGATGGTGTGAGATTACCGCTCTTTAATGGTGTTTCCTGCTTGCATGTCATATGAGGACAGAGGCCCTACGACTCATAGCTTTGCCACTTGCAGTGAGCTCTCTAATACTATAGTCTGCAATGGGCTTGGTTATCCTCATTGGTGCAGACAGCTGGTTCTGTTAAGGAGTGTCATCTCATTTGAAACAGACAAAGGAAAGCTGTAATGTGTTGCTGCTGTATATGGGGTAGCTGTTACAGATGTGTTGTGCAGCACACTCCTGTCTAAGTGCACACACGATTCTCACTATTTAGTGGATAGCATTTGTATGAACGACCTGGCTTTATTACAGCTGCTGCAGGAGCTAGATGAAGTGCGATCGCGGACTGCACCGTATTTAAAGAAATGCGTAGCTGAGCGCTTGTGCTTAGTGAGCGTTCTCTTATTTCTCCTGATCGAGGGAACAGATGAGACAGCGCTTCCTCTCGCCAAGCTCCTGCAGCTGAATTAAAGTTAAGGCACCATTCATACAAAGGATATATGATAAATATTGTTATTCTTGTGGGCACTTACTTACAATGGAGTCTGTGCCATACCTCTCAAGTGCTATGAATTCCGCATAGTGCTATGATTTTCACACTCAAATTTACCCTTGCTCCTCACAAGTTTACCGATATTCCTTATAATGTTAGAGCTATTTCTGGACATGCAAACTATTAAATCATTGAACTAAGCTAATAGAAACATTCCTTATCACTTACTATATGGGGTCTACTATCTGTCAACATAATATTGTTTAAAATAAGAAAGTGCTCCACATTCTGACCCTTTGCTGTGATTTTTGAAAGCCAGTGCTATGATTTTTAGTGCTGAGAGGTTGAGAGGTATGCTCTGTGCTGCATAACACATTGGTAACAGCTACCTTGAAAACCAGGCTGAGAACAACACACTTACAGTCTCCCTGTCTGTTTCAAATGATATTTTAACAGTGACAACTAGCTGTCTGCACCACTGAGGAAATGATACCTAAGCAGCTTGCAATGCACTTGCAGAAGGGTAAGCTGTGGCAAAGCGTTATTTAAAATAATTTTGTGGCCAAATAAAAGAATTGAAGGAGACTGAGATGACCCTTTTGGTGTTAGCTTTTTAAAGGGTGAACACTGACTTGAGTTCTTGGTAATACACAGCATCAGTCTGTGTGTCACACTCCTGAGGGATGTTCTTTACCAATGTTTCTCCTTGTCCAGACTCTGAACATGCCACCAGGGATGAATATTCTTTATTTTCTGGTTGTTGTAACATGCGCGCACTCAGTGCGTGTTCATGCTGTTTAAAGATGCAGGTGCAGCTAAAGACCCATTCAGCACTGTCAGGAGGGGTCAGGCTGGCCATCAAGCATGACACTGGCGCAATCCTATGGCCTGAATTGAACACTGCTATACTAAACATAGGCTAGTCCCCCTGCTGGCCACTTAGAGGAATGTGCCTGTACTAAGCATAGGTTATTACCACTGCTGGACACTGAAAGGTATGTGCCAATACTAATCATAGGCTATTCGCCCTGCTGGACACGCAGAGGTATGTGCCTATATTAAACATAGGCAATTCCCCCTGCTGGAAAGTTAGAGGTATGTGCCATTATTAAACATAGGCAATTCCACCGGCTGGCCACTTAGACGTATGGGTGTATACCAGTGTTCATTCTAGAAATGAAATTTAGTGGGTCAAATGACCCACTGGCCACTGAAAAGGTGGGTCATTTGCTGTAAAATGTGGGTCATGCGTCAATTTTACCCAAAATGTTTTAAACAAGAATTTTTACCTTGGGAATGAATCAGTATTGAAGAATAGCTTTTATTATTGTCATAAACAAGCAGGGAAAGCAGTCAAATCAAATCAAATCTTTATTTATTTATTTATATAGCACCTTTCAGAATCAAGGCGCTGTACACAGCATAAACCACAATATTAAAAACAAACAGCTATATAAATTATTTAAGATCAGTCTAAAAAAGCCAATGAGAAAAAAATACATTTTTTACATAGATTTGAAACTACTGATGGTCAGGCATTCTCTCAACCGATGAGGTAGAGAATTCCACAGGGCTGGTGCTGCAAATGAAAAATCGCGGGCTCCAGATGTTTTTAGGCGAACCCTGGGAATCTCTAGCAATCCTTCATCAATGGATCAGAAAGGATGATTGGGGGAGTAGGGAGTCAGGAGATCTTTCAGGTAGGTGGGTCTCTGTTCATGTAGGGCTTTAAAGGTAAGCAGTACTGTGTGACTTGTGAAGACTGGGGGCTAAGCACTAAAGGGTGGGAAGTACCCGCCTGATGCACATATCCCGCCCGCGTACCTACGCGGCCCTGGACAGGCACAGGGTGCACAGTATGCATGACTGCATGCACCTGTGGGGCGCCTGTCCACGGCCATTCCTCCTTGGTGCGTAGGGTCACATGGAGCAACCGGGGGTGGAGCCACAGACCCAGGAGGGCATCCAATTGAATGCCCCACCCAGGTCCCACAATGGATCCCTTATGTGGCTGGGCACACTGTTGGCTGCACACCCCTGCAAACGATGGATGGCCAGTGACTGTGAACATGTGTGGTGGGCACTGCTGCCAGCCATCCCAAGATGCAGCACCAATGGACCATGTAGGAGGGGATGCTGGTGCCACAGGTGTGTGTGAGGGGGGTATCGCTGGCCAGGGATGGGTGCAACCATGTTGGGGAGTACTGTGCCCCTCCAGGTGCTGTGCAGCTGCCATGTCGAGCTGTGATCAGCATGGGCACTGTGGTGCTGCCCTGGGGTGGGGTGCTCCATTTGGGGGCAGGGGCTGCACCGTGTGTGTGGGGGAGTCTGCTTCTGGGGAATGGAGATGGCCCGCTCTGTGGGGAATGCCCACCTGCCATGGGGATGTTTCCTCAGCTAGTGTGTGTGGGGGAGGCAGGGCATGTAGGGGACTTATGGAAGGGTGCACCCTGGCATACGGGCCACCCTCCTATACTCCCCAGTCTGCTGCACTTCATGGCTTCGTACATGCCGCACAGTGTGCGTACGCCCCTGGCGCATTGCTGTCAGTACAGCCAGGGAATCTAGGGCATTATCGCTTTCACCCTGTTTGTGAATACCATGCAGGGTCCACAGGACCCCCACTGCATGGAATTCATGCATATCTATACCTACGCACCTGGTTTCTACCCAAGTAGGCATAGTGCATACGGCCCACTGTGAGTAAGTGCATCAGCATGGGAGGTCTGCAAGACAATAATAAAAGTCCATACAGCAGAGAACAATTCTGGGCACATACTGTAGTCGCCTCTCACTGCAAGTACAAGCCTTTTAATAAAAACATCCTTTGATAATCAGAAAAGGCGACACATGATGTAGTCTAAAGTAGACTCATGAATTTAGCTTCATGGAGATTTGAGAAAGAGAGATGCAGCTCGTAAGTTTAATAGAATTCACAGGGTGACAAGAGTCCTCCTCTTTTGTTTTGTGAAGGGACAATTTTGCTTTGCAGATTAAGCTAACTAGCATCAGCAGGGAGGCACACCAATTAATGTGACAGGATATGGGTAGCTTTTATAACTATCGGCATTTAACCCTGGTGTCAAGGATCAGCAGGTGGAGCTCAGTTATGAGTCAAACTGTGGAAAACTGATCATTTCACCTCTGCCTGGGCTCCCGCATAACTGACCTGATTCATTTTTAAGTTATAATGGGAGAGAAATAATTAAGAAAAAAAAGAAAAGATAGTACACCATTAGACTTCAAAATAAAGTTAAGAGTCCTGGGGGAGCAGAACTCAGATGGAAAAGACTGGGAGATGGAGAACATGACATTGTATATTTCCTTAACATTTTCCAAGTCTGTGACCAAGAAACAGGCATATCAGGTAAATGGGGAATAAAATATTTTGTGAAAATAATTATTTAAAGTCTACATTCATTGTGTGGTGAGACTCATGCTATTACAGTATTATGTTAGACAAAAGCAGATGCGCTGAGAAATCAGTCAGCTACATGCTAGAATAACCTCCTTTGCTTTTTTCTCTCCAGATATCGATTGCAGAAAGGAAATCAAATTCAGCCGGGCACGGTCCCTCACTTGCAATAGTCAGCAAATCATTGACTCTGGTGGCAGACAGCCTATTTCTCTTGCTAGTTTTTATAATGTTCTTGGCACTGAGGCCCCTTTCACAATCAGCTGTATGAACTGGGGCAGTTAATGTCAATGCAGCCAGTGTCAAAAGATTTGGGAAATGTGATTTGTGATACTTGTTAACGAACCACCAAAAGGTTTGCATGTTATCCTTGGGCACCCCTCATAGAAACATAGAGACATAGATTTTGATGGCAGATAAGGACTGCTTGGTTCTCCTAGTCTGCCCATTTCCCTACCTATTTGGTAAGCTGCAGATCATAGCTAACCAACAGCCTACGTCTTCCTACCCCTTCCCTCCCTCACTACAAGTGGCTTCAGCAGTCAGTTCCTTTCTGCTTGGTGCAATCTGCACCCACTAGTGGTGGTGCCACTGTAAGAAATTGTTTGTGTCTCTTCTCTTGACCATAATGATCAAGCAGCATCTGAATCTATTAATTTCCCCATGTTTCTAGGTCATCTCTGGAAAGACTATTAGCCGGCCTAAGACAAAGTACTCCAAAAGCAGCCAACTTGTTTCTGTCATTACCTGGGACTCTCTCTTTCAAATTGACAATTAATTGGTCAATGAAACGGTCTTTGACTGAAAAGTTTTTGCCTCCCCTCAGTACGTGATGGCCCTTAAACACCCGTCTTCCCATCTCATCTTCCTGGATATCCTTATCCACATCGTGTAGATATATTTTGTCCTTTGTACCTGATTTTATTTTTTTCTAAATCAGAGAAGCACGTCTCCAAACTCACTTGGGAAAGGGAACATTGTTTAACCAGGAGTAGCATAGTAAGCCAAAGCTTGTTTCCAGATGTGACCTGGGAGCACAAGGAAGTTAAGTGGCTTGCTCAGGATCACATAGTATGCACCTGGGCGGCTGTGGGATTCAAACCCAGGTGTCCAGATCTGCAGCTCAGAGCCTTAACCCACTGCACTATACTGGACCTTTGAGATGTCCAGATCTCTTTTCTGAAACGCTACACTTAGCTGGATAATTACTAAAAGTACATCCATCGGCATACAGGTTGTCATTATAAAGTCATAATTTGACATTTTTAAGGCATAACCTTTCTCTCTAGCATCAGTTTCATTGCAAAAAGAAAAGTTAGAAGAGAGCCCAGGGTGTGATGTACAGTCTCGACAGCTTTGTAAACTGCTATCCACCTGACATAATGGATCTCTTTCACTTTTAGAGTTGGTTCTTCCAGCATTTCTTGTATTTGTTTCAGTTTGTCAGCTCTTTTGGCTGATCTTTTAAAGTGGTAGAAAATACCAGTTAGAACCTCCTGGTATTCCTTCAGGTAGGTGACCAAGTCTGCTGCTTGTGAACTACATAGTGCAACCCTATGAGCAACAGAGTGAATGTTCACTAGCACTGGGTTTTCACGTAGCATGTGCCCGGTTACTCCATCCTCTGTCCCTGTCACAACCCTTGTTCCATCACTCCCCAGCCCCATCACTTTTGGCATGCTGATTTTTGTTTGTCATCTAAGAATTTCTTTACTTCGTTATAGATCCCTGCTTCAGTGGCATCAGAGAGTTGTAAGTTTTATAGCAAACGGGTAGATGTGACAAGACTATCAGGATCAAGCACTTTAGCATAGAGAACTGCTCTTTGGCTATAGTGATGTCAGTACTCTCATCACTTATTAAACTGATGTATGGGCGATTTTCTAGTTTTTTAAGTATCTCTTACTAGATTACCAAGGCTATGCTTTCCAGGATGTCATTGGCTGTAGTTTCAGTTGAATAAGATGCATATTTTGCTACACTCAGTTTTTCAACAAAAGGGCAGTCTAAACTATACAAAAATGCCATTAAACAAGTGTATTTATGCATTGGCAAGTTTTCTTTAGCCATCCAATATACGCTTTTCATGGCCGCTAGAACAGCTTGTTGTTTTTCAGAAATAGCCTTTCTGAACACTTGCTGCAAGTCTCCCTGCATACTTTCTGCAACCATAGCATCCTTGTGGTCTGCCGAGTCAGCATGCCTAGTTAGGGTGCTTGCCCTGAAATTGTCAGTCCCAGCAGTCAGTGTGTTTTGTTTCATTCTAGTGATGCACACACCACAAGTCATGACATTTTTCTCTGTATTGTATCTCAACCACCTGTACATGGTGAGCCAGCAGGCCTGAAAATTAACTCTACTAGCTACAATGGTCTGGGAGAAACTGTGCTGTTCACAAGCAGTAGACTCTAAATCCATTTGTGAGTGGCTGGCACTGTCATGAATAGGAACACTAGTATTTCTTTGTTTGTTCACTACAGACAACACAGGTTCCTCTGAGGATTGAACCAGCACCTACTCACATTCACTAATAGCTGTAGTATTTTTGTTAGACGACCCAGATGCAATACAGTCTCTTAGATGCAGGTGTAAAAAAAATGTTTTAATTTGAACTTTTTGCTTCGCCATGGTGATTTAAGCAATGATGAACTGTCCCTATTTAGATCTCAGAGTCTAAATATTTCAATAAAGGATAATTTTCTTCAAATTAACTTTAACTGAAGTTGACTGATGTTATTTGTTGTGATTTATCACTTACTGTACGTAATAAAATTAAAATTAAGTCTACTTCTATGTCTGTGTCTTTTCTTTTTATACAGACAATGTATGAAGACAAACAAAATGTCAGCAGTGACTTTTTAGACTGGACAAGAGAGAGAATCCACTGACAGATTCTGACCCCGACACTTGACTCTTTGCTTTAGTGAACAGTAGAGACTGTCACAGAGCCCCTCCTCAAAACAGTTTCTGCACATCTGCCTCACACACTCTCTAATTCCCTCTGATTATTTATTTTTTCTTTTAAGTAGACACTGACTTGTACAATCTGTGGTCTCAGTGACTTGCCCTCACTGTCTGCTATTTGAACAATACAGACAGTCACAGAGCCCCTCCACAAAATCGTTTCTGCACTTCGGCCTCACGCTCTATTTAATTCCTTTTTTCCTATTTATTTTTCCCTTACTTTTTAAGTCTGACTTTTTCACTTTTTGACTAAAAGCTGCCTGCCAATTAGTTATATGCTAGAGACAGCACCTCCGCACAATTCTGCCCATCATCAGACTGTTCTTCTTAAATTATTTTTACTGTTGTGTTGGTAAAGTATTTTTCTATTTGTTAATATTTTTTTTATGCAACACTTTCCCTGCTGGCTGAGAGATCAATGGCAGAGACCACTACACAATCAGATCTTCCACGGACTACTACTTGTACACCCACACACACAAAAAATCCTTTTTTCTGTAATATGTTATCTTTTGTAAATTCAGCGTTGTAGGTTAAGTGCTCAGCCTACCAAATGTAAGTGGACTGAAACTGCCCTCAGACCCCTCGAAGATCTGCAGCCCCCCCTCCCCTGCACATATTTTCCTGGACAGAGCACTGTTAATTACTTTCTTTAATTTCTTATGTCTCCTCTCTATTTGAATTTCCCAGCTGCCTCAGTCAGGTACTGCCTGATTAGGTGAGAAAGTCCACCAGTCCATACCAGACTATACACTGTTTAGAAAGGATTGGAGAGGGGAAGAGGGGAGGAAGGCTTGCTATATATGTAAAGGAAGGGATTAAAGCTACGGAGGCCCGGGGATCCAGGGAAGAAGCAGAGGCACTGTGGGTCACTCTGGAGTTGGGGAACAAAACAACCACCCATGCTTGAGTAATTTACAGGCCTCTCACACGGGGAGGGGAGGATATAGATCCAGTATTAGTGAAAGCCATCCATAATATGGCAGCCAAAGGGGAAGTACTATAATGGGTGACTTCAACATGCGTGTTGCAGATTGGAATATCCAGTCTGCAAGTACATAAAGGAGCAGGGTCCTCATGTCTGCCATGTATGGGGCAAACCTAAGGCAGCTGGTGATTGAGCCCACCAGGGAGGGGCTGTACTGGACGTAGCGCTGACAACTGGTGACAGAATCATGGATGCTGAGGTGGGCAGTCTCCTTGGTACCCATGACCACAAAACTGTGTGGTTTAGAGTCAACACGTTGGCAGAAGAAAGTCATTCAAAGACTAAGTTCATAGATTTCCAGAAAACCAACTTCATGGAGATGAGGGAACAGCTCAAAATTGCCCTGGCAGCAGAAGATACGGGGGGAGGGGGGTAGAAGAACAATGGCTTAGGCTCAAGAGATCCATAGCAGGAATGACAAGTCAATGTGTCAGATTGCTTAGCAAAAGAATGAGGCAGCCACTGTGGTTCTCTAAGTCAGTAGCTGAGAAAGTGTGAGGGAAAGTAAGGCATTCAGGAAATACAAAGAGACACTGAAACAAGACAGATTGAAATATCTGGAGAAGCAGAGAGAGAAGCTGGGAAAGCTGTCAGAGGGGCTAAGGCAAGAATAGAGGAAGGAATAGCACAGGCTATTAAGAAGGGGGACAAGACCATCTACCATTATATTAGCGAGAGGAGGAAGACCAGAAATGGTACTGTTAGGTTAGAGAAGGAAGAGGGTGGGTGGGGGGAGGATGACCATGAAAAAACTGAGATGCTGAACAAATATTTTTGCTCAGTATTTATCAAGAAAGAGGCAGGGGAATGGCCAAGACTCATGAGAAAAGATGTACATGGGGGAAAGTTGGACACCAGCCCGTTTACAGGGGATAGAGTCTTGGAGGAACTAGTAAATGTAAAGACAGACAAGGCAATGGGACCAGACGGGATTCAACCTAGAGTGTTAAAGAAACTCAGAGAAGTCCTAGCAGATCTTCTGACAACCCTCTTCAATCAATCACTAGAGGCAGGGGAGGTACCTGGGGACTACAGGAGGGCAGAAGTGGCCCCCTGCACAAGACTGGAAGTAGGGAGGAGGCAGGCAATTACAGACCTGTAAACCTGACCTCAGTGGTGGGGAAACTGATGGAGTCCCTGCTTAAGAAAAGGGTAGCGAAGGTCTGGAGCCAAGTGGTGCAAAAGACACAAGGCAGCATAGATTCACTAAGGGTAGGTCCTGTCAGACTTATCTTATCGATTTCTTTGACTGGGTGACAAGGGTGGTGGATCAGGGTGGGGCAGTGAATGTGGCCTACCTAGATTTCAGTAAAGCCTTCTACTCCATTCTTTATAGAAAGTTGCTTAACAAATTGGGGAATCTGGGTGTGGGCTCTAAAGTGGTAAAATTGGTTGGAAACTGGCTAAAAGGCAGGACCCAGAGGGTGGTAGTAAATGGCATAAAATCAAAAGAGGGGGAGGTGACCAGTGGGGTTTCACAGGGATCGGTGCTGGGTCCAGTTCTATTCAATGTCTTCATAAGGGACATTGCAGAGGAACTGGAGGGGAAAGTATGCCTGTTCGCAGATGACACCAAGATCTATAACAGAGCCAACACACAAGAGGGGCTAGATAAAATGAGAAATGACCTAAGAATTCCTGAGGAATGGTCAAGGGTTTGGCAGTTTAGTTTCAGTTCTAAGAAGTGCAAGATAATGCACCTAGGACACAGAAACCCAAGAGAGGAATACAGGATGGGAGCAGGTTCTAGCCACCACAAATCAGCAGAGACCTGGGAGTTATCATATCTAATGACCTGAAGTCAGCCAAACAATGCAAAAAAGCAATGGGGAAGGCAAACAGAATGCTGGGGTGCATAGGAAGGGTCATAACCAGTAGAAGGAGTGAGTGATGATGCCACTGTATAGATCACTGGTGAGGCCTCATTTGGAATACTGGGTCCAATTCTGGAGACTGCATCTCAGGAAAGACATAGACAGAATGGAAGCAGTCCAGAGAAAAGCAACAAAAATGATACATGGACTGCACCACAAGCCTTATGAGGAAAGACTCAAGGAACTTAACATCTGTTCACTGGAAGAGAGAAGGGAGAGAGGGGATATGATAAAGACTTTCAAATACCTTACAGAAATAAACAGGGTACAGGAGGGGAGCATATTTCAGAGGAGAACATGCACAAGGACAAGGGGATATAACATGAGGCTGGAGGGAGGGAGGCTTAGGGGGAATGCTAGGAAATATTTTTTCACAGAGAGGGTGGTGAATCAGTGGAACGGCCTACCAGTGGAGGTGGTGGAAACGAAAGCAGTACAGGGATTCAGAAGTGCATGGGATAAGCATAAAGGCACCCTGTTGTACAGCGGAGCAGGAGAAAGGCAGTCCAGATAAGAGTGGGGATTGCCAAACCAGGTGGGCTGTATGGTCTTTACCTGCCGACAGATTCTATATTTCTATAATTACAAACTGGCTGTCACACACACACATACACACACACACAGATCTGTCCAGACGCTGTGAGATTACTTCTTGCATTCAAATTACTTTAATTGCTCTTAATGGTCTTTCCTACTTGCATATCCGATGAGGACAGAGCCACTTCCTCCCACAGCTCTGCCACTTGCAGTGACTTCCTCCCTCCCTCTCAGTTTCAGTTATTATTTTAAATACTTTTTTTCCTGCTTGAACTAAGTTACAGTGCTGCTGCCTCACATATTTACTGCCTGTAAATATGTTAATAGTAGTTATAATTCAATGTGATGAAGATCCCACAATGATTTCGGTCAAATAGTACAAATGCTGCTCACTTGGAGAAATGAACTATGCAATTAAGAGTTCAGAGAAACTACGTGGTCTATACTAGGTGATCTGTACCATGTGATGTGTCTCTGTGCACATCAAATGGTACAGATCGAAAGCATCCACCCCTTGCATCCACAATTAGCCATTCTGTTTCTCAATAGTAAGAAAGCCCACCCCCAATAGCTGTAATGCTACTACAGACATCCTAAGAACTGCCAGTCAAGATTCTCAGAGATCTTCTCTCTTGTTTTCACCCTAAGAAATAAAAAGATAAAACCCAAAGGTTAAGGGTTTGTCTTGATCTCCTTGTGTTAGAGCTGGAAAATAACTTAAAAAAAATGCATGCCGTCTGTCCACTACTGTAGTCTGCAATGGGCTGGGTTCTCCTCATTGGTGCAGACAGCGGGTTCTGTTAAGGAACGTCATCTCATTTGAAACAGACAAAGGAAAGCTGTAATGTGTTGCTGGTGTATATGGGGTAGCTGTTACAGATGTGTTATGTAGCGCACTCCTAAGTACACACACGATTCTCACTATTTAGTAGATAGCATTTGTATGAACGACCTGACTTTATTACAGCTGCTGCAGGAGCTAGATGAAGCGCGATCGCTGACAGCACAGTATTTAAAGAAATGCATAGCTGAGCGCTTGTGCTTAGTGAGACTTATCTCCTATTTCTGCCGATCGAGTGAACAGATGAGGCAGTGCTTCCTCTTACCGAGCTCCTGTAGCTGAAGCCAGCAATAAGACATGATGAGGTGTGGGTTATGGCCTGATAAAACATGCCCCAGGTGCGTTATGAGTCATGAGGCACTTGCGCCGAGTGTCTTTAGCACCTGGGGAAGTGCTCTTATCAGGCCATAACCCACACCTCAATGTGTATTATTGAGCTTATAAAAATGGGTCCCCAAGTAATTATTAACAGGAAAAAAAAATCAAACATGAAAAAAGATCAGAAATATTAAAAAAGAGGTTTTAATAAGTGAAATACCAAAAAATAGTCCCCATTTTAATGTCTTTTCAAAACTGTTTATCAGCAGTATAGGACTCCTTATGCATTTCTGTGCAGTGTTGCCTTTAGTATGGCACCATCTAGTCCATGTTTTTATTTAAGTGAAGACTGAAATGTACTATTTAGTTCAAATCCCCCCAGTAGCCGTTTGATTTACAGTGACCATTACTTTGAGTGAGAGCGAGCGTGTCTCACTGCAGCCACCGTAGTTAGCGGTTTTCTCATAGCGCTTCCTGGATTGCGTTTGTAACGGCGGTTGGTCTGTACAAGAGGATTTAAAAAACACTTTTTTTTGTAGTTCCGATAATCATGGTGGTGGAGAAGCAGAGTCTGAGTTTATTTTATAACTGCTGGACGACAGGGGCTAAACTCATAGTTCAAAGGGGCGATACTGTGTTCGGTTTCATTGACAGTGGGAAACAACATGAAGGAAAAGAGGTGAGTTTAGTACAATAAAAAAAATGTTTAGGGATTTAGAGAGATGTTTTGTGAGCCTGTGTGTGTTGGGGGCTTGGATGGCAGTTCCGAGGTTGCGCCACTTCAGCTGTTGTTCCATGCGATACGAAGAGGAGACCGGTGCCATGGATTGATATTCCCTGTACTGTGTCATCTTTTCTACAAGTAGTGCGCGTTGTAAGGATATGTCCTGATAAGGACACGGCTGGAAAGAGATTCCAGCCAATTAGCATTGACAATTTTTTTTGCCCATTTTATAATTAAAGTTAAGGCACCGTTCATACAAAGGATATCTGTTAAATATTGTGACTCGTGTGGGCACTTACTTACAATGGAGTCTGTGCTGCATACCACATCGGTAACACCTACCTTAAACACCAGGCTGAGCACAAGACACTTAGAGTCTCCCTGTCTATTTCAAATGATATTTTAGCAGTGACGACTAGCTGGCTGCACCACTGAGTAGATGATAGCTGAGCAGCTTGCAGTGCACTTGCAGACGGGTAAGTTGTGGCAAAGTATTATTTAAAATAATTTTGTGGCCAGATAAAAGAATTGAAGGAGATCGAGACAATCCTTTTGGTGTTAGCTTTTTAAAGGGTGAACACTGACTTGGGTTCTTGGCAGTTAACCACAATACACAGCATCAGTCTGTGTGTCACGTCCCTTAGGAGTGTTCTTTACCAACATTTCTCCTTGTCCTGACTCTAAACACGCCCCTGGGGATGAACGCTCTTTATTTCTGGTTGTTATAATGCATGTGTGTTCCACGCGCATTCATGCTGCTTAAATATGCAGGTGTGGCTGAAGTCCCATTCAGCACTGTCAGGAGGAGGTCAGGCTGGACGTCAGGTGCACCATCGGTGTGATCCCACAGCCTGGAATGAACACTGCTATACTAAACATGGGCTATTCCCCCTGATGGCTATTAAAAGGTATGTGCCTATATTAAGTTATTCCCCCTGCTGGCCAGTTAGAGGTATGTGCCTATACTAAACATAGGCTATTCTCGTTACTGGTCATTTAGAGTTATGTGCCTATACTAAACATAGGCTATTCCCCCTGCTGGCCATGTAGAGGTACGTGCCTATATTAAACATAGACTATTCCCCCTGCTGGCCACTTAGAGGTATGTGCTTATATTAAACATAGGCTATTGCCCCTGCTGGCCACTTAAACATCTGTGCCTTTATTAACAAGCATTTGTCAATGCCGAATGTTGTCATGCTGGCATTGGCAGTGGCAGTGGTGGAGCTAGAGACGCATAGCGCTGTGATTTTGTGAATGTGTCCCAAAAGGTGATTTTCCACAGCAAGCACGCCATTGTGCGCCACACCTGAAGAAACGTATTTTGGGCAGGCTGTGAGAAATGGCAGCTTGACTGTTGATAAGGAGGTGTGCACAAATGCCAATGGTGAAAATGTGGCATGAAAATTTTGCAGATTTACGAAGTTACAAGGGTGCATGGAAACTGCGCAATGCACGCTTGCAACACAGTCATTTTATAGACTTTCGGCACCAAATTTTCAACATAGGCATTTTAGGACCTCTGCACATGAACAGTGTCACTGTCATTTCCTCAAGCTGTCCCGAAAACTGATTTCACACAGCGGCTGTGCAATTCTGCGCCGGACGTGCAAAAACACATTTCAGCCAGCTATACTGTTCATAAGGAGGTATAGAAAAATGCCAATGATGAACAGCTGGAGTGAAACTATTACAAATTCACAAAGTCACAAGCATGCGTGCAAACTGCACAACGCACGCTCGTAAAGCACTCATTTTATAGATTTTTGTCCCCAAATTTTCAACATAGGCATTTTAGGACATCTGCTAATGAACAGTGTTACTGTCATTTTAATAATGTGTCTCGAACACAGACTTTCCACAGCGACTACGCTATTCTGCGCCGGAACTGCAAAAACAGATTTTGGTCAGGATGTGAAAAATTACAGCTGTACTGTTCATTAGGAGGTGCAGAACAATGTCACTGTTGAAAATCTGGAGTGAAAATATTATAAGTTCGCGAACTTATGAGCGTGCATGCAAACTGCGCAAAACACGCTCGTAACACAGTCATTTTAAGGAGTATTGTCACCAATTTTCAACACAGGCATTTTAGGACCTCTGCTCATGAACAGTATCACTGTCATTTTTGTAATGTGTCCCGAACACTGATTTCCCATAGCGATCGCGCTTATTCTGCGCCGAAATGCTAAAACATTTTGGCCAGGATGTGAAAAATGACAGCTGCACGTCTACAAGAAGGTGTGGTAAAATAGCAATGTTGAGAATCTGGCATGAAAATATTGCGAATTCGCTAACTTATGAGCGTGCGTAGCAACTGCACAATGCACACTCGTAAAACAGTCATTTTTTGGATTTTTCCCACCAAATTTGCAACATAGGCTTTTTGAGAGCCCCCCTCAAGAACAGTAGCACTGTCATTTCATTACTCAGTCCTGAAAGGTGATTCCATGCAGTGACTGCAAAATCACCTTCCGGGACCAAATAACGCCATGACAGTGACAGAATTCATGAGGAGAGGTCCCAAAAACCCATGTTGAAAATTTGGTGCAAAATTCCCAAAAATGTCTGAGATATGCACCAAAGTTGAAAAACCCTATTTATTCCATTATACAGCTTACGGCATTACTTCAGTTCGCAGTCGGCTTTGAAGAGTGCAGGCGTGTTCGCGGTCCACGAAGATCGCTGTACCGGATCATGGAGATAAGGTATGGGGTGACGGGAGGAGTGCGTATAGGGTGGGTGTGGGTGGGGCCATGAGACTACGAGGGACATTTTTCGTTTACTGGTAAAAAACAAAAAATAAACATCACGGGACAGTTTTTTTTTTTTTTTTTTAGAGTTTGGCAGGCTGGGGTGGGCTCCCAGCATGCCACCTAACTGTTTGGGGGTTCTGTAGCCAGAGAGTTGGGCACCCTCGTTGGCACACAACCAGGGAGGGTTGAATTTATGCAGCGGGATTGGGCACCCATCGGTACACAAAGAAAGTGGGGGATAGAGGCTGAGGGCATTGGGCACCTCGGCATTTAACAATGGGTGGGGTTCGTTATGCCGACAGGGAGTGGACTCCCCATCGGCACACAAGGAAAGTGGGGGTAAGAGCCGAGTTGGTACCCCTCAGCACACATAACAAATAAGAGTGCTTTATGCCAATGGGGAGTGGGTTCCCCCGTCGGCACATATTGTACATAGGGGGCAGGGTAAACCGACATGGGATTGGGCACCCCCAAAGTCAGCAGTTTGTCCATGCTCATAATGTCGGCGAGCAAGTCCAAGGAAGGACCGCTGCGTATGACGAGCTTTGCTCAGATTGCAGCGGACCTTTTCTTAGATGTGCTCGCCACATTAGTATGCATGGTGTGGTGCCGGCATGCAGGCTGATTGGGAAATGAGGGACGCACCTACTGATGCGTGCCCTGTATTTGCCCAACAGCGGCCGCCCTCCAAATCCCCACTGCGCAAGATGTTGGCTGCGCAAGCACACCAACATAAAAATAGGTTATTCTACCTTCGGCCACTTAGAGGTATGTGCCTATGTTAAACATAGGATATTCCCTTTACTGGCCACTTAGAGATATGTGCCTATGTTAAACATAAGCTATTCTCCCTGCTGCCACATAGAGGTAAGTGCTTACATTAAACATAGGCTATTCCCCCGTTGGCCACTTAGAGGTACTGTATGTGTCTATACAAAACAGAAGCCATTCCCCTTGTTGGACACTCAGAGGCATGTGCCATTATTAAACACAGGTTATTCCCCCTGCTGGCCACTCAAAGGTATGTGTTTGTATTAAACATAGGCTATTCCCTCGGCTGGCCACTTAGAAGTATGTGTCTATTAAAAACATAGGCTATTCCACCTGTTGGTCACTTAGAGGTATGTGCTTATAGTAAACATAAGCTATTCCCTCGGCTGGCCACTTAGAGGTATGTCCCCGATTATAAACATAGGCTATTCCGCCTGTTGGTCACTTAGAGGTATGTGCCTAAATTAAACGGTGCTGTTCACTTTGCTGGCCACTTATGTGCTGATACTAAACAAAGGCTATTCTCCCTGCTGGCCACTTAGATATATCTGTGTGACAGATGTTGACTATAACCCCCCTCCCCTCCCCCCCCAGTGATAATGGACTATTGGACCCTTTCCTATGTCCTTCTTTTTTTCTACCTCCTGTATAAAACTTCTGTTGCAACAGTACCTCTTAAAAATCTATATTTCTGTTCTGTTCTACTGTTAAAGGTAGGCCACCTAGGATAGTACTTTACTATCTTCAGTAATTTCTGAGTGCATCTTTTACAAATTGTTCCCATTTTTTTTGTCCTTTAGTCCCATATTAAATATTGAGAATAAAATAGCACCTTAGAAGTTGTGCTTGGCAGTTCAACTGAGTAAAATGATTTATGCCTTCGGGGCATATAAAAGAAAGGTATAGGTCCCATAAGGATAAAGGGGACTAGAATAAGAAAAGATGCTGATACCATGGAACGGCAGTATGTAAAAAGGATCCTTGAATTCCATATTGTTTGTTTGTGATGCTGCAGAGGATACAGAAAAGGTACCCTGTATATATAGTTGTGAGGTGTGGGATTTAAAAGGAGGACTCTCACCAGAAGTTGAAGCCACAAAAAAAAAATTCAAGTTCATTGTAGCAGAAAAACTTCTCCGCAGACTTAATGTAACTTAACCAAAAACAAAACAAAAAAAAAATAACAAATGAACACTAGGAGACACTAGTGTACCACTGAGGACAGAGTACTTCTGCACCTCACCAAGCTATCTATCCAAATGGGAAGGGGTATGCCTTATATAGCTGCAGAATCATGTGACAGACATAATCCCTCCCCTTTTACATTAACTTTTTAACAGAAATAACTAATTTTTTAAACAGTATATACATAAATTCTTGTACACAACATTGAATAGCATTATACATCTTCAGTAAGCAAAACTAATGCAGCAGGAACAAAATACTGGAAAGGGTTACAGCATAGGCTCCGCCTTCACTGGGCTGTCCCTTTAAATATAGCAGAGAAATGGCCGGTCAGTACTATAGTACAAGTATAGGAACATATGAGCCGAGCTGCATTTTGTATACAGGTATGAAAATAAAACCCTTAGATAAGGCTTCTCAATCTTCTAAGTGTTATTTCGAATTTTATTTGAGCCAAAACATAAGTCTGACTAACATAGATTTCGTTTTGTTGAATAATTCAAGGATTTACCTTGTTTTATGCTTAGCGTGGCGTTTCATGTATCCTTTTTACCAAGCTACACACTTTGGTTTTAAAGTGAAACGCTACAGCAGCTACAACGATACCGTTTAACTAAGCAAGTACTGTACAGAAGAGTGGTTTGTTTTAAAACCTAACATACGGACAGCGTAACATTATTTGCATTCCTTTTATTATAGAATGGTTGGAGGATACTTTTGTGACTGGGGGGGGGGCCTGTACTTAATAGAGACACGAGTGCTTTGCTCATTATCTGTCTCTTTGCTTTTATTTGACTTTCATTCCACTTTACTAAATATAACATATAAACGTTTCAGGGAGGTAATACCATTCCATTGAATTTAGAAAGTAACATCGAGAGAAAAATAAACCCGGAAGTGTTCGGTCATTTTATTTAGACCTTCAATCACAGAGGCGGCTCGCACTTTCACAGAGCTTCATTTTAAGAGGGGCAGTCGAGCAGTCTTACCAGAGCATTCACTCCAAAATAAAAAAAAAATAAAACCAAGCAGACGGCTGAGGTTAGCGGGACAACACAAAAAAAAAAACAGAACTAAAGGGCAGAGCTCGGGCCGTGCTTCCAAGTCTGTAGACGAAAAGAAACGCCCACGCACTATAACACCATATGTATCGCTAAAACAAGTGTCAGCACAATTACCTAAATACACAGGCAAGGATACTACTTTACAAACTACTTCGCTCTCATATTTAATAACTAAAATGGAGCATGCTTAAAGACACAGGGCTGGAAAAACCTGGGATTGAATGCTAAGATGTTATAATAAACCAGACAAAGAATATTAAAGGGATAGGAAGAAAAATATATAGGTGGCCTGCCTATATATGTTGAGATTTACAGGAGGAAACGAGGGAGTATAAGAAAAAGATAAAGGCTGTTGCAACAGACTTAAAAAAAAAAAAATTAAGGTCTGATATAATATGCCATCTATCACAATAGTGTAATAGTTATGCTTTAAAATTGTGCTTCATTTAAGGGAATTAATAATGAAAACCTATATGAAAAGAAGATGGAATTGGCCTTGGTGGTGGCCTTGCCTGTATAAGAGGCTGTGGTTTTGGTGCCGCTCAACAATGGATTAAACTATAAATCTCGGGACAAGATGATTCTGAAATATGCAGCCCCCCGAGACAAAAGAAAAAGAAATGCATTTTAAATGTGCTCAGTTCACACTGTAAAAGTGAACAGAGCAAAACTAAAAGAAGGAAAGGCACACTGTCATGTCTAAACCTAGACCCCCTTGAAGCTTTGGGGCAAGCTCTCACAGCAGCTTCAGGCATGGCGGCTTTTGACAATTTCAGCCACTCACCCGAAAAGAGAAAACACAAATAACTTTCACTTTAACGCGGGGTTCGTGCTGTAGGCGAACTAGGCAAATCCCAGTGTTAGTTCTTTACTGTGAAAAGGAGCTACTACTAGGAGTAGAGTAGAGAGGTAGTAGGTTCCTGGAATCACCAAGCATTTTCACAAATAAAAAATAAGATAGAGGAGTCCGTGGCTGAGGAGGAATTTAACAATTTCAGCTGCCAGTACTAGCGCTACTAGCATTTCCTGAGCATTCTTTACAGGTAAATCCTGGCATAAAGGACATGAGCACAATCAAAACAAACCCTTTAGCAGCAAAGAGGGGTTGTGCTTGGCTATTAGCAGTGCTACAGTACTTTAAAGATCATGTGCAATGGTTTTTACATGTTTTTAATAAAAGCTTAAAAAGTTGCAGTTCAAGTCCCTGTGTCATGATTATAGTGTTTACTGAAAATTTCACACTGTTTGATTTTGTGGTTTTCTTTAAATCAGCATTTGTTAACTTGCTCTGCAGTGGCTGAAAACAGTGGAGTTATTTCTGTCCTCTCAGTCAAACTTAAGAGTGCAATGACATCATTTTGGAGTAGCTTGCTGTTTCAGATTCCCAATCAGAGCAGCACTCTGTAGAATTTATGGTCTGCTGAGCTCTCCAGGTTTCTTACAACCCCAGTCTCTGGTTTGTGTTTAGATAGATCAGCTTAAAATATATAATTCTCTTCCTTTAAAAAGCTGTTCATTTTAGTTTCAATGCTGAATTGAAGTAGTGGAAATCTTTTCTGTGAGAAATCAGCATGTCTGTATCCAGTGCTCCCATATTGATTTGGCATTTTCCCGTAACTCCAGGGTGATATTCCTGTGTTTTCCTGTAGATTACATTATTTCCTATGGAAGCAGAATTGCCCTGTTTTCCTGTATAACCAATGCAAGTCTATGGGAAGAGTTTTCCTGTAGATGCCTCCGAATCCCTGTAAAATACAGGAATCCCTGTAGATATGGGAGCCCTGCTGTATCACAGCTCTGTTCTTTCTAATCAAACCTCAATTTGTTTTCTAACTATGTAACACAGGGCTGTTTAATGAATATAAAATAAATCTAAATTTTGTTCATTCACAGAAATTTTGTTTTTGACGTAGCCTTCATAAATATAATCATTTAAGAACATTTTTTTCATGTCAGATTAACAAACAGGTGCTTGTCACATTCTGCTACAGTATTTCAAGCACATGTCCGGTCAGAACTCACAAATTTCAGTTCTTTGGTGGTTTCTGTGTGAAAATACATCATGTATGTGTATAACTAAAAACACTATGTGGCTTCCGATGCACCATGTCTCTGCCCCACAGTTGAGGCAGCTGCAGTCTACTGCCACTAGTCCCCTGCTCCACAAGCCCCCTGTCTTCTGCTCCACATTCGAGGCTGCTGCACCCTGCTGCCCACTGTCTTCTCCCACACAGTCAGGGATTGTGCACCCTGCTGCCTCCATCTCTTGCCTAAAGAATCAGGACTACTGCACCCTCCCACCCTGCTGCCCTCTCTCCCCCACCCTCACAGTTAGGGATGCTGCACCTGTTGCTCCGTTCCTGTCTCTACAGTCAGGGTTGCAGTGCTGTGCTAAGCCCTAGAGTGCCAGATTCCTTGCCTCCACAGCTGGGGCTGCTGTACCATGCTGCCCTAACACCAGAGGTGGGGCCTTTAATGCACCCTGCTACCCACTTCCATTGCCCCAAATGGTCAGGGCACCATGCTGTCTTCTATCCCGTCTCCACTGACAGGGCTGCTGCACCCTGCTCCTTTCTACACAGTTGGGGTTGCTGTGGCCTGCTGTACCCTAGAGTCCCATTCCTCTGCAGTTAGGGCTGCTGCACCATGATGCCACTTACCACAAGATTCAGGGCATTTGCTGCACCCTGTTGCATGCCTCCACAGTTGAGGAGGTTGCACCCTGCTGTCCCCCCCTACCACCAGAGTCAAATCTTTTGCTACACCCTGCTTCCCACATCCCTTGTCCCAAACAGGCATGACTGCTGCACCCTGTCCCACAGTTTGGGCTGCTGTATCCTGTTGCCACCCTTATCTCCTGCCTGAACATTCAGGGCTGCTGCACCGTGCTGCCCTCTGTCCCCACACCCACAGTCAGGGCTATGGCACCCTGTTGCCCCCTGTTCCTATCTCCACAGTCAGAGCTGCTGTGCTGTGCTACACCCTAGAGTCTCATGCTGCCTTCATCCACAGTTGGGGCTGCTGAATCCTGCTACGTACTTCCATTGCCCCAAATGGTCTGGGCTGCTGCAAAATGTGCACCCTGTGCTATTGTCAGGGCTGCTGTACCCTGATGCACACCTGTGTCCTGCCCCACAGTCAGGGCTTCTGCCCCATGCTGTCCTTTGTCCCCTGCCACTACTGTGCCCTGCTGCACCACAGAGTCCCTTGCCTCCACAGGCAGGGGACAGGGTGCAGCAAATGCCCTTACTCTTGTGCTGCACCCTTCCCGAACAGCTGGGGTTGCTGCACCCTGCTACCCTCTCTCTCTCACCCTCACAATCAGGGACACTGCACATGTTGCCCCCTGTTTGTGCAAGAAACCACTGAAGGAAAGTGGTCATTTATATTACATTATTTTCTTTATTATTTCTGTTTTATTCTCTGAATTTGTAAAAAAATATCAAGAAGTGCGTTTTAAATCCTGACAACTTGCCTCGTCTGAGATTTCCCACACACTGTCACAACCTGCCTAATATAAACACTGGCTAATCCCCCTGCTGTCACTTAGAGGTATGTGCTTATATTAAACATTGGCTGTTCCCTCTGCTGGCCACTTAGAGTTATGTGGCCGATACTAAACATATACTATTCCCCTGCTGCCACTTAAGAGGAACGTGCCTATACTAAACATAGGCTATTCCCCAAGCCAGCTCTTAGATGTTTGTGCCTCTATTAAACAAACATTATTCCCACTTCTGGACAGTTAGAGGTGTGTGATTATATTACACAGAGGCTGTTCCCTGCTGGCCACATAGAGGTATGTGCCTGTATTAAACACAAGCTGTGCCCCCTCCTGCCCACATAGAGGTATGTGCTTGTATTAAACAAAGCGTGTTCTCCCCTGCTGGCCTCATAGAGATATGTGCCAGTATTACACATAGGCTGTGCCCCCTGCTGCCCACATTGAGGTATATGATTATATTAAACAAAGGGTATTCCCCATGCTGGCCACTTAGAGGTGCGTATGTGATTATATTAAACGCGGGCTATTTCACCTGCAGGCTACTTAGAGGTATGTGATTATATTAAATGTAGGCTATTCCCCCCAGCAGGCTACTTAGAAGTATGTGAATATATTAAACAAAGGCTAATTAACCTGCTGGCCACGTAGTGGCATGTGCCTATACTAAACGTAGGCGATTCCTCCTGTTTAAAGCAGCAGTACTACGAAAAAAAAAAACTGTGCTTTTTTGACAGTTTATTTCCTGTGACCTGCTAATCATATACCTGGTACTCTTTCTCGCCGGCACTGTACTATCGCCGAGTAATTTGCTCAGTTATTCTCTGCTTTTGTTTACATGTCTGCCACCCAGCATGTTGCACTGGAACCCCCTCTGCTGCCAACTGCACATGTTTATGACTTGCAGGGACATCGGGAATGGTCAGCAGAGGGTCCCTCTGCTGTTGTCAAAAGATGTGATGCGACCTGAAGAAAAAGCGGCAGCTGAAATTAGTCAGCCGCCATATTTGTTGTAGCACTACAACACTTCAAATAAATTGCAAATATCTAAACAACTAAAGACGACTGGAAAAAAACATTTACAGGTATGGAAACTTGAACTTTGGCCGCATGCTTACAGCAGAAAAACAGAATTTTGATAGGTCACTTCCTGATTTCATAGTACTGCTGCTTTAACACTTTGAAGTATGTGATTATACAGTCTTAAACATAGGCCATTCCAGATGGCCACTTAGAGGTATGTAATTATACTAAACAGAGGCTATTGTCCCTGCTGGAAACTCAGAGGTATGCACCTATATAAGATATAGGCTATTCCATCTGCTGGACACTCAAGAGGTATGGGCCTTTATTAAACATAGGCTATTCCCCCTGCTGGCCATTTAGAGATATGTGATTATATTAAACATTGGTTGTTTCCCCTGCAGGCCACTTAGAGGTACATGCCAATATTACACATAGGCTACCCCCCTGCTGGCCACTTAGATGAATGTGCCTATATTAAACATAAGCTATTCCCCCTTACTGGTTACTTAGAGGTGTGTGCCTATATTAAACATAGGGAATTCCCCCTGCTGGCCATTTAGAGATATGTGCATTTATTAAACATAGGCTGTTCCTCCAGCTGGCTACCTAGAGGTTTCAGCCCACATTAAAGACAGAATGTTCCACCTGCTGGCCACTTATGGGTATGTCCCTATACTAAACATAGGCTATTCCCTGTGCTGGCCACTTAAAGGAACGTGTTTGTATTAAACATAGGCTATTCCCCCCGCTGGCCAGCTAGAAGTATGTGCCTGTAATAAACATAGTCTCTTCCCCCTGCTGGACACTTACAGGTATGTGCCTATACTAAAAAAAGGCTAGTCCCCCCGCTGGCCACTCAGAGGTATGTGCCTATATTAAACATAGTCTGTTCACCCTCCTGGCCACTTAGAGGAATGTACCTGTACTAAACATAGACTATTTTCTCTGCTAGGTACTTAGCAGCATGTGCCTATATTAAACATAAGCTATTCCCTCTACTGGCCACTCAGAGATGTGTGCCTTTATTAAACATATAGGGCTGGATATTCAAACTGCGCCATTCATAGGCGCAAGCCATTGCGCTGCGCAAAATTGTTGCGCACGGGTGTGTCCGGGGCGATATTCAAAGGAGTTGCGCTAACATCAGAGGTATGTTCCTATGCTAAACATAGGCTGTTACCCCTGCTGGCTACTTAGAGGTATGTGTGTGTACTAAATATAGGTTATTCACCCTGCTGGCTACTTAGAGGTATCTGCCTACATTAAACATTGGCTATTCACCCTGCTGGCCTCTAAGAGGTATGTGTTATACTAAACGTTGGCTATTCCCCCTGCTGGCCAGTTAGAGATATGTGCCTATATTAAACAAGGGCTATTCCCCCTGTTAGACACTCAGAGGTATGTGCCATTATTAAACTAGGATATTCCCCAGCAGGCCACTTAGAGGTATGTGCCTATATTAAACATAGGTTGTTCCCACTGCTGGCCACTTAGAGTAATGTGCCTACTATAAACATAAGTTATTCACCCTGCTGTCCACTTAGAGGTATGTGCCTACATTAAAGGACTCATAAATAGGGACTGCTCAATTTCCCCCCAAAGGCACTGCATCTTATAGCAGGGTCTTACCTACCTAATGCTGTCATCCATTTTTACGTAAAAATGGTAAATCCATAGTCGCTAATGAAAAACAGTTCATCCATAATGTAAACAAACCCGTGGCTCCAATTTAAGCTCCCTGCCGCAGTAGCTCCATAAGATGGCAGATACGTCACTACGCAATGACATCATCGTAGCAACACAGCCCCAAAGCAATAATGCAGGCTGAATGGGAGCATCAGAATAATATATAAAATAACCTTACTGGGCGCTTCCCTTACAAATCCTTTACCTGTGCGGTTGCTTGTACCATTTTCACACCTGCAGGTAAAAGGACCCACAAAGCGCTTCAACGGAACACTGCCTACTCGTATTCTAGTACATTCAGCCTGCGTCTCGCTTTCGAGGCACAGCGCATATGATGATGTCATCGCCGTAATGACGTATCTGCCATCTTATGGCACTACTGCATCAGGGAGCTTAAACTGGAGCCACGGGTTTGTTTACATTACAGATGAACTGTTTTTCATTAGCAACTATGGATTTTACCATTTTTACATGAAAACGGATGACAGCATTGGGTAGGTAAGCCCCTGATCTAAGACGCTGTGCTTTTGGGGGGAAATTGAGCAGTCCCTATTTGAGTCCTTTAAACATAGGTTGTTCCCCCTACTGGCCACTTAGAGTAGTGTGCCTATTATAAACATAAGTTATTGATCCTGCTGTCCACTTACAGGTATGTGCCCATATTAAACATAGGCTATTCCAGCTGCTGGCAACATAGATGAATGCACCAACATTAAACATAGGCTGTTCTCCCTGCTAGCCACTTAGAGGTATGTGCCTATACTAAACTTAAGCTATTTCCCCTGTGGCCACTTAAAGTTATGTGCCGATACAAAACAAAGGTTATTCCCCCTGCTGGCCACTTAGAGGTATGTGGCTAAATTAAACATAGGCTGTTCCCCCTGCTGGCCACTGAGAGTGTGTGCCTATACTAAACATAGGCTATTCCCCTGCTAGCCATGTAGAGGTATGTGCCTATACTAAACATAGGCTGTTCCCCTGCTAGCCATGCAGAGGTATGTGCCTATACTAAACATAGGCTGTTCCCCTGCTAGCCATGTAGAGGTATGTGCCTATACTAAACATAGGCTGCTCCCCTGCTAGCCATGTAGAGGTATATGCCTATACTAAACATAGGCTGTTCCCCTGCTAGCCATGTAGAGGTATGTGCCTACACTAAACATAGGCTGTTCCCCTGCTAGCCATGTAGAGGTATGTGCCTATACTAAACAGGCTATTCCCCAGCCGGCCCCTTACACATATGTGCCTTTATTATACATACGTTATTCCCACTTCAGGACAGTTAGAGGTGTGTGATTATATTACACAGAGGCTGTTCCCTGCTGGCCACATAGAGGTATGTGATTATATTAAACAAAGGGTATTCTCCATGCTGGCCACTTAGAGGTATGTGATTATATCAAATGAAGGCTATTCCCCCTGCAGTTTTCTTAGAAGTATGTGTTTATATTAAACAAAGGCTAATTCCCCTGCTGGCGACTTAATGGTATGTGTCTATATTAAACATAGGCTATTCCCCCGATGGTCACCTAGAGGTACATGACTCTATAAAACACAGACTATTCCCCTGCTGGACACTTAGAGGTATGTGATTATACTAAACGTAGGCTATTGCTCCTGCTGGATAATTTGATGTATGTGATTATACTGTATTAGACATAGGCTAGTTCCTCTAATGGCCACTTAAAGGTATGTGATTATATGAAACAGAGGTTATTCTCCCTGCTGGAAACTTAGAGGTATGTGTTAATATTAAACAAAGGCTAATTCCCCTGCTGGACACTTAGATATATGTGCCTATACTAGACGTAGGCTGTTCCTCCTGTGAAACACTGAGGTATGTGATTATACAGTATTAGACATAGGCTATTCCCTCTGCTGGCCACTTAGAGGTATGTGATTATATTAAACAGATTATGTTCCCCCTGCTAGAAACTCAGAAATATGTACCTAAATTAAATATAGGCTATTCCCCCTGCAGGGCACTCAGAGGTATGTGCCTTTATTAAACACAGGATATTCCCCCTGCTGGTCACTTAGAGGTATGTTCCTATACTAAATATAGGCTATTCCCCCTACTGACCATTTACAGGTATGTGCCTGTACTAAACATAGGCTATCCCCACTGTTGGCCACTAAGAGGTATGTGCCTGTATTAAACATAAGTTATTCCCCTACTGGCCACTTAAAGATATGTGCCTTTATTAAACATATGCTATTTCCGCTCCCACCACTTAGAGATAAGTGCCTACATTAAGCATAGGCGATTCCTTTGTGCTGGCCAGTTCGAGGTATGTGTCTGTACTAAACATACGCTATTCCCGTGCTGTAACTTAGTGGTTTGTGCTTAAACTAAACATAGGCTATTCCCCTGCTGGCCTCTTAGAGGTATGTGCCTACATTAAACATAGGCTGTTCCCCCTGCTGTCCACTTAGAAATATGTGTCTATACAAAACATATAGTAGACTATTTCCTTTACTGGCTGCTTAGAAGTATGTGCCTGTACAAAACATAGGATACTCCCCCTGCTGGCCATTTAGAGGTATATGCCTATATTAAACATTGGTTGTTCCTCCTGCAGGCCCCTTAGAGGTATGTGCCTATATTAAACATAGGCTATGCCCCCCTGCTGGCCACTTAGAAGTATGTGCCTATATTAAACATAGGCTATCCCCCCGCTCGCCACTTAGAGGTATGTGCCTATATTAAACATAGGCTATTCCCCCCTGCTGGCCACTTAGAGATATGTGCCTATATTAAACATAGGCTATCCCCCCGCTCGCCACTTAGAGGTATGTGCCTATACTAAACATAGGTTATCCCCTGCTCGCCACTTAGAGGTATGTGCCTATATTAAACATAGGTTATCCCCCCGCTCGCCACTTAGAGGTATGTGCCTATATTAAACATAGGTTATCCCCCCACTCGCCACTTAGAGGTATGTGCCTATATTAAACATAGGTTATCCCCCCACTCGCCACTTAGAGGTATGTGCCTATATTAAACATAGGTTATTCCCCCTACTGGCCATTTAGAGGTATGTGAATTTATTAAACACAGGCTGTGCCTCCAGCTGGTCGCTTAGAGGTATCTGCCTACATTAACGATAGGCTGTTCCCCCTGCTGGCCACGTAGAGGTATGTGCCTATACTAAACATGGGCTATTCCCCCTAATGGCCACTAACAGGTATGTGCCAATATTAAGCATGGTCTATTCCCCCTGCTGACCACTTAGACATATGTGCCTATATTAAACATAGGCTGCTCACCCTCCTGGCCACTTAGAGGAATGTTCCTATACTAAACATAGACTAATCCCCCTGCTAGCCACTTACAGATCTGTACCTTTATTAAAGCAGCACTGCAAGGAACTGTGATTATGATTTTACTGAAGATAAATAATGATCAAATAAATAAATAGAGGTGATGCTTTAGAGTCTTTAATATATATTTTTTATTATTATTTTGGTTCACCTCCTGGTTTGTACAGATCCTCGCCAGGATCGCCATTTTAAATCATAGTGCATCATGGTAATTTTGACCAGCGAATTCACTACCATGGTGCACCTCGTGTTGCCCATATTACTTTGCTGTGGGGCCATGCACATTCACGAGTGGGTTGCGAACGAGATGGATTGTTTCATGCAGATGCATGACAGCTAGTGGAAAATGTGCAACAGGTGCAACAACTATTACGCTTAGCTCCATGAGAGCTTTAAGACACGAGTACAGTAGCCACAGCCAAATATATCAGGGGAGGTATGTGTCTATACTAAACGTAGGCTATTCCTGCTGCTGGCCAATTAGAGGTATGTGCCTATATTAAACACAGGCTATCCCCCTTGCTGAAAACAATCGGAGTAACCGCCCCAACAGCAGGATGTGCTAGGTATAAATGATAAATCAAGCTTGAAACTCACTGCACTATCCACCTCCTCTCAGATTAAGCAGACCAGGAAAACAAAAATAGACAGAATAAGTGCTTTTTATTATTCTGTAAAGTTCCAGTGAATCATACCTCTCACAGAGACACCAGCAGGAGCCCTGCAGCTAGTACCTCCAACCGACATCGCTCAAAGAATCATCTGGGAGTGCCTAAGATGATGTGTGAGCTTACTTTTAAATGTGGCTCTTAAAGGGCCATACGCATATCATGTATATTATAAGTGTAACCAACAGATAAAATACTGTGTGTAGATAAAGAAAAAAAAAACATAATACACATACATACAACTGACAAAACTGTAATCACCTAAAAGTGAAGTGAAATAAACAAAATATTTATTTATTGAATATTGTTGACCCAGTAGGCTCACTGAGACTAGAAGTCCAATTTTCAGGGGTGACCGGGGAGGGGACACAGATGGTAACCAATTGAAACTGACCTTGATTAAGCTGTTGGTGGTATATTTAGTGAATGGGGAAATTTGGCCAGGACACGGGAAATTCCCTACTGAGCTGTAGGGGGAGCTGCTGTTCGTCTCTGCGATGGCCAGTCTGGCCAAGGAGCTGAAGGAGCAGGATGCTGTGGAGGCTAGGGGTGTGGTCTCTGCCCTAGCTTCTCTTGGAATTGAGAATGAAATCTTTTTCGATGAGACAGACCCTATGGATCTGATGATTTTGCCCGAAAAACACTTCACAAATAAAGAAGACCTGGATTTAAAAGTCAATATAGCGCATGATTCTCCCATCGAGAAAACTACTGCTGATCTACAGTGAATGATACAAGCAGAAGAGGTTTTATATCAGGAGAGATGGCTGCAGCTGCAGCAAGCACTATTAAACTCTACAAATCAGACTACACTACCACGTGTCAGAAGCAGGTGAATGCAGCACTGAAGTACCGGCATCAGCATCGGTTCCTGCCTGTACAGATACAGGTAAATCCAACTCATGTTGTCTATCAGACAAATGCTCAGAATCAGGATAGCGCTACTGTATTTACCCTTTCTAGTGCACGGTAAGGTTTTGCAGCTACAGCAAGTATGGACTGTACCCTTATAAATTTACCTGGGGTTTCATTTACAGCTAAGCCGTCGGCAGTGGGAAAAAGCTCCTCAGAACAATGTAAACCCCAGATTGCCGACACTTGTTCATCGGGGGGCTTTCTGAAGCAGAATCCACAGGGACAGGAGAAACATCTGACAGGGCCACAAAGCAGTACAGTCAGCAGCTTTAGCATGGGAGCCCCGAATATGGATAACAAGCTGCAACCCCGGAGTCTGAATAAAGTAAACAATATTCATGGGGGAACGCAGCTTAATCAGAGCAATACAGAACATACCTCACAGGGGTTAAATATGTTCCACAATGTTGAAAAACCTTCTGATGCTGATGGGGGAGACATGGCTATTAAAGAATTAAGGGATAAATGTTCTACTGTATACAAAGCAATTGGGGTTGAACATAATGAGCATAGAAGGAAAACGGAGGATTAAAAAACAAAACGTGAAAATGTGGTATTACACAACAGAGACATTATGGACACTAACCCCTTGAGTAAACCACAGATCCAGAACCCATTTGACTTTTCCCCACCGATCTCCACAGTTGGTGCTATTAAACAGGCATTTGGGTTGGATCTTAATGCTAGCAGGGAGAAACCTTGGATGGATTTGGCCCTTAAGGGAGCAGGCTGGACTACAGATGAGATGGGACAATGGATCCCTGACCCTAATTGGGACGCCTCATCTTTTTCCGCAATCATCCACAAAGATGGAATGGCGACCCCTACTGGCTGGGAGAGTATCAGACTCAACCCAGAAGCAGGTTCACTCTACCCCAATACACATCCCTATTACACAGGGTGTACAGAGTCCAATAGCATATGATCACTCTGTAGAGCAATTGATGGAAACAGAGCAGTCAGATACCATTACAGGGCCACTGGGGTGGCAAACATTGCATGTACAAAATCCACAACATGCCATTAATCAGGAAGAACACACACCATCTCCCCAACAAACACCCATACCAACCCCTGTAGAGCCAGAAGAGAAAGACTCTGGTCACCAATCTCCACCGAATGGTGAACCACAGTCATACCAACCACAATGACCACTGCTGTCAGACCTTTTCAAACAAAATATGACAGAGCCATTACCAAGACGACATGTCGTTCAGCTTAAATACCAAGGAGGACGGGATACTCATCCAGACTTGGCAGTATGTTGGAAAAATGCTCATCAAAGATTCATTACGATTTTATCCAGCAGATGTGTTTACTTTCATACACTTCTCCGGGGAAGATATATTTGACATCATTTTCTGTTCTGCAACCCTTTTGGAATGTTTTCGGACCCAGTATAATCAGTTAAAAACATCTCTCTTATGGATCCCCTTCACGGCTATTCATTGACAAAACCCTTGACTAAATTTGTCACTATTATGTTCCGTAATGAAAATGTACCAATGAGTGATATCTATCATTGGCTCCAGCAGAAATGTCAGGTATTAAGTGTCCCGGTTGCTATACTGGATGATGAACAATTTTGGACAGGGGGAAGAAATTCCAGGTGAAATTACACCAGACTGAGGAAGATATCATCCACATCCACAACTGTTTCTTTTTAGGTCAAGACAGACAAGTCTTTTATTACCTGGGTCAACCCAGGGCGTGTTACCGGTGTGGCTCACAAACACACTTATCCAGCATGTGCAACAAACTCCATTGTAGCCTCTGTAATGAGGTCGGACATGTTAACTCCAACTGTACAAACTATCTTTGTTGCAACCTTTGCAAAGAAAAAGGGCATCTCTATAAAAACTGCCCATGGGTTGCAGTTAACAAGACTCAGTCCCTTGACCCTGAAGACCTGGCAAATAAAGCACAAGCAGAAAGTAACTTGGATCCCACCCACCCCCAGCTGGTTTCTCAAGAAAAGGGTACTGTACCAACTATGGAGACAATACCCCGGATTGTAGAGGCTAAGACAAAACCTCAAGGAAAGGAAAAAGTCTCAAACCAAATGGCAGTACCAGAGACTACCCCCATTACAACTGGTCTGCTATGCAGACCCCTCAGAACAGAATGGTATCGCTGGCAAAATGGAGACATCACCCCTTCAACTGGTTTCATCCCATCAAAGAAAAGATCATCATCCAGCAGACTTATTAAGGAAGACCCAATTCAACTGCTGGAAACAAAAAATTCATATGAAATATTGGATACCATGTCATGGAGGGATTCAGAACATGAGGATAACCCAAAAGAGGCGATAGCAGTGGGAATTATTCATCCCCAACCCACAGAAAAACTTTATACTGAGAAAAAGAAGGAAAAATTAATATCTGAACAGTATGACTGAACATTGTTACAACTGACGTGGCATCACTTAATTGCCACAACCTTATTAATAACAAGAAGCGTCAAGCCATATTTCAGTTGATCTTTGATCTACTACACATTGATATTATTTTCATCCAAGAAACTTGGATGGCTTCAGTTTCCCAACTTAAGTCTTTTAAGTCAGAATGGCCATGGGGACCATCCTATTGGTCATTTGGGATGGATAAGGAAGATGGTGTAGGTATTCCCTTCACAGGTTATCGTTTCTCTTTATTTTATGATATTGAGCAAGGAAGAAGGAGGCTACTGAAGAAGATAGGAAGTTGCTGTCCCAGAACAGGAAGGGTGAGAGCTGTAAGGAGAGGAGAGAGTAATCATCCAGAGAAACAGTAGAGGGGACACAAAATAAGACATGATAGGAGTGGTGCAGTGCAATGGCTGTGGGGCGACAGTGTTCCGGGAGACATTCTGGAGGCTGCAATGCTGCCCTATTTGCAGGCACCTCTCTGGTCTGAGAGAGAAGGTTGCTCGTCTGCAGGCTGACCTGGCTAGGATTTGTGAAACCTCCTCCCCCACCCAGGGACCACCAGGGCCAATGCCACTACCTCAGAGGTTGCCAAGAAAGAGGAGAGGCTGGACCAGGGTGGGCTCACGGAGGGAGAGGGTGGTGGAACAGAGTTGCACCCCTCCAGCTGTACCTCTTCACATCCATTCACCTTCTGGTGGATAGTGGTTCCTCTATGGAGGCACCTACAGTGGAGACCAAGGAGGATGCTGGGAACCTTCACAAAGGAGACCCACAGGAGGGTGGCAAGGACCCCACAGGGGAAGGAAACAACTCCTGGTGGGGGACTCAATCATTAGGGGGTAGAAATGGGGGAGGAAGGGGAGAGGGAGGTAAGGTGCCTTCCTGGCGCCATGGCTTGGAGGGACAGGAAGCGAATCCTCAGGATCGTGGGAGGAGCTGCATGAGGGAGGGAGCTGGATGTCATTGTCCACCTAGGGACAAATGACCTGGCTAGGAATGGGATCAGAGCAGTGCAAGAGGAGTTTGTAGAGTTGGGAAGGGCCTTAGACAAGTAGCGCATACGGTAACCTTCTCGGAGGTGCTGCCTGTCTATGCAAGGGAGATGCTAGGGCACTCCTCACCAGGGAATTCAATGAGTGGTTGAAAAACTGGTGTGGAGCTCAAGGTTTTGGCTTCATTGGGGACTGGAGAACCACCTGGAGGGATGCAGACCTATACTGGTGTGATGGTCTGCATCTGTCCAGGGGGGGAACCAGGATCCTAGGTGAGAGGTTTAAATGCTTCATTGGCAAGCATTTAAACTAGCCAAGGGGAGAGGCACTGAAAAGGAGCAGGGAAATCACAGCCTCCCCCCACAAAACATGGTGATTAGTGAGGTAAACACCAAGGTACGGAAGTTATTAGGGAGCAGAACAGATTTAAATGAAAAAAAAGGCAAAGGCAGTAAGGACAGAAATAGAGATAAAAGGGGTAAGGCTATCAAAAAGTGGAGGGTGATGAGTACCAATGCCTGTAGTCTGTGTAACAAGATCCCTGAACTAGTGGCCTTGATGGAAGAGGGTTGCCTGGATATTGTGGCAGTCACAGAAACATGGTACACAGAGAACCATGACTGGGATGTCAACATACCAGGATACACAATCTACAGGAGGGACAGGGAGGGTAAAAGAGGAGGAGGAGTAGCTCTCTATGTAAAGGAAGGGATCAAAGCAACAGAACTAAAGAGCAAACAGGGAGCAGATGAGGCACTTTGGGTCACCCTGGAGACAGGAAATGGCACCACAATCCGCATGGGGGTTGTATACAGACCCCCATCTCAGGGGGAGGGAATGGACAAGGAAATGATAGAAGGCTTTCTTAGAATGGCAGAAAAAGGGGAGATATTGTTGATGGGGGACCTGAATATGCCAGATGTTAACTGGAGCACCTTTGCTGTAGGCACATCCAAAAGCAGGGTCATTCTTGATGCCCTACAGGAGGCATGCCTCAAACAGCTAGTACTGGAACCCACTTGGGAGGGAGCAATCTTAGACCTGGTACTCTCAAATGGGGACGGAGAAAGAATCTCAGATTTAGAAGTGGGTAGCCATCTGGGAACAAGCGACCACCAAACAGTGTGGTTCACGATAAACACAGCCATATAGTCAAGCCATACAAAAGCAAGAGTACTGGACTTTAGGAGGGCTGACTTTGAGAAAATGAGAGAGTGCCTCCGAAAAGCACTAGCAAACAGGCAAGAAGGTAGGGTTGCCACCTTTGAATGAGGCAAAAACCAGACCCTAAGCTCCGCCCCTAGCTCCACCCCTTTTCTTGACTCCTCATGCATTGCTCCTCCTAGAAAGTAATTTGTTATATCAATAAAAGACAATGCTTAAAGCAGCAGTTCAACAAAAATGTTAAGATACTGTACTGTACCTGTTAAAGTTACTTTCCTAGATTCTTCCTAGTGATTTACGTATTTATTTATTTATTGACATTGGTTTGCCAGATAAACATACAGAGATGAAAGAAATCTCATTTACAGATATGATCTGGGGAGACAAGGGAAATACTATAAATAGCATACAACAGTATACATGGTATATAATAATACATAATACATTGTTTCCTGTAATGTGTACATTATATCTTTTTCTGGCTCCATTTCCCATTCATGTCCAAGCCAAAGAAGTGACCATACTTTTTTTCTTGAGGGAAAAAAATAATTTAAAACATTTAAAAATGCTTAAATTCTGTTTGAGATGAACATGTTCGCCAGCAAATGAAAGTAGAAGACAACTGGCTCTGTTACCGTTACAAAAGTGGGGTAGCTTTGCTGCTATGCTACTTTAAGATGCAGTGGAAAAGATTAGGTTAAATAAGTGCTAATGGTGTTAATGGCCATACTTTACACCTCCCAGGCTGACTGCTTTCACAAACAAAGGGATATACTGACAACAGAAGTTGTCTGTAACCTGGACATGTAGCTGAAACAATGAATGATATGACACAATTTGTTTCAAAAGTATGTGACCACTCAAAATGGCTCAAAAACCTGACCAGCACAGAGTAAAACTGGATTACCTGATAGGGACCCTGAATACCTGATCACCAGGTAAAAAAACCTGACAGGTGGCAACCCTACAAGAAGGAGGGGTGGAGGAACAATGGGGGAGTGATCAAAACAGCCATCACAGAGGCAACAAGCCTTTGTGTAAAGCAAATCAATAAAACACAACGAAGGAAAAAACTGCTATGGTTCTCAAAAGAGGTGGCAGGGAAGGTTAAGGAGAAAAGGACAGCATTCAGGAAATATAAGGAAACACAGAAGGAGCAGGACAGAGAACTTTATCAGTTAAAGCAGAAAGAGGCTGGGAAGGCAGTCAGAACAGCAAAGGCCCAAACCGAGGAAAGGATAGCCAATTCTGTTAAGAAGAGGGATAAGACCTTTTATAGGTACATTAGGGAGCGAAGAAAGACCAAAGGAGGGATACTGAAGCTTAATAAAGGGGAAGGAATGTGGGTAGAGGGTGACAGTGAAAACGCAGGGATACTGAACGAATATTTCTGCTTAGTATTCACAAAGGAAGAGGAGGGGGAGTTACCTAAACCAAACAAGAGAAACACTCTGAAGATGGGGGTCAATACCAGTCCATTTACAGAAGAAAGGGTTCTTAAGGAACTAATAAAATTGAAAGTGGACAAAGCAATGGGGCCTGACGGGATTCACCCAAGAATTCTAAAAGAACTAAGGGTAGAACTAGTGACACTGCTGACTACTCTCTTTAACAAATCATGGGAGGATGGGGTGGTACCCGAGGACTGGAGGAGGGCAGATGTGATTCCTCTTCACAAAAGTGGGAGCAGGACAGAGGCAGGAAACTACAGACCAGTTAGTTTGACCTCAGTGGTAGGAAAAATGATGGAATCACTTCTGAAGGAAAGAACTGTTGAGTATCTAGAGGCCAGTGGGGCACAGGACCCAAGGCAGCATGGATTCACGATGGGAAGGTCGTGTCAGACGAATCTAATAGATTTCTTTGACTGGGTGACCAAAGTAGTAGACCAGGGAGGGGCTGTGGACATGGCCTACCTAGATTTTAGCAAGGCATTTGATACAGTCCCACACAAAAGATTACTACACAAGATAGCCAGCCTTGGAGTGGGTCCCAAAGTGGCAGCCTGGATAAAAAATTGGCTAGACAACAGGACACAAAGGGTAGTAGTAAATGGAGTACACAGTGAAGAAAGGAGGGTTACTAGCGGGGTATTGCAGGGTTCAGTACTGGGACTGGTCCTTTTTAATGTCTTTATAAGTGACATTGCAGAGGAACTGGAAGGAAAAGTATGTCTCTTTGCAGATGACACAAAGATCTGCAACAGGGTTGATACACAAGATGGAGTGGAAAGGATGAGAAGGGACTTGGCAAGGTTGGAGGAATGGTCAAATGTATGGCAGCTCAGATTCAATGCAAAGAAGTGCAAGGTAATGCACATGGGAAACAAAAACCCAGGGGAAGCGTACACAATGGGGGGTGAGATACTGACAACAGTAAAAATAGAAAGGGACCTGGGGGTAATTATATCAGATGACCTAAAGGTGGGCAAGCAATGTGAGAAGGCAGTAAGGAAGGCTGGGGGGATACTGGGATGCATAGGAAGAGGCATCAATAGTAGAAAACAGGAAGTTGTTATCCCTCTGTACAGACAGTTTGTGAGACCCCATCTGGAGTACTGTGTGCAGTTTTGGAGACCACATCTCTGCAAAGACATAGACAGAATGGAGGCTGTCCAGAGAAGGCAACCAAATGGTGCAGAGTCTGCACCAGAAGACATATGAAGAAAGACTAAAGGAGCTTAATATGTATACTCTTGAGGAAAGAAGGGAGAGGGACATGATAGAAACTTTCAAGTACCTCAAGGAATCAACAAAGTCCAAAAGGTAGCATCTTCCAGAAAAAGAGATGTGCAAGAACAAGGGGCCACAATTTGAAGATAGAGGGGGGACGGCTCAGAGGTTATGTGAGGAAGTATTTTTTCACAGAGAGGGTTGTGGATGCATGGAACAGCCTCCCCGAGGAGGTCGTGGAGTCAAGAACAGTGGGGGAATTCAAGAATGCATGGGAAGGCATAAGGCAGTCCTAGTGGGGGGTAGGAGGAAGTAAGCTGTTGGTTAACTAGGATCTGCAGCTTATCTGTTAGGTAGGAAAATGGGCAGACTAGGTGGGCCAAGCGGTCCTTATCTGCTGTCAAATTCTATGTTTCTATGTTCTATCTCCTGGATTTTATCCCCGGGAGAGTTCTTATCTTAGATGGATATTTGGATAGAGAATCCTGCAGATTGATTAACATACATGCCCTTCAATCAAAAGCAGACAGGACAAATCTGTTTTCACAAATAAGTCTGTATCTTTATACAGCAAAAATATTTATTTTCGGAGGGGATTTCATCTGTAGTCTGACCTCTCCTAAGAGCTCACAAACCCTTGCTAAGGTGTATTGTGACTAATATGTATAGCCTCAAGGAAAGGAAGGAGAGGGGGGACATGATAGAAACTTTCAGGTACCTCAAGGGAATCAACAAAGTCCAAGAGGGTCGCATCTTTCAGAAAAAGAGGTGTGCAAGAACAAGGGGGCACAATTTGAAGATAGAGGGAGGGTGGCTCAGAGGTGATGTAAGGAAGTATTTTTTTCACAGAGAGGGTTGTGGATGCATAAAACGGCCTTCTTGAGGAGGTTGTGGAGTCAAAAACAGTGGTGGAATTCAAGAATGCATGGGACAGTCATAAGGCAATTCTAGGGGGTGGGGGTAGGAAGAAGTAAGCTGTTGGTTAACTAGGATCTGCAGCTTATCCATTAGGTAGGGAAATGGGCAGACTGGGTGGGCCAAGCGGTCCTTATCTGCCGTCAAATTCTATGTTTCTATGTTTAGTTTTTAAAAAATGCATTTTATCAGCCGACCTCCAGAACTGTAATATACACATTCTGAATTCTCAATATTTCACCTACAAGAGGGCACAATATACCACAGTTATTGATTATCTTTTTGTCTCTAAACATTTAAAGATTAACTCCACTAGACTCTGTCCCACTGAGTTTTCAAACCATCAGATGGTCATTTCTACTCTGAGTTCAGAATTAAGTCATCCCATTATTCAAACAAGATGGAAACTGAATACCCAAACCCTTACAGACCCTAATGTAAGGAAAGCAGATAAAAGACTGATAGCTACTCGAGCTTCCGTCATTGAGTTATATGATGACTTAGAAGACTGGTGGCTACAGACGAAACAAGACATTTCTCAGTATATACAACAACAAGGTAAAAATAAAATTAAAACTCTATATTTTAAATATTTAACATTAAGAAAGAAATGTCAATATCTGTTATCATTAACTCCATCAGTAGGTAATAACCTTATTTCCCAAATCAATATGATTAAGTCAGAAATGCAGATGTTGCAGTATGATAGGGCTAGTACCATTAGGGCAGAACCCTCTTACGGGACCCAGAAATTGCCAGTATTAAATCCCTGTGACGCTTGTAAAACTCGTCGACAAGCTGCCTCAATTTCTAGTTTAATAAGTAACAAGGGCACCATGGTGACCACAGTTCCTGATATTTTTAAGGTAATTATGGAGGCCCATAATGTAAATGACACTTTGCATCGAGAGAATAGTTTTTATCTCTCTACTCTGAAGCAATATGCTACCTCCTCTCAGGAGTCTGACTCCCTTACTGCTGCAGTTACCCCTCAAGAAATTTCTGAGGTTATTCAAACTAGGAAACTAGGGGCAGCTCCTGGGTTAAATGGCCTACCCTATGAGTTCTACAAAACCTTTGCCCCAAAATGGCATTATGTTTAGAAAAGGCATTTCATTTTTTCTTTTCCCAAAATTTGATGTGTATACAATTTTCAAAAAGCGTGACCATCTACTCATTTAAATCCGGTGATAGGTCCCTTCTCCAGAATTGGAGACCAATCAGCCTGTTGAATGGAAATCTTAAAATACTTGGGCAAATATTACAGGTAAGATTAAGAAAGCTTGCAGTTCACATTATTCCTCCCCTTCAATACTGTAGTCTACCCAACAGATCCATTCATCACCCCCTGATCATATTGAGAGAAATTTGGAAATATTACCATAAAAGACAACTTCCAAGGTGGGTAATATCCCTTGACCAACAAAAAGCATTTGATACAGCTGATAATTATTTTCTTTTCGGTACATTGGAGGCCTATGGTATTCCCCGCTCCTTTATTAATAAGATATGAATGCTATATAATACAGCTAGATGGAGTACTTACATAAAAGGGGTCATTGGCCTAGAAAGAAATATCTGGGAGGAAGTCCGCCAGGGGTGCCCCCTGAGCCCCTTGCTATATATTTTTTCCCTTAATCCATTTATACAAAAACCTATGGATAATTCAGTAGTACAAGGCTTGAAAGGAGACTTCCCGGGTGATGAAGTTAAGATTTTGGCATATGCGGATGACACCTGTCTGCTTCTTAAGGATATAAACAGCATTAGTGAAGTCAGTAAAGAAATATGGGACTTCTCAACAGCATCAGGGGCTCAGCTGAAGGTCTCAAAATGCAAGGCTATATCATTAAGCCTACAGGGAAACCTTCCTCACATGGTGGAGAACTTCCCTGTTATAACAGATCCAGTTAAAATTTTGGGAATTACATTTCATCTGAAAATATAGCACATACCAATTGGATGATGGTTTTACAGGAGTGTGACGTGAAAGTCAGTGCTTGGAAAGGATGGAAACTGTCTAAATTAAAGAAAATTTCTAGCATAAAAAAATTCTTAATTCCAAGCTTGCCGTATGTTGGTACAATCTTCCCATGTCCATTATCTTTGGAGACAAAATGATATAGTATATTCTTTAATATGTTGTGGGGTAGTCATCTTAACCCCGTTAAGAGGGGTTTTACAAATCTACCATGTGGAAAGAGAGGCATGGGAATGATAGACCAGATTGCTTTCTTCCATTCACTGTTCTGGGTTCATTCGGTCAAAAGTCCATGGACCATGTCACATACCCTGGTTAATAAATGGTTTCAGAATAACTGTAATAATTCTATTTCGAAATGGGTAGAACCCCCTCCTGAAATTCTCGGTATCTTTATTAATACTGGAGGCACTGAAATCCACGGTTCAGAAATTATTTTAATGGAATATTTCTACACCTCTGTTTTTGGCTTCATCCAGGACACCGTTATACCAACATGTCCTAGATATGGTTGGACCTTCAAACCCTGAATTCAAAAATTGTAAGCCACAAAAGTGAGATGAAGTAATCAAATAATTAAATGAGAAATGAATCCCAGAACACATGTGGGAAATAGTATGGCTAAGTGCCTATGGGAAATTATACGTCAGAGGCAACAATAAACACAAACCTGCAGAAGAATGTTCTTGCCCATACACAGGGTGTGGAGCCCTGGAGGAATCATTGGAATATTTTTCCATGCACTGTGTATATTCTCGTAACCATTGGATGTTTTTAGCCACAGTCTGCAGACTGCTATGGTTACAAAACATTACATATGAGGCACTGGTTTTGGGAGATTATACCAATAGATTATTGAAGTATAATTCAGCGACTTTATCAGTATTTTTTGCAGTTCTGAAATATTATTTATGGAATGCCTATGTACAATGGGTGTTTTGTCAGCAACAAATGCCCTTTATGGTGTTTAGAGTGGTATGTGAAAAGGCACTTCTAACCGTTTGGAATGTGGAAGTGGGAAAATATGGGGTGCATGTAACAAAATTACGATGGAAAAGTCTTTCCTTCTTTATTAAATTTAAATGAGCTCTGATTTTGTAATTTAAAATCATGAAACTATTAGTAATATTGATTTTTATAAATTTTGCTACAGATTAATATAACCTGTAAAGATTGAATAACCACTTTCTCAAGAGCATTCAGTTTATAAGAATGGGATACCCTTGAAGGTTTTATTTATTTTTTTTGTTCTTTCTCTTTTTCCTTTTGTATATTCATCCATATTCTTGTTCTCCCTTATTTCTATCATTACTTTGTTTTTCTGTATATGGTATTGTATCATTTAATAAAAAAACACCCCTACTCTTTTCGAGAAGTGCCATGGGATCTTTAACGTCCACCTGAACAACCATCAGAACCGGCACACTTAGAGGTATGTGCCTATACTAAACATAGAGTATTTCCCCCTGCTGGCCACTTTGAGGTATGAGCCTACCATAAACATAGACTATTCCCCCTGCTGGCCACTTAGAGGTATGTGCCTATACTAAACATAGACTATTCCTCCTACTAGCCACTTAGAGGTATGTGCCTATACTAAACATAGGTTATTCCCCCTGTTGGCCACTTAGAGGTATATGCCCATACTAAACATAGGTTATTCCCCCATGTGTGAGACAGAAATGGCATACTCTTATAGGGCACCCCTGTGACATAGCTGGAAAATATTTCTGACATATGCGTTGGTTAGGTACAAAGGGTTATGTGCCTATACTAAACATAGGCTATTCCCCCGATGGCCACTTAGAGATATGTTCCTGTTTTAAACATACGCTGTTCATCCTGCTGGCTATTTGGATGTATGTGCCTATACTAAACAGAGGTTATTCCCCCTGTTGGACACTTAGAGGTATGTGCCATTATTAAAGATAGGCTAATCCCCCGATGGCCACTAGAAGGTTTGTGCCTATACTAAACATAGGCTTTTCCCCCTGCTGGCTGCCTAGAGGTATGTTCCTATACTAAATATAGGCTATTAAAGGAGAACTGTCCTGAATTTGCAAGCCTTCACCTTCTTTAGGAGCTGCGTTTCTAATATTGGTTCACATTCTCTTTCAGTTCCATCTGTACTGGCCTTTAAGTAGATTCACAGAGTGTTTCTTCTTTACACTCTGGTAGGCAGTACCATTTTAGAACTGTACGATGTACTTTATGTCCTTGTTGCAGAACTTACATTGTTTTCACAATGCATTTGTGTTCTACTCTGGAATTCCATGGCCCAAAAGGGACATACACTACATAACAGAGTTCTAAAATGGCACTAACCAGCAAGGTGTTATTCAGAAACTCCTACTGTGTTTATTAAAAGGCTACTAAATATGGAACAATAACAGAAAGGGCTCAAATATATGAAAAAAGCATCTACTGGGAACAATGACTTACAGGTTCAGCGCAGCTCTCCTTTAAGAAGTACAAGCACGGCAAGGCAAGGCAATTTTATTTCTAAGGCGCCTAATCCCAAAGGCTCTGGGCACCGTACACAATAAAAACAGAATACAAATACAGAAATAAGTGCAGTAGCAGTAGCGAAATCTTTCAAACAACATTCTTAAAAGCATAAATATAAAATATAAAATAACAGGACAGGGTGGGGAGATTACTTAATCTCAAAAAGCCTGGCAAAAGAAATGGGCCTTAAGCCTCTGCTTAAAGACACCAATCGAGGGGGGCCACCCATACAGTAGCTGGAAGGGTGTTCCATAGGGTCGGCCCAGAGACACGAAATGCTCGGTCACCAGAGAACCTGAGCCGAATGCCGAGAACAACCAGAAGGCCCCTCGAAATGGAGCAGAGGAAGCGGGCAGAGGTCACAGGTGACAGGAGCTCAGACAGGTAGCCAGGACCCAGCCTGTATAGGGCCTTATAGGTGAGCATGCCCACCTTGAAAAGGGCCCTCCACCTGACCAGCAGCCAGTGCAGAACATGCAGAACCGAAGTCACATGACACGATCGAGATAGTTCCACCAGTAATCAGGCTGCCGCATTCTGCACCAGCTGCAGCCTGTGGAGGATCCCTCCTGTGACCTCAAAGTAAAGAGCATTACAGTAGTTGAGTCTGGAGGTCACAAAGGCATGTACTAAGGTCAGTAGATCTTCGGGCGGAACGAGGGGCTTGATCCTGGCGATGTTCCATAAGTGGTAAAAAACACTCTTCACAACAGACGACACCTGATCTTCAAAGGTCTGCCTGCTGTCCAGGATCACACCTAGATTTTGCACCTTCGGGGAAGTGACCAATGGAGCAGACCCTAGGAAAAGACCAGTGTCCGCTCCAGGTAGCAACCCATCATGCCCACTACTTGACTCGACCACTAGCATCTCTGTCTTGTCCAGGTTGAGTTGCAGCCAGCTGGAAGCCATCCAGTCATTGATTTTAGCCAGACAGGTGTTAAGCACATCAACCGCACCAGATGTCCCAGGGCAAATGACAAATACAGCTGGGTATTATCTGCATAGCAGTGAAACTCCACGCTGTTCAGTCGATTGATCTCACCCAGGGGCAGCATATACACCACGAACAGCATCAGCAACAAGATCGAGCCCTGTGGAACTCCACAAGACAGAGGCATTGGAGAGGAGGAGAAATTCCCCTTCACTACCAGCTGCACCCTGTCTGAGAGATAGGACTCAAACCATTTGATGGCAACATCGGTGAGTACACAAAATTCACAGAGCTGATCGAGAAGCACAATGTGGTCCATGGTGTCGAAAGTTGAAGAGAGAGAACAAGGAACACAAGAACTGACCTGTCTCCTCCATCCCTAGCTCTGAGTAAGTCATTGTGCACCCTGACTAGTGTGGTTTCTGTGCTGTGTCTAGCCCAAAAACCCAACTGAAATGGCTCATGTTGAAAGACAGGAGCCGAGCTGCTGTGCTACCAGTTTCTCAACAACCTTGCTCAAAAAAGACAGGTTGGAAATAGGATAGTAATTTGCTAGGATGTCTGGGTCGAGGAAAGATTTCTTTCAGAGGGGTCTCACCAGCACCTCTTTCAGAGGAGCTGGGAACACCCCCTCCACCATCGAACACCTGGTTATCCCAGCGAACACTAGGCCAACAGCATCGGTGCATTCCATCAAGAAATTCGTCGGGGTTGGGTCCAATTCACAAGATGTATGCTTCAGTTCTAAGATCACCCGAATCACCACAGACAGCTCCACTGGCCTAAACTCTTCCCAGGCAGGCAGAGTTCCTCTGCTCCCAGCAGACCAGCAACTGTGAGGTAAAAGCCTACCTGATGGAATCCCCGACTGCATAGCCAATACCCTGTTAGAAAAGAACAGAGCAACCTCTTCCTCATACAAGGTTGAGGAAAAGGCTTTTTTTGGCTGAAGACAGGCCGAATGAAGAAGCCTGTCCACAGTCCGAAAAAGCTGAGCAGGTCTGTTCCTCCCTGCCACAATCTCCCTGGACAGGAACTCTGCCTTCTAATGGGAGATTACCTCCTGGTATTCATAATAATGGATGCGCAGAATCAGTTTGTCAGCATCTAGCTGGGACATCCACCAGCAACGCTCCAACGTCTGACTCTTGATCTTCATGACCTTGAGATCCCTGTCAAACCATGGGGATCTCAATTGAGAAGATCAGGGTCATATACAAACTGGTGTTATGGCATCCAGAGCTTCAGACACCACTTTATAATAGGTGGCCACTGCCTCCCCAGTACCAATTGCGCAAGCCGCCTCAACACTAGATAGGTCAGCTACCACTAAAAGTCCTTCTGGGTCTAGTCCCCTTAAAGGGCACTAGCTAACCATCTCCACAGAGACAGGACTATCAGTGTGTCCCCAAATGTGAACTCCACAGTGCAGTGATCGGACCAAAAGACTGGATCAATCCTGAGGTTATCAACCCCAAGACCCAGCCGGAACACCAGATCGAATGTGTGACTGTGCTGGTGGGTCGAAGATACAACCGCTTGTGTCAGACCCAGTGAAGACATTAACTGGAGGAGGTTGTAACTGAAATGCAAGAATTTGTCATTGACTCGGGGTTGAAGTCCCCCAAGATTAAACACCTTGGGGACTCCAACACTTGGTTGATGATGAAGTCCGCTACCTCCTGCAGGAATTCTCCCTCCGACCCAGGCGGGTGATAAATGAGGAGAATCCTGCAGCTTACACCTGGACCCTCACAAACGGCGACACACTCAAAAGACCTGGTGTTACCAACTGAATGCAGTTGGGCATCCCAAACGCTCTTAACTAACTTGCTGTATTCAAACATCACCATGCAAATGACCTCTTTTCCTATATAGGGCAGTAGACATCATCAGCATCTCATTATGGCCTAATTACTTAGTGAAGTACACAAATTTTCTCCCTGGCTTGTTTGGAGGGTTGTCACTCCTGCAGCGTGTGGTTCTCAGCCAAGCAGGCATCATTGGTTCTCTTTGCACAATACAGATGTCTGCCTGGTAACCCCCTGCCGGACCTGATGCCAGTATAAATAAAATATCAAAGTCCCTGGTAGTCTAGCGGTACCCCTCCACCCAATCCCAGTGTTAGTCAATAAATAACAGAACCCTCCTAGCATCCAGTGGCACCCCCTCAAGTGCCCACCACCTACTCTGGGCCAACAGATCAGCACAAACCTCAATTCACCTCCACATTCTGCATTCTGGCACCATCAGCTCTGTAGGTTTGGTATGTGAAAATACACTAGACCATGTGTGACACAAATGTGGTATACTGTTACAGGGCACCCCTGTGTCATAGCTGGGAAGTATTTCTGACGTATTCATCAGTTAGGTGCAAAGGGTTAAAGGAATGTCACTACAGTGGGGTAGGTTAAACTATGTTTTGTTTTAAGGGGCTGCATTCCATTCAGGGCTATTATCCTTTAAAGTTTTGATAAGAATTTTTATCAACAGAAACAATAATTTACAAATGATCATATTATTAAATAAAATAACATCTCTCATATACAAGAAATAAGCAAACACATTTCAAATAGATAGTATTAAATAGCATTGCAAGAGTTGTTACTAAAAGTTCTCTTGAGACACTGTCTGTCATCCCCTTCTACTCGACTCTTTCCACCAACTTGGCTTCTCTGGTGGTTCCATTTCCTGGTTCTCTAGCTACCTCTCTGCTAGATCCCAGCGTGTCAAGATCAGCGGCTCCCTCTCCAGCACTTTTCCCGTTCACTCCGGGGTCCCTCAGGGCTCCATCCTGGGTCCAATACTTTTTAGTCTCTACCGCAACACCCTCCCCAGCTCAAGTACCAGTAAAATGCTCCTCTACGCTGACGATGCGGTCCTCATTGCCTCACATCCCAATCCCACCTCCCTCCAATTATCCCTCCAGCAAGCTTACAACCAAGCCGAAAGGTGGTTCGGAGACCACAGACTGGTCATTAACCTAAAGAAAACCAAATCAATGCTCTTCTCTCACCACCAAAATAAAGCTAAAAATACCCCCCTCTTGATTATCCCCAGCACTCCGCACCCGCTAGAACAAGTGACCACATACAAGTACCTAGGCATCACGTTCGATACTGCCCTCTCCTTCCACACCCACATTAATGCCCTGTCAGCCGCCATTAACTCTTGGATTGGCCTGCTATACCGGCACAGGGACTGTCTGCCTCAGGTTGCCCTCAGGCTGGCCATCACCTCCTCGGTCTTGTCCCATGTGGACTATGGCTTGCCCATCTATGCTGCAGCTGACAGCACTGCCCTCTCCAAAATTCAACTCCCCATCAATAAGGCCTGTAGGCTTCTGACCAGTGCCCCCAGCCGAACTCACACCTGCTTTTTCTATACTACCACCAATCTTCTCAACTTTGAGGAGCGACTGCTCTACCAGACCTGCCTTCTCGCTAAGCAATCTCTGCTAGGACTCTCCCCCCCCGGGGGTCTCCACCTCCCTACAGCAGCCATCTTCATCCATCACCACCCATAGCTCTGTTAAGGCCACTTTCCAGGTGCCCAGAACCAAGACCTCTCTTGCCCAGAGATCCTTCCTCTACCGAGCCCCCACCTGGTTGAACTCCTTCCCTAGCTGCATCTTCAACTTGCCAAAAATTGGCTTCTTCAAAACAGCCCTTCAGAACCATATCTTTAATACCCACTGTTGTAGGTGCAACTAACCCCCTGTTGTAACCTGTGGTTCCCGCCCGCCTTGCCCCGGCTCGACAACGTCCACTGGACAGCCTCTCCCTCCCCCAGACCTACCCTTTCCCTACTAGGTCCAAACAGGGATGTAACCCACTGTCTTCTCTGAGAACCTACTATATCCATGAGTGTAACTCACAATTTTGTAACATTATGTAACCTAAGTAACATACAAACTACTACATTATGTAACCCAAGTGTATCTATGTTAAATGTTCCTTTTACTGCACTTGTAATGTTATCCTCTGTTTTAATCTGCACTGTAATAACTGTCCTGATGTCTGCCCCCCCCCGCGACGAGCTGCCTTTGTAAATGAGTCTCTGACTCAAAGGTTGTAAACCCGATTTGTAATGAATAAATGAATAAATAAAAGGTAGACAAGGCTCTCAAGTGGGTGGATTCAGCGTAATATTATTTAATTAATAGTTCCGAAAAAAAATAGCTATAACGACAATTAATGTTATTCCCTGCAACTGGGGTTTGTGGAGTAAATCCACTGATCTTCATTGCTGTACAAAACATACAAGCATTTGCCAATGCCGGAAGTTTGATGCATGTTAAATGATATTTTTTTTTTAATTTTGAACACAAGTTTTGAAGATACATATTTTAGAATTTGCATTATAGACACATGTACCAACACCTCAGATTTTCTGGACACACAGACGACATCCACAAGAAGCTACACCGCAAACTGGGTGCCCTATACAGGGACCGTGGGTGTATTCCACTGCCTACCTGCCATTCACTTGTCCAGAAAATAATCCTCCATGTTTTCCACTACAGATATGTAGGCCAGGGTATTCAAAGGGGTTGTGCCTGCGCAACCCAATGACCACCCAGTTCGATACTGAAAGGTGGGGGCTACAGCTGTTAAGTCCCGATGCACCGTGCAAAGTTAATGTATGCCAGTAAGGGCAGGAGGGCGTGTCTGATGCATATGCAGCACATCCCGATATTCAGCCCTGAAGTGCGGTGCATATGCTGGCACAGCCCGCTGTGTGCCGCAGGGGGGGCTCAAAGTTGAGCCCAAAAAAAAGGAACAAAGCCAGGCCACCCACAGGCAGGCTGCTGTATTGCAAGGTGCAACACAGCACCCACCAGCTGTGGGTGGCCACCCACCCAGCAGGGACACTGTCCATTAGCACCCACACCCTCCCCGGTGGTCTAGTGGTTCCCCCCTCCCTCCCGTTATGCCCAACAGGCAACCATAAAGGTTAAAAACCTGGTGATCCAGTGGTAACCCCCTCCATCCTGTAAACCCGATCGTGGGTAGTAGTAGTAGTAGAGATATATTCCCTGGTAGTCTAGTGGTATTCCCCCCTCTCTCCCATATGCCCAATCATGGGCAAATGTTGCATATATAATCCCTGGTGGTGTAGGTGTATCCCCCTTCCTCCATATGCCCCATCATGAGCAAATGGTAAAATAATATCCCTGGTGGTCTAGTGGTACCCCTCACCCCCACAGGCACCCTTGCCTACCCAGTTCCCCACCGCTCGCCGAATGACAGCTTACAGTAGCAGCTGTAAACCTATGGGCTTGCAATGCATACTGTACTAGTCATTCATAGGACAAGGCTTGAGAATCCCAAAGGATGGGGTTGGTGGGCAGCCAGTGAGCCAAATGACAAAGTGGTGGGAGATACCCCCTTGCGGAAAAAGTGCAGCGCCATACCATCTGCTCTATAGAGCATCGGGGGGGGGAGAAAACAGGGAAGAAAGACCCACCAGCTGTGGTAGGATGATGCAGACCCCACATAGCCTTCAGGAGTCAGGGCAGCCTCAACCTAGCAAGGTTTTTGGAATGGGAACAGGGGTACGCCCCTCCACAGTAGGGAAGCTGTGGGGATTCAAGCCAAGCCAGAGGTACATCCCAGAGACAGTGGGTGATGGGGCTGAGGGGGAGCTAGCAGAGAGAGGGCCAGCCAGTGGGCAGGGAGAAAAATATGTGTAAAATAAAAGGAATCGTCTGGCAAAAAGGATGGATGCAGCTTCAAAACTTAAGTTATTCATGAAGTCAAAGTAAAAATTTAACTGGTGCTTGCTGCTGTTGTGCACATGAACAAGTAAAGTGAATGGGTGAACACAGTGGGACGGGGAGACAGGCTGGGAATCAGGCAGGCAGTCAGGCAGAACACCAGGATACAAACTGGGGCATGGCATTTTTTTATCGAGACATGAGCCATGATGTCCCAGACATAGCACTAACACTGAACCTGATACTCTACAGACAGACAGACATATAGATAGATACAGACAGATAGATAGACAGACAGATACTGTCTTTCGATAGATACAGTCTGTAGATAGATTGACAGACAGACGGGGTGTAGGTAAGAATTAGTAAAGTTGACATTTGTGATGGAACAAAATATCCCAGAAGATGTTTGCATATTCATTACAAACTTTGCATAGATCTAATCAGAGATATTACACGCCCTGGATTTTCATATGAGGCAGAGAGAACTTAATCACTGCAGGTGGAGAAATAGGCATTGATAGTTTTGTGTTGTAGCATATACAGAAAACACTGAGGGACTCTTGGGACACAAAGATGCTTCCAGATTTGGATATTGCCTTCTTGACATTTTTAGCGCTGGTGTCCATACTTGGCCTTGTGGGAAACATCTTCATCATAGCTATAAACCTCTATGACTTCAAAAAAAATAGCAGTCTACCACCTAACGACTCAATCATGACAAGCCTTGCTGTCACCAGCGTCCTTCTCCAGTGTACACTTTACACATCTTGCATGCATTGGTTGCTAGATATCTTTTGTTACTTCGGTACACTAAATTATTTTGTTAACATGATCAGCTCTTCCCTGAACTCATGGTTTCTGAGCTGGCTCTACGTATTCTACTATATGAACATAGTCAGCAGCACTTAAAGTTTCTTCATCCAACTCACAACAGCAGATCTCCAACATGGTGTCCTACCTGCTCCTTGGCACTGTGGTTGGAAACGGTATTATCAGTGGGATTGCAGCCTTCAATAAAAAAAAAAATGCCAGACCCACCAACATAACCTGCAATAACTGTAGTTACACATGCAACACCTTTTATGTATCTATGGCTATCCATTATGTGTATCTCACTCTCACTGATGTCCTGCCCTTCATACTCATGATGGCAAGCAGCTCCCTCATCATCATCACCCTCTGCTGACACAGCAGGAGGCTGGAGACAGGCCCAACTGGTTTCAGCAGCACTAGTTCTGAGGTTCACAGGTGAGTGGCCAAGATGCTGATCGCACTCATCATCGTATACGTCTTGTTTGTTCTCGCTATGCTTTTTTCCCCTATTTGACATACTGATAGCCCATTAAAATTTGTGCTCATTCTGTTCAATAATATCTATTCTGCAATGGATGCATGCCTACTTGTGTACAGCAACCCAAAGTTGAGGAAAACTTTTTTTCGAATGCGTCACTGCGCAAATTGCACAGAGCCCAGTTGACACCCAGTATCTCTTCTATTTTTCACAGCTCCTTCTTCAGCAGTTTAATGTTCAAATTTAAAACGTTCAGAAGCTTCAGTTTCCATTCCAAATTGTCATACTTGTCTTTAGCTCTCTCCCTTGTAGCATAACAGAAACTAGCAACCTAAAGCAAAACAGGGCATATTGAAGAGAATGTCCAAGATTTCAAAGTGGGCTTCTCTTAATGGCATAGCCCAATGCCTGATGCTGGTGAAAGTTTCTGTAGCTATTAAATTAATTTTTTTTTAATGTTACTATTCAGAATGGAAGGGATCATAAATTCAGCCAAACAGATGGCCAGTTGATCACTTTCACTTCTCAGTCTGTCAGCTCCGCTCCCACAATTAGACTTTTGTGACACCTAACTAGGGGGAGCACGGGAACGCTCTATGGGGTCAATCTGAAAAGAGTTTATGTATTTTTAAGCAACCTTTAAAATAAATGAAAACCATTGCATAACTAATAGGGGTCCTATTACTTTTTTTTAATAATTTATAATTTTATTGAATTCAAATTTTTAACAATGAAATAACCAAAGTTGACCATATATGTACAAGAGAATTTGTTTACAGTATTACCAGCATAACTTATACAATATATACCATTGTTATAACAACTAAAGTAGAAACATCTTTAAATACATTAAGCTATAACATTCAATTCTGTATATACTATATGAAAAGAGAGACACAGAGGCCCAGATATTCAAACTGCGCCATTCTGTGGCACAAGCCCCTAAGCCGCTACAACATAGTTGCAGGGGGTGTGTGGAACAATATTCAATATTCAGCGAAGTTGCGCTATGGTGCAACTTTTTGAATATCGCCTCAACCATACCCACTGTGCATGGCGCAGTGGAACTGCTCCAGCGCCAAGTGGTCAGAGTGGAGCACTGAGATGCCGGTGGGCGCCAAGTTCCATTGCGCCATGCACAGCACCTGCGATATTCAAAGGGTGACATGCAAATGGGGCCATAATTTGTACAAGGCACCAGGGGGCCATTTGCATCTAATTACGGTCCATTTGCATGCCATTAGCATGCAGGTGCGCCGATCCCCGATGACTTAAGCCTGGCGCCTGCCAGGCAGCAGCCATCAGGTCTGGCGCACCCTGCAGCCCGAATAGCCGTACTCCTCACCATTAGCCCGATCGCGGGCATACCTGAATAGTCCCCCATTAGCCCGATCGCGGGCATAACGTTCTGTCCCCCATTGGCGAGCGGGCGCTAGCGTTATGTCCCCTGAGCAACCCGATTGTGGGCATCAGACCCCCTCAAAGTCCAATATCCCTGGTGATCCAGTGGACGCGAGTAGCCCGATCGCCAGCGGTATCCTAACCCCGTCAGAAATCCCTGGTGATCTAGTGGTCCCCACCCCACCCACCCGCGGACCCCAACACCTCCCCGTCAGGCGGCGGGTGGCAGCACCACCACGCCTGCCGCCCGCTTGTTGTAGGCTGCACGCCCATTGGTTCAGAGCATGAGCCAATGGGTGTGCAGCCCATACCGCATAAGGCAGTCCAGATATAGTGAACGTTGGTAGGGCTGCACGCCCATTGGCTCATGCTCTGAACCAATGGGCGTGCAGCCTACACTGTCAGTCGGTGGGCGGCGGGTGGCAGGCGGGTGGGGTGCTGCCGCCCGCCCGGCTGGCGGGGGAGCGGGCGGTGGGGCTCGTGGTGGATGGGGTGGGGGCACTCAGATCACCAGGGATTTCCGACGGGGTTAGGGATGCCGCCGCGATCGGGTTACCAGCGTCCACTGGACCACCAGGGATATTGGACTTGGGGGCTGATGCCTCGCGATCGGCTGCTCGGGGACATAACGCTATGCCCGCGATCGGGCTAATGGGGAACAGAATGTTATGCCCGCGATTGGGCTAATGAGGGAACAGAGCGTTATGCCGCGATCCGGGCTAATAGAGACACTTGGCCCTGATGAGGGCATGAAACACCGCCAGGTGCAGCGAAACCAGTGGAGGGCCACCCACGGTGGCAGCTGCTGTGTTGCGCCCTGCAATGCGGCAGCTCACCTGTGGGTGGCCCTCGACCTGTTCCTTTTTTTTTTTAGCGTAACTTTGTGCAGGTGCAGGTAGGGGTTGCGCCTGCATAACTCTGCACGGCCCGGCTGAATATCGGGCTGTGCAGTTTATGCATGGGCACGCCCCCCCACCTGTGCCTGCATACATTACTGATGCGTCCCGGCGCATCGAGATTTGTGCATGCGCACTTTTCCCTTTTAAATATCGCACCGGGGCGCATCAGTGGGTTGTGCATGGCGCAACACTGTTGCGCCATGCGCAACCCTTTTGAATATCTGGGCCAGAATCTGTAAGTATTAGGACATTTGTGGACAGAAACTGCTGTTAATAAAAACCTATGACTAATAAACTGCTTGACAGGTACAAATTACATGTATGATTTTATAGATATGAAGTATTCAAGAATGGTTCCCAGATTTCTGTAAATGTGTCCATATGTTGTATGTTTACATAAGAAATCCTTTCATAATTGACTTTGGTATATAAATCTTGAAGCCATTCTTTTATTGTCGGGGTCCCTGTGCTATTCCAATGTCTTAATACATTTTTTGCCGTAATGACGCCAGCAATCAGCCAGAGTTTTGGGGGGTATGATAAATTTACAAGAACTGAACAAATCTCTAGTACAATAAGTTTGGCTGAACACTTGATCTTGCACCTTGTTACCTTGTCACAGATCTTTAAAATGCTGTCCCGAAAAGGCTTGATTACAGAACATGACCATAAAATATGGGATAATGTACCTGTACTCAACGAACATCTCCAGCACTTATCGTCTGATGACAGGACTAGTTTAACCATTGTGCAAGGTGTATAGCACCATCTATGTACAATCTTATATTGTATGAGTCTCCCTTTAGTTTCCCTGCATTCTTTTAATGTTGTGTTCCACATTTCATCCCATTCTATCCTGTTGATTAGTATAGATAATTATTCTTGCCATTTATCAATTAATGTAGCCACGGGGTCTATTTTTGAGTCTTACATCATTAGGTACAATTTCTTATGCCTGTTATTGGATGTGCAGATTTGATCTAAAACATGAGTTGCAGGAAATGTGACTTTGTTGTTTATTTTGGATCTGAGGGCCTCCTGTAACTGTAAATCTTTACAGAAGTCTGTTCTAGGGATCTTGAACTTGACAGATAATTGTGAAAAGGACATCAGGGAGGCAGTTGCTGGATCTATAATATCGTCAAGGAAATGTATGCCCTTAGATTTCCACCTCGATCAACTAATGCATTTGCCGTCTATTTTCAGAACAGAGTTGCCCTGTAACGGACAATGAGGAGATGACCTAGGATCCACACAAGGGCATTTGCAACTTTTTCCATGAGGTATTAGTTTGGCATAGAAAGGGGTTACAGTTAAACATTTTATTAATAATAATAATAATAACTTTATTTATAAAGCGCCTTTATTTAATCAAGGTGCTGTATGTCATAAACCCACTCAGCAGGTCAGGCCCTCTACTCCCAAAGTGCCAACCTCTGAGCGCAGTCTTGTGAACAGTGTAACAGACAAGGTAACCCTCTTGTCTGTTTTTGTGAGTTCGGATCAACCTTTGGTCTCAAGTTCTGGAGGGATTCAAACTGTGAACCCCTTGATAGCGTACCCAATGCACAGGTTCAGATTTTTCTGTCTTTGGGGGGGCCAGATATCTTTGCCTACAGGCACCTAACCAGGTATACAGAGATGACCCCTTAAAAACTTTAATAAAGACCTCAGATTTAAAACGCTTCTCTTTCCAGTTTGATACCACCATTCAAGCTTATGTTTAGTATCTGCAAAAACCATATACTTTTCTTACAACTAAAAATAAGTCAAAGACAGACCAAGTAAGTTCCAAAATGAATTTTACTAAAATAGTTTAAAATATGTAAAATGCAAAATACAGAACTCTTATACCACCAGACATACAAATCTTTTAACAGAAACAAGGTTTAAACAGTGCAAATTCCTACTTACAGTACTTAGATTTGAAATATTTCTAAATACTTGTTTACAAGTGCTCCAAAGATCCTTCCTTAGTCAGAGTCTAGGTAAAAGTGTGTGTAAGTAAAACAGAGTATTCTTTAAACAACTGTATGGGACAGCCCATTTTTGTGTGAGGTCAGCTAGCTCCTCCTCTGTCAGATTATGTATAAAAAATATATATATCTTATACAAAAGTATTACATTCTGCAACTTCAGCATAATTCATGTCCTTCAAATGACACTTCTTTTGATCTCATAATAAGCTTCCTCCTTCCAAGACATGACAGCATCTTTATGATTTTCACACTTCTATGTAACAACCTGGGTTTTCCTTCCAATGTCATAAAATGGATATGTTCTAGCATCTATGGTTGTAATTAACTCAGACAAACAGGATCCTTAAGTAAGGCCTTACATGTAACACATGGTCTCTAAAAACTGAGTGTGTGTGAACTCACATGCTGTCAGCATTTTTCTTATGGCTTGCATCTTTCAGCTGAAACCGGGGAGGTTGTTATGAGTGAGGTCATTCTAAGAGCACCAGATTTTTCAGCAGAGACAGTTAGTAATACATTCTATATTTAAAAGAAATGATACAGCACTCAGAACTGGCTGTCTACGTCACACTGTACAACTTAAAAACATATAAAATCAAGTGAAAAAAAAGCATAAAAAGAGCAAAAAATACCAGTTTGAATATCATAATTTAAACATCATAAGCAAGATGCCATAGATGGGTCTTCAAGGCCCTCTTAAAGCTCTCCACAGTCGTGCATTCGAGAATCTGATGAGGTAGAGAATTCCACAGGGTCGGAGCCACATATATAATTGCACGGGCCCCTGATGTCTTAAGCCGTACCCTGGGAATCTCTAACAACCCCTCATCAGCTGAGCAGAGAGATCGGCCAGGGCAGTAAGGTTTCAGAAGCTCTTGCAGATAGCCTGGACCCAGTCCATGCAGGGCATGAAAGGTCAGAAGCCCAACCTTGAAGGTGATCCACCACTGAATAGGCAGCCAGTGCAGTTCGCGCAGCACTGGTGTGATGTGACACAGTCTGTAAATAAAGAAACTCTAGGATGACTGCCCCCAAGGACAGTCTTTTCAACAAGTACCCAACCTAGGATACCTTGATTCTTTCCTGGCCATAAGGATTTTACACACTGTGCTGCTATGAAGGCGTCATGTCTGAGTTTGAAATTGGGAAGGCCAAAGCCATCTGTAGATTTTTATTGTTGTAGTTTGACCAAAGAAATCCTAGGGGGTTTGTTGTACCATATGAATTTTTCAACTTGAGTATATATTTTATTGAAGTGAATGATGGGAATATGGACAGTTAGATGTTGGTGAAGGTAGTGTATTTTTGGAGCGATCATCATATTAAATGCCTGTATTTTACCCCAGAGTAACAGAAACATATGATTGAGTTAATATTTTTTGAGATAATCTGGGAGATGTTTGATGTTAAGATGATGCCCAAAAATGTAATACCTTGAGTAGCAAGTTTGGTTTTATGGTTGAGAAAGACTGATGTGTCTGTTTCCTTTAACAATGGGAGAGCCTCTGATTTATCAACATTTATTTTGAACCCTGAGATAGTCAAGAAGTCTTTAATAACTGTTAAGATGTGAGGTATTGATAACAGGGTTTCTTGTGATTTTTGCCTATTCTTATGCCTGCGACATTAGTAGAAGCATGAAATTTAATTAGCAGAGGTTTTAGGACCAATATAAATATTAGTGGGGAAAGGGGACAACCTTGTCCAGTATCCCTATAAATTGGGAATGAAGCTGAAGAGGAGCCGTTACATTTTATTTTTGCACAGACTTGTGAGTAGACAGCTTGAACAGACTGACAGAAGAATTCCCCCAAGTTATATTTGGTTAAGATTTTCAATAAATAGTTGCAGTCTATTGTGTCAAATCCTTTGTTAGCGTCTAGTGATAAAAGAGTTGGTTGTAGGGGGTTGATTTTAGCCACATGAATGATGTGAATAATTTTTCTGAACAAATCAGAACTGTGACGCCCCGCTAGAAAGCCACCTGATCAGGGTGTATTAATTTTTGTATTACTGAATTCAGCCTGACGGCCATGATAATGGCCAGTAATTTACAGTCTACATTCATGAGAGAAATCGGCCAATAATTCTCAGATAAAGTGGGATCCTTGTCTCTTTTTGGTAACACCATGATTGAGGCTTCACACATCGATGGGGGGTAAAGATCTAATGTCTATCACATTACAGAACACTTTATGCAAAATCAGACTTGGTAATAAGTTAGTGGCCTTATAGAATTCTCCAGTTAGGCCATCAGGGCTAGGTGCCTTAGCAGAGTGATGGGACAGAATGGCATTACTTACTTCTCCTTGAGTGATGGGTTTGTTTAGGTTATTTTTGTCTTGGTTGGAAATTGATGGCAAATTATTATTCTGCAAAAATTGTTCTAAATTACCTTGATTCAAGCAGTCCTCAGATTTATATAAAGAAGAATAGAAAGTTTTGAATTCTTCAACAATTAGATTGGTCGTGTGTACCATCTTTACCTGTTTATCTTTTATGGAGGCAAGTTTTTTATTTTTTAACCAGGAGAGACACACTAAGCTGAAAACTTGTTTACAGGTGCTACCTGGGAGCACAAGGAAATTAAGTGACTTGTTCAGGGTCACAGAGTATGCAAGTGGGGGCTGTGGGATTCAAACCCAGGGCTCCAGGTTTGCAGCTCAGAGTCTTAAACCACTGTGCTGTACTGCCTCCCTATTTTGGTGGCTTCTGACAATTTCCTGAGCTTATGGGCCAACAACCTCCCCTGTGCTTCCCTGTCTTCCCAAGAAGCCTGCTTTAATCTGAAGAGAGCATATTCTGTGATTATATTTAGTGTTGATTTCATACGTTGTATTAATAATATCTCTATATTGACTAAGATTCATGGCCACAGTGGAGTTAAATAACTGCTCTTTAGTTTCTAATTCTTTTTCTAGATTATTTAGTTCAGATTCTAAAGGAAATGATATGACCTCTAATATAGGCTTTAAAGGAATCCCATAACATTGGTATAGAAACTTCCCGGGTTGTCATTTATTTGAAAAAAAAATAGCTTAATTTCATCTGCTAATCAGCCTGGAAATCCACTGCTGTTCAAGAGGCCGCTGTTGAATTTCCAGCTCTTTTTCAGAAGGAGAAATATAGTCTAAGGTGATATCCATGGAAACGGGTGCACGGTCCAATATTACTATATTACCAATATGGCTTGTGGTGAGGCCTGTCATCAGAGTTCTGGCTAGAAAAATCGAATCGAATCTACTGGAGGACCCGTGTCTATTTGACTTAAATGTGTAGTCTCTACCCTTCGGGTTCATGACTCTCCAGACATCCACCAGATCAAATTCCTTGCAAAAAGATCCCAAGGCCTTGGAAGAACTAGAGTGGTCAACTGGATTTGCATATGTACTATCTGTGAACACATCAGTCACCGTGTTCATATCCCCTGCCAAAATCAAATCCCTATGGGCATGTTTACTGATGGTCTCTGCCAGATCAACAAAGAGTACCGTATGGTTACTACTGGAAACATACATATTCACCAGAGTCATTTTCTTATTTTCAGTCATAGCATTCACTACAACATATCTGCTATGTCCGAAAATGTAGAGTCAAACACAATATTTTGATTTTTATGAAACAGAATACATACTCTTTTACTCTTAGAACTGAAAGGGCTGCCATAAACTGTCCCAGCCCAAGATTTTGTAAGTATTGTGAAGCACACATTAAGCATGGGGCTTATGTTGTTAGCTGCCACCCCTTTAACAGCGCTTAGAGCCTACATGTAACAATTTGTTGCACTGCCTGGCAGTGCCATGTAATGCCTGTCAGTCAGAAGAATTAGTTTGTCTGGGGCTTGTCCTCATAAAGAGAACATCTGCTGTACAGAACAAACCGATATTCTTTATTTTATACATCCATCCAGTTATTCGAACGGTCCAGCATGGGGTCCTCACCAGCAGCAACAGATGGGTCTAGCAGACCAGAGAGAAGGCAAGGGTTTTTTAGTGCAGACCAAACCAAAATGCCACACATGGTGGAGAATGCGGCCCTTCTTCTGCCCAGACCCCATCTCGCTTGTCTGCGTCACTGGGTACCCCAAGTCACCACCCAGTATGCCTGAACTGCTTGCACATTACTTCTACTACAGCCTTGGCTGCAGAGAGAGAACAAGATGAACTGTGTCTTGTAGTACAACAGCCTGCTCACTATTATAAGACAATCAAATCACCAGTTCCACTGTTCAGCACTGCTAGCAAGCAGCCCAATGCCAGAGCTGTTAAAAACAACTAAAGTGCCAAGCCTCTGCTCTGATTGCAACCTTTCCCCACCCTGCAGCATCACCTCATGGCCGGGCCTGTGGAAGCCCAATCCTCAAGCAGCCTTCTTCCCTCTGTGGGGGATCCGTACTAAACAAAAAAGGGACACACCATTTCAGCCAGCCTGTCTAGTTGCTGCCCTGTCCTGGGGCTTACCCTCCTGCTTAAACCCACGGCGCTGCAGGGACTATTCAAATAACAATATGTGCAGCTCCAATCAACTTTCTGACAACTATCCCAGCCACTCTGTAGTCCACTGGATCAGCTCAGCAGTCTGTCCTCCTTAAATCCCCAGCTTCCCCCCCGTACTCCCTGCAAGCCATAGCACTGACCACTCGCACTCTTCTCAGAGCCGCTCCAAAGGACTACCAACCAACACCATGGCTCAGCCCGACCACTTACCAGGCTTCTCCTCGAGGCATCACGGACATGAACTGTGGCTTCCCCCTTGCACTAGCAGCTGAACGGAGCACTTGGTCCTCTTGCTGATCCTATGCATGCGGCTCCAATACCCTCCTCCTGTACAGAGCGGTCCTCTATCCCGCTCAGAAATGCAAACAAAAAAGGGCCATATAAATAAATAACTCAACATGGGCAAGAAAAAACAAATACCGGACTGCTGCAGTACCAAATGCTCCACTGCCCACCTAACCAGCTGCCCTACAACCAAACCATAGCATCAGCCTCCATGCTAACATTGTGGCTCAAAGCCACATCTCAGTCTGTCTGCCTAGCTGCTCCCAACACTCGGAGCCTCTGCTTTCCCTCGGCCATGCTACAAAAAACCACAGCATAGTGAAAGAACAACATAAATAAATAAAACACTGCACGAAGTGATCCACTCCCCGTGACGCCACGCTCCAACTATGGGGACTATACAAAAAAATCAGTGGGGCGCAGCAAATTCATAATGGAAGCAGGGTACTGAGAGAAAAAAAGAGAGAAATACAAAGTAATTTTCTAAAACCCATGTGCCAGCAAGGCATACAGAAATAAAAGGGAGACAGACAGAAAACTAATGCTGGGGGCACAGTAAACAAAACCTGAGGGGAAAAAAAGAGAAAATAAAAGCACATGTAAATGAACAAGCAGTCAATAAATTCAGTAATTCCCCCCTTGCTACTCACCACAAAATGGAAAGCCCGCTATCTTTCCTCTGTCAGGGATGGGGAAGAAGCACAGCAATGTGGGAATTGCCAGTTTGCAAATTGTGAAGCAGCCAGGCAGCCTCGTGGCAAGGATCCTCCATCTTGTGCACAGCACAAAAAGCAAGGAAGGAAGTGATCCTTGACCCCCCTGATGGCAGCCATCTTGCTACAGTCAGGCCAGTCAAACCCACAGCAACTGTATGTCAAAGTTTGGCAGCCATCTTGTGAAGAACACACAAAAAAAATCAATGGCAATCCTATTGAAATGAATGGACACTGCAACAAATAGCTGATTTTTTAAACACAGCCTATATTTAAGTAACAGACAACACTGAATTGAGGGAAATTGTTTATTAAGATGTCATTTGATGAACTTTACTTACCAATAATCGTACTTTTGTCTACAAAAATATTTTATTCTCGACACTTCATCTACTACACGACGTCCCATCTCCTGCATGACGGCAACTACTTCTCAACCATATGACCTTCAATCGGTGAAACGCAGCTCATCTTCTACCTCAATGTCTGATGACAATGCAGCTCTGGGTGCCGGAGCTTCCGGAGTTCTACCTTCACCCCCCTCCAAGGGCGTGGGGATACAAAATCGAAACAATCCTGCATGACATTCAGTCTTTTATTTCAGCTCAAGGAGCACCAGCTATGCAAGTCATTCAAGATGACCTGGCCTACATCAAAGCTATTTCACCACAGTCCACGGTCCATACCAGCCTACAGTCAGTACCCTTGTCAGCCTTGCCTCAGGAAGACGCTGTCGATTGACCTGAGCAATTCCAAACATGGATTTCCTTACATGGTTGGATTGATCCTTTGCATATTTCCAACACCTTGCACTTGTTTCTGAGAGGGACTGCCATTTCATGGTTCAACTCACTTCCAGAACAAGTCAAAGGAGATACTACCACACTGTATACAATCTTCAAAGCTCATTTTCTTTAAGCACATCCACCCTGGTTATCGGAGCAACAGCTGTGGGAACGTACCATGTAACCCTCTGAATCTCTTGAAGCCTTTATAGTGGACATTGAGTCTCACTGCAAACATCTGCAGAAACCTGAGAAAGAGCAAATCACAACCTTTGTCCGGGGACTGCTTCCTCAACTCTATCTTTATGTAATCCAACAGAAACCAACAGCACGGGGTCATAATCTCGCAGGTCAATAGTGTGCAGCAATGTACCGTGCTGTGAATACAGCAAAATCATTGCTGCCACACATACAACCTGCCGAAAACCATTTCGGCGAGAAAAACATATGCTTTTTAGTTTATCTGCGGGGTACTCTGCCCCCCCACACCCCTCCCCCCATAATGGGGGGACTGTGCCCCTGAACCCCCTCTATTAAGACAATTAACTCCAGGGGGTCAACATGGGGACAGGGAGAAACACCACGGGGGAGGAAAAAAAGAAACCGCACAATGCGGTTTCCAAAAAGTCTGGTACCGGGATTCAAGCCCCGATCCACAGACACACTGCAACCTCCAGTGCTTGCTGCGGCTCATCCCACTGAGCCACGGTGGCAGTTCAGTGGACCAGCTCCCAAACAGAGGTCTTCACCTCCACTTAACTGCTCCTCCCCACCGATGCACGATTGGGTACATAACCACACATACAAAATATCTGTCTTGCGGAGTTATGTACCCTATTGTGCCAGTGCACTGCGCTATGTAATCCGCGTGGTATTCCATGCGCGGTATTCTGTGCGACGTATTGACCCAGTAGGGAAATGAACAACCTGGATGGACACAATCCAAGCTGCACAACTTGCACAAGAGTCCATATTAATGTCCTAGATCACCAGTGTACAAGCACTTCAGTTGTCACAGTTAGCTGCTCTCGCAACGTGCGTCCAGCAGCAGCAATGAATGGTGGAGACGCTCGACACAACTGTCAGTAGCCTGCACTGTAGCTCAACTGCTTCCTCTGCTTCCTCTGTCAATGCTCTTCGACCATTCTGATAGCGACCATCTCCACCTTCACCTTCACGAGAACCAGTGACCTGCCAGTGGTGTGCATTCAGGGAACGCTCTGCTGCTGTCTGCCAAAAGCTAAAGTATCATGATAGAAATCAAAGGAACTAAAGGCACACAATCAGTAAGATAACCGCAACTACTCCCAGGATCAAAGAACAAAGTAACTGACCACCCCTCTGACTCTCGCAACTCAAACAAGGTGCACTCTCCAACTGCGAATTCAGGCACACTCTCACTTCTAGGGGCAAATGTACCTGTCATCAGGTCACCTCTCCTAGCCAACTATGTCCCTGTAACCATCGGAGATTGGTCCACACATGCCTTGGTTGACACTGGAGCAGAAATATCAGTTACCAATAGCAGTATTCTGAACTACCAAACTATTGGTCACATACCAAATGTCTCTCCAGCGACCTAAAGTACATTATCACAGCAAGTACAGCTACAGTACCTATCACAGGCGTGGTCCATCTCAAGCTCCACTTTGGCTCATAGCTAGCTACCATCAAGTTTTAAGTAGTGCCCGATTTTCAACCTGCAATAATTCTTGACCTGGACGTCCTCAAAGCTCACAAAGCCATCCTAGACTTTGCCTTAAACAAACTGTCACTAGATCCTTGGAGGCAACTTGCAGCTATAGACTCAGCCACTGTGTCTCCTCAGTCAGAAATGGTTTTGATCGCCAAGATTTGAGGTGAACCACTTCCACAAGGTGTTGTTGGCATCATCATGGGATCCCCTGTACTTCATTCATCAGGTCTTCTTCCAGGAAATACCTTATCGGCAGTACATGGTGGCTCAGTCTTCCAAAAATGCTGCAGCTTCACAGATGAGCCTGTGGTCATCTCAAAGGGTGCCAACATCAGAAAGTGTGTCTGTTTGTCTTTAGGGGACCAGCTCCATCTCATGCAAGAACCTCAGCCTGGTTCCACCAACTCTAGTCCTGTCAGTACTATCACGACCAGCTTCAACAGAGCTACCTTTCAGTCAGTGACTATCCTCTTCAAAACTTCCAGCATCTCCAACAGAAAAGCATCAACTTTTGAAATTCCTGGAGAATTACCTGGATGTCTTTGCAGGTCCAGATAACAAGCTCAGATGCTGTGATATCCTGCAACACACCATCAAGGTGCAACCCAACCAGAAACCAATCCATCAGCGAGCCTGCAAAGTGGGACACAAACAGAAACAAGTCCTAGAGGACATTATCAAAGACATGCTGGAACAAGACATTGTTGAAGAGTCCACAAGTCCCTGGGGTGCAACTTGCCTGCTGGTGGTAAAGAAGGACAAAGGGTATCACTTTGTGGTAGACTACAGAAACTTAGTGCTTACACAGTTCAGGATGCTCATCCCTTACCTACAACCGAAGATGCCATAAATAGTCTTGGTGTGACCAGTCCTTCTTACTTCACCACTCTAGACCTTCAGAGTGGGTTCTAACAAGTCTCCATTGATCCAGCTTCTCATCCATACACAACATGGTGCTGCCACTTGGGACTTTTCAATTAAAGTGTTTGCCTATGGGACTTCAGAACAGTCCAGCCACATTCCAACATGTTATGGAAGCCGTACTACGTGAGTTATCTAAGAAATCTTGCCTAGTCTAGCTGGAGGATGTTATTGTCTTCAGCAGAACTTTGCCAGAGCACCTACAACATCTCAAAGAAGTGTTTGAACCTCTCAGACAAGCCAATCTCAAGCTTCGCCCAGAAAAGTGTTGTTTTGCATAGCATCAAATTCATTACCTGGGACATGTGGTTAGTTCTCAAGGCATCTCTCCAGATCCAGACAAGCTCTCAGCAGTCAAAGACTATCCAGAGCCTATCAATCTCAAAGACCTTCGAGCTTTCCTGGGCTTGTCTGGCTACTACCCAAAATTCATGTGCAACTATGCCAAGATTGCAGCTCCATCTCTATGCCCTCATCAAAAAGGGATGTGACTATACATGGACTTTCAAACGCAGAGAGGCCTTTGAAACCTTGAAACAAAACCTAATCTCTTCTCCAGTATTGGCCTATCCAAGGTTTGACCAACGCTTCAAGCTCTACTCAGATGCTAGTTCCTTTGCAGTGGGTGCTGTGCTCTGTCAAATTCAAGACGGAACAGAACAAGTTGTCTCCTATGCCGGGTGCTCTCTTTCCTCAGCTGAGCAGAACTATGGCATCACAGAAAAAGAATGTCTAGCCAAGGTATTTGCTGTAAAGAAATTTGACTGCTACTTTCGCTACTTCTTCTTCTTTACAGCTATCATTGATCACTCTACCCTCAGATGGTTATTCGAAATGAAGGAGCCAGAAGGCAAGTTCGCCCCATGGATCACCATGCTGCAATCCTGCAACTTTGAAATTCAGTACAGACCAGGTCGAGTTCACTCAAATGCTGATGGTGTAAGCCAGAGATGATATCCCTCCATATCATCCCCAACAGATGAAGAATCCTGCTTACAAGATCTTCCCTACCACGCCATGGATGTGCTTCCCATGGACACTCCTACAGCACCTCAAGTTGCTTTGCTGCTCTCAACTGCTTCTACAGAAAAACACACTAATCCTCAGTTATTGCAAGCAGCTAAAGAGCTTTTCATTTCTTCTACATCTGATCTGTCCCTGGAAAACTGTCAAAACGCAACAAAGAACAGACCCTCAATTCACAGACATAATCTCATACTTAAGAGTCTGAAACCTTACTGCAACAAAAGAAGCATCACCAGGATGTACTTTTCTTTGCTTTGCAATACTTCCTCAATGACGGTATGCTTTTCCACATTTGGACCAAAGAAGGCAAGAGGTATCACACGGACAGAACTCATGTACAACTAGTTGTGCCAGCCTCTCTAATCAATCAAGTTCTTCTCTTCAGTCATGCCTCTTCACTTTCCAGAGGCCATATGGGAATCCACAGAGCTCTCAAAAAGAGAAGGCTTCACTTCTTCTGGCCTCATATGAACTAGGACATTATCGGATTTGTAAAATCCTGCCAGCCCTGCTCCCAAAGAAAGCCTCCTGCCAAACCGACAAAGGCACACATCATTCCAATGCCTGCAGCCACTGAACCATTCCAAAGAGTTAGCATGGACATTCTTGGGCCTCTACCTACATGCACTGACTCTGGCAACAAATACATCCTTGTTTTTGTGGACTACCTAACAAAATATTTGGAACTAATACCCATAAAAGACATTAAAGCTGCCACAGTGGCAAGTGTCTTCCTCAACACAGTCATTTGTCATCACGGTACCCCATTTTACCCGCATTCAGATAGAGGCACTATCTTTCAACCATTGTTCGAGAAACTTGCAAACGTCTCGACATCAAAAAGACTCACACAACAAGTTACAATCCACAATGCAACAAAGTGAAAGAATGATGTCTACCATTCTCAACACACTCGCTAAGTACCTGGATGAGACTCATGACACTTGGGACCATTTCGTTCCTTTTGTGCAATTTGCCTACAATACCAGCCCTTGTGTTGACAGTATAGAGTACACACCATTCTTCTTAGTCCATGGGCGTCACCCAAGAACTCCACTGGACATGGATCTCTTGCTGCTAGAAGTTCCTAAGTCAGCTTCTTCCTTCATTATCCCTCTGCTAGAACAGCTTGAACTTGCCAGACGTGTTGCAATCACCACGTTGGGCCAGAGGAAATCTGCCATGCAGAAAATGTCAGCAGCCAAGTTGCATGAGCCTTTATTCTCCATTGGGGACATTATGTATTTGTACTGACCTGTCCTTGTTCCAGGTGCCACCAAGAAACTGCTTTGACCCAGGACTGGTCCCTTCTACATCGTAGAAAAGCTTCCTCCTGTGCATGTTCATCTACTTCGCAAGTCTGATGGAAAGCTGGTACACAACAAAGTCCACATCAACCAACTGAAACATGGGTACCTGAGTAACTCCCTTCCAGAAGTCCCCAGACCACCTAACAATGAAGCTGCACTTCAGCCTGCCATTCTCTCTGGAGTTGAGATCCCTACAGACAACTTGCAACCAGTTCCTACAGATCTACATAAGCCTGACACTCTCCAGCCAGATTCCGTTTTTCCTGATTTGCCAGGAACTTCCTCTTCTTCTCAGCCTTCTTCTTCTTCTCAGGACTCTCTTCTATACACACCGGTGTACCAGATCAAGAAGATCTTAAGGAAGAAGTTCACAAATGGATCCTGGACTTACAGAGTCAAGTGGTGTGGATCTGACAGTGGGCAGAAGTCCTGGGTCGCTTCTAATGACCTGACCCCATCCTGTCAGGAACTGGTGCAATCCACGCATGCCTCCATTCCCACTGACCGGAAAAGTCGACAGAGGTCTTGAACTTTTATTACTGGACTCAGTGTATTTTGGGACTGAATCTTCTTTCTCTGGTGATAGGCTCTGCCTTTAATTTTTAGTTTTGCAGTAAATGTCCTTGTACCTATCTTAAGTAACTTGCAACTGTTTCTGATGGTACTGCATTCCTGCATTTAACGCTTTTTTCCCCTTAGGAATGCCTTTTCACATGGACAGTCCACCTGTTCTTATTATGCAACTGTTAATAAAGTGTGATCCTGCATTCTACAGTAGGTATCCTCCTGCTGACACCCTTCCCTTCCCCTACACTTTAGAGCTTGTGGCACAGCTGACAGATCTCAGGCTGTCCAAATAGGTAAAGACTTTTCTGCTACCCTAGCTATCCATATGGGAGTCCCCCAAGTTTCCATACTTGGCCCACTACTTTTTTCCATGTTCATCAATGCTCTCCCTGCTGACAGACTAAACTGTCATGCCCTTCCTTATGCAGATGACGTAGTCCTCTATCACAGCAATAAGTCACTTGATTCCATCTCATCCGCCCTCTCATGTAACTATGCCTCTGCATATCATTGGTCCCTATCCAGTAGGCTCCTAGTCAATAAAAAAAAGACAAAGGCTATGCTCTTTGTCTCAAAGCCTTTCCTTGCCAAGGTCACTAAAACAACTTCCTCCCTCCTGGTAGGTACCCCAGTGGGCCCCCGGCCCCTCAAATATGTCCCCTCTTTTAAGTACTTAGGTGTTACTCTTGACCCCTCACTAACCTTCTCTGACCACATAAACAATACTGTGTGGAAAATACACCAAAAACTAGGTGCTGCTTACTGTATTAAGCAGTTTCTGTCCCCGAAGCTCGTCTTGCTATCGAGCAAGGTAACCTATTGCCCCTTCTTGACTACTGCTCCCCTTTCTATTCCTCTCTATCCTCCATACTACATTCTCAACTAATCACAACTTACAACTCCATCTGTCACTTTGTTCTTCAAGCCCCCTTCCCCAACCATAATTGTTCACTCTACCAGTCCCTAGGGTGGCTCCCTCTCCAAGGTCGCTTTGAGTATGCGGTGGGCTGTGTTGTGGACAATGCACTCAGGTGCAGCCAGATGTCCCCCTATTCCCCATTGCTCACTCACAGTACTGCCTCCAGGTGCCTCAGGATATCCTCAGTCCCTCCCCTAGAAGTACCATGTGTCTCCACTTTAATGGTAACTAAAGCTTTCTCAGTCTCTGCCCCCACCCTATGGAACAGTCTACTGCTGCCTATTCACTTGTCCTCTCTCCCACCTATTCTTCAAAACGAACCTAAGAGCCTGGCTCCTATCTGAATCCCCATGCAGTTGTGTCCTGGACAACAAGTAGCACCCAGAAACCACCCCAGGTACTATGTATTTCTGTCTTGTCCCATCTTACCTCCTAGCTGTCTCTGGTTTCCTTTCTCCTTGACCTACAAGGTCTTCTTATCAAGTCTGTCTGTTAGTCTGTCAGCCAATTCAGGAGAAATGGATATTTTGCTTCTAATTATAAAAGTTACTGCTTGTTATTTTTGTGCCATTTATCCTCTATATTCTGAGTTGCTACCGCTGCCTCAGCTTAGTTTACATTGTACCCCTAGTGACCTCATATTGAGGTTTTGTACAGACATATCTGACTCATGTTTTGACCTTTGTCTATTGTTCATCACTGTGTAATAGCCATTACTGTCTATATACATTTATGGCTGTTGAACTATGTTGGTGCCACCTTGTGGCCCGGGTCGTGTCAGAAAATGGTCCATTGGATCAGCACACTTACCCGGTTAACGAAGACATAAATAAATAAAATAAATAAACTTTCAGTGCTATGGTGTTCCCTTCTCTCTGGTGCTACTCTGACTGGTCCCCAGTGTAGTCCAGATTCTTTCCTCCCCCAACCCACTGCAGTGGAGTACTCTTGTGTTTAAATGTAATGCCTTGAAATGCATTAAAATGTTTTTTTTTCTGCCTTAAAACTTTCTTAGAGACTATTATAATAGTTATTGCTTGTTTGAGTGGTGCTCTCATTCTCTGTCCAGCAGTGAGGTGAAGCACACGTTGAGCATGGGGCTTATGTTGTTAGTTGCTGCCCCTTTAAGAGCACTTAGAACCTGCATGTAACAATTTGTTGCACTGCCTGGCAGTGCCATGTAATGCCTGTCAGTCTGAAGAATTAGTTGGTCTGGGGCTTGTCCTCATAGAGAGAACATATGCTGTACAGAATAAACCAATATTCTTTATTTTATACGTCCGTCCAGTTATTCGAACGGTCCAGCATGGGGTCCTCGCCAGCAGCAACAGATGGGTCTGGCAGACCAGAGAGAAGTTAAGGGTCTTTTAATGGCGGACCAAACCAAAATGCCACAGTATAGTAGTTTCTTCATCTGTAAGCTGTGTTTCCTGTAAAAACACTATATCTACCTTCATTGACTTGAGATAAGATAGGACGTGGTCCTCTATATTGGGTTATTACATCCTTGGATGTTCCGCAATACCATTTTCATAGTACGTTTAACTGTGGACATTTTTGTAAACAAGTGACGGAGTACTTTTCTGCCTAAAATAAAAATTGCAAGCTAGAAACTGGAAAGCACTAATAACTTGTACCTTTTAGACCAGCAAACTTATACTACTAAACACATTGTAATTAGAACTACTACTGTAATGCTTTAACAGTAAATTGTTTAAAGATATTGTAAAATGTCTAAACTGAAGCAGCACTATAATCCATTAATAAGCTTGAACTGCACTAGATGAAATGCAGCAATGCATGGCACAGATCACTATCGTTGTGGATGTTTGTTCTACTTGGTTGCATGACCTTTAACGATTCCTCCCTATGCCATACCCATTGCACGTGAGTAAAAAGCAACCAGGATGCAAAGAAGATTTATTAACGGCAGAGAAGGAACCACTGCCCACAAAGACAGTAGGGTAAGTGTCTTTTTTCCATTCTTCTACCTTACCTGGTTCCTTAACAGATTCAGTCAGAGACAGTGACACCAACAGGGCTACAGCTAATATAGGCAATACGTTGGTAATTAATGAGACAGCTCACTGATTCTTCCTCTGGTACTATTACCCCCATCACACGGTAATGGGAACAGAGGGCCAACAACCTGAACGACAAGGTTAAAATAGGCTGGAGGTATCTTTCCTCTGCTCAGGGGCTGGTTCATACCAGATGGGCAGTGCAGGCAGGGAAGGTTTTTCTTTTGACATACCTGGCTACTATCCTCCCCACTTGGAGTGCTTTGTGTCTGTATGGACATGAGGAGTAGTAGCTGTGGGAAAGAGGGGGAGGTGGCAAGGGCAGGAGGGGACCACTCAGGATGCATTCTGTGTACAAGGTTACAGGTACATGGAAAAGTACCCAGGGATGTATATAAATTGTTTATTTGTATGGTTTATAGGTTTTTTTTTTTTCTGGTGTACAAACATGCTGTGGATTACTGGGAGGGAATAGTGAGATATGTGAGGGAAGGAGGAGATCACTTGCGTACTTGCATCAAGAGAGGCTGTTATCCTGGATCCCTTGACATAGCGTATGCAATGCCAATATGGCACAATCCACAATTAGCTGTATTGTATGGAATGCCTTTATCACCCCATTAAATGGAAAGCCATACTAGCCCAACTCTGTAAGCAGGAAGCCACGGTAGCCATTCATCAGGAAACACACCTTACTGGACCAGAATCTCCTAAACTCAGAAGAGAATGGGTAGGTATGGAGGTACATGCTACCTTCTAATAAGAAACTGACATGGCAGATCACCAAACATAAGGCTGGCAATGAAGATTGGTGGGTACTGGCAGTGGTTAAATTCCCAGAGGCAGAATGGATTATAGGAGGCATTTAAGGACCTAACGATAGCGACCCTCACTTTTGCACCAATCTGGTGCATACTTTGGGTGAATTCAATGCAGAACATTTGCCCATTATGTTGGGAGTAGACGTCAGTATTCCCCCAGATGGGGTTTTGGACAAATCCAACCCCACCCATCCCCAGCATAGTAGGCCCTGGCAGCACTGTGAAAGAAGTTTGTCCTTAAGACACATGGGGCTCAATTCTCAAACGCTTTAGACTGCCACAAGTCCCAGGTTGCAGACCAAATGGTACATGGGGCTTGTGGCAGTCCATGGCCAGGAATCAGGAGTATCAATCCCCTAGCCCACCATGTTCCACGTGCCACAAGGTAGACCAGCTTTTGACGATCTAACTTCGCTGACCTTTTTATGGGGTTTGCGCCACATTTTTGGCACAAGCCGGCATAACAAGGGTAAAGTATTATAAACCCATGCAACTTTTAGAATCGGGCACAAGGTGCACCAATGCCGTTGATACAGTTCAGAGTTTGATGCGGGGCTTGTGTAACCCTGTGTCAACCTATGAGAATCGAGCCCATGGTGTTTGCTGCATCTGACACAGAAGGATTTTACATTCTTTTCAGCAGTGCAGAATACCCACAGGAAAATGAGTACTGCCTTCTCTCTCCGTGAATCATACACTCATTCTCCCAGGCCAGTATAGGCAACATTACCCTCTCTGACTATGTCCAGGTACAGATAGAGACCACCCCCTCCAGTATGCTGCCTAAATTATCAATATGGAGCTAGACCCATTATTGCTCACTGATAAGGCTTTCCAATCACACAACGTTTCCCCTGATATATCTCCAGCCTCCATATGGGTGGCATACAAGGTTTACATCAGGGACAGTATAATTCCATTTGCTTCACATAGACAGATGGCTAGAGAACTGGATGAGAAAGAACTAATGAAAGACCTGATGACCAAAGAGACCAGCTTCAAAAATAGCACCGATACCTCAGAGGAAAATCTGAAAGCCATAACTGGACTGTGATACAAGTGCAATACATTGTTATCCAGGTGATCTGGAATGTCACTGGTCACACTGAAGCAGAGATACTGGGAAGGGGGAGAACATGCCAGGAAGTTCTTAATCCATCACCTTAGAGCTTCATAAGCCTCTCATCCTCCCCCCACCCCCACCCAGGACTGCCATTCAAGCCTTCCTTTTGAACTGTCATTACCACGTCAAGATCCAGCAGCGGGCAGTTCACAGGTCACTGGAGGATATATAAATCATCACGGTCATTAAGGCCCTGGCCTTTGCCAAAGTCCCTAGGGATGATGGCATTCTGGTCGATCTGTGCCAACCTATGCCTTCGTTAGTGACACTGCATCTATATGAATATATATGAAGGGGCCTTGACTGTGGTCCCCACCCACCCAACCCTGAGAGGAGCAGTTATCACAGTTCTGCCCCAAAAAGAAAAGGATGCCTATATTAAACATATGCAATTGCCCCTGCTGGACACTTAGAGGTATGTACCTATACTAACCATAGGCTATTAGAAAGCACACTCAGTTAGGGGCATCCCAAACCTGTTAGAGCTCTTAACTAACTTGCTGCATTCAGAAGTTAATATGCAAATAACACATTTGCTGCTTGGCTTGTTTGGAGGGCTGTCCCTCCTGCAGTGTGTGATCCTCCCTCAAGCAGGAATCACTAGTTCTGTTTGCACAATAACAAATTCTGACTAGTACCTCCTCCCATCACAGTGCCATTATGAATAAAAGTTCCCGCTGGTATAAACATAGAAACATAGAAGTTGATGGCAGATAAGGACCGCAATGCCCATCCATTTTTTTCTACCTTATGAATGTGCCATCGGCCTTTGCTGTGTCAATGGCCTAACTATTCATATTCATCTGTATTGCTCCCTTATGCCTATCCTATGCCTATTTGAAGCTCTGCACTGTATTCATATCAACCACTTCCTGAGGTAGGCCGCTCCATGCATCCACCACCCTTTCTGTGAAAAAGAACTTCCTCACATTCCCCTAAATCGGCCTCCTTCTAATCTCATGCTGTGTCCTTTTGTCCTGCTATTTTTCTTATATTGAAACACGTTAGACTCTTTCACCTTGTTAATAACCTTAAGATGTTTGAATGTTTCGATCATATCACCTCTCTCCCTTCTTTGCTCTAGGGTATACATGTTGAGCTCTGTTAATCTGTCCTCATATGTTTTCTGATGCAGTCCATGCACCATTTTGGTTGCCCTTCTCTGGACTGCCTCCACTTTGTTAATGTCCTTGTGCAGGTGCGGCCTCCAGTACTGCACGCAGTACTCCAGATGGGGCCTAACCAGTGTCTTGTAAGAAAAAATTATTCACCTTAGTAATGTTGTTTCTTCTAATGGAGTCTTGCAGTATTCTGACTATTGCAGTTAGGTCCTGCCTTTCAACTGCCCCGGAGAACAAAGAGTTAACTTTCCATGGCCAGCATGGAACGTTCAGCGCGAGCTCGGTTGAAGCCCCTGTCTGCTGTTGTTTAAACTCCAACCATTAGAACTTTATGAGCAATACCCACTAGAAGTTCTGTGTGGAAACTGTAAAACTCACACTAGCCAACCGGCAACTAAATTTATTAAAAAAGGTTTTTTTGGTTTCAAAGCAAAGACTCAAGTCAGGAAACCGAAAAAACAAAACACAACACACACCCAAAATAAAGAAGGGTGAAAGAGGGGCACCTCAAGGGTGCCAACACTGCTCCTGCCCACCCACATCCCAAAAACCAGGTTCTGAGAGGGGAGGTGGGGGAGAGATCAGAATACAGCAAGACTCCATTAGAAGAAACAACATTACTAAGGTGAGTCATTTTTCTTCAAACAACATGAAGTCTTGCTGTATTCTGACTATTGCAGACTACCAATCAGTACCTCCATGGAGGAGGGACAGAACCTACTTTGGGAATAGGCTCTGAAGTACTGCTGTGCCAAACTGAGCATCACTCCTAGCCTGGATATCCAGAGAGTAATGCTTGGTGAATGTATGGACTGTTTTCCAGGTGGCTGCTTGACAAATTTCTAAGATAGGAATATCCCTGGCAGCAGCCAGGGAAGCAGCTGTACCTCTAGTAGAGTGAGCCCTCAGGCCTGAGGGTGGGGTTCTACCCAGTTCTTCAAAGCAGAATTGTATACAAGAGACAATCCACCTGGCAATAGATCTTTCAGTGCCAGGTTTGCCCTTACCGACCTCTCCATATGTGAGGAACAACTGGAGGGGACTCAAACCTGTGACCCTTGGTGTGCTCTCTGTAGTAGCTGAGGGCCCTTTTAACATCCAAGCTGTGCAGTCTCCTCTCTCCAGAGGAGGAATGGTCAGTGAAGAAAACAGGGAGCGAAACAGACTGATTAAGGTGGAAATCTGAAACCCCCTTAGGCAAAAAACTTCCTGTTAGTTCTTAGGACCACTTTATCTATATGGAAAGAGATAAAATCAGGCTCCACTGACAGGGCTTGCAATTCACTGATACGCCTGGCAGAGGTAATGGCTACCAAAAACACAGTTTTCCAAGTCAAGTACTTAAGCTCTGCAGAGGACAAAGGCTCAAAGGGTGGTTGCATAAGCTGAGCAATGCAAACATTACAGTCCCAAGCAGGAGCAGGGTCCCTAAAGGGGGGATTGGTGTGCAACAATCCCTTGAAGAACTTACAAAACACAGGATGGGCTGAAAGAGGAAAGGACTTGCCTACTGACAAGAAGGCAGAAACAGCTGCCAGATGCACTTTAAGTGTAGCTGGCCTAAGTCCCAAGCCATTAAGATGAACCATATAGTCCAGGACTGTAGGCAACCCAGCAGATTCTGGAGAAATATGCTTATTAGAGCACCAAATAGTGAACCTTTTCCATTAGGAGTTGTAAGCCTTTCTGGTGGAAGGCTTTCGAGAAGCCTTAAGGATATCCAGAACCCCTTGAGAAAGGTGTAGATCAGCAAACTCTAACTCTTCAAGAGCCATGCCTTGAGATTGAGAGATTTGAGGTTCAAATACCAAATCCTCCCCTGAGAGGATGTCAACAGGTTGTAATTCCTGGGAAGAGACAGGGGAAGGTGGACTGCTAAGGACAGCAACAGTGGGTACCAGGGCTGTCTGGCCCAGTCTGGAGCAATCAGAATCACTTTGCATGGTTGAGACCTGATCTTGACTAACACCTTGAACAGGAGAGGGAAGGGGGAAAAGCATACAGAATTTCCCTTCCCAATTCAGAATCAGAGCATCCAGGGAACTGAGCCCAAGACTGGGGGTCTGCAAAAAAAGAGAGGAAGTTGGTGATTGTCTGGGGCTGCAAAAAGATCTATCTATCTGTGGAGTGCCCCATCTCGAGAAAATCACTTCCAAAACTAGGGGATCTAAGGTCCATTCGTGATGGCCCTGGGATATCCTGCTGAGAGCATCTGCTAGGACATTGTCCTTCCCTGGGAGGTGAACTGCTATCAGAGAGGTTTGCAGGGAATAGGCCAGAGACCACAACTTCACTGCTTCTGTGCACAAGGCCGTAGACCGAGTGCCTCCTTGCTTGTTGATGTACCACATTGTGGTGGTATTGTCTGTTCTGATCTGGACCACCTTGTTCTGTACAGATTTGGAAAAGGCTTGCAGTGCCAGAAACACTGCTCTGAGTTCCAAGAGATGTGAAGCAGAGATTCTTGAGGTGACCACAGTCCTTGGGTGGTAAGATCCCCCAAGTGGGCTCCCCAGCCCAGCAGGGAGGCATCTGTGGTGAGTATCACGGAATGAGACTGAGTGACAAAAGGAACTCCCTGTCTCAAATTGTCCTGATCCTGCCACCATTGCAAAGCCTGGATCAGGGTTCGAGTCACTGGGACTAGTTTGGTAAGTGAATCCTTTCTTTGGGACCAGAAGGCTCTTAAGTGGAACTGAATGTCCCTCATCTGGAATCTTGCCCCCTGGACTACTGCTGTAGAGGCTACCATGTGGCCCAGGAGCTGCAGGAAATGCCTTGCTGGTCGAGACACCTGAAGGGTGAATGAAGAGGCCAGTTCTATAAGGGTCCTTGCCCTGTCCAGGGGAAGGAAGGCTCTTGCCCTTATTGTATCCAGCTCTGCCCCTATAAAGGTGAGGAGCTGTACTGGCTCAAGAACTGACTTTGGAAGGTTGAGGAGGAATCCTAAGGAAGTGAGCACTTGCTGAGATATTTGCAGATGTGACTTGACTTGGTCTGGAGACTGACCCACTATGAGCCAGTCGTCCAAGTATGGAAAGATGGAGATGTTTTTTCTCCTTAGGAAAGCAACCACTAGTGCCAGGCACTTTATGAACACCTGGAGCTGAATAGTTAGCCAAAGGGCATTGCTCTGAATTGATAGTGGCCTGAGGGCAACCTCGAACCTGAGGTACTTTCTGTGGGAGCACCTGATGGGAATGTGAAAATAGGCATCTCTGAGGTCCAGGGAGGCTAGCCAGTCCCCTGGCCTTAGAGAGGGCAGAATTATTCCCAGAGTCACCATTTTGAATTTTGGTTTTAAAAGGTGCTTGTTCAGATATCTTAGATCCAGGATGGGCCGCCATTCTCCTGTTTTTTTGGGGGGTTAGGAAGTACCTGGAGTACAATCCTTTGCCCCTGTGTAGGGTAGGAACCCTTTCTCCTTTCTATGACTCTGAGAGCCAGGAGGGAAGAAACCTCTGCCTCTAGGGCAAGGGTCTCTGATGGATTTGCAGGTGGAAAGGATCTGGTTCTCATCTTGGGAAATTTTTTGAAGCTGAGAACCAGTCCCTGGCTTACTACTTCCAGGACCCACTTGTCTGATGTCAGAGACTTCCAGTCCTGGACAAAGTAAGCCAGCCTGCCCCCTACAGGTATTGGAGAATCGGCCCGGGCAGACCCATCAGTTTGTCTGCTTGGCGGGGGCTTTAGGCTGAGGGGTGGAAGCAGGCCTGCTCATTCCCTGTCTGCCTCTCCCTCTGAAGAACCCCCTCTGGGCATAGGTAGAAGAGAAGGCCTGGGCTTGGTAAAAAGGCCTTTGAAAGGGCCTGCACCTGCCCCTGGAATGCTGTCTCTGAGGAGTGGCTTGCCTTTCTTTGGCCTGAGCACTCCTGTAGGTGGTCCTGTACTCGTCCATCTTTTTCATGTAGTTCTCTCTCTCTGCTCCCCAAACAGAGAATTGCCAATGACAGGGAAATCCATGGCCTTAGCCTGGGTATACTGTGATAGGCTAGTACATCTAAGCCAAGCCATCCTCCGAAGGGCCACAGATGTAGCCATGACTCTAGATGAAACATCATTGGAGTCCACAGTAGCATGAAATTGCAACTTGGATGCCTCAATCCCATCTGCAGCCACCTGCTCCAGCTCCTTGGCAAACTGGTCAGGGGTCTGTTAGCCAGCCAGCACAGTGTCCCACCTGGACTTCTGGTATCTAGCTGTGTAGGCCATATAGTTAGCCTGCCTGAGTCCCAAAGATGCTGCCATGTACTGCTTCTTTGCCATGGCATCAATCTTCCTGGAGTCCTTATCTGGGTGGTGTGATGCCAAGGGAATATTTGCCTTATCACAGGCAGCAGCCTGCACTACCCCAACATGGCTGCATTACATAGGTACATAGATACATAGACAGTGTCGGCAGATAAGGGCCTATGGCCCACCCAGTCTGCCCATTTGAGCTTGTAAGTTCAGTTTGTTTTCCTAGAAGTCTGTTGTACCTTACCCCTGACCTCCAGAATTCCTTTATGTCTATCCCATGCATTCTTAAATCCCGTGATTGTTTCAGCCCCCACCACTTCCTCTGGCAGGGTGTTCCACTTGTCCACCACCCGTTCTGTGAAGAAATTCTTTCTCATGTTTCCTCTGAATCGTCCTCCTCCAACTTCATCCCATGCCCTCTAGTCCTGGAACATCTTTTTCGCTTAAAAATAGTGTTTTCCTGCACCCTGTTCCTCCCTGTAAGATACTTGTATGTCTCTATCATATCCCCTCTCTCCCTCCTCGCCTCCAGGGAGTACATGTTCAGTTCCTTGAACCTGTCTTCATAGGACTTGTGATGCAACCCATGCACCATCTTTGTTGCCCTCCTCTGAACCTTCTCTACCCTGTCTATATCCTTACGTAGGTATGGTCTCCAGAACTGTACACTGTACTCCAGGTGGGGCCTCACTAGTGTCTTGTATAGCGGAATTATGACCTCCTTTTCCTGCTGGTAATGCCCCTGCCTATACATCCCAGCATCCTATTTGCTTTACCTGCTGCCTTGTCACACTGTTTCCTACCTTGAGGTCATCAGAGATGATAACTCCAAGATCCCTTTCCTGCTTGGTGCATGCTATATCCTCACCCCAACTGATATATTGTGCCAGGGTTTTTGTGCCCATATGCATTATCTTGCACTTCTTTGCATTGAATTTCAGCTGCCAAACCCCTGACCATTCTTCAAGTTTCTGCAGGTCGCTTCTCATTCTGTCTACACCCTCTGGTGTGTCTACTCTGTTACAGAGCTTTGTGTCATCAGCGAACAGTGAAATTCTGCCTTCTAGGTCCTGCGCCATGTCACTGATGAAGATGTTGAATAGGACCGGTCCCAGCACTGATCCCTGTGGTACCCCGCTGGTCACTCTTCCCTCTGTGGAGTGACAGCCATTTACCACCACCCTCTGTGTCCTGCCACCCAGCCAGTTACCTACCCACCACACTACTGTCCTGCCCACACCCATATTCCCCAGTTTGTGTAATAGTCTTCTATGTGGCACAGTGTCAAAGGCCTTGCTGAAGTCCAGATAGGCCATGTCCACTGCCCTCCCCTGATCCACCTCCCTAGTCACCCAGTCAAAAAATTCAATGAAGTTGGTCTGACATGACCTCCCCCTGGTGAAACCATGCTGCCTTGGGTCCTGTTGCTGGGAAAGGAACTCCGTGTCCGAGCCTGAAAGGGTATACCTCTTGTCCATTCTTCTGTCCACAGGAGGTATGGAATTAGGAGTCTTTAGAATTTTAAATGTCTGTTTCCCAAAAGATTTATGGAGGGGAATAGACAATCTCCTGGACTCTGGGATGTCCATCATCTCAACAAAATCAGGCTCCTCCTGATCCTCTACTGCTTCTTCCATTGGAAGCTGGAGGGTGTCAGCCACTGTCTTGTAAAACATAAAGTGGGAAGGGGACTCAGAAAGCCTAGGAGGAGAAACACCTGAAAGTCTGTCTGGGGAGATGGCCGGGTCAATAGGCACATCCAGACTTTCATAATCACCATCATCATCATCATTATCCTCATACTCTCCCTCCTCCTCCTCCTCCGGTTCATAAAATTCTTCTAAAGTATAATCCGGAACCAGGAGAACCGACCGAACCGAGCCCTGCCAGATGGTGCCGGTTCGGCTGGAACCGAGGTTAGTGACTGAACTATCCTTATCGCTTTGGCTATTTCATCAGCAGTCAAAGAAAGAATTTGTGGATCCGAACCGGATGATTTTTCTCTTCTCTTTCATTTAACTGGAACCGACTCCTCAGAATCGGCTCTCCTTTTTCCCGAAGAATTTTCGCCCTGGTCAGAGGGCACTCCTTCTGGTTCGGTCGGAACCGGGCTGGCCATCCGGGTCAGCAGACTTCTCGGCCTCCCTTTCCTTCAGTCTACCTACTCTCTTATCCAGGGTAGCTTTGGGAAAGCTTTTACAAATTTGGCAGTCTGAATCGAGGTGGTCAAACCTCAGACAATCAACACAGGTGGTGTGGGGATCAGCCTTAGCAAAGGCTTCCCCACACACACACTACAGTGTTGAAACACAGTGGGCCCGGTTTTTTTCTTGGGTTTCTCAGACATGGCCAATCCTATCCAAAACTTACCCTTTTTTCGGCAATCTGCAAGGCAAGACACCACTATCGGTTCCTGACTGTGTTACGGGTCTTGGAAAAAAACGTAATTAAATCCATTTTTTTTAGAACCGATACGGACCAGTTACCACACTCTAATAAATTCAAAACTTTTTTAAGACCAATCTGATCGGTTCAGACCGAACCGATCCAATATTTACAAGTTCCACACAGAAACTAAATGCAAAACCTATCTAGTACTCACGGTACCACAGACAGAGACTTAAACTGACAGGTTCAGTAGCAGAAATTCAGTAGAAACCAAGCGAAAAAATGACATTTTAACTGACTTTTTTGAACCGAGCAAAGGAGAAATCTCTGGAGTGACTGTTCAGTGAGGCGGAGTAAAGAATCTGACAGTTGGAGTTTAAACAACAGCAGACAGGGGCTTCAACTGAGCTCACGCTGAACGTTCCATGCTGGCCATGGAAAGTTAACTCTTAGGTCCTGCCTTTCAACTGCCCCGGAGAACAAACTGCAATAGTCAGAATACAGCAAGACTTCATGTTGTTTGAAAGAAGGATTATTACCTCCCTCTTACAACTTGTGATACCCCTAATAATATACCCCAACATTCCTCTAGCCTTACCTACTGCTTTAGTGGTCTGCTTGGATGATTTCAGGTCATCTGTGATGATGATGCCCAAGTCTCTTTCTTCCCTTGTGATGGCCAACAACTCCCCTCCCAACCTATAGGTGGCTTCAGGGTTTCTCTTCCCTATGTGCATGACCTTGCACTCCTTTGCATTAAACCCCAGTTGCCACTCATCCGACCATTTTGTCAGTTTATCCAGATCTCTTCTCATTCTGCCCACCCTATCTGGATCATCTACTCTGCTGCAAATCTTTGAGTCATCTGCAAACAGACAAACATTACAGTCCAGTCCATCTGCAATGTCACTGATGAAGATATTGAAGAGGACTGGCCCCAGGACTGGTCCCTGAGGTACTCCACTTGTGACTTGCATCTCTTCTGACTGTATACCATTTACCACCACTCTCTGTTTTCTGCCCGCCAACCAGCTTGCCACCCAGTTGACCAACTTCTGAACCACCCTGAGCCTATCCAGCTTATTAATCCATCCGCATTCATTCACAGATCCGGACCTGTGTAGTACAGTATGGTCTGCATACCCATTGGTCCACACTGTGGCCCAATGGGCACAGTTCATACTATACGCTGTCATTTGGTGTGTGGCCAGGCGGTATGCAGGTGGGGCGCTGCCGCCCGCCAATGACGGGGGTGGCTGGGGCCCTGTGGGTGGGTGGGAAGGGGGTACCACTGACCACCAGGTAGTCATCGGTTCGCACTCACGCCCACGGAGAGGCATTGGGTGGGTCCATTAGACCACCAGGGATCTAATTCATTACACTGCAGCCTGCGATCGGGCATAGGGGAATTAGTCAGCTGACGACTGCCCGCGACCTGGCATACGGGAGGGGGGTCCACTAGACCACCAGGATACAGTTATTCATTATGGATGCCCACGATCAGGCAGTGGGGGGGCGACTAGACCACCAAGGTTTTAATCCATATACAGATGCCTGTGGTCGGGCTTATGGGGTGGGGGGGACCACTTGACCACCAGGGGGATGTGGGTGCTTGTGGACGGTGTGCAGGGTGGGCGGGTGGCCACCCACAGCTGGCGGCTGCTGTGTTGCACCCTGCAATACAGCAGCCTGCCTGTGGGTGGCCAGGACTTGTTCCCACATTTCACGGGCTCAACTTTGAGCCCCCCTCTGTGGCGCAATGCAGGACTGCACCGGCATAAGCTCTGCACATCTCGAGCTGAATATCGGGTTGTGCCGCATATGCATGGGCACGCCCCCCTGCATCTACACGCATAGGATGTTCTTGCATCCCGGCGCATCGGGATTTGCACTGCACCAGGTGGCATTTTCAATATCCTGCCAGGGTGCAATGCAGGGTTGCACCAGCGCAACCCCTTTGACTATCCCGGTCCAATTGTTTTACCTGCAAAAATAGTTTACATTTTTTAAAGCTCCTTATTATTGGAGACAAGCCACTCTATAAGTGTGATAAGCCACTTTAAGTTGTGCATCAGAGCATTTTAATGCACTTCCTAGGGGCATAAAGACACTCAGACTTTGGCTTCGTGCCTTACTATACCTCTGAGGCATGCATTAAAATCCTTTAATGCACAGCATGCTGTGGCGTATTAGTTACGTATACTCTGTAATTTTATAGCTATTAAATATTTATATTCTCTGTGACTGCTAAGTGTTTGTTGACATTTTTATTAAGCAATCTGGTGATTTGCTACCAAACAGCATAACTACCAAGAATACAAACTCTGGCCAGAGCCAATAGGGCTGCAGGAGAGGAATCTGGGTTACAAATATTGAAAATTTTTTTTTTATATATTTTTACTCCAAATTTTCAACACAGCCTTGTAATGACCCTGCCTCATCAAGAAGGGCAGAGAAAATGTTCAACTCCTGGCCTGAAGGTGATGCCATGCAGGGACTGCAAAATCAACTTTTGGGCTGCAAACACACACTTTGGGCAGGAACTGAAAAATGACAGCTGTCATATTCAGGAGTTGCTGTACCAAAATGGATATGTTGAAAATGTGTGGCAAAAATATGAAATATTACCAAGGTTATGAGCCTGGAATTGCAAAATTCAATATAGCCTCATAGCGTAATAGGTGAACATATTAGAATCATAGAACACAAGAATGTGCGAAGTATAATACCACCCCATATTAAGTTTATTCAAGGCCAGGGAATGCATTGCTAGTCTTTTTTTGGCATTGAAAAAGTTTCACTTGGTACATGGAGAGGAAATTTGGATACAGCTTTACTTAATCGAGTCCTAAATATCATGATATCGGGGCAGAAAGGGGGTTAGGGTGCACTCAGATGGAAGTGATGATAAGGTCAAGAAAATTTATTGTGGTACTGTACTCTATAAAGACCCTGCTGAAAGACTGCGACACATATGTCACGCAGAGAAACACCAGCTTGGCATAGATGCTGAATTCTTTGGTGCAGTGTTATACTGCAGCAACTTAAATTGTGTCGGTATTCATTTTTGAGTGGGGGATTGTGAGAAATCTCAGATGGTTGTCAGTTCTGATGCACCTTTTTTCTTCCTGGATGACAAAACTGCTGGTTTAAAAAATGGGCTCTGTAGACCTTTATGATCCATCATTTTCAATAATCCTAACTTTTTACACCCTGTGGGTCACTGTCCCACATAGGAAAACTGAGCTTCTCCCTCCTCTCTGACTGCAGACCAAGCCCCCTTTTTATGTTGACAAATGTTCCCCCATCTGCTACTTGCTAAATGGCAGTGAATTTTTGTAGCATTGTTTAATTCTGTATATCTATGCAGTGGCATAAAATACCTACTGGCATCCTTTGTAAGCTTCCCTCTATCAGTTTCTTTATATTTCCTCCAGAGTTTACATTTACTGCGGCAGTAAAAAGAATGTGTTCGGTAGTAAAAATAAAAACAAATTTGCTGGTGGGCTGTCTGTTTAGATATCACTATTAAGGAAAAACAGCATTTTCAAAACAGGAATACCTGAATGGATCTAACAGATAATATTCACATTTATGTTTACTAGTAGTTGATACCGTGTTCTCCCTGTAGAACAGCAGGCTGAGATGGGACATGATCTCAGTCTTCCCATTCTCAGGGGTATTGACAGTATTGAACATATGGATATGTTCTCTATCAGGACACAGGGACATGCTCTGAAGGTCACAGATAGCAAGTTTAGGGGTAATATTAGGAAGCATATTTTGATACAGAAGGTGGTAGCCTTCTAAAATGAACTTCCAATAGAGACTGTGGACATGAAGACAGTAGAGCGGTCCCCAGTGTAATGAACATACTAACATACGAAATTTGCCAGCAGATAAAGGCCTAGAGGTTTATCAAGTCTGCTCGAATGTGTAGCTAGCACCCCTTATTCTGCAGCTGCCACTCCCTTCCACCCTTCCCCTCCACTGACCCTCCCCCTTGTCCTGTCCCATTCCCTTTTGAAGCAGTCCACTGTTCTACTGGATACCACTTCTGCAGGTAGCGCATTCCACCCAGCTACCACTCTCTCTGTAAAAAAGTGTCTCCTCATCTCTCTCCTGAACCTTCCTCCCTCCAATCTCATATCATGGCGCCTGGTGTCCCTCCCCTCCCTTACTTTGAACAGTCGCTCTGTGCCCATCTTGTTTATTCCTTTCATGTACTTAAAGGTTTCAATCACGTCCCCCCTGTCCCTCCTCTCCTCCAGCGAGTACATGTTCAATTCCCTCAGCCTCGTCTCGCATGATAAGTCCCCCAGCCCCTTGATCATCGGTGTTGCCCATCCCTTAACTTTTGCCAACACTGAAACCACCAGTGTGAGAACCCTGCACTGTCCTTGCCCATGCTGTACCTACCCATGTGGATAAACCCACCAGAATGGAATACTAGGTATATGATACTGATTGTTGTGTATATTTACATTAGAGTCTCAGTATACCATACAAATTTTGATAATAAGGGCTATTTCAGCTTTTAGTGTAGATTTTTGGAATATAGACTGAATCTGTAATTTAAGTTGTTCAGACACACATATTTATACTCACATTTTCTAAATTAGGGCTAAGGATGTTAAAATTGATTTTGTTAATAGCTAGCGTCTTATTTTAAATGCTTTAAATAAGATTTACAGCATAACCACATAATAACTGTGTAGCTAATTGCTTGTATTACAAATGAGCTGCTGTGAAAGTTAGCATTTATGTTAATCATATGACGTAAGCATTAATTGGTATATCAGGTAATGTTTCACCTGTGTGGCTTCACCCCTTTGAAGACTCTGGTAGTCGAGGCGCTAGGGGTAGCTACATTTACATTCCTGCTCTATGTGTTTTTTACACTCATGTTTGCAGTAAAAAACTTTTTGCTAAACCAGCAATACTGTGTTCTTGTATTCCTTGTGCACCGCTTACTGTTGGATTTTGCCATGTGGATAAACAGGGGGTTTCAGCCTCTAGTGCTGTCAGTCTGCCACCTTTCATCAGCACTATATCTATCACAGTGCGGAAACCCTGGACTGTCTGTTCTACACTGCATCTGCCCATGTGAATTTATAGAGGACTTCAGTCTCCAGTGGTGCCAGTCCCTTACTGTTCACCAGTCACACACTGTACCTGTTACTGTAGACAAACAAAATGCTTTAGTTCCCAGTTCTTGCAGTCCCTCACCATTCACCAGGCCTTAATGCAGACAGTGTGGAAACCAAGCACTGTCCCTTCCACTGCACTGTAGCTGTCTCTAAGGATTAGTTAGTCCCTCACCTCTTACCAGAACTAAATCCATCACAATGTGGGTAAATTTGCACTGCGCCTGCCCCACATGGTACCTGTGGATAAACTGAGGGCTTTAGCCACTTTTTACCAGCATTAAATTCATCACAGTGGGTGAGTGGGTGGGGGGAAGCCTGCACTGTGCCTGTTACTGTGGATAAACAAAGAGCTCTAGTTTACTGTCCAATGCTGTCTGAGCCATATTTTTTATGAGCATTAAATACATCAGATTGGAAAAGTCAACAGTGAACCCAATTCTGTGGATAAACAGAACTGTCGTAAACTCCCACCTTTCACTAGCACTGGATTGCAAGTATACAAAAGCTGCATAGAAAAAATATATAAAAAAAAGAAAATGGTCTCAGATCCCAATGCTGCACTGTCTGTAATTTGACACTGTAGTCTGTTTAATGAGAGCCTGACTGCGTCAATGCTTCAATAAGGGAAATTCTACTATGCTTCAAGATAATGCGTTGACCCTTAGGCTGTGGAAAGAACTAGAATGAATCTATTTGATTGAGCTGGACAGGTGCTCAGTCTGTAGCCCTGCAAGGGTTAAATTGAGGGGTTACATAACAGCAGTTTCAAAAGGTGTTTTTTTTTTTGTTTATGCTTCAAAAAGTTTTTGTTTTGTTTATATCCTGAGAAGTTGATAGGCACAGTAGCATCCCCCCTCCCTTCAGATGCCTTTAACACAGAGCAGCAAATAGCAAAAAATCAGAGGAGGAGCACACTCTTTTGCAGTTCTGGATGAATACTTCCAAATGTCCAAAATGGAAGTTCCATGGTAAGCTGTTTTTAGAGCTTATGCAAGAGGGCTGCAGGTTCCGCATACCTGCAACCCCAAAAAGTAACCTCTGTCTGATACAGAGAGGTGGAAGATTCCTGGGAGTGACTGAAGGGCTAGATTTGTGCCTAAATTAAAGATTGCAGTCAGACAGCAGTTACCGGTGGTGCAGTGAGAACCAGACAGAGATATCCTAAGAGTCACCAGGTGGTGATAGAGAAGAACAAGTATCTCTCTGGGCACCCAGAGACTCTCGTGTATGAGTCTGTGACACCATTCATCTAATTTATATTGCTATACAGGACTTGTGTGATGGCTCTTCAAACTACTTTAACCTGGAAAACCATTTAACTACATATATACAGTATCTATCTATCTGTCTGTCTGTCTGGCTAACTATCTATCTACCAAAAGTATCTATCTATTGACAGTATCTATCTATCTATCTATCTATCTATCTATCTATCTATCTATCTATCTATCTATCATCTACCTATCTATCTATTTAGCTGTCTGCCTGTCTGTCTAGCTATCTATCTTTCTATCTACCGCCAGTATCTATTTATCAACAGTATCCATCTATCTATCTATATATCTATCTATCCATCTATCTGTCTATCCATCTATCTATCTCTCTACAGACACTATGTGCTCGATTATTGAACCCGTTAGATGGCCACAAGCCCCAGGTTGGCCAAACACACAGCACATGGGGCTTGTGGCAGTCCATGGCCGGCAATCAGGATTCTCAATCTGGTGCAGCACATGCCGCAAGTTAGGCCAGCTTTTCCTGGTCTCACTTCACGGCCCTTTTTATGGGATTTAAAGAGGGTAAAGTGCTGCAAATGCACGCGACCTATCAGAATAGGGTGCACTGTGCGGCAATATGATTGGGGCAACACAGGGTTTGATGCAGGGCTTGTGCAAGCCCTGTATCACCCTTTGAGAATTGAGCCCTGTCTACAGACAGCATCTGTCTGTCTTTACATCTATCTGTTGTACCTAACACTACCTGATAAGTGGTGGCTCCATTGTCTATTGGTGTCCATGGCAAAGGTGGGCACTTTCGTTGGTAGATAGGGCACCTCCATGGACAACTTAAATAAGCTGGCAGGCACTCACTGATAGGGTCAGCTTCCTAATTCTGGTAAGTAGTAACCTGGGCACAATTCTTTGACAGATTACAGTAAGATGCTAGTGGTCATTATTCATAAGAGGAATGTAACATCTCAGCCAGACCGTAAGCAGGGTATAGCACCCCATGCATGGCTGAGAATTATCTAAAATACTTGTTTAGATCTCCCCATTGTCACTGCTAGAGGTAAAGCCTTGACATGCAATTGGTGGTGGCAGCCTTTTGGCGGGGTTGTGGGATTTAAAAGTTGAAACTTCTATACGCAGTGGCATTTACAGCGGTGGCCGTGCGGTGAAGTGCAGTCAAGTGTGGGAGTCTGAGGGAGTCTAGGGGAGACTAGGGAGCAGGAGTGGATGATTGATTCTAATTGATTTGTTAGCGATCAGGATGTGCCACCAGAAGGCCCTGAGTTTGTGGGTTTGTATTGTGGTGGGAGGTTTGTTTTGTCTTAATAGTATGTGTTGTTGGGTAACACCTCTGGAGTTAGAGAATGGTACTAAGGCATGTCCTGACAATTTTGTATTTTCAAATTCATTGGTGGTGGTTCAACTGCTGGTTGTATCTCTACAGCTGTTGCTAGATCATGATTTGGAGGTAAGAATTCTTTGGTATTGGGGTTACCACTACTTTTTGTTCTATGGGACAGTTCTGATATTTAAACTGGGGTATATTGTTAATGGGGCCTGTTTTCTGTTGATGGCTGCAGATATTGAGCTGAACCCGGGGCCTACCACTTTTGGTACTGATTCTATTTCTTTTGGGCTTAACTCTTCTCCTGCTCTTCCTTATTGTCATGGTTTCAAGATTATTCATTTAAATGTTCGTGGTCTGGTACCTAAGTTAGCCAAAATTGAACAGTTCATTGATTGTTATTCACCTAATATAGTGGCTCTTTCAGAGACCCGGTTGAAACCTGGGGTTCCGAATGATGCATGTAGAATTAATGGGTATACTCATAGAAGAGCAGATCGTAAGGGTAATAAAAAGGGAGGTGGATTTTTTATTTATTTTAAAGAACATTTGCAAATGCAAATATTGAAATCTAGTGGTGATGAAGTTTGTGAATCTGATTGGTTGGTACTTCAATTTATATTAGGGGGTAAGAAGAATGTTATTCTGAGTTGTATATATAACCCTCCTTCCTGTGGTCAGGATGGTCTGAAATATTATTTGGATAAGTGTTCTATTTATTTTAAATATGGGGATGTCGTTATAGTGGGAGATAGGAATTAGAATTGGTTGAAAAGTGATGTTATGGGGTTAGAATCCTTATTGCATTCTTAGGGGTTAGTTCAGTGTATTAGGGGGCCTACTCTGCTAAATCCATTAACACTGAACCATTCAGTACTCGACTGGGTTGTTATGAACTGGGAATATAGGATTGCTGACTCGGTAGTACTGGTTGATTCAGCTAGTGATCACATGGCCATATACTGTGTGATGGACTTTAGATATCATAAACCCCATCCTTGTTTGGTTCATGCTAGGTCCTTTAAGAAGCCTAATATTCCTTTATTAATTCCCACTTAAAAGCTGTTGATTGGTCTTTTCTTGAATGTATTCCTGATGTTGATTTGGCTTTGGATTATTTTTACAACCAGTTGTTACCGATTCAGGATAGTATGTTCCCTGTTCATTCATTTAGGTGTCGTGGTTCTCCCACTGGATGGTTTTCCCCTTCTATTAAAAAACTGATAAAGGGTCGAAATGCGGCCTGGTCAGAATTTATAAGGCTTTCAAGTATAACTGCTTTGAATTTGTATCATAGGCTTAGGAATTTAGTATCCGAGGAGGTAAGGAAAGTGAAAAAATACAGGTTACTCACCTGTAACAGGAATTCATCCACATTGTCTAGCAGGTTCCTTGCCGCTTTAAATCTTGCCGGAAGGTCTTCAAGCTGGCTTCTCCCACCCACCCGGGTGGTAAAACCTCAGCTGCCTGCGACACCAGACTGGCCTGGCAGCCAGGCTAAAGGCCGGGGCCGGGAGGTCGGAGAATATGTGGATGAACAACATATACCATTCCTAGAACTCCTGTTACAGGTGAGTAACCTGTATTTCTAGGGACATGGATATGTTGTTCATCCACACTGTCTGGCAGACTCCTAGCAGTTCTCCGGGAGGAGGGAGGCAAGGCGCACACCCCCGATACTTACTTGGGAAATAAAGACTGGAGAACCGAGGCCCCAAAACCAGCATCCCGGCATAACTCAAGGTCGACGTGGTAGTGAGTGATGAAGGTATGTGCTGACTTCCAGGTAGCAGCCCTGCAGATTTCCTGGATAGGGACGTCCCTGGAAACAGCTACCGATGCATCGGTATGGCGGATAGAATGAGCTCTTATCCCTCTGGGAGGCTCCATGCCCGCCAACCTATAGCAGAGATCTATGCAGGAGGTGACCCACCTGCCTATCGTCCGCTTGGCTGCACGTCTGCCAGGTGCGGCTTCAGAGTAGGTGACAAACAGCTGGCGAACCTCTCCCCGAACTTCAGCCGTCCGCTCCTTATAATAAGCGAGCACTCTTCTAGGATCCAAAGTATGGAGCCTATATTCGGCCTCCGAGGTGTGATTGGGGTAGAACACTGGCAGAGTCAACCCCTGGTTAAGGTGAAACTCCGACACCACCTTCGGAAGGTATTTCGGGTGGAGGCGCAGGACAACCTTGTCCCTGTGGAAGACCAGATAAGGAGACTCGATGGAAAGCGCCTGGAGCTCTCCCATCCTTCTGGCTGACGCGATAGCCACCAAGAAGGCAGTCTTCCACGACAGGTGGGAGATATCGCACCTGAGCATCGGTTCAAATGGCTTCCCCATGAGCTTGTCCAATACCAGCAGTAGATCCCACGGAGGTGGAGGTTCTCGCACCGGAGGGGATATGTGATCAAGGCCTTTGAAAAAGCGCCCGACCACCTTCTCCTACGCCGACTGCTTCCCGGCCCGCGCCCGGTAAGCAGAGATGGCTGCCAGGTGCACCTTAAGGGTCGTCGACCGAAGCCCTTGCTGAGAAAGGAACCACAGGTAGTCCAGAATGCTTGCCAAGGAACAGAAGGAAAGGTCCAGGCCCTTGCCCTGACACCAAATGGAAAATCTCTTCCATTTGAAGGCATAGCATTTTCTGGTTGACTCCTTACAGGACGCCTCAACGACGTTGAGGACCTCGTCGGAAAGACCTGAGGCCTGGAACTCTAGCCGCTCAGGAACCAGGCCGTCAGGTGCAGGGATTGACGGTCCGAATGGAATACCTTCCCCTGATTGACTGAGATCAGGTCCAGGTGGGCTGGAAGCCGCCTCGGGAGCCTGGAGCTGAGACTGAGGAGATCTGGATACCAGAACTGACGGGGCCAGTCTGGGGCTACCAGAATCACCTGCGCCTTGTCCCTCCTCGCCCTCGCCTTGAGAAGCACCTTGTGGATCAAGGGAAATGGGGAAAGGCGAGAAGAGGCCCGGGTCCACGGCCTCCAGAAGGCATCCCCCTGCAGCAAGCCCTGCTGAGGGGGGCAGGCATGAAACAGTCTCAGCTTCGCATTCTCCCTGGAAGCAAACAGGTCCACCTGAGGCGTGCCCCAGTGGGAGAAGAGATCTTGTACTACCTCTGGCAGGAGAGACCACTCGTGAGACGCAGCCCCTATCCGGCTTAGGGCATCTGCCAGGGTGTTGGAGGCTCCTGCCACGTGAATGGCAAGGAGATCCACCTCCAGGCTGCGCACGAGTGACCAAATGCGGAGACCTTCCCTGCACAGAGGCATGAAGCGCGTCCCGCCCTGGCGGTTTAGATAGTACATGGTCGTGGTATTGTCCATCTGGACCTGAACCACTTGACCCCGTAGAAACGGAGCGAAGGCAGTGAGGGCTAGACGAACCACTCAAAGCTCCAGCAGGTTGATGTGGCATCGGGACTCCCCAGGGGACCAGAGGCCATGTGCTCTGTGATCCCCTAGATGGGCACCCCAATCCATCAGAGAGGCATCGGTCGATAGAGAGACCGTCGGCTCGGGCAGACAAACGGGATGCCCTCCTGCAGATGTGCCGGAACGGTCCACCACTGGAGAGCATTCCACATCCCCTGGGTCACTGTCACTAGCTGATCCAACGGATTGAAACGCTGTGACCACTGGCTGGCCAGTCCCCATTGAAGAGGGCGCATGTACCAGCGGGCCCAACGGACCACGCTGGTGCAGGCCACCATGAGGCCCAGGGAGGCGCAGGAGTCCCGGCAGGGCGCGATTGCCCAACCAGAAATGAATGGGCAAGGAGGAAAGCACCTGCCCTGTCCGCCGAGCTCGGTTTGCTCGAAGAGAGTCGAGCTCTGCCCCAATGAAATGTATCACCTGCTTTGGCACGAGTTCCGACTTGGCCTCGTTGATGAGGAGGCCAATCTGGGAGCAAACCTGGATGGCCAGATCTCTGGACCGCTCCACCTCCACTCTGGAGGGGGCTGCAATCAGCCAGTCGTCCAGGTAGGGGTACACCCGGACCCTTCGGCGCCGCAGGAATGCTGTCACTACTGCCATGAATTTGGTGAAGACCCTGGGAGTTAGGGAGAGGCCAAAGGGCATGGCCTGGAACTCGTAAAGGGATCCCTCCGCTCTGAAGCAGAGGAATCTCTGATGAGACGGATGGATTGGGACGTGAAAGAACGCATCCTGGAGGTCCAGGGAACAGAACCACATGCCACGTTCCGAGGATGGCATTATCTGAGCCAGAGTGACCATCCTGATGGCCCGAGACCTTAGGAACCTGTTCAGATTGTGCAGGTGAAGAATGGGGCGCCAGCCCCCCCGTCCGTTTTGGGACCAGGAAATACCTGGACACAAACCCTGGGTCTGGAGGAGGCTCCGCCACCTTCCTGATCACCTCTTTTTCGAGGAGCAGAGCAATATCGGCTCGGCGGGCCGACAGCGAGGCTGCGGACCCCGTAGCCCCCCGAGGGGCGACGGCTCGAAAGGGTGGGGTCTGCTCGAACTCCAGAGACAGGCCCTTTCCTACCACCTCCAACACCCAGCAGTCCATGGTGATAGCGGACCAGGCGGAAAGGAAGTGGGGAGCCATCCCCATGGGGGAGTGGACGAGGCTGGGGCGACATCCTCAACCCATCACTGGGCAGACTTGGAGGAGGGACCGGCTGAGGACCTCCTGGGCCTTTACCTCCTGCTTCCTGTTGGAGGAAGCCACGGGGGTTTGGGATGCCAAGCTCGAGCCTGCTGGCCCTGATGCTGGTGCTGTTGGGCCGGATGTGCAGACGCAGAAGGACAAAAGGGCTTGTGCTGCTGCTGACGGCGGCCTTTGTCCTTCTGGGTGGAGGTGACCGAGTCCAGGGTGGCACTGGACTTTTTGATCTGCTGGAGGTGACCTTCCACTCCAGGGCCGAAGAGGTCGGTCCCCAAGAAGGGGACATCCGCCAGCTTGTGCTGGGTATCCGCCGTTAAGGTGGATATCCTCAGCCATGCCCTGCGGCGCATGGCCACTGCGGCCGCCACTGATCTGGCACAGGAATCCCTTATGTCCACAGCTGTCTGGAGCTGCTGCTTCGCCACTGCCCTACCCTGGTCCCGGACCTGCCAGACCGTGGTCTAGAGGTCAGCCAGGAGATGAGGGATCACCTCATCCAGGGAGCCCATGAGGGCGTGGGAGAAGTGTGCCATCAGCACGGCTGAGCTGGCCTGGCGGAGGCCAAGGGAGGACGCAGCGTACACCTTGCGCCCGGCATAGTCCAGCTTTTTGGACTCCTTGTCAGGGGGCTTGTCCATGTCCCTGGCGTTCCCGGAACACCGGAAAAAGCTGTCGGTGACCAACCCCTCAGCAGAGGGGTGCTCCAAAAACCCGGGCAGAGAGCCGGTAGGGACCACATACTTCCTGGCCATCCTGGCCGAGGGCGCAGGACAGGAAGCAGGCCACTGCCAAAGCTCCAAGGCTGGGCCGACAATGGCCTCAGCCACAAGAAAGACCTCCATGGGTGAATCCCCTCAGTCCAGTATCTCTGTCAGGGGATACTTGGCCCGCTTGGACACGGGCTCGAGCTGCATCCCGGTGGACTCTGAGATGAGCCAAAGCAGACCCATAAAGGACGATGGGCTTTCGTCCAGTGACTGGCCTCCGGAGGACTCCAGGTCAACCTGCCTGGAGAATAGGGAGTAGTCGTCATCGGAATCTGAAGAGTCTGCGAAGAGCTGCCTAGGGCCTGAGCCACCCTCCACCTGCCGAGGACGGTCGGGAGTGAGGGTGACCGACAAACTGTGGGGCAGGCCTTGAGCCGACCGAGAATCCTTGGTCGGTGCCCCCGATTTCGGTTGTGGAGGCGGAGGTTCCACCACAATCAGTGGGGCAGCAAGCTTAGGCCGAACAACCCGCCCAGACAAGGGCATCTCGACTGCAGCGAGAGGTTGCTTTGGCCGATCGGGTGACAGCTACTTGATGGCCGGGGAAGGCGTCGGAGTTGACTGAGCCCCGGACGAAAGTAACTGCTGCCACATCAGCTCCTCGTAGCGTCGACGCAATTTGCGCCAAAGCCTCTCCTCATCCGAGGAGGAAGACGAGGAGAAGCGGCGTCGCCGCTTACCTCGGTGCCGAGACCGAGACCGCCGATGTCGAGATCAGCTGGACCGAGAAGAGGTCCGAGACCGAGAACCTCTGTGTGTCCAAGGGCGGGCCTGGGAGGGAGCAGGGGACACCCGCTCCTCCCTCTGCTCGGACATCTTAACCGGGGACTGCTGCACCGATGGCGCAGGTTAATCCTCGGTTTCCACCACGGGAACCGGCGAAGACGGGTCGTCGGCCTCACCAGTCGACAAACCGTCCGGGTTGAGAAATATCTCGACCGCGTCGACGGCTGTCTCGACCGGCTGACCTGAAGGGGACGCCGTGAAGCCAGCAGCCTTAGCCATAACCTCGACCGAAGTCGACGGTCGGCTGTCCGGGGAAGGGACCTCCTCCGCTCCCTGAAGTAACGCCGATGATGGACTTACCCTTGGGATCCTTCTTCTGGACCCAGAGGAATGTCCCGATGGCCCCCTCCTTCGTGGAAAGGGAATGGCAAAGCCCTTGAATGAAGCAGAATACGAGGTACCCAAGGCGAGCGGATAAATGCCCGACCGAGGAGGAGGAAGATGCAGCCTGGGCCTCCTCCCGAGGGCTATCATCTGCTCGAGCTTGTCAGCAGAGCCAGCCCGTAACTGCCCAACGGGCTCTTCAACTTCACCGCGGGTATGCTTCCCGGGCGCTCGAGCTTCAACCGCAGCGCCGGTCCTCCAAGACGCTACGAGAACGAACAGCAAGATTCCGAGGCCTGCAGATCATGTTCTAGGCCGAGGCAGTAGACACTGGGAGTGCGGCTCGGTCCTGGACATCTTCTGCCCGCACGGGCACCGCCGAAAACCAGGAGTCGATTTGTCCATCACAGCCGCGAGGGAAAAGGAAGACCGAAGTCTTGAAAATTTTAAAACGAGTTTCGGACAACCCAAGAATTAGGATCCAGTCTAACACGCAGAGCGTTAAGGAGGGAACCTGAGCTTCCAAGCGGTAAGGAAGATCTGGCGTCATGGGGCGGAGCCGAGAGTTTTACCATCCGGGTGGGTGGGAGGAGCCAGCTTGAAGACCTTCCGGCAAGATTTAAAGTGGCAAGGAACCTGCTAGACAGTGTGGATGAACAACATATCCATGTCCCTAGAAACATTATTATAGGGAACGATTCGAGTCTATCCGGGCTAATCCTAAACTATTCTGGAATAATGTTAACTCCCTTTTGTCTCCAAAACCCAAATCAAATATTCAGAAGGTAACTGTGGATAATGTTGATGTTGTTGATTTGCCTGAAATAGTCAAATTACTGAATAACACATTTTCTGATTTGTCTAAGTATAGAAATGTATCTTCTCAATTTAGTGTTCCACATTTTGAATTATTTGAGGTATCCCTAGATCGGCCTAGATGTGGAGGATGATTGGATGGCCAATTTTTAAAATTGTCCATCCCATTCATTTTAGACCCTCTTTGCTATTTGTTTAATTTGTCTTTGGTTACCTGTGTATTCCTGCTGAATGGAAAAAAGCTAGATTGGTTCTCATCCATCCCTAAGAAAGTTAATGATGTTTCTTTAGATGATTATGGACCCATATCAATTTTGAACCCTCTTGGTAAAATGGTTGAAAAATTAGTGGCAATGCGAATCAATGAGTACCTTGATTCCCATGAATTATTGGCTACACAACAACATGGCTTTTGGAAATAGCATGGGACAGGTACTGCCTTAGGTGGGTTCAAGGACACCGTCCTCTGTGGTTTTGAAAGAGGTAATTTGACGGAGGCGGTGTTCGTGGACCTAACCAAGGCTTTTGATTTGACTGACCATGACCTTGCTTGCTATAAATTAGTGGAAATTGGTTTCTCTGTTGCTGTTGCTTCTTGGGTTCGCAATTATTTGTGTGATAGAAGTCAATATGTCCAGGTCGGATCTGTTGCCTCGGATGAATCCTCGGTTCATTGTGGCGTCCCACAGGGATCTATCCTGGGCCCATTATTATTTTCTATTATTGTTAATTATTTGCCTCGGGTTTGCAGACATAGCAGTACATATCTTTACGCGGATGACAATGATCTATGCTCAAGCAGGGACTGTCAATGAGCTGTCATCTGTTTTGAATGAGGATTTTGGGGCTGTTTGCTCCTGGTTATCTAGAAATGCCATGGTTTTAAACGCGAGCAAAACCTAAGTTATGTTATTTGGGATGCCATTAATGCTTCAGGATAATCCAAGGCTTGATATACAGGACCAGCATGGCCTGTTGATTGAACAGGTGTCACAGTTCAAATACTTGTGTGTGATTCTGGATTCATGTTTATCCCTTTCCCTTCAAGTACAATTGGTTGTTAAAACAATTAACAAGTAAATTGGTTTATTATACAAATTCATTTCTTACTTTACCTCTGATACTAGGAGAGCTATTGCTTTGGGGTCCCTTTTAAGTCAGTTTGATTATGTGTCAAGTCTTTATTTTAATATAGGACAGAAGGAAATGCATGCTCTGACTGTTACCTATAACAATATATGTAGGTTTATATTAGCGGCTCCTAGTCGGACCCATCATTGTTATCTATATGATAAATTGGGTTGGCTTGCTCCACAGTACAGGATTCAATATTTTGTGGGGTGTGTGATGTTTGAGTGTTTTCACTTTGGAAAGTCTTTTCCCTTGTCTAAGTTAGTTTCTCTCAGGAATGTTTTGCCAAGTTTGAGGTCTGCAACTGGCCCTTAATTCAGTGTTCCTCGCCATAGATTAAGGAGTGGAATACGAGCTTTTTCTGTGGGTGCCCCAATGATTTGGAATACTTTTCCTCTAGACATTAGATTAGCAACTTCTGTAACTAGCTTTAAACTGAAACAATATTTATTGACCATGCCAGGTTATAATTGTTATTTGTAATTGTTATTGTTTTGCATTGATTGTTGTTTGTGTTTTGTTGTAAGTCCGGGTTGGGCCTGAAAAGGGACCGATGGCCCAGTGACCTTACCCGGTTAACAAAGATTAAAATGAAAAATGAAAACCTTGGACTTAAATGTGAGTTGTAGTTATCCATATACAGCTATGACATGTTGTGAGAACATATGATCGCTCCACTTTCTTTAACAGTTACAGTTTGCATGGAAACTTGATCACAGATAATTGACTGTAAACGTAAATACTCAGTGAGTTTGTTGGACTAATGAATCTCATAAAATAAGTTTAGTTGTATACAAATGAACAATACATACATTTAATATGGTTAGATTATGGACTAGACAGTCTAGGATTCAGTATAATCCATTTTGCTAACCTTTACATAATTTTGGTAATAAACCACCTTATGATTTGCTAAGCTTAGTGCAGGAACAGTCAATGTAAACAGCACAGTTCAATCCAAACCACAAAGTCTGATAGTTCAATAACAGACACCTTTTTTAAACTGTAGGTATCATAAGTATCTGTGGCTTAAAGTCATGATATTTTTTTCCTAATTCAACACACAGTTCTGGGTTCTGCAATACTGAGTGAGAAAAAAAAATGTTCTAGCAAATAAATGCCCCAGTGACCAGAAAGTGCCCTGGAGTTTATAAACCCCAGAACTGTTAGTACTGTGTAGTAACCCCACCCCACCCCCAAACAAAACAAGCACTCGTTAATGCCAAATGTTTGCTTGCTGGTATTAGCATTGGAAATGCAGGAGTTAGAGATGCAGAATAAGAACGGCAGTGAAGTACTGAACTTCACACCAACCCCACCTCCACCATGCAGAGACAGACAGGCATTGGAGTATGTGTTTGGGACGTCGCCCATAACGTTCATGCCATTTCACTTAACCCTATCCTGCAGACACTGACATGTGTTGAGGTGTGCCTTGGGGTGTTCGCCTGTACAGTCACCCCATTCCAGAAGGACATACACTGAAATGGGTGCAGTATAGGAGAACGGAGTGAACTGCGTGGGGCGAAGAGTCCAAGGCACACCTCAATGCTTGTCACTGGCTGCAGGGTGGTGGGGTGATGATGGAATGACATGAACATTACAGTCGGCAATCCAAAGGCATACCCCTGATGCCTGTCAGTCTGTATAAGGTGGGACGTTATGGTTAGACACCCTAACGCCCCAGCTGTTTGTTGGTATTTACACTACAAATTTTCAACAAGGCCTTTGTGTGACCACCAACTCATGAAAGCATTTGGGACCTCTTCTCATGAACAGCGGCACTGTGATTTTATTAATGTGTCCCGAACTTTGTGTTCCCACGGTGACTGTGCCATTCTGTGCCAGATATATGAAAACACAGATCAGGCAGGTTGTGAAGAATGACAGCTGTACCATTCATAGGAGGCTGTGAAGAGATGGCAATGTTGAAAATCTGTAGTGAAAATATTAAAAATACTCAAACTTCCAGGCCTATGTGGAAACTGTGCAGCACATGTACGTAACACAGTCATTTAGTGGAATTTTTTCATCAAATTTTCAACATAGGCATTTTGTGACCTCTGCTCATGAACAGTGTCACTATGATTTTCCTAATCTTTCCCAAGCATTGATTTCCCACAGCTACCGCGCTATTCTGCACCAGATATGTAAATGCATATTTTGGGCAGGATATGAAAAATGACAGCTGTACTGTTCATAAGGAGGTGTGAAAAAATGCCAATGTTGAAAATCTGGAGTGAAAATATTACAAATGCACGTAATTACGAGGGTGCATGGAAAATGCGCAACGTACACTCGTAACACAGTCATTTCATGGACTTTTGTCACTAAATTTTCAGCATAGGCATTTTGGCACCTCTGCTCATGAACAGTGTCACTGTGATTTGTTTTTAATCTCTCCCGAACACTGACTTCCCACAGTGACCACGCTATTCTGCGCCAGAAGCGCAAAAACAAATTTTGGCCAGGATGTGAAAAATGACAGCTGTACTGTTCATAAGGAGGTGTGTAAAATGGTAATGTTGAAAATCTGGAGTGAAAATATTAAAAATTTGTGAAGTTACGAGCATGCGTGGAAACTGCGCAACGCATGCTCGTAACACAGTCATTTTATGGACTTTCGTCACCAAATTTTCAACATAGGCATTTTAGGATGTCTGCTCATGAACAGTGTCACTGTGATTTTCTTAATGTGTCACGAACACTGATTTCCCACAGTGAACACGCTGTTCTGCGTCGGTAGTGCAAAACCAGATTTCAGTCAGGATGTGAAAAATGACAGCTGTACTGTTCATAAGGAGGTGTGTGAAAAATGCCAATGTTGAAAATCTGGAGTGAAAATATTACAAATGCGCGAAGTTATGAGCGTGCATGGAAACTGCGTAATGCACGCTCGTAAAACAGTCATTTTTTGGATTGTTTTCACCAATTTTGCAACATAGGTTTTTTGAGAGCCCACCTCATGAACACTGGCACTGTTGTTTTGTTACTCAGTCCCGGAAGGTGATTCTGCACAGTGACCGCTAAATCACCTTTCAGGACTGAATAGCGCCATCACAGTGCCAGAATTCATGAGGAGGGGTCCCAATAACCCCATGTTGAAAATTTGGTGCCAAAATTCCCAAAAATGCCCGAGATGTGCACCAAAGTTAAAAAAAAAACCTATTTATGCCATTATACAGCTTACCGGCATTTCTTCAGTTCGCGGTTGGCTTTGAAGACTGCAGATGTGTTCCCGGTCCACCGAAGATTGTCGTACCAGGCTCTGGAGATAAGTATGGGGTGAAGGGGGGTGGAGAAGTCGGGTGCGTAGTGGGTGGGTGCGGGTTGGAAGGAGAGGACGGTGACCAGTGAGGGGCCATTTCCTTTGTTTCAGGGAGATAAAAAAAAAAATAAAAAGACATAGCAGGAAGGTTTTTTTTCCAGCACACTGGGATAGGCTCCCAGTGTGCCCTCTCACAGGCTGGGGTACTGAGCACGACAGGGATTGGGCCCCCATTGCAAAGAATGACTGTTTGGGGGGCCATGATGCTGAGGGACTGGAGCCCTCAGCACACAACAAATGAGGAGGGGTACATCATGCCAATGGGGTGGGCTCCCGCCCGGCCAAAAACTGGGTCGGGAGCTGCCGATAGGGGGATATGCCACCCCAAATTGGCTTTCATGGGGCCAAGACGCATCAGCAAGCCGCCGCCATGTTTAATTTAATTGTTACACTTGGGAAGGTACCACTCTGCAATGACAGGTCACTCCCTCATTGCAGCGGAATGGCTGATGCTGCAATGATGAGGCAGCCCCTCATTGCAGCGGCGAAAACATTTATACTTGGTGGCACTTTTGGAGACTAGTGTCATCGGCACACTTTGCCTCCATTGGTCCACCAGTGCCAAGCCCCCAAATGCTCTGCCTCTGTTGGCTGCCACAGTGCCGCACCTCCACAACCCGCTTCTCTCCTAAGCTGCCGCATAATGTTTCTTGCGCAAGCAAACATAAAACTGGGCAGGTGCTAGGCTAGCAGTTAACCAGCTTGTTTCTCTTACTGACACTGAAACTGGTTGCTAACCTTTAGGGATGGAGTAGCTTTTGGGGAATAACAATAATTATAGAAATATAAAGGATTCATTCTTATGCATGCCCCTGACTGCTGTATTTTTCTTTAGTCCTGAATTGATCCCTCATCGTGAGTGTCCATGACTTCTCTTCTCCTAGTTTTTGAATTGGTTGTACTTAGTGTGGCATTGTTATTGTTCATTGTGCATGTCCATGGCCACTGTATTTTTCTTTTTTGATGTGCTGTGACTCCCTGTCATGTGTATTTTATTGTATTTTACTCTTTTGGTAAAGCAGGTAAGGCCCACTAGGCAGAAGTGCCTGTTTTCTGGGGTAACCTGGGAGCACTGGGGAGGTTAATTGACTTACTCAGAGTCACACAGTATACAAGTGGAGGCTGTGGGAATCAAACCCATGTCTGACTGCTGGATGTACCGAGCTCATTCACAGTTCATTACTCTAACCTCTAGACTGTACTGCCAGCCACAATGTGTCCACAGTTTCTCTATATTCCTATAACAGGTGTACTGTTTTTGTTATGCACTGCACTTATTTTAGCTGTTACTGTGCTGACTGTGGCTCCTCAATGCATGTCTGCAACTTGCTGTTATTTTAAATGATCACTTATGTAAAATAGACAATAATAACTTTGTGACTCACAAGACTTCTCATTCTATCCTTTGTCTTGCAATAAATTAATTGCAAAAATATTGAAGTCTTCCGTCAGTCTATGTGCTCCATAACCAATGGCATTGGTGTTGGCACAAATGGTTAGGTAGAGCCATGCCCCCCCACCCCCCAACATTTAGCTGCAGTTGCACCCCTGGCCAGCTGATGTGCAGGGAGAAGAAGAAATGTATAAAAGAAACAGTCAACTGGCAAAAAGGATGCAGCTGCAAAAAAGCTATTTATGAAGTCAAAGTAAAAGGTTTACTGGAGCTAGCTGCTGTTGTGCACATGAATAAGTAAACTGAATGGGTGAACAAAGTGGGACTGGGAGACAGGCTGGAAATCAGGCAGCCAAGGCAGTCAGGTGGAACACCAGGGTACAAACTGGGGCATGGCATTGTTTTATATCAAGACATGTGCCCTGATGTCCCAGACATAGCACCACCACTGTATCTGATACTCTACAGATAGATAGCTAGCTAGCTAGCTAGCTAGCTAGACAGACAGACAGACAGACAGACAGACAGACAGACAGACAGACAGACAGACAGACAGACACTGTCTGTAGATAGATGATAGATAGGGAGGCAGTATAGCGCAGTGGTTTAAGGCTCTGAGCTGCAAATCTGATGACATCCAGCAGACCAGACCTGGGTTTGAATCCCACAGCTTCTACTTGAATACTGTGTGACCCTGAGCAAATCACTTAACTTCACTATGCTCCCAAGTTGCTCCTGCAAAAAAGCTTTCAGCTTAGTGTGCTACTCCTGGTTAAACAACTAAAAAAAAAAAAAAAAAAGATACATAGATAGAGACAGACATACACTGTTGATAGATAGATAGGTTCTGTCAATAGATACTGTTGACAGATACTATGTTTAGATAGATACTGTCTGTAGAGAGAGAGACAGAATTTGTGATGGAACAAATAGTCCACAAGATAGTCCACAAGATGTTTGCATAATCATTACAAACTTTGCATAGATCTAATCAGAGATATTACACGCCTTGGATTTTCAAATGAGGCAGAGAGAACTTAATCGAAGCAGGTGGAGAAATAGGCAGTGATAGTTTAGTGCGGTAGCATTTACAGAAAATACTGAGGGACTCTTGGGACACAAAGATGCTTCCAGATTGGGATATTGTCTTCTTGACATTTTTAACGTTGGTGTCCATACTTGGCCTTGTGGGAAACATCTTCATCATAGCTATAAACCTCTATGACTTCAAGAAAAATAGAGGTCTTCCACCTAATGACCTAATCATGACAAGCCTGGCTGTCTCCAGTGTACTTCTCCAGTGTACGGTTTACATATCTTGAGTGTATTAGTTGCAAAAATCTTGTTACCTTGGTACACTTCATTTTTTTGTTGAAATGATCGGCTCTTCCCTGAGCTCATGGTTTCTGAGCTGGCTCTGCATATTCTACTGCATAAAGATAGTTAATAGCACTCAAAGGTTCTTAATCCAGCTCAAACAGGGGATCTCCAACATGGTGCCCTACCTGCTCGTTGTCACAGTGGTTGGAAATGGTATCATCAGTGGGATCGCAGTCTTCAATAAAAAAACAGACAGCCCAACCAACATAATCTGCAACAACTGCAGTTACACATGCACCGTTTATTATGTATCTATGACTATCTATTATGTGTATCTCACCCTTACCAACGTCCTGCCCTTCATACTCATGATGGCAAGCAGCTCCCTCATCATCATCACTCTCTGCCAACACAGCAGGAGGCTGGAGACAAGCCCAACTGGTTTCAGCAGCACTAGTTCTGAGGTTCACAGGCAGGTGGCCAAGATGCTGATTGCACTCGTCATCTACGTCTTGTTTGTTATCGCTACGGTTTTTTTCCCTACTTGGCAGACTGATAGCCCTTTAAAATTTGTGCTTGTCCTGCTCAAGCATATCTATCCTGCAATGGATGCATGCCTGCTGGTGTATGGCAACCCAAAGCTGAGAAAGATATACTCTCGAACATGCCGCTCCGTAAATTGCACAGAGGCCCGTTGACACCAGGTATCGCTTCTCATTTACTTTTCGCAGCTCCTTCTTTAACAGTTTAATGTTTTAATTTAAAATTATCAGAAGCTTCAGTTTCCATTGCAAATTTTCATACTCATCCTTAGCTCTCTCCCTGATAACATAAGAGAAACTAGCAACCTAAAGCAAAACAGGGCATATTCTTTCTTTTATTTCAATTTATTTATTTATTCGTTCAACTACAAGTCATTACGATATAACAGAAAACAAGAACAAAAAAGGGCATTTTACAGTCGTTGAGCATTTAAAATGTACACGGATATGTGAAACATATATATGGGATATGCAGGGGGTGTCTGTGGGATAACAAAGTTATTTCTACAGTTGCCTGTGACCTAGAGTAACCTCATGAGTGGCGAAGCCACGAGTGAGGGTTTAGTGGTCACTGGCAACCAGAAATAATTCTATTATCCCACAGGCTCCCCACGCATATTTGATTTATGCAACAGGATTTTTTTTTTCAGTTTTGTTATATTTTGTTTCTTAAGTTTCTTTCCATGTTTTTTCTCTGTGCCTGGTTGGTTTGTTTGGTTTGCAGGGTTGCTGTGCTGAGAAAGAGGAAAAAATGTGTTTTTTTTTTCTTAAGAGTGTTTTCATTTAAAATCTGGTTCTGTTTTTTGGGGGAAGGAGATTTGGTTAGGGTGTACATTTTGTGAGTCTTTGGGACTGTGATAGCTTGGGTTGCAAAGAGCACTGTGAGAAGGTTAAGGGGGCTGGAGCGCTGGATTAACTGCAAATCACTACCGGAGTCTGGCACTAAAATCCCACGCATGCACACTAGTGGCACATTCTCATGCATGCGTGAGATCTTTCCTCTGACCGCAAGTGCGCATGCACGGGATTTCGGCGCCAGACTCCGGTACTGATTTGCAGTTAATCCAGCGCTCGTTTTATTGTGAAACATACCAGCAGCATTTTAATTTTACTAGTTTTGCTGGATTATATGTTTGCTGCAATGTGTTTGGTAAAATTTGCACCTCAGCACAGCGTGCACAGCAGACGCATGTTCCCGGCGCGTTCTCGGTGCGGTATCTACTTCCAGGGGATGGCGAGTTTCAGTCAGGATGACTGAAAAGAAACAAGTGGAAAATATAAAAAAACGGGTAAACTAAGCACTTTTACTTTGATGCAAGACAATTTCAGAGCATATTTAGTGCTCGTTTGTGCCCACAGATTATCATTTGCGAATTTAAAGTAAACCGATGGGCAAAGCTGACTGTGCCCCTTTAAAGTGAAACTGGGAGGCAGTATTGCTGAGCAGGCAGCACAGGTGGTGGTGGTTAGTGATGTGGTCACTGTGTGGATAAATGGGTGGTAATGTAATCAGTATGGGGATAACCTGAAGTTATCCACATAGTGATTACATCACCACCCATTTATCCACATGGTGACTCAGATAATTGAAGTTATGTGTCAGTTTTTATCCTGACACCTGTTGCATAAATAATAGTTTCATTTAATCTCCTGTAAAAATAAAATAGGACTTCAGTCCCTACAATTTTGCCAGAGAGTTCAGCCACTTTAAACTTGTATAAAATTGCAGGAAATCTTACTTCCCAATCTACTAAAATATACATTTTATGGAAGCAGACAATAAAGAAAATTAAATTGTGAAAACTGGACCCAAACTGTAATTCATGAAAAATATTATAAGGATGAAGCCTAGAAATTATATTATGTGTGTTATCTGTAGTAACTATTAACCATGCTTTTTTTTATAAGTTTATTTTAAAAAAATTCCTCAGTTTGCATCTCAGCTCCCCAAAAGAAACATCCATAAACAACAGTGACATCATAGAGAAAAAGCAATATTCAAGATTATCTGAAGGAATCATGCAACTGTTTCAGATGCCGATGACCCCTAAGCCTCGGGTGCCACTCTCAAATCCTACGCCTAAGTATCTCATCTACCCCACATTCCTAACAACAGAAACCTAGGACCTACAAGCCTAGTTCCCTTAATCCAAGATGACCCTGCCTATTCTCTACCTTTTACCTATTCTGGCCTCCCTTTTGGCTGCCTACTCTTTCACCCCAATTTCTACCCTATTCCTCAATACCTCCTTATTTTTTATCATTTAGGTATGAGCTCTTACTCAGCGGAGACTATATAGGATTGTTGTCTCTTCTCATTTCAGTAAAGCTTATCATTATGTACCTTTGCATGTTAATTATATTGACCGGCACCTTCACAATGTTTTCTCTTTTTTTTTTTTGCACCGTTGTCCACCGTAATTATAATCTGATGAATTGTACTGTATTGTATTTATGCCCAGGACCACCTTGAAAATGAGCTTGCTCAATGGTGTTTATGCCTGGTTAAACAAAGTGATTGATTGATTGATTCAAAAGGCATTCCTGTTTAAACATCATTACCAGGGGACAATGCTTGATAGGCAAAAGTACAGAAAGACACGGAACAAGTGCACCTGGGCTGTGCGCATGGGAAAAGCAGATTATTATAAATCCTCTTTAACCACCTCCTGGGGCTCAGGACGTAAGTTCTGGAACAACATTAATGAAATCTGTGGAAAAGACCCTAAACCTGTTCCCGCTCAGGTCTTGGTCAATGGGTCTTTGACTTTTGACCCTACCCAAACTGCTGAGGCTTTCAATCATGCCTTCTCAAACCTCAACCATGTTCTCCCCCCTAATTTCTTCGATCCACCTTCTTCCTGCGCCCCTTCCCCCTCAGAAGCCTCCCCTTTTACCTATGCCAAATTACACCCAATTCTGCTGCACCGTATCTCATGAAAGCTCTGAGCCACTCTTCCTTCAGCAGTGACTCCCTTGATGTGAAGCTCCTTCGACTCACCCTCCGGGAGGTCCTAAACCCGCTAACTCACATTTTAAACCACTCCCTACGTCTAAATAGATTCCTCCAGGTGGAAATCCGCTGCCATTACCCCCACCTTTAAAAATTGGGATCGATCCGATACAAATAGTTACCGCCCCATCTCCATACTCCTGCCCCTATCCAAGGCCTTACAGCGGACTGTGTCGTACCAGCTCACTGATCAACTCTCCAAATATAATCTACTCTGTAAACAACAACATGGCTTCCACAAAGGGCACAGTACCACCACTGCCCTTCTTGAGTTTACCACCCACATACTCTCTGGGTTGGATAAGGGTCACATCACTGGTGCTGTCTACATAGACCTCACAAAGGCGTTTGACACCGTAAACCACTCCCTCCTACTAACCACCTTGACCAACCTGGGCTTCTCCCGTGATGCGATGGGCTGGTTTACGGACTACCTCACGAACCGGTCCCAGCAGCTCAAAATAGGGAACACCTTATCCAAAAGTTTGCCTGTCCTCTCAGGTGTTCCCCAGGGTTCCATTCTTGGTCCGCTGCTTTTCAGCCTATTCTTCAACTCTCTCCCCATGTCCTGCCCCAGCAATCTTTTACTGTACGTGGACGATGCTGTCCTCTTCTCCTCCAACCCTGACCCCTTTCAACTCCACTGCTCCCTCCAGGCCGCCTTCAGCTATGCTGAGAACTGGTTCGCTGCTCAGCGACTTACTATTAACTATTCTAAAACCAAATTTATGCTGTTCTCCCATCCACAGAATGCAAGAAAGCAACAATGCCCTCTAGTTCTAAGTGTAAACCAGACCCCCCTGGAGCAAGTGGGCTCCTTCAAATACCTGGGCATCACTTTGGACCCTGCACTTAACTTCCACCTTCATATCTGCCACCTATCCAAGCCCTTAAATGTCAGGTTGGGACTATTATATCGCTTCAAACACTGTCTCAGCCGGATGCCCTCAGGCTTGCTGTCTCCTCCTCGGTTCTCTCACTGTTGAATTACGGCATACTGATATATGGAGAAGCAAATACCACTGCCCTAGATAGTCTCCGTTGCTCCCTAAATAAAGCCTGCCACTGCGTCCTGGGATGCGACCAGCTCACGCACAACTGCGCACTTTATAATGATACCGGCTGGCTAAACCTCGACAACAGAATCCAGTTCCAAACCTGCCTCTTGGCTAAAAAAATTGCCCTTGGTCTCTCCCCCTCTGGACTAGCCCCTTTAGTCAACCCTGAACCCAAGGTGCATCACACTCGTAGCTCTGACAAGCCCCTCTTCTCAGTTCCCGGCTGACGGACCTCCCTATTCCAAAGTTCCTTTAACTATAGGGCTTCTCGGTGGATGAATAGTCTACCTGGCCCCTTGGCAAATGAACCTAGACTTGGGCCTTTCAAAACCCCACCTTAGGGAACATCTCATGTCAAGTGCCTGCGACTGCCCATGATCTGATGATAGCCTTGACGATGGCCCCTGGCCAGAGTTTACCCCCTTCCCCACCTGCTTCTCAGCCTAAGCAGTCAATGTCAGAAATTGTTTCCAAACTGTACTACCTGTCATGTAATGACCACCACTAAGCAATTCCTAGTATTTGAATGTTTTTTACTGCTCATTGTAACTGAATGTTTGCCTACTGCTCACTGTAAATTTATTTGAACTTTATTCACTGATCTATCGTTAGTTCTGTCAGTCTGTATTTTTATCTCTGTGATGTGGATCCTTTGTAAATGAGTCTATGACTCAAAGGTGTTTCCGAACACCAAATAAATAAATAAATAAACATGGCTTGAACGATACATTTTCCGATTCAACTTAAAGAGTCCCAGACTTAAGTCACTCATCCCACACACTATTTAAGGACTCCACCAATCCAGACCTTCAGCCTTAGGATAACAAAAACATTAGAAAATATATCTCCTTATACCTTACTAATAGCAAACATCAGACCCATAAACTGCCTCCCTTTTAAGAGGGAAAGCCTTTACTTTAGGCTACAAAGGCCATTTAGGTCTTGTTATGCCTGTAGTCTAATTGGAGACATTATCTTGGTATTCAGCTACCAAACAGGTGCTAATTGTCTCACGGTCCTGTCCTAGTTTGTGTTAACATGAATTAGCTATACTGCACCTCCCAAGTTCCATCATACTCAACATTGCTTTACTGGTCTCATGAATATTAACACTGGGGTCCCACTATTCAGTTAGCCACTCACCAGAAAACTCACTGTTGTGTGTCCTGTCAGTTTGAGCTATCAATTAATTAAGTTTAAATAAGGCCCCCATCTTGAGGACCAGTAGATTTACCCCAGCATTTATAAAGCCCAGTAAATTTTCAGAACGCAGTCTCACTTACAATAGAATGCACAGTTGTGTCAACTCATCAAGGAGCACACATTTTTATTTATTTATTTATTTTGCTTTTGGTAACCGGGTAGGAGCATTAGGCATTAGTCCTGCCTATTTTCAAACACGACCCGGGAGAATACAGTAAATAAATCTCGTCCCTACCAGTTTTATATCAAATTTGCAAAAGCAATTTCTAAAAGCATACTTTATACAGGGCATCCAAAGGCATATAGAGAAACATAAACATGTAAACAATTAAAAAACTTAGAAACATTTTAATATAATGTTTCAAAATAAATTTAAATGGGGTCCTATTGTGAAGGCTCTAGTTAACCTAGGAATCCCTCCATCTTTGGTCAACATTTAAAGGCTCTGAAAAGGCTTGAATCCATAAATGCCCTGCAGTACCTCTCAGAAATAATTATTTTGTCGCTAAAAAACATCTCTTAGAATTATTTTACGGAGGTGGAATCAACAGTTTTAGACAGAAGCATGGCTCATTTTTTTTGAAATAAAAGGAGCCAACAATTCTAAGCCTCCTGGGGTCATTTTCACAGGATACATAAGGAAAACATCCACCAAGCACCATCATTTTAATGCTCATAACCCTGGTAGGCAGCAAACTGTGCACAATTCTTTAACAGACTATAGTAAGGTGCTAGCAGTCATTATTCATAAGAGGAATCCACCATCTCAGCCCGACCATGGGCAGGGTATAGTAACCCCCCATGCATGGCTAAGAATGATTTAAATAGTTGTTTAGCTCTCCCCATTGTCACTGTTGGAAATAAAGTTTTGATACGCAAAACTCCAGACTTAAATGTGAATTGTAGTTATCTATATACAGCTATAACAATACATTAAATACCCATGTTTAAAATTAATTACACCCAGGAGGTGACAGAGCAAGCCCCAGACTCATCTGATATGCATGATAATGGGCCCTGAAAGCCCAGGGCCTTAAGGGTGTGAACTGCTGTGCTTCACCTTAGTTGGCAGTAGACATAGTGAAGATCAAAGCCTCAAGCAGCATTTAAGTATAGTGTGCAGAAGGGCTAGTCTCTACCTCCTACGATGAGAGCCACTCACCCAACTTCACAGAGTTCTCTGAATAAATTTCAGCATGAGACAGAGGCCCAAACATTTATCTCCCTTACCCTGCCCCAGAGAGAACTACAGTGGTTCTTTGGTATAATAGAGAATACCTGCTTCTTCAGTGCAGTACATGCATAATCAACTCCACAGGCAATAAAGATACCCTGTTCCCAAATGATGTCCAATCATCGCCACTGGCAGGATAGCAGGCTGTTCTTTCAGCTGGAATGCAATGGCCCAGACCAAGCAGAAGAAGCGTAAGAGAGGAGGAAGGGAGGGAGCAGGCTGGCAGCACTAGCAGGCTATCTGGCCAGTCTGTCTCACTAAGGGGAGGTCGGCAGTCACAACTTGAGTTTGGTGGGCTGGCCAGCAACCAAGAGCCAGAATAGGGTAGGATAGTATAGGACAGAGAACGGACGTCTAGGCAATTGTATTTTGATTAATTTTTGCCAAAGGTCAGCAACTTAAATGTCTACTGAAGTGGTAGTCGCATGAACCTGCTACACACCGCCAAGGACTGCAGCCCCAAACCGGACACAACTCTTCACTGCACGTCACTCTACAGCATGCATAACACCACAGTATCATCAAACATCACAAAACTTCTCATTAAGGACTTTGCTGAGATGCGCCAAGCAGGGCGGGGTCACGGCACCATGCAGGTGCACATCTTCTGCTGCGTCATCAATTTCACATTCACTTTTCAGCAGCACTGGCAGTCAGTGTGTCAGTGAAAGTGGAGTTCAGGGTAATAGACGAGGCATGGCACAGAACTGTATCACAGACAAAAGCAACAATTAGTAGGGCTTGATTAGAGTTGGCTGAGAAAGGCTGGCCCATCTAGTTCAAGTTCAGATTTATTGCAGGAAATACTCCACGTGAGCATGCTCATTTGCAAGGAGGTCCTGATGCATGCAAGGGACAATATACAATATACACGACAAACAGTATACTTTCAGTCAACAGTAGGTACATGAAATGTGTACAATAGAAAACCTGAAATAGTTACATACAGTAACTATATTGCAAGGATACAGTGAGGCAATTCTTAACAGAAAATGTAATGCATGGCATTTGGCAATTACAATTATGAAAGGAACCAATCCATGTTATAGGCAAGGCACAGGTAAAAGCAAAGACAGGGACTGTATGATCCAAATTTTGGAAAATTCCAGAACTGAGCTGAGAGAGTGTGCAGGACAGAGAAGAAATATATAGATTCGGGCTAGTAAGGAGGCTGAACTGAAGGGAGATCTGTAGGCTAAGTAAAGGCTGTCAAGCAGGTCTCAGGTGGGTATGTTAGCAACAGAGAAGTGCTGGAATGAATAAAGAGGATGAAAGAACATCAGGGGTGAGAGCTGGGCAGTGAAGTACTGTTCAGAGGCAATCCAGATCACGGATGGCCTGGCCGGTAGGGTGGAAGGTGGACTGGAAAAGACAGGGACCTGAGGGCACAAGGGAGGGTAGGAGAGGAGAGTATAAAAAGACAAAGGGTGTTACTCTTGATGGCAGCGCTGAATAACATGGTAGGGGGTACTAGTTCCTATGGCAGTGACAGACTACTGTGAAATATTTTTAGGACAAGGATTTAAAGGTAGTTATTGGAACAGCGCTGATGAACATGAGTACTGACTACATCATGTGCCATGCCGTTGGGATGGCATAGCTAATGGCACCCATGCCAAGGGAGGTACATGTCTGAAGTACATTAAGAAGGATGTAGTTGGATTTTCTAAGGGAGTAGGACAGAGGTGGCTAAACTGGGGTGGGGGCCAGACCGGCCACAGCCCCCCCCACTCCTATTCCTGAGTGGGTCATGTATATATATTGCCCCCCCACACACACTTTTTTGATACTATGTATTTTTTTATTAATGTATTTTGTTAATGCATACATAGCCTGTGTATATTACTCTCAATCAATATATGCAGCACAGAAATTGAATTTGAGAGTTGTGCGGTACCATCAGCTGCTAATGCACACTAATCGTATATCGATATTATGACGGTAATACAATCCATGCAGTTTATCTGCCTGCCAGGTTACATAGAAATATAGACTTTGATGGCAGATAAAGACCGATTGGCCCACCTAGTCTGCCCGTTTCCCTACCTAGAGGATAAGCTGCAGATCCTATTTAACCAACAGCCTATTCCTTCCTACCTCCACAAAAATTGCCTTATGTCTGTCCCATGCGTTCTTGAATTCTCCCACAGTTTTAGACCCCACAACCTCCTCAGGAAGGCTGTTCCATGTGTTCACCACCCTCTCTGTGAAAAAATACTTCCTCACATTGCCCCTGGAGCCGCCCCCCATCTTCAAATTGTGTCCCCTTGTTCTTGCACAACTTTTTCTGAAAGATGCTACCTTCTTGGACTTTGTTGATTCCACTGAAGTACTTAAAAGTTTCTATCATGCCCCCTTTCCTCAAGGGTATACATATTAAGCTCCTTAAGTCTCTTCAGATGGCTTCTGGTGCAGACCCTGCACCATTTTAGTTGCCCTTCTCTGGACAGCCTCCATCCTGTCTATGTCCTTGTGAAGATGGGGTCTCCAGAACTGGACGCAGTACTTCAGATGGGGTCTCACCAACTGTCTGTACAGAGGGATAACAACTTCCTGTTTTCTACTGGTGATGCCTCCCCCTATACATCCCAGTATCCCCCCAGCCCCCTCACTGCTTTCTCACATTGCTTGCTTACCTTTAGGTCATCTGATATGATTACCCCCAGGTCCCTTTCCATTTTTGTTGGTGTAATCTTCCCCTGGGTTCTTGTTTCCCAGGTGCATTATTTTGCACTTCTTTGCATAGAATCAAGCTGCCATACTTCTGACCATTCCTCCAACCTTGCCAAATCCCTTCTCATCCTTTCCACGTCTCCTTGTGTATTGTGTATCAACTCTATTGCAGATCTTTGTGTCATCTGCAAAGAGGCATACTTTTCCTTCGAGTCCCTCTGCAATGTCACTTACAAAGACATTACAAAGGACTGGACCCAGTGCTGAACCCTGCGGTACCCCACTAGTAATCCCTCTTTCTTCAGAGTGGACTCCATTTACAATTACCTTCTGTGTCCTGTTGTCCAGCCAATGTTTTACCCAGGCTACCACCCTGGGACCCACTCCCAGGCTGGTTAATTTGACTATTAATCTTTTGTGTGGAACTGTGTCAAATGCCTTGCTAAAGTCTAGGTAGGCCATGTCCACAGCCCCTCCCTGGTCTACTACTTTGGCCACTCAGTAAAAGAAATCAATTAGATTTGTCTGACATGACCTTCCTGCTGTGAACCCATGCTGCCTTGGGTCCTGTGCCCTACTGGCCTCTAGGTACTCAACAGTTCTTTCCTTCAGAAGTGATTCCATCACTTTCCCTACCACAGAGGTCAAACTGACAGGTCTGTAGTTTTCTGCCTCTGTCTTGCTCCCACTGACGGTTACTATGTAAATTTAAATATATAATTTGTTTATAGCTTCTCCCAGTATTACTATAGTGACAGCTGCAATCTTCAAGTAATAGTGGGGAACCAATAAATTAATTCTTCATTTGAGTCAAAGAAATATCAGTACACAGCAGCCACTAGTTAGAGCAGGAACACAGCATACTGGTAGTTAAACTGAGTTGGTTGGCAAGTAATAGAAGTGTCAGACCTTGAGTGACTGAGGTAATAAATTCATGGTCATATCCTGCCTTTTTACACAAAAGTATGATTTGTTCTGCGTCTCTTGCCTATTAAGACTGACGTGGTTCCAATTTGTGTTTGCTGTGTAATACTTTTAATTATTTGTGAGTAATCAAAGTTCCAAATCCTGAGTGACTAAGGTAAATGGTCAAATCCTGCCATTTTCCACAATAGTACGATTTGTACTGCCAATGCTGCCTAGTAATTCAGAGAGGTGCGGATTTGCTTTGCCGGCTAATTAATTTTTTTTTCTTCGTGGGTAATCGAAGTGCCAGATCCCAGGCTGAGTGACCGAGATAAATTGTCAAACAGTCACTGCCCGTAACAGTCTGATCTGTACTGCAGATCAGTGTTGTGGAAAACAGGTAGATTTGACAACTGATCTGTCACTCATCTGCTGCCTATTAAACAAGAGTGGCTTTGATTTGTGTTTGCTGCCTAGTATCATTTTTTTTTCTATTTGCAGGTGTGTGTAGATAGTGGCTTCATGTGGCCAAGGGACGTACAGTAGTGTGCTTCATGCTCAGAGCATGCTTAGCTGTAACAGGAGCTCATCTGTGTGGCTTGATGGTTTTGTAGCCTATGAACTATAACCTATTCGCTGTGACTCTTTTGGTGGGGTTACTGCAGCAAACAACTCCATCTGACCCACTGCTGAAGGGCTAAAATATAGTGATTTTTGGCAGTGCCAGCAGTTCATTAGTAAGTGTGTTTGCTACTAGATATGTGTCAGTGCCACTCCGGAGTGAGAGGGGCTATCTTTTTCATAATTAAAGAAAACAAAATCTGACACGATTGCTGGCTTTGAAGCACCCTGTATCTTCCATCTTCCTCTTGAGGCACAGTATGTTCATTGATGCCAGCTGATGTAATGTTTCTTCCTCTGTGGCAGCAGCCCATAAATGATGACTGTGGTGGGTATGGGTAGTCTAGAACAGACACTGAGAACCCAGTTTTGACATGAATACTGTCCAGAGTTCTCTACCATCATTGTACAAGTATCTATGAGTTCACTGTTTCCACTGTGGTGTACTTCAAAAAAAAAAATCTGATATGGAGACAGTTTGCAACTTTTTAACTGTAGCTGTTATATATGCCCATTAAATGTTAAAAGCTCCTCCTGCACTCTGACTGTTGTGTGTGGTATCTGGTAGAAGTTTTTTTCTTTAAACGCTGATGGAGTTGGGAAGCTTGTGCTTTATTTCTTAATGTCATTGTCCATTTTCTTGTCTCTTTACTACCCTTGCGCTCTCCACCCTTTCCCCCTTCCATTGATCAGCTTATGTTGGTCAAGCCCATTGACCACTCGCTCCCAATCTGATCTATGATCTGGTCTCAGAATTTAGATACTGTATCTTTAAATTAAAAGAGGGGCAGGGAGGGAGTGTTTGCTAAGAAATGTACTGGGTCTGAGACATTGTTGAAGCTTGGCAGTTCGTCTTCTGAGCACCTACTATAAAACACTCAGCCTGACTTGGCTGGCATTGCTGGTCTCTCCTGGTACAAGACTAATGTGAGCAGTATCCACTAACTGTTGCGGGGGGTTATATGAAATAGCATTTGTGCATGTCAGTTACAAGAAGGAATGTACTGCACAGCACAATTCAGGGTAATGAGTCTAATTAGATTATTTAAGAACAAATTCTTGACATCACATAGTTCATTTTTATGAAGTAAACACTACGAAAGATCAAAAAAATGACACCAAAACACTCACAAAGTTAAGATTTTCTGGGGGCCAAGGCGGCCCCCTGACACCTAACATTTCAGTGAAGATTCTTTGCCCCCCACACGAACCTAGTTGAACTGCCCTTGGAGTAGGAGCAATGTAAATCATGAACAAGAGAGAAGATGTAGGCCAGTACTTTGTTTAACAGACTTTTAAGGGTCCAGGTACCTAGGTGGAGTAACCGCCTGGTGGCAAGGGATTGTAAGCCCACTTCCTTATACAAGATTCAGTGGTGCATCCAGAAAGGTGCTTCGGTAAAATAATGCAGAGTCCGATGGAAGAGTATATCAAGCTTGCAGAGGTTGGAAGCAATGGAACAATTATAAATAATATCACCGTAGTCTAGGAGTGGGAGCAATGTGGCCTGCACTAGTCCTCATCTGATATAAGGACGAAAGAGTGCTCTGTTCCTGAAGAGAAAACCTAGCCTGCTTTCAACTTGCTAGAGAGGCAATCGATGTGCCTGCGAAAAGAGAGCTTATTGTCTCTCCATATGCCCAGATATTTTAATTTATCTATATTATGTCTAATGGTTCACCTAGGGTTGTCATGATAGGTGCAGGTGTCACACTGTGATTAGGGGAAGGTCTGTTGCTATTAGGTATGAAGTACAGTATCTTGTTTTTTTTGCATTGAGTAACAGTCTGTAGCTGATGTGGTTGTGCTCTAACTGTGCAAACTCATCTTGGAGTTCGTCTCGTACTTCAGCGAATGTTGGTTTGGAAGTATATAAAATGTGTCATCCACGAAAAGGTGTATTTTGGACTTGATGATATTAGAGTCCAGTGTGTTGATGTAGATGGAGAATAATATAGGGCCCAGTGTAAAGCCACGTGAAACACCTCATTTGATGGTAAGGGGGTCGGATACCTGACCACTTGCTTTGATTTTCTCAATTCTACCTGTAAGGTAACTAGAGAACTACTGTAATGCGATAACATCCGCACCTATTTTTCCGAGTCCACTAAAGATGAGATTGTGGTCGACAGTGCTGAATGCCTTACTGAGGTCTGGCAATATGGCATCTGTGACTTGCTTGGAATCATATGCGGTGATCCAGTCGTTGGTGACTTTTGCTAGGGCAGAAGTGGTACTGTAGTTTTGTCTGAACCCAGACTGGGCAGGGTTGAGTAGTGAAAATTTGTCTAAGTGGTCTTTAAGCTGGTGATGGATGACTTTTTCAAGTATCTTAGATAATACAGGGAGGAAGGAGATTGGTCTATAGTTGTTTGAGTTGCAGGGGTCGCCTGATTTGACTAGGGGCAAGATATGAGCAGATTTCCAGCAGGAAGGGACCGTGGCTATGGAGATGGGGAGATTAACAATGTAGAGGATTGGTGCAGCTAAGTAATAGTAGCCTAGCCTGAGGAAGATGGGATCATTGCCATCGGCTCCATCCCCTTTTTTGATAACAAGTTTACAGCATTAAGGTGGTCCTCTACTTGTTTGTAGGACACTGAGTGGAGCTGGAGGGGAAGAGGAGACAGAGACTCATGTCTGCTAGGGTGGGATGGGGGGCTGGGAAGCCCTGCATAGGAAGAGAAATCGAACGCAAGTCTAGCAGTGGCAAAATGAGTGTTCAATTTTTCCTAGAATGAGGTCATGTTCAGCATATTGGACCCCGTAAATGATTATCTTGGTAGGGACAGTCGGGGCTGCTTTGTTTTCCTCTAGTTCTGATTGTTTGCCAGATCTTGGCAGAGTTTCCTTCGGCATTTTTGAGGGATCCTACGTAGAAGTTAGATTTAGCAGTTCTTATAAATTTAACACATGCATTCCGAGCAGTTCTAAATGCCTGTCAATCAGTTGTACTCTTTGTGCACCTTGCAAGGGTTCATAGTTTGTCCCGGTTAGTTAGTGCAGCTTTTAGATTGGCCGTGAACCAGGGATGGGAATACTTACATACCTTAGATCTAATGTACGGTGCATGTTTATTGGCAAGCTGCATCACTGTATCATTGAGGTAGGTGACAGCCTTATCCACTGATTTGGCAAGACATAGGTTTTGCCAATTTACATGTTTGAGGCCCAAGATGTAGCTGTTAGTGTTGAATTTGAGGAAGCTACGGTTGGTTACAAATTTAGAGGGGGGGGGTGCTTATCTTGAATGTGGATACTACGGTGTTATGATCACTCAAATCATTGTGGAAAATGGCTGAGTGCGGGATTTTATTAGAACAGTTTGTGATAATTATGTCTAGAATGCAGCTATTTCTGGGGCTCTTGGCCTTTAGTCGGGTTGATTGCATAATGAGTTGGGACAGTCCAAGCTCATCGCAGAGTTCTTTTAAGAGACATGCTTTAGGCAAGAGCCATTGGCAAGAGCCATTCAAGGTTGAGATCACCTAGAATGATGACCTCGTTGCTGGTGGTGGCAATAAAGCTTTTGAAGGTTGAGATTAGCTCAAACACCCCCTAATGGGGGCCTGTAGAAACCTATGATGTGGAAACCTTCTGCTAATGATAACTTGAATTAAAAACAAAAATGTTATGTATTTTTGTAAAGGCGCCCTGAGCTTTGGAAGGGTGCCTTGTATAAATAAAGTTTGCTTTGCTTTGCCTATTGGCTACGTATTCAAATTCTTTAGGCTTCAACATGGTGTTGATGACACTGACCATCACAGCAGTGGCAGCACTACCACTCACGATGTTGACGACCTGAGTTTGGTAGTGAAACCGAATTGTAGGAGGCCAGGTGGGGGGCATGGAGGCTCACACATCCCAGAGGATACTCTTCTCCTCCAGGTTGGGTGAGCATCAAGCTCCACTGCAACCTGGCCACCTATGTGACCGCAGGTGGTGGTATGAGTGAAATGACTAAGTGGTGAGGGAACACTCCCTGCAGAAGGCGTCAGCATGCTCTGTGTGCAACATCATACCACCTGCTCTATAGAACATCCAGTGGTGGGGGGGGCCCAAGGAAAAAAAGAACAGCTGTGGCAGGATGATGGGTATGGCCCTCTGCAGACTCCACATAATCTACAGGAGCCAGGGCAGCCTTGACCTAGCAAGGCTTTTTGAGTGGGAATTGGTGTACGCCCCTCCATCCCCACCACAATGGGGAAGCTGTGGGTATTCAAGCCAAGGCCAGAACTAAGTCCCAGACACAGTGGGTGATAGGGCTGGGGGGAAGTTTGCACAGTTAGGGTCAGTCAATGTGTAGGGAGAAAAAGAAATGCAAAAAACAAGGAGTTGGCTGGCAAAAAGGATGCAGCTGCAAAAATTAAGTTTTTCTTGAAGTCAAAGTAAAAAGTTTACTGGTGCTCACTGCAATTGTGAAAATGAATAAGTAAATTGAATGGGTGAACACAGTGGGACTGGGAGACAGGCTGGGAATCAGACAGCCAAGGCAGTCAGGCAGAACACCAGGTTACAAACTGGGGCATGGCATTGTTTTATCGAGACATATGCCCTGATGTCCCTGACACAGCACCACCACTGTATCTTTTTTTTTTTTATCATGGCACATTTTCTTCATCAGCTTATCTGCCCAGCCCGGGAGTGGCACCTTCGGGGGGTCTGTCTTCACCCTGCTGACCAGCATTTTTCTGGTTTTCTTTCCCAGAGACCCTAGGAGTCAGCATGCATGCGCGTGGAGGCGCGCATGTGCCAGACAGCCCCAGTCACTGCCTCATTCCCCACCCCCTGGCCTACTGCCTAGGCCCCCCTCTGGCCCGAGCTTCCTCCAGCCTCTACTGGGGGTCATCCATCAGCCGAGGGATGCCGCGCTTCCTCCCTGGAGAGGAGAGCCTGCCTGTCAGCAACTCCATCCCACTCCGCCCTCCCCCCGTGCTGACATCTGGCACCCCAGGCTTGTTCCCGAACCCGGGTTGATGGCGTGAGTCGAGGTAAGGCACCAACACCTCAGCCCTCTACACCACCGGGCCAGCACCACGACTGTATCTGATACTCTACAGATAGACAGACAGCTAGATAGACAGACACAGTCTTTAGATAAATACTGTCTGTAGATAGACAGACAGACGGATGGATACTGTAGATAGATAGATAGCCAGATAGACAGACAGATAGCTAGATAGATAGATGCTTTCTGTAGATAGGTAGATAGATAGATAGATAGACAGACAGTAGATAGAAAGAAACACAGACAGATATTGTCTTTAAATAGTTGCTGTTTGTAGCTTGGCAGACAGATAGACAGACAAGGTGTAGGTAAGAGTTATTAAAGGTGACATTTGTGATAGAACAAAATATCCCAGAAGAATACACAGACCTTCTGTTCAGCCAGGGCACAGATTTTGTGCTCTCAAAACTAGACATGGTCTATCATAGAGCCCTAAGGTTTATCATCAATCTTCCATACAATACTCACCACTGCTCTCTATACAATGCTATTGGATGGACTTCTCTCACTTACAGAAGACAGAGAAACGCCTCTCTCTGGACCTTCAGTGCTATTGCCAAGAAACTGCCTCAATATATCTTGGATTGTTTACCCCTAAGCGTGATAGATAGGTATACGCTGAGAAGTGCATCCTATATCTACCTGTCAGTGCCAAAGGTCAAATCATGCTTTGGTAGGGCTTCCATGAGTCATATGTTACCTGTGTGCTGGAACACACTGCAAAAAACCTTGAAATTGGCCCACTTCAGCATATCAGCATTGAAAACTCTCTATGCTCGTTCATTTAGAGAAATCTGCAATTGTTTCTCCTGATCTCCCCCTTCCTGCCTCAGTGACTTGCTGGTCACCTGTCTGATGAAATATTACAGTTCATTTACTACCCCGTCTCACTGACCCCTTCCCCTCCCTCTTTAACCTGTTCATCACATTCCTTTAGTGCGTTTCCTTGCATAGCCTGCTCCCTTGCCAAGGTTTCAGTTGTCTTAAAGCAGCATACCTCTTGTTCACATGCCCCCTACCTCCCTGACCCTGGGGCACTCACCTTACCTTCTGCCTCTCCTCACTCCCCTTATCTGGAGTCTGTCCTTACCCATGGCCCGGTATCACTATTTGCTGCTATGACACTTACGGGTTCCCCTGCCTACCCTCCCCCTCCCTCTTTAACCTTCACAACTCCTTTCCTTTTCTTATCAGCTTCCTAACTTCCCTTGTTGCCCCTCGCACTCGAGCTTGTTCTTCAGCCTTCACCACACCACAGTGTCTGATCTTGACTATAACCTGTATGTAGCTGCTCATGTGTGTATATAGTACTCATGCACTACCACTGTCATTACCCTGTGTATTATATTTAGCCCTGACTATATTAGTTATTTAAATATTGTGTGATTTTACTGTGTTCAATGTGCTGTGTATTGTTCTTGTATCCTGTCCTGGTCCATCTTGCAAATGAGCTTTGCTCAATGATGTTTGCCTAGTTAAATGAAGATTTTGATTGACTGATTGAAGATATGTGCATATTTATAACAAACTTTGCATAGATCTAAACAGAGACATTACACACCCTATATTTTCATATGAGGCAAAGAGAACTTAATCACTGCAGGTGCAGAAATAGGCAGTGATAGCTCCATGTCGTAGCTTGTACGGAAAACACTGAGGGATTCTTGGGATACAAAGATGCTTCTAGATTGGGATATTGCCTTCTTGACATTTTTGATGCCGGTGTCCACACTTGGCCTAGTGGGAAACATCTTCATCATAGCTATAAACCTCCATGACTTCAAGAAAAATAGAGGTTTTCAACCTAACGACCTAATCATGACAAGCCTGGCTGTCTCCAGTGTCCTTCTCCAAAGTACACTTTACGCATCTTGTGTGCATTGGTTGCTAGATAGGTTTTATTACCTCGGTACATTTCATTTTTTTGTTGAAATGATCAGCTCTTCCCTGAGCTCATGGTTTCTGAGCTGGCTGTGCATATTCTACTGCGTGAAGATAGTCAACAGCACTCAAAGTTTCTTCATCCAGCTAAAACTGTGGATAGCTAACATGTTGCCCTACCTGCTCCTTGTCACTGTGGTTGGAAATGGTATCATCAGTGTGATTGCAGCCTTTAATAAAAAAACAGACAGACCCACCAACATAACCTGCAATAATTGCAGTTACACATGCAACGTCTTTTATGTATCTATGACTGTCTATTATGTATATGTCACCCTCACGGACGTCCTGCCCTTCATACTCATGATGGCAAGCAGCTCCCTCATCACAGTCACCCTCTGTCGACACAGCAGGAGGCTGGAGACAAGCCCAACTGGTTTCAGCAGCACTAGTTCAGAAGTTCACAGGCGGGTGGCCAAGATGATCATCGCACTCAAAGTCATCTATGTCTTGTTCGTTCTTGCTATGCTTTTTTTCCCTGTTTGGCCAACTGATAGATTAAAATCTGTGTTTCTTCTGCTCAAGCAAATCTATCCTGCAATGCATGCATTCCTACTGGTGTACGGCAACCCAAAGCTGAGGAAGATATGCTCTCGAATATCCTGCTGCGTGAATTGCAGAGGCCGGTTGACACCAGGTATCTCTTCTCTTTTACTTTTCGCAGCTCCTTCTTTAACAGTTTAATGTTTCAATCAAAAATGTTCAGAAGCTTCAGTTTCCATTCCAAATTTTCATACTTGTCTTTGGCTCTCTCGCTGGTAGCATAACAGAAACTAGCAACCTAAAGCAAAACAGAGCATATTAAACAGATTCACTAACTTAGACCCTTGTTAGCCAACCAATGCCCATGTTTCATTACCAAATTTCCATTATAATATAAAACAATGATCTTAAAGATGCCTCCCAAGACGGTGATGGAGTGCATCCCCGTACTCTCCCTGTGATCACATCATAAAGTTGGCTGAGCACAGGGCAGCGTAAGGATGGATCTTAGAACCAGGAAGTGCCTGTTTCCCTGTGGGGATGCTTTATGAGTGCTTATACTTGTATAATGATGGATATTTTTTGAGCAACTATAATTTAGAAGCATTTCCAGGAGATAAGGCGCCAAACTGTTTGGTGCACCTCTACCTCTATTTAGCCTGGTGAATCTCTTTAAAGAGAATGTTCAAGATTTCAAAGTGGGCTTTTCTTAATGTCTTAGCCCACTGCCTGATACTGGTGAACGTCTCTGTAGCTATTAACTGAAATTTTAAAATGTTACTATTCAGAAGGGAAGGGATTGTAAATTCAGCCAAACAGAAGGCCAGCTGATCCCTTCCACTTCCCAGTCTTTTTTGCTCCATAGACGTTTTGTGACAATTAACTAGGGAGAGCATGGGGGCGTGCCCTATCGAAGTCTATGGGGCCAATTTTGAAGAGCTTATGTATTTTTAAGCAACCTTTGCTATAAATGATAGCCAGCACTTAACAAATACTATTACTACTCAGAGGTTGCTTAAAAATACATAAAGCTCTTTTCAAAATTGGCCCCATAGACTTCAAGACCCCAAATACCCCTAGGGGGTGACTGGTTCATTTGATTCCTACCTGTGAGATATCCAATGTGTAGCTACAGAGCTACAAAGCTCTAGAAACTGCAATTCAAGGTTCAACCCCTTCCTCGGTCGGAGAACATTACATATAATAATGGCTCTGGTATCTCGGACTTTTGTGACACCTGGTTTTAATTGGTAGTCTGGCTCCTGAGGAAACTGGATGCTGAATATTTATTTTTGGTATGGAGGCCAGAAAATATGTAAGGGTAATGACCAGCCAAAACTTTACATGCTTTCAGCCTCACAGAGGTGGCACCATCCGAGGTAAGCATAACCCCAGTGGGGGGTTTTAATCCATGTGGAGACTGCCACTTCCACCACTGCATCCCAACCTTACCCATTAACTAAATCATGTACTTCATCTTAGTGACCGTCTTTCTTCCCCTTATTCTGCCACACACCCTTGAGTTGCTGTGGAACCCCCTGTTGTCATTGGCATGAAGCTGCCCTGCATCTCTCCAAGTGATGCCTTAAGGGCAGAGAAGTGACCACTGCCCACATACACAGAAGGGTAAGTGTCTTCTTTCCATTCTTCTACCTTACCTGGTCCCTTAACAGATTCAGTCACTGGGACAGTGGCTCTGCCAGAGTTACAGCTAATACATGTAATAAATTGGTAATTAATGAGACAGCTCACTGATCCTTCCTCTGGTCCTACTACCCCCACCATGAGGTAATGGGAACAGAGGGCCAACAATCTGAAAGACATGGTTAAAATAGGTTGGAGGTGTTTTTCCTCTGCTCAGGGGCTGGTTCAAACCCAGATGGGCAGTGCAGGCAGGGGAGGTTTATCTACTGCCACACCTAGCTTACTATCCTCCCCACTTGGAGTGCTTTGTGTCTTCATGGACATGAGGAGTAGTAGCTGTGAGAAAGGGGAGAGGGTGGATGGGATGGAGGGAAGCACTCAGGATGCCTTCTGTGTACAAGGTTACAAGGCACATCTGAAAGTACCCTGGAAAGTATATAAATTCTTTATTTGTATGGTTTATAGGGTTTTCTTCTGGTGCAGAGACATACTGATGATTACTGGGAGGGAACTCTGAGATATGTGAGGGAAGGAGAGCCCCTAGGGGACAGCACTTGCTTACTTGCATCAAGAGAGGCTGTTATCCTGGATCCTTAAACATATCGTATGCAATGCCATTATGGCACAATCCACAATTAACTGTATTGTATGGAATGCGTTTATCACCCCGTTAAATGGAAAGCAGCAGGGAACCATGGCAGCCATACCTCAGGAAACACACCTTACTGGACCAGAATCTCCTAAACTCAGAAGAGAATGGGTGGGTATGGAGGTACACGCTACCTTCTAATAAGAAACTGGCATGGCAGATCACCAAACATAAGGCTGGATTTGAAGATTGGTGGGTACTGGTAGCGGTTAAATCCCCAGAGGCAGAATGGATTATAGTAGGCATATAGGGACCTAATGACACTGACCTTCATTTGTACACCAACCTGGCACATACTTTGTGTGAATTCAATCAAGATAATTTGCCCATCATGTTGGGAGGAGACTTCAGTATTCTCCCAGATGAGAAGCTTGTCAAATCCAGTCCCACCCCTCCCCAGCATAGCAGGGGATCGCAGCACTGCAAAAGGAGTATGACCTTAAGAGACACGAGACTCGATTCTCAAACGCTTTAGACTGTCACGAGCCCTGAGTGCACTGATCACATGGTACATGGGACTTGCAGCAGTCCATGGCCAGCAATCAGGATTCTCAATCCCCTAGCCCAACATGTGCCACATGCCATGAGTTAGACCGGATTGTGATGGTCTAATTTCGTGGGCCTTTTTACAGAGTTTGCACCAAATATTTGGCACAAGCCACCATAACAAGGGTAAAGTGTCACACATGCGTGCAACCTTTTAGAACTGGGCACAAAGCACGTGCAGTTGGTGCAGCGCAGGGTTTGTGAAAGCCACGTGTCAACCTATGAGAATCAAGCCCATGGTGTCTGCTGCATCTGACATAGAAGGATTTGATATTCTTTCAGCAGTGCATAAAACCCACAGTAAAACAATTACTGACTTCTGTCTCCCTCAATCATACACCCATTCTCCCACGCCAGTATAGGCAACATTACTCTCTCTGACTATGCCCGCTACAGATAGAGACTAGCCCCTCTCATATGCTGCCTTAATCTTCAATATGAATGCTATACCTATTGTTGCTCACTGATAAGGCTTTCCAATCACACATGTTGAAGGAAACAAAGGCTTTCTTTGAAGTCAACATTTCCCCTGACATATCTCCAGCCCCCATATGGGTGGCATACAAGGCTTACATTACGGACATCATAATTCCATTTGCTTTAACTAGACAGAGGGCCAACAAACTAGAGGAGAAAGCACACCTGAAATACCTGATGACCAAAGAGACCAGCTTCAAAAATGGCACAGATACCTCAGAGGAAAATCTGAAAGCCATAACAGGAGTGCGATACAAGCTCAGTACGTCGCTATCCAGGCAAGCAGACTCGGCACTAGTCACACTGAAGCACAGATACTGGGAAGGGGAGAGCAGGCCAGGAAGTTCTTAGTCCACCACCTTAGAACTTCACAAGCTGAGAATCATATCATTGCCCTTCGAGATGCCTCAGATCGCCTCTTGCAATCACACAAAGACATCAATATAAGAATGATGACATTTTTATGCTGATCTGTATTCAACCTCACATCGGCCCCCCCACACACACACACACCGATAATTGCCATTCAGGCCTTCCTTTTGCAGCTGCCATTACCACATCAAAATTTAGCAGTGGGCACTTGGGAGATTGGTGGAGGATATAGAAATCATCAAAGTCATTAAGGCCCTGGCCTCTGCCAGAGTCCCTAGGGATGATGGCATTCCCGTTGACCTGTATCAACCTAAGCCTTTTTTAGTGACACTGCATCTAAGGTGAATGTATGAAGAGGCCCTTGACTTTGAATTCCCCCCCACCCTAAGAGGAGCCATTATCATAGTTCTGCCCCAAAAATTAAAGGATGCTATAAGTTGGTCTAGCTATCGTGCTATCTCACTTATTAATGCAGACTACAAAATATTAGCCAAAGTACTGGCCACTAGACTGGAAGAGCTCCTTCCTCAGTTAACACTTCTGGCACAGGCAGGATTTATGAAAGGTTGAGGTTGAATCACCTGAGATTACTGCTTAGAGCTATGAAGGCTGCACAAGAGTCAAAGAAAGAGTCTGCAACCTACCTTCTCAATAGACTACGAAAAGGCCTTTGACATGGCCAGTTGTCCATACTGGTTTGCAGCACTGCAGCACTTTGGCTGTGATCATAGTTGTTTTGCAGTGGGTACAAGCACTATATAGTGGCCCCACAGCTTGGGTCATGACGAATGTCCTATTATCCCCATTCTTTCAGTGGCAGAAAGGAACTAGGCAGGGCTGCCCCCCTTTCTCCTTTACTATTGTTTTTGGCTATCGAGCCTCTGGCAACTGCCCTCAGGTCACACCCTGACATAAGCATTAAGGTGGGGCACGACTCCCATGCCACATTAGTGTATGGAAATGATCTATTCATTTTCCATACGGCCTCAGAGTACTTGACCCCAGCCCTTATGGCTGCTTCAGCAATTTACAGAAATATCTGATCTCAAGGTTAACAAGCGTAAAACACAAGTGCTGCCCATTACTGAAAACTGCAGCCCCCACCCTTTTCCTGAACAGAGCCTGACCTGATCTCAAGGGGGTGTCACTCACTTAGGAATCAAAGTCACGAGATCACGTGATGTCTGCGGCCTGAGAGCAGCCTTTCTGCAGAGCTCTCCTCTTGCCCCCTCCTTTTAAACCACTATCACTGCAAAATTAACTAATTTTTTAACAATATTGGGGCATACTGATATTGCCTGCCTGTAGCTACAACCTCTTGCATCTCTATGTTGCCATCAGCATCTGATACCCGCGATGGAAGCTGATATGAGGCAGGCCCCACTGCAACATACTACGCTGCCTTTCCCGATGAACATGCCCAAAAGCCAAAGCCCAAAAAAGCCAAGGAGCAGGAGTCACAAACTACCCACCCAGCAGCTCAATCGATCTCACCAGGACCTCTGATGGAAAACAAATTCCTTCAGGAACTACTTCCATTCCGTAAAACCCTGTCCGATATATCCTCAGAGTTGAATTCCATTTGTGAGGAAGTGGGGAAGTGAATCGAAGAGTGGAAGATGTGGAAGTACGAGTGAATCCTGGAGGGACAGAACCGACCCAGAGTTTACTAAACTCTGCCAGCTTCTAGCTAAACTGCAAGTCAAAACTGAAGACCTAGAGGGCTGGAGTCGGAGAAATAACATTTTGATCTTTGGCTTGCCTGAGTCAGAAGAGGGCCCAAATATAATCGCCTTCATAAAAAAGCTGCTAAGACTGTTGGGCTGTCACCTCTCAATGCTAGCTACCAGATTGAAAGGAAACACAGGTCCCTCCGCCCTCGACCTCTGGACAACGCTCTCCCCAGGCCTATAATTCTGAAGTTTTTAAGCTATCTCGAAAAGCAGCATGTCCTTTCAAAAGTTTGAGAGCTGCAATTCATCCTCTGGGAGGGAAAGCCACTATGTATTGCCCAGGACCTGCCCAGTGAGACTCAGAAAAGCATGCAGCCTTCCAGCCTACTGTATCGAAGCTGATTGTAGCTGGCATCAAGTTTCAGATGTTCTACCCTACCTGACTACAAGTGTTACTGCAGGACTCCTGGGTCTCCTTTGATACACCGGACATGGCAAGGAAAGAACTTAAACAGTGCCTCCCGGACCTGTTCTCAGATACTTGACTTCTTGGCTAAACTGGCCGGAACATTTGTTTACACTGTTTATGCCTATCTGTTGATGCTATAAGGGTTGCTTTGTTCAGTGATTGCTGGGGGGTTGTGTGGAGGGGTTAGTTTGCACGCTGTGGTTCCTTGTGGTTGACTGCACTGTCGGGTCGGACCTCATGGTCCTGATGGGTGGCTGGGCTCGTCCCTGCTGCTGTAGGCCTAGAGCCGACCTAATGGCACTTCTCCCTCCCTTAATCAGGACCCCCTTAGTGGGGTTCATTTTTCTGGGGACCAGTGGTGTGTGCACACCAGTCCTGCTCCATATTGTGCCCCAAGATCGGATCCAACCCCTCAGAGATAGGCAATCCCATGGGGGGGTCTTCCTACTGATAACCCAGGTTCAGTACACAGAATATAATTGCTGAAAGGCGTTGCACTTGTCATAAGTGGGCAAGATTGCAGTGGTAAAAATGAGTACTGTGGCAGAGTTGCTGTACTTCATGAGCTACTGTCCCATCACAATAGGAGATGTTTGGTTCTCTAAAATCGATAGGTTATTCAGCACGTTTATGGGAGGGCAAACCACCAAGGTTCAGTCGAGGGAAGCTCCAGGTACACTGGAAATGGGGCCTTCCGAGGATTAAAGGCTACCAAATGGCTTTCATAGGTGCCCAAACTCTCAAACACTTTGAAGATAATCCAAAGTGCTCTTCCTTATGGCTTAAGATGGAACAACAACTGCTAGGCAACACATCACCCAATTTGCTTCGGTATGATTGGATGCCTGCGATGGCTGGGCTTCACCCCACACTTACAGTCTCTAAACAGGCTTGGAGGGCATTGAGCAAAATCCTTAAACAGTCTCTAATGCCAGTGGAACTCATGCCACTGTGGGGTAATAACAAGGCATAGATGGAAAAAAAATCTTTAGGAATTCCTGGAAGGATCATGGTACGCATCACATCTGTGACCTCCTGCTTCCACTCTCTCACACCCTACAATTCCTTGAGCAGATCTGTGCCCATTATCACCTTATTCAATCAGACCACTAGACATTCTTACAAATTAGAAGCGCAGTGCAGGCTTTGTCACAGGCAGCTAACTCCACCCTGCATGACCCATCAGCGAGAGCCCCAGTAGGCTGGCTTCGACTACAGGAAGGCAGAGCAGGCTGTCTCTACTGGTGCATTAGGGATGCTTATCCTGGCCATGCCCTTAATTCAAAAGCACACTGGGAGCATGACCTAGCAATAAAGATCTCCCACTGAACTTGGGTACATGTTGCATGTAGAGACGCGAGGGGCCACCTTATCCAAAACAAGGTATTGGTACTGGTACTGGACTCCCCAGGTACTCCATTGGTTAAATGTGCTTCATTCAGACCAATGCTGGAGGTGCCAGGTGAAAGGATGGACCCTATTACATATTTTGTGGCAATGCTCTGTTCCTGCAAATTTCTGGAAAGGGGGTACACAGTACTTGCTAAACTATCATGGACACCACTGTCTCACCCTCTCCATTAACAAGGAGGCAGGATAGCGCAGTGGTCTAAGGCTCTGAGCTGCAAATTTGGTGACATCCAGCAGACCAGACCTGGGTTTGAATCCCACAGCTTCCACTTGCATACTGTGTGACCCTGAGCAAGTCACTTAAGCTCCTTGTGCTCCCAGGTCGCTCCTGTAAAAAAGCTTTCAGCTTAGTGTGCTATACCTGGTTAAACAACTAACATGCATTCTTGGTATACTTCCTGCACAACTTACCCCAAATCAGACCCAATGGCCTGGGGTGGCTGCTGTAGAGGCAAAGTGCCTTATTCTACAGAAGTGGCACATACCAGATATGCCTTCTCTACTCAGTTGGGAACATATTGTGGGCACCCTAGTAAAGAACGAATGCCTTAGCCATCTTGCCCTGGGGAAATACCAAGAGCACACCTGTATATGGGGCAGTTACCTACAATATTTCAGGGGAGCGATGACCAGGAGGGCAGATTGGGGCTACAAACTGAGAAACTTTACTATGGTTCTTTGCAAGTCCATGGGATGAGGTGCTTTCCCTCTCCCTCCTTCCCCCCTACTGTACTAAGAATCCTTCGGCTTTGGTTTGCCCTCATTACTTCCTCAGAAGTGTTGTTCTATTTCTCGTTAGCTCTTATCACCACATTGCTTGTTGATTCTTTCTTGTTTGGACGTTAACTGTTGATATTCTTGGCTGTTACTACTGTTAAGATGTATGTTAAGCTTTATAGCAGCTTACTATTGGCACCAGTCCTGGTATACCGACAGAACCTTTTAACGGTAACATGGCAGGGTATGGTCAATAGCATGTGTGATGGTCTTTGACCTGTATTTTGATGGTAGTACCAATGTCATCAATCAATCAATCAAATTCTTTATTTATCCAGGCAAACACCATTGAGCAAGCTCATTTACAAGGTGGACCTGCATTACGCAAGTCAAGTAACAATGGATTTACATACAGACAAACAGACAGTAGATGCAAGAGTACAACAGTACAGGTAGGCCTGCAATAGACAGGATAAGTAAAAATACATTTGGGTTCAGGTAAAAGGCAGTCGGTAAGGGTATACTTAACAATAGGGTAGCAAGTCAGTAAAAATTTATACCAGATACAACAACATACATGGTTTAGTATTCCTGTAGGGTAAAGGCATTATAGTCCAGTGAAGAGATTAATTGAAGTGGATGCTACAAACAAAGAGACATACATAGTCACTTTAAAAAGACCCAGGCGTATCAAAGGGGAGACATGTGTCGGGAGAAGTGGGCAGCCAGTGGGGGGTCTGGAACTGGGATAATACTAGGAGCGAAGGTATGATATGCTGTGGGTATACAACGAATAGGTGGGTGAGGGAGGGTGAGATTTAGGGTGGTAGATAAGTAGGTGGCTCAGGGACAAGTTATGCAGTGACACAAGAAGGAAGAAGGATGGGAAAAGCAGGGAGGATGTGGAAGGAGGGTGTAAGTAAGCTAGGATCATTGGGAGCAGTTGCAGGCTTCTGTAATGTATTTTGAGTATAAGGTCTTAAACACAGTGAGACTAACAGGAGCCCTCAGTTTCAGTGATTTCTGTAGCACATTCCAGTGCTAGGATCGTTGGAAGCAGTTGCAGGCTTCTGTAATGTATTTTGAGTATAAGGACTTAAACACAGTAATACTAACAGGAGTCCTCAGTTTCAGTGATTTCTGTAGCACATTCCAGAGTGGCGGTAGAAGCAGTCATGGCAGCTCTCCCAAAACACGTTAGGGCTTTGGGCACTTTCAGAGAAATCAGTGAACAGCTTCTTAGGGCATAGGTTCCAGGCATGTTGAGAGTCAGGCAATTAACAATATACTGCGGAAGTTTGCCAGTGATAGCTCTGTATGTCTAGAGAGCTGCATTTTTATTTCGTCTGTAGTATAGAGAGGTATAACCTACAGCCACATATAAAGAGCATTGATGGGTAGAGAAGGGGAGACCAGTGATGAAGCGCAGGGCTCTGTTGTAAAGTATGTCCAATCTACCGAGGTATGAAATAGCACACTGGCTGTATATAAAGTCATCGTAATCAATTAGGGAAAGGAACGTAGACTGAACTAGCTGTCTCTTGGCCTCTGTAGTTAGTAGGCGGTTTAACCTGAAGAAGAGACCTAGTTTCTGCCTCAGTTTTTTTAACAAATCCTCCAGGTGGTCTGCAAAGGAGAGTTTGAAGTCTAGCCAGACCCCCAGGTATTTGAATTTCGGCACAAATTCCAGGGTTTCTCCTAGGAGGATGGTGATGGGGGAAGGGGTAGAGCAGGGTAGGCTGCATGGCTAATAGGCGAAAATAGCATCGCCTTTGTCTTTTTGGCATTAAGTAGCAATTTTTTACTAAGGAGCTGGTATTGACGTATGTTGAAGTCAGCTTGCAGGTCGCTACAGGCAGTTTCAGGAGTTGTACGGCTTAGGTAGATCACTGTATCATCTGCGAACAGATGAATTTTCACCTCATTGATGCCCGAGTCTATAGTGTTGATGTTGATGGCAAACAGGAGTGGCCCCAGGATGGATCCCTGTGGGACACCTCTCTTTAACAGATTTGAGGGGGAGAGTTCACCTTCGGCCTTGACCTGTTGGTACCTATCAGAAAGGCAGTTGTGGAACCAACGCAAGGCGATAGAATCTAGACCAATAGCTTTTAATGAAGAAAGAAGGAGGCTGTGGTCGACAGTGTCGAAGGCCTTACTTAGGTCTAGAAAAACGATGCAGACAAATCTTTTGTTCTCTAGCTCGCACTGCCAGTCATTTGTCACCTTGGCCAGGGCCATGATTGTACTATATTCATTTCTGAAACCAGATTGCATCGGGTTTAGCAGGTTAGTATCATCTATGAAAGATTTCAGCTGGGCATTCACGATTTTTTCCAGAAGTTTTGATAGTACCAGGAGAAGGGAGATGGGCCTGTAGTTGTTTAGATCACAGGGGTCTCCGGATTTAAACAACGGAATAACATGTGCAGTCTTCCATAGTTTGGGGAGTGTCCCTTGAGAAAGGGACAAGTTAAATAGATGCGTAATAGGTACGGCCAAGACATGATAGGCAATCTTTAGGTAGTATGGATCGAAGGTGTCAGCGCCAGCACTTTTTCTGGTGTCCAACTGGAGGAGGAGATCTTCAACCTCTTTTAGTGAGGCAGGAGAGAATGAAAAGACTGCATCTGAGGGACTAGATTCTGAAGGTTGCATGGTAAGCTGGGAGCGTAGGTTGTGTGCAGGTGAGTTATCAAAAGCTAGCCCTGCAGTAACAAAGTGATTGTTGAAGGCTTGTAGTATCACTTCATTGTTGTTGATAGTTACATTGTCAGAAATCTTTTTTGAGGGGAGAGTGTTTCCTGTGGTATTACCAGAAAGTTATTTTATTGTGGACCAGAACTTGGTAGGGCAGTTGGAGGCAGTGTCAAGTTCAGAGCGATAGAAGATGGACTTGGTTTCCCAAATTAGCTTTCTACAGTAGTTTCTGGCTGTTCTGAAAAGATGCCAGTCTTCGGCTTTGTGAGATTTGTATGCTAACTTCCAGAGCTTGTCTCTTTTTAACAGTGCTGCCTTGATGTCTGCTGTAAACCAACGGCACTTTCTAGCCTTTATGCGGGTTTTGACTAAGGGTGCGTGGGTGTGAAGAGCGCTGGATACAATTTCGTGTAAAATGGCATATGCTGTTTCTACTTATTTAGCTAAATAAAAGGTCTGCCAAAGCAGGGAGGCTTTCAGGTCATTGATATATGCAAGCGGGTCAAAATTCCGTTTTGATCTTTTGATAGAGAACTTTGCTGAGGCTGTTGGTTTAGGGACTGCTCTTATGCCAGCAATAAAGCAATGGTCACTAACATCGGCAGAAAAGATCCCAACATGTGAGAAGAAACGGGGTTTGCTTACTAGAAGTACATCTAATAGTGCACTTTTCTTAGGGTTTTTCTTATTGATATGAGTAGGTTCATTAATAAGTAGAGTGAGCCCATGAGAGTCACAGAAGGATTTAAGTGGAAGAGATGTGCTTGACAGCCAGTCGTAGTTAAGGTCCCCTAGTATAATTGTTTCCTTTGTGTCGGTACTCATTGTAGATGATAGGTGGGACAGGAGCTGTGACCCCAAGGATGGGGGTCTATAACATCCTATGACACGGAGGGCCACTGATGTAGATATTTTGATTTTTAAGGACAGGCATTCAAAGGCATTGGCAATTGATGTAGTGTCGAGGGTAGTGACCGTAAACTTGTCCTTAACATAGATGGCTACACCACCGCCTCTGGTTAGTCTATCAGCTCTGAATAACAAATAGTTGGGGATAGTGACCTCTTTGTCTGGCGTGGATGGACGAAGCCAGGATTCAGATATGACAAGTACATCCGGCTCCGTGTGGATAGCCCAAGCCTGTATTGAGGTGAGTTTCTTTAAGAGGCTACACATATTAACATGCATAAAGCTGATACCTTTATACTTCGTGACTTCGGACGATGAAGGAATTGCTTGTATAGGACCAGGGTTAAGTTTAACATTACCTGAGCATAGCAAGAGGAGGAGAACAACTTTCCTCAGGGCAACAAGTGGTAATTTGGAAGAACTAGACCTTCTTTGGCTAGTGGGAGTTTTGGCGTAGGAATGCAAGGACCTATTCTTTGTACTATTCAGTCCTAGTGATACACATGCTAAGACCCTAGCCGTATGACACCAGTAGATGCAGGTACTGGGCCGAGTAGGTAACATTCCTTGGGTAGGTAATGAGATGCCGGTGGCTGTCTGAGAGGAAGACTCAGCTGAAAGTGGGTACGACAACTTGGGGGCATAGCATGAGTTGTATAGGGACTCCATGAGTAGACATTCATGTGGTAAGGGATACGAGTCCTCTTTGGGGTAAATTCCATCTGGCGTGTACCCTAATAAGGGTAGGGTGCATAAGGCGGTCAATAGGTAGAACCAGATTGCAAGTTCCATGGTTAAAGTCTGGGGGTCAGAAAGAGAAACAGTTGTAAGGGCTTAATCTGGGCAAGGTATCAACAGGTAAGGCTATGCGCCACGGAGCCTGAAAAGGGATATAGGTGCCGATACCACTTGAAGGGAGCAAGGAGATGTTTCTATGGCACAGCGACTAGAGATAGTTACAAGAATTCGAAAACCTGATCTAAAAAGTATCACCAGCTAAGGCTATACACCACAGGGTCAGCAAAGGGATGTAGGCGCTGAAACCACTTGTAGGGAGCAAGGAGAATTTACTAAGACACAGTGACTAGGGACAGTAATAAGAAGTCACAAATCTGATCTGAGACGAGTGGTAGGGGAGACTGCAGTGGTTAGTTAGGATGGAACACTTGAAACTGAAGCGGCAGCCCAAAATTTATATGTCTGTGGGCGTCCTAGGGAGGCGGGGAGAATAGATTTGTAGGAAAGCCAATGGCAGGGGAGGACAGGGCAAGGAGGTCTATATAATAATGGTCAGGAAGGGGGATGGGTGTGTGGGCGTAAAATTTGCAGCTTTGCCGTACCTCTCTGGGTCTGGAGTCTGAGCAAGTGGTCTCAGGCGACGGCTTCAGAAGCGCCGACCGCCCGGTGGCCGCAGTTCTTGCGGCGGATGAGCTGGGAGCCCTGGAGGGTTCTTGGCTGAAGGGGAAGAGAAAGCGAAGCCAATTAGTACTGGTCCCAGACAATGGTTGAGCTACCCAGTGACAAAACTAATTTACAAATGAAAGGGGTTAATTTCCTTGGCACCCTGAAGTCTGGGCGGCAGTTACAGAGGCAAAGGAAAGAGCTGTTTCACTTAATCAATCTAGCAAGAGCAGTTTGCAAGTATTACAGCTTTTTTTAGGCAGTTTACCGGCAGATTCTAACAAAATAGGCATTCATTAGCAAGCATAAGTAAAAAAAAAAAAAAACCTGTGCATTTGCGCAATTTAATTTGGAGGATTTTAATAAAACTTTGAACTACAAAGCAAGGTGAAAATCTCTTTCCAGACATTTCTGAGGTGCAGGCATCCCCAAAATATGTGACACGGTGTTATGGTGTACCTTCTTGACCACAGCCCCTCCAGCATCTGTTAGCCAGCTAGCAGGATAGAATTTAATTTGAATTCCCAAAAGCTTGGGGAATCATTGAAAAAACCACAATAAATCGCCAAATAAGTAATTAAAGAAACCCATGGGGGCACAGACATATGTGTTGAGACCTTGGCAAAGCATGCTTCTCAGTCTCAACCCTTTATCAGCAAAACCAGGGTTAGATTAAGCAAGCAGGTGTGCTAGGCTTTAGCAGTTCAGAGATATTCATATCTAAAACAACAATGTATTAAAACAAGGCAGCTACCATGAAAAATGAGACAGGAAGTGATATCATGAGACGACTAGCTGTTAGTGCTGTGATGAATTTTTAAAGGAAAACACTGGAACACTACCAGTTTTCTCTGTTCAAATAAAACTCCAGAAGACACTGTACAGGGGCGCAGCAAAGACCTTTTTATTACTAGATAGGCCAGTGATAACAGCTTACAGACCTTCCACTACAGCCACAGGAAGTGCTCACTCACAAAAACTCCCCCTTACAGGAGCACCTGAAACTAAGTCCCTAGGTACCATAATTACATGCATAGAAGGCTACTTAAAATAAAGTTAACTTAACAATCTCCCACTTTTCTTTAAAGACTTAAATTGTAGCCCCCCCCTTTTATAATAGCAAAGTTTAATGTCCACATGGCTAAGAGTCTTCTTCCTCAAGCTGCCACATCCCTTTACTGAGTGCTTTTAGAAGTACAAGAGCCGTGCTCCCTTTTTTGTCAAGCAGTCAGCCAGTTGTTCCTTCGTGGAAGACCAGAGAACACGCTGGACCCTCTTGGCCTGGATAAGTTCTTTAATGCCACTGATTTCAAGACGAAGCCTTTTCCCTGAAACCAACTTCGTTGACTTGATAGCATCGACTAGTGAATGACTGTCCACAACACATGTCACAGGTAAGATGTGTTTGGTACCACCGGTAGTGAGCTTTGAGTAGAGCATTGCCAGAAAGATGGCATTGTCAATTCCCTCAGCCAAAGCAAGGGTTTCCCCAGCAAGCGTGCTCCAGACTACTCTTCTTATTCTTTTTGACTGCCAGGAAAGTGGTGAAAAGCATCCTTCCTCACCCATTAAGATAATCAGGTGACCACCCTGAGTACCCCCATCCGGGAGGTTGCCTAGTGATGCATCACTAAAAACTACCAATTTTAAGGAGGCATCTTTTCCCAAACATTGAAATTTCAAAGTCACTTGTTCTGATTTCAGTTTTCAAACAATTTTGTTTGCCTCATGTATGGTTTGAACAGTGGCTTGTTTCGTGTTAGACGCCAAGTTGCAAGCATCAAACATGACATCAGGTCTGCTCTGTCTAGCAACCCAGAGAATTAGGCCTGTCTTTGACCTCAGTTGTTCCTTTTCACTTTCAGTGAGAGGATCATCACAGTGTAACGCTCTTGTGGAATCCATGTGGATGGCATGAAGATTTTGTATGTAGTTTTGCTGTTGTAACTGTACGATTTATCAACTGTATTGAATTCCATGCCCACGTAACAAAAGCTGTCATGCTCCTCAGGGCCAGCCTTAAAGACATTTCTTAAGTGTGGTATTACTGTTGTGGCAAAGTTATGTGAGCCACCCCAAATTAAGTCATCAACATGGCAGGCAAGCACTCCAGCTACACTGCTATCTTGATCTAACCAGTAGAAGATGGCAGGATCCACTTGTGACATTTTTCCATCTGTATTCAGCATAGTTTCTTTAACTTTGTTGTACCAGTACAGAGATGCATCTGCCAGACCATAGACACACTTTTTAAGTTTCCACAGTGTTCCTTCACCTTTAGCTTCAGGTGGAAATTTGATGTAAATATCTCAAGACAACTCTGTTCCTTGTAGGAAAGCAGATTTAATGTCCATGGAATGAAGTCTTCATTGTTTTTGACAAATTACAGTTAGAAGCAATTTTAAGGACTCTGAGGCGCGAATTGGTGAGTCTTTTGGAAGTTCTTTATTGTCAAGTTCCTCAAAACCTCTGGCCACTAGATGTGCTTTTGGAACTATTCCATCCAAGTTTTCTTTTAGGGTACAAACCCACCTTGTAGAAATACACTTTTGTCCATTGTCTTTGACTACGTCAATCACTCCATTGCTCTTCCAGCTACTGAGCTCATCTTGTTTTGCATAATCAAAAGATACTTCCTTTGTAACTAGTACATCATCTTCAGAGTGTTGCACTTGGTTGTCCATAGGTTCGATGTGAAGATTGTCTACACGTGACAAGTCAACTGACCCTGCTGTATCTGAAATGGCAGAGGGTTCCAAGTAGTGTAAATTGTACCAGTGTTTGTTTTTCTCCTTAACTTTTCATGCACGTCCAAGAACTTTTGCTGTGTATGGAATCCCACTTTCTCTGTCTGTATATCTAACAATTTGTTCAGGTTTTAGATTGACACAGCCGTCTTGTCTTGACACATGGGGTTGTTGAATGTCCACTTCATCAGTATTTCCTGTGTCATTGGTGAAGTCCTCTACTTCATCATTGTCTGTGCCACTCATAGTGTCCACGTTATTGTGTTCAGCACCTGGTAAATCTGTCTCACCTTCTGCGACCTTTTGTGTAGCATGCTGATGGTCAGCCACCGCTCCTTCAACTTGCTCGTTATTCACTTTTCGTAACCTAGAATGATGCACCTGCACATAGGTGCCTCCATGTCTCACAAATATTACCATGCCATCCTGACAAATGACGACACCAGGTCCTTTCCACTCTGCACAATCCATGCGTTTGTAATAGACTTTGTCTCTAGTCTCATATTTTTCATCTGTAGGACGAACTTGTTTACGCAAAGCCCGGCAAATTCTCTCTGAGCATTCTGCTTCGGTGAATGCTTTCCTCGCTGCATGCAATGCTGAAATATGCTGTCCTACCCATTCACTCATAGTCGTCCCTTCCAAAGCAGGTGGCTTATCAACCAGCACGGAGGCAAGATTAGGGTTCTGTCCAAACACTAGCTGGTATGGGCTGTAGCCATGGATATTCTGCATTGAGTTTTTTGCCATAAGTGCCCAATCTAGAGCTGTTTTCTAATAGAAACATAAAAATATAGAATTTGACGACAGATAAGGACCGCTTGGCCCACCTAGTCTGCCCATTTTCATACCTAACAGATAAGCTGCAGATCCTAGTTAACCAACAGCTTACTTCCTCCTACCCCCCACTAGGACTGCCTTATGTCTGTCCCATGCATTCTTGAATTCCTCCACTGTTCTTGACTCCATGACCTCCTCAGAAAGGCTGTTCCATGCATCCACAACCCCTTCTGTGAAAAAATACTTCCTCATATTACCTCTGAGACGTCCCCCCTCTATCTTCAAATTGTGCCCCTTGTTCTTGCACATCTCTTTTTCTGAAAGATGCTACCCTCTTGGACTTTGTTGATTCCCTTGAGGTACTTGAAAGTTTCTATCATGTCCCCTCTCTACCTTCTTTCCTCAAGGGTATACATATTATGCTCCTTTAGTCTTTCTTCGTATGTCTTCTGGTGCAGACCTTGCACCATTTTGGTTGCCCTCCTCTGGACAGCCTTCACTCTGTCTATGTCTTTGCGGAGATGGGGTCTCCAGAACTGCACACAGTACTCCAGATGGGGTCTTATTTTTCTACTATTGATGCCTCTTCCTGTGCATCCTAGTATCCCCCCAGCCTTCCTTATTGCCTTCTCACATTGCTTGCCCAACTTTAGGTCATCTGATATAATTACCCCCAGGTCCCTTTCCATTTTTACTGTTGTCAGTATCTTACCCCCCATTGTGTACGCTTCCTCTGGGTTTTTGTTTCCCATGTGCATTACCTTGCACTTCTTTGCACTGAATCTGAGCTGCCATACATTTGACCATTCCTCCAACCTTGCCAAGTTCCTTCTCATCCTTTCCACTCCAATCACATTGATTAGTTTTTTTACTTTCAATAGGATTTCAGTGAGTGTTAAATTATGTTGTTCCAAAAGTCCATTGCTCCAAGGACTGTACCCAGCAGTTGTCTTTACTTCTATATTAAAATTTTCTGCCATATCACAGATTTCATCATTATTGAATTCTCCTCTATTGTCGCTGTATAATTTTTTAGGTAGGCCATGCACACTTTTCCAGGAATGAATAAACTGCTTCACAATTTCAGTAGGTTTCTTTGTAGTCACAATGCCTCCAGCACTGAAGCGTGTGAAGTGATCGATTATGTGAAGATACCGCACACTTGGTCCTAGCTCATGAAGGTCCACAGCCACTGTTTCATTGTACTTGGAAGCCATTGGTAGCCCAACAGCAGGCTTAGGCTTGGCTTTGCTGTATCTCAGGCATGTCTCACAGCTGTTCACTATCTGTTGTAGAATGGAAACACTCTCTTTATCATTATTACCAGAACTTCACAGTAATTTCTGAAGCTTATCAACTGAAGCATGTCCAAATTGCTTGTGAAGTTTTAACAAAACTCTGTGCTTTTCATCTGTGGACATGTTCTCTGTCACTGTTAAAATCTCATTTTCACATGGACTCTCTGTAATGTCTTTGTCTAGAATGCTAACACAATAATGTCCTGAAGTAGTAAGCTCAAGTATGACTGGTTGTTTAAACATCACCGCTTTGTCATTTTTAATGTCTAGCACTGCCCCTGCCTTCTTTTGCTTAACAACAAAGGAATATCTGCAGGGACAACCTCCATTTCTATGTGACATTTTGTCTGACCTATTTTTGCTGGGATTTTAACTCTTTTGATAGAATGCACAACTCCTCCATCTCCAAATTTGAAAGGTCTGCAACTTGGTATGTCCACCATCTTGTGCACTACATCTTGTCTAAGTTCACTTACATAGCTGTCTAGCCATTTTTCTCCACAGACTGTGCGTGTACATGCAGTATCAATGACTGCAGATCGTAAAGACTCTACCATAAATACCTCTGCATCAGTAGCGAACTGCTTTGAAAACAATGTGATGTTACACTGCTCTACTTCATCTATATTTGTTTTTCCCTCTATTAACTTCACTTGTTCATTTTTGTGCTGGCAGTCTTTGGCCCAATGATAAGTACTTTGGCAAATGGTACATTTTGATCTTCTCCCATATCTATCCAACAGATTTTTGCCAGCTAATGGCGCCCTCTTGTAGTCGTTTTGATAGCGCGCCATGCTATCCTGTTTTTTCTTTTGCTCAGTGAAATACGCTGCATCTTGACCCACGTGAATTCCCTCCATGACTGGCACAATAGATGTCTTATCACCAAAAAATCCTCTTTAATGCTGACTTCATTGATGCAAATGTCAGGCTTGTACAGGCAGTTAAAGCCAACTGCTTATCCTTCACATCTAAGCATGAAGTATCTAACAACTTGACAGCTAGCACAGCATCTGGCAGAATCATGTTGTGTTTGCGCATGACAGTGTACCTTTGCTCAAAGTCAATAATGTAGTCCGTCATGGACGTTGAGCTGCCTCTGGCAATCCGGTCAAAATTAGCATATGCGTCATAAATCCGATCCTTCTCCTCCTTGAGAAACACATCAAGTGCTCTGATTAACATCTCCATTCCCGTATCTTTGTTTAAATCTTCTGCTGAAATTTCCAATCCAATGTCCCTCGCTCTACCCTTGAGCAAGAGTACGACCGCTAGCGCTTGTTTTTTTTCTCCAGTTCGGTAACACGTTGTCATATTCCAACTTCATTTTTCCAGCTTTCATACGCCCTTTTCTCGTCAAATGCAGGTGGGACCCTGTAATTGCTAACCATCCTCTGCTACCAGTGTTCAAATAAAACCCCAGAAGACACTGTACAGGGGCGCAGCAAAGACCTTTTTATTACTAGATAGGCCAATGATAACAGCTTACAGACCTTCCACTACAGCCACAGGAAGTGCTCACTCACAAAAACTCCCCCTTACTGGAGCACCTGAAACTAAGTCCCAAGGTACCGTAATTACATGCATAGAAGGCTACTTAAAATAAAGTTAACTTAACATTCACCAGTTGGTGCCAAAATGCCTAATTAACACTTTTTCACAGTATGGGAAGTTTGTACAGTTCCTGTACATGTTTTTTTAATCACCAAAACAGCATCAATTTGCACTGTGGGAAAGCATCCTCTCATGAGCAGCCATGTGTATCCCTTGCTTACTTTATGCTAATATGCCCTGTCAACTTCAGCCATTGGTCGGCAGGGCATATTAGCATATAGTAAGTGAGGGAAGTGCATGGCTGCTTGTGAGATGGGGCTTTCCCACGATGGAAACCGGCGCCGTTTCACTGAATAAAAAGCATCAACAGGTACTGTACAAAATCCCCCTAAGGTGTAAAAGAGCTAATTGGGCGTTTTAGCACCAGCTGGTAACAGACGATAGTTTTCCAGTGTTTTCCTTTAAACTGTGGAAGAACAGAATTTTATGGAATTTAAAAGAATTGCAACTAAGTTCACGGAATTCCATCAGAAGTGAAATGAGTTGAATTTGGCTGCAGAGAGGCAGTCTGGCTTACTCCAATCACTGAAAGGTAGCACTCCATTCCTCACATCTGCAGATTATTTGCAGAAAGCTTTCTGCGACCATTTCATGTTAATTCTACAGAAGCTACTCGGCAAATTTCTTCCGAAATTCACCTGTTTGCATTTAAACAACACAATAGGGGGTTTCTGATATCCCTACCCCGGTAACTTAATTTTTATAATACAGTCCTCTAGTAACTTTTTACCTTCATCAAAAAACATCTTGTGCCTTGGTATTTTCAACATTTACAGGTTTCATACACACAAGGTATTTTATGACATAGTGCTGTTGCATTACTAAAACCAACAATGAGGAAAACAGCCTATTGTTTTACATCAGCTTGGAGCTCACCACAATAAGCTCCCCGTATGAGGATCTGAGAAGGAGAAGGAAAAATTAGAGGACACTATAGCATAGTCTAGAAAGGGGAAGGGGCACCCATTGGTGGCCATTCTTATGAACTAGAAATTATAAAGAATAGATTAGGCTAAGAAATAGAAGAACTGTTGCAACAGATTTGAAAAAAGTTCAGTCCTCAAGATTGGCAGGATCTCCCTGTCACAACTCCACTCCTCACATTTGCAGATATTTTGAGGAAAGCTTTCTGTGACCATTTCATATTAATTACAGGGAAGCTAGTTGGCAAATTTCATCAGAAATGCACCTGTTTGCTGTTTTATGCCTGATACAGAACTGTGTGGACATCAGTTGTCCCATTCATGGTTTTAGTTAATGTTCTCACTTGTCCCTAAGTTTTGCCATGTGCAACATGAACCACAGAACTGTATTACATGGAATTAACATAGTCAAGGAATATAAATCTGCAGTTAATCTTGAGATAGTTTTGAGAACCGTATGGTGCCACATTCCACAGCAAATGTAACCATGTGACTTAAATGTGGCACTGCAGGAAGAGGTCATCTCGTTGAAGACAGTGGGCAGCTTTAAGAAAGGCTGGGACAGGCATAGGAGGAAGGTAAGGATCATGGGTAGGGAGGATGGGAGGAGTGGGGAAGGAGGGCAGGGACATTAGCTCAGGCTGGGGACCCTGCAATACAAGCAGACTTGATAGACCAAATGGCCTTCTTCTACTGGCTTCTTTGCATGTTCTTATGTTCGTATGTAAGTAATCCTCCAAGAATACTGTTTAGGGTGAAGTTTTGCTTCAGGCTTGTAATAAATGATAGTGGTGTAGGTGTTGTGTTTTAAGTGTTGTATTATTTTAATGTTGTTTTGGACTAGTTAGCTGCATCTGTATTTTCCCAGTTCTGGGGATGGGAGCTCAGCAGTAGCAAAGACACACACACACACACACACAGACTCACACAAACACACACACACACACATATGTACATGCATTAGGCACAGACACACACCACGCACACACATACCTGCACACACCACATGCACACACCACACACGCACACATGCACACACCACACACACACACGTATGCACACTCCACGTGTACACACCACACACATACACACACTACATGCACATGCCACACAGACACATACAAACACACACATATATGCACACACACATACACACACACGCACACGCTACACACACATATATACATACACACATGCACACCATACACACACACACACACACACACATATGCACACATGGCAGATTTTCAGACATGAAATCGAGACTGCCTTATTTAATTATTAGACACACAGAGGGCAGAGAATGGAGATTGCCTAATTTAATAGTGCATACTGAGACCTGTGTTTATGATTCTTTTTTCACTCTTCTTTTTTCAGTGTCTTAGTGCAGCAGTGTTTAAGTGCTGTCCTACTACAGCATCATCATCCGCTATGAGTGCTGCACAGCCTGTGTTATACAGATGCTGGAAAACAGCTCGTAGTATATCAAAGGCGCATGTGGTACCATCTGATGCTGGGAGAAGCAAGGTCACGAGTGACATGAATGCTACTGTGCAGCACAGTCGCCTAGTGACACAAATTCTGGTCAGAGCCAATACGGCTGCTCAGGTTTTTGGTAGTGTAGCGAGAGTGAGTAAGAGAGTATTTGTAGCTTTCGCCACACCGGAGTCAGCCGTTTGCAAGATGGTGGCACCGACAGAACAGCGCATGCGCGATACTCATGCATGCACACTTTTAGTTGGATCCACCATCTTGGGTACGGCCGCCATTACATCCGCAGTTGTTGAAGAAAAAGTAGAGCGCAGCCAATGGGGGTGTGTTTATGCAGCCTGTGGAGGGGAAGGGCCACATAAACAGCACCTCTGGACATTCGCCAGAGCACTGTGGAAGCACACCGGACAGTGTTCCGGTCATGTGAGTTCACAGTGCTCTACTAGACCTCCCGTAATGCCATAACATCTGTGGAGCTCTGCCCATGCAGCCATAAAAATGTTAAGAACAAGTAAGGCATAAATTAATCTTGACAAATTCCTTTAAGTGACTTGTCCAAGGTTGCACAGTGAGTATATTTTGTTATGTTTATTCCCCCTTTACACTGGCTCAGCCTAACATCCTAGCCCCAGGCAGACATCTAACTCATTACTCCTACCTGTGGCTCTCTCCTTACTGACACTTTTGCTCCTCCATCTACAGTAGGTGGAGGAAGTCACTTGGTTTGCCCCCCCCCCACGAGTACAAAGGGGGCCAGGGTCCCCTCTGAAAATAGGTCAGCAGGAAGTGACAGGAAAGGCTACACTGAATCCATATGTACTCGGCTAATCATCCTGGTCTGCCAAGGTTTCCTCCATGGCTCCTATCCTCTATGATATCAGTGCCTTGGTCATGGACAGTGGTGAGCTGGTATGCCTCATGGCGTGCAGCTGCTGGCTAATATACTTCATCCCCACTATGCCTGTGCTGCATCACCACGTGCAGACACTCAGGTGGTGGTGGGTTTGCAGCAAAAGCAGAGATCCTCCTTCCCAGAGAAGGACCGCATCCTCTGAGATGCTCGAACCTCCTCATTCCACCCAATCCCCAGCCCACCATCTCTCCGGCTCGTTGCTGAACCCATACAATTGGTGTTGCTAACGGAAGCCGATGTGCCAAAGGCCGTCTCTCGCACAGTGAGTATTTGTGTTCCACAGAGATTTGAATCTGTGAATTCCCAGTTTCCAGCATACCACTCAGCCTCCTGCCTTGCAAATGAGGGACAGGGTTAAACAAATCAGGGACAAATTTCCCAAATCAGGGCTAAATGAAAAATGTAAATTCAGCTCCAGAAGCCTCCTACAATGTGTGGATCAATGTGGAAAGAATTTTCTGATAGAGAACTGGACTTTTACACAAAATACATCAAGCAGAAACACAAACAGCATATTATAACCAACGAACAATATTCTTATATAATGACTGAAACTATCAGGTGTCATATAAGGAATAATATACAGAAAATAAAGACACTTACAGATTCATTATACTATAGAATCTATACACGGGAAAGAGAAGTTTTGGTATTATGATCTAGATCGGCCTAGAATGGATAATATTTAAGAATGCAACATCCAAATAAGTAAGGAAAGGGGCCCAGTTTTTTTTTTCAATAGAAAGCTTTTATCAACAACCTGATGTGCCAGTCTCTCATTATTGATGGCTTCACTCATTTTAGAGGTCCCTGCCGCTTAAGTTGGAGGGGGAGGAGATTTCTAATGTGAGAGCAGGATCCTTTTAAGTGTTAAAGTAGCTGACCAGATAAAAGAGTTTGGGTGTTTATTGAATCTTCCCTGACCTACACTTATTCCAGGATAAGAAATTTCAGGTTGAAAGGGACCAATGCCTTAAAGGCCGATTCACAAACTTTATGTACCTTCCTCCAAATGTTCTTGATGGTATACTGAGACTTGAAAACCATGGCCAAGCTATTCAGACTGTGCCCAGAAAGGGCACCAGAGCACAAAACTGCTATATTCAACCAGATGCATGATCGCACATCCCATCTGAATATAGTAAAAGATGCAGGCGGTGCAAATGGGGGCCACTGAGGATGCGCCGGCACATCCCCCTGCATGGTGTGAATACCTGGACTGGGGATGCATGGTGCATACTGGGGATGCAGCATGTGTAAATTCCAGATATTCAGAATGACATATGCAAATGGGGCCATTATGCATGCAAGGCACAAATGGGGCCATTTGCATGTCTGGGGTTGGGATTAGCCCAGCAGAATGTGCCAATGGCCCCCCCTCCCAAACTCGACCCCCGAAATTATAAAACATAACTTACCCCAATATTCCCTGGTAGTCTATTGGCCCCCCTCCCAGTCCCATCATGTAATAAAATAAAATGATCCCTTTCATCCCTGGTAGTCTCGTGGTACTCCGCCATTCCTGAATCACGTCCATATGTAAAACATATAGTGGTACTCCCCCTCTCATCCTGAATTCCGACCGTGGTTAAAAAAGTAAACCTGAACCCTCCCTGGTAGTCTAGTGGACCACCAACCCACCCACTGAAGAACCCACACCCCACCCCGCTCCCCCAACCTAGCATAGCCGTCAAGCCAGTGGGCAGTACAACCCACCCACACACTGCCATGGCATCCTACCAACTGAGCTGTCACAGAATGACAGCTTACAGTAAACACTACAATACCATTGTTCAACACAGTCAACCAATGGATTTGCAGTGTGTACTGTAAGCTTTCATTCACAAAATTGACAACTTGTAAATGAAAGCTTGCAGTACATACTGCAAGCCCATTGGTCGACAGTCTCAGCCAATAGTATTGTAGTGTTTACTGTAAGCTCTCATTCTTTTTTTTTTAATTGTTTAACCAGGAGTGGCACACTAAGCTGAAAGTTTGTTTACAGGTGCGACCCGGGAGCACAGGGAAGTTAAGTGACTTGCTCAGGGTCACACAGTATGCAAGTGGTGGGATTCAAACCCAGGTCTCCAGATTTGCAGCTCAGAGCTTTAAACCACTGCACTATACTGCCTCAGTTGGTGGGCAGCCATGGCAGTGGGGAGCGGGGTGGGGTGTGGGTTCCTCAGTGGGTGGGGGGGTCCACAAGACTACCAGGGAGAGTTCAAGTTTACTTTTTTAACCACAGTCAGGGTTCGGGGATGGGAGGAGGATACCACTAGACTACCGGGGATGAAAGGTCATTTTATTTTATTACACCATCAGGGCTGGGAGGACACTAGACTACCAGGGATATAAGGGATTGTTCCAGTTTCTTCTACATTCAGGGACTGGGGGGGTTAGCCACCCTGGGGTAGGTGGCTGCTGTGTTGTGCTGCGCAGTACAGCAGCCCACCTGTGGGTGGCTAGGAGTTAGGCATATTTCTTCCATGTCCTAACTTTGTTCAGCACATCTCTGAGATATGCGGGCAGCTGCGCCGTACATCTCAGCTGAATATCGAGTTGTGCATGGGGACGCCCTTTCTGGATGCACTGCATACATTACCTTTGCACTGCGGCTTATCCAGAATTATGCGGTGCATCATCCCCTTTTGAATATGGCCAGGGGTGCATTTTGGAGATGTGCCAGTGCAACTCAGTTGTACCAGGTGCATCCACTTTGTATATCTAGGCCCATCGGCAAGCTCTGTGCATTACTGCCTTATTATGAACTGAGGAGCGTAAATAGAGGAATCTGATTGGCAGAGAGCTCTTTGAAGCCCTGATGATATCGGGCTACATCATCACGACTTCAAAAAAGTTCCGGCGCCACCAGCCTCCTTGCTCTGTTCTGTCTGAGAACTATTTTTTCAAAATGTACTCCTACATCACCCAAAAACTTGTTCATAAAACATTTAAAAACCTGTTTGTTTTATTTTTTTTATTTATGAAAATTCAAACTCAGTTCATAATAGCAATAAGTCACTCCAGAGTGTGGTATATCATGGGATATCGTCACGTCTCGGGTTGTTGGACGCACTCAGCCTGCGGCCTCGGTGCCCAGCCACAGGCGTGACAATATCCCATGATATACCTCACCCTGTCATGCCTTATTGCTTAATTATAACGCTGCAGACCAATCATAAAAATGCAATAAAAATATATTAAGAAAAAAAATTAACAAATATACTCTTGGGAGTAAGAATGTGTCCCAGTGCCCAAGCAGAACATATTCTCGAACAGTGCACTCACCCGTGGTGCAAACAAGAATCCCAGAAGCACTTTCTAAACATAGCAAATATCATAACAACTGGTTATCATTTTGTCTCTAAGGGAAACCCAGTTATAATTCACTGTTATAGCCAACTGGTTATAACGGCGAGCACGTGCCGGGTTTCCCTTGTTCTGCACATGTGCCAGCCATCACGCTTCCCTTCCTCTGTGCTAGCTGCCATTCCCCAGCGCTAGACAGTTCACCACCACTCAAAGTCGGCGGTAAGTTCATTTATAAAAATAATAATAACCTTGGCTAAATAAAATGCTTCTTAACTTTCATACTGGGCTGCTTTAAAAAAAAATGTAAATGTTTCTTTCATGAGCTGCCACAGACCACGCTAAAACCTGACCAGTGCATGGCTCTGTAGGGATGTCTGTTTATTTGGTACAATTGCTGTAGTGAAAAAAATGCTCCCCCGGAATTATATAAAATAGAGGCTGGGCAGGTGTGTAAAACACAAATTTTACACACACCCTTGGTGTGGGATGCCTTTATAAACCCCTCGAACTTCTCTCCTGGGTTTTTTTGTGGCATCCCACAATTCGGGTGTGTGTAAAATTCTCAAATGATTTAACCAACTATTATTTTATATATAACCGCCCAGTCTCCAAGGAACTGAATGCACGTTAAGTGCAAATACTGAAAGTGGGTATGCTGCCCTACTTCTTTGTTGAAAATGCAGGATTTCAACATTTAATGAGTAGGGCAGTTCCCAAACAGGATATTCCATGCATAGCCTATTTTTCAGCAAAGGCAGTTTCAAAACTATCCCTTGACCTTCCGTCTTTCATCTCTCATGACCTTAGTTACTGTGCTGTGGATATTGCCCGCCTCCCTACCAATCTGTGAAAAAGTAGGCCTGGAGTTGCTTCTTCGTACTTGTGTGTCAGCACACAGGCCCATGTTCCTAATGTTAGTGTCAACAAGCCCTGTCAATCTCCTTCATGCCTAAGCCCCTCCCCCTTGCTGGTGTGTGGTAGCAGGTCACAGTCAGTATGACATGCACAGATGGTATGCAGCACAATGCCACTAACATTTTGTCTGAGCTGACTAACAAAGTGCCTCAAATGGCAGAACCTGAAACTAAGGCTCATCTCCAGCTACAATAGCAAGAACGCGGTGAAGGCCTTTCAGGATGGTTCTTGTTCTGCACTTTGACTACTGCCTTAGTCTGACTGTACTGGACTACCGGCAGCCAAATACAGAGGTAGATTCCATGCTGGTCTCTGCCCACTGCCTGTGTGGAGATCTGCAAATCACAAAATTGAATCGATCTAAATGATGTAATTTGGGTATACTTACAGAACACACCACCAACTAAGAAAACAACTTTATGGACCCCTAGGTAAGTGTGTCAGGGCAATTAGGAAACAAGTGGGTACATTTCTAAAAAAATCCACCTACTTGATTCTACCGAAACTGCATACAAAGCTTGCAGAATGCATCTGCAGATTATCACTGGAGAACTGCTCCCTGATTGAATAGCAAACCTGCAGATTGCATTGAGAATTCTGTGGAATGAACCAAAAAATCCCAAGATCGATTTCGCCAGTGGAATCATCATTTCAAATTAATTCCACCTTAAACACATACTGACTGTGCTTGAAGGAAAGCTACACTAAACCTGAAAGTCATTTGCCCAGTAGAAGCTGGGTTCTTTTAATATAAAGGCCTTTTAAAAGCTTCAGTAGGTGTTTTTGATTTATACTCTGGTGTTAAGTACCATTTTGGAACTGTATGATATAATGTATTGCGAGCCCTTATTATAATGTATGATAAGAAAAAATTACTCACCTTAGTAATGTTGTTTCTTCTAATGGAGTCTCGCTATATTATGACATATGCAGTTTGTCCCAGCCTTAGAACTGCTCCGGAGGTGAAAGAGTTAACTTTCCATGCCAGGCATGGAATCTTGAGCGCGAGCTCGGTTGAAAACTCTGTCTGTTGTTCTTCAAACTCAAACTGTCAGATCTTTATGAGCAAAACTCACTAAGATTCTGTGTGGAAGCTGTAAACCTACACTAGCCAACTGGCTACTTAATATTACACATTTTTGGTCCCAAAACAAAGACTCAAGTCAGGGATCCAAAAATAAAATAAAATACACACCCAAACACCCCAAAAAGGAGGGTGAAAAATACAAGGTGGGCATCACTAAGTGCCAACACTGCACTGCCCACCCACATCCCAAGAGCAGAGGTTCTGAGAGGGGCAGGCAGGGAGGTCATAATATAGCAAGACTCCATTAGAAGAAACAACATTACTAAGGTGAGTAATTTTTTCTTCAAACAACATGAAAGTCTTGCTATATTATGACATATGCAGACTACACAGCAGTACCTCCATGGAGGAGGGACAGAACCTACTTAGGAAATAGGCTCTGAAGCACAGCTGTGCCAAACCGAGCATCACTCCTAGCCTGGATGTCCAGGGAGTAATGCTTGGTGAAAGTGTGAACTGTTTTCCAGGTAGCTGCTTGACATATCTCTCTGATAGGGATGTCCCTGGCCGCAGCTAGGGACAACTATACCTCTGGTAGAGTGAGCCCTCAGGCCTGAAGGGGGAACCTTACCCAGTTTTTGATAACAAAATTGGATACAAGAGACAATCCACCTGGCAATGGATCTTTTAGTGGCAGGTTTCCCTTTACCAACCTCACCATAAGTGAGGAACAGTTGGAGGGAGTCAAACCTGTGACCCTTGGTACGCTCTATGTAGTAACTAAGGGCTCTCTTTACATCTAAACTGTGCAGCCTCCTCTCGCCAGAGGAGGAATGGTCAGTGAAGTACACTGGAAGAGATATAGATTAAGGTGGAAATCTGAAACCACCTAAGGCAAGAACTTCCTGTTAGTCCTGAGGACTACCTTATCTCTGTGAAAGGAGATAAAATCAGGCTCCACTGACAAAGCTTGTAATTCACTTATGCGCCTGGCAGAAGTGATGGCTAATAGAAACACAGTTTTCCAAGTCAAGTACTTAAGCTCTGCTGAAGACAAAGGCTCAAAGGGGGGTTGCATTAGCTGAGCAATGCAAACATTAAGATCCCAGGCAGGAGCAGGGTCCCTGAATGGAGGGTTGGTGTGAAGCAATCCCTTGAAAAACTTGGAGAATACAGGGTGAACAGAAAGAGAAGAGGGCTTTCCTGCTGAAATAAAAGCAGAGACAGCTGCCAAATGCACTTTCAGGGTAGCTGGCCTCAGCCCCTAAGTATTTAGATGGACCATATAATCCAGGACTGTGGGCAAATCAGCAGATTCTGGGGAAATATGCTTTAAAGAGCACCATATGGAAAACCTTTTCCATTTAGCATTATAAGTAGCCCTGGTGGAAGGCTTCCTAGAAGCTTTCAAGATATCAAGTACACCTTGAGAAAGGTGTAGGTCAGCAAACTCTAACTCTTCAAGAGCCAGGCCTTGAGGTTGAGGGATTTAAGATTCGGATACCAAACTCTCCCCTGGGCACAGGTTAACAGATTGTGATTCCTGGGAAGACACAGGGGAAGGTGGACTGCTAAGGACAGAAGGAGTGGATACCAGGGCTGTCTGGCCCAATCTGGAGCAATCAGAATCATCTTGCAAGGTTGAGATCTGATTTTGACTAGCACCTTGAACAAGAGAGGGAAGGGGGGAAGGCATAGAGGAACTTCCCTTCCCAGTCGAGAAGGAAGGCATCCAGAGGGACTGAGCCCAACACTGGGGGGCCTGCAACAAAAAAGCGGAAGTTGGTGATTGTCTGGGGCTGCAAAAAGATCTATCTGAGGGGTGCCCCACCTGGCAAATACTAACTCCAGTACTAGGGGATCCAGTGACCATTCGTGATGGCCCTGGGAAATCCTGCTGAGAGCATCTGCCAGGACATTGTCCTTGCCTGGGAGGTGAACTGCCATGAGGGAAGTGTTCAGGGAATAAGCCAGAGACCACAACTTCATTGCCTCGGTGCACAAGGCCGAAGACTGAGTGCCCCCTTGCTTGTTGATGTACCACATTGTAGTGGTGTTGTCTGTTCTGACCTGTACCACTTTGTTCTGAACAGATGCAGAAAAAACCTGAAGTGCTAGAAAAACAGCTCTGAGTTCCAACAGATTGATGTGGAGCAGAGATTCCTGAGGGGACCACAATCCCTGGGTGGTGAGGTCGCCCATGTGAGCTCCCCATCCCAAGAGGGACGCATCTGTAGTAAGGGTCAAGGAGTGAGATTGAGGGATGAAAGGAACCCCCTGTCTCAGATTGCTCTGATCCTGCCACCACTACAGGGCCTGGATCAGGGTTCGAGTTACTGGGATCAATTTGGTTAGAGGATCTCTCCTTTGAGACCAGAAGGCTCTCAAATGGAACTGAATGTCCCTCATCTGAAATCTTGCTCCTTGCACTACAGCTGTGGAAGCAGCCATGTGCCCTAGGAGCTGTAGAAAGTGCCTTGCTGGTCGAGAGACCGGCAGAGTGAAGGAGGAGGCCAGAGCCACCAGGGTCTTTACTCTTTCCAGAGGAAGGAAAGCTCTGGCCTGCTTTGTGTCCAGTTCTGCGCCTATGAAGGTGAGCAGCTGAACAGGCTCTAGAATTGACTTTGGAAGATTGAGAACAAAACCTAGAGATGTAAGTAGCTGCTGGGTAACCTGACGGTGTAATTTGACTTGGTCTGGAGACTGACCCACTATGAGCCAGTCGTCCAGGTAAGGAAAGATGGCATTCTTTTGCCTTCTTAAGTGAGCAATGCTACTGCCAGGCATTTTGTGAATACCCTTGGGAAGAGGTGAGGCCAAGGGCATTGCTCTGAACTGGTAATGGCCTGAGGCAGTTCGAATCTGAGGTACTTTCGTGGAGCTTGATGAGAACATGGAAGTATGCATCCTTGAGGTCCAGGGATCAGCCAGTCCCCTGGCCTTAGAGAGGGTAAAATAATTCCCAGAGTCACCATTTTGAATTTTGGTTTTAAAAGGTGCTTGTTTAGGTATCTGAGATCCAGGATGGGCCGCCATTCTCCTGTCTTTTTTGGGGTAAGGAAGTACCTGGAGTACAGTCCTTTGTCCTGGTGTAGGGGAGGAACCCTTTCTACAGCTCTGAGAGCCAGGAGGGTTGAGACTTCTGTTTCCAAGCGAGAGCCTCTAATGGATTTGCAGGTGGAAAGGATCTGGTTCTCATCTTTGAAATTTTTGAAGCTGAGAACCAGTCCCTGGCTTACTACTTCCAGGACCCACTTGTCTGATGTTAAAGACTCCCAGTCCTGGACGAAGTAAGCCAGCCTGCCCCCTACAGGTAATGGAGAATCGGCCCTGGGCATCCCATCAGGGTGCCTGTTTGGCAGGGGCTTTAGGATGAGGGGTGGGAGCAGGCCTGCTCGTACCCCGTCTGCCTCTCCCTCTGAAGAATCCCCTCTGGGCATAAGCTGAAGAGGAGGCCTGGGCGTGGTAAAAAGGCCTGTGGAAAGGCCTGCCCCTGCCCTTGGAAAGCTGCCTCTGAGGAGTGGCTTGCCTCTCCTTGGCCTGTGCACTCCTATAAGTGGTCCTATACTCATCCATTTTCTTCATGTAATTCTCTGTCTGCTCCCCAAACAGAGAATTACCCACAACTGGAAAATCCGTGGCCTTAGCCTGGGTATCCTGTGACAGACCTGAGCCAAGCCATTCTGCGAAAAGCCACAGATGTAGCCATGACTCTTGAAGATACATCATTAGAGTCCACTGCAGCATGGAATTGCACCTTGGATGCCTCAATACCATCAGCAGCCACCTGCTCCAGCTCCTTGGCAAGCTGGCCAGGGACCTGTTTCGCTAAAGCCATAACAGTATCCCATCTGGATTTCTGGTATCTTGCAACATAGGCCATATAATTTGCCTGTCTGAGTCCCAAGGATGCTGCCATGTATTGTTTCTTTGCCATGGCATCAATCCTCCTGGAGTCCTTGTCAGGGGGGTGTGAAGCCAAGGGAATATTTGCCTTATCACAGGCTGCAGCCTGCACTACCCCAACATGGCTGCATTGTTGCCTGAAGGTCTGTCTGGGGAGATGTCCAGTTCAATGGGCACATCCAGACTTTCAAAATCACATTCACTCTCTTCATAATCCTCCTCCCCCTCCTCCGGTTCATAAAATTCCTCTATATCATATTCTTGAACCGGTGGAACTGACCGAACCGACCGCTTACCTGATGGTGCCGGTTCGGTCGGAACCGGGGAAAGCGACTGGACAATTTGGATCGCTTTGGCTATCTCTGCAGCGGTTGGAGAAGAAAATTTTGGCTCCACACCTGCTGATTTTCTAGTCCTCTTTGCTGGAACTGGCTCCTCCGAGTCAGCTCTTCGTTTGCCCAAGAAAGTCTCGCCCTGGTCAGAGGGCACTCCCTCCGGTTCGGTTGGCACCGAACCGGGCTGGCCATCTGGGTCAGCGGACTTTTTGGCCTCTCGTCCCCTGAGCCTACCAACTCTCTTATCCAGGGTAGCTGCAGGGAAATTCTTGCAAATCTGGCAGTCTGCATCGAGGTGGTCAAACCCCAGACAATAAACACATGTGGTGTGTGGGTCAGCCTTGGCAGAGGCTTCCCCACAGACACTACAGTGCTGAAACCCAGTGGGCCCGGTTTTTCTTTTGGGTTTCTCAGACATAATGCCAGCCTAACCAAAAACTTGCCCTTTTACGGCAAATCGCCAAGCAAGACACCCTTATCGGTTCCCAACCGTGTCATGGGTCGAAAAAACGTAATGAAATCTGATTTTTTTTTAGAACCGATAAGAACCGGGAACCGCACTTTAAATTAAATTTAATAACGTTTAACAACAACCTGATTGGTTCAAACCAAACCGATAATAACGTTTGCAAGTTCCACACAGAGAAAATGTAAAACCTATCTATTACTTAGGATACCACAGACAGAGCTTGAACCGACTGGTTGCGGTTAAAATAAGACAAATGCGGTTTAAAAAAACGAGAAATTACACTTTTTAACCGACAAAATGAACCGAGCAGAAGGAGAAATCTCCGGAGCGACTGTTCAGTGAGGCGGAGTAAAGAATCTGACAGTTTGAGTTTGAAGAACAACAGACAGAGTTTTCAACCGAGCTCGCGCTAAAGATTCCATGCCTGGCATGGAAAGTTAACTCTTTCACCTCCGGAGCAGTTCTAAGGCTGGGACAAACTGCATATGTCATAATATACCAAGACTTCATGTTGTTTGAAGTGCTTATTAACCACCATAATCAGCAGCTACACAGCTTTGTTATGCACTGTTTAGAATTTTAAAAGTTGTTAACCACGCTTCGGAACTTCCAAACAGTGGCATAACAAAAAAGAATGCACCAGAGTTCCATAATTCTCACACATAGAATGCAAGCAGTGTTTTTTTTGACCATACACTATAAAAGATGATGGCTGGGACTGGTGACCACTGAACAGCTCGTGGTTGCTAGGGTTTAGCAACCTCCCAAGCTGCGCTCTCGAGGTTTACCATGTTGCCCTAGCAACCACTCTAGGTGATTACAGCGTGGTTATCAACCGATCCCCAGCCATTATCCTCTATATTAATGGAAATCAAGCAGATGACAACCTTGTTATGCCATCGTTATGACATCACTCTGTTATTAACCCTTCTTGAGTATGTCATATCAATGGTATAGCAAAACGGAATGCTCACAACAATCAGTGTTCTAACAAAACAGAATGCTCACAACAATCAATGTTCTAACAAAACAGAATGAATGTTCCGTAAAGTCATTCAGTAAAGTAATTCAAATGCAACCTCTTGAAGTGTTTACATAGAGGATAATGTATGGTTCTCTATCGTTAACCGGTCAGTTAACAGTCGAGAGGTTGCCAGGGTGACCATGTAAACCTCGAGAGCGAAGCTCGAGAGGTTTACGTCGCCATGGCAACCTCGAGACGGTTAAAATTGACCGGTTGCCGATAGAGGGACCATACATTATTTTTTATAGTGTATGGTCCCACTATCAAAAAGGGCTTATACGCTTTTTAAAAAGTCATCAGCCGCGTCTCCTTCAGTCCTTCCTCGTCGGTTTCCCTTCAGTCGGTTTCCGTGTCGAAAAAAAAGCGCGCACATGCGCAGACCACTCGCTGTTGTTAACCTATCGAAGTGACGTAGGATCGATAGGTTAACAACATATCTACGTCACATCGATAGGTTAACAACCTTAGGAAATGATGATTTCCTAAGGTTAACAGCGTTCTAACATACATTATAGCGTGGTTATTAACCAAAGACCACACATTAGCCTCTACATAATTTATGTCCCTCTCAACCATACAATTCTATAGTAGAACATGGATGCATTGTGCCAGCAATGGAAGCGTAGATAATTTAAAAGCCTGTAGAGATTGAACAGTAAGAGGATTGGAACCACTATTTAGAAATCAGCTTCTACAGGGGAATATGACTTACTGGTGCAGATCCAGAAGCAAATGATTTGATACCTTTTAATGGACCAACATAGATGTAACAACCAGAACAAAGTGCTCTAGCTTTCGGACCAACCAGTCCTTCTTCAGAAGCCTAATGGCAGTTATTTAGAACAAACAATACTTTAAACAGCTAGATCATGCAGAAAAAAACAGAAAAAATCCCCATTGGTTTAAAATACTCATTTAAAAAAAACAGATGATGATGTCAGAGAAGTTTAACATTACAATGTTACCTTCAACTGGGAGGGTCCCGGGGTCAAAGGTGCTTTGTGCAAAACACATACAAAGAATCCTACTGCATGCAAATTAAATGGACATAGGATAACACTGCTGGAGCAGATGACTCTTAAATCAAGCTATGAGTGTCACACTGTGTATAAGAACGTGATTAATGAAAAACAACCCCTACCCAGATTAAAGACATACTAAGATTGTCTAAGACTTCAAGAAGTTTCAATGTGTGCATTAGGGACAAGAAGTAAGTAATAATACCAGACAGGGTGGGCATTATTGGGATATAATTAAAGGGCTTTCCTTTTTCCCATTGGGAAACCGTGGCGTAATTTGCAGTTATAAAGGAGCGTTTATAACGGCAAACACGCGCATGGTTTTCCCCGCACTGCGCATGCTCAAACTCCTCGCTCACTGTGTCCTTCACAAACCGGAAACCCTACCGCAAACACACCATAGGGAGAGACAGACTGCCACGGACACTCGGCAGTAAGTAAATTGTTTTAAACTACTTCAGATGTTCCACTCGACTACTGGATGGACCCCATAACAATAATTAAAATAAAGTGAAAGCGGACCTCGCGAGCTGACCTAATCTGACTGCACAAGACACAGCAGTCTTTTTTTTTTTTATTTTATATAATTGCTGAGGCGAAAAAGTGAAGCCCAACAATTATATAAAATAAAGTATGGGCCTCGGTGTGTAAACGAGAATTTACACACACCCTCGGGGTTTGATGCTATGCATAAACCCCCTCGGGCATGTGTAAATTCTCGTTACACACCAAGACCCATACTTTATCCTATATATAAAGGACTGCCCAGGGGCGTAATGAGGCCCAACGCTGCAGGCGGAGGGCCTTATAGCCCCTGGAAGGTCCGTTATATCCCATAACGCCCACACTGGAGGGTATTATTACACTTAGATAATGGGCTATAGCTGTAATATTTTGAAAAACTATATAACAATAAATATTTCTTTATGAAAACTATATAAAAAACAAAAAAGTAACTTTTCTAGTAAAGTAATCCCTGCAGTACTGGAATGACCACAGGAGGGCACTGCCATGTTTGTATGTGTGCCAAGAGCTTGTGCTCTTGCTTTCAGTTTGCACACAGTGAGATAGGAGAGCTGTTTCTTTAGCTTGTTGCCTTGAGTTGTGTCTCCCCTGTTCCTCAGACAGACACAAAAACCGAGAAGAGAGGTATTTATTTTACTTTGTACTGCGTGTTTATAGGTATTTGAAGATAGGTTCTGTTTATTTTTCATTTTCTTGAGGTCTGAAATGTGGCGCTGCACGACTCTGGAACTCTGTGTAGAAGTATGTTGAGAGGGAGCATGACCACGCCAAGTAAGGAGATTTAACTTATTAAGAAGGAAGAAAAAAGTTTTGTATTGTCATACATTTATTTTGGAGTGTGGTGCAACAGCGTGTAGAGAACTCGGTTTGGCTAAGCGAGCGAGGGAAAAATGGGAGGTGGCAAGTTTCGATTTTGAGGTGCCCAAGAATAGTGTTAGTTATAGGGCACTGCCAAGTGGAACTTGTTTTTCAGTGGACCGTTGTTGAGAAATAACAGCCCAGGTGGCAGGCTGTTTTAGCCAATCAGGATGCTAGTTTTGTTTTAGTGACTTTCTACATTATCAATAAAGCTGTCTTAAAACCATCAGTGCACACTGTATGATGTGTAAAACTTAGCTGGACCTATCACCCAGCTATACTCTCCATCTAGATATCATGCCCCATAAACTTCAAAAACCTCTAGTGTATTGACAGGACTTTATAAATGATAATTAAATATATATTGATAGCGTTAGTGTCAAACAAAAAACTCTTGTCGAGGACCACCATGGAATTAAGACCATGTAGCCTGATATGTACTGATGTCAATAACTTCTCAGTGTATAACAACTTGATGTACCAGAAATGTCTAAGGAATCTGAAAAAGGGATACAAATTAAATTCTCTCCTGCTCTTCACACAAACAGTACACCCTACCCCACCCCACATCCCCATAATGCAGGGAAGGCTAATACTAAATCTAGATTTTTACTGGTGCAGAGTAGTTCTTCTTTAAAAAGTAGTTGTTCATATCTGCTAAGGAAAATAATCAATTGCCAGTTTGTGTTTTCGTGAGTTGCTAAAAGACTCAATTTTTATAATATTTGCTTGGCATGTGCAATAAAACTACTGGGTTTAACCTATACTTTTGAAACCTGCTGTAAATAGAATTCAATAAAATTCTGGTATTGTGATTAAAAAGGGAACATGCAATGGCCTGACTTAAAAAATTTGATTTATCTTCACCATATGTAGCGGTAGGGACTACAAATCATGCATGGTAGAGCTACACGTGAATTACAGAAGTACTGCCCCCTCACAAGTGATGATCAGCTGTCTACATTAAGTCAGACAATTTATTATTCTAGTTACAGAATATCAGTTTGCTATTTATAACTTTTAAATCTGTTTATCTGAACATGTAACTGCTTCTCTTTCATTTCCACTGCTGACATCAGTACAGTACTGTGCTATTCCAATGTCATCGGTATTGAAAGCTGCTCTCTCATTGGTGTGGCATTCCATTAAAATGTAACCATCTAGATGTAAAATATGATACTCACAGCAATATCTTTACTTATATATTTAATGTATTGGTGTTAATGTTACAATCAGTCAAGATTCACTTTTATCTTGTCATTTTTACCCCCACTCCTGTTGTATAAATTTGTTTGGCACACTGTTTCACCGACCATTTAAAAATTTTGTTCAGTTTTAAGTTTATTTCATTAACGCAAACAATAAATAGCATTGAGTAACTAAATTAACCATTAGACTGCCGACAGAATTTCAACATATTAGAGTTCTGGGATGATCTATCGGTCTGTGGCCCTGCAAGGGTTAAGAAACACTAAAAGCTTAGACCAAAGTTATTAAATGAAACGTGAAATATTTAAAACAAGGACATATTTTAATGTTTTCAAAAATTGGGTGTCATCATTGGGATATTTGTTTATCTCCATGTTAAATTCGGAGGATACAGAATTTGCAATTCCAGTTTCTGTTATGTGACATTTTGCACCTAATTGTATGAATTTATGACTGTGTTTTTTTTTTCTGGATTTCAGTATCTTTAATCAAGAGTTACAATATGCCTTAATCACCATGTTATAAGATTTTTATTTCTTTTTCAGCTGGGTGACAAGCAGGGTACAATTACTAAGGATTTATAAACATGTCTGCTGCAGTATCTACGTTGCATATGCTGTGAGAACAACCAGACCAAACAGCTGGTCAATGAAAACAGAACTTTTTTAAGCATGCTTCTACTGGAAGAGATCATAATCTGAATTTTTAGTTGAAGACTTTCGCACTGAACATTTATCAACAGATTCTTTGCATAGGATATTCTGGGATTATCTTTGGTGAAAGACATCTAACTTAAAATACTTTTAGAACATTTCCATGCTGGACTATTTGGAGACAGCATGTTCCCTTTCCTTCATTCTAATAAATTATTTACAACCAATTTTAGTGAATGTTATACATATTTATATATACTACTTATATAATGTTTTATTTGGATCACTAAGGTCACCATTACAGAGTTTATTCCGTTATACTTTTTTGATTATCCATCCACTGTATTCTTATCTCACTATAATAATAATAATCTAAATACCAAGATAAACTACGGTGAAAATGGGAAATGGAAAGAGAAATATGGATATTTAAAACAAATTGATTGAAAAAATCAAAACCTAAATCAAAACAAAATAAGAAAATGTTATAGAAAAAGCAATCACATACTCAGTTGGCAGGAAAAGCATCTACTTTAGAAATTAAAGGAGAAAAGGGAAGCAAGGCTAATTAAAAAAAAAATCCAATGGAAATAATTAGATTGCTGAAAGAAGAAACCTCCCCAGCACTTGAGGAAAGAATAGATGGTGAGCTAACAGATAGAAATAAAAGTGATAATGGAAGACATGATTATGAAACCAGAGTTGCACCCCTGTGTAATATGGTTGAAGATGAAGTACTAATAATACATTCTTATACTACATTATATGAGGATGCTTCTAGGCATTTCTGAATGCTGATACTCTCCCGACCCCACACCCCTCATTTATTAGGATCTTGTATGACAGCAGGACATTTTTGACTATACAGAAAAAAGGAATGTGAGCTGTTGTTTAAAATGTTCACTTTGAGGGGGATCTGTCCAGTGGTGCTGAGGGTTGAGGCACTGGACGCCACATCCCACACTACGCCAGCAACCTGGGTTCAAGAACAAGCCAGGTCACTGGGGGTTGGCAGTGGGAGAGGGAGGAGCGGGATTGAGCCACCATTGGCAGCTCTTCTCTCCTGGGGAGGATCAGGCACTGTCCCAACTAGCGGGTGGTGGAGGGAGGGGAGGATGCTGTTAGGTGCTTGGCGGAAGCCATGGCTCCTTGCCTGGACTTTGGTCTTATGTACTGGCATCCTCGGGGGGGGGTAGAGGGGTTCATGCAGCTACAGTGTAACCACGCAAATCCCCAACCCTCCCAATGCCATGGAGGGTGTTTCCCCCCCCACAAGGGGGGGATGGGCACTACGGATTGTCAGAACCACCGTCACCGACCCCGGGCAGGCCACGGAGGCAAAAATATGATATAAATAATTAAAAAAATGTTCACTTTCTTCAGACAGAAGATTTTGTTTTACACTGAAAAGTATGAGGCTTCTTTGGGAAAATGAAAAGGAAAGAATAGAAAAATAAAAGGGTAAAGAATGCCAGCATGTGGGAATACAGAACTTAAAAACGGTGGACTGGGATGGCAGGGAAACCAATCCAAGGAAGGACAATAAATCAGAAACAACCCCTAAAATAAACCAACTCAAGTGGATAAAATAACATTTGGAATCCACTATTAAAGGGTTAAGGTCTCTTTTAAATATGCTGGCAGTATAGCACAGAGGTTAGATCAATGAGCTGCAAATAATCGTTTTACATCCAGCAGATCTGGGTTTGATTCCCAGAACCTCCACTTGCAAACCTCCCCAGTGCTCCCAGGTTGCCTCTGAAAACAGACACTTGTGCCTAGTGGGCCTGACCTGAGAAAGAAAGAAAGAAAATAGAGAAAGAGAGACAGAGAAAGAGAGAGAGAGGGAGAGAGCGGGAAGGAGATAGGGAGGGCGGGGAAGGAGAGGAAAGGAAGGAAGGAAGGAAGAAAAGATGTGTGAGGAGACCTTTCGGGATTAGATTCATGGGGACAGAAGTACCTCATCTGATCTTTTCTCTGAAATAGAATACTTGTGGGAACATTTTATAATTAAAGGGACACTGTCAACCCCATTTGACCTCAAAGTGTCCCTAGTTTAAAAAACACATATTATGATTGTTCTCATTCTGTAGAGACTGCTGATACAGCTGGTTGTTTGATTCAGACTCCTTTTTCCTTTCAAAAAGTAAAAAACTGACTGTCAATCAAACTGGTGTTACCACACCAAAACATATTTGTTTACATTTCTTGACAAACTACAGCTGCATCTTTACTGGACTCTTGAACACCCCAACACTATCTAGTTACTCATTATGCAGTGGGAGTAGAGGAGACTATTGTATCACGAGTGGCTGCACTGTTTGAGGGTGTTTCTAATGTTCAGGAAGCATGCAGTAAGCTTAGGTAAGCAATTTGGAGCAAACCAGAGCTATGTATAACCATACATTCCCATGCATTTCAGTTCTAAAAAGCAAGGAGGTAGATTAAACAACCAGCAACATCAATGAATTTAAGAGAAGGTAAGCAATCATTAAATGTGGGTTTTAACCTAGAAATAATATGATTCAAAAAAAGTTGACAGTGTCCCTTTATGAAAACAAAAAAAAAGTCACCTCAGAAAGGGGCGTGTTCAGAAATTATAACACACCCCACTTTCCTGAGTCACAATATTTTGGAAACCATTAAAAGTCAACATTCTGCTAATGTTTTTATCCTTGAACAGTTGTCCCATATTAATGAGCATTGCTGAGAGAAGCAACTGCAAAGAATGAAACAAGGTTGTTTGAGCTCATGAGATACATGGCATATTCACAGCAAACAAAACCTGAGACTTAGTAGTAATTATGGAGGAACACAACCACCAGAAACCCTTAGATATTTGCTCAAACAAAAAAACTGCCCCCGCACCTTCAAAACTCCAGCATCATACCACTGGAGGTTCCTCAGGTATGCACCTGCCTGGGTAGCAAAGACTTCATCTCAGTCGCCCCTAAACTGTGGAACAGTCTGCCTGCCTTACTTTGCTCTCTAGACTCCCAACTCAAATTTAAATACCACTATAAAGCGGATCTATGATGGTCGGTCGACAATTACGTTGTCGACCGACGTTACAGCGACTTCTTCATGTCGACCGTGACGGCGGTTGGCATAAATGGAGTCCTTGCAGACTTTGCATTCTTTTGGGGATCTTTTGCCCCAAACTTCTATGAGGGGGCTCTGCCCCACACCTCCGCTACTAAAATAATCAACTCCGAGTCAGGTCTGTTTTGGGCAGGGGGTGCAATACCCCCAAAGCAGTGTGGAGTCTCACGCCAACACCACAGAGACCTGGCGCTGTTGTTGCTGTAGTGTTGGTCACTGTAAAATTGTCATGGTAGTGATGGTATACTCTATAAAGCTACCTTAATGGCTGCTGCCTCATGTACATGCTCCCCTGGGTGCCCCCCAAACATCCTTGTAACTTGAGGTTTCTTGAGTTTTGGAGTATCTCAGTCTAGCCACCATGACTGTGCCCTATGTCTGCTGCACCTGTGATGAAATGTACTGTACAATTATTCTGCTATGTTTCAGACTTTATTGTATTTATGTCTGTTTCGCTCCTGATGTACTTACGTTTTTTTTCCCGTACTGTATTTTTGTAATTGCACTTGTCATTCTCCGTTACCGTATTTTGTACCTTTGTACCTGTGTATTTGTACGTTTATCTGTATATACCTATGTGCCATCTTCATGGCCTGGGTCGTGTCTGAAAATGGTCCATTTTATTTATTTATTTATTTATTTATTTAGTATCTGTTGACCGGGTAGGTGCGCTAGACAGCAGAGCTGCCTATTTTCAGGCATGACCCAGGAAACTCACTGGATCAGTGCACCCACCTGGTAAATAAATACATCAATAAATAAATAAATACATTTGATAACAGCTAGGGATGAATGTAATCAAATTCAAGGTTCAAATACTAGACATAATACATTGAAAAAGGCTCCCCATTCCCCCATAAAATAAGAAGCAACAGATACAGGCTAATAAAGGCAAGATAAACAACTTATCTGATGGAACCTGTACAATCTAAAGAGAACATGAAACAAAAAGTGCAAAAAAAGAAATGTAAAAAGCCGGTATGATTGAGACAATATAATAACCAATTATTTGGTTTTCAATGAGAATGTAGGCTGTCCTCCGCAGGATCACATAAGGCCTGAAGCCCAGGTAGTACAATTAGAGGTCAGTATCAATGGATTTCAGAGTACGAATACAGCCCAAAATTTGAAAATCAAATGAGAGATCCCCAAGCAATTAGAGAGGATAAAACTACTGAACAGTCTAATAACAATGCCTCAAGGATCCCTGCATCACATACTGTACTTTACCATGAAGGAGAGATGTAGGTGGTTTGTTTCTTCATGTGTAAATTACAGGCCATTTGAGACAGTACTCTCTAAACAATTATGTCTTTGCTATAGTAAGTAGTCTTCACGTTGGAAAATTCAGTTAAGAAAACCTACTAAAAGTTCACAAACTGCCCTGCCCATTGAGCCTCTCGCCATCAGAATAAGGGACACCGAGGGGGTGCAGAGAGTGGAGGGGAAGTTTAGGAAGCAACACAAGACACTGTATGCAGATGACCTGCTCCTTTTTGTCACAGATCCATATAGGTCACTCCCTATCATCCTGGATATTATAATGCAGTTCGCTCAGTTCTCAGGATTCTGCCTCAACCTGAACAAGTCAGAACTGATGAGGTGGCTAGGGCTAGCCCAGTGGTGCGGAAGTTAGATTTCCATTTGTGATGCTAGCAAGGGCGTTGGAGGGCCTGCCACGGGGAGGGAGATTGAACATCCTTGGGACTGGCTCCTCATCCGGGGAAGGGTGTGCGTCTGGTGCATGATTGAACCCTGGTGGTGGATGGGGGGAATACAGCTGCCAGAGCCAAGCTGTTAGGAAGGCGTGTCAGATGTTGGCACGTTGCACATTATGTCATTGCATGCCACACCTCCTGGGGAGCTCTTTATTGGAAAAACTGCTACCAGCTCCATTCATGATGCCCTGTCTCTCTGGACCCCATGCACTCTCTGTGATGCTTGGCCAATGACTGAGCCAAAGTCTCCATCAGTGCAGTCTGGACCCGCAGCCTCACCTTGGGGGGGTAAGCCAGGAACACCTCCCGGTGGTTCTTCCACCAAGAACCTTGTACAGTCTTCCACAGGAGCTGTGCCTGACCGATGACCCTGCACAGAGGGGGTAAGCCTGGGTAGGTCACCGTTCTGAGTAAGTCCAGGGGTCAGTGAGGGTTGGAGGAGTCAGAGACTGAGCTCTGAAAGAACTGGCACCCAAAAAGCATAGTAACTAAAAAAAAAAGAGCTGACAAGGCTAAAGAAGGTGTTCCCAGATATAGATGTGGCAAATGGCTCTTTAAGATAGTGGATAGGTCTCTCATTTATATAAAGGTGAGGGCGAGGAGGAAGATTAATGACCTGAATGCCTTAAACTATAGGTCATTGTTCAATATAATCCTGCTGACCTGGAGAGATGGCAGGCCCACCTTATCTTGTGGTTGGGAAGGATCAACATGCTTAAAATGAATATGCTGCCTCAAGTGCTATATTTGATGCAAATGCTTCCCATGGGGCCCACGAAGGTGGACATTAAGCATTTAAAGAGGGTGTTTGTCCAGTTTATATGACTAAACAGGTGGCGCAGAGTGAGCCTTTAGCATCTAAAGAGTAATACAGAGAAAGGAAGGGATAAATGTCCTGGACCTATTGTGAGGGGTTGTGGGATAACAGATGCACCAGACACCGAACTTCAACACAATCTCTGTGTGATGTTTATTCAGAATACAGAGGATAACCTTAAGCAATGGCATAGCCCTTCTTCAGTACAACAGATCGCAACAACAGACTATGTATGTCCTTTCTCTCCACTTAGCCAGCACCTACTGAAACTGATTTCTGATCTACTTAGCAGCTGAGCTTCAGCCTCCACACCTATGCGGGCCTTGTTTGCTTGGGTAGTGGGGGCTCAAATAAAATAAAAAAAACTAAAGACAAAGAACCTCAGTGCAGAAGCACTGAAACAAGGGTTACCTCAAAGGGCACTGGCAATAAAGCCAAGTTTCAAAGAAACACAACATCATACATACTTCCATAATGCAAAGCATCATGGGATATATGTAAATCACCATGACATTTCAGACTTGTTCAACTTACAGCAATTTACATGCATTTTAAATAGACAACTAACTTAATTTCTATAATAGTTACCCAGTACTTTTTACGGTTCCATGTGATAATGGCGAAAGCCTAAAGGCAATCGCAGTTATCACGAAGTCAGAGTGCCGAAAATCAATTTCGTCATTCTGACTCCCCGCACACAACAAAAACGGCATGGGGACTTGTTTTTAATGTTTTTATGCAGGGTTGTGCCCCGCACACCCCGATAAGGGGACATCGCCTCCAAGCCCCTACTTAAGGATTTTCAACCCAGGGGTATGTCGGAGAGGTGAAAAGCATAAAAAGTTCTGGGTGTACGAGAATAAAATGCACCAGTGCCCGGACCTGAACCCAGTACCCTGCCCACCACCGCCGCCAACCCACCCACCATGCCACGGGGCCAGCTCAGCAACCCACCATGGCACCACCTCTCACAATCCCTCCCGCCCCTCGCTGCACGTGCTTGCTCCACCCCCGAGCGTGTTCATATAGCGACATTCCATCACTATATTCGCCGACCTCCCCCATCCAGCTGCCCTACCCTATACCTAACCCCGATGACATGCACTGGGGATTGGGTCACCGTTATTGTAGGCGCTCAGTTACCAATGCCCATGTCACAGGCTACCATTATCAAAAACACCTAGTGCCATGGTATTTTCAACACAGGTTTCATAAACATAAGGTATACACATCAAGGTAGTTTATGACATAGTGCTATTATATTCTAAATCCAACAACGATAAACACAACCTGCTTTACATATGCTTGAAGGTCACCATGATAACCTCCCTGTACAAGGACCTGAGAGAGAAAAGGAAAATTAAAGAGGACACAATAGAATAGTCAAGAAAGGGAAGGGGTGCCCATAGGTGGCCAACATTATGGACTAGAAATTGTAAAGACTCGATTAGGCTAAGAAATAGAAGAACTGTTGCAACAGATTTAAGAAAAGGTTGATCCTCAAGAGTGGAAAGAGTTCCCTGTCACACCTATAGTACCTAAAGTGTACTACAGAAAAAGAAGGACTTGATGGGAATCCTGGGGTGGTGGGGAGGGTACCTGTAAACTGTAATGCATGGTCCTAGAAATACATTCCCTGTGCTAGGGTGACAAAATTAGCCTCTTCACAAGTCAGTTTAAGAATAGATTGAAAACTGCAGATATTTTGGAATCAATTCGTCTGTCAACCTGTATGTAATCCAATTTTTAATTCCTGATGCATGTACTGTAGAAAGTTAAACATTTCAATAAACCTATTATACAAATAAAGTTCATGAGACATTGTGGTTATAATGACTCAGAGCAAGTAACTGTAATAAACGTAATAGAGGGGACATATAGAATCTGGCAATCAAGTTTGGAATGGAAATATACAAATATCGACATATATGTACCTGTTGCTGCATCAGGATAACAACATTTTGCCAGGATAGTCATCGGTGTAGTAACCTTCTAAATGTGGTTAATATAATAATTGATTCTTAGATGAACAACAGAATGACTCTATAAATGTAGAATTCATTCTTAATACATTTGTCTTTCTACAATCCTACAATGGAAACAAACAATACATTAAAATCAACAATTCCTGCAATGTGAAAGAATGTTACGGACATAGATTTGGGCTTCCAGGGAATTTGCTGGGTCAGGAGGCATGGTTGTTCTGTAGCTGTAAGTGTGGCCAAGTGGATATAGGGATAAGCGATGCTTATGAATATTCTGAAACAGCGAAAAACAAGATTAGTGGAATATAGTGTATAGTGGAATGTCATTGTTCACTGAAATCTAGCACTCTCAAAATGTTGTTCTGCTGCACTAGTGATGTCCGTAGTGCAGCAGAACCAAAAAGTGACGTCCGCAGGACAGCAGAACGAAAAGTGCGGACTTCACACATGGTATCCTCGAGCAGCAATCTGACAGTTAGTCTTATTTTAAAAAGAAAGATGTAGTATTTTTTTTTTTTTGAGGCAACGACGTTCCACTATACAGAACAGTGCATGCGTACCATTTAACGGCAGGGCTGTTCTTTCACCTCGTTGGTACTATGATGACTGATTACCTCTCGAGCTGCGCTCTCGAGGTAATCTGTCGGTATAGTACCAACTCGGTGAAAAAAATAGCCCTGCTGTTAACTGGTACTCATGCACTATCCTATATATTGTTGGTAGACTTGAGGAATCTTTAGAGTAATGAAACAAAAAAATTCAGTGGGAGTCAAATAATGAGTACGTACATGGAATTACCACTACAAATAGATATAATCCACTCAGTGATGTTCGGTCATCTTTACTCCTGACTAATGTGGACCAAGCATAGGATCTCTACTTTCAGAAGGTCAGTGTCTCGAAACCAGTAAGAGCATTAGTTTAGAATATGGGGGATTACTATCTAAATTAGTGGATAAAGATTTTACTACGTCTTCAAAACAATATGATATTGTGGGATTGCAAGAGACCTGGTTTATAGGAGATGAAGTTGTTTGACAAGGTTATGCATCTAATGTAATAAAAAAACAAGAGTCATCCCATTAAGGGATTGACTAGGCTATACAAAGTAAACAAAAACCTCAAGATTACCTCACTGAATTTTGGTTCTAAATATTTCCAAGTTGTTGAACTCCAGAATGTTTATGCTGCCACATGTATACATCGCGGCGACAAAATATTGTGTACCATCCATATGCGAAAGCTTAAGGAATTAATATCTGAAACTGAGTCAAAATGTACAAACGTAGAGGTGATGTTTGTTAGTGATTATGATGCAAGACTGGGAAAGCTGGAATATGAAGACATTGACAACTGACTGAAATGTTTACTTCAATGGCAATCTCTCACCTTGCACCATCTAGATCCCATGGACACAACTCATTAAATGAAAATGGAAAGGAATTTGCAAATGTCATATTCTATTCATGAGATTACAGATCCAAGGAGAGCTCCTGACAACAGTGCTTCTTTTCACCGTATGCGAGAACCTCTTTTTCTGCTGAGAGTGTCTCATGTGCAGCTCATGCAATAATATAATAATACCACCACCAAGACCAGCCTTATGGTTGTAAGAGTGGTGTCACATGCATTTTTAAGGCATCAGAACTGCTCACCTTTGGTTCGCAGTTCTCATGGCCAAAGAATGCACGTAAGACCAGACTTACAATTGCAAGAGTGGTCTCGGTGGTGGTACTAACACAGAACAATGGGAGATCAGAAGGGAGAGTTACACCATCCTGGGTCACAGTAGCCTATGTGCTATTGATTGAGTATAGTCTAATGTGCAGGGATTATTCATAATAATAGATCACTTGATAATTCTGAGATTAGAAAGCCAGGCTTTACCAATGCTACTGTCTTTTGGAAGACATCCATCTAGCTAGTAATTGAAAAAGCTTGTTCTGAAGCATTTAGACAGGATGTCAGAGTCTGGATGGTAGAGTCCTGTATGGATCCTGTGGCGCTCACAGAGACCTGGGCATCTGACAAAAATGACTGGGATCTCACAGTCCCTGGTTATGCGCTCTTTAGGAAGGATAGGAGGGGTGTCAAGGGAGGGGTGGCTTGCATTTGGTGTCAAAGAGGAGATAGAGGCCACATCCTGCGATATGAGCCTTAGAGAAGGAGTGAAATCCATGTGGGTTCAGCTAATCTCATCCTCAGGAAAGAAAATCCAAGTTGGGGTGGTAAATAGACCCCCGAATCAAGTGGAGGACAAGAATAAGGAGTCTTTGGAGGAAATCAAAGAAATGTCACTAAAAGGAGAACTAGTTGTAGTGGGAGACCTAAGCATGCCAGACGTGGACTGGGGCATCCTAGTGGCTAGATCATCTAGGAGTCAATCGGTGGTAGACGCCTTACAGGACTGCTTTCTCACATACAGTTAGTCAGTGACCCTACTAAGCAGGACAACCTTTTGGATGTGGTCCTCATTAATTCAGAAAAAATCAAGTCAGTTAGAGTCAGGGAGGTTCTGGTGAACACTGACCACAAGTCAGTGTGGTTTAAAATAGCCCTGAAGGGTGTCAAGTCTCAGTCAAGGGCAGAGGTACTAAATTTCAAAGGGGAAAATTTTGATAAATTGAGGGAACTAGCAAGAGAAAAGCTAAGATTCACTAACATCTTTAACCAGAAGACATTTGGGGAATGATTAAACAAACCATCACAGACGCCACAATTTTTGTCGGATTCTGTCGCTGCGATGGTCTTTGCGGTGGCATCATGCTGTCGGCATACCATTAAAATCAGGGATGGGGATAGGATAGCAAAAGAGGACAGGCAGAAGGCCTCCATTCTAAACAAATACTTCTGTTCAGTGCTCACCAAAGAACACAGTGGTCCAGTTCCTGACTGCGGCATTACAGCACATGGCAGGGGAGTGCCAAAACTGGAAACACCAATTATTACCACAGACAGGGTAAGAGAGATGCTTGAGCATTTAAAAATAGACAAATCTCTTAGTCCAGATAGAATACTTCCAAGGATAATTAAGGAGTCAAACAGTGAGTTAGCAGATCCCTTAGTGCACCTGTTTAACCATTCTCTCCAGGCAGGAGTCATACATAATAACTGGAAAATAGTAGACGTGCTGCCTCTACGTAAGGGTGGAAGCAGGAAGGATGCCGGTAATTACAGACCAGTCAGCCTCACATCAATGCTGGGAAAACAAATGGAGGCCCTGATTAACCAAGACCTAGTAGACAACTTGGATAGGTATGGCCTACAGGATGACAAACAGCACAGTTTTGTGACAGGCAGGTTGTGCAAGACAAACCTAATTACTTTCTTTGACTGGGTAACTAGGGAAATGGATAGTAGATGACCAGTGGACTGCCTCTATGTTGACTTCAGCAAAGACTTTGATTCGGTACCACACAAACACTTGCTTAAGAAGCTAGGGGATCATTGGCCTGGTGGTGCTGAGGGATGAAGTGCTGGATGCCACATCTCATGCCATTCCGGTGACCCAGGTTTGGGAACAAGCCTGGGTTGTTGGGGATCGGTGGGGGGGAGGGTGAGGAGTGGGATTGAGCTGCTGCGAGGTGGCTCTCCTCCTCTGGGGAGGGATGAGGGGTTTCTCCGACATTTGGCTGCCACCTGATGGAGGACAGGAGGCAGTTCAGGCAACAGGGAGGCCAGAGACAGCCAGTGGTTGGGCAGAAGGGGCCGACCTAGCATGCGTGTGTGTGTCTCCATGCGCACGCACAACCGTATCTGCTGGGGTCCGGGACCATGGAGAAAACGAGGGAGAAAATGCAAAATTGCAAATAAAAAAAAAGAAGCTAGTTTGGTGGGTGGGAAATTGGTTGGACAGAATGAGGCAGAGGGTGGTGGTCAACAGGGAGATGTCAGAGGAGGAAGAAGTTACGAGTGGGGTCCCACAGAGCTCAGTCTTAGGCCCAGTCCTGTTTAACGTGTTCATCAGCAACATAACAGTAGGTATCCAGAGCAAGATTGCACTGTTTGCAGATGACACTAAATTAGGGAGAAGGGAGGACAGTGAAGAACAGAGAGAATCGTAAGAAAACATTTGAAATGGTTAGAGCATTGGTCTACTATCTGGCGGCTAACATTTAATGCCAAGAAAAGTAAAGTGATGCATATTGGCAGGAATAACTTTAGAACAATTTATTGGTCTAACCGGGTCAAACTCAATGACTCAAATGAGGACAGGGATCTTGTAGTTATTATTAGCGAGACCCTTAAACAAACCAGCCAATGCAATGCAGCATATAGTAGAGCCAACAAAATGCTGGGATGCTTAGGGAAAGGATTTGACAGTAGGCACAGGGAGGTGGCACTTCCACTGTACAGATCTATGGTGAGACCCCATTTGAAATATTGGGTACAGTTTTGGAGACCATACATTAAAAAGGATAGGGACAGGATAGAAACCATTCAGAAAAAGGCAACCAAAATGGTACATGGGCTGCCGTATGAAAGTTGCCTGGAGGCATTAAACATGTGCTTGCTTGAATCTAGGCGAGAAAGAGGGGATATGATAGAAACCTTTTAAGTACATGATGGGTTTAACTTCACTGCCCTACACCGAACTACTCACCAAGGCTCCCAACTCAAGTACGAGAGGGCATGGATGGAAACTAAAAAGGTGGAAAATTCAGGAGAGATCTTAGGAAACACCATTCCTCTGAAAGATAGTGAAGCCTTGGAACAGACTACCTGCGGAGGTGGTAGAAGCTAAAACCATATCTGCATTCAAATGGAGATGGGATAAAGAGAACGCTGGAATCAAATCCGCAAAGAAATCTACCAGCTAGGATCCAGGATCACCTAGGATCTCGGGATCTCAAGGGCAGACCTTTGATGGACCTTTGGTCTCCTTCTGCCATCACCTTTCTATCTTTCTATTTTTCTACCAGTGCTGCCAAAGACAGCCTTCAATATATCCACAAAAATGTAGAATAATTTAACTGACTTGACTTCCACATACTTATAAACTAGGTGCTGAAGAACACAGCAGTGGTCGATTGTCAACCTGTTCTCTCTCAAACTGTTTTGGGCTTCTTCAGTAATTTTGTTTCCATTGATCCATTGATTCAATTTCTGGAGGATAATTCTGCTGAATCTTTTTTAATTGTATCTAGCAAACATACTGATCGAAGGCTTTGTGCTGAGACATTTTTTTTTATAAATGGGATTAGATATTACCTTGTCATGAAGAGGGAAACTGAAGACTCTGAATATATGAAATAAAAAGGTAATTCACTATGATAATTCACCATATCAAATTGCACTTAAATAAGATCATCGGGTATTTTATCCGGGGCTGCAGCTTTATTATTTGCATGCCGTTTGATGGCTTGTGTTACATCATGCATTCCCGTCATGAGCTGTATATGTTTCATACTTTGAGTGACATTTTCCTCAAAAAACATTTGTGTTCCTTACAAAATATTTTCTTGTTCTTTAAAGATATTTTGGAAAAAGCTTTCCCAGACTTGAGTTGGATCTGCCCATCTATAGTATATTCATATTGTATTGTATTGTTTCTTGCATTTCTCTACACTAGACCAAAATGTTTGGTAATTCCTTTTTTATAACAGCTTGTCTCATATTTTCCTATGATTTCAGTTAAATTGTTATCTTTTCTTGATATCAAATGTTTCTATATTTGTTTTCTGTTGTAAATTTAGATTCTGTACATTTTTCCTTGTTTTCAGATTTTTTCTAGTATGTCTAATTTGTTTTGTGCCTTATTTTTAATCAGTACAAGTTCTAACATTCTGTGTCCTTTTCCTGTAAATCATTTCATGTTGTTTTATATCAAACAGGTTCTAAGCGAATGGACAATTTCTGTAGTCTGTTAACTATATCTTGAACTGAGTTAGCCTTCAATAAAAGAAATGAGATGATTACACAGTAAAGAAAAACATATCTATGATGCCAGAACGACATAAAATTTGTTGACCGGCTTTACAGTAACAACACTATGTCAACCACAATCACAGTCAACGTTATGCTGTCATTTCAAAAGTGTCTTTTGGCTTGAGGCTCTGACCCCACCCCACACACACACACCACCCCACCTCTAAACTTTAATATAATCAACTCCAGGTTGGAGATGTTTTGGGGAGGGGTGCAAGACCCAGAGAAGCAGTGCCAGGGTCCTGCACGACCATTACAGCGACCTGTCGTTGTTGCCGTAATGGTCTTTGCCATACATTTTTTGCTGTACTTGTGATATACCAAGAAAAACAATTAGAAGTTTTTGCAATTGACGGAAGACGCAATACTCTCCCTACGTGACCTGGAATTATGTGCCTGGGAAACTAACCCTATTTTAAAAGGAGCATAAACCTTGCTGTTTGTATTTCAATATAGCTGTAAATTTGGACATGTGTGAAGTCTATTTATTCACCCCAATGTATTGTTTTGTGTTTAAGACATCTTATTTATTCCTAATTTAAAGCCCTATATTAATGCAGCATTTTCCCATCCAATATTCATTTTTTAATTACTTAGCAGTTCTGGAACCCTGTGACATAATTTGAGCTGAAGAGCACACTGAAGCAGAACCCAGTGACATCTGCTGAACCCCTTATGAAGCTCGATACAGCAAAGTGTAGGGCACTTGGACTATGGATGGAGTGATTGGTCTGTCTGTTACCTACTTTACATGGCTCTAATTGTACTGCTGTGTGGAGTGATTGGTCGTCTGTTACCTACTTTACATGGTTGTAATTGTACTGCCGTGTGGAGTGATTGGTCTGTCTGTTACATACTTTACAAGGCTGTAATTGTACAGCCGTGAAGAGTGATTGGTCTGCCTGTTACCTACTTTATATGGCTGTAATTGTACTGCCATGTGGGGTGATTGGTCTGTCTGTTACATACTTTATAGGGCTATAATTGTACTGCCATGTGGAGTGATTGATCTGTCTGTTACCTACTTTACAGGACTGTAGTTGTACTGCCATGTGGAGGGATTGGTCTGTCTGTTACCTGCTTTACATGGCTGTAATTGTACTGCTGTGTGAAATAATTGGCCTGTCTGTTATCTACTTTCAGAGCTGTAATTGTACTGCCTTGTGGAGTGATTAGTCTGTTTGTTACCTGCTTTACAGGGCTGTAATTGTACTGCTGTGTGAATGATTGGTCTCTCTGTTACCTACTTTGCAAGGCTGCAATTGTACTGCTGTGAGGAGTGACTGGTCTGTCTGTTGCCTACTTTACAGGACTGTGGTTGTACTGCCATGTGGAGTGATTGGTCTGTCTGTTACCTAGTTTACAGGGCTGCAATTGTACTGCCGTGTGGAGTGACTGGTCTGTTACCTACTTTACATGGCTGTAATTGTACTGCTGTGTGGAGTGATTGATCTGTCTGTTATTTACTTTCCAGGGCTGTAATTGTACTGCCATGTGGAGTGATTGGTCTGTCTGTTACCTACTTTACAGGGCTGTAATTGTACTTCCATGTGTAGTGATTGGTCTGTCTGTTACCTACTTTACATGGCTGTAATTGTACTGCCATGTGGAGTAATTGGTCTGTCTGCTATCTACTTTACAGGGCTGTAATTGTACTGCCACGTGGAGTGATTGGTCTGTCTGTTACCTACTTTACAGGGCTGAAATTGTACTGCCGTGTGGAGTGATTGGTATGTCTGCTATCTATTTTACATGGCTGTGATTGTACTGCCATGTGTAGTGATTGGTCTGTCTGTTACCTACTTTACATGGCTGTAATTGTACTGCCGTGTGTAGTGATTGGTCTGTCTGTTACCTACTTTACAGGGCTGTAATTGCACTGCCGTGTGGAGTGATTGGTCTGTCTGTTACCTACTTTCAGGGCTGTAATTGTACTGCCATGTGAAGTGATTGGTCTGTCTATTACCTAGTTTACATGGCTGTAATTGTACTGCTGTGTGGAGTGATTGGTCTGTCTGTTACCTAGTTTATATGGCTGTAATTGTACTGCCGTGTGTAGTGATTGGTCTGTCTGCTATGTACTTTACATGGCTGTAATTGTACTGCCATGTGGAGTGATTTGTCTGTCTGTTATCTACTTTACATGACTATAATTGTACTGCCGTGCGGAGTGGTTGGTCTGTCTGTTACTTATTTTACATGGCTGTAATTGTACTGCCGTGCAGAGAGATTGGTCTGGCTGTTACCTACTTGACATGGCTGTAATTGTACTGCCGTATGGAGTGATTGGTCTGTCTGCTATCTACTTTACAGGGCTGTAATTGCACTGCCGTATGGAGTGATTGGTCTGTCTGCTATCTACTTTACATGGCTGTAATTGTACTGCCATGTGGAGCGACTGGTCTGTCTGCTATCTACAGAGCTGTAATTGTACTGCCATGTGGAGTGATTGGTCTGTCTATCTAATTTACAGGGCTGTAATTGTACTGCTGTGTGGAGTGGTTGGTCTGTCTGTTACCTACTTTCAGGGCTGTAATTGTACTGCCGTGTGGAGTGATTGGTCTATCTGCTATCTACTTTACAGGGCTGTAATTGCACTGCCGTGTGGAGTGATTGGTCTGTCTGCTATCCACTTTACTTGGTTGTAATTGTACTGCCATGTGGAGTGATTGGTCTGTCTGCTATCTACAGAGCTATAATTGTACTGCCATGTGGAGTGATTGGTCTGTCTGCTACCAGCTTTACATGGCTGTAATTGTACTGCCGTGTGTAGTGATTGGTCTGTCTATCTACTTTATAGGGCTGTAATTGCACTGCCGTGTGGAGTGATTGGTCTGTCTGCTATCTACTTTACAGGGCTGTAATTGCACTGCCGTGTGGAGTGATTGGTCTGTCTGCTATCTACTTTACATGGCTGTAATTGTACTGCCGTGTGGAGTGATTGGTCTGTCTGCTATCTACTTTACAGGGCTGTAATTGCACTGCCGTGTGGAGTGATGGGTCTGTCTGCTATCTACTTTACATGGCTGTAATTGTACTGCCGTGTGGAGTGACTGGTCTGTCTGCTATCTACTTTACATGGCTGTAATTGCACTGCCATGTGAAATGATTGGTCTGTCTGTTATCTACTTTACATGGTTGTAATTGTACTGCCATGTGAAGTTATTGGTCTGTCTGTTACCTAGTTTATATGGCTGTAATTGTACTGCCATGTGGAGTGATTGGTCTGTCTGTTACCTACTTTACAGGGCTATAATTGTACTGCCATGTGGTGTGATTGGTCTGTCTGTTACCTACTTTACATGGCTGTAATTGTACTGCCCTGTGGAGTGATTGGTCTATCTGTTATCTACATTACAGGGTTGTAATTGTACTGCTGTGTGGTGCGACTGGTCTGTTGCCTACTTTACTGGAATGTAGTTGTACTGCTATGTGGAGGGATTGGTCTGTCTAGTACATACTTAACATAGCTGTAATTGTATAGCTGAGTGAATGACAAAATACACACTCAACTTGTTTGCATCAAGATCATTTCCATGGCAAATCTCTTCATACTGAAAATTTGCACCACGATTGCAGCTGATCTGTTTGACTCAAAGCTCCAGGCCCCTATGTAGAAGTCCCCATCCCCTTCAGTACTCTCAGGACCTACCCCAATGACTGGTGTCAGGAATGTAGGGGTACCTGAGTGGGGGGGGGCAAGAGAGCTACAGCATTTGAGCAGGGAAAAAATGCTACAGTCAGACACCTGGAAGGGCAGAAACAGCTAGACTAGAAACAATGGATTTGCTTATGCCAATTCCCAGATGTGTATAGACACAGCAGGTTGGAGGGGCCTTCCTTTCATGTATTTACCTGTGTACTTGCTGACTAGGGGCATGGAGGTGGAGTAAGTGACCATTACAGTGGACAGTTGGCATTGCTTCAAAAACAGACTGGAGTGATAATTCGAACGGTACATTAACTCATTCATGAATCAAATAATAGTTCAACAAATGAAACAAAGTAACAGGTATTAACAGCTAAAAACATCTGATACTAGGAACTGATAGCGTGCTACCTGATGCCCTCTGATGCCAGTCCACGCTTCCATGGGCTCCACTCTGATCCAAACCAGTAAGACCACAATATATGACTGGTTCATATTTCCCCTTGGCTGCTACAAACGTGGCACACTGATGAGGCTTATGTGGGATGAAATACATGTCTACATCTTCTGATCTTACTTCGAGAGTCAGCTTTTGCAGCAGGTAACACATAGAGGACTGTCATCAGCAGACGGCAGGACCCCACGGAAAAATATTTCTAGCTAGCAGTCTGTAGCAGGGACTGCCCCTGATGTCGGCCCACCCCTGATGTCATGTGTGGTATAAAGGGTGGGCAGTCCCCAGCGTGCCCCAGATCTTTTCTCACCATCGACTCGTGCTCATCAGCTCCATGGTTTGCCTCTCGCTAGTTCAACCTCCATGTCTGTGACATGACCTTGTAGAATTTTCTTTATTTTCCCCTTCATAGTTCCGCTTCTCAGTGACAGTATTCTGCATGTTGTCTTCCCCAATGCCTCCTTCTAAAGGGCACCCTTCCAAGTGTGCCTGTGGGAAACAGATCCCATCTAAAGACAGCCATTCGGCCTGTCTGCTGTGCCTGGGCTCCGACCATGACACCCAGAATTGCCTGCACTGCCAGACGTTTAACAGCCGGACGCGGATCTGATGCCAGAAGACGCTCCAGGCCTAGCTCACAGAACAACACTGGGCAACCATGGAGTGTGACTCCTCCTCTGAAAAAGGCTCTTCCCACCACCACAAATATACAAGGAAGCACAAAGATAAGTGGAGAAGGAGAGGGAGAGAGAGGTCCCCTTTGAGATTGAGGTCCTCAGGCTCCCACTCTGCTTCCAGGGGTAGTTCGGATTCCGCTTCACAGACCACCCATTCTCCCTCCAGACTCATGGTGGTCAGGGCCCCTGCCCTGGTTCAGACATCAGGCACAAAGGACAGAGGATCAGGGCCCACATGCCCTACTCTCCAGCCTTTACAAATCAGGCTGTCGGACCTTCCGTCAGGCCACTCTGATGCTGGTAAGAGTTCTTCAGTTCCTTCCCAGTTGGCCTCTGTCTGTGGTGCCATCCCCCAGGATAGACATAAGTCCTCAGGGCACTCCTCCGGGAGATCGGCTTAGCCCCCCCAGGCATTCCAATCATCATAGGATAAACGCATGTTGTCCAAGCACACATCAGACCAGCACTGATGTCAGGCTACCAATGACCAGCACCGATGTCAGCCTACCGACATTATTACTGCGGCTGCCCAAACACCAGCACTGCCAACACAAGCACCCTCGTCACCAGCTTCACCCCCGCCACTAGTGGATGACAGGTCAGGTGTCAGCCCTCTGGAGGACGGACGGGCATTGGACACCCAGCAGACACCAGTTACGAGTGCCGGGTCATCTAACACAACCCCGACATCACCTCAGACCTGCTCACCATCGCCAACCCATGGCGCTAAGCCAGACACAGACGCTGGACCAGCACCGGGCCAAACTACAGATTCAGATCCCATGCTGAATCTGTCACAGGTCAAGGATCTCTTCGGCTACTGGTGGGAGACCATCCGCACTGATCTTCTCCCACCTCAGCCACAAACAGTGGTGATTACAACCCCGGACGTTGGGGCTCCCTCCAAGGCTCCAACCCCACTTCCAGTTCCTGCAAAGGTCCCTACTCCTCCTCCAGACAAGGACACTTGCAAACAGCACCCTCCCTCCTCCAATAAAAATAAGGGGAAGGCTCCTCGCAAAAGGCAACACATGTCATGATCACGGAGCTCGAGTTCATCCAGTTCTCCATATCCGCATAGACACAAGAGGCAACATCACTGGTCTCATTCCTCCTCTTCCATTGACTCTTATGAATCCTCAGACACTTCCTACTTCACTTCATCCATCAAAGAATTATCTCCACTGGATTCTAGGGAACACCGAAAACCCTGCCTGATGACCCCTCTTTCATAGAGGTCATGAGACACATTCAACCGAATATGGGATGGGAATCGGAGGACTTGGATCCAGAGAGACTCCACCTGGCAAAATACCTATGCCAGTAGGACCCTAAGCCAGTGGTTATACCACCGTTAGTGGACACCGCCACAGATGTCACAAAGGTGGCCTGGAAGCGCCCACACACATCTGTCACTGTCCCTAAGAAGGCAGACCACCTCTGTAGGGCTCCCAAGGAACAGACTTTCTTGGCGGAACACCCACTGGCTGACTCAGTGGTGATTTCAGCTGTTCATGACAGATCCTGGCGGTCAAAACACCTCAGCACACAACTCCCAGACAAAGAATCCAAGCAACTGGATTCCAAAGGGTGTAAAATATATTCGTCAGCCTCTTGCTGCATTTGGAGCTTGAACTTTTTAACACACATGGTTCAGTTCCAGAATGCTCTTTTGGAACAAGGGATGGACATCATTAATGTCATCCCTGAGTGCCCACAGAAGGCAGAACTAGTTAAACTCCTGCCGACCAGTTCAGATGTGGACACTCACATCCTCTGGTCAGCATACAACTTGGCAGACACAGTTGCAAGGGCAGCTGCAACTGGAGTATGCTTGCGCAGACACCCCTGTCTCAGGGTCTCAGGGTTCATGCAGGATGTGTAGTCCAACCTGCTAGATGCACCCTTTCAAGGTTCAGTCCTCTTCAGAGAGGACACAGACAGGATCATAACCAGACTACGGGACTCAGGCAAAGCTGTTTAGACAGTGCAATCTACGTATCATCCAAAACAACGGCCATTTCATAAACCTCATTTTCGAGGCCATGGGGGACAACAACCACAACCTCGCTTTCAGCACCAACAGCCTCCGTGAGGAGGATGTAGCCACAGAGGCACCCACAGAGGTTCTGCAGGGCCCATCTCTTGCTCAGCCAAGTCGGCCCAAGCCGCCATCCCCCACCCAAGTGTCCACTCGCCACCTCCCACCTAGTTTAAATCCACTTTTGTCACTATATACCACTCTAACTTCTGCTTTAATACCCCTTCCCCTCCCCATTCAAGTGCAGCCTATCCCCTGCATATAGATCATCATTGTCCAAGATTCTGCCCCATCCACCCACTACCCGGTACCCCTTGGATTGATGCCACTCTCCCAACCATGTGTTGAACTCCCCAATCCTCCCTTTCCTCACCGTACTTGCACAGGGTACTGGGAGCACCTCTGAGAAGGCCACCAACTTCCCTATCACCTCGCACAGCTTTCCCACACCCTCAAACATCTCCCTCACTACCTTCACCTTCTCCCCCACCAGATCGGTCATCCTACCCCTCCTTGTGCACTTAAGAATTGACTGCCCTGCACTGTCTGCCATTAACCCTGATATGGGACTCCACTCATATGCAACTATGCCGTTCCTCCTTGCTGGTGGGAACATCAACTGTGAGAACTGGCTGGCACCAACTCACCACAACGACAGCTGGCAAGAAGCTGGGTTACAGGTTACCCTTACTTCTGTCCTTCTAGGACTGTGGCTGGAATGCTTTCTTCAGACAGGCAGTGACCCAGCAGCCCCTGGTCCTACTGTGCTGAATGGTCCCTGACTGAAAACCTCTGAAGTGGTATTTGCTTTTTTTCAGCAAATGTCTCTTTATTTTGTGCTTCTGAAAAGGGCCACTTAGTCTGTTGTTAAACTTCAAAGTACTCATTTTTAGGTACTTCATAAAAACTACCATGCCACTGTGCCTGGGTGGCTACATTCCGTCTGAGTCTCTCGCTCACACAGCATCCTGGCTGTTAGACTGCCCTAGACTGAGCCCAGCTTTCTCTATAGTAGCCTTTTTTGTAGAGTATGAAACTTGTCCCTGGACTGGCTGCTAGGATCCTGCTGCCAATGAATCATTGGCCATAGCTTCCCGCTAGTTCCTGTGGTGCCCCTGACACCTTCCCAGCAGTCCTTGCTGAGTCAAGGAGCTGCTGGCTGCATGAGGGCAGCCACGTTTGATTATTTTTTCTAAACAGGTTTTTTTTTTTTTTTGGTGAAGCCTCCTGCTGCTTCTTGTGTTGCCCCACAGGGATTATCTAGGCATGTCCTGACCCCTGTACCTAGCCCTGGGGACAGGGAATATGTTTTTACATCCTCAGTGGTGCTCTTAGTACTTGACTTTGGCTCTGCTGCCTACCCTGGAGTCTGACCATTGGGGCCTTTAGTGGAACTGCGTATGTACAGAGTGCCAGTGCTTGGACACCAACAGTCTTCTTCTTCACTCCTGACTCCGCTGCCTACCCTGTGGTCAGGAGCACCCTTCCTAAACCCGATAGTGTGTTTCTCTACTGATTACAGCTCCACAACAAACTCCTGATGCTGGCAACCCAGGAGCACTGAGGCACTGAGCACCTACAAACCTTCCAGTGGAGACAAGGCTTGACTCTCTCCCTCAGCTCCTGACTGCGGATAGTACTTACTCGGTCCCAGAACCACAGTTCCACAGGCAATTGGTGGGGGGGTGAAGACATTTCCAAGCTGTCAGCTTGATGGGATGCATCTGGGACCTGCCAACCTAAAGGTGCCCCCCATACTGAGGCAGGAACAAACACGATGCAAATGCAATTACTGAAGATGGCATGCATGTTGCAACCCAATCCTCCTCCTCTAAAAATATGCATATTGTTTTGAAATTGCATATGACAAACTAGAAATAGACACAGAGATTATTCCTCTAAGGCAGACAGAATTATTTTACAGCAGGAAGCATTGCTGATTGTTTAGCTTTACTGGAAATATTCAGAGAATCTGGTGACAGCAATATTTACAGTTGGGTTTCAAGTCTTAGTATCTTTTACACTGGTTATCACTCTCGGTCTTGTGGGAAACATCTTCAGTGTAGTTGTAAACCTTCCTGACTTAAAGAACAATAGAGGTCTTCCTCCCAACGACTTGGTCATGTTGAGCCTGGCTGTTTCTAACATCCTTGTCCAGTGCACAATGTACACAGAATGTATTTACTGGCTGCTTCACATCCAGTGTGCTGATACTTGTGTTAGCGTGATCTTCTTCTTTGAGCTGTTCAGCTCCTTCTGCAGTTCCTGGTGCGCAACTTGGTTGTTTCTTCTACTGTATCAAGATCATCAACAGCACTGTGAGATTCTTTCTCTGACTCAAGCTGTGGGTCTCCGATGTGGTCCCTTATCTCCTTACTGGCAGCGTGGTGAAAAAATGGCATCTTCAGCATGATAGAAATCTCCAGTACAGACTTATCGAGTCACACTAACAGAACATGCAAATAACAGCAACAGGCGAGGATCCTGTTAAATTTGATGCTCGCCAATATGTGCTTATTTCACTCAACTGATAGTTGCCCTTCATCGTCACGGTGGTAAGCAGCACCCTCATCATCATCATCACCCTCTGCCAACACACCAGGAAGATGGAGACCAACTTATGTGACTCCAGCGGGCCTTGAACTGGTGTTCACATCCGCATGGCTAAGGTGGTTATCTCCCACGTCTTCGTCTGTCACATGTTTATTTTCTCAGTTATTTACTGTATTAGGCTAAGGGAACGCAGTGACAGGCATTGTATTTGTTGTGACGTGCATCACTGTCCTAAGCTATCCCATGATGGATGCATGTCTGCTCATCTACAGCACCACGAAGCTGAGGAATCGTATATACGTACTCCTCTGCCGCTGTAGGGCTGGCTGCCTATCATTGTCCTTCATAAAAATACTAAACATTTAAATTACAAAAACTCCTTCCTTTTAAAGCTGAACCTGTACATTGAGATTTAGTGTTTGGGTTTACTTTCTATTATCTGTAAAAGAAGCTCCATACAGCTGCAGGTTTTAGAACCAGGAGGTTAACTTGTACCTGTCACCTATCATTTTCTTAACTTTTAGCTTTGAAACAGGGCCAGGAGAACAGTTTTTTTTAAACTTCATTTGTATTAAAAACCAAAAATTCTATCCATCCATCATAATCATATATACATGAGGCAAAATACAACGCAGATACAAGCAAACCAAAAAAAAATGAAAAACGTTTTTCATAGATTCATAGATTCATAGATAGTTTCAAGCCAGGGATAGCAGTAGCTAACCAAGTAGGCTTGCCATTCAATTTTCAAAATTTTACAAAAAATTTGTCGTTTCCATAATAGTCATCCAATCCCTTTTTGAAAATATTCATACTAGTACCATTCACTATCTGTTCAGGTAGATTATTCCATGCTCCGACCACTCTCAGACTAAACCAATGTTTCCTAAAATTATGTAACCAGGTTTGCTGATACAGTTGTTTGGTATGTTTCTTGCTAATTCTTCCTGAATTGTACACAATACCCATATCCGTTAGTAATTCAACATCCATAATATTTTTATATAGGAAACATAAATCACCTCTCAGTCTACGATAATATAGTGAATAGAGGTTCAAATTCTCAGTCTTTCCCAATATTCCTTGCCTATCTGACCTTTTATTTGTTTAGTCAGTCTTTTGGACTTTCTCAATAGAAAGTATATCTTCTCTGTTATAGGAGCCCACACCCTGCACAATACTCCAGATGGGGTCTAACCAGGCTACATACAAGGGGATTAAAACCTCTCCTTCTACTTGCAATGTATCTGAAAATACAGTTTAGGACTTGAGAAGCTTTTTTAGTTGTTTCCGACAGTGTACCCTAAATTTTAAATCGTTAGTAATTATAACTCGAGGTCTTTCTCCTCCTCCACCACTCGATGTTAAAATTACCTAGATGGTAAACTACTTCATTATTTTTCTTTCCCAGGTGCATAACCTTACATTTGGATGTATTTAACTCTAGTTTATTTAGGTTGGTCCATTTGTTTATTAGGTCTAACGCTTGTTGTAGTGCAACTGTTTGCTCATCATTTGAAGGAACCACACCCAATCTACAATCATCAGCAAATTTATACATCCATACATTTATATTATTTATTTGTAGAGAGGCAATGTATAAATTGAACAAGAAAGGCCCCAACACCGAACCCTGCGGCACACCACTAGTAACAGGGGCCCATTGTGAGTATTCTCCATTTACAACCACCCTCTGCTTCCTATCCCGAAGCCACTCGGATATCCAACTGTAGATATTACTGTGCAGCCCTAAATTATCTATTGCCAATAGCAATTCTTTATGGGGTATTTTATCAAAAGCCTTAGAGAAATCCAGGAATACCACATCCACAGGGTTTCCATCATCCATCTCTCTATTCACCTTTTCATAAAAGGATAACAAATTTGTTTGACAGGATCTGTTCCGTACAAAACCATGCTGTACTGGATCAACCAGATCATGTTGCTCAATATGTTCCTCAAGAATATTCTTGATAATTTTCTCCAGTAGTAATCTTGGATAACAGTACCAGTATTTATTGATTGTTGAAAAATATATGTTATAGGATGTACCAGTAATTCCGCCAGTTCTCTCAATATCCTGGGATGTATACCATCAGGGCCAGGGGATTTATTGGTTTTTAGTTCCATTATCCCTTTATATATATTTACTGGATTCAAAACAGTTGTCCCAAATTCAAGGGATCTACTTATACAGTGGTTGTAAGGGTCTTTTGTTGATATACAGAACAGAAATAATCATTTTGTATGTTTGCCATTTGCTGGTTAGTAGCTTGATTACCCTCTGTGGTGAGAAAAGGGCCTATGCTATTAGGATTCTTCTTTTGGTTATTTATGTAAGAAAAAAAGCTTTTTTTATTATCATAAACTCTATTAGCTAAGTTGGTTTCGTATAAAGCTTTGGCTTTTTTTATAGCTATTTTAAGTTGTTTGTGAGTTTCTTTGTATTCTGCAGTTGTTTTGTCATTCTTAAAAATTTTCAACTTTTTATAAAGCCTATTTTTTTTATTCATTAATTTTCTAATTCTGGCAGTATACCAGACAGGTTTAGTAGTTTTGTTCATCGGGTGTTTAGTAATTTTGGGGACAAAATCATTGGTTAGTTGATCAATTTTTGACATAAGAGAATCCCATGCATAATGTATAGATTTATTACCAAAAGCCAATCTCCAATCCCATTTACCCAATTCCATTTTCATCTTACAGTAATCTGCTTTTTCGAAATTAAGTTTAGTAGTAATTCTTGTAGTTTTACTAAAATCCATTTCCTTAATGTTAAATGATACTATATTATGGTCACTGTTACCTAATGGGGGGCTTATTTCCACAAAATTGACTAACTCTCCCATGTTTGTAAATATCAAATCAAGGGTTATTACTCTAGTACATTCAGGGACAATTGCTCTATTCCCCTAAATCCATTACATCTATATATTGCCTATCCAATGGGAGCAGCCAGTGCCTTTGATCCAATCGATGTTAGGTAGATTGAAATCTCCAGTCAGGAGAATCCTTTTGAAAAGTCTAGTTACTAAGGATGTCCAGCAAGAGCTCATCATCTTCACGGGACATGGATGGAGGTCTATATAAAAGTCCCAGTGTAATTTTAGGCCCATTTTTTGATGATAATTGCACCCATAAGTGTTCGATTGGTCCTATGTCGTTTTTAATTTCCTCTGAGACAATATCTTTATGTATGTAAATAGCTACACCACCACCTTTTCTGTATTTCCTACAATATGAGTAAAGTTCATATCCTTCAATTTCTTTCCCCCAATAGTTCGTACTATCCCACCATGTTTCCGTTATGAGGGCAATATGCACATTATTATTATGTAAAATTATTCTTAATTCGTCATGTTTATTCTGCAAACTACGGGCATTAATTAAAATGGCATTCCATACTGAGTTATTCAAGGGAGGTAGAGTATTTGAACTATACTTCATTTCTGTACCCCCATCCAGTTTAAATGAAATTTCGTCACCTCTTGGATTTTTTTCCCCATTACCCTAAGCCCAGCATGACTCAGGTGGATACCATCTTTTCTAAAAAGTGATGGTCTAACAAATGTTCTTTCATTGTCCATGTACCCAATTTTTTCTTGCAGACAAAACTTTCTGATGTTTCCATTTATGACTTTTATATGATTATTCTTAAATGTGTATTTACCTTGCATAGGGATAATCCCAGAAATAATGATTTCACTCTTTTCACTTTTAACTTTATCAACTATCATCTTGAAATATCTATGCATATCATTCCAGTGTGTTTTTCCCACATCGTTAGCCCCCACATGCAAAAGGACCAAAGGGGTATTAGTGTTTTCAAAAAAACCATCCATTAAGGTAGCTATGTCCTGTACCCTTGCTCCAGACAAGGAACTAACTGTGGTGTGTTCATTTCTATTAGAACATACATATGTATCTGTTCCTTTTAAAATTGAGTCCCCACTTATAAGTAGATCTCTGTCCAATGTTTCATTGGTTAGTTTTGAGGTATTATTATTTTTGTTGGAAATAGTGATTTTTGTCGTGATTTTTACCCACCAATTTAGAAGTCTCAATTAATTCAGCTGTTTCACTTACTAGTAAATTTGTTTCGCCCTTTGTCAGTATTACTCTTAACTGACTTATTTGGTACGTCTATATCAAGGCTGTCAAACCTATTTTCAATGTCAATGTCTGGATGGGGCTGAAATAGGGTGATGTTATCTTGAATAAGCGTGGACCTAATTTCTACTTTGTCATATAGACATACTTGGGGTCTAGAACTGTCTATCTCGAAGGATTGCCTACTACTAACATCACCTACAGCTTCATTAATGAAGTCTTCCAGTTTAGATATAAACTGGAAGACTTCATTAATTTTTGTTGGGGAGTTCACAACAATGACGCTCTGATGATGACTGGCTTTGATATGTGAGCACGTGACGTTCTGTGTGCCGGTGTCTGCTTCCTGGTCCTGAGGCATCCGCTGTGTTCATAGCTTGTTGGCTCATGGTGGCCCGTTTAACTCATTTGTACCATGGATAGCTCTGTTTGTTTACAGCACTTCACTTTAAAGGGCCAGAGTAGGCAGCCTTTTTACAGTCTGCTCGCTGTCTGTTAAAACCTGCCTTTTGCAATAATAAACCGGATGATTTTTGCATTGATCATTTTGAGGCCTGGCTCAATTAAGTTGTAGTGCTGACCTGTTCTACATTCTGACGAAACTCATCTGTGGTTTTTACAATGCAGTTTCCTTCAGAAGACCCAGTTTTGACACGCTCAGAACTTTCTTGAACTTATTTCATTTTCTAAAAAAGGAATGGTATCATCTTTTTCTTGCATTCTACATGGAAACACAGAATTTGACAGCAGATAAGGACCCGTTGGCCAATCCAGTCTGCCCATTTCTCCCTACCTATACTGTTATCACAAACCATGCCCATTCTGTAGCTCTTTCTCCCTCCCCCCTTCCTATCCACTATGATTCCCTTGTGCTTATCCCATGCATTCTTGAATCCCATCGCTGTTTTTGCCCCATCACCTCCACAGGAAGGCTATTCCAGGAATACACCACTCTTTCTGTGAAGAAATACTTCCTCACATCTTTCCAAAATCTACCCCCCTCCAGCTTCATAGCATGTCCCCTTGTTCCTGAGCACCATGTCTTCTGAAAAATACTTCCTTCCTATATCTTATTTACTCGCGTGAGGTATTTACAGGTCTCTATCATATCTCCCCTCTCCCTCCTCTGATCCAGGGTGTTCATATTGAGTTCATCTAGTCTCTCCTAGTAGGGCTTTTGATGCAGACCCCACACCATTTTAGTTGCCCTCCTCTGAACCACCTCCACTCTATTTCCTTCCAGACACGTGGTCTCCAAAACAGGACATAGTACTCTCGGTGGGGTCTTACCACCGATTTATACAGAGATAGCATCATCTCCCTCTTTCTACTGGTGATACACTTCCCTACGCACCTCAGCATCCCAACTGTCTTCCCTACTGCCTTGTTGCACTGCCCAGCCACCTTCAGGTCATCTGATATGATTACCCCCAGGTCTCTTTCCGGCTTGGTGGTTGTCAGTACCACTCTAAGCATTTTGTACTCAGCCCCTAGGTTTCTGTGCCCTAAGTGCATTATTTTGCATTTTTTCACATAGAAATCCAGCTACCATACCCTTTACCACTCCTGTAGTTTTCTCAGGTCTCTACTCATCCTTTCCACACAACCCCCCTCCCCCCCCATGTCATCCGCAAAGAGGCAGGCCTTTTCCTTTCCAGCTCCTCTACAATGTCACCTATGAAGACTTACACAGGACCAGTGCCAGCATTGATCCCTGAGGCACCCTGCAGTCGCATTCCCTCCCTTGGAGTGAACTCCATTTACCATCACCCTCTGTTGCCTTTCCCTTTTACTAATTTTTTATCCAGTTTATCACCTTTGGACCCGCCCCTAAGTCTACCACGTGGAATGGTGTAGAAAGCCTTACTGAACTCTAGGTTGGCCACATCCACTGTGCCAACCTGGTCTAGTTCATTACCTGCAATAGCTCCATATGAAATCCAGACTATCCATTGTTTACCTGACACAAAATTGCCAACCAGGAGGTAATGAGCTAGTTCCTTGGTCACACAGTCAAAAAAATTTGTCAGATCCATTTGAGATAACAACCCCCATATGAAACCATGCTGCCTTAGGTCTTGTAGCCCTCTGGATTCCAGATATTCCACAATCCTTTCCTTCAGCAGTGGTACCATTAACTTTCCCACCACTGATGTCAGGTTGATTGGCCTATAACTGGCAGCCTCCTCCCTGCTACCAATGTTGTGTATTGAGACTACATCTGCCCTTCGCCAGTTCTCTGGAACCACTTCTGTTTCCAGTGAGATGTTCAACAGAATTGTCAGAGATGTAGCCAGTTTTTCCCCTGAGCTCCCTCAATACCTTTGGCTGCATCCCATCTGGCCAAATTGTTTTGTCCACCGTCAGACTGCGGAGGCAGTATAGCACAGTAGTTTTAGGCTCAGAGCTGCAAACCTGAAGACCTGGGTTTGAATCCAACAGCCCCAACTTGCATACTATGTGACCCTGAGCAAGTCACTTAACTTCCTTGTGCTTCCCAAATCACACCTGCAAACAAGCTTTCAGCTTAGTGTGTCTCTCCTGGTTTAAAAAAATAAATAAATTAGCAAGTCCCTTCAAGACTCTTGCCTCCAAAAATAACTAGTGTTCATTTCCCTCCCTCCAAAGTTTTTGTTACTTTTCAGTGGTCCCTCTCCTTCTCCTGCCTCTGTGAACACTGGACAAAAGTATGTGTTTAGGATGTCTACCTTTTTCTGGTCCTGCTTTGCACACTCCCTCCCCATCTTCCCTTTTTAACCTTATAGTCCCACCCCTGGTCTTCCTCTTTTCACTTACATATCTAAAAATGTCTTGTCCCCTTCCGTGACTGTACCTCCTGTGCTATTCTTTCTTCAGCTTGTGTCTTTGTGCTCCTTACTACCCTCCCTGCTTCCCTCTGTTTTCACGGATACACCTCCCTACCTTCCTCCCTCTGCATCTCCTTATATATCCTGAATGCTACCATTTTAGCTTTTGCCTTTTCAGCCACCTCTTTCAAGAACCATAGCAATCTTTTTTCCTCTTGTTTTTGCTCACTTGTTTGATGCAGAGGGTTGCTGCCTTTACTGTGCTCCCCTTTAGCAAATCCATTGCTCTTCCACCCCACCCAAGTCTCCCACCCTTGCTAGGTCATCCCTGAGGCATTCACCTTTTTAAAAATCTGCCCATCTGAAGTCCAGGACCTTTGCCCTTTTTGATTCTTTTGATAACCGGATAACGCCCGCTAGGCACAAGTGCCAGTTTTCAGGGTCAACCCGGGAGGTTAAGTGACCTATTCAGAGCATGCAAGTGGAGGTCGTGGGAATCAAACCCAGCTGTGCTGGATGTACCAAGATCATACACAGCTCACTACTTTGACCTCTAGGCTCTACTGCCAACCACCTTTTGTTGTTTAATTCTGCAGTCCTTATACTGAACCACACCATATGGTGATCACTGGTCCCCATGGTGTTTCCTCTTTTTTTATTTCATAATAAGCTGCCATGGCAGATCACCAAACATAAGGCTGGCCTTGAAGGTTGGTGGGTACTGGCAGCGGTTAAATTCTCAGAGGCAGAATGGCTTATAGAAGGCATTTAGAGACCTAACAATATTGGCCCTCACTTTTACAAAGCAAGGCAAGCTTTATTTTTAATGCACCCAATCCCAGAGGTTCTGGGGACCATAGAGTACAATAAGAAAAGATTTAAATAAAACAGGTTTACAAGTAATTTTAAAACAGTATATTAACCCATTAAAAGATAGCAGCAGCTCCAGTTAAATACGCAGAGGCCAGGAAGATTCATGCGGTCCCATCGGCCACCAACCTGGCGTATACATTGGGTGAATTCAATCCAGAAAATGTGCCCACTGTTTTGGGAGGAGACTTCAGTATTCCCCCAGATGAGGTGCTGGATAAATCCAACCCCACCCCTCCCCAGCATTGTGGGTGATGACAGCACTGAAAAAGGAGTTTGCCCTTAAGACACATTGGGGCTCGATTCTCAAATGCTTTAGACTACTGCAAGCCCAGGGTGCTCTGACCATGTCGGCTTGCAAGAGTCCATGGCCGGCAATCAGGATTCTCAGTCCCCGAGCCCACCACTAACCACATGCCACAGGTTTAACCAGCTTTTGCTTGTGTAACTCTGCAGACCTTTTTATGGGGTTTGTGCCAAATATTTGGCTCCCGTGGTGCATCTGACCCCTTCCCAACAATCCATGCTGAGTCAGGAAGTCGTTGGCTACGTGAGGGCAGCCATATTTGTTTCCTTTTTCCTTTTCTACATGGAGCTTTTTCTTTGCCTGTTGTCAACTCCACCCTTTTCCCGGCAGCTCCCAACCCCATCAGCTGCTTCCTTTATCATCTCACCCTTTGTGATCTGCATGGAGCGGATCCTGAGAGCACCAGGGGCCATCACACACAGCCATGGAGAGACACATAGGGCCCCATTCCCAAAGTCCTCAGAATGGTGCAAGGGGCTTGCACCACAAAGAATGGCGCAAAGTGCCCCTTGTGCCAAAAGATGCACTGGAAGCGATTCTCAAATTTAGCCTGTATCAACCGCAGGTTGCGTGCACCAAAAGGGGGCTTGTGCCATCCTTGCAACACAAAATGAGCTGCAGCATGGAACTAGGGGGCATGTGGCTGATGCAAGCTGCCATATCCCCTAATTCGAGATTCTCTAAACCCTCCCAGAGGGCAGAATTCTAAGTACCCTTAAACCAGCCTGGGAGGGTTAGAGCACTTGCACCACTCTTGGAGCCCTCCCTGGGCAGGAGGGAACATGTGTCACAGTCCCCTCCCTTCCCTGATCCCTTTTCATTAAAATGAAACATGTCTCTGGTGGTCTAGCAGACCCTCCCTGGCCCCATTCCCCTTTCTATAAAATTAAATATGTCCCTGGGGGTCTTACGGACCCAGCCAGCCTTGATCTGCCTGTATTAAAATATGTGTCACTTTGTCTGGTGGTCTAGTAGAACCCCATATCCCCACTCTGCCTGTAGTTATATAATAATAACTTTCCATGGTAGTCTAGTGGATCCCTCCATCCCCGATCTGCACACATTATGATAATAATTACTTTCCCAGATGGCTTAGCGCCCCCCCCATTGCGCAATATGCCTGTAGTTATATAATAATAACTTTCCATGGTAGTCTAGTGGACCCCTCAATCCCCGATCTGCACACATTATGATAATAATTACTTTCCCAGATGGCTTAGCGCCCCCCCATTGCGCAATATGCCTGTATTAATGTAATAATCACTTACCCTGGTGGTCTGGTGGACCCACACCCCACTTCAGCAAACACTGCCCCCCATCTTGCTCTTCTTAGTTTAACCTCAGTGGTAGGGAAAATGATGGAATCACTTCTAAAGGAAAGAACTGTCGAGTATCTAGAGGCCAGAGGGGCACAGGACCCAAGGCAGCATGGATTCACAGCAGGAAGGTCATGCCAGATGAATCTGATAGATTTCTTTGACTGGGTGACCAAAGTAGTAGATCAGGGAGGGGCTGTGGACATGGCCTACCTAGACTTTAGCAAGGCATTTGACACAGTCCCACACAAAAGATTAATAGTCAAATTAACCATCCTGGGAGTAGGTCCCAGGGTGGTAGCCTGGGTAAAACAATGGCTGCACAACAGGATACAGAAGGTAATTGTAAATGGAGTCCACTCTGAAGAAAGGAGGGTTACTAGCGGGGTACCGCAGGGTTCAGTAATAGGACCAGTCCTCTTCAATGTCTTTATAAGTGACATTGCAGAGGGACTGGAAGGAAAAGTATGTCTCTTTGCAGATGACACTAAGATCTGCAACAGAGTTGATGCACAGGGTGGGGTGGAAAGGATGAGAAGGGACTTGGCAAGGTTAGAGGAATGGTCAAATGTATGGCAGCTTAGATTCAATGCTAAGAAGTGCAAGGTAATGCACCTGGGAAACAAAAACACAGGGGAAGAGTACACAATGGGGGGTGAGATACTAACAACAACAAAAATGGAAAGGAACCTGGGGGTAGTCATATCAGATGACCTAAAGGTGGGCAAGCAATGTGAAAAGGCAGCAAGGAGGGCTGGGGGGATACTAGGATGCACAGGGAGAGGCATCACCAGTAGAAAACAGGAAGTTATTATCCCTCTGTACAGACAGCTGGTGAGACCCCATCTGGAGTACTGTGTGCAGTTCTGGAGACCCAATCTCCGCAAAGACATAGACAGGATGGAAGCTGTCCAGAGGAGGGCAACTAAAATGGTGCAGGGTCTGCACCGGAGGACATATGAAGAGAGACTTAAGGAGCTTAATATGTATAGCCTCGAGGAAAGGAGGGAGAGGGGGGACATGATAGAAACTTTCAAGTACCTCAAGGGAATCAACAAAGTCCAAGAGGGTAGCATCTTTCAAAAAAAGAGGTGCAAGAACAAGAGGGCACAATTTGAAGATAGAGGGGCGGCTCAGAGGTAATTTAAGGAAGTATTTTTCACAGAGAGTTGTGGATGCATGGAATGGCCTTCCGGAGGGAGGTGTGGAGTCAAAATCAGTGGTGGAATTCAAGCATGCATGGGATAGTCATAAGGCAATTCTGGGGGGTTGGGGTAGGAAGAAGTAGGCTGCTGGTTAACTAGGATCTGCAGCTTATCCAGTAGGTAGGGAAATGGGCAGACTGGGTGGGCCAAGCGGTCCTTATCTGCCGTCAAATTCTATGTTTCTATGTTTCTTGTCCCTTCTCCAATCCAGCAACCAGCACAACCCTCTGCTCTTCACCATGGCTGACCACTGACTGAGCTGTCAATACTGTTCGCACTCACTGAATGACAGGGATCTTATCTGGGCCTGGAACCTTTTTGGATTTTAGAGATTATATCACAGAATGTACAGCTTTGTTTGTTAGTTGAGAACAGCTAATATTCTTCAACTGAAACTCTGGCTAGAAGCTGCAATACTGAAAGTAGGATTTGTAAGAAAGCGAATTGTGCTCACAACAGAGGGAGGTGAACCTTACAATTGTCTTTTGTTTGTAGCAGATATTCTGCAGGTGGAGGCTAGTTCAAACTGAAAGGTGAAACAAGGAACTTAGAATTATCAGGAAAAGACAGTCTTTCAAGTAACAGAGGGAGGTGGATCTAGCTTTACGTTTGTTACAATTGTTAAGATTTTCAGTGCAGAAAGAGTTTAAACCCTGGGCTAAGAATTTATCATAAATCCTGAAATAAGTGCAGGTACAGGTTGTGTATTTGACCCAGACAGTGCCCTAGTGGGTGGAAACTGTTTTTTTTTTTTGTGTTTATCTGTGTGTGCCTTATAAGGCCAGACCAGACTTTGTCAGGAAGTGCTTACATCATAGCTACTTATCAGCCAATAGCTTTGGTAACAGACCTGAGAACAACAGTATTATAAGCAAGTGTTTTACAGCAAACTCATCAGAACAGCTAATATTCTTCAACTGAAACTCTGGCTGGAAGCTGCAATACTGAACGTAGGATTTGCAAGAAAGCGAGTTGTGCTCACAACAGAGGGAGGTGAATCTTACAATTGTCTTTGGTTTGTAGAAGATATTCTGCAGGTGGAGGCTACTTCTAACTGAAAGGTGAAACAAGGAACTTAGAATTATCAGGAAAAGACAGTCTTTCAAGCAACAGAGGGAGGTGGATCTAGCTTTATGTTTGTTACAATTCTTAAGATTTTCAGTGCAGGAAGAGTTTAAAGCACAGCTGACTTATTTTGGGGCTGACTGCTTTCAGAGCACAAACCACCAGGTTGTTTTGGGGCTGGGGAGGTTTACCTGTGTCTGACTTGGATGTCTGGATTTTTCTCTGTTTGATTAGCAGGGTATTTTCTCAGTCAGATCGTTGTGTAGGGCATCTTACTGACAGGAAGGCACTCATTGCAGCGGTGGGTCAGAGCTCTTAGCTGATTGTTTTGTGAGGGCACAGTTTAGGCCCAACCCCTTCCCACCCTCACCCCACCCACCCCTGGAAATAGTTCCTTTATACCTGGGGTTCTGACATCATTTCCTCAAGAGTGCAAAGTGCATATCACTGTCATATCCTCTCTAGCACACTGCACTGACAATATAAGCATACACATTGTATAATATATATATTTCTATATAACAAACCAATCACACACACACACTCACACAAAAAAAGTAGATAAACATGTGGGGAGTTCAATGTAATTGCTGTGGGCAGCAGTCTTCTGGGAGTCCTTCTGGAAGCTGAGATGCTGCCCTATTTGCAGACAACTCTGCCCTGAGGGAGGAAGCTGCCTGCCTTCAGCCACACTGGACAGTAGTAAGGAACCTTCCCCCAGGCCACACTGGACGGTAGGAAGGGAACCTCCCCCATCCAGGGAGCACCAGAGCCACCACCACTACCTCAGAGGTTGTGAAGAAAGCACAGCATCTGGACCACAGTGGACTCAGGGAGGGTGAGGATGGTGGAACAGAGGCACACCCACTCAGTTGTTCCACTGCACAATCCATACACCATTCTGGGGAAGCATAGCTCCCCTATGGATGCACCCACAGAGGAGACTAAGGAGGCTGAGGACAACTGTCACAAGGGAAGCCCACAGGAAGGAGGCAGAGGACACCACAAGGAAAGGAAGCAGCTCCTGGTGGGGGACTCAATTATTAGGGGGATAGGACTGGGGGAGCAGAGAAAACTGAAGTAAGGTGCCTGCTTGGTGCCAAGGCTTGGAGGGACAGGAAGTGCATCCTCAGGATCATGAGAACAGCTGCACGGGAGTCTGAGCTGGACATCACTGTCCACCTAGGGACAAATGACTTGGCTCAACATAAGTGCAGAAGGACTTTGTAGAATTGGGGAGGGGCCTAAGACAAGTAGCACACACAGTATCCTTCTGAGAGGTGCTGCCTGTCAATGGCATGAGTGAGGCGAAGGTACTTTGCACCATGCAGTTTAATAAATGGTTGAAAAAAGGTGTAGAGCACAGGGGTTTGGCTTCATTGGGGACTGGGGTTCCACCTGGAGGGACACCAGCCTATACTGGCAGGGTGGTCTGCATCTGTCCAGGAAGGGAACAAGTCTTTTGAGCAATTGGTTTAAATGCTTCATTGGCAAGCTTTTGAACTAGTCAAGGGGGGAGGCACTGATAAGCAGCAGGAAAATCCCATCCTCTCCCTACAAAACAGGGTACTTAATGAGAAAAAGACCGAGGTAGAAAGGTCAGTGGAAGATGCTGCAACAGAAGGTAAAGCCATCAAGAAATGGAGAGCAATGAGTACCAATGCCAGCAGTCTGAGTAACAAGCTTCCTGAATTAGTGGCCTTGATGGAGGAGGAACATCTGGATATCGTGGCAGTCACAGAAACATGGTACACACAAAACCATGACTGGGACGTAAACATACCAGGATACACTATCTACAGGAGGAACAGGGAGGGTAAAAGAGGAGGAGGAGTAGCTCTTTACATAAGGGAAGGAATCAAAGCAACAGAGCAAAAGGGAAAACAGGGAGGAGAAGAAGCACTGTGGATAAATTTGGAGACCGCATGGCACCACAATCCGCACAGGGTTTAGACAGACCTTCTCAGGGGAGGAAATGGACAAGGAAATGATAGAAAGTATACTTAGAATGGCAGAAAAGGGAGATATTGCTGATGGGTGATCTGAATATGCCAGATGTTAACTGGAGTGCAGTTGCAGCAGCCACTTCAAGAGTGGGTTATTCTAGATGCCCCAGGGGCATGCCTTAGACAACTAGTATTGGAGCCCACTGAGAGGAGCAATCTTAGACCTGGTTCTCTCAAATGGAGATGAAGAGAGGATCACAGATGTAGAAGTGGGTAGCCATCTGGGAACTAGCGACCATCGAACAGTATGGTTCACAATAAATACAGCAATAGAGTCAAGACATACAAAAGCAAAATACTGGACTTTAGGAGGGTTGACTTTGCCAAAATGGGTGAGTGCCTAAGGAATGCACTAGCAAATGGGCAGGAAGGAGGGGTGGAAGAACAACGGGGAATAATAAAAACTGCCATCACAGAGGTAACAAGCCTTGTGTGAAGCAAATAAACAAAACAAACGATGTAAGAAACCACTATGGTTCTCAAAGGAAGTGGCAGTGAAGGTTCAAGAGAAAAGAAAGCATTCAGGAAGTACAAGGAATCACAGAAGGAGCAGGACAGAGAACTGTATCAGTTAAAGCAAAAGGAAGCTGGGAAGGCAGTCAGAACAGCAAAGGCCCAAACCGAGGAAAAGACAGCCAACTCAGTTAAGAAGGGGGATAAAACCTTTTATAGGTACATCAGGGAGCGAAGGAAGACCAAGGGAGGGATAGTGAGGCTTAATAAAGGGGAGGGAGGGTGGGCAGAGGGTGACTGTGAAAGGCAGAGATACTAAACAAATATTTTTGCTCAGTATTTACAAAGGAAGAGGGGGAGGTACCTAAAACAAACAGTAGAAACACTCTGGATACAGAAGTTGATACCAGCCCATTTACAGAAGAAAGGGTTCTGAAAGAACTCTTAAAACTGAAGGTGGACAAAGCAATGGGGCCTGATGGAATTCATCCCAGAATTCTAAAAGAACTAAGGGCAGAACTAGTGACACCAGTGACTATTCTCTTTAACAAATCATGGGAGGATGGGGTGGTACCCGAGGACTGGAGGAGGGCAGATGTGATTCCCCTTCACAAAAGTGGGAGCAAGGCATTAGCAGGAAACTACAGACCTGTTAGTCTAACCTCAGTGGTAGGGAAAATGATGGAATCACTTCTGCAGGAAAGAACTGTCGAGTATCTAGAGGCCAGAGGGGCACAGGACCCAAGGCAGCATGGATTCACAGCGGGAAGGTCATGCCAGACAAATCTGATAGATTTTTTTGACTGGGTGACCAAAATAGTAGATCAGGGAGGGGCTGTGGACATGGCCTACCTAGACTTTAGCAAGGCATTTGACACAGTCCCACACAAAAGATTAATATACAAGTTAGCCAGCCTGGGAGTGGGTCCCAAGATGACAGCCTGGGTAAAGAATTGGCTGGTTAATAGGACACAGAGAGTAATAGTAAATGGAGTCCACTCTGAAGAAAGGGGTTACTAGTGGGCACTCGCAGGGTTCAGTATTAGATAGTCCTCTCCAATGTCTTTATGCTTTACACTGAAGAGGGACTAGAAGGAAAAGTATGTCTCTTGCAGATGACACAAAGATCTGCAACAAAGTTATGCAATGTGGTGTGGAAAGGATGAGAAGGGACTTGGCAAGGTTAGAGGAATGGTCAAATGTATGGCAGCTTAGATTCAGTGCTAAGATGTAAGGTAATGCGGAAACAAAAACCCAGGGAGGAGTACACAATGGGGTGAGATACTGACAACAACAAAAATGGAAAGGGACCTGGGGGTAGTCATATCAGATGACTTGAAGGTGGGCAAGCAATGTGAGAGGGCAGCAAGGAGGACTGGGGGGATACTGGGATGCATAGGGAGAGGCATCACCAGTAGAAAACAGGAAGTTATTATCCCTCTGTTCACACAGCTGGTGAGACCCCATCTGGAGTACTGCGTGCAGTTCTGGAGACCCAATCTCCGCAAATACATAAACAGAATGGAAGCTGTCCAGAGGAGGGCAACTAAAATGGTGCAGGGTCTGCACCGGAAGACATATGAAGAGAGACTTAAGGAGCTTAATAGGTATAGCCTCGAGGAAAGGAGGGAGAGGGGGGACATGATAGAAACTTTTAAGTACCTCAAGGGAATTAACAAAGTCCAAGAGGGTAGCATCTTTCAAAAAAAGAAGTGTGCAAGAACAAGGGGGCACAATCTGAAGATGGGGCGGCGGCTCAGAGGTAATTTAAGGAAGTATTTTTTCACAGAGAGGGTTGTGGATGCATGGAACGGCCTTCTGGAGGAGGTTGTGGAGTCAAAAACAGTGGTGGAATTCAAGCATGCATGGGACAGTCATAAGGCAATTCTAGGGGTGGGGTAGGAAGAAGTAGGCTGCTGGTTAACTAGGATCTGCAGCTTATCTATTAGGTAGGAAATGGGCAGACTGGTGGGCCAAGCGGTCCTTATCTGCCGTCAAATTCTATGTTTCTATGCTAAAGGTTAGTCCTACCCAACCTGACCATGTGGATAAACAGAGGGTTTTGGACACTCACCCCAGGAGAAGGCTGATCCCTCCAGGTCAAAGTTGTGGTACATGGCGGGCAGTGCACAGGTAAGCCTGCACTGTGCACTGCCCACACTGTACCTCACCCTGTGGATAAAAAGAGGCTTCAGTCCCTCTCACCCCAGGAGAAGGGTGGTCCCTCCAGGTCAAGGTTGTGGTACATGGATAAGACAGTGTGCGGGGAAGCCTGCACTTTGCACTGCCCACACTGTATCTCTCCCTGTGGATAAAATGAGGGATTTTGTTCTTCTTACCCCTGGAGAAGGGTAGCCTCTCAAAGTCAGGTTTGGGGTACACTGATGGGAAGGGTGTGGAGGAAGTCAGTACTGTGCCCTGCCCAGTAAAGTAACAAAAAAAGAAAGCACTCTGGACCACAGGATAGGGTTCATCATAGGAATTTATTACATGACAAAGTGAATGCTAGACAAAAAAACAGCACCTTATCCCAGTGCCACAAGAGCAAACCTTCTTCCTCAGGCAGCCCCAGTGGTCTGGGAGTGCTTTTCATTTTGTTGCTTGATTGTCATCTTCTTTTGGAAAGCACCTGGTATTTCAAATGGAGCGCACTTTGTCCCGTTTGTTATTCTGCTGTACACTGCGCAGACTGTACCTGCCCTGTGGATAAACAATGGGCTTCAGTCCCTCTAATCACAGAAGAAGGGTGGCCCCTCCAAGTCAGGGTTGGGATACAAGGAGCAGTGTGTGGGGAAGCCTGCACTGTGCACTGCCCACACTATACTGGTCCTTGTGGATAAACAGATGATTTCTGCCCCTCTCACCCCAGGAGACGGGTGGACATTCTGGGTCAGGACTGGGGTACGATGGTGGAGGAGTGTGTAGGGAAGCCTGCACTGTGCACCGCCCACACTGTACCTGACTGTGTGGATAAACAAAGAGGCTTCAGTTCTTCTCAAGTTTGGAGAAGTGTAGTCCCTTCAGGTCAGGGTTGGGGTACATTGGTGAACAGTGTTTCTGGAAGACATACAGGGGAGAGAAAGAAGTAAGTGCCTCAGCTGGGACTTGAACCCAGGCTGACCAGAATACTGTTCCGATTGCGCTAACCAGCTGCACCACTGAGACAGCTGGGACCATGTCTGTCCCCTGCACATTACGCTTTCTCAAATGCACAACCTAGTGGCTACACAAATATGTAGCTTATATAGCAAGGGATGTGTAAAACATATTTTACAGCACGGCCAGGGGCACAGTAAGGCATGAGGCCAAAGGCCAAGTGATTTCAGTTGTTGGCCATGCTATAAAATATGTTTTATATACATCCCTGAATGCCTTATTGCACTTATAAAATTGGCACCTTTATCCTTTTTATGTTTGCTTGCACGCATGTGCAAGAAACATAGTGCCTTGATCGGAGATTTCGGAGGTGTGTCACCTCCTCCTCCAATTCAGTCAGTGGGCTGGCAGGCGCAGCCCCTGTAAGCCAATGCATTTTGGAGCTGTCTATGACACGCTCCAAAATGCAGTGGCATACAGTTGAAAGGGGGAGCTACGCTTGAGTGAGCACCGATAAGATATCGGCTGCTCACGCGCAGCTCCCCCCCCACGCACAGACAGACGTGCGCGCCCCCGTACGAAATAGCCGACGGGTGCCCAATCCCGCCGGCTGAATGCCCCGCTCTCAGTCCTTGTGCCACGCTGGAGCCCACCCCAGTGTGGCAAACGGTGCCGCGATTTTTTTTATTTGCCCGACGGGCTGCCTAATCCCCGCCGGCTGAACGCCCCAGTCTTGTGCCACGCTGGGAGCCCACCCCAGCGTGGCAAATGGTGCCGTGATTTTGCCTTATTTTGCCGACGGGGTACCCAATCCCCGCCGGCTGAACGCCCCCAGTGTCTTTTGTGCCATGCTGAGCTCACCCCAGCGTGGCAAAGGTCCCACGACGTCTTTTTTATTTTAAGACCTGTAAAATAAAACTGTCCCGCGCGCATCTCCCAACCCTCCCACAACCCGTACTCCACCCACCCACCGCGCACCCAGCTTCCCCACACCCCCCACCCCATACTTACCTCCGGACCGCGCCGACGATCTTCGGTGGACCGGGAACACGCTGCACTCTTTAAAGTCGATCGCGAACTGAGGAAATGCCGGTAAGCTGTATAATGGGTTACATAGGGGTTTCAACTGTGCATATCTCGGGCATTTTTGGGAATTTTGCACCAAATTTTCAACATGGGTTTTGGGACCCCTTCATGAATTATGTCACTGTCATGGCGGTATTCATGCCTGAAGGGTGATTTCGTGCAGTGACTGCGAAATCACCCTTCGGGCCCGAATACCGCCATGACAGTGACATCACTCATGAGAAGGGGTCCCAAAAACACCATGTTGAAAATTTGGTGCCAAAATTCCAAAAAATGACTGTTTTACGAGCGTGAGTTGCGCAGTTCCTACGCAGGCTCGTAAGTTCGCGAAATTTCAATATTTTCACTCCAGATTTTCAACATTGCCATTTTACCACACCTTCTTATGAGCAGTACAGCTGTCATTTTTCACATCTCACCCAAAATGTGTTTCCACCCATGTAGCGCAGAATGGCGCAGTCGGTGTGCGAAATCAATGTACGGGACAAATTAAGAAAATCACAGTGACACTGTTCATGAGCAGAGGTCTTAAAATGGCTATGTTGGAAATTTGGTGAAAAAATTCCTTAAAATGACTGTTTTACGAGGGTGCATTGCGCAGTTCCTACACACACTCGTAAGGTTGCGAATTTTCAATATTTTCACCCAGATTTCCAACATTGCCATTTTACCACACCTTCTATGAGTAGTATAGCTGTCATTTTCACATCTCACCCGAAACATGTTTCCGCCATGAAGCGCATAATGGCACAGTCGGTGTGCGAAATCAATGTACGGGACAAATTAAGAAAGTCACAGTGACACTGTTCATCAGCAAAGGTCTTAAAATGGCTATGTTGAAAATTTGGTGAAAAAATTCCTAAAAATGACTGTTTTACGAGGGTGCATTGCGCAGTTCCTACGCACACTCGTAAGTTCGCGAATTTTCAATATTTTCACTCCAGATTTTCAACATTGCCATTTTACCACACCTCCTTATGAGCAGTATAGCTGTCATTTTTCACAACTTGCCCAAAATGTGTTCCCACCCATGTAGTGCACAATGGTGCAGTATGTGCAAAATCAATGTATGGGACACATTAAGAAAATCACAGTGACACTTTTCATGAGCAGAGGTCTTAAAATGGCTATGTTGAAAATTTGGTGAAAAATTCCTAAAATGACTGTTTTACTTAGCCTATGCTATGCAGTTCCTATGCATGCTCGTAAGTTTGCAAATTTAATATTTTCACTCCAGATTTTCAACATTGCCATTTTATTACACTTCCTTATGAACAGTACAGCTGCCATTTTCATATGTCGCCTAAATGTGTTTTAGCATGTAGCGCATTAATGGTGTTGGTGTGCGAAAGCAATGTTTAGGACAGATTAAGAAAATCACAGTTACACTGTCCATGAGCAGAGGTCTTAAAATGGTTATGTTGAAAATTTGGTGACAAAAGTCCATAAATGACTGTGTTACGAGTGAGCAATGCGCAGTTTCCACGCACCTGTAAATTCATGACTTTGTAATATTTTCAGTCCAGATTTTCACCAGTGGCATTTTTTCACACTTCCTTATGAACAGTGCAGCTGTCATTTTCATAACATGGCTGAAGTGTTTCACACTTTCAGCACTGAGATGCATGGTCGCTGTGGGGAATCATTGTTCGGCACAGATAAAGAAAATCACAGTGACACTGTTCATGATCGGAGGTCCCAAAATGCCTGAGTTGACAATCTGCTGTAAAATATCCCCAACCTAATTATATTCACGGGTGTGCGTTGCACACTTTCTATGTACACTCATGACTTCCATTTTTTAAAATATTTGTACTGCAGATTTGCAACATTTCCATTTTACACCTCCCCATGAACAGTACAGCTGTCATTTTTACATCCTGTTCGAATGTTTTGCACCTGTGGTGCTAAATGCCGACTTCACAGCATAAGCAGCCGGCTAACAAACTGATATTCCCCTGTTCATGAGGTGGGGTCACAAAAAAAATGTTGAAAATTTGGAGTGAAATACCAACGAATGCCTGAGGTATTAGGGTTTCCAACCATAACGCCCAACCCTGTAGAGAATGACAGGCATCAGGGGTGTGACTTGGGATTCTTGCCTGTAATGCTCATACCATTCCACACCCTGCAGCCAGTGAGAGGCATCGAGGTATGCCTTGGACTCTTCAGCCCCAAAGTTCACCCCATTCTCCTATATCGCACCCATCTCACCGCATTTCCTAATGAAATGGGGTGCGCATAAGGGCCAAAGACCCCAAGGAACACCGTGACACTTGTCAGTGTCTGCAGGGTGGGGTGTGGTGAAATGGCGAGGCCGTTATGCCTGATGACCCAAATGCACACCCCAATGCCTGTCACTCTCTGCAGGGTGGTGGTGGGGTTGGCTTCAGTTCAGTACTTCACTGCCATTCCTATTACGCAGCTCTGTAACTTTACATTACCACTGCTAATGCCAGCAGCAAACATTCGGCATTGACAAATGCTTGTTACTGTTTGGAAAAGCATGTTTATATGTAGGATCAATAGATTTAATTGTGTGCATTTGTGATAAAATAGTCCTTCCGCCCTCTGTAAGTGATGTAATTGATGATGTTATTATATTATTGCCTACTTTCTTCTTCCTGTTTTTTTGTTCTCTGTTTTTCTCCACATTCAAGATACAGAATGTTTATCATAGGTTATACCATGGACATAAAGCAACAGCCAATCACATACGAAGACTGGCACCTTAGCCCCATTGTAAATCCTATGATAATCACTAGCAAAGGTGCCAGTCTGCCACAACCTCATGCCACTCCCCAAAGGTATCACTCCGATACCCCAATCGATGCCTCAAAGCCGCCATATTACCTCTCGCTAAGGAAATCCTAGTAGGCCTTACAGTAAAAAAAAAAGAAAAGGCTATGGAGACATCGTCTGAATTAATCGATGAAACCAAACTCAATCAAATCTTTCAAAATCTCAAAAACAGTACCGGATGGTCTCCTCAGCAAAACGTACCTGTCTCAAATCATAGCTCCCAGTTCACTGCTCTGGTCCCACCAGCCAAAACCCCACTCATACAGTCCTTGTGCAGCCAGGCCCATCAGCTTCACTCTTCACAGCCACCAGCTTGAAGTTGGCACCTCTCGTCATCTCATATGCAGCATCCAATCCTGTAGCAAAAACAGACAGCGTCAACAAGAAATCACAACACAGGAAATGCTTGAATTAGAAAAGCATCGCCATGAAATAGCTACGCAAAGACAAACATTTTTTTGATTGGGCTAACCAAAAACAAATAAAAATAAATGTAACCACTATCACTCCTTCAGAATTGAACACCATACTTAGACAGTACTACAGCACAGTTCGGAATAGCGATGGCAAAGAGTACACATTGTCAAGCTATATAAGGGCTGGTAGTATAGCCTATAGGTTAGAGAAATGAGGTGTGAATGAGCTTGGTACATCCAGTAGACCAGACCTGAGTTTGATTCTCGCAGCCTCCACTTGCGTACTATGTGACTCTGAGCAAGTCACTTAACTGCACAGTGCTCCCAGGTCGCCCCTGAAAACAAGCACGTGTGCCTAGTGGGCCTCACCCGGTTACCAAAGACTAAAATAAAAAATAAAATAAATAAATGTCTCAGAGCAGGCATAAATAGACATTTAAATGATCCTCCCATAAGCTGCCGCATAAATATTATGACTGACACAGGTTTTAACACAGCCAACATCTTCAAGGCTGTAGAGGATAAAGATAAAGCAGATCATCACACCCCACTGACCATAAACCAATTTACCAGGCTCAGAAATTCATCCGCACTGACACCACTCACTGCCACGGGTCTTGTTAAAAAAGTCTGGAAAGACATCTTGCTACACTTTGCCAGACGCGGCAACGAAGGAGTCAGACAATTAACAATTGAGTCCTTTGAAGTCAAATTCACAGAAGATGGTGAAGAATACCTCACCAAAACATTTAATGAGCAGAGTAAAAATCATAAAGAAATTGTTGATCCTACTAAGCAATTCACAAGAGGCTACATGTTTGCACAGCCCAACGATCCTTTATGCCCAGTCAGTAGTTACAAAAATATTTATCAAAACTCTTGCCAAACCCTCCAGCTTTATTTCTTCATCCCAAAAACTGGATCAATCTATACTAGATACGATGGAAATATGGTACGCAGCTGTGCCAATGGGAGTCAATAACTTGGGCTATATGTTGCCTAAAATCTGCAGAGAGACCAACCTAGAAACAATATTTACCAACCACTCCCTCCGTGCAACCGCAGTTACTCTCCTAAGTAACTCCAGTATGGAAGCAAGACAAATTGTGACCATAACAGGTCATAAAAGTGAAGCATCTCTGTGAAGTTATTGGCAACCCAACCTTTCAGAATTTAAAAAATGGGGCCAAATCATCAGTGGCAACAGCAACGCCACAGATTCTTCTTTGTAAGCGCCAGAAAATACTAAAGAAAACCAGAACTCTGAATCTGCCCCTGAAATACAAATCCACCTTCTGCAGCCAAGCAAATCAAACTTTCTCCCCCTATTACATACCTTCTGAAGACAGAAGAGCTCCTGAAGTCTGCCACTATAGCGAGGCGCCAGAAAGTGAGGTCGAAGACACAACAATCACAACAATAACTTCCAAAGCTGCAAATCTTTCCAGCCTGAAAGCTGCGGACCACGTCAACCAATCGGGTCCAGAACCATGCTCGAAAAAGTCTTCAATCGGAAACCTTGTTGACTATGGAACAGTTAACTTTATTTCCAAATAAAATGTTAACTACAACAAAAAAACTTCTTTTTACAAAGCAATCCTACTGCATACCTTACAACCCATTTGAAAAATATCTCCCAAAAATAACACACTTTTCTGTTATCCTCCAACTGGTCAAACATGTCACACCACTGCATCCACAGGGTCAAATGCAACCTACAGCAAACCGATTTAAAGCAACAGAAGCAAGCAAGCTGCTCGGCACAACAAAATGTTACAATAAATAACTAACCTATCTAATATATGAATTCTTAAGAAAACTACTTCCTAATTACTATTAATAACATTCATTAAAGTTTCAGATCTTAGCTTACGAAGTTATAACCACTAGATAAGCAGATTTGTTTGCAAATGTTACTACTGTTTACAAAGTTCAAAGCCTCATCATCTCTTATTCTGCACTCAAATCCTCAATTTCTGTTATTCTGCACTGAATGCACACATATTGAATAAACTATTGCAATACAAACCAAGGACTATTTTCTTTCATGGGACAATATTTCTTAATAAAATCATTTTTCTCACAGGAAAAATAAAAACAATTTCAACTCACATACATGTCAAAATATCATGGTATAATCGTAATGGAATACAGGATTCAAAATTCTACTCAGTTCCACTAGCAGAATGTTTCTCCCAACACACTGTACACACAGACAACAAAGGCCTTTGTTACAGCCATAGATTCAATTATCTCACGGTCAGGGCAAGAAGAAGGAGTTCCTTGATGAACAGCTACAGATAGAAGCGGATGTTTCACTGTCAGCAAAGAAACAGTTGTAGAGAAAACTATAAACAATGCTTATTGTTTCTTTTTTTGTGCCTCCTGCCAAACCCCAACCTGCCACTCCTTCAGAGCGCCAGTGCCTCCTACCACCTCCGACATCCTACCACCTTCACCAGCTCCTATAGTGGCCCTCCTGAGAGTGGCCCCAGTATATCCCTGTACGGATGGGGTCCCTCTCCTCCGAATTGAAATCGCCTTGCGACCCTATTCAGCTTCTCAGGCACTGCGGGCTGGATCCGGGCTGGCTCCAGGGCTTGTGACAGGGGCCTCGGGCGCTCATCACCTAGGCCTTCAGTCGGATGGCATTTTTCCTTGTTCTTGTGCCTCGCCCACTGCAGTTCTCGGCCATGCAAGAATACAGAGGATCCTGAGACGAGAGCATGCGGGGAGTGTGTTGAGGCCACATGTCTCCCCAAGCACATTCACCAATACACCCTCAGGTCTGCAGTCTCCAGGCTGAGCCCACCCCCCAGGAAGGGGGCATCCAAAAACCCCTCCCCTGCCGGACTCCACTCCTGACACCTGGGCTCAGGGCACGAACCCGGGTCGCCAGCATGCCGAGCGAACCTCTTCACTTGGCGCCACGGAGCCTGTGCTTATTGTTTCTAATTTGTTTATGTATGTAAGGAGTGTGTGACGATCATGGAAACAACATTTAATTCATTTGTTTTATTTTTTATTTAAGGTAGTTTTATTTTAGGGCCCAATTTAAGTTTTTTTATGTGTAAATACGTCCCTCGGAGCCACTCGTTGCTGAAAATGAGTGGTTTCATGTGCCTTCAGCTGACTGAGAACAGAAAGCGATCAATAACATATTTAAAAAAAAAAACTGTTCCCGGAATGTGCCGTTTTCAGGGCATCTGTGCATAAGACGCTCTTCACAGAATAAGAGTGCCTCACGAGCAGAAGAAAAGAGCGTTCCGATTGGTCGGGAGTGCTCCCTCGATCTATAATACAGTGTAACGGTAGCAGCCATGTTTGTGGTGGAAGATCAGTTCTGGCTGTAGGGGGCTAACTGGAATGCCTGTGTTCCATATGTCCATTTATCTGGGTTCCAGACTCTTCACTGCTGAGCAGTCTTTTTTTAAACCAAGTGTAAACCATATTTGACACATAAATAAGAGCCAATCAGATTACTGGAATTTATCCTGTCATTTTATAATTACTTATAAACACACAAGAGCCTGGTGCATATTTATGGAACACATACAAACAGAGGCAAGAAAGAGTAAGTCCCCGGCTGGAACTTGAAACCAAGTCACGGAATACTGTTCTGACTGTGCTAACTAGCTGTGTCACTGAGACAGTTGGAACATGGGCCATCTCCAAGAACATTACTCTTTCTCAAATGCACAACCCAGTGGCTACGCAAATATTTACTTGTAACAATCACACAGTAGCCACTGGGTTGTGCATTTGAGAAAGAAAAATGTGCTCAAAGATGGCTCAGATTCCAGCTGTCTCAGTGGCGCAGCTGCCTAGCGCAGTCGGAATGGTATTCCAGGTGGCCTGGATTCAAGTCCCAGTTGAGGCACTTACTTTTTACTCTCCTCTGTTTGTATGTGTTCCATAAATATGCCCACCGCACTCCTGTGTGATTGTTACAAGTGTGTCAGAAAGCCTGCACCGTTCACTGACCATACTGTACCTGTTCCTGTGGATAAATAGGACTTCATTCCCAGTAACTGCAGGAGAAGGGTTGTCCCCACAGGTCAGGTTGGGATACATTGGTGGGGCAGTGTGGGGATGCCTGCACTGTGCACTGTCCATACTGTAACTGTCCGTGTGGCTAAACAGAGGGCTTTAGTCCCACTCACTTCAAGAAAAGGGGGATCCCTCCAGGTCAGGGTTAGAGTACATTGGTGGAACAGTGTGTGGAGAAGCCTGAAGTGTAGATGACCGCATTGTACCTGTGCCTGTGGATAAAAAGAGGGCCTTAGTCTCCCTCACCCCAGGAGAAGGGGGTTCCCCCCATTTCTGGCTTGGAGTACATTGGTGGAGCAGTGTGTGGGGAAGCTTGAACTGTGCACTGCCAACAATGTACCTGTCCCTGTGGATAAACAGTGTTCCCCTGTCCCACTTACTGCTGGAAAATGGACATTTGTCTATGTCATATATGGGTGGATGCAAACTGGTAGAGGTCATCTCACACCTGCTAGGACAGAACCTGGGTTTTGCCTGTGTTTTGTTTTTCCACTGTCAACAATCATTCGGAAATCAGAAGAAACAAATATGAAGCTAGGAAGAAATAAAATTAGAAACAGTTCTTGCATGCAGTCGTAATCAAGTTCTAGGTGGCTGAAAATAATGATCAATAAATATCAAAAGTCTGCTGCCATGAAATGAGATCTTATCTGTAAAGGGTTTGACTTGCTTGGCAACTATTCTTCAGTTAGCCTGGCAAACTTTCACACCAGTGGCGTCACCACGCTGATTTTGGGAGGCTACAGCCCCCAACTGAAGTTAAAGCCCCAATCATTGAAGGGCAAACCTACCCTGGATTAATGGGACACGGTCAACTGAGGTAAATAAATAACAGTGTTGACTTTCTTAGTCTGTACAGTAGTTTGGCTAAAACTAAGAAGAACGCTTCGATAACCCTCCCCCGCCCTGACCCGACTCTCCGACCGTCTCCTCCGATTTTACCTGAGTTCTGAACTGCATCACCAATCTAATTCTGCAGCATGCAGTTCAGAACTTATGTACACTGTGTGCCACTGTGGTGACTGTGCGCTACTAGCCATTTTCAGGAAGAACGCGCCCATAGTAGCCCTACTAGCCTCGCTGATGGTGCTGACCCTTCCATCCACCACCGATCATCCAGCAGGTCTCTGGGAAAGCCATTGATCCGCCTGCCTGATGAACGAACGAAGTCTCGGTGAGGATTGGGAACGAGAAGGACCATCGGTGTTGTTGTGACTGACTGTGAGTACTAGTGCCCACTGAAGTGCAGACAGTGCTTTCTTGTGTTCGGTGATGGGGGGGCACACTGGGGTCTCCGGGATAGGAGGGGGGCACTGTGGGGATGGGGACAGTCACAGCAGGACAGGACAGAACACTGGTGTGTTTGTTAGGAGGAGGATTGAGGAGTGGGATGGGACAGGAGGTATTCAAAATAGTTGCTCAATCTACTAAAATTAGTGAATCTATGGGCTACTCTATGGGCTAACCTGAACTGCCTGAATTGAACTACACACAGGGTGCCAACTTGGATGTAACCTGAACATCCATTAAAGCGACAGTAACACAGTCAATGCAAATAAAAACCTCTGTGCTGTGCCTCTTAGCTCTTAGATTCACTAATTTTAGTAGGTTGAGCACTAGTTATTTTGACAAGGAATTATCAGGAGCAGCATAGGAGTGACACAGGAATGAATGGAGTGGAGACACAGTGAGTGTAAAATTGGGGGGGGGGGGTTGTGTGTGCAGTCACACAGAAGCAGATGGACCGGAGTGTAAAATCGGGTCATTGCTAAGCACAGACACATTCAGTTTAAAGAGTTTGCAGAGCTTGAGAGATGTTCCCACACTCTGGGTTTGACGCTGACATTTCTGGCTAATTTTATAGAAAGATCATTATTTATGTTTTCAGTCTGAAGTCAGTAAGGTGTGTGGGAAGTTGTCACGAAACTGAAATGGACCACCGACACTGAACACTGCCACGGACAGAATGGATACAGGGTTTGGAAGTTTATAAGTGACTAATGTCCCTGATCTCAGTGAGATCAGGGACATATTATTATTATAAACTTCCACTCTACCTCAGTCACTGGGGTCGGCCGGTATGGATTCGGGAAGGCATGGGACGGGCGGGTTACAATGGACACGGTGGGGGAGAGTGAGATGACAGGAGGCTCCTGTGGTCAGGAGGAGGGATGGAGTCAGGACAGTACACAGGGGTTTTATTTAATTCAGACAGCAGCCTGGTCTACCTCACCCTACACTCCAGCAGCAGCAGCAGCAGCACTTCTTGGTGGAGGAGGAGGCCCTGGCTTGCATGTCACGCTGAACAACAAGCCAAGGAGGGAGTGATCAGCGTGTTGTCTTGTGTCTGGTGTGTGTGTGGGCGGGAGCAACGCCAGCAGATCGATCATGATTGGGACAATGGAGATAATGAAATGGCGTCCAGTTGTTGGAGGGGATGATAGACAGAAGGAAGCGAGCAGGAGGGTTCATTCTTGTATTCTGTAACTGGCACCCGCCTCATACTCTGCCTACCAACAGCACAGCAGCTTGCTTGCACAGTGAGCCAATCAGTGGACAAACATGTGGTGTGCTTCCAACACACACGTGGTACACACTAGTAGTCCCATTGTGTGCAGTAAGAAAACTAGTGACGCAGTTGTAGTTGATAGCAAGCAACAGAGCAGAGGCAGGCACTATTTGGGAGATTCAAATCGGAGTTCAATTTCAATCTATATTTCTAAAAAGTTATTATCAAACATTGAAGTCTCAGTTCACTTGTTGGGCTAAGAGGCTTGAGAGCTAAATAAAAGTGTAGTGTTTATTTTTTTTACATTTTTTTCTCTGAATGTAATACGTGGGGGTTGTGTTTGTGTGTAAATTGAAAAGCGGAGACACAGACAACCTGCTGTGAATGCTGCCATACAGCAGCATTACTAACTACTGCATATATGTTCATTTTTTTTCTTACTTGCAACTTATTTTCACATTTACTATTTTACTGAGTAAATTGAGTACTTTGGTGGTTTATGTTTTTAGGCTCACAAATTTAGAACAAAAGTAGCAGAACTTTTCTTTTCCTAAATTGCCTTATACCCTGACCCATGCCTCGCGTTTGTATTGTGGCAAGCACGAAAGCTTAACATCATAAGCAAGGAGTTAGCCAGTTCAATTTCAGACACTTTTTTTTTTTATGAACAAGGGAAACCGTCTGTTTTATAAAAAAAACAGTTCCAGTAGTAGTATACTCATTTTGCTGTATACTGCGAGCCCTGCTTGTTAGGGTCTGCTCACTGTATTAAATAGCAGTTTTCCAGTAGGTGTTTAATACTCATTACTTGCATACTGTGAGCCCTGTGTGTTAGGGCTCCGCCTACTGTATTAAATAGCAGTTTTCCAGTAGGTGTTTAATACTCATTACTTCGCATACTGTGAGCCCTGTGTGTGTTAGTCTCCGTCTATTGTATTAAATAGCAGTTTTCCAGTAGGTGTTTAATACTCATTACTTCGCATACTGTGAGCCCTGTGTGTGTGTTAGTCTCCATCTATTGTATTAAATAGCAGTTTTCCAGTAGGTGTTTAATACTCATTACTTTGCAAAAAGTTTGCATACTGTGAGCCCTGCGTGTTAGGCTCTGTCTAGTGTATTAAATAGCAGTTTTCCAGTCGGTTACTCATTACTTTGCACACTGTGAGCCCTGTGTGTTAGACTAAGTCTGTCACATCAACATTTCATCCCTGTGTACCAGACCCAATAAGAGGGCAATTTTTCTTATAATTTACTTTTTAGTTAGTTCTTGTCACACACTATCAGCCTTGTTAAAAATGAGTATCCGTGACTTCTTCCGTCCAAAATCAAAAAATCAGAATAAAGAAAGTAACTTCCCGGACCCCAGTGATGCTCAACAGCTGCAACCAGAGCAGCCATTAAGAAATGAAGTGGAAGTTCCAGTACCAGGAAGATGTAGCAAACACATCATCATCTCCCGGAACATCCTGTGATGCACTTGAATCAGTAGCAAGATTTACGTCTGCTGCTACTGTTTTACCCAATGATCTGGGAACCAAAGAAGCTGGTCCTATGCAGCCAAAGCTGTCTAGTTTTCCATAAAGAGACTTTGGAAAGCAGAAGCGTTCATTTTCAAGCAGCTGGTATGCATCATTTAAATGGCTTGAATATAGTGCAAGCAATGATGTCATATTTTGCTTTGCCTGCAGAATGTTTTCAAGTTGTACTGGTCGAGCGGACACTGCTTTCACGTCCAGAGGGTTTATCAACTGGAAGAAGGCAATAGTGAAGATGAGAGAACACCAACAGACAACAACACATACAGGAGCAATGGAGGCCTGGTCTACTTATTTGAAATCTAAAGAACGAGGCAATATTATACAGCTAATGGATTCAGCAATGATTGCAGATATTAAAAAGTGCAGGGAGTACCTGAGAAGAATAGTTGAGATTGTTTTGTTGTTTGGCAGACAGGGAACTGCCTTTTAAGGCCATAGGGAGTGTGAAGGGAGCTCAAACAGGGGTAACTTTTGAGACTTTTGATCTTCTAAAAAGTTTGATCCTGAATTGCAAAATTTGCAGATTCACATGCCAGGAATGCCACCTATCTCTCTCACCTCTCAGTCAAAATCAGATGATAGAATGTTGTGCAAAATTAATAAGAGAGAAAATTTTAAATGAGGTAAAAGAAGCAAAGTATTTTGCAATACTTGCTGATGAATCTAGAGATGTTGCTTGCAGAGAACAAACGAGTATTTGCCTTCGTTATGTTCACCATGGTTCCCCTGTAGAGAAATTTTTGTGCTTCCATCAAGTAACAGCATTAGATGCCCAAAGTCTGACAAATGAACTGTGTCCAAAGCTGACTAACTGGGACCTCCATGAGAATTCTGTGACTTGCGTAGCTCAAACTTATGACAGTGCATCTGTTATGAGCGGCAACTTAAATGGAGTCCAGGAATTATTTTGTCATAAGCATCCATATGCTATATATGTTCATTGCTATGCATATTCTGAATTTGGTCCTTGTAGATGTCTGTTCGTCACTTCTTCCCTGTAATGAAATTCTTTGACATGCTTCAAGAGATACGCACGTTCTTTCTAAATCTGTCCTGACTCACCAGGGTTCTTAAATTTTCAAAAGGAGCTTGGGTTGACTAGAATTCTTGAGATACCGGAGTTAAGTTCTACCAGGTGGACTTGTCAAAGCGAGCAACAAAGGCAGTAATAGAAACTTATCCAGCTCTTCTAAAATAGCTTTCAGAATGTGAAGAAGGAGAAACTGCAAAGGCCAGAGGACTCCACAGCAAGCTTCTAGAATTCAACAATATCTTTCTCCTAAAAGTTTGACAAACTACTGTCAGTGGTTGATGGAACAAATAACTTGCTTCAGACTCAGGCTTTGACTTGGATGTGCAGTGACTGCTGTATCTGCGGCTGAGAGACACAATTGCACAATTTCGCACTGAAGAGAGATTTCTAGTTCTCTACAGGAAAGCTGAAAATATGGCAGAAAAATATGGGACACAGACACTCGAAAACACTCTGGGTCCACAGAGGCAAAGGAAACTACCTCGTACTTGGGAGCACTTTGTTCCAACTTCACGAACTGGAACTGAACAAAGTGCATCAGCATCGCATGAAACAAGAACTGCTGTGCATTTGAGAGTCACTGTTTTTTACCCTGTGATTGACAAAATGATTGGAGAGATTGACAGAAGGTTTTCCAAGCATAACCAAACACTGATAGTTGCTATCAATGCTCTCAGACCACAGTCTAACACATTCTTGGACCAGGACAAACTGAGGCCACTTGGAGGGATGTATGACTGTCCAGTTCTGGAAGAGGAACTGGTAGTAGCAAGAAACTTCATTTGCCGGCTGCCAGAAAATGAACGTCCACACGATATGACCAATCTTTATAATGTACTTCCAGAAATCATGTATCCGACGCTACATAAATCACTGCAGATTGCTTTAACAATCCCAGTTACCACATGTGTGAGTGAGCACTCATTTAGTTCCATGAGTCGCATTAAGACATATCTGAGAAACAAGATGGAAAATGACAGATTGAGTTCACTTGGAATTCTCAACATTCAGACAGAAGAAAGCAGACAACCTGACACTGATTATGTGATTGACGAATTTGTATCCATGACAAACAGAAAGGTTGAGCTACTTCTCCCAAAATCAGCACAATAATAAAATAATAAAACCTGTATGACACTGATATCGAGCAGATCTCCTTGGATAATGGTGTGTCTGGCTGTTCTGATCTCTCATTTGCTCTGGAGTCCTCCTGCAACCTTCCCAGCAGATCTGCTGGGATAATGGTTGGTATGTCTGGCTGTTCTGGTCTCTCATTTGCTCTGGGGTCCTCCTGCAACCTTCCCAGCAGATCTGCTGGGATAATGGTGTGTCTGGTTGTTCTGGTCTCTCATTTGCTCTGGGGTCCTCCTGCAACCTTCCCAGCAGATCTGCAGGGATAATGGTGTGTCTGGTTGTTCTGGTCTCTCATTTGCTCTGGGGTCCTCCTGCAACCTTCCCAGCAGATCTGCTGGGATAATGGTGTGTCTGGCTGTTCTGGTCTCTCATTTGCTCTGGGGTCCTCCTGCAACCTTCCCAGCAGATCTGCAGGTATAATGGTTGGCGTGTCTGGCTGTACTGGTCTCTCATTTGCTCTGGGGTCCTCCTGCAACCTTCCCAGCAGATCTGCTGGGATAATGGTGTGTCTGGCTGTTCTGGTCTCTCATTTGCTCTGGGGTCCTCCTGCAACCTTCCCAGCACATCTGCTGGGATAATGGTTGGTGTGTCTGGCTGTTCTGATCTCTCATTTGCTCTGGGGTCCTCCTGCAACCTTCCCAGCAGATCTGCTGGGATAATGGTGTGTCTGGCTGTTCTGGTCTCTCATTTGCTCTGGGGTCCTTCTGCAACCTTCCCAGCACATCTGCTGGGATAATAGTGTGTCTGGCTGTTCTGGTCTCTCATTTGCTCTGGGGTCCTCCTGCAACCTTCCCAGCAGATCTGCTGGGATAATGGTGTGTCTGGCTGTTCTGGTCTCTCATTTGCTCTGGGGTCCTCCTGCAACCTCCAGTAACCACATTTTTCCACGTGTACCCTATTAAATATGGCTGATAACTAGGCTTCTCAAACATATTTTTCAGCACTAAAATGCAGGAAAAGCCACCATTTAAAGGTAAAATTTCAAAATTTTCTGGGGGGGGGCATGCCCCCGGACCCCCCTAGCTTTCTTAGGATTTTGACTAAGAGGCATTAGCCTCGCAACTTTGTACCTCTAGTAACGCCCCTGTTTCACACCCCTTCCAAATCACATGGCCATCCGGTTTGCTACTGTCTCCTTTAGCATCATGCAGAAATCCATACCAGGACTCAAAGAAAACGTGAAGTATAAGGAGTATAAGGAGTAAAGGACACAAACCAGAAGACAGCTAGAAAATCCCCATTATGGCCACATACCTGCTTGTCCAAAACCCCAAATGTTATTTATTTATTGAAAAGTTTCACCAGGAAAGGCACCATGAGCAGATAAGAGTGCATCCTGGTGGGGAAGGGAATAGCAGGGAACAAATACAGCAGATGCATTACAGCACAGTAAGACAATTGCAACAGTAGATGTGGGTTTCAGAGTAAGGGTAAAGCGTACACTAGTGCAATACCTGCAGCCAAGATGGAGTGCTAGCATAGAGAGGGGAACACAGTAGTATGTGAGCACGTGGGCAGGAGTCATTAGAGAGAACGAGTCCAAACAGCAGACGGGGAGACTATAGGAAGGGAGGCGGAGACAACAAATTAGAAGCAGGGACAGTTTGGAGAAAAATAGTTGAGCAGGGAGGCAGAGAGACAGAGAGAGAGAGCGGTGACTAGAGGAGTGCCTAATTTGAGGGGGCAGTTGGTTCCAGAGTACAGGGAACTGGTACAAGAAGGCTGATTGGTCTGCTGAAGTTAAGTAGTGAGGGACAGAGGGCCAAGAGAACCAGGTTGTTTTAAAACTTTATTAGTATTAAAAACAAGAAATTCCATCCAATCATACATACATGAGGTGAAGTAAAACACAGATTCCTTCAGGAGAACCAGTTTTGATATGTTCAGAACTTTCTGGAACCTCTGTCATTTTCTAAAACAGGAACAGTATCACCTTTTTCTTGAGTTCTAAACAGAAACATAGAATTTGACAGCAGATAAGGACTGCTTGTCCAGTCCAGTCTACCCATTTCCTCCTACCACTATTTCATCAGTCTGTGCCCAATCCACAGCTCTTTCTCCTCCCCTTCCTTTCAGTTATGACTCCTTTGTACATATCCCATGCATTGTGAACCCCATCACTGTTTTTGTCCCACTACCTCCGCTGGAAGGCTGTTCCAGGAACCCACCACTCTCTCTGTGAAGAGTACTTCCTCACATCTCTACATAATCTACCCCCTCGAGCTTGTAGTATGTCCCCGTGTTCTTGAGCACCTTCTCTTCTGAAAAATACTCCCTCCTGTACCTTATTTCTTTTTCATTTTTTTAGTTTTTGTTGACCGGTAAGTACACTCAGGTAACTCGTTTATTTTCTGGCACAACTCAGGAGATGGGATACAGACTTAATGCCAGCTGACCTTGAACCAGATTAAGCTGTTGGTGGTATTTTAGTGAATGGGGAAAATTTGGCCAGGGCACTGGGAAACTTTTATACTCACTGAGAGAGGGTGCTGTTGGCCTGGGACAATGGAGAACTCTAGTAGAGTCTGAGCAGTGCAAGGAGCAGCAGGCTGGTGTTTTGTCTTCCGACCCAGCCAACGGTCACCAGGAGGATATGTGCAGCCCAGGAGGGTGTTATGGATTTAGAGTCGGATGACTCATGTGAGGAGGCAGAAACGATAACATGGAATCCAGTACCTTGGGGACAAATCCTGAGGATATAGCAATGGCAGGTTCCCAGTTGGAAAAGGAGCTGGATGCAAGTGCACAGTTTTATTTCAGCTGTTAGCTGAAGAGGAAGAGCGCTACATGAGGAGAAAGATTCCAGAAAAGCGTCCAGAGCAGCGGTGGAAGAAGTAGTGAGGATCCCAAGCAGAAGCAAGCATTTCCACTGAATGGATGTGGCCTAATGACAGAGATGCACCAGCACATCTCCTACCTTCGCAGGAAATCATAAGACAGGCATTTGGGGTTACAGCAGAGCCAGAAAGTGCACAGCAATGGTCCCCAGAGAAAGCTCTGCAAGAGGCAGGGTGGTTGCAAGTACTCTGGGTAAATGGATACTTGATTCAGATATCACAGTTTTGGATGCCAGTGGAACTTCTGATGGACACATTCTGGGAGGAGAAGGACTCTGTACAGGACACAATAATTAAAGCAAAATGGTCTGGGGTCAGCCCACTGGTGCAGCAGTAGAGTTACTGTTTGTGACATCAGTGACCCGGTTCAGCAACAGACTCGGGCTGCTGGAGGATCAGCTGGGGAGGAGGATTGAGCACCCACAGGCAGCTCTCCTCCTCCGGGGAGGGTGGGGATGTCAGTCTCATTGCTCTACCGCCACCTGGGTGACCACAGGTATATTGTTTGCAGGATCTCGGTTTAAGTTTCAGAAAATAATGGATTTGGTATTGGGTAGGGTTTTAATCTTGGATGGGATCTGGAGAGGCAGGTCCAGTAGGTTTTTAGTGGTTTATAGTTCTCAGAATAAAGCAGAGAGGGTACAGATCCTGGAAGATCTAAAACCATTTTTGGCTACGGCAAGAGATATTCAGCGGGGGACTTTAATTGCTCCCTGAATGTTTCTGCATGAAAGGCACAAGGAAAAAAAATATATTGTGATTCCACTGCTTTAAAAGCATGTGTGGAGCAAGCTGGCCTGATGGATTGCAGCATGGGGGCTAACCCAAAGAGTAATTATACGTTTACAAAAGGAGCAGTCTCATCAGAAATTGATTACATTTTGGAAGCAGTATAGTGCAGTGGGTTAAGGCTCTGAGTTGCAGATCTGGAGACCTGGGTTTGAATCCCACAGTTGCCTAGGTGCATACGGTGTGATCCTGAGCAAGTCACTTAACTTCCTTGTGCTCCCAGGTCGCATTTGGAAACAAGGTTCAGCTTAGTGTGCTACTTCTGGTTAAACAATGCTCCCTTTCCCTTGTATCCAAACATATCCAAATACAAAAGATGAGAGGTATACCACCAGAATTTTCAGATCACCTAGCGGTGTACTCTTGTGTAGAACCAGTAAATGGAAGGGCACCGAGGCAGAACAGATGGAAAATGAATACAGTCACAATTACATTGCCTGACGCTCAAAAATGAATGTTGGATGTCCTAATTTACAGAACGTCAGTGTTATCACTATATGAGGATTTAAGGAGGTGTGGATTGACACAAAAACAGATATAAGGGAATGGTTTCAGAAATTTGGAAAAACCAAAACAAATAAAAATGGATTAAGGTACATTACACTTAGGTCACAGCTATATAATTTATTAACTATATCACATGAGCAAAGAATGGATTTAGGAGACCAAATCGGGAAGGTAAAACAGGACATGTTAGAAGTACAATATAACAGAGCTAACTCATTACAGGCAGAATTCAGTTTTGGGAAACAGAGAACGCCACTGAGTGATCCGTGTAAGGCATGTGAAGAATGGATAGAGACTGTACAATTTTCAGCTTTAATGGATGAGGAAGGGATGAGACATGAGAGAATTCAGGGTGTATTACCAATAGTAGAAAATCAATTATATGAATTCACACAAAGTGAAAATTTACATTTAAACAGAATGGGAGCACATTTAGATGGATTACAGGGTCTAGATTTAGGAAAAGTTTAGGGACACAGCTGAAACAGATGTTCAGGATGCAGAAATATTACAAGCTACAAAGTCTCCAAATTTAAATATAGCTTCAGGGCAGATGGGATCCCAAATGAAAGGTACAGACTTTTCCCAGATATTATGGCGGCCATAGTGGGAAGGGTTTTAGATGTTTTATTAACACAAGATACATTACCGGGTGAATTTACTAAGGGTTTAGTGATGCATCTGTTTAAATCAAGGGATAAAGAACAAATCAGAACCTGGAGACCAATCTGCTTATTAAATGCAGATTTTAAAATGTTGGCCTTTATATTAGAAAACCCTATAGCTTCTGAGGTTATTCATCCAGTGCAAAAGTGTGCCTTTCCTGGCAGACACATCCAAAATAATTTAAACATTATGAGGGATTTTGTTAATCATTGTGAGGTGCAAAGGGTATCAGGGTTTTTATTATCTTTGGAGCAATCTAAAATAGATATTGAACTGAATCCATTTGGTCTTCTTCTCCCCCATTTCTTTCCTTTTTCTCCTTCCCCCTTTTTCCCTTCCAGGAAGGATTTAGTGCCCAACAAGAACTTCGAATATGAGAATCTATACCAGGATCTACATACTAATTTACAACTTGATTGTATGTGTTGAAGTAAGAGATGTGATATTCTGAGTAGGATTTTAATGTTACCACATCTCTGTGTCTATATTTTGTGTAGGATTATATGTAGTAATTATCCACAGAAATAATACTCTTGTAGTATATCTATAGAGCATAGCTAGTCCTGCATTTTCATGTGTTTTTGACTTTAGGCATTTGTCACTTTAAGATTGGTCTGCTTGTGTTAGCTAAAAGATTGCTAACTGAAATGATGAGATCAGCAGGTCATGTGAGTTTGAAATGTATAAATGAGTTGGTCTGTTTGTCCTCATTAGCCTTTTGATAAAGGATCAAGCAGGTCCGAAACATGTTAGGTTTTTATTCCACTGGAGCTTTTCTAAATAAATTAGAGTATGCTTTTATAAACAAACTTGGTAAACAATTCACTTTTTTGCATCCCTGTCAGGGTTTTGTGAGTGCCTGAAATCTGTGAGTGTATTTGTACTGTAAGCATTAAGCCCTGGAGAAAGGAAGCTTCTACTAGGGAATTAATGCATTCGGCCTTGTGCCTACAACCATTCCAACCATGCATTAATTCCTAGTAGAAGTCTCCTTCAAGGCTTAATGCACTTGTAATATGGACAAATATGTTAAACATGGGAAAATATATTGTTTTTCTTTGTTTAAAACAAAATTCTTACAAATACTACTTTCCTATGTAAATAGAACAAAACTTTTACTTTTTAAGCCACATTTAGTTATATGGTGGTTGATACTTTCTCTTACTGCGTTCTAATGCAGCAACACTAATAACATATTTAAAGTAGTAGTAGTAAATCATTATCTTATCGCGCATGTGCAAAGAAACATAGTGCCATCATCTGAGTTTTCAGAGGTGTGTCAGCATCTTCAATTTAGTCAGTGTGTTTGCAGGTGTGGTCACAGTTCTCCAATCACTGCTGGAGCTGTCTTGACAGCAGTTGAAAATACGGTGGCATATAGTTGAAAAGGAGCTACGCTTCAGTGAGCAGCTCCTCCCCCCACACACACACACACAGATCAACTGTGTTGGTTGCCTGATAGAATGGTGTAGTCTTGTCTAGCTTAGAGAGACAAGCCACACATCATTACTTTAATAAACTGTTCCCTGCCAAAGCAGGACCACCAAAATGTGTGGGTGCCTAACAGTCCTTACACACGCCTGCTCTCCAAAGCACACCTTCATGGACTCCATGGGTTCTAATCCTCCAGAAAAAAAATACCTCAGCATTTGATGTGAAAACTCAGACTTCTTTGTATGTGTAATTCCAAGCATTTTCTCTTACTAGACTCTGTCAATGTGAACTCCTCGCCTAAAACCTATGCAAAAGGACTTGAGCGTGCTGTACTACCTGCAGCTGAAGCAAAGAACAGCCACAATGCACAAGGAGAACATACTGCTATGCATTTCAGCAGCAGCCAGTGGGGAGGTTTTCATGACTGAAGCACTTTAATGCGCCTTTAGTGCTGTCATATACACACCCCTGTGTGGTAATTCACTAAACTGCACACTTAGTCTGGTAATGCAACTTCAAAATATTTTTTTTTTCTCTGAATTGCCGTGAGCTGGCATTTAGATAGAATCACACAGCTCTTTCTCAAATCAGATGCTCAATGAAGTCACATCACCTTGTGACCCTAAACATCTTAGGGTTGGTTGGACATGTGCCCTAACAAAATAGCGAAAACTAGGTATTGAAAAAGAAAACACAAATTCAACTGTAGCTCACAATCGAATCCACCCTTTTCTCCGGTGAATCTGAAGCCGCCTAACAGCCCACCCCTGGGTGCTCATGCACTCCCTCCACCCGCACAACATATGGCCGAAGGGGGTGCTGTTGCATTTTATTTCATAATTTCCTGATCCCACCATACTGATACAGTAATACTTTTTATGGCTCGAAAACTGCTTGACACTAGCTGAATTATAAATGGCATCCCTGTTTGACGTTGTGGTGTGGAATATGGTGGTGCTGAAATTTTAAGCCAAGTATTACATGCAGATATGTTGCTATTGACTCATGTCACTTACCATTTTATACATCTATTGATTTTTTCAATTCACTTTTGCTGACAAATGTTGATGCATGGGGATTCTGGTGTCACAATTCAGTTCAGCGACATGTAACATCTTAGTGCAGATGCTAAGTAACTGTTTTAAAATGCTGAAAAAGTTAACAGCGATGAAAGTGCATGAACTTCTTTCTTCCGTGTCTGGAGCTGTAGTGGTGTTATTGGCAGAGTGCATGTCCTTTGCTCCGATCTATCAGTGAGATGTCTATTCTGTGCAATGGACAGTGGCTGAATGTTATCAGCTGACAGTTTTCATTTCATTATCAACAGATAAATATTCAGGGCTTTGCAAATGCAACTTTGCTGGTAGCACAGTTTCATGCTTCCCAAGTGTCTCATCAGTTAGTGGTTATATCTTAACCGATGATCACAAAAGTATGAAAAAGATTTGCCTGAGTAATGTAAATGCCAGTCCACCTAAGCACCTTTAGGCTGCAAACATAATTTAAACATATAGGATTCTGGACCGTGTATCACTCCTTGGCACAGCAACGTTAATAAATTTAAGCACATTCTCAGGACATTGTTTCACTTGCTCCTCTCCCCACTACAATCCTGGTCACCTGAAATAAACCTCACATTTTAGTGTCTGTTTTACATCTTGGCTCAGTTAGGCAATCAGCGCTGTAAGAACATAAATGGACATATACATGGGGACTATAAGAACATGTCGTGGGTGCTTCTGCCTTAGTCCAGCTGTGCAACATCAGCCTGAAGCTCAGGTAGAGCTTACTGTCTACCACTTTGTACACCCCCCCATGTACCTGTACCATTTCACATCCTCCCTTGCCTTAGTCCAGTTGTGCTACATCAGCCTGAAGCTCTGGTAGGGCTTACTGTCTACCACTTTGTTTACCCCCCCATGTACCTGCACCATTTCACATCCTCCCTTGATCTACAGTGAGTGGATCCCTCATTCATACGTCACATATGCACGCACAAAAAAGAAAAAAACTGTCTTCAAAAATTAAGATACATTTATTATGTTTGTTATGTTTGCTTGCACGCAAGTGCAAGAAACATAGTGCCATCATCCGAGATTTCAGAGGTGTGTCACCCGCTCTTCCAATTCAATGTGTTGACAGGCGTGGCCCCTGTAAGTCAATGCATGATGGAGCTGTCTATGACAAGCTCCAAAATGCAGTGGCATACAGTTCAAAGGGGGAGCTATGCTTCAGTGAGCAGCGATAAGATATCGGCTTGCTCATGCGCAGCTCCCTCCACTGCCGCACATGCAGGCATGCGTGCTCCCGACCATTGCCACACACTGTAGCCGGACGGGGTGCCCAATCCTCTGTCAGCTGTGCTGTGCTCCCCCGCCCCCAAAGCCTTCCAAATGCCATGCTGGGTGCCCACCCCAGTGTGGCAACTCATGATATAGCGGGGGTGCCCAATCTCCGTCGGCTCCACTGTCCTCACCCACCCAGGTATGGGTGCCACGCTGGGAGCCCACCCCAGCGTGCAATCGATGCTTTTCAACATGGGGTTTCTGGGACCCCTTCTCATGAATGATGTCACTGTCATGGCGTTATGCAGGCCCGAAGGGTGATTTCGCAGTCACTGCGCGAAATCACCTCTCAGGACCGATTAATGAAATGACACTGCAAGTGTTCATAAGGTGGGCTCTCAAAAAGCCTATTTTGAAAATTTGGTGGAAAAATTTCAAAAAATGACTGTTTTACGAGCGTGCGTTGTACAGTTCCTACGCACACTCGTAAGTTTGCAAATTTTCAATATTTTCACCCAGATTTTCAACATTGACATTTTACCACATCTTCTTATAAGTAGTACAGCTGTCATTTTCACATCTCACCCAAAACGTGCTTCCGTCATGTAGCGCATCATGGCGCAGTCGGTGTGCTAAATCAATGTAAGGACAATTAAGAAAATCACAGTGACACTGTTCATGAGCAGAGGTCTTAAAATGGCTATGTTGAAAATTTGGTGAAAAAATTCCAAAATGACTGTTTTAAGAGCGCAGCTGTGCAGTTCCACATGCGCTCGTAAGTTCGCAATTTTCAATATTTACACTCCAGATTTTCAACATTGCCATTTTATTACACTTTCTTATGAACAGTACAGCTGCCATTTTTCATATGTCGCCCAAAATGTGTTTTTGCACATGTAGCGCACAATGGTGCTGTTGGTGTGCGAAAGCAATGTTTGGGACGGATTAAGAAAATCACAGTTACACTGTTCATGAGCAGAGGTCTTAAAATGACTATGTTGAAAATTTGGTGACAAAAGTCCATAAAATGACCGTGTTACGAGTGAGCATTGCCCAGTTTCCATGCACCCTCGTAAGTTCATGACTTTGTAATATTTTAAGTCCAGATTTTCACCAGTGGCATTTTCCACACTGCCTTATTTACAGTACAGCTGTCATTTTTCACAACATGGCCGAAATGTGTTTTCACACTTTCAGCGCAGAGATGCGTGGTCACTGTGGGAAATTATTGTTCTGGACAGATAAAGAAAATCACAGTGACACTGTTTATGATCGGAGGCACCAAAATGCCTGAGTTGACAATCTGCTGTAAAATAAATCCCCAACCTAATAAATATTACGGGTGTGCGTTGCACAGTTTCTATGTACGCTCATGACTTCACCATTTTTATGTTTGCTTCCACGCATGTGCAAGAAACATAGTGCCATCATTGGAGATTTCGGAGGTGTGTCACCTCCTCCTCCAATTCAGTCAGTGTGCTGGCAGGCGCGGCCCCTGTAAGCCAATGCATGTTGGAGCTGTCTATGACAAGCTCCAAAATACAGTGGCATACAGTTGAAAGGGGGAGCTACGCTTCAGTGAGCTGCGATAAGATATCGCTTGCTCATGCGCAGCTCCCCCTACACACACACACACACACACATCACACACAGGCCCGCACGCATACCGCGTGCTGCCCTCCCCCACACACACTCTTCTAGCCGAGGGGTGCCCAACTCCTGGCCGGCTGTGCTGCCTCCCCAAAGCCTCCCAAATGCCACGCTGGGTGCCCACCCAGTGTGGCAACTCGCTGGAATAGCTGGCGGGGTGCCCAATCCTACTCGGCTTCACTCCCCGTGCAAGAGCCACGCTGGGGCCCACCCCAGCGTGGCAAGTGATTCCTTGGCCTACGGAGGTGCCCAATCCTCCGCGCTGAACACCCCCCAACCATACTTGTGCACGCTGGGAGCCCATCCCAGCGTGGCAAACGTCCCACGTCGTCATTAGGAAAAAAAAAAACTGTAAAGAAAAAACGGTCCCACGCAGTCTCCCTACCCCCTCCCACAACCTGCACCCACCAACTGCACATCCAGCCTCCCCACACCCCCCTCACCCCATACTTACCTCCAGAGCTTGGCGCGACGATCTTCGGTGGACCGGGAACACGTCTGCACTCTTCAAAGGCAACCGCGAACTGAGGAAATGCCGGTAAGCTGTATAATGGGCTAGATAGGGGGTTTCAACTTTATTGCATATCTCAGGCATTTTTTGGAATGTTTGCACCATATTTTCAACATGGGGTTTTTGGGACCCCATCTCATGAATGATGTCACTGTCATGGCGATATTCGGGCCCGAAGGGTGATTTCGCAGTCACTGCGTGAAATCACCCTTCGGGCCTGAATAACGCCATGACAGTGACATCGTTCATGAGAAGGGGTCACAAAAACCCCATGTTGACAATCTTGTGCAAAAATTCCAAAAAATGACTGCTTTACGAGCGTGCATTGCGCAGTTCCTACACAGGCTCGTAAGTTCGCGAATTTTCAATATTTTCACTCCAGATTTTCAAAATTGCCATTTTACCACACCTTTTTATGAGTAGTACAGCTGTCATTTTTCACATCTCACCCAAAACATGTTTCGCTATGTAGCATACAATGGCGCAGTCGGTGTGTGAAATCAATGTACAGGATAAATAAAGAAAATCACAGTGACACTGTTCATGAGTAAAGGTGTTAAATGGCTATGTTGAAAATTTCGGAAAAATTCTCAAAAATGTTTTACGAGTGTGCGTTGTACAGTTCCTACACACGCTCGTAAGTTCGCAAATTTTCAATATTTTCACTCCAGATTTTCAACATTGCCATTTTACCACACCTTCTTATGCGTAGTACAGCTGTCATTTTTCACATCTCACCCAAAATGTGTTTCTGCCCATGTAGCGTACAATGGCGCAGTTGGTGTGCGAAATCAATGTACTGGACAAATTAAGAAAATCACAGTGACACTGTTCATGTGCAGAGGTCTTAAAATGGCTATGTTGAAAATTTGGTGACAAAAGTCCATAAATGACTGTGTTATTAGTGAGCACTGTTAGTTTCCACGCACCCTCGTAAGTTCATGACTTTGTAATATTTTCAGTCCAGATTTTCACCAGTGGCATTTTTCCACACTTCCTTAATGAACAGTACAGCTGTCATTTTCATAACATGGCTGAAGTGTTTCACACTTTCAGCGCAGAGATGCGTGGTTGCTGTGGGAAATCATTGTTTGGCACAGATAAAGAAAATCACAGTGACACTGTTCATGATTGGAGGCACCAAAATGTCTGAGTTGATAATCTGCTGTAAAAAATCACCAACCTAATTATATTACGGGTGTGCGTTGCACAGTTTCTATGTGTGCTCGTGACTTCACCATTTTTTTAAATATTTTTACTGCAGATTTGCAACATTGCCATTTTTTACACCTCCCCATGAACAGTACAGCTGTCATTTTTTACATCCTGTTCAGAATGTTTTTGCACCTGTGGTACTAAATGCCGTAGTCACTGTGCATAAGCAGCTTTCGGCTAACAAACTGATATTCCCCCTGTTCATGAGGTGGGGTCACAAAAAAAACATGTTGAAAATTTGGAGTGAAAATACCAATGAATGCCTGCGGTATTAGGGTTTCCAACCATAACGTCCAACCCTGTAGAGAATGACAGGCATCAGGGGTGTGACTTGGGATTCTTGCCTGTGATGCTCATTCCATTACACACCCTGCAGCCAGTGAGAGGCATCGAGGTATGCCTTGGACTCTTCGGCCCCAAAGTTCACCCCATTCTCCTATATCGCACCCATCTCACCATATTTCCTAATGAAATGGGATGTGCATAAGGCCAAAGACCCTAGGAACACTGTGACACTTGCCAGTGTCTGCAGGGTGGGGTGTGGTGAAATAGCGTGCCCGCTTATGCCTGACGACCCAAACGCACACCCAATGCCTGTCACTCTGCAGGTGGTGGTGGGTGGGCTTCAGTTCAGTACTTCACCGCATTCCTATTACGCAGCTCTGTAACTTCTACACTACCACTGCCAATGCCAGCAAGCAAACATTCGGCATTGACAAATGCTTGTTTTTATTCAGAGACTACGGACCAGATATTCAAAACTTTGTGCCAGGCAAAAACTGTTTGAGCAGGTTTAGTGTGGGATTAGCGCAGGTCTGCTATATTCAAAAGGCCAAATAGCGCGGGCAAACTGCATTAGCGCCGGGCAAAATCATAATGTATGCACGGGGCAAACTGACATGAATACAGAAGCAATGCTATATTCAGCGACTAGCGCTGCCCAAAGTGGTTTTGCACGACTTAGCGTGACACGTAGCGCGGTGCACATTACCACCCAGGAAAAGCTTGTCTTAACCCTGAGCAATTAGCTTTGTGCGCCACTTTGGCTTTGCGCAGTGTTTGCGCCACTTTTGTGCGACTTTGCATGACCCTAACAAATAAATATGACACATAGACAAAGCCAAACATAGAGGAAACATGCTGCTAACTGATGGCATCACAATGATGGCATCATCTACCACCAGTCCCAGCCATGCCAGGCAGTAAGTGGTGACCCTGCCGCCAGTGAACAGCATGGCAGTGTGGCCATACAGCACACACCTGCAGACCACTCTTCTGTGAACACCAACAGATGCCAGCACTCACATGCAGCACTGTGGGCATGGAGGATGTTGAGGGGAGAGTGTAGGGATTGCCAGGCTGTGCCACAGACCAGGTGTGGCCACAAGGCTGGGACACATCATGCAGTGCACATGGGCCAGTATTGGGAATACCCCAACACCAGTGTGCCTTTCTGATAATATACACCCACCCAGCCACATACCGCACAGCTGTACAACTGCCACAGCACACAAAGCCGGACATGTATATGTCACTGTGAGCATCCCATGCCAGAGGTGCAGCATCTGTGGGTCACACAACAGTGTAACAGTAATGTCCACTGTCAGTAAACACCTGCAGGTTGGGCCTCTCACTGTGTATAGTGCAGTCATCATCACTGCCCTACACACCATAGGCATTGCTGTGTCCACACAACACTGGTCCCCTTGCTACTGTTGTGTCTGCTGTGCACTGTAGCATGACCTACAGTGTGACAGTTGCATGCAGCACCACCACTATCTGAGCCTATGCTGTGTTGTCTCAGTACATCTACAGGCAACAGCGCATGTGAAAGTACAGTGTTCAAAACTGTATAATATTCCCCAAACTGTTTGCGCAGCTCTAACACGTTTGCGCGGGTTTAGCGCAGGGCTAAACCATTAGCCCAGTGCAACCTGCATGCAAATCAGGGCATAATGAGATGCTAATCTGGATGTCTGCCCAGAGACTACCTAAGTAGGCTCATTTGCATGTTACTTTTGAATATGGCAAAGTTTAGCGCAGGGCAAACGTGTTTGCACCAGGCTAACGTTTAGTCTTCATGCTAAACCCGCACAAACATGTTCGGGAATATTTTACAGTTTTGCACACTGTACTTTCACATACACTGCTGCCTGCAGCTGTACTGGGTCCACACATTTGCTGGCACACACACTGGCCACTTAGTTCACCTCTACATACCTTCACATCACTGTGCACTGTGTTGCTGTTGTGGTTTGCACTTCATGGTTGCCATATTCAGAGCTGTCTTATTCCAGGGATAAGTTTGCCCTGCACTCCCAGCCCAGTTTGCCCAGCCTCATTCCATGCTATATTCAGAGCTGTTTGCCTGGGCTATTCCTTTGAATATGGCTTGCTTTGTGTCTCGGGTAAGTCTGCTACCGGTAGTGCTAATTTAGCCCGGCAACGCTTTTTGAATATCTGGCCCTACTGGAGACATTCCATTGAGCAAAGTTCATTTTCAATGAGGTTCCAGGTTCATAGAGTGCAAAGTTTCACATAAATTGAACATAAACACATGCATACACTTAGAATAATAATAAATAAAACATACCCAGACATAACATATATGCTCATTAGATCAACATTTTAAAATACAGTACACTGATTGCAAAAATAAGCAGTCTTTGTCCAATCGGTATACCACTGAACAAATTTACAAACACTGGTCCTAACCCCTGAACATCTTAAATATTGAGGTGAATAATTCCAGAGGGAAGCTCCTCTAAATGAAATAGAGGATCTTCCAATATTCAAATTACAACTGGGGATACAAAATTGGACACCATGGGTAGATCTCAAATCCTTCCAAATTCCAGGCTTAAACAGCACAACAATATAATCTGGAACCTTATGGTTCCAAACCCTAATCATGAAAGCAATAGGTGTATATTTCGTCTGTCAAGTGGCCTATTCCAGTTTAATTCTTTAAATAAATGACACCTGTGTGTTCTAAATGAAACCTCTAATATGAAACGAGCCAACCTACAAAATAGCTGGTCCACCTTATTTAACAATACCCCAGAGGCCCCTCCATAGAATATATCTCTATAATCAATTGCTTGGAGTAATAAAGTTGCAACTACATTTTGACGAACCTCCCTAGACATAAACCTTTTATATCTATAGAAGGCTCCCAATTTTTTATTCATACTTCCAATTAATGAATCTATTTGTAGATCCCAACTTAAATGGGAATCAAGCCACATTCCCAAATATTTATAATGGTCAACCTGTTTTATAGCTAAACCCCCAGATGTAACAATTTCCAGTTTTGAGTCACAAATTCTATTATACTTACTTCTAAACAAAAGTACCTGTGTTTCATTTGTATTCAAAATCAAATGATGTCTCCTAAAAAATTCCTGAGCTTCGTCAAACGCTTGTTGCAACCTTAACCCTATTATACCCCGAGACACTCCTTCAACATACAATATGGTATCATCTGCATACAGATGATACAGAGTGTCAGGAGACTGGGGCCTAAATTCATTCACATTGATATTGGAGAGCAGAGGCCCCAAGACTGACCCTGGAGGACTCCTCCTCAAATCCAGAATCCCAGATTTAAAGGAAGCTATCTTCACATACTGACTACGTCCCATTAAATACAATGAGAGCCATTTAATTGAAAGATGAGACAAGCCAATCTCCCTGAGTCTGGACAGGAGCACCCAATGGTTCAGGGTGTCAAAAGCCTTTGACACGTCAATAAACAAGGCACCTATCATTGACCTCCTGTCCAGACTCAGTTGGAGATCACTTACCACCTTAGTTAAGGCTGTTTGATTACTATGTAAAGGCCTAAACCATGACTGATAAGGAGACAATTTATTATTATAATCCAAAAATTTATTTGGCTGGCATGAGACAATCCTCTTAAATATTTTAGATAATTGGGGTAACAGTGAGATGGGTCTATAATTCCCTAAGTCAGTCTTATTTCCTGCTTTAAATACCGGTGTGACCCTGGCTATCTTCCACCCTTCCGTAAATTCACCAGTTTTGCAAGATAAATTAAAAATATAAGCCGGGGGGAGGCCAAGCAAGGGGCAGCATACTTTAATAATATGGAAGAATTCCATCATACCCTATAGCCTTGAAAATATTTATTTTCAAGAGTACCCTATATACTTCTTCCAGAAAATAGTAGCAAACTCAAACATCCTTATTCCTTTTAAGTCAAATTTACTACCCACCAAATCCTGCTCTACTCCATCCCTCATTATCCTGCCTATCCCTATCAGCTAAATCCTGGGTATCTACCTTGATGAAATACTCATTAAAAGCATGCACCATATCGGCCCCCAAGGAAACGGTTGATCCTTCAGCTGAAATCTTAGTTACAGAGGAACTCTTATGAGTCCCCATTAAATCAGAAATAACCCCCCAAAACTTCTTTGGATTCTGTTTGTGACTATTATCAAGTTTAGACCGTATGAAATCCTGTTTTACCAATCTCACCTTTTTAGTATACAGATTTCGGGCCTGCTTATAAAGAACCCAATCATGGGCCTTCATAGATTTTTTAGCCTTAGCCCATTTCTTATCTCTCTCCCTCCTAGCTTTGTGAAGCTCCTTTGACAACCAAACGTTCCTTTTATTTTTAACCTTTCTATATTTCAAAGGGACATGCTTATTGCATACCTGTAAAAATTAATGCAAAAAATATTCCCAAGCACTAGAAGCAGTAGGTATCAATTCCAATCTAGACCAATTAATGTCGTCATCTTCTAAAATGAATGAAACATAGTCAAGTTGTTTAAAACATCTCCAGGATATCCAGGCTTCCGGGGTGGGCTTATAAATCCTATTTCTAAGAGTATAAACTACCTGATGGTCAGAAAAGGATTCTAAGAGAACTCCAACCCTCTGATACAGATGGAGGAAATTTGTGAATATCAAATCCAATATGGTGGATTTGTGTGGGTCCTTATTATTAATTCTGGTAGGCTCCGTAATCAACTGAGTTAAACCCATATCTATTTGCATTTCAATTAAATCATGATTAGGATCAATAGTATCCCAATTTACATTAAAATCTCCAATAAAAGTAACTCATGAGATAAACTATAACTATATAAAAATTCTTGGAGGTCTTGGAATACCTTAACAGGAACTCTAGGGGGTCTATATACTCCCACCAGGAGAACAGATTTCCTGTAAGGCACCTCAATCTCCAGAGTCAAAATCTCCAACCCATTTGCAGAACATGGACATTGCACCTCATGAACAGTTAAATTGCAGTCAGCGCATATAACAATCCCACCTCTTTTCTTATTCCTATCCCTCCTATATAACCGATAATTATCCAAATCAACTGAGGCATCCAAAACCCTCCCATCTCACCACGTCTCAGTTAATACAAGGAGTTCAGGTTTTAGTTCCTGTATCCCAATCTCTTATGTCATCAAATTTATTCCTGAAAATCCTCACATTTGCATGAACAATAGTTATATTTTCAGACCCTGAATTAAAATTAAATCTGAAGTGGCCCAAACCAGAGATCCCAGCTATTGAATCTGGGCCTCTGGGTTTGATGCACATCACCACATACTAACAAACAAAACACAAAGGTAATTCTTAGGTACCTTCTCCATCCCTGCTTCCATATTTTTAAATCTGCACATGATACATGTTTAAGAATACTAATTTAACGTAGCAGAAATGTGGATAATTACTCTAACAGGAAGGCTTTTAAAAGGGCATTAAAACAATCCTTGATAACACTTCAGCACATATTATGAACCTCAAACCCAGTCTTTCCTGGGGTCAGATGTTATACACAATTTAGAATCTATTGGAGCACCTTCATAAATATGAGCTGAACCACATTATGCTATAAAAGCCATATGAAAACACAGTCAGTAAAATAGTGCCCACAGCCATCTTACCCCACCTTAAAATAAGCTTTCCAAGTTTCCTAGTAGCATGTAATGTATTCACAATAGATTACAAACAGTACTCAATAAGTAATATCAGTCCCAGCAACAGATGACCAGCAAATGAATCTTCTTTGTAAGATGTAATATGGTGCAATGCTGAATCCTCCCGAGAAGTTACTCACTTAAATATGAAGCAGCTCTCAGTTCTCAGATCAACAGCCTAAAAACAGCCCTTTCTTCTACAGGTGCGCTAACAAGTACCCTCACGCTTCCCTTTATGTGCCGCGTGAGATTTAAACAGAGTTGCCCTCCTCCTCCTCCGTGATGTTTCAGCACACTTCTCTGCCCTCATCAGCTGGTAGCAATCATGGACTATCGCTGCACAAGCAGGCATGTTAGTTGCAGTTACAGAGGACAGCAATGGCACATAAGTTAACAGGTACAGTGTGGTATCTCTTAAAGTAAAACATTATCAGACTGTGAAGTTTTCACTCGCTCCATCTGACAAAACACTTTTAACAGTGTTTTAACTCAAATTTCAGTCATTTCTATGTCTCTTACTAAAACAAATCGTACTAATTTGCATATTCTCTGAAGCCTCGGTTTCACTCAAACAACATGTATTTATGTTGTGCGTTGCACTGCTGTCTTTTTCTTGTAAAACTGTTGACTACATAACAGAAAAGAAGTTGACATGTATAAGATCCAGACACTTTCTCACTGAATATTTATCTTGCTATCGCTAATGTGCTACTGCTGGCAATAACGTGCACGCAGGAAAGAAGTATGGATCTCTCAACGCCCCTCATTTTCATATTCCAGTAACAGTCATTGAATACAAATCACTGGAAATATTCCTTTCTAACAGCATTTCATCAACACTCACTTTAAAACATTTAAAACTGTGTAAAGTTTAACACTGACCTCCGACTGAGACACAGAAACAGGAGCAGGACTGTTTTAATTACTGATGAAGGACACAGCAACACACAGAGACCCCAAACTGATACAGTGCGATCAGATACCACAGGACACATACAGGTGCATCTTCCTTTTTACTGTCCTTGCTTGTGCTATTTTTATAAATATTTCCCAATCCTGCTTATCATGTTACATTGATCCACTGCGCAATTTTACACTTTACATCGAGTACTCAGTGACAGCCTGGGCGGGTGGGTGGGAAACTAACTGTGACATTTAATCCTCTCACTTTATCATCGCTACCTTGCGCCACCACCTACTTTTGGAGATGTATGGTACTGCACTAGCGGGCATTACTTGGGCATTAATACCAGCTACACAATGATCACATCTGACCAATCAAGTAATCTTAATTACACTCCTATTAATCCCCATGTTACAAACTTACTTAGTGTGTTTCTAGAGCACCACGTTCCTTGTGCTTGCCCCTTTGCTACATGTATCATTTCTGTAGCTCTCCTTTGCACTGTCTCCAGTCTGTTGATATCCTTTTTAAGGTGTGGTCTCCAGAACTGTACACTGTACTCCTGGTGTGTCCTCACCAGAGATCTATAGAGTGGCAGGATGACCTCCTTTTTTCTGCTGGTGATCCCCCCACCTATGCAGCCCAATATGCCATTCACCCGTAGTGCTGCTTTCTTGCACTGTTTGGGCATCTTTAGGTCATCCATTATAATTATTCCCAGATCCCTTTCCTGTTTAGAAGATTCCAGTTGTACTCCTCCCAGGTAGTAGTCCTCTCCTGGGTTGGCCTTTCCTAGGTGCATGACCATGCATTTTTGCATTAAACTTTAGTTGCCATGTTTCTGACCATTTTCCAGAATCTTAAGGTCAGCCTTCATCTTTTCTACCCACCTGGAGTGTCTACCTTTTCGCTTATTTTTGTGTCACCTGCAAATAAGCTCACCTTCCTTCTAGTCCCTCAGTTATGTCACTAATAAAATATTGAATAGAATCGGTCCCAGTACTGATCCTTGTGGCACTCCACTATCTACTCTTTCTTCTGAAAGTGAGCCATTTACAAGTACCCTCTGTGTCCTTCCAGTGAGCCAGTTCCTTACCCGTTTTACTACTTGCTGTCCTACTCCCATTCTGTCCAGTTTGTTGAGTAGCCTTCTGTGTGACGAGTCGAAGGCTTTGCTGAAATCCAGGTATACTATGTGCACTGCTCCTCCCAGGTCTATTATTTTAGTCACCCAGTTAAAAGTCTTTCAGACTGGTTTGACATGACCTTCCTGTTGTAAAGCGTGCTATTTTGTAACTAATTTGTTTTCTTCTAGAAAGGATATAATCCTCCCCTTGAGCAGGGTTTCCATTATTTTGCCCACAATTGATGCTAGGCTTACTGGTCTGTAGCTGTCTGCACTTTCCCTGCTTCTGCTTTTGTGCAGAGGAATAACTGTTGCCTTCTTCCAGCCTTGGGGGACCTCCCCCAGCTTGAATGATAGGTTAAAAAGATCGGCCAGTGACGCTGCCAGCTTGTCCCTTAGTTCTCTTAGTAATCTAGGGTGAATTTCATCTGGTCCCATGGCCTTGTTTGTATTGAGTTTCTCTAGTTCCTGTAGGACCCTTTCTTTTGTAAAAGGACCCGAGTGCATTCCGACTCCTTCCCTGTCGTGTGTTGCATTGCTGGGTCCACATCCTTCCTCCTCCTTGGTGAATACAGAGTGGAAGTAACTGTTGAGGATTTCAGCCTTGTCGTTGTCATTTTCTGTGATCTTCCCATCCACTCTTGTGTGTCTAACAAAACCTCCTGATGGCTTTCTCTTCTCACTGACATATCTATAGAAGGTTGTCACCCTTTTTGACCTTCTGGGCTATCCTCTCCTTAGTTTCCTTGCTGTCCTGATCACTTTTGTTTGCTCCCTTCAGTGTCTCATTGTATTTCTTCTCTGTCCTTGTCGGATCCGGTTTGTTTGTATTTCCTGAAAGCCATTCTTTTCTCTGGACCTCTCTTTCTGCCAGCTATAGTTAATCTTACAGGTCACGGGTGCCTCTTAGACAGAGAAGTGTTGTTTTAAGGAAATATTATATGTTGAGGCCAAAACATACAACCAACGTTCACTAGGCAAATCCAGGCACAGCAATGACTCCCTAGTCCTAAAGCTGTTAGCCCTCACCCTGGATGAAGTAATATCAGCAATCACAAAAATACTCAATCTGTCCCTTCCAACTAGCTCAATTCCCCAAAGATGGAAAGCCATGGTGGCCACCCCAGTACACAAAAGTGGTGATCATGCTCTCCATAATAATTACCAACCCATTTTAATCCTACCCCCAATTTCCAAGGCCCAAGAATGCATAGTCTCTGACCAGCTACTTGACTACCTTGATAAGTATAATATCTAGTGTCCGCAACAACATGAATTGAGAAAGGTACATAGTACCACAACAGCATTTCTTTCAGTACTCCGTCTTTCCCTGTGAGACCCTAAGACTGAAGTCAGCTTGTGTGGGCGATTTACATCGACCTCACCAAAGCATTCAATCCTGTTAATCACAACATACTGCTCAGCAAACTCCACTCCACTGGTCTCTCACCTGAAACTGCAGGTTGGTTTAAAAGCTACCTCAGCTACAGAACGCAACAGATAAAAATAAATGGGATGGCTGGCCCAGTGGCACTGAGGGTTGAGGTGCTGGTCACCACACCTCATGCCATGCCAGTGACCCGGCTTCGGGAAGAAGCCCGGGTTGTTGGGGGTCAGCAGGGGGAGGGTGAGGAGGGTGATTGAGCTGCTGTGAGGTGACTCTCCTCTTCCGGAGAGTGATGAGGGTTCTCTGCCCTTGGCTGCCACCTGGTGGAGGACGGGTAGCAGTTCGGGCAACGGGGAGCCCGGGCAATAGCCAGGGTGGGGCAGAGAGGCTGCCGGTACCCGCGGCACGTGGTGTTCCATGCACACCCACGGCCATGTTCGACGGGGTCCCGGATTAGAGAAATGCAAGAATTGTAAATTAAAATAAATAAATGGAACACTCTCAAACAGTAGGCAAGTGAGAATGGGTACCACAAGGGTCGATCCTAAGTCCCCTCTTGTTCAGTCTGTTCATCAACCATCTTCCTCTAGTTTGTGCTGAAAAAGTGCTCCTGTCGCCCGATGATGCAGTAATTATCTCCATAATCCTCATCCTCACGCACTTCAAACACATCTCCAAAATACTGTAACACCATTGAGGCCAGGTTCTCCAAAACAAGCTCCTCATGAACTATAAGAAAACAAAGGTCATGTTGTTCCACGAACCCCCAAAATAAACATAAATCCTTTCAAATGACAATTCTTAATAACAAGCAAGCTCCGCTGGAACAGTTAAATACCTTTAAGTACCTAGGCATCACTTCCGATAGCTCACTCTCCTTTACCTCATCATGTTGACCAGGTTGCTAGGGTCGTCAGTTCTAGAACTGGCTCTTATGTAGACGCCATCATAATATGGCCTCTGATACACTGTCCCTCGCTGTAAAAAGCTCTATCCTTTCCATCATTGATTACGGGCTTGTGATTTATGGTGCAGCCACTGACACAACCCTTAAAATAATCAGTACAGCACTGAATAAATTTTGTAGACTAGTCACAGTTGCACACAGACTAACCCACACATTCGACCTGTATGCCCAGACCAAATGGTTAAACCTCCACAGCAGAGTGCAATACCATGTCTGTCTCCTGGGGAAAAAAACACCTTGGGCTAACCACTGCAGCCATCCAAAATCTCTTTTACCCTACAACCAACCCTCACAGGACAAGAGGCATGGCCAGAAACTCTCTACAAGTCCCCTTCTGCCACTCGTCACAAGAACAATGATCCTTTGCTTAAAGGGCTCTCTGCTGGCTCTTGCAATCTTCCTACTTTCATTACTAATGAGCCTAAACTAGGACTATGTAAGGAAAAACTTCTCCAACACCTTGCTTCGCTTAGCAGGTGTGACTGTCAACCCTAAATACCCCATTCATCCTGCATCTGTCATCCCCCTGTCCCTATGCCCTATCACCTGTCCTCTCCCATCTTACTCCTTAACTGCCCTGCACCATACCATCCCTCTCACCTCCAAATCTGCTTACCCACTCCTCTGTGCCTTCTGAAAGTACACCGCTGACACAGGCCCTTGCATAGCTTCCTGTGGTGCAGTTCAGAATCTCCATTCTCCATTACCTCCCCAGCCCTCCCACTGCTGTCCCCTCCTTCACTCCATCCTAGCTACTTTACCATTTTGTGTTTCTCTCCTTAGTCTGCTCCAGTTTACCCCGAGAGTTCTGTGGGCAACACAGGGGCTCACCCACCTCCCTGGACTGCAGACTCTACAGGTATCTTTGCCTCCTGAAGGGCATTTAATGCCATTTAGCTCAACTTATTTCCAGCAGCTAGCAACCACTTCAGCTGCGGAACAAACAAGTAACTCAGCAATGGATGGTGCCGCACTTCTCGCAGCACTGTAGCGTGTCTTCCTACCCTACTCCGCAGCCACCCCCACCCTATGAGTGTTAGCTTTATAGCGTTTTGTGACAATCAGCCCACTTCTGCCCCTCTCCCTTTCCTGGGAGCTGTCCTTCCTCATCTCACCCCCTGCCTGCCTCCATGGTACTGTCCTCCCTCTAGCTTCATGCTCTCTCTCCACTACACCCGACTTACCTCCTGCTGCACCCCTCGTAGTAACTGCACAGTGTGGGATGGCTCTCAAGAAGCAGCCTCTATCAGCTCTATTTATTTTGTCAATGTAGGATTTATTTATTTTATTTATTGAAAATTTTCACCAGGAAAGGCACGCTGAACAATATAAAATTGCTCGTCTCACAAAGCGCCCCTGGTGAAGGGAGAATATGGGAGTACGGCAATCAAAAGCACATTTCCATGCAGTATTACAGAAAAGTATATATACAATAATCAACAACACATTTCCAAAGGTAATATAAAAACAGAGAAGCAACAGAGTAAAAACAATGCATTAGTTAGTAGCATTGGATAAATATTGGGATTTGATGCAGAGGAGCAAATTAATGGCACTGCAGACTTAATATACACAATGCGGACAAGGAAGTGCAATAAAGTACATTGGTTTCTCCTTACGTTAAGTGCTAGGATGGGAAGGGGGATGGGGAAGCCAGAGGGGAAATTAGGAGCAGCTGCAGGATGGAGAGAGGAGGCTGAGGAGGGAAGTTGAGATGGACCACAGGGAGGAGGAGGAGTGCCTAATTTGATGAGGCAATGAGTTCTACATCTTAGGGAACCTATAGGAGAACAACAATTGGTCTATAGAGGAGGTGCGCCATGGTATAGCTAAGGTGCGGGAGTCACTGGATCTGAGGCAGAGGGGGCAGTGGGGCCGGAGGATGGCTACTGTGTTACTAATTTGGTATTAATGTTTCATGGTTGAATACTTGCATATCAATTAGTTAGAACCCCTACTTTTACCTTGTCTGTTTTTTTTTTTTATGTTGGACATTCAAGTAGTGCTCACTTTTGTAAGGTTACATAACTGTACTATGCTGCTAAATGGTATTGCCTAATGCAATTTCTCTTAACCTCCTCTCCCACGTTAATTGTTGTGAAGTTCTCTGCCCTCCTACTAGTGTTTCCCTCTCTCCCCTCCTACAAGTGTTTCCCTCTCTCCCCCCACTAGTGTTTACTCACTTTTTGCCATCTATATATTCCAACATTTTTAACTTACACTTTCTACTCTGACATGCTCTCTATCACCCTCACCCTCTTCCCCTTTCTCTTCCCCTTCCCCTCTATCCCCCCACCACACTCCCCTTCCTACCCTTCACCTACTGTATCTTATTCCCTCATTTCCTTCCCCTGCCTCTCTATCTTCCAGCCACCTCACTTTCTCCCACTCCCCCTGGGTTCCTGGTCCCTCTCTCTTGCCTTCCCCTGCCTCCTTCTAGTTTCACTCAGATCCTTGTTCCACAATCCCCCCACCAGCCACTGTACTCCCCTCCTGCCCTTCAGCGTAGATGGATCCCTGTTATACTGTAGCTCCTTATCTTGCTTCTGCTTTTGAGGGCAGGGGATCAAGTCCAACCCTGGCTTCTGCCCCTCCTCCTCCTCACCCACAAGTCCCCCTCCCTCCCCTTGCCTGCCTAAAGGGTTGCGTATCGTCTACCTCAATATCAGAGTCTCCTCCCCAAGACTGACCTCCTTCAACAGGTCATGGCAAACCTCCAGCCTGACATATGTATCATTTCCGAATCATGGCTCTCCACTAAAATCCCAGATAATGCCATATCCATTCTTAGGTACTGCCTCACTTGGCAGGACAGACCAGAAGGGGTGGGGTATCACCATCTATATCTCCTCCTCAGTCCAATTCACCACTATCATCTCTGTCTCTCTCCCCCACCTGCCTACCAACTTGTCCTCCTAAAACTGTCCCTCCCTTTCTCCCTTCACATCTTCTTAGAGGGGGGCCTACTGCTTCCATGGCCTCACCTCATCATCTGTCTCTGGCCTCCTCACCACCATCTCCTCCCATTCCTCTCCAGGTGAATTACTCATACTAGGTGACTTTAATTTGAATTGGCTTTCCCATCCACAACCCAGGATCTATCATGAGACCACATCTCTAAACCTTACTCAGCTGATCACTGAACCCACCCATCTCAACCATAAATCTCTCAAGCATTCCCTGTTAGACTGGGCCCTCACCTCTCACCCCACCACATTACTGCCACTGGCATTCTTCCGAACAATCAAAGTGACCACCATATGGTCTACTGCATTTGCAAAATCCACTGTTCCAAAGCCCATCCCAAACTTCTTCTGATCCGATCCTTTAGGTTCCTGGATCTGCCTGCCTTCCACGAGGATCTGGTTACAAGTGACTGGTCATCTGTATCAGCCTCCAGCACTGTCAACAATGACCTTGATTACTTCAAATCTAATTCCTTGCCGACTCTGTGGCGCTGAGGGCTGTGGTGCTGGATGCATTACCTCGTACTAAGCCGGTGACCTGGGTTCTGGAACAAGCCTGAGCTGTTGGGGGTCAGCAGGGGGGAAAGAGGATTGAGTATCCAGAGGATTGCTCTCTTCTCTCAGGGAGAGAGGGATCGTCATCCCACTGGTTGATTGCACTCTAGTGGGGGCTGGAGGATGGTTCAGTCAGCCGGCAGGCATGGCATGTGTGTGCCCCCACACATGCATGCCTACACCTTACACTGGGAGGGACACCAGAAAATGGAAAATGGTGGCCGGGGGCTACATGATGTCTTGACCCCATTCCGGCGGCCCACCATTGTGACCTCTCTTGGATTTGGACTGTGATCCGGGGAAAGAGGTAGCTCCTTTCCCAGACCCACCATGGGGGTAATCCATGGGGGGTCTTGGGGGTGGTCAGGGTGGTCTGGCTGGCAGACGGGAGGTGTGGAGTGGAGTTCCTGCCCCCAGCATGCCCAGAAGGATAAAAATCTGAATGAAAAAAATATTCAGAATTCCTCTCCATCTGGGTCCGACACACCCCCTAAGGAAAACAGGAGTCAGAGGCTCCCACCTCCCCTGGATCTCTGATGAACTCCTAGCCTGCCTGTATGCTAGGGACCTAGCATGGACAGAGCATAAGTCCTCAGGATCCCCCTCTGGACTTATATAAATATTGTGCCCTCCACAATGCCTGCGTCACAGCAACCAGGTTAGCCAAAGCAGAGTACTTTTCCTCAACTGAACAGAACAATATCAGCCATCCCTCAAAGTTCTGGAAGGTTGTCCATGCCCTGTTCTCTTCCAAGGCTTAGCCCACTATCCCAGTTCTTAAGGCAAGTGATTCTTCCATTACTGACCCACTTTCAATGGCCAAAGAATTCAACACTTTCTTCACCTCCTGTGCCTCTTTCCTCCTCTCATCCTTCCCTCCAGTGTCACCACCTTCCCCTACTTCCCACCCTTTACCCCAAACCACCCAATTTGTCTTCACTCATCTCACCTGCTGTCGCCATCAATGCCTTACTTGCCTCATGGGCTTGACCCAAAACATCTACATTTTGCTGCCCCGCCAAAGGTCTCCTCAATACCTGGAAGGCAACTGGGAGTGGGGGCCCAGTGTGAAGAAGAATTTCTGGCTGAATTTATTTTCTGGGCTGGTATTGGTAATGGGGAGGGTTAAAAGCAAAAAGCAATAAAGCAGCCAAACACACACACACACACACACACACACACACACACACTCTCACAAAAAAACCGCAGGCTTCTCAGGTTGGCCCACCAGAGCTTGGCCATGGGACAAAAGTCACGGTTGTTCCCCCATGACAGCGGCCCTGTGTGTTACTGGGTTGTATGTGTGGGTATTCAAATACTGGAAATGACTGTTTCTCCCTTTGTGTAGCTGTAGATAGCGGGGGAATGCGAAGCGGTGTCAGGCTCTAGTGTAGTTCATCAAGGAGGGATTCATCAGCAATGTCACTAATGCAGTGCTGTACATAAAGCCGCTCAGCTGCTTGCCAGCCCGCTTTATGCAAATGAAAGTGCCAGTGCTTTCTCATTGGAGTGCTTCAGTCCTTTTAAGTACACAAAGTTTGCCCTATGAAACTCTGACCACTCTCATACTCTGCTTGACGTGGTCATTGGTCTGTCAGGGACAAGCCCAAGGCAGATTGCCTGCATTGGGCTAGTCTGTGACACGCTCTGAAAGTCGCCGCTTAGAAGCATAGCAAAAATGTTTCTTGCGCATGTGCATGGAAACATAAAAATGACTTAGAAACATACAAACTATCAGCAGATAAGAACCACCAGGCCCATCTAGTCTGCCCTAACCCTACGCTAGTTTGCGTACTTTGTCCCCTTTCATTGCCTCCTGGGCTATTCTCTCTTCAGTTTGTGCCATTGCACTCCTTACTGCTTTTACTGCTTCCCTCTGTTGTCCCTGATGCACCTCCCTACCCTCCTCCTTCTGCGTCTCCTTATATCTTCTGAATGCTGCCCTTTTAGTGTTTACCTTTTCAGCCACCTCTTTTAAGAACCATAACGGTCTCTTTTTCCTCTTGCTTTTGCTCACTTGTTTGATAGAGAGGTTTGTCCCTTTACCGTGCTCCCTTTTATCTTTTCCCACTGTTTCTCCACCCCCAAGTTGCCCACCCTTGCTAGGTCATCCTAGCAAGGGTGAGAGACTGACTAGGATGACCTAGCAAGATGCCTCCCAAGTCCAAGACCTCACCCTTTTTTATTCTTTTTGTAACCGGTAAGGCCCACTAGGCACAGCTACCTGTTTTGAGTGGTGATCCTGGAGCACAGGGTGGTTGAGTGACTTGCTCAGTCACACAGTACATAGAGTGGAGGTTGTGGGGAATCAAACCCAGGTATGCTTGCCAAGCTCATGCACAGCTCATTACTCTAACCTGTAGGCCAGGGTTTCTCAAATGGTGAGGCCAACCTCCCAGGGGAGGCCTCAACCTGTTCCAGGGGAAGCTCAAGCAAGCCTTAAAATGTACTATATTTAAATGTCAAGTTTTGGATGCTTTGTGTGATAGGATGCAGCAAACTAAAGTGAATAATGGCATGTGAATTCATGTACAAAATGGGTGACCAGGAAAGTTGCACTCAACAAACACTTGTTTCCTTGTATAACATGGGGGAAAGCTGAATGGAGAAAATACAGTTCTTGGAAACTGCAAAACAAAATGCAAAATAATACAAATGAATAGGTACAAGGTAACAACTGACCCATTATACTGGCTGCAGAAAAACACAAATGCAAAGGCTAGGTAGAGCGATATTAGGAGTAAGAGCAGGACAAAGCAAAATGGTCCCTGAGAAGGTGTTTAAGAACAAGGTAAAACTGACAAAGAAAGCAATCTGACTCATGGAGGTATTGCAATGAGGGTACAGTAAATAGGGTCCAAAACCCAAAAGTGTGAAGGAGAGGCCGACATGGAAGGGGTTATAAAGAGGAGAATAATAAGTTTAATAAAATGAGAATAAACTCAACTACTCAAAGACATTTAACTGTATTCCTTATGTACTGTGCAAAGTATGATAATTGTTCTAACTATAGAGAGGTCCAAAATTATTTCTATATTAGGGGAAGCTCAAGATCTTTTCCAAGGCTTGGGAGAGGCTCACTATGACAAAGTGTGAGAACTACTGCTCTAGGCTATACCGCCAGCCACCTTTTGTGGTTCAGTTCCGCAGCCTTCCTTATACTGAACCACACCGTATGGTGATCACTGATCCCCATTGAGTTTCCCTTTTGTTTCATAAGAAACTGCCATGGCAGATCACCAAACGTAAGGCTGACCTTGAAGATTGGTGGGTACTGTCAGCGGTTAAATCCCCAGAGGCAGAATTGGATTATAGAAGGCACTTAGGGCCCAATAACATTGGCCCTCACTTTACACCAACCTGGTGCATACTTTGGTTGAATTCAATACAGACAATTTGCCCATTATGTTGGAAGGAGACTGGTATTCCCAGATGAGGTCCTGGACAAATCCAATCCCACCCTCTCCAGCATAGCGGATGCTGGCAACACTGCAAAAGGAGTTTGACCTTAAGACACGCGGGGCTCGATTCTCGAACACTTTAGATTGCCACAAGCCTTGGGTGTACCACCACATGGCACATGGGGCTTATGGCAGTCCATGGCTGGCAATCAGGATTCTTAATCCCCTAGCCCACCGTGTGCCAGATGCCGAAAAGTTATACCAGCTTTTGCTGGTCTAACTTCTCGGACCTATTTATTGGTTTTGCGCCAAATATTTTGTGCAAGCCGCCATAACAAGGGTAAAGAGTTACAAATCTGTGTGACTTTTTAGAATCGTGTGCATGGTGCGCCGGTGCAGTCAGTGCAGTGCAGGGTCTGATGCAGGGCTTGTGCAAGCCCTGCATCAACCTATGAGAATCGAGCCCATGTTGTCTGCTGCATCCGACACATATAGAATAGTGTATGGTTGTCCATGCACAACAAGGCTATGTTGCCATCGAGGGGATGTGATGACGTCATACTGGCCTCGAGAGGCGAGCTTCGAGAGGTCAGTTTGACGCAGCACATCCCCAGATGGCAACATAGCTTTGTTGGTATGGACAACCATGCACTGTTTTATATAGTATATGGTTCTCCAAACATCAAAACTTTCTCAAGGTTTCATACCTGTGATAAGGCTACCTCCTCCGCTCAGTCCCGCCTGCTCTCTGAATCCGGTTCTGTGGCAGTCCTGCTCTGCTCCTGTCACCCATGATTTATAGCCCCAGTAATTTAGAACAAAATGAAAAAAAAGACACTGGTAGTTTTCACATGGCATTGACAGTGAAAGTCTGTGTCCAAACTATCTTACGGTACTATCCACACTGTCTGCTCGCCCCACCGCCGCTAAGTGAATCCACCATTTTAGAATACATTTTTAAACCAGTTCTTGTTTCCGCCAATCAGGTAGGAGTTCAAAGGAAAAGTTGTTGTACTTTCGATGTGACGCCAGAACGATAGTACAACACTTTTGTGACCTTGAACTGCCCTACAACAGGATTTGGAAACCATTGTTTTCCATCCACAACAAACCCTAACCATATACTATAGAAGGTTTTACATTCTTTTAGAGTGCATAAAACCCACAGTAAAACGAGTTCTGGCTGCTCTCTCCTCAATCTTACACTCACTCTACCAGGCCTGTATAGGCAACATTACCCTCTCTGACTATGCCCTGCACAGATAGAGACGAGCCCTTCTCCTCTGCTGCCTAAATCATCAATATGAATGCTAGACCCATTGTTGCTCACTGATAAGGCTTTCCTGTCACACATGTTGAAGGAAACAAAGGCTTTCTTTGAAGTCAGTGTTTCCCCTGACGTATCTCCAGGCTCCATATGAGAGGCATAGAAGGCTTACATTAGGGACACCATAATTCCATTTGCTTCATATAGATAGAGGGCTAGAGAACTAGAGGAGAAAGAACTAATGAAATACCTGATGACCAAAGAGTCCAGCTTCAAAAAATGGCACAGATACTTCAGAGAATAATCTGAAAGCCATAACAGGACTGTGATACAAGCTCAATACATTGTTATCCAGGCACTAGAATTAGCACCTGTGAGTTGTCACTCAATGAGCGATACTGTATAGTATGCATTCACTGGAGAGCTCATTCTGTGGCCAGCCATGGTGGAGAATAGAGGGCTGTGCTGGTCACTGCCTTGTGGATGGGACAGAGGGGACGGGTGGAGGGGCATGGCCTGCCAGGGTTTGGGGGCACTAGACCACCAGGGAAAATGATTCTTACATTAATACTCACAGACTGGGGATAGGGAGGGGGGTTCCCACTAGACCACAAGGGAGAGTAATTATTATATTAATACAGCAGATCAGGGATAAGGAGGGGGTCCACTAGATCACTAGAGAAAGTGATTATTATATTAATATGATCAAATCGGGATCAGGAGGGAGTCAGCTAGACCACCAGGAAAGTTATTATTATATTAATATGGGCAGATTGGGAATAGAGAGGCATCCCACTAGACCATCTGGGAAAGTGATATATATATTTTAATGTGGGCAGATCGTGGGGTCTGCTAGGAACCAGGGACATGTTTCAATTTAATAAAAGGGGATTGGGGCTGGAGGGTAGGGTCCACTAGACCATCATGTATGTGTTTAATTTTAATAAAAGGGGTTTGAGGCTGGGGGGGACCCATAGCCACCAGGGATGTCCTAGAGTGATGCACAACTGCCCACAGCTTGTGGCAACTATCCAGATGTGCTGTCCATTTGGTGCAGGGTCAGAGTTGCTGAAAACTGTGGGACTTTGCCCCTGGACCCTACCTAATAGAGATTGGGTGCAGGGTCTTGCCACACTGGCAATTGGCAATTGTTGCAGGCTGCCATTGGCGTGGCTTGTGCCTTGTTTTGAGAATCTAGCCCATAGAGTTTCTATGTTTTTCCTCCCACCCAGACATGGAGCTGTGGCAACATAGCAGGCACAAGTGCATGGAGACGATGTACTCCCGGAAACATAGCTCCTTCCACCCTCCTGACATAACGTCAGTCCCCAGACCTCTGTTCTGACACCCAGCCTCCAGTGGGTGTGAGCTGAGTAGGGAAGTAACCGCCTCTAATCCAGGAGATGAGAACAGCCCAGCAGCTCGGCAATCCTCTCAAAACCCTCCCCAACAACCCTCAACTACTTAAGCTGGTTCCTGAACCTGGGTCGCTGGCATGTTGGGAGGTGTGAGTCCACTGCCTCAACCTCAACACCAACCAGCTGGCTTGTTTTCTTTCTCTAAACAGTTTTTCTTTATGGTGATGGCTCTGTTGCTCCTTGTGTTGTCCCACATAGCTTATCTTGGCATTCCCTAACCCACTGGCTAGGCTTGGGGTAGGTAAATACATTGGTAGGTGCCAGTGGTGCTCTTAGTACTCAGCCCTGGGCTGGCTCCACTGCCTGCCCCAGAGTCTGACCCATTCAAGCTGTGGGACCATAGCCCAAATCAAATAACACCTTTAGTGCAATTGTGCAGGAACACAGTGCTGGTGCTCTAACGTCAAAAGTCTTTTTCACCCCTGACCCCACTGCCTGCCCTGAGGTCAGGCGCACCCTTCCTAAACCCAGTGGTGTGTTTCTCTACTGGACATGGCCCCACAACAAACTCCTGATGCTGGTGACCCAGGAGCACTGAGGCACTGAGCATCTGCAAACCTTCCAGTGGAGACAAGGCTTGTCTCTCTCCCACAGCTACTGACTGCAGATAGTGCCTAATTGCTCCAACAGCAAGAGTTCCACAGGTAATGGGAGGGGGGTGAAGAAATTTCCAGGCTGTGAGCTTGGGGGTGCAGCTAGGGCCTATCAGCACAAAGGTGAGCCCCCAAACTGGGAAGAAGTAACATGATGCAAATGCAATCACTGAAGGCGACATGCATTTGCAAACTAATCCTCCTGTAAAATATGCATATTCTTTAGGAAATTTGCATTAGACAAACTAGAAATAGACACAGAGATTATTCCTCATAGGGCAAACAGAATAGTTTTACAGCAGGAAGCATTGCAGATATGATTAATCATATTATTCGGCTATACTGGGAATATGATGGCGTCCCCTGCTGAAGGAAAGAATCGTAGCTTTTTTGCAGCTAACTGAACAGCTCGACAAAAAACAACACAGTTTCACAGCAGGGAGGTCCTGCCAGAAAAACCTGGTTGATTTTTTCAATTGGGTCACCAAAACAATGGCTCAGGGTGGGGCAGTAGATGTGGTTTACCTGGAGTGTCAGCAAAGCTTTTGGCTCCATTCCACAAACAGACTAGTCAAAAAACTGGAGAACATGTGAATTGGGCCCTAGGTTACAGACTGGGTCAGAAACTGGTTACATGGGAGAACTCAGAGAGTATAAGCAAATGGCACTCTGTCCGTGGAGGGGAGGGTGACTAGCAGGGTCCCGCAGGGCTCAGTTCTGGGGCTGAGCATCTTCAACATATTCATCAGCAGCACCGTCGGATGAAGTGGAGAGGGTAGTCTGTTTGCAGATGACACCAAAATCGGTAGGGTAGACACAACAGAGGGACAGCAAAGCATGGAAGCAGATCTCTGAAAGCTGGAGGAGTGGTCCAAAACCTGGCAATTGAAATTCAGTGCCAAAAAAATGCAAGGTCATGCACCTGGGAAACCTTAACCCAGGGAAACTGCACTCAATGGGAGGGAAGCAGCTGGTGGCTACCAGGTAGGAGCGAGACCTAAGGGTGATCATATCAGATGACCTCAAGGTCAGTAGACAATGTGAAAAGGCAGCACTAAAGGCTAGTGGTATCCTGGGATGCATAGAGAGGGGCATCACAAGCAGGAGACATGAAGTAATCATGCCCCTGTATCGGTCCCTGGTCAGGCCTCACCTGGAGTACAGTATTCAATGCTGGAGGCCACACCTTAGGAAGGACATGCATATGCTGGAGATGGCACAGAGAAAAGCAACAAAGATGGTACAGGGCTTGCATCAGAAACCGTACGAGGCAAGACTGGATGACCTCAAATTATACTCCCTAGAACACAGGAATTGTGGAGACATGATAGAAACATTCAAATACCTTAAAGGCAACAACAGGGTGCACGTGCAGAACCTCTTTCAGGTAAAGGACTACAGCAGGACTAGAGGGCACAACCTTCGACTTAAGGGAGGAAAGTTCAGAAGCAATACAAAAAAATTATTTTTCACAGAGCGTGTTGTGGAACCATGGAATAGCCTGCCAGAGGGGGTGGTAGGAGCCAAGACAGTGGGGGAATTCAAGCGGGCATGGGACAGACACTGTGGGATACACAGGCAGGCAGCTAAGTGGGGGTAGGAAGTCAAGGGCAGACTTCATGGATTGTACGGTCCCCATCTGCCGACAACTTCTCTGTTTCTATATTCAGAGAATCTGGTGACACAGCCATGCTTACAGTTGGGTTTCAAGTCTTATTAGCATCTTTTACACTGGTTTTCACTCTCAGTCTTCTGGGAAACACCTTCATTGTTGCTGTACGCCTTCCTGACTTAAAGAACAGTAGAGGTCTTCCTACCAACAACTTGGTCATGATGAGCCTGGCTGTTTCTAACATCCTTCTTCAGTGTACAATGTACGCAAACTGGGTTTATGGGCTACTATCCTCTGGAGTGCTGATACTTGCTTTAGCGTGCTTGTTCTTTCAGCTGTTCAGCTATTCCTGCAGTTCCTGGTACATGACTTGGCTCTGCATCTTGTACTGCGTCCAGATCATCAACAGCACTGGGAGGTTCTTCCTTAGACTCAAGTTGTGGATCTCGATGCAGTCCCTTATCTCCTTGTTGGCAGCATGGGCAAAGTGGCATCCTCAGCAGGTTTGCACCCTCCAATATAGACTATTCAAGTGACATCAATGGAACATGCAGTAATAGCAACTGTACACCGGGCATGACTCTTTTAACATTTGATGCTCACCAATATGTATTTATTTCACTCAATGGCATATTGCCCTTCATCATCATGGTGGTGAGCAGCACCCTCATCATCATCACCCTCTGCCAACCCACCAGAAAGATGAATAACACCTCAGCTGGCTCCAGCAACCCTCAAACTAAAGTTCACTTCTGCGTGGCTGAGATGATTTTCTCCCACGTCTCCATCTATCTCGTGTATATTTTCATAATTGTTTACTATTATGGCTTTGGGGAAGTGACAGTAGGCATTTTATTTCTTGTGATGTTCATCATTGTCCTAACCTATCCCATGATGGATGCATGTCTACTCATCTACGGAACTACGAGTTGAGGAATACATACACCCCTCTGCCACTGTGGAGCTGTCACAGGTGCTTGTTGGCCATAGGTATCTGTTTGTCTCTTACTGTCCTTCATGAAAACACAAACAATTTATAGTCTAAACACTCCTTCCCTGTAAAACTAAATCTACACTTTAAGATTTAGTTTTCTGGTTTACTTTCTATTATTCCTAATAGAGGCTCTATGGAGCGGCAGCTTTGAGAACCAGATGACTAACTTGTGGCTGCCAGCTATGATTTTCTTATCTTTGTGTTGTAATATAGGGCCAAGAGAACCAGTTTTGATAAGTTCAGAGTGTTCCAGAACCTCTGCCATTTTCTAAGAAAAGAAAGGTGGCCCTCCTAGAGGCCAAAGGACTACAGGACAGCAGACATCATGGCTTACACGTGGCAATATCCTGCCAACCAACCTGGTGGAGTACTATGACTGGGTAACTAGGCAACTGGACAGGGACCATGCAGTGGATGTCTCGTATCTGAACTTCAGTAAGGCATTTGACTTAGTGCCTCATGGGAGGCTGGGAAGTAAGTTAGAAGGCACAGAGGCGAGTGAAAAGCTGGTGAGATGGGTAAGGAACTGGCTTCAGGGAAGAAAACAGAGGGTGGTGGTAGGTGGGGAGCTCTCACACCCAAGGGTAGTAACGAGCAGTGTTCCACAGGGCTCGGTGTTGGGACCAGTGTTGTTTGGGATATTCATTGCAGACATATCATTGGACATCAAGAGCAAGATCAGTCTGTTTGCTGATGATACCAAGGTAGGAGCGGTGGTGGATGACCTAGGGGGATGGCAGGGGTTGCAGAATGATCTGGCAAAGCTTGAAACCTGGTCAGACACCTGGCAACTGGGGTTTAATGCCAAAAAGTGCAAGATGTTGCATTTTGGGATGAAGAACCCAAGGAGGAGTTACCAGATGGGGGAGTGCAGCTAGCCCAGACAGAGGAGGAGGAGAAAGATCTAGGGGTGCTCATTACAGGGTCAATGAACAACTCCGCACAATGTAGGAAGGCAGCTGCAAAGGCCAACAAAATGCTGGGTTGCATTGCAAGGGGTATATCCTCGAGGAGGGAGAAGGTGATTCTGCCACTGTATAGGTCATTAGTTAGACTTCACCTGGAGTACTGTGTGCAGTACTAGTGCCTGTATCTGAAGAGGGACATTAAGTTACTGGAGGGGGTGCAGCGCAGGGTGACAAAGATGATCAAGGGGCTGGGGGCCTTATCATACGAGAGGAGGCTGAGGGAGTTGAACATGTACTCGTTGGAGGACAGGAGGGGTTGGGGAACATGATTGAAACCTTTAAGTACATGAAAGGAATAAACAAGACAGATAGAGAGGGCTGTTCAAAGTAAGGAGGAGAGGGACACCAGGGGCCATGATATGAGACTGGAGGGAGGAAGGTTTAGGAGGAGATGAGGAGACACTTTTACAGAGAGGGTGGTAGCTGGGTAAAATCGTTACCTACAGAAGTGGTATCCAGTAGAACAATGGACTGCTTCAAAGGGATGGGACAGGACAAGGGGGGGTCAGTGGAGGGAAAGGGTGGAAGGGAGGGCAGCTGCAGAATAAGGGTGCTAGCTGCACATTCGAAGCAGACTTGATAGTCCTCTAGACCTTTGTCTGTTGGCAAATTTCATACGTTACGTAAATGATATCACCTTTTCTTGAGTTCTGATGAGGTTCTGATATTAAAACATTGGTTCTGGAGCTTGGTTTGCGGTGCTAGCTGGACCATATATAGGAAAAAGGCTAGGATATGCTATGGTCTCTGAAAGAATGCTGAGGTGGGCAATGGAAACACAAAGAAGACTGGGGTGGATACCCAGAAAGAATAATGGGGATGGGCAATGGACCCCAAAAGAAAGCTGACATGATTTAATGACCAGAAATGAGGCTGGGGAGGATACATACCCAAAAAGAAGGCTGGGGTTGGTAAATGACCAGAAAGAAGGCTGGAGTAGATACCCAGAAAGAATAATGGGGATGGGCAAAGGATCCAAAAAAAGCTGGCATTGGTAAATGACCAGGAATGAGGCTGGGGTGGGTAAACACGCAGAAAGAAGTCTGGAGTGGGTAAATACCCAAAAGGAAAGGGTTGCGCCATTACAACGCGCCAACATTCCGGCACTGGGCAATTAGGGTGCCAATCGGCAATAATGCCGATCATGTGTTTTTGTGTTTTGCAGGCTGCTATGCCCTGCTGCACCCCCCCCTTGTGTGGGGGGGGGGCTGTTCCTCCCACACACACCCCTACTAATAGATTCCTACTCCGGGGTGGGCGGACCTCGGGGAGAGGGAGCGTATCCTACGTTTGATGACCTGATTGCCTGGCGCCATAATGCTGCTTCTCTGAGCAGCATAAGTGAATTTTCTAAGGCCCAAAGCATTTTAATTTTTGTATGCTCCATGCATTTTGTATATGCTTTGTCCAAAGGCCATTTGAAGAAAAAATCAGTCCCAGATACACACAGGTATCTGTACTATCTAGTTTCTGGTTTCCAATATATCAGTCACGCTTTACTTGATTTTTCTCTAAAGTCATGTTTTTCACTTTAGAATAATTTATTTGTAGTTTTAAATTATTAGCACTAATCTCTAGTAAATTCAACTACTTTTGCAGGCCGTTGCTGGAGAAGGAGATTAAAATCAAATAATCCATGTGGGCTAAACCCAGGCAAATAAAGTCACATATCTTGGGAAAATAAGAATCTTAACTGTTCTAGATCCCTCAAGAATTGGTCTATATTCAAACAAAAGAACAAAGGGTTCAAAACACAACCTTGTCTGACTCCTTTGTTCATTAAGAGAAGCGAGAAAGCTGACCTCTTGTACCCCGTCTCATTGAAGCCAATGTTTCACTATAGAGTTTTGAAATTATTCGGATAATCGCAGGATCTATACCACTTTTTAACATAAGTGTCCACAGAATGTCTCCAGAGACTATACCAAAGGCAACCGAGAAATCTATAAAAACTGAGTAGTTTCTTTTCCGTATTTAAACATATTTCTCTAAAAGGTGTTTCACTGTAAAACAGTTATCAGTTGTAGAGTAGCCATATCTAAATCCTGCCCGTAATTCACATAAATCACCTGTAGCTTTAATTTGTTGTAAAAGATGTTCCAATGTAATTTTAGAAAACATTTTGGGGGTTAATATCTAACAGGCTAACAGGCCTGTGCATGACTGGATCTGAGATGTTGCTTTTTATGAATTGGGACAATCTCCACCCCTTTCCAAGAGTTGGAAACAAAATCATCATTTATATATTTATTAAGAAGATCTCCAGAGGTCTACACCAATCAGAAGTGTTGCACAGAAAACCTTCTGCAGGGATCTTATCTCGGCCTGCAGCCTTTTTGGATTTCAGAGATTTTATTGCAAAATATACATCTTTTGTTTGTTATTTGTGGAAAGTTAGTCCTACCCAACCTGACTATGTGGATAAACAGAGGGCTTCAGCCCCTCACTCCAAGAGAAGTGTGGTCCCTACAGGTTAAGGTTGGGTGCATTGATGAACAGTGTTTGGGGAAGCCTGCACTGAGCACTGCCCACACTGTACATGATGCTGTGGATAAACAGAGGGCTTCAGTCTCTATCACCCCAGGAGAAGGGTGGCCCCTCCAGGCCAGGGATGGGGTACATTGGTGAACAATATGTGGGGAAGCCTGTACTGTGCACTGCCCACACTCTACCCGGTTCCTGTGGATAAATAGAGGACTTCAGTCCCTCTCACTCCAGGAAGAGGGTTGTCCCCTCCAGGTCAGGGTTGGGATACATTTGGGGAGCAGTGTGTGGGGAAGCCTGCACTGTGCACTGCCTATACTGTACCTGTCCCTGTGGAGAAACAGAGGGCTTTAGTCCCACTCACTGCATGAAAAGGGTGGTCCCTCCAGATCAGAGTTGCGGTGCATTGATGGAACAGTGTGTGGAGAAGCCTGAACTGTGCATGACCCATGTTGTACCTGTCTCTGTGGATAAACAGAGGTGCTTGGTCTCTCCCAACCCAGGAGAAGGAGTTCCCCCTGTTCTGGGTTGGGGTACATTGGTGGAGCAGTGTGTTGGGAAGCTTGAACTGTGTGCTGTCCACACTGCACCTGTCCCTGTGAATAAACAGTGTTCCCCAGTCCCCCTTGCTACTGGAGAATGGACATTTCTCCAGGTTTATGTAGATGCAAATTGGTAGAGGTCACTTCACACCTGCTAGGACAGAACCTGGGTTTTGCCTGTGTTTTGTTTTTCCACTGCCTGAAGTCATTTGGAAATCAGAAGAAGCAAATTTGAAACTAGGAGGAAATAAAATAAGAAACATTTTTGCATGCAGTCATAATCAGCTTCCACAGTGACTGAAAATAATACCCAATAAAGATCAAAACTCTGCTGTCATGAAATAGGGACTTATCTGTAAAAGGTTTGGCTTGCTTAGTAACTGTTTTCCAGTTAACCTGGCAACATGCACATCCTTGCCTAATCACATGGCCACCCAGTCTGTTACTGTCTCCTGGAGCATCAAGCAGGAATCCACACCAGGTCACAAAGAAAACATGGACTATAATGTGTAAAGGACACAAACCAGGAGGCGTCTGGAATATCTCCATTATGGCCTCATACCTGCTTGGCCAGCACCCCAATCTCTGACACCTCTCTGGTCCCTATGTTTCTCCCCCATCTCTGCTCTGCTGAACTGCTCCTTCCTCTCCAGTAACATTCCTCAATAGTCTTATTTTCAAAATGTAAAATAATCATAAAAAACTAGCTATAGGTATAAGCATAAAGATTTCTATCAAACAAAATTAATCTATTATACTCTATTGACTATACTAGAAATGAAAACAGTGGTGATCTTTTTCATGTTTTTAATCAAGAAGGAGAAGAGGAAAGACAGAAAAGGAAACAGAGAAGAGGCCAACTAGAAATAAAACAGAGATAATGGATGCTGAAATGGGCAGATATCAGTGACATTTGAAGGATTATTTTCTAACCAGCATGGAAGACTGTGTACAGACTGATCCATCTTATATTGCCATATGTGTGTTCGCTGTTTCTTCAATACTTCAGACAAACTGCTTTCAATTTGAAATCAACTACTATTACCTTGGTCTCTCGTGAAATGAGCTAATCCTTCTGATTTTTTAGGAAGCCTTTGCAGAATGTAAGTCTTAGGCGGTTTCAAAAGTGGAAACAGAGTTATGTGCGGTCGCTAACAGTAGTGATTTTTCTGATAACTCTGTCTTTTTAAACAAAGAGCCAACAAGGCTACATAATGCTGTTTTACAGGGATGAGGAGCCATCTACAGGGAAATTGTTTTTATGTGGAATCCCAAGCAGCTCAATATTTCTTTCGAACTGCCAGCCAGTAAAAATATCCACCTGTGATTGCTGGCCCTGTTAAAGTTAACACATTCCCTGGTGTCCACAGGTACATCCCACCCTCTGACCGCTGGGACTGCTAATAAAAAATCATTCCCTGGTGTGCAGTGGCTCCACTGTTGTCCGATCACCTGTCTTGTTAATAACAAATAATTCTATTGCTGCAGTATAAGGCTGGTCTGGTCCAGTGATATGGAGAGGTGAGACTTTGTGTGCCTTACCTCCTGCCACATTAGTGATTCGATTTCAGGAACATGTTCAGGTTGCCGGGAGTCAGACAGAAGACTGAGCATTCATCAGATACCTGTCCTGTCCCTGGGTGGGGAGGCAAGCTGACTCGACCTTTGGCTTCTCCCAGGTGAAGGCAGGAATCCAAGGAGGGAAAATGCTTGAAATGGCTAGCGAGGCTCTGTAAAGCCATACCTACCTGCCTCTGTCCACACCACCACCTGGATGACCGCCTCAGTTCTGGATGTGAGTGACTGGTGGGGAGGATGGCTCTCCCTTCCTGGCCCTATCATGGGGGGGGGAAAATCCATGGGGAACTTTAAGCTCAGTGGTTTGGGACAGAGGAGGTGGGGACAGGGCTGACAGCCTGCTTGAGTCAACTGTCATAGCACAAAGTTTTACGGAGGAGGGGAATGCTGCAGTATGTATCACCTTAATCACAGGACTTTACCTCTCCTCCAACAGTCACAGGACTGACACCCTCCACTCTCAGTCACTTCACTGGGCACACACCCCTGACAGTCACAGATCTGATCCCGATTCCCAACAGTCACAGCACTAAGCCTCTCTGCCATGACAGCAATGCCCCCATATCCCCCAACACGGATGATACTCTCCACAGCCAGGGCCATCTTTGGGGGGGCAGTAGGGATAGCTGCACTGTGCCCCACACTTGCGGGGGGGGGGGGGCCTGCACTTTAAAACAAAACCTACCAGCCAGAGCATCAGATGATTCACTTATTAAGACTCAACTGAGTGCAGCCCTGCAGACAGCTAAGGTAAGTCACTTGATCATGTGGTTACTGTTGGAGCACTAAGCAAGGTCACATGATCACGTGTCATGCACGCGCACACCCTTTCCCTTTCCCATGCCAGATCAAGAGACCAGACCATACAGTAGGTGCTCTCACTTGGGCTCGCGATTAGCCTCTCATCCCAGACTCAGTCACATGTCTCGCTGACTTGGAGTAGTCGCTCTCAGAAGTGCCAGCACTGTATGACCCATCATCTGCAAATTTGCACCAGGCCACTGACATTCGGCACTAAAAAAAAAGAAAAATAATTTTTGGACATGGCACCGTGGCCTCCCTTTCTTCCTTGAATCCTAAGCTGGGCTCTGTGACAGTGAGTCTTGAGTGTGTTGGTCTCGCTGTTGGTGTGGAGGGTGACGGTGTTGGTGTTGGTAGTAGGGTTTGAGACTTTGAGTGGGTCTTTTGAGGAGATTCAGAGAAAAGACCAAGTGCTCAGTGGTCTCAGTCACTTTAGGCCCAGACACTGTCTCAGAACAAACAGGCAAACCAAATCCAGGCAGTGGGATATGGCAGGAGGCAGTGTGTAATCGCGCCAGAAGAATCACAAGGGTTGCAGAGATGAGACACACTGCAGTACAATTATAAACTGACATGGCCTGCAAAAGTTTACCTATATCCTGGAAGCTGTTTGGATCTAATGACTAACATGGTCACAAGTCAGCTACAAACATGGGGATTACAATGACCTATATATCTCCACAGCCCTAAAGGCTTTTTTTGCTTTTAGTTACCCACTGTAGCAAGTCTCTACAGCCCCAAAGATTTTTTTTTGTCAGTTGCTTTCTCTGGTGACTCTCCACAGCCACAATGAGCTTTTTTCTTTGTTGCCCACAGTAGTGGATCTCCACAGCCCTGAAGGGCTTTTTATTAAGTTGGCCATAATGGGGAACTCCACAGCCCTGAAGGACTTTTTCTTTCAACCGCCACTGGCACTGTGGCCTTCTGTCCACCTTCAAAGACAGGCAGCACAGGTTCTTTTAATTCCCTCTCAGCAGCACTGAAGTCTCCTGCCTGCCCCCAACACTTACAGTGTGGGTTCTTTTATTTACCTCTCAGTGTCACTGAGGTCTCCTGCCCACTTCCAAAAATTACAGACAGCATCAGTTCTGCTATGAATGCGACAGTAAGCAAACACCAGACTGTCATTTGTCAGTTATAGGGGGTCCAGTTTTACCTCTGCCCCAGTCTCTACAAAGTCTAAGGCCAGCTCTGGTCACAGCAGTAATCCCTACCCTAACAGTCACAACACTGTGTCTCAGTCACAGCACTGATGACCACCCCACACAGTCAGGACTGACCCCCCCATCGAACAGTCGCTTAGTTTGGTGCCTTATACAACCATCCTGCCGCAGGTACAACTTCCTGTAAATGCTTCAGTCCCTCAAAGCTGTAGAACTGCGCAGAAGCAGACCTCCCAAAGGTCACAGAAATGACTCTCATCCTGACAGTTACATACCTGACACCCTATCCCTGACAGCTACATAACTGACCCTCCTCCCGACAATCATAGGACTGTACCACCACTCTGACAGTCACAGCACTGACATCCTCCACCATCAGGCACTGCAATGACCACCCCCCAACAGTCATAGGGCTGTACCATCTCCCCGTCACAGTCACAGAACTGTACCAGCACACCCACCCCCCACAGTCACGGGACTGTAACACCCCCTCCCAACAGTCATGGGATTGTACCACCCCTCCCCCCACAGTCACAGGACTGTACCACCCTACTGACAGGCACATGACTGACACCCTCCACCAAATATCATGACAATGACCACCCACCTCTGGTAGTCACAGCACTGATCCACACCCCTGAGAGTCACAACACTTTCTCACTATGCCCAACAGTCACAGAACTGCCTCCCTCCCCATCCTGGCAGTAGCAGGAATGACCACACACCTCTGAGAGTCACAGCACTGATGCCCATCCCCCCACAGTAACAGCACTGGTCACAGCATTATACCCCACTCTCATCTTGCAGCACCTGATCATCCATCCCCAAGAGGCACAGCACAGCCACCTCACCCCAAAAGTCACAGAACTGACCCCCTCTACCATCAGTCCATTGTATAATTTCACAGCTGCTTAACCCCTTCACACCTCAATATTTTTCCATTTGAATGTATTAAAACATATGTGTGTTTACTCACAACTAAACTACTCAGGCATAGAACATCACAGAGACATAAGGTATTCTGTTTCAGCTGCAGTTTCTCATGGGTTTTCAGAAACGGTATGCCATGTTATCAATGGGTACCCCACTGTCGTACAAAAAGCACACAAGCAACACTTTTGTTGGCAGCCAAGGTTAAAAAGCAGCACAGAGAACATATTCTGCTGGGTTAAGTAAACAGACTAGCTAGCTTGTCTGTCAGGTATATTAAGTAAGGGCAACAATAATGACTAGGTAAAAACACATGCTAGCTTCTTTGTCACACACTTTAGTTAAGGAAGATGCAAAGCCAGTCAGGAAGCTGTAGGGCAAAGAGACATTTTGTCAGCAGCCCCAAAAACTACCCCTAATGGTCAACCAATGCTGCTCATTAGTAAGGCTGTATTTTTTCACGGTAAAAAACATGTTTTCATGGTCCATGCACGGCCAAAACTAAGTTTTTCACGGCAAATAAACTCAAGGGAGAATAAACTGTAAAACGATTTTACTTCATATTTACTTTGTAATAAGAAAACAAACAGCTCGCAGCTCATGGAGGGTGCACGTAATCAAAACGTAACTTAAGAGCACTAAAACACAGCACACCATCATCTTCACCTTCGCCATCAGGGGTGTGATAATAAATATACTGTGCTATATTGAAAATGTAAACATGAGAGGCGAGCTGCGATCCTACTGCATTGTATGTCTTTAATGTAGGATTACAGCTCAGCACTCGCTTTTATATTTTCCTCCAATATAGGAATGCTGTTACATATTTCTTCCGCTTTGCAATTGTGCTTGTCCTAGATGGGTGCCTTTCTCATATTGTGCGTGGCACACCTACAGTTTTTCTGAGTTTGGAAGCAGAGATCGGCAGAGGTCGGCTTTTGTGGCGGAGGCAGGACGTGGTCTGCCAATGCTGATGTTTAAGCCTGCTAAAGCAAGATGTACTCAATGAAAACCAAGCTAAAGTAACTAAATTTCACTAACTTTCCTGATTTTGACTAATTCACGGCACAGGCCGATTTTCACGGAATCCGTGAATTCCGTGCATGCCATGAATTAATAACAGCCTTACTCATTAGGCATGCCTTAATGTGAAAGTAATACCTAGTCACTGTAGAACAAGGAGACAAGAGGCAGTGATCGGCCTTAAAAAAACTCCCCCTTTTCCTTGTTTTGGCAGACACGGATGTGTACCTCACTGCCTACAGAGTGCCACTACCCATGAATTTAACACTTGGTATGCAGAAGCTCTTGTTGTAACCCTTTTATGTTGCTTGCATGCATGTGAGAAACATAGTGCTTCATCGGAGATTTCGAGGTGTGTCACTTCCTCCTCCATTCAGTCAGTGGGCTGGCAGAGTGCAGCCCTGTAAGCCAATGCATTTTGGAGCTGTCTGTGACACACTCCAAAATGCAGTGGCATACAGTTGAAAGGGGAGTTACGCTGAGTGAGCACCGATAAGATATCGCTGCTCACGCCGCAGCCCCCCACACAGACAGACGCTGCCCCATACTGTATAGCCGACGGGTGCCCAATCCCCATCGGGCTGAGCTGCTGGCCCCCCAGTTGCTGAGCTGCGCCCCTCCCCAGTTGTAGGTGCCACGCTGGGGAGCCCACCCCAGCGTGGAAAGCACTGTGGTCCTTACGGCAGGTGCTCAATCTCATTGGGTGAACGCTTCGAGTCTCCTGTGCCATGCTGGAGCCCACCTCAGCGTGGCAAACGGTCCCACAACGCCTTTTTTTTTTTTTAAACCTGTAAATAAAAACTGTCTCATGGCGCGGCCTCCCAACCCTCCCACAACCCGGCACCCACCCACTGCACACCCTGCCTCCCCACACCCCTCACCCCATACTTACCTCTGACTCCGCGACGATCTTCGTGGACCGGGAACACGCCTGCACTCTTCAAAGCCGACCGCGAACTGAGGAAATGCCGTAAGCTCTATAATGGGTTACATAGGGGGTTTCAACTTTATTGCATATCTCGAGTATTTTTGAATTTTGCACCAAATTTTAACATGGTTTTTATCTTCTCATGAATATGTCATGTGTCATGCGAGCCTCGAAGGGTGATTTCGCAGTGATCATGCAAATCACCCTTCGGGCCTGAATACCGCCATGACAGTAACATCATTCATGAGAAGGGGTCCCAAACCCCATGTTGAAAATTTGGTGCCAAAATTCCAAGAAATGACTGTTTATTTAGGTGCTATGCAGTTCCTACGCAGGCTCGTAAGTTCACGAAATTTCAATATTTTCACTCCAGATTTTCAACATTGCCATTTTACCACACCTTCTTATGAGTAGTACAGCTGTCATTTTTCACATCTCACCCAAAATGTGTTTCCGCCCATGTAGTGCAGAATGGCGCAGTCGGTGTGCGAAATCAATGTATGGGACAAATTAAGAAAATCACAGTGACACTGTTCATGAGCAGAGGTCTTAAAATGGCTATGTTGAAAATTTGGTGAAAAAATTCCTAAAAATGACTGTTTTACGGCGATGAATTTAAAAGTTCCTCATGCCTTCATGCGTAATTTCAATATTTCCTCCAGATTTCCAACACTGCCATTTATCACACCTTCTTATGAGCAGTACAGCTGCCATTTTTCACGTCACCCAAAGCGTGTTTCTGCCATGTAGCACACAATGGCGCAGTCGGTGTGCTAGATCAATGTAGGACAAATTAAGAAAATCACAGTGACACTGTTCATGAGCTCAGGTGTTAAAATGGCTATGTTGAAAATTTGGTGAAAAAATTCCCAAATGACTGTTTCTGACGTCACGTTGTACAGTTCCTACGCGACGCTCAGAAGTTCGCAATTTCACATTTTCACTTCGATTTTCAACATTGCCATTTTGCCACACCTAATACTGAACGGAAAGACACAGTGGATGTCTTGGGAGGAAGGCATGAAACTGTCACTTCTAAATACCTAAACAGCACATACAAGCAAGCAACATTCGGCATTGACAAATGCTTGTTTAACTGATTTCACTTGATTTAGGAAACTTCTAAAAGAAGAAACAGGTTGCATTTGAAATGGAATGCAATGCAGTGTGTCATGGCTCTGGAGTTCTGATGCTGGCTTCTCCTTATGACAAGGGGTTTAGTGTTCCTCTTAAAAGCATGCTTACTTTTGAAGTGTACTGGCAAATATTTTTTGGACATGCTGTGCTACTGTGTATACTGTGGTAGTGTGTGTGTGTGTGTGTGTGTGTACACCAAGGGAAGATTTTTATTTCTCTGAGTAGAGTAGAAACCCCAGAGCAGCACATTGATGCTGGATTTCACCAATATATATCAGATGAAAGGTACAAAAGATACATTTATTCTTTATCATTGACAAAATAATCAAAAAACGACTTCTGAACACAGAAGATTTATACTGAACAGATTTATTGCTGAAACAGGAAGTGACGGGCAGAACAAAGCAATGCCTCTGCAGGAGGGGGGAAGGGGTGTTGTGAGGTCCGCGGAGGGGAGATGCAGTGGAGAACCAGTGCTGTGAATATGACTGCAGTACCGTGGAACCACACAGCATAGCTTTCCGGTCAAATCCCTATTCTGTTCTACTTCATAGCAACACATCAGCATTGGCTCCCCATGCAGCCTTAAAATTGCTTCCAAGTCCCTGTACTACTAGCATGCAGGTATGCCATTTGCACAGACCTCTACTAGCAGCTTTGTTTATACGCTACAGTGCATTGCTCGTTGCAGGAGGGGAAGTAATGATGATGCGCCGTTATCCCTTTTTATTTTTATTGCATTCTTTGAAAAAAAGGATACAACAAGAACTGCAACCAAGGAAAGGCACGCGCATTTTGCATAGTACACAGCAAATTAATGTAGAAGGGTTTCATACATTTCGTAACAGTACACAACTCAAACAACTAATAAATCCAGATGTTATTACTCTGTGGAGCATTACTGAGGCCAACGCCTGAGAGTATCAACTAAATGTAATAACTGGTGACTCGTTTATCACACTGATTATTAGTTCGATTAAACCACGTAATGAGATATGACACCATACCCAGTTATTACGGCATTTGGAGCGCTCTTACTTCACTTTCTTTTTCTACAGTTCATATTAACATTAATTAATTAGATTAATTATCAGATAAATAAGTCACTAGAGGCCTGAGCAAAATGGATTGTCTTTTGCTATTAGTGCAGGCTCTTGAAGCACTTTTTGAAAAGCAGAGCTACAGGATATCTGCAAATTGCTAGTTTTAGCGATTGCACAAAACTCTGCCTATAGTTTTTAAAAGAACGGAATAGTTACATAATGGACAGCATTCCTTGAATGCCTCTCTTTTCCTTAATAATTTTCATTAGTTTCAGATAAACATGTAATTAAGAAGATAAGCATCATATCAATGATACAGTCAGTCAATTATGTTTCTTTTCTAAAATATTAATCAGAAATGGGAAGGGGACTGACATATCAGAAACTACTTCTAAACTAATAATCAGCAATTTGGGGAGTATATTCATTTGTTTTTATATTTATCCATAAAGTTTATAAAATGAGTTCATGTGAGTCATACATCTCTAGTCTGTCTAGTGCAATGTACGTATTCTCTCATTGAAGGTGACATAAAACTTATACTAGATCCAATCTTCCATTTTATAGATGTAAGAAGGCTTCTAGTGTGAAGAATTGGTCTTTACAGTCCTAGACGAGCTGAAAAGCCAGTAGTGAGCAAGTGTTGGTATCATGTACAACTGTTGGCAATTGCCCAATAAGTATAATACAGGATTACATGGTACTGCACCACTGAGTACTTCTGAACCCAGATCCAGAGACTGTTTCCTAATGTTTTGATGTAACCATGAAATATGAGAAATGCTTACTTTTATCTTTCCCACATCACCAGCAAATATCCCTTTCTTCTGAAAGCTTAGACATTGTTTTCTTTTTGTAACATCTATGTTGGTCCAATAAAAGACAAACCATCTGCTTCTGGATCTGTTCTTACAAGGATCAGTACGGCAACTAATCAATTTCTGTATGCCTTTCTTCCGGTGAAATTTCTGAAAAAATGTATGGAGTATAATAATATAATGTGAAGCATTTTACATCGTATAGCTCTACCTTGTAATTTCTTAGAGCTTATTAAAGCATCGGTCCATAGTTTCTCCCAAACTTTAGGATCAAAAGGAACCACCAGTTCTTCCTATCATTTAAATCTGGCACTACTGGTCAGCTCGGTGATCTCAGCATTGAATAGGAATTTGTAAAGCCTTCCTGACAGTGAGTAAGCTGATGGAGACAATCCTGAAGGAGAGGCTAGTGTCCCTCCTAGAGACCAGTGGGCTGTAGAACAGTAGACAGCATAGGTTTGTCGCAGGCAGATCCTGTCAGACCAACCTGGTGGATTACTATGACTGGGTAACTAGACAGTTGGACAAGGGCCATGCAGTGGATGTCCTGTACCTGGACTCCAGTAAGGCATTCAACTCAGTGCCACATGAGAGGCTGGGAAGTAAGCTGGCAGGTACTGGGGAAGGGTGAGAAGATGGTGGGATGGGTAGGAAACTGGTTACAGTGAAGGCAGCAGAGGGTGGTGGTGGTGGTGGGGGAGCTTTCAGCTCCTAGGGCAATGACAAGCGGGGTACCACAGGGCTCAGTGCTGGGGTCGGTGTTGTTTGGGATATTCATAGCAGATATCTCGCTGGGCATCAAGAGCAGGATCAGTCTGTTTGCAGACGACACCAAGATGGAAGCAGTAGTGGATGACGTAGGAGGGTAGCAGGGGTTGCAAGATGATCTGGCAAAACTGGAGACCTGTTCGGACACTTGTCTGCTGGGGTTCAAAGCCAAAAAGTGCAAGGTACTACATTTTAGCACAAACAAAAAACAAGGAGGAGCTGCCAGCGGGGTGGGGTGGGGGTCAGCCAGCAATGACAGAGGAGGAGATGGATCTGGGGATGATCGTTACGGGATTAATGAACAACTCAGCACAATGTAGGAAGGCAGTTGCAAAGGCCAGTAAGATGCTGGTTTGTATTGCCAGGGGTACATCATCCAGGAGGGGAAGATGATCCTACCGCTGTGTAGGTCGCTGGTTAGGCCACACCTGGAGTACTGTGTTCAGAACTGGTGGCCATAACTGAAGAATAACATTAAGTTACTGGAGGGGGTGCAGCGCTGGGCAACAAAGATAATACAGGGACATAAATTATGAAAGCAGGCTGAGGGAGCTGAACATATACTCACTGGAGGAAAGAAGGAACACGGGAGATATGACTGAAATCTTCAAATACATGAAAGGAATAAAAAAGACAGTTACGGAGGGACTTTTCAAGTTAAGGGAGGGGGGGACACTTGAGAACATAAACTGAGATCCGAGGGGGGAAGGTTCAGGAGGGAAATGAGAAGACACTTTTTACAAAGAGGGTGGTGTCTGGGTGGAATGCACTGCCTGTGGAAGTGGTATCCTCAAAACAGTGGGCTGCTTCTAAAGGGATGGGACAGGGTAAGAGGGAGGGTCACAAGAGGGGGGTGGCAGCTGCAGTAGTGGATGACATAGGAGGGTAGCAGGGTTGCAAGATGATTTGGCAAAACTGGAGACCTGGTCGGACACTTGTCTGCTGGGGTTCAAAGCCAAAAGTGCAAGGTACTACATTTTAGCACAAACAAAAACAAGGAGGAGCTGCCAGCGGGTGGGGGGGTCAGCCAGCAATGACAGAGGAGGAGATGGATCTGGGGGTGATCATTACGGGATTAATGAACAACTCAGCACAATGTAGGAAGGCAGTTGCAAAGGCCAGTAAGATGCTGGTTTGTATTGCCTGGGGTACATCATCCAGGAGGAGAAGATGATCCTACCGCTGTATAGGTCGCTGGTTAGGCCACACCTGGAGTACTGTGTTCAGAACTTGCGGCCATAACTGAAGAAGAACATTAAGTTACTGGAGGGGATGCAGCGCAGGGCAACAAAGATAATACAGGGACATAAATTATGAAAGCAGGCTGAGGGAGCTGAACATATACTCACTGGAGGAAAGGAGGAACACGGGAGATATGACTGAAATCTTCAAATACATGAAAGGAATAAAAAAGACAGTTACAGAGGGACTTTTCAAGTTGGGGGGGGACACTTGAGAACATGATCTGAGATCCGAGGGGGGAAGGTTCAGGAGGGAAATGAGAAGACACTTTTTTACAAAGAGGGTAGTGTCTGGGTGGAACGCACTGCCTGTGGAAGTGGTATCCTCTAAAACAGTGGGCTGCTTCTAAAGGGAATGGGACAGGGTAAGAGGGAAGGTCACAAGAGGAGGGAGTGGCAGCTGCAGCATAAGGGTTGCTAGCTGCACAATCGAGCAGACACAATAGACCATAAGACCTTTATCTACTGGCAATCTCATATGTTTGTATGTTCACAGGATACTACCTTTCCTGTTCCTATTTTGAGGAGGAAGTCCCATTCTTTATGTTATTCCCTGGTTATGTGCCATAAACTGTTCAGTCACTTGCCTAAGCTGCAGATGGTACCGGGTCAAAATGTCGTACACTTAATAGTGTACAACAAAATCTCTCAAAACTGCAACAGCACAATATAACACAGCGAGAGGGTGCAATACCGTGACTGGGTTTGTGCGCGGTACTGGACCCTCTCACTGTCCCAGGCAGATGATAAGATCTCTGTTGAGACACAATTCCACCAAGCAGCTGCCATGGCTTGTTGGAGAAAGCCACTGGTAGCAAGGCAACATGTATGGGACTGGGTTTGATTCCCGGTCCCAGATGCATGGAAATGTTCTCTTTGTGCAATATTTCTGTTAACTAACCTAGGGGGGGTTATTTTAGTTGGGGGGGTTCTGAGGCACAGCCCCCCCCCCCGTAACAGGGTGTGCAGGGGCAGTGTCCCCCACAAAACAAAAGACATGCCACATGGCATATATCGCATTGTTTTGGCACCGTGATAGATGCATGCGGCATAATGTCCTGTGACATTATGAACCCATGACACTTCAGATATACGTAAAAGTCTCGTCGATCAATTTATTTCTGTATGTATTTATTTACTTTATTATTTAGTTTTTGTTGACCAGAAAAAGAGGACTAGGCAGTTTTTTGCCTGTTTTTTTTTTGGTTTTTTTTTATTGAAGCTGTACTTTTTCCTCCCCCAGCCCTCTAAGCACCGCACCATCAGGAGTCACTTATGGTGTCTGCTCCTGCTTCTTGCACCTATCTGGAGCCCTCCAGTACCCCTATGGACTGTGGTTCTTCCCCCCAGGCAGGAATGAGGTGGGACCCGTACACCCTGAACTTTGTTTTGTTGGGCTGGTCGGGTCAGATAGGTGTGAGTTGTGGGGTCTGCACCGAGCTCTCCATCTTCCCGGTGCCTGGAGAGCCATTTTCCATTTTCTGTGTAGATGCAGCATGCATCCTGACATCAAGGCATACCCGCCGACGTCTGTTGCATCCCTACCGCTTGCACTGGCTAGGTGCTTGATGTACCCCAGGCCTCTCTCTGGGGCCAGTCAAGCGCTGAGCCTCTGCGCCCCCCCCCTCCCCGGAGAAGGTGAATGGTCCCTGGGACACTCAGCCTCCATCCCCAGCAGACACTCTGACTCCTGGGCTCATGCTCAACCTGGGCTATTGGCATCATGAGTGGCAGTACTATTGCTATGCTGGCAGGCCGACCTTTTGCCTGTTTTTAGCCTCATGTATTTTTACTGAATGGGAAAATTTGCCTAGACACTTGGAGAGTGCCCTACTCTTTTCCTGATCATTTGCTTGCTATACAAGAGTGTTCTGTATGTTTTTTCTTTTATCAATGAAGTTCAAGAAAGGAAGAGCAGTTAAGGGCACACCAGAGCTGCTGTGCAAGGCCAAAACGACAAGTAGAATGTAGAAAACGAAGCTTGCCAGCACTAGCTACTCACTCAGACACCATAGGTACAGTTCTGACTAAGTGCCAGGGGGTGTGAAACACATCAGGAGACTTTCAATTGAGTGAGAGTGAGGAGGGGGTTACGCAGGAGGGAACTGTGGCGTTTTGTGTATGAGTGAACTTTAAATAAAAAAAGAACCTTATTTATGGAGACGGATCTCCGAGCAGTCTTTCACTCAAAAACAGCACAATCCTGATATAGGACTATACCAATGGTGTCTAAGTGAGTAGCTAGTGCTGTCAAGCGTCATTCTGTGTCAATAAAGTTCCCCTACTCTTTTTGAGAAGTGCCATGGAATCTTTAACATTCACCCGAACAACCACCGGAACAGGCAGACGGGACCTCAGTTTAATGTCTAATCTGAAAGATGGCCCCTCAGGAGTGCAGTACCCCATTTATACTGTACCACAATATCAGTATTGGGATTGTACCACAAGTTCCTAGCATGCAGCTAGAACTCTTGAATGATGATGTTTTCAATTCTTAGGAAGATTTAATTGTGTATACTTCTGTACTGACTATGTGTCTTAGGCTTCTGATTCCTTTAAACTTCCATTTTTTTTCTTTGAATGTTTTACCTTCATACCTAATTAATGAGTTTCCCCATAAAGGTGTTAGTCTGTAAGGCAGAGTGCTCCATTTACTGAGTTTCTGTACTTTAACACAATAAATACACTAACGCCTGGCAGATAGTTCCTCAGGATCCTCGCATACGCCCCTGACCGAGCGCTTCTCAGCAGCGGCTCTGGAGCTGAATTTCAGACAGCCGTATTTGCTGTCCAGCCCACCCAACCTCAGGATCCTCACATATGCCCCTGACCAGGCCTCAGTGGCGGCTCAGGCTCTGAATTTCAGCCGGCACACTTACTCTCCAGTCCCCCCAACCTCAGGATTCTCGCATACGTCTCTAACTAGGCGCTCCTCAGCGGTGGCTCCAACTCTGAATTTCAACTGGCTGCACTTGCTCTCCAGCCCGCCCACCCAACCTCAGGATCCTTGCATACACCCCTGACTAGGTGCTCCTCAGCGGTGGCTCCGGCTCTGAATTTCAGCTGGCCGCATTTGCTCTCCAGCCCACCTGCCCAAAACCAGGAACACCACAACTCTACAGGGAAGCCCGGCTCCTGAGCTGAGCAAGCCAGTTGACTCTCTCTCTGGAACCGAACTCCTCATCAGCTAACTACAACTTCTGGTTTCAGCACTTTTTGGTGCTTTTTTTTAAACTCAATTTCTTATCACTACTCCTGTATTTTTTCCTGAAAAGACTGAATTTGCCTCACTATGTTTAGAGCTGAGAAGTACTGTTTTGTCATTGCCAACTAAATTATCTCTAATGCCCTCTCTCCCCTTGACTAACTCTCTCACTTTTCTCTCTCCCTCACTGTACTCTGTCTCCTCAATTGCTAGCCCTTGTTTCCCTTCCCCCAACCTGCTAAACCTGTTTTCTTTGTTCCTGAAGGAGCCTTGGCGCCAAAACTCCTCGGCAACCCCCCTTCCACAATTCTTTCTCCTGTCTGCCTCTTCCCCTCCTATTTTTACCACTTACCCCTACACGCTACTATATTCACCAGTCCCACCCACCTGATTACTCCCCGGCCCTCTCCTGCGGCCTATATTGTTAACCCACTCTCTCTCTCTCTCATTCTCCTTAGGATCCTTGCATATGCCCCTGACCAGGTGCTTCACAGTGGCGACTCCAACTCTGAATTTCAGCCGGCCACACTTGCTGTCCAGCCTGCATGCCCAACCTCAGGTATGCCACACCTCTACAGGGAAGCCCTGCTCCTGGAGCCGAGCATGCCAATTGGCTCCCTCTCGAACCTAACTCCTCACTGGCTAACTACAACTTCCGGTTTCTGCGTTTTCAGCACTTACTTTCAAGCTCAATTTCTTATCACTACTTACGTATTTTTTGCCATGTTACCTCTATTAAATAAACTTTCTCCCCCTCTTGCACCCACCCTCTTCTCTCTCTCTCTCTCTCTCTCTCTCTCTCTCTCTCTCTCCACCCGATGCTGTCTTCTTCCACCTCAGTCCTCCCCTTAAAGTGATGCATGCTGTACTGCTGGTACCTTTTTTTTTTTTGAAATTTAAGAAATTTTATTATAATTATTAATTACAAAAACCAAGGGGCTTATTACACATACATAAATAGAATACATAAATACAGCAGCAGAACCACAACAGACTTCATAGTACATGCACCAAATAAGCCCCCACCACCACCCCAACCCCAACCCACCCTTCCCACCCTGGGAGTTAGCCAACCCTGAGAGTGACAGAGAAGAGGGAGACCAGCTAAACTGACAAAAGCCCTAATTACCCCATTAGCTCTAATTAACAATACCTTTATTTTAAATATAACGCATATAGCTTACCCCATTTCCTATCAAAACCAACCATATTGTTACAAAATCCTGCAAGTAAGCATTTTGTTCTAAAAAACACTGAAATATCATTTAACCATTCACTATAGGAAATGGTTAATTGATCCATCCAATGTTTAAGGACTAACTTTTTAACAATAATAGATATCAATGCAATGCGGAATCTATGCTCTTTGACCTGAATACCAGAATATTTACCCAACAGACAAACTTCAGTAGTAAACAGGTCCTCCAATCCTAACAGGGAGTCCAAATTAGAACGAATTTCTTGCCAAACCGGGAATACTTTTTCACAGTACCAGAATATGTGCACCATATTGCCTTCCATTTTACCACAGCGAGTACAGTTAGAATCCAGTAATCTGCCAATTTTAGCCAATCTAACAGGTGTATAGTACATATTATTCAATATATGGTATTGAGTAAGCCTAAGTCTGTCCTGGGAATGGTATAAGTAAAGATCCTTCCAGATCTGAGCCCAGTCAAGGTACAGATCAGGGAGTAACTTATTCCAGCTAGTTGAACCAAAGAGGGGATTGGAGCCGCCATAGATATTGAGAGGAATATATTGTAGACACGCTGTGTGGTTTCAAAGCATAATCAGATAATTGGGCCAGTAGGGATTTGACACTTGCTGTCTTAGGCTTAAAACCAAAAAGAGCACCTATGAGATGCCTTAATTGGAGCACTTTAAATATCTGATTCCTTGGAATATCAAATTTAGATAGAATTTCCGGGGAAGAGAGCAGGTTATTCTGGGAAAATAGGTCCTCCACTCTCGCCTCAGTCAGATGGGGGAGCCAATGATTCAGAAGCCAGGAACCACCTATTCTAATGTTGGGATTTGCCAGTATCGGTTGCTCCATATCGTATTTAGGGAATATCTTAAAATATGTGCAACATTGAGAAAAAACTTTGAGCGAGGTGGCAATTACCAAGTCACGTAATATCGCCGGCAGTGAATTTTTACCCAAATAGAAAACCATGGAGGGATTAGTGGGATTAGCACTTAAAAGATTGTCCTCTATTTGGAGCCAAATAGGGGTATAATTCAACTCCTTTCAGAAACCATTTCCCAACTTGGTTAAATGGCTCGCCCAATAGTAAGTAGAAAGTTGGGAAGCGAAGCCTCCTGTATTCTTGGGCAAACTGAGTTTACATTAAGTGCGCGAGGATGCTTACCACCCCAAATGAACCCAGAAACCAAAGAATAGATGCTTGAAAAGATATCGAAGCCACAAATTCAGCAGGTTTATAGGATAAAAGAGACGAGGCAAAACATTCATCTAATCACATTAATCCGCTCCATAAGGATAAGGCGACTTTGCCATCTTTGAAGATCATGCTGAATGGTCACTATCAGGTCATCCAGATTAAGTTTCTTGGTAGAAATGGGGTCCCTAGTTAAATAGACACCGAGATATTTAATTGCTTGGGAAGACCATTTAATGCCGAAATGAGCAAAACTGTTTTCACCATATAACTGTTGAGCGGAAAATCTCCTTTAGAAATGTTCAGTTTGTAGTTAGATAGCCTACCATACTGGTTAATAACCCCTAACACATACTCCAGGGAATGTGCCGGTACTGCTGGTACCTTTACCTGTGTACAAGTCTACAGCTGCTCCCCTTCACACCACCTAAGTCCAAATAAGTATACCTTATTACTAATCTAAGTTTTCACACCATAATCACACAAAATCCCTACTCCGCTAACAGCTACAAAAGTATTCTCCCTGTGTCATGCCCCAGGCAGCTTTTCCACCTCAGTATGTACCAACTCTCCAAAATCTCCTGTACAAACAAAAAGCTCTCCATAATACCCCAACTCTCCTCCAACGTCACTTATCCCAAAACCATTTTGGAGCCCTTACACAACCTCATCTCAAAATGGCCTTGCACAAGCCCAGCCTATTCTTCCTCCTTGCCTCTTACCTTCTCACATCGGCCCTCCTGGCCTCCACCCAACAGTAACTCCCAAACCCCACCTGCTCCTCACGTCACTCTAGCCAACCCCCCTATCCCCACCCAGACACCCACCCAGTAACTCATCTGTCCACCTATCCCCTTGTCGGTGCTGGTATCCTGCTTCCCAGATGCTATCCCACATCACTCATCAGGGCTGTCAGACCAGCCTCCACAGCCATCCTGCACACCAGGAAGCTAACTCCTGCTGCCTACTCCTTTCTCCTTCTTATTGTACTCCTCACAAGAGATATCAAACCCAACCTGGACCCCAGGCCAGTCCCCAACCTGCTATGCTCATAAAGGACTCTCTATCACCCACATTAACATCCAATGCCTTTATCCTAAAATAGACCAACCATCCTGCTGGATAACTGAGCACTCTCCTGACATGCTATGCCTGACTGAAGCCTGGCTCTCCGTTAGGACCATCTCCTCCCTGAATCTCCCAAACTCCACCCTGCTCAGACAGGACTGTGGCAACAGAGGCGGAGGTGTTGGCATCTACTCTAAACTACCCCTCTCATGCCCGGTCACCTTTAAGGAAACTTGACCAAGCTCCCACTAACTACTCCTGCCCCAACTCACCCTCCATGCCTCTCTCCCTTTATTTATTGGGGTACTCTATGCATCACCCCATCTTGCTCATGACTTTCTAGTCTCCACCCTATCTACCCTACCTGACCTGACCTCCAAAGGGGAACTGGTCCTGCTAGGCAACTTCAACTTGGATTGGCTCACCCACTTTTCTAAGGCCCACACTTCTAAAATAGAGTCCCTTAACCTTACTCAACTGCTAAGTGAACCCACCCGCTACAACCTGCAGTCTCATAACCACACCCTACTAGACTGGATCCTCACTTCTCTTCCGCACAGGGTAACCTCTTCCGGCATCCTTGCAAATGTACTAAGTGACCATTGCATTACGTACTGTATCAGAAAAACTTGCATACCCAAGTCTGCTCCCAAGCAAATCAACACTTGCTTCCTGCATGCACTGGACACCGAAGCCCTGCTAACTAGCCTTAGCCACGCTGACTGGTGCCAGGTGTACTCTGCCCCTAATGTCGATGCTGCCCTCACTAGCTTCCTGCACACATTCCCTAATATCTGGGACTCCCAGGCCCCTCAGAAAAAGCTCAGGGTAAAAAAGCGCCACCATCAATGGATCTCTGCCCCTATCCTCGCTAAATGCAAGGCCAGAGACAAAGCCTGGTCTGCTTTCAAATCCCACCCAAACCCTATAAACAGGCAGGCATACAACACCCTCTGCAATGCATGCACTAAGGCCATATGACAGGTGAAAGCAGATTATTTAAAATTGTAGCTGGATCGTGCCCACCCCTCCAAATTCTAGAATGTCATATACTCACATCTAGATCCTCCAACACAACCCAGTTCCCTGGCCTTCATGCATCTTGGCCTGCCTATTACCAATCCCAGCAGCATTGCTGAAACCCTAAACAAATTTTTCACATCATGCACCATGCTTCACAGCCTCCCGTCAGTTCTCTGCTCCCTCGCCACCCCCCTGCCATAGCAATTTCAAATTCGCACCCATCTCTGAACAAGAAGTCCTCAACGTCCTCTGCACACTAAATACCACTAAATCCAGCCCAGATGGGATCCACCCCAAACTCTTGCAGATCTCGGCTCTTGCAATTACAAAGCCTGTCACCCACCTACTCAATCTCTCCTTCTCTACAGGCATGGTCCCTTGCACCAGGAAAGTTGCCTCCATTGTTCCCCTCCACAAAGGCAGTGACCCCTCTATGCCTGGATACTACAGACCAACCTCACTCCTCCCAGCTCTCAACAAGCTGCAGGAATCTTTGGACCACTCCAAGCTATCGGAAATTTTTACCACAAACAATCTCCTATTTCCCCACCAGTCAGGTTTTAGGAAACAACATTCCACTATCTCCTCACTCCTGCTTGTCACCGACTACATCCTTATAGCCTCTGACCAAAGCCTACTAACCGCCGCTGTGTTCACCGACCTGGACAAGGCCTTTGATTGTGTCCCACCCTCTCCTCTTATCAAAACTAGAAGTAGCAGGACTAGTTCCTATCACCGTTCAGTGGTTCAGCTCATATCTTTCCGACAGGTTACAGTCAATCAGAATCTCTGATGTCTCATCCTGTCCCCTTCCCATCCTGGCTGGAGTGCCACAAGGTTCTGTCCTTGGTACCATCCTTTTCTTCCTCTTCATAAATGACCTTCCCTCCTCCTGCACTAACTCCAGCATACACATGTATGCGGATGACACTATCCTCTTTACCTCAGGTCCAACAACTCACGAAGTTCAAGCTACCCTTCAATGTGACTTCAGTAATATTCAGCAATGGTTCGGTCGAATAAGAAACCAACTAAAATTAAACACTTCTAAAATGGTTTCTGTTATTTGACACTGCACAGAAACGTAGCAGATCCTTCCCCCTTCCCCCATCACCTCCCTGAATGGTATCCCTCTTGACCAGGTCACTAAATAGAAATACCTGTGTATCTGGCTTGATCCCCACCTGTCCTCGTCTCACATAGATGCGACTGCCACTAAACTTTGCCCCAAGCTAGGTATGCTTTACCGGCACGGAGGCTTCCTTCCACTCCCTGCCAGATGTCAAATCGTAAGCCCCTTTTTTGATTATGCAGATGTGGTCTACTGCACTGCCCCAGCTACCACCTTATGCAAGCTTGATACCCACCTGAACTTCTGTCATTCTGCAACAAACTCACCCTTAGAACCCATCACTGCGATCTATACTCCCTCCTCGGATTAGCCCCACTGTCCCTTAGGTGCTATATCCACTCCTCAAATTAATATGTAAATTCTGGTTCCACATGCTACCCTCCTACCTGTCAGACTATCTATACCCTGCCTCCGAGCCCCTCCCTTATGAACTGAGACACAGAAACGACTGCCCTTACCATCCTTCATTCCTGTTCTGGCCTAGCCTTTTTCTCCTACTGGCTCCTAGTTTGGGAACAATCTACCCCTCCATCATGAACGCCTCCTCTTACTTTGGCAAGCAAAATTTCACTCCTGCCACCTCCCCTACCTCTTCTCCAGATGATTCAGCCTACACTCCTCAATCTCTGGCAACTACTGCTGCCAAGCACTTTCTATATTACGTATCTCAAGGGGCATGTTTACCTTTTGCAGCTTTCATATCATATTATCTACAAGTCCAGAAATGTTGCAGGACTATGTACTGTATTGCTTGTTGTGTATTTTGTAACCTATTATCTATCGTCTCAATTACCCTATAATGATTTGTACCACTGTATCCATTGTTCACGCAGTACTTGCTGTAAAATGTGTTTTTGTACTAACTGTATGTACTGCCACTCCCCTCCCCCTTGGGTCTCACCTGGAATCCAGCCTTGGCTCAGTGTGCCTTTCCGATTACCAATTGTTTAAATAAAAATAAATAAAATAAAATATTTGGGTGATTTTAAGTGACATTTTTCTATATTGTATCTATCCACCTGGGGGGCTGTCAGTCTGTGTTGGCCATCTGTCACTGGTTTCCGCAGTCTTTCAGGGCACCTCCTCCTCTTCTACCCCTGCGGGCCAACCAGAGCCATTGTGGGGGGCTTTATCCAGCAGCAGTCCACTTTTCTCTTCTTGTTCCCCAGGAGCCCCCTAGACGAGGTTGGGGTGTGTGGTTGGGGAGGTAGAAGACTTGGTTTGCTGGCCGAGGCACCTAGCTTCACCTGAGCTCTTTCCTTCCAAGACTGCTTGAAAGGCAGAGTAGAGAACCTTAACAGAGCAAGGGAAAAGGATTAAGACTTCTTTTGGCTAAGCAGATTTACTGTGTGTGGTGTTGTTTTTATTTTCACTCACAGGGATTGCTACTGTTTGTTGCTAACATTTCATTGCTTTATTTTTCTCTGATTCAAATTGTTGTTGCTGGTATACCTTATTACAAGGTGTGCCTACTGGTGTGCTAACAGATTACTGCTGTAATCTTCTGATTCAAATTGTCTTTGCAAGGTATATCTTCTGTTACTGCTTTATTTTTCTCTGTAGCAAAGTGTTTCTTCAGGGTATATCTTCTCTGAAAATTATTACAGGTAAAGCTTACATTTTTGAGACTTTTTTATCATTGGGCTAAGCAAAATTACTGTTTGACACTGTTTTATTTTATTCTAGGTTTTTTTTTGTTGAAAAGGTTTGTTGTCTCAGAGGTGTTTCAGTCTCCTTCTCACATTGAAGGAGCTAATTGCTTTCCTCCCACAGCTCTTCCAAAGGATTAGGTGTGTATGTGAGGGGTGGAGCTGTCAAACTGTCAGTAATTTCCAACAGAAAGAAGGGTTAAAAGGTCAGGTTAGTTGATATCTTGGAGGTAGAAGACTTGGTTTGCTGGCCAAGGCACCTAGCTTCACCTGAGCTCTTTCCTTCCAAGACTGCTTGAAAGGCAGAGTAGAGAACCTTACCAGAGCAAGGAAAAGGATTAAGACTTCTTTTGGCTGAGCAGATTTACTGTGTGGTGTTGTTTTCATTTTTTACTCACAGGGATTGCTACTGTTTGTTGCTAACATTTCATTGCTTTATTTTTCTCTGTAGCAAAGTGTTTCTTACAGTATATCTTCTCTGAAATTATTACAGGTGGTGCTTTACAGGTTTTACAGTTTTATCTAACATTAGGATAAGCTTTTAGGGTTACTGCATTTGTTGTTGACTGATTGTTTCTGCTCTTACCTCCTTGTTCTTTTGCGTCCATGGTTCTTCTTTTTGGCAGGGGAGGGCCCAGCCACCCACCCCATCCCCAACCACCCCACTACACTCCTTTTATAGGGTACCACAGTTGTGACATTTCCTGTGGCAGAGCAGGAAGGGGCGGATCAGTGGGGCATCCACAAGGTGAGCTCAATTACAGGGGCACTAGTAATTTAACTTGTTATAACAAGTTAAACAAAAACAAAACACAAACCATTACTTGCATTTTTTTTCCTTCTAATTACTCTGACTAGGCTATAAACCCAGCAACTTATCTGGAATGGATATCTTTAACTGCAGGTACTGTGGAACAATTTTCAGAAGGACAGTCTTACAGGATTTAGTACACTGTCCTACATGCTGGGCCATTGGAGATCTTAGGGCTCATCTCCGGGCAGCACGGGCAGAGATTGCACGCCTCAAATTTCATATTCAAGAGGAAATACATTATAAGAACCACCCGCCATTTCCCAGCATCCAACAGAAAAACCCTCGACCGCAGAGGGTAGTTGGACCAGGAGGTTGGCAGGTGGTTAGGAGGGCAATCAGGTGCCCCATCTCTCTGCTCTCCAACATATTACCTCCAAAACCATATAAACACTACAAACAGGTATCTGCCTCTATCTCTGAAATCAAACAAAGAGGCAGAAGACACTGCAGAGCAGGACACTGCGGCACAGGAGCTAGCACAACAAAACTCACCCAAATCAGGAACCAAAACAAAAAAAGCAAAAGGAATCCAAAAAACTTCTGATCATAGGAGACTCCATGATTCGGGGAGTTGATACCCATCTCCAGCCAGGGGTAATGGTCAGATGTCTCCCAGGTACATCAGCATGGAGAGACACTGATCGCATTGCTAAAATTGTTCACAAAGCAGGAGAAAACATTGATGTCCCAGTACACATAGGGACTAATGATCTCGCCAGCCGGTCAGTTGTGGAGACCAAGGAACACCTGACCAGGCTGGGTGACAAACTATCATCCATTTCGTCCGGCATCTCCTTCTCTGAGATCCTGCCAGTCTGGGAGAGGGGGCAGATGGACAGAAGGTCAGAGAAGGGAGATAGGGAGCTAAACACGTGGCTCAAGGGCTTTAGCCAGGAAAAAGGACACAGATTTGTAGGAACTGGCAACAGTTCTGGGAGCGAAAGTTCTTTAAATTTGATGGACTGCATCTGACTAAGGAGGAGTCAGTGTATTGGGGCAGAAGTTTGACGTCTTTGCAGAATATTTAAACTAGCAAATGGGAGAGGGGTGCAGCACCCCATACGTCGAATGGGAAGAACACCTCCCCTCAGCTAGTGGTCAAACAGGGATTCAGCATGTTTGCAGTTCATTTGCATCGCTAGTAAGAAAAAAGGTTTGTCTCCCATACAACGCACAGGGTAATGCCAAAACCTCACCCAACAACTAACACAATCGAAATCTGGCCAATGGAAAATCATGTACACAAATGCTCACAGCCTGGGAAATAAGATCCCAGACCTGCAGGCAATAATGTCAGAGGCTAAACTGGACATAGTAGAAATTAGTGAGACGTGGTTTATCAGTAACCACACTTGGGAGACTTCAGTACCTGGCTATGTATTCTTCAGAAGAGAGACCGAGGTGCAAAAGGGGAAGGAGTGGCCTGCATGTCAATGAAAATATCAAAGCTACAGAAATTCAGAATACACATAAGGAGCCAGAACAACTGTGGGTCACCCTGGAACAGGAAATGAGACAGCCATAAGAACTGGGGTTGTCTCACAGGCCCCCAGACCAGGGGAGGACATAGACACATTACTGTTAGAAGATATACAAAACATGACAGCTAAAGGGGAGGTTCTGATAATGGGAGACTTCAACATGCCGGATACAGATTGGTCAATACCAGCAGGAACATCTGCCAGAACTAGACACATAGTGGATTCCCTGCAGGGGGAGGGCCTCAAACAACTGGTACAACAACCCACAAGAGCCAGGGCTATCCTAGATCTAGTACTGACTAACAGGTAAGGGATCACAGATCTCCAGGTAGAAGGTCACCTGGGGGCCAGTGACCATCACATGGTATGGTTCAATTTGGCTACTACATCTAAATCATCCCATTCCAAGGCAAAAATATGGGACTTCAGAGGAGCTGACTTTGATAAGATGGCCAACAGAGTTAAGCTAGCCCGGCAAAAACACAGGTGAGGGGTACAGGCAAAGTGGGCAAGCATTAAGGATGCAATACTTGAAGCAAAATCCCATTGTGTTAGACAGAAAAGGAAGTGCAAAAGAAGAAGGAAACCACTTTGGTTCTCAAATACAGTAGCAGAAAAGGTCAGAGCCAAAGGCTGGCCTTCAGGAAATATAAGGGAACACAGCGGGATGAAGATAGGGAGGCATACCAAACTGCCCTAAGGGAAGCAGGGAAGGCAGTAAGGCAGGCAAAATCCCAAACTGAGGAAACACTAGCACGAACAGTAAAAGAAGGTGACAAGACTTTCTATAGATACATTAGTAAAAGGAGAAAGTCCAGAGAGGGTATTGCTAAGCTTAATGGAGAAAAGGGAGCATGTGACGAGGAGGACCATGTAAAAGCATCTATCCTAAATAGATAATTTTGCTCAGTATTTACTGAAGAGAAGGTAGGGCAGGGCCCACAGCTCAGCACCGTGGACACAGGGGAGGGGTGAGCACTACTCCTTCACAAAAGAAAGGGTCCTCACGAGAGCTTGCTAAGCTCAGGGTGGAGAAGGCAATGGGACCTGATGGCATACATCCCAGGGTACTTAAGGAGCTAAAGGTGGAACTAGCAGAGCCATTAGCAGAACTGTTTAGTGAGTCTCTGAGCACAGGAGAGGTCCCAGAAGACTGGAGAAGGGCTCATGTGATCCTGCTCCACAAGAGTGGTAGCAGGGAGGAGGCAGAGAACTACAGACCAGTCAGTCTTACCTCAGCAGTGGGCAAGATTATGGGCACTCCTTAAGGAAAGGATAGTGCAACACCTGGAATCCATAGGGCACAGGATCCAAGACAGCATGGGTTTACAAAGGAAGGTCCTGTCAAACTAATCTCATAGATTTCTTTGACTGGGTAACCAGCGTGGTGGACCAAGGGAAGCAGTTGATGTCGCTTACCTTGACTTCAGCAAAGCTTTTGACACTGTTCCACATAGAAGATTGATAAATAAGCTGGGTAGGCTTGGGTGTCAGAAGTTGGTCAACTGGGTGGCAAACTGGTTGACGCAGAAAACAGAGAGTGGTGGTAAATGGTATACAGTCAGAAGAGATGCAAGTCACAAGTGGAGTACCTCAGGGATCAGTCCTGGGACAAGTCCTCTTCAACATCTTCATTAGTGACCTTGCAGATGGACTAGAGGGTAAGGCTTGTCTGTTTGCAGATGACACCAAGATCTGCAACAGAGTAGATGATCCAGATGGGGTGGGCAGAATGAGAAGAGATCTGGATAAACTAGCAAAATGGTCAGAAGAGTGGCAACTGGGATTTAATGCAAAGAAGTGCAAGATCATGCACATAGGGAAGAGAAACCCTGAAGCCACCTATAGTCTGGGAGGGGAGTTGCTAGCAGTCACAAAGGAAGAAAGAGACTTGGGCATCATCATCACTGATGACCTGAAATCATCCAAGCAGACCTCTAAAGCAGTAGGTAAGGCTAGGGGGGTGTTAGGGTGTATTAGTAGGGGTATCACAAGTCGTAGAGGGAGGTAATAAAGCCTCTTTACAAGACACTGGTTAGGCCCCATCTGGAGTACTGTGTGCAATATTGAGGCCACACCTTCACAAGGACATTAACAAATTGAGGCAGTCCAGAGAAGGGCAACCAAAATGGTGCAGGGACTGCATCAGAAGACATATGAGGACAGATTAACAGAGCTCAATATGCATACCCTTGAGCAAAGGAGGGAGAGAGGTGATATGATCAAGGCATTCAAACACCTTAAGGGCATTAACAAGGTGAAAGAGTCTAACATGTTTAGATATAAAAAAAATAGCAGGACAAGAGGACACAGCATGAGATTAGAGGGGGGCCAATTAAGGGGGAATGTGAGGAAATTCTTTTTCACAGAAAGGGTGGTGGATGCATGGAATGGCCTACCTCAAGAAGTGGTGGCTATGAATACAGTGCAGGGCTTCAAACAGGCATGGGATAGGCATAAGGGAGCAATACAAATGAGTATGAATAGATAGGCCACTGACAGAGCAAAGGCCAATGGCACATTTATAAGGTAGAAAAAGAAATGGGCAGACTGGATGGGCCTTGCGGTCCTTATCTGCCGTCAACTTCTATGTTTCTATGTGTGTGTGTGTGTAGGTGTGCATGCATGCCTTGGCCCGGACCGACTCCTCTTTCCACCCACTCCTGGCCTAGTGCCTGGCTCTGTGCCCTGCCTGCACCACCATCATACCTCCACATGGTGGTGGTCAAAGGCTGGGAGAACCAATCTCCCCTATTTAGGCGAGGAGAGCTGCCAGTGGTTGCTCGATCCTCACCCCCGCTCAGATCACCAAACTCAGGTTGCCAGTATGGCGAGAGGTAAGAAAAAATTACTCACCTTAGTAATGTTGTTTCTTCTAATGGAGTCTTGCTGTATTCTGACTATTGCAGTTAGGTCCTGCCTTTCAACTGCCCTGGAGAACAAAGAGTTAAACTTTCCATGGCCAGCATGGAATGTTCACCGCGAGCTCAGCTGAAGCCCCTGTCTGCTGTTGTTTAAACTCCAACCGTCAGATCTTTACGAGCAATGCTCACTAGAAGTTCTGTGTGGAAACTGTAAGACTCACACTAGCCAACTGGCAACTAAATTTATATAAAAGGGTTTTTTGGTTTCAAAGCAAAGACTCAAGTCAGGAAACCAAAAAAACAAAACACATCCCAAAACACAACACTCACCCAAAATAAAGGAGAGTGAAAAAGGGACACCCCTAGGGTGCCAACACTACTCCTGCCCACCCACATCCCAAAAACCAGGTTCTGAGAGGGGAGGAGGGGGGAGGTCAGAATACAGCAAGACTCCATTAGAAGAAACAACAGTACTAAGGTGAGTCATTTTTTCTTCACACAACATGAAGCCTTGCTGTATTCTGACTATTGCAGACTACCAAGCAGTACTTCCATTGAGGAGGGACAGAACCTACTTTGGAAACAGGCTCTGAAGTACTGCTGTGCCAAACCAAGCATCACTCCTAGCCTGGATATCCAGAGAGTAATGCTTGGTGAATGTATGAACTGTTTTCCAGGTGGCTGCTTGACAAATTTCTAAGATAGGAATATCCCTGGCAGCAGCCAGGGAAGCAGCTGTACCTCTGGTAGAGTGAGCCCTCAGGCCTGAGGGTGGAGTCCTACCCAATTTTTCATAGCAGAATTGTATACAAGAAACAATCCACCTGGCAATAGATCTCTTAGTGGCAGGTTTGCCTTTACCAACCTCTCCATATGTGAGGCACAACTGGAGGGACTCAAACCTGTGACCCTTGGTGCTCTCTATGTAGTAGCTGAGGGCCCTTTTAACATCCAAGCTGTGCAGCCTCCTCTCTCCAGAGGAGGAATGGTCAGTGAAGAAAACAGGGAGAGACATAGACTGGTTAAGGTGAAAATCTGAAACCACCTTAGGCAAAAACTTCCTGCTAGTTCTTAGGACCACTTTATCTCTATGGAAAGAGATGAAATCAGGCTCCACTGACAGGGCTTGCAATTCACTGATACGCCTGGCAGAGGTAATGGTTACCAAAAACACAGTTTTCCAAGTCAAGTACTTAAGCTCTGCAGAGGACAAAGGCTCAAAGGATGGTTGCATAAGCTAAGCAATGCAAACATTAAGGTCCCAAGCAGGAGTAGGGTCTCTAAAGGGGGGATTGGTGTGCAGCAACCCCTTGAAGAACTTACAGAACACAGGATGGGCTGACAGAGGAGAGGGCTTGCCTACTGACAAGAAGGCAGAAACAGCTGCCAAATGCACTCTAAGTGTAGCTGGCCTAAGGCCTAGGCCATTGAGATGGACCATATAGTCCAGAACCGTAGGCAACCCAGCAGATTCTGGAGAAATATTCTTATTAGAACACCAAACAGTAAACCTTTTCCATTTGGAATTGTAAGTCTTTCTGGTGGAAGGCTTTTGAGAAGCCTTAAGGATATCCAGAACCCCTTGGGAAAGATGCAGATCAGCAAACTCTAACTCTTCAAGAGCCATGCCTTGAGATAGAGAGATCTGAGGTTCGGGTACCAAATCCTCCCCTGAGAGGACGTCAACAGGTTGTAATTCCTGGGAAGAGACAGGGGAAGGTGACTGCTAAGGACAGCAACAGGGGGTACCAGGGCTGTCTGGCCCAATCTGGAGCAATCAGAATCACTTTTCATGGTTGTGACCTTATCTTGACTAACACCTTGAACAGGAGAGGGAAGGGGGGAAGCATATAGAAATTTCCCTTCCTAGTTCAGAATCAGAGCATCCAGAGCGACTGAGCCCAAGACTGGGGGTCTGCAACAAAAGAAAGGAAGTTGGTGATTGCATGGGGCTGCAAAAAGATCTATCTGTGGAGTGCCCCATCTTGAGAAAATCACTTTCAAAACTAGGGGATCTAGGGTCCATTCGTGATGGCCCTGGGATATCTTGCTGAGAGCATCTGCTAGGACATTGTCCTTCCCTGGAAGGTGAACTGCTATCAGAGAGGTTTGCAGGGAATAGGACAGGGACCACAACTTCATTGCTTCTGTGCACAAGGCTGTAGACCGAGTGCCTCCTTGCTTGTTGATATACCACATTGTGGTTTTGTTGTCTGTTCTGATCTGGACCACCTTGTTCTGTACAGATTTGGAAAAGGCTTGCAGTGCCAGAAACACTGCTCTGAGTTCCAAGAGATTGATGTGAAGCAGAGATTCTTGAGGTGACCACAGCCCTTGGGTGGTAAGATCCCCCAGGTGGGCTCCTCAGCCCAGCAGGGAGGCATCTGTGGTGAGTATCACTGAATGAGACTGAGTGACAAAAGGAACTCCTTGTCTCAAATTGTCCTGATCCTGCCACCATTGCAAAGCCTGGATCAGGGTTCGAGTCACTGGGACTAGTTCGGTAAGGGAATCCTTTCTTTGGGACCAGAAGGCTCTTAAGTGGAACTGAATGTCCCTCATCTGGAATCTTGCTCCCTGGACCACTGCTGTGGAGGCTGCCATGTGGCCCAGAAGCTGAAGGAAATGCCTTTCTGGTCGAGACACCTAAAGGGCGAATGAAGAGGCCAGTTTCATAAGAGTCCTTGCCCTGTCCAGGGGAAGGAAGGCTCTTGGCCCTTACTGTATCCAGCTCCGCCCCTATGAAGGTGAGGAGCTGTACTGGATCGAGAACTGACTTTGGAAGGCTAAGGAGGAATCCTAAGGAAGTGAGCACTTGCTATTTGCAAATGTGACTTGACTTGGTCTGGAGACTGACCCACTATGAGCCAGTCATCCAAGTGTGGAAAGATGGAGATCTTTTTTCTCTCCTTAGGAAAGCAACCACTACTGCCAGGTACTTTGTGAAAACCCTTGGGGCTGATGTTAGGCCAAAGGGCATTGCTCTGAATTGATAGTGGCCTGAGGGCAACTCGAACCTGAGGTACTTTCTGTGGGAGCACCTGATGGGAATGTGAAAATAGGCATCTTTGAGGTCCAGGGAGGCTAGCCAGTCCCCTGGCCTTACAGAGGGAAGGATTATTCCCAGAGTCACCATTTTGAACTTTGGCTTTAAAAGGTGCTTGTTCAGATATCTTAGGTCCAGGATGGGACGCCATTCTCCTGTCTTTTTGGGGGTTAGGAAGTACCTGGAGTACAATCCTTTGCCCTTGTGTAGGGTGGGAACCCTCTCTACAGCTCTGAGAGTCAGAAGGGAAGAAACCTCTGCCTTTAGGGCAAGGGTCTCTGATGGATTTGCAGGTGGAAAGGATCTGGTTCTCATCCTGGGAAATTTTTGAAGCTGAGAACCAGTCCCTGGCTACTACTTCCAGGCCCCACTTGTCTGATGTCAGAGACTTCCAGTCCTGGTCAAAAAGCCAGCTGCCCCTACAGGTATTGGAGAATCGGCCTGGGCAGACCCATCAGGGTGTCTGCTTGGCAGGGGCTTTAGGCTGAGGGGTGGATGCAGGCCTGCTCATTCCCGCCTGCCTCTCCCTCTGAAGAACCCCTCTGAGCATAAGAAGAAGAAGAGGCCTGGCCTGGTAAAGGCCTTTGGAAAGGCCTGCCCTGCCCCTGGACTGCTGCCTTTGAGGAGTGGCTTTGCCTTTCTTGGCCTGAGCACTACTGTAGGTGGTCCTGTACTCGTCCATCTTTTCATGTAGTTCTCTGTCTGCTCCCCAAACAGAGCATTACCAATAACAGGGAAATCCATGGCCTTAGCCTGGGTATCCTGTGATAGGCTAGTACATCTGAGCCAAGCCATCCTCCGAAGAGCCACAGATGTAGCCATGACTCTTGATGAAACATCACTGGAGTCCACAGCAGCATGAAATTGCACCTCGGATGCCTCAATCCCATCTGCAACCACCTGCTCCAGCTCCTTGGCAAGCTGGTCAGGGCCCTGTTTAGCCAGAGCTAGCACAGTGTCCCATCTGGACTTCTGGTATCTAGCTGTGTAGGCCATATAGTTAGCCTGCCTGAGTCCCAAAGATGCTGCCATGTACTGTTTCTTTTCCATGGCATGAATCCTCCTGGAGTCCTTATCTGGGGGGTGTGATGCCAAGGGGATAGTTGCCTTATCACAGGCAGCAGCCTGCACTACCCCAACATGGCTGCATTGCTGAGAAAGGAACTCCGTGTCTGAGCCTGAAAGGGTGTACCTCTTGTCCATTCGTCTGTCCACAGGAGGTATAGAGTTAGGAGTCTTAAGAATTTTATTTATCTGTTTCCCAAAAGATTTATGGACGGGAATAGACAGTCTCCTGGACTCTGGGATGTCCATGATTTCAACAAAATCAGGCTCCTCTTGATCCTCTACTGCTTCTTCCATAGGAAGCTGGAGGGTTTCAGCCACTTTTTTGTAAAACATAAAGTGGGTATGGGACTCAGAAAGCCTAGGAGGAGAAACACCTGAAGGTCTGTCTGGGGAGATGTCCGGGTCAATAGGCACATCCAGACTTTCGAATCACCATCATCATCCTCATACTCCCTCCTCCTCCGGTTCATGAAATTCTTCTGAAATGTAATCCGGAACCGGGGAACCGATCAACCAAACCCCTGCTAGATGGTGCCGGTTCAACAGAAACGTGGGTGTTTATTGCACTATTCTTATCGCCTTGGCTATCCTAATCATTAGGAAGCTAGGTAGGATACAGAGGGCCAGGCTCACTGTCAAAGCTGAGAAGTGCCAGGTGGCCATGGCTGAGGTGGCATACCTTGGGCACATTGCAGGCCAGGGACAGCTCCATCCTAACCAAGTGAAAATAGAGGCAATCAAGGCATGACCCAGACCAGAAACCCAGAAGCAGATCAGGAGTTTTCTGGGGACAGCAGGGTACTATAGGAAATTTGTACCAAATTATAATGCCCTGGCCGCTCCCTTATCTGGCATATTAAAAGAAAAGGATGCCTAAGAAGATTACCTGTGAACAAGCCTTTACAAGACTGAAGGAGGCACTGTGCAGGGCTCCTGTATTGACAAGTCCAGACTACAGAAGACCCTTTGTAATCCACACTGACGCCTCAGATGTGGTTATTGGGGCAGTGCTGAGTCAGACATCCAACCAAGGGAAAGATCACCCCATAGTGTACCTGAGTAAAGCGTTACTTCCCAGGGAGCAGGCTTACTCTACTGTGGAAAATGTGTCTTGCCATGGTGTGGGCACTAAAGAAGTTAGAGCCATACATATACGGGCAACATTTTGAGGTACAAACTGACCACAACCTCCTGGTTTGGCTGGCACAAATGGGTAAAACGAATGGCAGATTACTAAGATGGAGTCTCACACAGGGCAGGGGCAGCCAATGAAAATGCAGATGGACTGTCAGATCAGTATGAGCAATGAACTGATTTGGGGATCTCATCCCATGCAGGGGCTAGAGCCCCTAAATTCAGTCTAGGTGGGGAGGACTGTGACGCTCTGCCCCCTGCCTATGGTTATCTGTATAATATTTGTATTATAAATAAATGGTATGTGATGGTCTGCATATTATTCTGGACTCGGGGAGAGACTTAATTCTCTGGACTTTAGAAAGCACTTAATGGTGACATCTAGATAGGCAAGAACTTTTAAGTATTTGAGGTAGACGCATTTGTGTTCTGTAAACTTCCCATTTATTTCATGTGACTGTAAGTTAGTGCTATAATTGTTCCGTATCTAATTTTACCTGTTTTACAATTTTTAGTAAACAATATTTCCTTGGAAATACTGCCTGTGTCTTCTCAGTTTTCTTTTGCATGTGATTGATGGAGCTTGTGTTTAAATCTGACAGCTGTTAAGGGCTTGACTGTATTACTAAGCTGGCAAAAAGGTAAGAATATACCTAGGTCTCATACTGAGTCGTAAGGGTACATTTTCGAAACCTGGCTGGGTATCCCAGGCGAAGGATTGTACTGCATCTCCTGAACAGGGTACATATCTTGAGCCTCTTAACTGGGTATGTTAGCATAAGGTACACATCTGACCCCCAGGACTCGAGGCTAGTAGGTGATTCTGACCCACAGCAGACAGGAGGGTTACCCTGTTTGTTACCTGTTCAAACTATTGCACTCTGAGGTTGGCACTGTGGAAGCAGAGGGCCTGACCTGCGGAGTGCATTTGTGACAGTGGCGACACCCATGCCAGATGGTATAGACGGTGTTTCACAAGAAGAAATGTTTACTGTACATAATATGCATGATATAGCACGTTTGTTTGATGAAACTTGTAATAAACATAACCAGTTGATTGTGTTGAATAATAAAGAACAGCATATAGTCAGGGAGATAATTTGTTCAGCCTGTGGGAATATTTCCCTTAATACTAGCACTAATCTCTTTCGGGATCTGGAATCAGGGAGGATCCCAGATTTGATCCAAGATAAATGTATGGCTAAATGGTATTGCCCACACTGCAATTCCTTTCCTGTCCTGTGAAGTGTATGGATAAGACTGTATCATTGTCCCGGTTACTGCACAAAAATTTGGGTTACATTACACCACACCCAAATCAGGAACCTTGCTACACTGCCAATCACTATAGCATTAAAGACACAACGTATGCCACATTTACAGTTTCTCATCCAGTTTTCAACAAGGATTTTCAGTCTTCGACAAGCTTGCAGTCACCCACTCTGTGGGCCATCTTGAGGGCAGCATCTACAGAGAACAGATTTAACTTCCTCCACTGCAAATTTTTCATCCTCGTCTTGACTCCTGGGTTGCTCCACTTACGGACTGTTATGGCAAGAGGAGATATCACTATTTTGCAGATGTGATGTCTTTGACGTAACCATGCCAGTTTGTGGTTACTCATCTGATACTATGGCCTGGTCATTGGAGTTACCTGATGACCTAACAGATAATTCTACTACTTTTGCAACATCTTCACCAGATACAGACAGCATTTCATCGAGTCGAGTGCAACCCAGTCTCAACACCCCCAGCCATATTTCCAGGAATACATCTCAAGACGACATCCACACCAGCAGAATCACCAATACCTCCATCACCTGCCCTGTCCAGCTCACGAAGTGGCACCTTCCTCAAGTTCGTGTAACCTACAACTCCGATGGACAACACTGTGTTGTGACAAATCATCAGACTTTTTCCCCTACAGACCTTTAACATTTGACATACCCTTACCGAATCTTTGCTTCATGCCCCAGGAAGGCGCTATCATTGGCCATATGGGTATCACCCCAGTTCTCACCCCGAAACATGATTATATCGATAGTGACCCTGACTATCTGTATGCTATAGCCCAATATTTACCTGTGTTTAATGTGCATATTGAGTCACTCACTCTAAATCTTAACCCTCTATTAAAGAGAAAGGAGTACCGGGTCAAAAGAGTGCTGCAAGAAATGCGCTGTGCAAAGCATGAAGGGATTTAGAGCAACAGGGGTGTAATAGCAGTTAGGTATTACCGCTCTCCCTGTTGTTCTGCGTGTTTCTTGATGAGGGCTGAAGTTGCCGTGTGCTGGGGTAGCTTGCCCGAGCTGCTCCCATGATGGGTGGCAAGGGCACCAGCACACGACGCAGTGAGCCTGGACTGTGATTGGTTCCCGTCAGGTCTCCTTCCTGCTACAAATTTTTTTTCCACAGAAACAAGTAATTTCCTCCCGACATTCTCCCCATCCTCAAAGTCCATGACCCCCCAGAGTTGATTATATAAAGAAACAACTCCATTTGTTTTGCTGGGACTGTGCTGATACTGACGGGTCACTGTATTTCCCAACCCATTTCAGACAGCTCTTTTTGCTTGTGGTATTTATTGCCGCATATTTTTGTAATGCGAGTAACAGGACCCGTAGAGACAGGATACACACTTGGATCATATATGCAACAATATCACTAAGGCAGGCAAGTCATTAAATGCTCTTTTCCATGATGGTGACTTAAGCACCGCATTATCTAATACTTGGTTAGAACTCACTTTTAAAGGCTGTGTTGCAATACAAGTCTTTCTTATTATTGTTCTGGTTATTTCCTTGCTCTGTCTATGCAAAACTTTGAGATAACACCATGCACAATTGAAGTTTCTCTATGAATCTCATTTAGTAAAGAAATTTACCTTCTACCCTAGTGTTGCCTCTGTATCCAGGCAACAAGGGGGATATGTAGACCTGCCTGCCCTGCCGTCTCATATGAGGACCATCATCTTCTATCATAACAGACAAGGAATAATATTATGCACTAATTGTTTACTACTGTACTGACAGATTAATAGGGTCCAGTTAGAAACTAATGTATTAGCCAGAAACCTGTTTAGCTAGGAATATGTATCTGTGGTTTATAATGACATCTACTGACAAATGTGATATTAGCAGCCTAACAGAGAATAATAATATATATTTGGGTCTGCAGTGCCACCTATGTTCCAAAGTCTGTATGCTATAGTCACCAATAATCTAAGAAGAAGTCTATTGTTTTACGGGTTAGATAGTCAGTAATATGGAACTGCTACAAATGTATCAGCCTTGGGTGCTAGACGCCAATATATTAGCCAATGGAACACCAAATACAGCAACATACCTATGTTCACGAGTCCATTACTCCAGTAATGGGACAGTATTAAGTCCACTATATAACACCAATACATGGCCAAAGTCCTTCATATTCCTGGGAACATCATGCTTCCACGTCTGGTTTATGACTGTTTCAGTATTTCCAATTGGTAAGAGTTATCTTATTTTACTGTCCTCTGTAACACTAAGGAGCAATAAACTTTTATTCTGCATACCTGTGACTGCCTGGCATTTACCTTCAAGTTACACCCTGCAAATCTGACAAAATTTTTCAGATCATTACCCTCCGAACTTTCCGGTAGGCCTTATAACTGGAGTTTTTTCTGACTGGCAAGGTTCTCAGCATCTTCTTGTCTCATTGGTATTTCAGTTTGTGTGTCTTGTAAGGTTTTTATTTGTATTCAATGTCATCAACACGATTTTCAGTGGCTGTGATCTGACATTCTGAATTGTCCATCCATCGTTCTAAGGTGGCAATGTCCTTACAAAATTCTTTTAATGTTTCTTTTACTTCTGCTTGGAATGCCACCAACTCCTGAAAATAGTTTCTAATTTAACCCTTTGTTTCAGGTGTAGGCCCATCTTAGAGTGGTCAGCTGTGTTAGTGAAGGCCGCCATTTCAGACACCTGGAACAGTTCAGAGTCAGGCATATTGGTGGTATATCCTCTGAATCCACTGGATTAGCTGTAGAGCTGGATTTTTGGTTTCACCATAACAGCAGTTCTCCTCCTTTAAGGGTCAGAGTTGCTACTTGTGAAAGGTGATCTCATTACATGGAAATTTTCCAAGGACAAGTAGGAGTTGTAAAATTAACCAGCCATCCTGTCAGTGACATCACCAGAAGTCCTGCAGTTCTAGAGTTTTAAGGGTCTTTTCTTTCCTTCTTAATTCTGCCTGCTAGGTTCTTTTTCTTTTTCTGTGATACAAGCTATCATCCTCCCTCTGATGACCATGGGTGCCTGCAGAAAATGGCTGCCTAACTTTTGAGGTCCTCGCTGCCTCCATTTCTACCCTCAAGAATCTGCCCACAATCCACTTTGGAGAGACTGCTAACTAGCAGCAGTACACCCCTCTGAGATATGACAGATAACCTAGGGGGAAGTAAGATACTGGCAACTTCACAAGATGGAGAAATTGCAGGTTCTTACTCCGCTGTCCCTGCAAACCCCACCAGCAAGGATGGCCACTTCCAGAAATCAGTGAGAGATGTTGACCCCAAATGAACAGCAAACTACATTACTTGAGAGAATGGCCTTTACTATGGAGGAGATACAACACACAGTAAATGACACCAATGACTCCCTGAGAGCTCTTACCAGAAGGATGATCAAAGAGCAGTGGCTGGACACCCCTTGATGCAAGTTATGCTGAAATGGCAGCACAAGTATAGACAGCAGAAAAATATTATCCACACCTCGTTGTATGCATTGAGAATCAGGAGGGTGAGGGCACTAGAATAATCTTCAGATAGTTGGCCTCCTGAAGAAACTGAAGGAAGGGGCACTGTCAACTACCTCAGAAGAAATCTCTGGAGTGGCTCAACCTTACCCAAGAATTTGACACTGAGCTCAACATAGCTCACAGCATCTGGAGAAAAGCAAGAGTGGATGCAGTCTCAACAGCACGACCCCAGACACTCGTTTTCTGTTGTCTGAAGTTCAGGACCAAGAACTCATCTTAGGGACTGAGAAGGATTTAAAGAAAACTGTTGTGCAAAGCAGCAGACTCTCTTTCTTCTCTTCCAGTTATTCCAAGATGGTCCTGGAGAAACAGCACGCCCTTCATCAAGCAAAGCAGGGCCTGAAGAACAGGGGAATCCGCTATACCCTGATATTTCCAGCAGTGCTAGAAGATAAGTACGAAGGTAAGTAATTGTTTTTCCATACACACACACACACTCACACTGAGGTCAATGCACACTTCCAAAATGTTTTGAGAAGCCCTCGGAAGTATGGTCTGTCCACGGCTGAACAGGCACCATTCTCCTTGCCAGAAGTGACACCCCAATCAACCCTCTTGTACAGTTAAACAGGATCAGGGCTGAGAAAATGAAGAACATGAAGGGGGAACGGTCAGCGCCAAGGGCCCACACCCAATGTGCACTTTATCTGCAAAAATATTCGATTTACTTACTGTTTACTGTAGTACAGTAGACTTTACCAGACTAATGTTGCTAACTTCTTGGCTGACATCGTCTGTAACTACAAATCCCAGAATCCCCTGCAGCTGACATCAGAGCAGTACTGCATCAGTGGGATATTCAATAGCCCATAGTGCATGACAGAGTTTTTATTTATTTATTTATTTTTTTATTGAAATGTTTCAAAAGGAAAGCACACTGAACAGCAAGTTGCTTGTCTCCCGTTGCAACCTGCGGGTACAACTGGATGAAAAAGTAGACATACAGTTTAACATTTAAAATATACAAGAAATTAAACATTCAATTACATTTGTAACAAGACATACTGTTAAAAATATCATAAATAAGTACCAAAGGTCATGGAGACTGTCTTTGGCATTTAGAATAGTTGATGTGAGGCAAACTATAAATTAATCTGGTGGAAGCTGAAGGTGGTTGCAACATCAGCAGGGCATTTGCCGGATGAGAACAGGACAGTGTTGGCATACATATGGATAGAGGTGGAGGAGGAGCATACTGAGGGCAAGTCATTTAGGAAGATGGAGAAGAGAATGGGTCCAAGCACTGAGCCCTGTGGGACTCCAGTTGAAATAGAGAGGGGAGGAGAAAGAGCATATCCTGGATCTTGACTTATTGTGTTCTGCCTGAGAGGTAAGCTCTAGACCAGTTTTGGGCAGAAGCAGACAACCATCAGCCATAAGGAAGTCAAGAAGTAGGGCATGGGAGACTGTGTCGAATGCGTTGGCAAGGTCAACAAAGATGGCAGAGATTATGAGGCCACTGTCCATCCCAGTGAGGATGGAGTAAGTGAGCCTGAGTAGGGAGGTGGTAGTGGAATGGTTCTTTCGAAAACCAGATTGGAATGGGGTAAAAAAGGAAGAGTTATCGAGGAAGAGCAGAGAGAGGACCAGGTGTTCTTGGAGTTTAGCAAGGGCAAGGAGTAGAGAGATTGGGCAAAATTTGCAGGGGAGGAGGGGTCACCACCCTTTGGGAGAGGGAGGGCCACTGCATGTTTCCAGGATGAATGGACAGATGAGGATGAGAAGGAAAGATTTAAGATCAAGGAGTGAGGGTAAGCTATAGCAGAAGCTGAAAGGTAGAGGGGATTAGAATCAAGGTCATCCGGAAATGAGCCTTCAGAAGGATTAAGAGAGAGAGAAGGGCCATAAGTATTTCTTCTGGGGAGACGGTAGTAAAAGAGAAGGAAGGATGCGCATGTAGGGATTGAGTACTGGGTGTGGGAGGATGAGGAGGGTGGAGGTTAGAGAGGAGTGACTTTAGCAGTGCAGTGGCGCAGGAGGTGTAATAGGAGTTAAACTCTTGAGCCACTGCACATGGTTCGGAGACCAATGAGTTGTTTATTTTAAGCATGGGGGAGGCGGATGTGAAGGGGGGAGAATAGGGCATGGACCACTTTCCAGAATTTGGAGGGGGAATTGATGTTTCTGAGAAAAGATGATTTAAAACATTCATACTTGGCAAGTCTGGTAGCTTTTGTGCAGGCATTTCTTAACATGCAATACCTGGCATGGTCTAGGGGAAGCTGGGAGGCATTATGTTTCCTCCAAGCTTTGTCCTGTTCCCTGAGACAGGTCAGTAACTCAGGGGAGACCCAGGGATGATAGTTGCCATGAACTCTGGTGCGTTTGAATGGAGCACAGGAGTTCCATGTACACAAGCATGTTTTTACAAGCTCTAATCTTTAACTTGCTGGTCTTGCTGTCCTCCCAGGACTAAGTATAGTCATGAAGAGCTGTACATAGCCCCTAGAGGTAAGAAGAATCAGAAAACATCTGACTGGAAATCATAAAAGCTCTAACATACTGACGGGTAAATGAAGTATGCCTCCTCACGTGGGCTGTTGAGTGGTGTATACAGAGGGGTTCTGAGGGGTTAAGTGAAGGACCTCCTTCCCTCTCTCTCAACATGGGACAGCAGAGAAGTATGGACAGAGTTCGGAAGTATTAAATGAGACCTGTTACTCCTTACATTGGACAGTTGAGATCTACATCCCTCAAGTGTCATACATTAGGAGGGCTGTCCCTCATTTTACCACTCAGAACCCCTGCACATACCTCTCAACTGTCCCACATGAGAAGAGACATTCCTAATATTACCTTTCGGAACCTTTCTGCCCATACCTCTGAACCATCTCGCATTAGAAGAGACATCCCTAATATTACCATTCAGAACCCTTTCTCCCATACCTGTCAACTGCCCCACATTAATAGGGACATCCCTCATGTTATCCCTCAGAACCCCACTGTCCATACTTCTCAACTATCCCCCATTAGGAAGGATATCCCCGATTTTGTCCCTCAGAACCCCTCTGTTCATACCTTTATGCTCTCCCACAATCAGAGGAACATCCTTCATTTTATCGCTCTAAACTTCTCTCTCTATATATATATATATATATATATATATATATATATATATATATATATATATATATATATCTGCCAGATACGGACTGCAGCTTTCCAACTGTAGCTTTAGGAAAGAGCAGGACCATCCTTGATGCCCAACCAGAGGCTATTCTCAGGCAACTAGTCAAGGACCCACTTGGCATGGGCAGTGCTGGACCTGGTGCTTACAAACCAGGACATTATTGCAGACGTCACAGTGGGAATACGTAGGTACCAGTGATCATTGTACAGTGTTTTAACATTAAGATGGGAACAGAGGCAAACCACATGAGGACAAGAGTTATGGACATTAGGAGGGCAGATTTTAAAGAAATGGAAGATTGCTTCAGAAACTGCCTCATAGAAGGGGATTGCCAGGAAGGGGTAGAGGCACAGTGGGGAAAATAAGGGAGGACATTGTCACAACCCCACTCAGCAGCTCAGCCTTCTACTCCCAAAGTGCCAACCTCTGAGCATAGAATTGGAACAGTTTAACAGAACAAAGTAACCTTCTTGTCTGTTTCAGTGGTTCGAGTCACCTTTGTTCCAAGTTCTGGAGGGATTCAAACTGATAACCTCTTGTTGGCGCATCCAATTATCAGGCTCAGATAATTCTGTCTTTGGGGGCCAGAAATCTTTGCTCACGGCACCTAATCAGATATTACAAATGAACCCTTAGAACTCTATGCAAGATCTAGAGAACTCTCTTCTGTTTCCCAATTTGGTACCACAATAAGCTCATGCACAGTGTCAACTATAACCAGCTAAGCTTCACTTATATAAAAAGAAGTTTCACGGCACACCAGGCAGTTTCTATTTTTAAAATATATATCTTTACTTTAAAATACGTGAAATAGGAAAAAGTAAAATACAGAACAAGATTTCCCCACATATACAGTCTTAAAAACAAAACGGGTTTAAAAGTGATAATTCCTACAACACATACACTCAAACTGGTCTTATCTAAGATCTCCTTACTTTAATCTTTCAGTGCTTTGTTGTTCCTCTTTTCTCAGTCAGAATTAATGTCTCTGAGGTCTGCTCAGTATCTTAAAAGCAGTCTTAAGCCGGCCTTCTCTCTGAGGTCATCTAACTCCATCTTGGTGTATTAAAATTTATATTTTATAACACAGGATGTCCTAATAAGATATTTGAACAAAATAGGTGACCAATGAATCTCCTCTCTCCATGTGACCTGTCAAAACTGGTCTGTGATATGCCTCACATTGACATCAAAGCCTCTTTGATGTAATTCTGGCTTCCTTAAACGACACTCCCTCCCCCAACACATGCATATTGGACTTCTTGAACCAGTCTGCGATCTGTTTCCCACAGACATCAAAGATTCCTTGATGTAATTACTGGCTATCTTGGGAGACACCCCAACACATGCATTTTCTCCTTCCTTCATGACACCTAGTGTAAATCAAAGAATTTCCCTGAGGACGTCATGAATGGATATTTTATTTCCTGGGCTTCAAAGAAAACTTAACAAAAAAATTGCAGTTCAGATATCTGCAGTTTAAGCTACCTCCTGTCCTTTGAACTTATACCTAGAGGTCTGATGTGTCAATTGCAGCAAGACAATATTTTTCCTGACAGACATTCCTTACATATTTTATATTGCAGAAAAAATATCATATTGAAATCAGAACCAGCTGTCCACATGCCACAATCCTCCCCACCTTGATTGAATTTGGGGGGGGTCTATCCCCTGCATGGGATGAGCTTCCCAAATCAGTTCACTCCTCATACACATGAGACAGCACATCTGAGTTCTGATTGGTTGCTCCAGCCCTATGTAGAATGGTCATGTCATATCCTTGCAAAGCAAGACTTAATCTTAGCAATCGACCGTTGTTTTTCCCCAACTGCGTCAGCCAAACCAGGGGGTTATGGTCAGTGTGCACCACAAAATGCTGCCCATACAAGTATGGTTCCAATTTCTTTAGGGCCCACACTATGGCTAGACACTCCTTTTCCACCGTGGAGTATGCCTGCTCCCTGGGAAGTAACTTTTTACTCAGGTAGGCTATTGGGTGATCCCTCCCCTGGCTGGATGTCTGACTCAGAACTGCCCCAATACCCACGTCTGAGGCATCAGTATGAACTGAAAAAGGTTTGCTATAGTCAGGACTTGTCAAAACAGGAGCACTGCACAGTGCCTCCTTTAGTTTGGAAAACACTTCCTCACAGGCTGGGCCCCAGGTAATTTTCTTGGGCATCCTTTTTTGTCAGGTCAGATAAGGGAGCAGCCAGGGCACTGTAATTGGGTACAAATTTTATAGTGTCTTTGCTGTCCAGACAAAACTCCTGACCTGCTTCTGAGTTTTGGTCAGGGCCATGCCTGGATTAACTCTATTTTTATTTGGTTAGGACAGAGCTGTCCTTGGTCTACCACATGCCTGAGGTATGCCACCTCTCCCATGGCCACCTGGCACTTCTTGGCTTTGACAGTGAGCCCGGCCCTCTGTATCCTGTCCAGCACTTCCCTGAGGTGGGAAAGGTGGTGTTCCCAGCTGGTACTAAAGATGGCAATGTCATCCAGGTATGCCATGGTGTACTCCTCAGCACCATTTAACACCTGGTTCACCAACCTTTGGAAGGTGGCCGGGGCGTTCTTCATTCCGGAAGGCATTACTTTAAACTCAAATAAGCCTATTGGAGTGATGAAGGCCGACCTCTCCCTAGATCTGTTGATTAACTCTACCTGCCAATACCCCATTGTCAGGTCAATGGTCATAAGGTAGGTAGCCCCTCCCAACTTGTCCAGGAGTTCATCCATCCAGGGCATCGGGTGGGCGTCTGACTTCATGACTGCATTCAGTCTACAATAGTCTACACAGAAACGAGTTGAGCCATCTGGCTTGGGTACAAGGACTACAGGTGAGGCCCAAGGACTGTGGGATCTCTGGATTACCCCTAAATCCGGCATCTCCTCCACTTCCCTCCTAATGTCCTTTTGAACAGTCTCTGACACACGATATGCTGTCCGCCATATGGGCATCTGTGTCCCTATCTCCACATCGTGTATCGCAAAGGGGGTTAGTCCAGGCTTGGCGCTAAACAAGGGGGCAAAGTCTGCTAAAACCTCCCTTACTTTCTGGATCTGGCCCGGGGTCAGCTGGGGAGACAATTTTACTGCCTCCACAGAGGACTCCCACTTACTCTTTTCCAGCAAGTCCAGAAGGGGGTCTCCTTCGTTCATCCCCTCCCCATGACTACACGGTGCAAACACCATGTCAGCATATGGCTTCATGTTGACATGGTACATCCTTTCGGTCTGCCTACAGTCAGGTAACCGCACAATGTAGTTCACGTCATTTGCCTTCCTAACCACTTTGTATGGTCCTGCCCACTCAGCCTGCAGCTTGTCTTTCTGGACTGGAATAAGGATCATGACTTCCTGGCCCACCATGTACGAGCAAGCTCTGGCTCTGCGGTTGTTCCACACTTTTTGTTTCTGTTGGGCAGCTGCCAGGTTGCTCTGGGCTGTCCCCATAAGCTCCTTCAGCCTTTCCCTGAACCTAAGGACGTAATTCACAATGTGAGTTCTCTGGGTGGCATGCTTGCCTTCCCAGCCCTCCCGGATCAAGTCTAAGGGCCCATGTACCCAGCGTCCATATAAGAGTTCGAATGGAGAAAATCCTGTCGACTCTTGGGGCACCTCCCTGTATGGAAACAACAGGTGGGGAAGGTATTTCTCCCAGTCCCTCCCATGCTGTTCAGCAAATGCCCGGAGCATTGACTTTAGGGTACCATTGAATCGTTCCACAAGTCCATTGGCTTGTGGGTGATACGGTGTCGTGCATCTCTGTGCCACCCCAAACTTCTCCCATAAACATTTCATCAGGTCCGACATGAAGGAACCCCCTCGATCAGTGATAACCTCCTGCAGAAACCCAACATGGGAGAAAATCCCAAGTATGGCATCTGGCACTTTGTCTGTCCTCAGAGAGGATAGGGCAACTGCCACTGGGTACCGGGTGGCATAATCCACAATAGTCAGGATGAATCTCTTCTCTGAGGAGCTGGGGGTATTTAAAGGCCACACAATATCCATCCGCACCCTCTGGAATGGCTCCTCCACTATGGGCAATGGAATCAGGGTGGCTTGGGTTTTCTTGCCCGCCTTTCCAATTTCTTGGCACCAGTGACAAGACCTGCAATACTCCTTCACCTGCTGGGTGAAGTTGGACCAACAGAAATTCTGGGCCAATCGCGCCTTGCCAGCGCTTGATTCCCAGATGACCAGACAAGGGAATATCATGTGCAATCTTGAGCAACTGTTCACGATACCCCTGGGAATGACAAGCTGCCTGCCTAGCATCCCTCCCTCTGTCTGTACTGCCTGAGTATACATAAGTCCATTTTCCCAATAAACCTTATGTCTGCCATCACTTCTCTGTGCTCCGTCACTGTCTGCCCAAGCCCTCAGCTTCTAAACTAGGGTCACTCCTCTGAGCAGCTGCAAGCCCTCACACAGTCCCAAAGCATGGGACAGGTCCCTTCAGTCGCTAAACTAATGTCCCTAGCACTAGCATCAGGGCCCTCAGGATCACTGTCAATCCCAACCCTCTGACAAGGGGTCACCCCTCCCTCTTCGGAGTAACCCTCTGTAGCTGTGTGGTTTTTTGCTACTGGGGAAATTTCTACCCTCTTTTTATCAGTCTCCCCAGCTGGAGACACAGGCTGGGGAACCAGCCTCTCAGTGGTTTCCACACTGGTTTCTGTGGGGTTCAGGGAGCTACAATTTTCCCTTGCCGCGTGGCTACGGGTAACTGCACATACCATCCCCTGCTGGAGATTGTTACCCAGGATCACATCCACTGCTAATGTTTTGGCTACAGCCACCTGTTGCACAGTTCCCCCAGTTTCACCCCAGTCCAGGAGAACACTGGCCAGTGGCAATGTTTTCTCTTCACCAGTGAACTCTTGGACAGTGACATATTTATTGGGTATAAGTTGACCAGGCTGTACCAGATCCACTTTTACCAATGTCAGGGATGCCCCTGTGTCTGTACACCATTCATCATGACTGGGTGCATATGTTCCCTCATGTTCACTGGCATGCTTCCAGGGACACACAAACAACCCACTTTCTCTAGCAGCCAGTTGTGTATTATGGCTCGCCTTTTGGGAAACTGTCTGGCAATATGCCCAGTTTCCTTATACAAGCAACATTCAGTTCTTCTCTCAGAGAAATCTTTTCTCTGTAACCTGGTGCCAACTGGTTTTGGTGGAGGCAGTGAGGATTTTAGCGGCCCTGAAGGCACGTTTTTCCCTTTCTACGCTGTCACACCCACCCCATTCGCTCTGAGAGCAGGTCGGCTCTTGGCATAGCGGTCCGAGAGTTCAGCAGCCCCTTGCACTGTTTTTGGATCTCGGTCCTCTAGCCAGGTTTTTAGCTTTGCTGGGCATGCCCAATAAAACCGTTCTAATAAAATCACATTTTCAATTTTATCAACAGAGTTTGCCTCAATTCCTTCCCACCAACATTTTAAAAACTGACGTTGTTTCATGGCTAGCTCCTCATAGCTCATATCAGGGCTTCTCTGAGCTTACAGAATTTAGCTCTGTATGATTCAGCAGTTAATCAAACATTTTTAACAGTGCAGCTTTTAGCTTGCTGTAATCACTGCTGTCCTCATTGTCCGTTTGACCCAATGCATCCCGAGCTTTCCCGGTAAGTAGTGGGGATAGCTGGAAGCTCCAGGACTCTCTAGGAAGTTTAGGCTGAATACAAACTTTTTCAAAAGAATTTAAAAAGACATCCATATCCTCCCCTCTTTAAACTCGGCTATTAATTTGGAGTTTAATTTGTAACCCAGTCCTGCAGTCCCAGTTAAACCCAAGCCACTTACCTGCTCTGGTGCCGCTGGTCGGGGTCGTATCTTCTCCAGTTCGTGTTGCCTCTGGCGGCCCTGCTCCTCACAGTCTGCATCTCGGCGTTCTCATTCTCTCTCCCCTTCTGCAGCTCGCTGGCGCTCACGCTCCTCACGGTCTGCCTCCCTCTGTTGTCGCTCTGCCTCTCGCTGTTCCCGATCTGCCTTTCAGCTCTCTCACTCCCTCTCTTTCTGGAACTCCAGCTCCATCCTGCTCAACTCAATTTGCAGCCCGAGTACTTCCAGATTCAGGATACTGGTAACCATCCCCTGCTGCTGTGACCCTTCACTGACAATGGCCCTGTTGTCCTCCTCACCGCACCTGGACATAGCACTGGCCGCTAGCCCTGCCAAACTCAAGGTTTGGTCCTTTTCAGTCATGGTTGGTGACTCGCTGCTCTGGTATCTCTACCATCAGGGCCTCTATGAGGTTCTGCTTTTTGGCTGTCACCTCGAACGGGACTCTTCTGCCCCCACACAACTGCTTTAAGTAATCTACAGTGTGCCTGCTGTAGTCGGAAGTCATCTTTCCTAACTACTACTACTCTGACTGGCACTTAGAAAAAAAAGAAAATGGGTAGAAACTTGACTGTAAGCCAAGGGATATAGTTCTGTTTCCTTTTGAAATAAAACACTGCCTTTCTTTTTTCCAAGTGAGCTGAACAGTCTCAAGCTAACACACTGAACAATAAAGTTTATGCCACCAAACTTTTTATGTCACCGCTGCCAACCAATCTGTCAGAACCCCACTCAGCAGATCAGCCCTCTACTCCCAAAGTGCCAACCTCTGAGCATAGAATTGTGAACAGTTTAACAGAACAAGGTAACCCTCTTGTCTGTTTTGTGGGTTCGAGTCACCTTTGTTCCAAGTTCTGGAGGGATTCAAACTGATAACCTCTTGTTGGTGTACCCAATTGTCAGGCTCAGATAATTCTGTCTTTGGGGGCCGGATATCTTTGCCTACGGGCACCTAATCAGGTATTACAAAATGAACCCTTAGAACTCTATGCAAGATCTAGAGAACTCTTATCTGTTTCTCAGTTTAGTACCACAATAAGCTCATGCACAGTGTCAACTATAACCATCTAAGCTTCTCTTATATAAAATGAAGTTTCAAGGCACACTAGGCAGTTTCTATTTTAAAATATATATCTTTATTTTAAAATAGGTAAAATAGGAAAACAGTGAAAGACAGAACAAGATATCCCCACATACAATCTTAAAACAAAACAGGTTTAAAATGTAAATTTCTACAATACATAAACTCAGACTGGTCTTATCTAAGGTCTCCTTACTTTAATCTTTCAGTGCTTTGTTGTTCCTCTTTCTCAGTCAGAAAATAATGTCTCTGTGAGGTCTTAAAGCAGTCTTGAGCCGCCTTCTCTCTGAGGTCATCTAACTCCATTTTGGTATATTAAAATTTATATTTTATAACGAGGATGTCCTAATAAGATATTTTAACAAAATAGGTGACCAATGAATCTCCATTCTCCATGTGACCTGTGAAAACCGATCTGTGATTTGCTTCACACTGATATCAAAGCCTCTTTGATGTAATACTGGCTTCATAGACGCACCCCCAATACATGCATATTGGCCTTCTTGAACCAGTCTGCGATCTGTTTCCCACAGACATCAAAGACTCCTTGATGTAATTACTGGCTATCTTTGGAGACACCTCAACACATGCATTTTTGTCCTTCCTTCATGACACCTAGTGCAAATCAAAGGATTTCCCTGAGGACGTCATGAATGGATATTTATTTCCTGGGCTTCAAAGAAAACTTAATAACGTAATTGCAGTTCAGATATCTGCAGTTTAAGCTACCTCCTGTCCTTTGAACTTATCCTGGGGGGGTTTTGATGTGTCCATTTCAGCAAGACAATATTTTCTCCTGACAGACACACCCTTACAAATTTTATATTGCAGACAAAATATATTGAAATCAGAACCAGCTGTCCACATGTCACAGACATAATTAAGGCAACCAACCACTGCATGGAGGAAGTGAGTAAAAGCAGAAGGTAAAGGTTCTCTAGGGATGTAGACCAAGGTGGTGAGGGAAAAAAACTGTATTCAGGTGGTATAAGGAAAAGCAGAGGAAGGAAGACAGGGAATTATACCAAGTAAAAAGAGGGAGCAGCAAAGGTAGTGAGGGAGCAAAGATACAGACAGAGAAACGGATACCAAAGGGGTAGCTAAGTTAAGACTTTCTTCAGGTACATATGAGAAGAAGAAAGCAAGGGAAGGGATAATGAGGGTAAGGAGGGTGGCAGGAGACTGCACAGAAGAGGATTAAGAAAAGCAAACATCCTTAACAGATACTTCTGCTCAGTCTTCACATTGAGGGAGGCGGTGGACCACCCGGGAGGAGCAGGAACAAAGGAGAGACAGGTAGACACATGTCCATTTTAAGAGGAAAGTGTTTTGAAGGGAAATGCAGCTCTGAAAGTGGACAAGGCTATGGGATCAGATGGGATACACCCAAGGGCATTAAAGGAATTCAGGAAGATGCTGGCTGCCCTACTGATGGCCTTCTTCAACAGCTCACTGAAAACAGGTTTGCTTCTGAAGGACTGGAGAACAGATGTGGTCCCCTCTCCACAATAGCAGCAGGGAAGAGGCCAGTGTCTATAGGCCGGTCAGTCTCACATCAGTGGTGGGGAAATTAATTTTGAGCCCTGTTAAAGGAAAGACTGGTAAACCATTTTGAATCCAGTGGGCTACAAGACCAAAAGCAACGTGGATTCATAGGGGAAGATCATGACAGACAAATTTGATTTCTTTGACTGGGTGACCAGGGAAATAGATCAGGGAAGGGCAGTGGACTTGGTCTATCTGGACTTTAGCAAGGACTTTGACAATGTGCTACACAGGATAAATAAAATTATGCAGCCTAGGGGTAGAATGCAAAGTGGTGAACTGGGAAGGGAACTGTTTCATGGATAGGAGACACAGGGTGCTGGTTAATGGCACTCACTCTTATGAGGGAAGAGTGACCAATGGGATGGCTCTGAGCTCAGTACTAGGATCGGCCTCTTCAGTGTCTTCATAAATTGCATTATCACAATATGTACAGAGGACACTCAGGAGGGGTGGAGAGAGTGCATAGAGACTTTGGGAAACTCCATGAATGGTCAGGGGCATGGCAGTTGGGGTTTAATGCTGAAAAGTGCAAAATCATGCATCTACGGCATAGGAACTCAGCAGCCGAGTGCAGGATGGGGAGAGTGGAATGTACTGGCAGTCACTAAGCAGGAAAGGGCCCTTGGGGTTATCATATCTGATGACCTCAAAGTGACAGGGCAGTGTGACAAAGCAGTGGGCTGGGCCAGTGGGATGCATCAGTAGCGGTATCTCCAGCTAGAGGAGGGAGGGGTGTTGCCACTGAATTGCTCACTTGTGTGACCCCACCTGGAATATTGTGTCACATTCTGGAGGGCTGCACCATAGAAAGGACAGAGTAGAGACAATCCACAGGAGGGCAACTAAAATGACGCAGAGGTTGCATCAATAGCCCTTTGAAGAGGAACTGAGTGATCTCAACATGTACACTTTGGAAGAAAGGAGCTAGAGAGGGGACATGCTAGACCTACAAGTACCTCACAGGGGTGAACAGGATGCAGAAGGGGAGTCTCTTTCAAATGAGAAGGAGCACCAGGACTACAGGACTAGCGATGAAGCTGGGGGGATGCTTAAGAGAGATGTGAGGAAGTAATACTTCAGGGGCCAGCTGCAGAGGAGGTGTAGCCGATAGCTTGCGTGTTGGAGGAGCATCAGGTTGCTGCTCCAGCTCCAGGCCCATGCCCAAATCCGACAGACGTCCCTTGGACGATGAGAGCAGAGGATGGTTGGATCGCTTATGACATTGGACTGCTTTTCTGCAGATTTGTCCAAAGACTTAGGCTGCCGATCAGCAGATTTGTCCAAAGGCTTGTCTGAGTGACATCGGTAGGAAACCGGAGGCTGACGCCAGTCAGACTTAGACTCAGGTGAGAGGGATAAGGACCTGCCCAAAGAATGCCCAGAGGCCTTTTTGCTTCCTGGGGGTCGTCCGAGTCCGTGCAGTAAGTAGACTTACCTTGTGCCACTGCATATCCAGCATCCGAGGCCTTGATTTTCATGGGCTGAAGGATAGAGCCCATAGGTAAGAAGCTGAGGCGGGAGGCTTGAGGGAGGAGTAATAAAAGAATTAACTACTTTACCATTAGAACACCAAGAATTTGAAATAAACTACCACAGGATTTGGTTGACTCGCCCAACATCTTAACATTCAAAAACAAATTAGATAAATGGATGTTTGGGAGGGACTCGGTTAATGATCCATGTATATGGAGGACAGTCATGATGGGCAACCCGCCTTCTGTTGTCCAAAAATACCAACGTACTAAAGCCGGCCTCATGCCCAGATGAGCCAGAATGGCCTGCTGACTGAGAGATGGAAGACCTGGGCCTGGAACGGGCCCTTTCCCAGTCCCGGTGATGGTGCTTCTCCTTGCTATGCTTCTTTTTGGTGGGGAAGGAAGAACAGGATTCCCTCCAAGACGATGACTCCTGCTGCATTTAGGCCAACCGCTGCTGGGCAAGATAAGCCTGAAGAGATTTTGGCGCCTTAGGGCGGTCCTGCTGTTGAAAGCCTGGCAGATGGAACAGGTGCCAGAGGGGGTCTGGGGCCTAGACAGCAAAGGTAAGCAGAGCCGCCATCTTTGTAGGGGATCTGTCTCCACAAGAGCACTTGTTACGGTGCCCAGTTGATAAGTTGACATACATCGAATTTTGGAAAACCGAACATGGAGAAGTTCCTACGGAGCAGACGGAACTAGCCAGAGACCCGACAGCTAACAAACGTGCTAGGCGTGGAAAGAACTGGAGCACATGGGGACTGCCTCCTGCCTTTACACAGGGTGACATTGGGGGAAGCTGATGTCGGGTGGGTGGTCCCACGTCGATACTGCTGGAGAAAAGAATTGAAAGATCTTCCGCCAGGTGACGTTAGTCCTACAAGTGTTACCTGCTGCAAGAGCTTACTCTTGAAGTAAGATTAGACATTCAGTTGTCCAGTGTACCTACCCAGTTACAAAAAAACAAACAAATAAATAAATAATGTAGGACTACTGACAGGGATTATAAGGAGTAAAATGAGTGGTGTCACTCTTAATTTGGGACAGTTGAGAGGTCTGGATAGAGGGATTCTAGGAGGTAAAATGAAGGACATCCCTCCTAACATGGGGCAGTTGAGAGGTCTGCGTGATTCTGAGTGGTAAAATGTGGGATATCCCTCCTCGTGTGAAGCAGCTGAGTGGTCTGGTTGGGCCCCAGTCTGTGAAGGGCTTTGAAAGTCTGTCTTGTCACAGCGTTCTGGACCAGCTACAGCTGGTACATCAACTTATGAGTTAGCTCTAGGTCACACCCCGATGGAATGAAAGCACATAACATGAATGGTAACAGCAACTTCTATTGTTGCAAAGCTGGTCATGAAAACAAAAAAAATGTTAAGGGTCCTCTCAAAGCAGCGTACATGCCTCTCCATTATGACCTGACACTGCATAAGAAGGGGCCTGCAGCATTCAGTAACAACCACTAACCAGCCTGGCATCTTCTCTCCACCCCAATGCCAGCCATTTCACAGAGCTATAAAGGTGACTGAGTTGAGCGAAATACTGTGAGCATGTGGAGGGCATGGCCATGCCCAACGCCAGTCTGTATGCTATCTATATGTTGCTGCCAGCAACTAACGCAGCGCACGGCAGAGGATACCCTGCTGTAATCATCATGCAACCCCCTGGAGCCGCAATTACCTAGGCAGGCAGCATCAACATAGGACACCATGCCAGGCCATCCAACTTGACATGCAAGGCTGGTTGAGGGAACAAAGACAGCAATCAGACAAGATGGTGCAAGGGTTGTAAGGGAAGCCTTATGAGGAGAAACTGAGGGATCTCAGTATACCCTGGAGGATAGCAGAGTGAGGGGATGACATGATTGAGACCTTCAAGTACCTCAAAGGGGTGAATAAAGTGAAAGGAGGGAGCCTCTTCCACAGAAAGATGAGCTCCAAGACTAGGGAAGAAGCAATGACTTTGGAGAGGGGGGATTTCAGTGAGGACACAAGGCAATACTTCTTCAGAGAATGGGTGGTATAAGCATAAAACAGACTGCCACCCAAAATTACAGAGAATAGAACATTGGAAGGTTTGAAATCTCTATCTCTCAACAAAATATTGCTCTCTTTTGTAAGATGTCTCTTCCTAGCAGTTGAAACTCCATCTCCTGTTCTTGTAAGTTTCATATCCTGTCTTTCACAACATGGGATAATGTATGCATGAAAGTCAAAAGGACTGGGAAAGGTGCTGACAGCAACTCCATCTTCTCTCAATCCCCATGCTTTGTTTATTTATTTATTCGCTTTTGGCAACCGCTAAGTCCCCTTAGACAATTACAGTCCCTTTTCAGGGACGACCGGAAGTGCAAGAAGTATGCAGGAAATGCAAAATCATAACAATGACAAAATTACAGTGAAGTAGATTAGATATACACCAGTTCAAAGTTCTATAGTAAAACTGAGGTATACAGATGCAGCAAATACATTAATAGACTGAAAAACGAAGCAATGAATTGCAACAAAGACAAGGCTCTAGGTATAGATTGCTACAGATAGGAAAATAGGGGAGCGGGAGCAAGTTAGTATACTAGCGGAGTATAAGGCAGAGCAAGGGAAGGGACTAGGGGTGGAGGCTAAGAGGAGGGTATGGCAGGGAGGAGGAGAGAAATCGAGCTATTAAATGATCGGGATCTAAGATCACCGGAGGCAGGAGCAGGTTCCAGAAGCAGAGAGAAAGGAAAGTAAGTTGGATTGGAATTTAGTGAGGGTAGTGCAAGACAGGAAGGAAGAGGCGAGGGAGTTTCAGTCACACAACTGCAAAGTTGAAGGGTTTGTGTGCAATGGCTAGCCGCAGTTTCAGCATTATGAACAGGAGGAGTGAAGCAGATCTCAGGGCATGACTGGGTTGTCTAAGGCAGATATCTCACTGAGGCAGGAGGAGTGTATTGTGAGCCAGCTCGTGCATAAAACACAGGGAGTGTATCTTAGTTTGGATTCATAGGATGTCCACCACAGGGCAGAGAGAACACCACAGCAGTGGAGGCGGGCATTGACTCCCAGACCCGAACCTTAGCCACTCTGTGGTAAGCCTGTCCAATTTCAAGAATGTAGAAGAGTAAGTAGTGAGCAGAAGCAGAGCCCCATAAGTTAGAAGAGGGAGGAGGACACAATCCTAAAACGAGAGGCAGTGGTGAGGAAAGGGCAGATACGGTAGGGCAGCCCAAGTTTTTAGTTCAGTGATTTTACTATAGCAGTAGCATGGGCATTGAAGGATAGCATGGTGTCCAGGGTGACTCCCAGGTGTTTAAAGGTGAGGACAGTTTCAAAGGCATCACCACTGAGGGAAGAGATCCTAAGAGGACGCTAGGAGTACAGAATGGGAGAATAACATGCACTTAAGTTTTCTTGGTGTTAAGGACTAGTTGGTTCTGCAGGAACAAGCCTTGAGATCAACGGTAGTAGCTAGGCTGTCACTGATCCAGTCAACATCAGAGGAGGAGCGGTAGATAATCGCATCATCTGCACATAAGTGCACTGAAGCCCTCCACAGTTATTAGGCAACTCATTAATGAATAAGGAGAACAGTAGGCAGAAGTCAGTCAGTTTTGCAACAAGCATTTTTCGATGCACGAATGTTGTCTACTTGCATTGGCATTGGTAGTAGCCAGAGCTAGAGATGCATAATAGGAATGGCAGTGAAGTATTGAAGTGATGCCAACCCCACACCCACCCTGGCAGAGAGCGACAGGCATTGGGGTGTGCCTTTGGGTCGTCAGCTATAACGCTCATGCCATTGTACCTCACCCTACCCTGTGGACACTGACAAGTGTCATAGTGCTTTGGGGTCTTTGGGCATTATCTTCCCCATTCCATAGCGAAATACGCTGACGTGGGTGCAGTATAGGAGAATGGGGTGAATTTTGTGGCTGGAACAGTGCAAGGCACATCATGATGCCTGTCAGTGGCTCCAGGGTGGGGGTGGGGTGGAATGGCATGAACATTACATCTGATGATCCCAAGCCACACCTGGCGCCTGTCAGTCTGTACTGGGTGGGGTGCTACAGTTGGAAACCCTAACGTTGTAGGCGTGCGGTGGTATTTTCACTCCAAATTTTCAACATGGGCTGTTTGTGAGCCCACCTCATGAAAAGCGGCACAATCAGTTTGTTAGCTGAAAGGTGGTTTTGCACAGCGGCTATGCCATTTGGCGACACAGGAACGAAAACACATTTGGGGCAGGATGTGGAGAATGGCAACTGTATTGTTCATGAGGAGGCATAAAAAATGGCAATGTTGAAAATCTGGAGTGAAAATATGAAAAATTGGTGAAGTCATAAGCATGCATAGAAAGTGCGCAACACACGTCCGTAACCCAATTATTTTTGGAAGTTTGTCACCCACATTTTTAACATAGACATTTTAGGACCTCCCCTCATGAACAGTGGCACTGTGATTTTGTTAATCTGTCCCAAAAGTTGATTTTCCACAGCGACCATGCCACTGTGTGCCACAGGTACGGAAACACATTTTGGGCAGGATGTGAAAAATGACAACTGTACTGTTCATAAGGAGGTGTGAAAAAATGCCAGTGTTGAAAATCTGGCATGGAAATATTGCAAATTTGCGAAGTTATAAGGGTGTGTGGAAACTGCGCAACGCACGCTTGTAACACAGTCATTTTATGGACTTTCAGCACTAAATTTTCAACATAGGCATTTTAGGACCTCTGCTCATGTACAGTGTCACCGTCATTTCCTCAAACTGTCCCGAAAATTCATTTTGCACAGCGACAGCACTATTCTGCGCCAGACGTGCGAAAAGACATTTCAGCCAGGATATGTAAAATGACAGCCACACTGTTCATAAGGAGGTCTGGAAAAATGCCAAGTTTGAAAATCTGGAGTGAAAATATTACAAATTCACGAACTTCTACGATATATAACCTGCAAATACAAACTCGTAACTCAGTCATTTTATTCAGTATCCACGATATTTTCAACATAGACATTTTAGGACCTCTGCTCATAAACAGTGTCACTGTCATTTTCGTAATCTGTCCTGAACACTGATTTCCCTCAGTGACCACGCTATTCTGTGCCGGAAGTGCAAAACACATTTGGGCCAGGATGATGAAAATGACAGCTGTACTGTTCACAAGGAGGTGTGGAAATTGCCAGTGTTGAGAAAACTGGTGTGTGACAATATTGCAAATTAGGTGAAGTTAAGGCGTCTTGTTAGCAACTAGCGTAACACATGTCAGAAAGCAGCCATTTTTTTGATTTCCTCACAAATTTGCAACATAGGCTTTTTGAGAGCCCACCTCATGAACACTGGCACTGTCGCTTTTAATCGGTTCCAAAGGTGATTCCGCGCCGTGACCACGAAATCACCTTTCAGGACCGAATAATGCCATGACAGTGGCAGAATTCATGAGGAGGGTCCCAAAACCCCATGTTGAAAATTTGTGCAGAAATTCCAAAATGCCCGATATATGCATCAAAGTTGAAAAACCCTATTTATGCCATTATACAGCTTATTAGCATTTCATCAGTTTGTGGTCGGCTTTGAAGACTGCAGATGTGTTCCAGTCCACGAAGATCGTCGCAGACTCGGAGGTAAGTGAGGGTGAGGGGATAATGAGGGGGTGATTAGCAGAGGTCAGCAGGTTGAGGGGGCAGGAGAGCGGTGAGGACCATTTTCTCTTTTCACAGCTTTTATGAAAACAAAACAGCATGGGACTTTTTTGCAGGGCATTTGGCATGCTGGGGTGGGCTCAGCGTGCCACCTAGAGTCTTTTGGGGGGATTCTGTAGCTGACAGGATTGGGCACCCGTCGGCACATACTGGGGACACAAGCCGAGGGGATTGGGCACCGGCAAGCAACTAGCATGGGCAACACATATGCTGACAGGAGTAGGCTCCTCCATCGGCAAAATAAAAGGGATGGGGGAATAGCGCCGGCGGGGACTAGGCCCCCCCATCGGCAAAGGAAAACTGTTGGCGGGCGCTGTGATGCCAAAAGGGGATTGATACCCCTCGGCATACACTGTACATGTCAGGGGCACATTATGACGACGGGAGTGGGCCTCCATCAGCATTGTGACAGGCAGAAGCGGAGTCACTGCCGCCATGCTACCTGCATGTCGGAGGCATGTTGTAGCCACGCCTGCATGAAAGCTTCACCTCATTACAGTGGACCTTTTCTTTGTTCTGTGGCCACATCTGGTATGCGTGAGGTCAGAGCCTGCTGCTGGCTGGTTAGAGAATGAGGGACACACCTTCTGATGTGTGCCCTGCATTCGCCCAACACTGGCTGCACCTCCAAATGTGCTACCACCACAAGATGTTGGCTGGCGAGCCAACATAAAAAACATACTGACAAGGCATTTGGGTTTTGGCATAATGCGTTGCTAACAGGGTGTCTTGGGGAAGGGGGAACACAGTATGTACACTGAAAACTAGTAGTTTTACCTTGCAAAACTGTTGTGACTGCACTGTACTGCACAGTGCGAGTCACTCCTCTGCCCTATAGTGATGTCATCGGAAGCCAGCAGCCCAGAAGCTGAACAGCAAAGGCAAGTGCAGCAGGGCTCAAAAACAAATCCAAATTATGGAAGGCAGAGTAAACTGTGGCCAAAAACAACAAATGAACACACCTTTTCAGGTTTAGTACTGCATATAATGACTACAAGCTGTAACGTTTTGGACCATTATGAAAGGTGCTCATGGGATAGACACAGGGGCATATTAGTACAGAAACAGGGACGGGGAAGGGGTCCCAGAGACCAGTTAGGGTCTGCGGAGGTTCAACAGACAGGGAACCCTTGGGTGGACCAAGCAATCCATTTCTGCCAACAAATTCTATGTTTCTATCAGGCCAAATCTCCTTAGGGTGTTCCACTGGTGTAGGAGGAAGCCCATAAAGAACATGCAGGTCGTCAAACCCAGCCCCACCCCAAATCCTCAATTACCCTCTCTCCTGGGTCACTAGGGCAATGCCACAGTGAAGAAACTCTCCTTCACTCCTCGAAGGCTGTCATCTCCACGGAGTCTCTGTTACAGATGACATTTATAGGAAAACAAGAGCTGTGTTTCTAAGGTTATACTGCCATCTAGTAGCAATTTAGCATGGTCACTGCTGAGATACATAGTCACAATCTCACTGTTTTACCCTAGGTGTGGAAGTCTTTTCCTATTACTGAGGTCATACTGACCTGGGGGGGAGAGATACATTAACCCCTTCACTGCTAGATACATTGTCAGCAATCTCCCTTTAAACAGTGGTTAAGTGTAGGTTTACCAGGTCTTAGTGTGGGCTATTTTACCCTGTGGGAGTCCTTTCCCATCCCCGATAATACAGCATATTGACATCCTGGGCCACTTTTCACTGCTAGATGCACTGTCTGACAATCTCGCTTTCAACACCAGTGAGTGTAGGTTAAGAGGTGTCAGGTGGGCTGTTTTACTCTATGGAGTCCTTTCCTATCCTGAGGTTATACTGATATCTGTGGGCACTTTAAACTTATCACTACTAGATACATTTATTTATTTAATTTTGTAACGATGGGCCTGCTGGAATCACTGCAGTCCCTTTTCAGGCACCCAGAATTACAGGTAGAAATACAATGACATATTACAGAGTATGAAAAAACTGTTGACAATACATCAAACAATAGTCAAAGACATTCGTTAATACAATAAAGACAGTCATACGGTTATACAACAGGTTAGATAGGCAACAGCGCACCGCCAGGTAAACATGGGTAGGTAGTATTAGTCACATATTACAGTGCAAATCAGGTCTGCATTAATACACAGAGGACTACTGTGGAGTGATTAGCGGAAGCAAGTACATAGGCTCTGCTCCATCAGGTGAACCTTGAGCCCTCTCTTAAATCCCCCTAGAGAGCTGCATTCTTGGAACGTTCCGGAAGCGTCCACAGGTGTTGTATAGGCAGACAAGGACCGTTCTCCTAGGGAGGACCTAACTTTTGGAACTTGGAGGAGTTGGGAGGCTGGACGACTTGAGGCTCTTGCTGCTTTGTTTGGCCACAAATGTACCAGCCAGGCTAGGAAGTGCATTTTCAAGCGGAGTTTATAGGCAAGGTACAGAGCCAGATATTGCAGTCTGCCATCTAATGAGGCCAGTTTAATGTTTGGAATACTTGACAGCGATGCTCCAAGGAGGGGCCCCTGTGGCGAACTGGCTTATCCTTCTGTACATGGTTCTAAGTTTCAAGTTCTCAGCGCCTTTGACTGAGTATAGCACCAGTGTTCCACATAACAATGAAGGTAGTAGGGTGCCTGTTGCCAACTTTAGTCTTGAATCCTTCATGGGGAAAGGGCTGATGCAATACAGCAGACCCAGCTTCTGGTTCAAAGTCTTGTTTAAGTGGTCAGCATGCGCCTTTAAGGTATAGTCTTGATCTAGGATGACCCCTAAGTACTTAAAGGTATTAACTACTTTGACCCTGGTCCCATTCGAGAAAGTGGGTGTAAGTAATTTTGATCTATCTGATCCCAGGCTTTTGGGGACAATTAGTATGGCTTCCGTCTTTTTTCCATTCAGGAAAAATTTACTGCTCTCTAGCCAACCCTCAAGTAATAGATCCTTTGTCAGGAGGTGACTGGATTGGGCTGTGTCCTGGGCGGAGCTATATAAAACCGCGTCATCCGCACATGAGGTCAGGTTTGCATCTCCACAGTGGTTCAGCATGTTGTTTATAACTAGGGAAAATAACAGAGGTCCCAGGATCGATCCCTGGGGTGCACCATCAAGTACTGTCGATTTCTCGGAGTAGGAGCCTTGCCATTTAACAAGCTGAGACCTACATTGGAAGTAGTCCGAGAACCACTGGACCGTCAGGCTATCGAGGCCTAGGTCTTCCAACTTCATAGGGAGCAGTTTGTGGAAACACTGTCGCACAAACACCCTTTAAACAGCAGTGTGTGTAGGTTTAACAGGACTCAGAGTGGGCTGTTTCACCCTGTGGGAATCATTTCCTATTCCTGAGGTTATACTAATAACCGGGGTACTTTGACCCCTTCAGTGTGAGATACAGTGTCAGACATTCTCTCTTTAAACAACTTTGGCTGGAAGTTTCATGGGTGTCACTGTGGGCTTTCACAGCCTGTGGGAGTGAGTTTTCATCCTGAGGTTACAGTGCCATCTAGTGGCAGTTTACCATTGTCACCGCGGAGATACACTGTCAGACAATCTCTCTTTAACCATCAGTGAAGTGTAGGTTTTACAGGTCTCACTGTGGGCTGTCTTACCCTGTGGGACTCCATTCCAATCTCTGAGGTAATAATGGCATCTCGGAAACACTTTAACCCCCTTACTGCTGAAATACATTGTCAAACAAACTGATCTTAATCAATGAGTGTAGGTTTAACTGGTCTTAGCGTGTTTTTTTTTATTTGTTATTTATTTAGTTTTTTGTTGACGGGATAAGTGCATTAGACAAATCCTGCCTATTTTCAGGCATGACCCGGCGAGGGGGGAAGGGATACAGATGAATGCCAACTGACATTGAACCAGAGTAAGCTGTTGGAGGTATTTTTAGTGAATGAGGAAACTTGGCCAGGACACCAGGGAAATTCCCCTACTCTTTTTTTTCGATAAGTGCCATGGGATCTTTAACATCCACCTGAGCTACCACGAATCCAGGCAAATGGGACCTCGGTTTAACGCCTCTTCCGAAGAGGCACCTCAAGTGCAGCACCCTCTCATGCTGCACTACAGTGTCAGTACTGGATATTAACCCAAGTGCCAGATGTGGGAACTGAACCCACAGCCCTCTGATCTCCCAGCTTCAGAGGCGAGTGTGCTACCTACTGAGCCACTGATACTGCAATACCCTGTGGGAGTCCTTTCCCATCCCTCATGTTACACTGACATTGGGATGGGAGGGGGTTCTTCAACCTCTTTGCTGTTCGGATACATTGTCAGACAATCTCCCTTTAAATACCAGTAAGTATAAGTTTAACAGGTCTCCATTTGGGCTGTTTTACCCTCTGGGTGTCCTTTCCTATCCCTGAGGTTATACTGATATCTGAGGACACTTTAACCCTTACACCCACTCTGAGACCTGTTAAACCTACACTCACTGATGTTTAAAGGGAGATTGTCTGAGAATGTATCTAGCAGCAATGAGTTTGAAGTGCCCACAGATATCAATATAACCTGAGGGACAGGAAAGGACTCCACAGGGTAAAACAGCCCACACTGTTATCTAGCGGTCAAAGGTGACCCAGGATGTCAATACATTATCAGGGATGGGAAAGGACTCCCACAGGGTAAAACAGCCAACACTAAGAACTGGTAAACCTACACTTTAACCCGATAATGGTTGAGATATAGTGCCAGACAATCCCCTTTAGATATCACTGAGATAGGCAACATGAGCAAATATGGGAGGAGGTGGACACCAGTCCATCTATGGAAGACAGAGTCCTAAAGAACTCGCAAAACTGAAAGTGGAAAAGGCAATGAGACAGGATGAGATACATTCTAGTGTAACAGCTCCTTGCTCACTACCTGGGCTGCCCGGAGTCCTTGGGGTACTCAACGTTCTTCCCAAGGGCGGGCCTGAGCTCTGGCGGATTGCCAAGGGTGACTTGGTTCCTCCACCTGGGGCACTGATGCGGACTCCTGTGGACAAAACAGGTTATCCCCGGGGAACAATGATGTATCCTCGTAAAGGCTGACCCCTCCCGCACAGTTATATCAATACCCCCACCCCGCAATAACGATAATAACAAAACACAAACACTTAGATGACATGGCAAACAGTAATCCCTTTTATTTAAAACTCTAAGACAGGGAAGGTGAGAGCTACTCCCTCGTGCCTCCATAAACTCATGCACACAACCCCATATGAGCTTCCCTCCCCTGGGTGTACGCAGAATAGTCCCTGACGGTGGGTACCTCACTGTGCTCAGTTGAGGCCTGCAGTCTTTTGGTGGGTCCCATGTAGTACATGCACAACAGGTGCGGGGAGTTTAACTCTGTATGTAGGGGTGGGGCTCCTGTCCAACCCTCTTAACTTCGTCTATAAATCCCCAGAGCTGCAGCTCGGGGTACTCACGGTTTCCCAGGAGGATGATGATCTCCCTGATTGAGGAACTGCAAGGAAGGTTAGTGAAGCGCTGTTCTTCGCCTGCCTGGCCTTTCCAGCTTCGCCCGAGGGCCTTTATATACAGTGTTCACCAGGCAGGCTTGATTGTCCTGCTCTCTCTCTCTCTCTCTCTCCGTTGCAGCAGCGACTCACTGGGCGCACAGGGGTGGCTCAGTTCCCCTGAGCCAGAACTTGGCTAATTAGGGGAATCAGCAAATGGCTACCCCTTCTCCTCATATTCAGTTCTTGCCTCCCCCACCTTCTCCACCTGCCCTATGAGTCACCCGTGTGCACAGTCTACCCCGTCCTTTCTACTCCAACAGTACTTGCATACTACCTCAAGCCTGCACCTGGTACACTCATGCACTATAATGGTTCTGTTGCATTATTACTGTTTTGTACATTTATATGTTCTTTTGTATGATTTTGAACCTGTATTGTAATTTAACCAATGTTCCACTACTGTTTATTGTACAATACCTTGTGTTCCAACTGTTGCACAATCTTACAATGTTGTATTGTTTGTACTACCCACACACTATTGTAACTGATCATCCTTCACAACCCTATTTAACCTCTTCCCCCAGGTCGCACCGTGAGATGAGCAACTTGTTGTTCAGTGTGCCCTCCTGGCGAAACATTTCAATAAATAAATAAATTACAGCCCAGCTTCCAGGGCTCTCCCCTGGCTGAAACCATGGGCCCCTGTGTAGAGCAGTCCATGAAGTCCAAGGCTTGCCCTTACTGTCCCTTCTGGTCCAGCCGTGGCAGCCAGTCAGCCCCAGTGCCCTTAGTGGACCCTCCTGCCCTTGTTAGACTGCAGAAGCTGCAGTCCTCCTCCTGCTCTTGCTTTGCAGTGGGGGGGGGGGGTAGTATAGCCAGACAGCCCACAATCAAGCAGGCAGCCTTTGTTGCTGTCTTATCCCTTGGTCCCTGTTTTTTTTTCCTTCTACCTCTGCTCCCTCCTCTCAGCCCTCTCCTTTGTTTTCCCCTCCGTTCACGCTTTTTTTCTTTTAAACCCTTGTCCGAGCCTCCCTCTGATTGGCTGCCGACCCCCATGTGACTTCCAGGCTGCCTCTGGGTGATTTCCCAGCAGCTCGAGGTCATCATGGTTACATGGGGGGCTGCCATCTTTCTTGCTTGTGCAGTCCCAGGGGAATTTGAGGCCCCCTTATTGAGTTAGCCCACTGACAGGGCTAATCTGTATGGTGTTTTCGACCAGAGCTTGTCCAGTCACTGTGCGCCCATTCCCTGGCCCCTCTACTTGTTGGGGGCCAGGAAAAACCTGATTTTTTAGTCGTCTGCACAGCCGTGGAGTAATGGGAGCCTGGCTCTTTTAAGATGTCCCCAGGGATGCAGCACATGCGCGTTGTGTGCATGGCCACCATTAACGTGCTGGCTAGTTCCCTTGTTTCACCCCCTTGTCTTCTGAGTGGCCCCAGCCATCCAAAACTAATGTGGGGCCGCTGCTGACATGCCTGCGGGGTGCCACTACCTCCGTGGACCTTATGGCAGGGTCCCAACTGGACTCCACCACTGCTGCGGCATCGGCCTGCATTGGGGCTCGACTCCCACCACAGCCACAGGACAGAGGAGGGATCGGAGCTGCGGGGGCTCCAACAGTAAAGGTAAGCTTGCATTTGGGGGCCTTACACACTCCCCTGGCTGAAAACTTGATGTCCCAACAAGCCATTTTAAGGAACACCCAACATATAGCATGCACTGTTCTAGCTAAACACCTGGTTCCTAACTAGCACCAACAATAACTGCGTTTACAGATATGCTAGTATTAGGCAAGCCACAACAATGGACTATACATGTAATTGAGGGTGTGCACCTACACTTCCCCACTCCTTCCCTACGGCAACATAATGAGGATAGAGGACAGGCACCACTGACTTGTGGATGGCATGGATGGGCAGGTTTGTGGACTCACCCAGGGTGTCATAAGCGAGCTTTACAGTTGGCCGTGGAGGTCTGCCTGACCTTCTAGGCATGGCTTTGTTGGGTACTGGAACCACTTCACTGGTAGGGGATTCCCTCCCTTGGCTAGAATCTACCGTTCCCCCCTTCCCCCGGTGGCTGACCCAGTACCACTACACTGCCTGGGGCTTGGTCAGGAACAGGGCGGGGCCTGGAGCTACAGCTACCTCACTGTCTGGTGGGTGGGGGCTCGCCATGTGGGCCTCTTGACTACCCAAAGCACTACTGAGATCATGTTCCAGGACAGGGACAGTGGAACGGGTCTCCGGAACAAAAGGCTGAGCCTCAGAGTTCAAGGATAATGTGGGATCTGGATAGCTAGTACTCGTAGAAGGGACAAAGTTTCAGCAGTACCACTCCCACTCCCACTGGCTGGTGGTAAGGTCTGAATATGTCCCCTACGGAGGGCAAACAGGGTCCTCCTCCTCACTCTCACCACTGGAATGGCTATCAGGTCCCACTAGGGGCAGCGCAGGGTCCGCGTCGATACCACCGGTGGTGTAGTCAAGAGGGCAGAAAGAGGCAGGTCTTCTCTGCCTTTTCCCTTTATTCTGCCGACATGTTATGGGCCATCTTGCAGCTGGTGGGTCGGTACCCAGGGCAGGGTCAGGCACAATTTCCCCATGCGGAGTAAGTGGTTCCGGTGCACCATTTTCTCAAGCCCACAGCCATGTTTCTGCTTTATTCGATACACGGGTAGGCTAGGCAGCTTTTCCACCACGAGGTAACTGTCCAGGGCCCACCAGTCCCTGGATCATTTGTTTCCCCAGGAGTCCAAGGTTACGCAGCAGAACCCTATCCCACACTCCCAGCTCTTGACTGCGAACTCTGGTGTCATACCTCCTTTTGTTTCCCTGACTACTGCAAGCCGCTGCTTCGGAGGCAAGCTTGTATGCTGCCCGAAACTGCTCCCTCAGCTGGCCAGTATATTCGAGGTACAACTATGTGGAGGTCCCACTCAGCGGACACCCTGGAAGCAAAGGTCCACTGGCAGCCAGGCTTCATGACCAAACATGAGGTAAAAGGGGAGTTCTGGGAAGCATCATTTTTCGAGTGCACCAAATGACTGACCCTTTGACTCCAGTTCACTTTGTCTGTGGGATCCAGGCTTCCCAACATGTTCAGCAAGGTTCTGTTGAAACATTCAGGCTGTGGATCCTCCTGGGGGTGGTGAGGGGTGGTGCCATTGGACAACAGAAACTCCCTCACCAAGTGGCTCTCAAAATCCCTGCCCTGGTCAGAGTGGATTCTCTTGGGGAGGCTGTAATGCTGGACATACTGCTGCAAGACCTTAACCACAGTGCCGCCTTCTGATCCTTTTTGGAAAGCCTGTGCGTCGGTTGTAGTGATCCATGATGACCAGGATGTTAGCAGTGTTTTTCGGTCGGGTTCCAGGGACAGAAAATCCATGCACACCAACTCAGGGGCCCACTGGTACTGATGTTGAGCAGAGGGGCAGCCCGCCTGGGCAAATCTTCCGCTGGATGCACACTAGCAGCACTTGCAGTGGCTCTCCCGTCAGCTTTCATCCTGAGCCAATAGAACCTAGCCCTACACACATCTAGGGTGCGATCATAGCCCAGGTACCCCATATCATCATGTAGAGACTCGAGGACAACCCCATGGTATACTGCAGGCAATACCAACTGCAGCTTAGAGCAGCCTGGATGGTCCTTGTCCTGCACAGCACGCAACAGCAGTCCATCCCACAGGACCAGCTTGTCCCACTCCCTCCGCATGTGGCGGGCATCAGGGTGACTGCACTGCACCTGTCTGGAGGATAGGTCCTTCTCGACAGTCCGAAGGCCTCATATGCCGGGGTCAGATGCCTGCTCCTGCTGCAGATCAGCCTTACTAGGGTGAGGCAGAGACAAGAGATCCAGGCCTGCGAAATTTAGACAGGCAGGCGGGATAGCCTCAGGGGGGCTCCCAGTACCTCTATGCCTTTGGTGGTGTACGTAACTGAATCAGGAGTGGACCTTACCTGTGAACAAAGCACTTGGACCAGGGCAGGCCCAACCTGGACCGCGGGGTAGGGGACATCACCATGTGAGCATCGGGACAAGGCGTCCGCACCCACGTTGGCTCGTCCACTCCGATACTACAGATTGAAGTTGTAGGTGGAGAGGGCAGAAAGCCATCGGTGCCCCACTGCGTCCAATTTTGCCGTGGTAGTGATGTATGTCAGAGGGTTGTTTTCAGCACGAATGGTGAAAGGGACCCCATACAGATACTCATGGAACTTCTCCGTCTCTGCCCACTTCAGTGCCAGGAATTACAGTTTCTGAACTGGGTAGTTCCTTTCGGAGGAGTTCAGGCCACGGCTAGCAAAAGCCACAGGGTGGAACCCCTTAGGATGCTCCTGATACAAGATGGCATCCAACCCATCTAAACTGACATCAGTGTGAAGGATATAGGGCTTTAAGGAGTCAGCGAAAGCAAGGACAGGGGCCTCCCACAGCCTCCGGAGTATCTCCCTGAAGGCAGCATCACACTTCTGAGTCCATCGGTCCCCAAAAGTCTCCCCAATGCGCAAGTACCCCTTAGGGGGTTGGTACCCTTGTTTAGTTGCCGGGGACAGTCTTGCATCAGGTCGTTCAGAGGATATACCACCAAGGAGTAATCCTTCACAAGCCGACGATAGTAGCCGCAAAACCCTAAGGACTGCAAAGCTCACAAGCGGGTTGGCCGGAGCCACCAATGCAGGGCTTCCACTTTAGCCAGGTCAGTCTTCACACCTTCAGCCGAGATTATGTGCCCGACATACTTAACAGCAGACTGGCAAAACAGAAATTTGTCAATGGAGACCTTTAGACCAAACTCCTCCAGCCGATCCAAGACCTTCATTAACCAGGCCTCATGTTCTTCCAAAGTACGGCCAAAGATAATGAGGTCATCCAGGTAGACTATGACCGTGAGCAGGTTCATATCCCCCACAGCCCTCTCCATCAAACATTGGAAGGTGGCCGGGCCCTGGATATGCCCTGGGGCATACACTCGAACTGGCAGAACCCCAACAGGCAAATGAAAGCGGTCTTCTCTTTATCCTCCTCAGCCATGGGTATTTGATAGTATCCACTCCGGAGATCCAACACTGAGAACCACTTGATCTCTGACAGGCTGTCCAGCACATCCTCCACTCGGGGCACCGTGTACTGATCAGGGACAGTCCTCTTATTTAGCGAGTGGTAGTCGATGCACATCCTCACTGCTCCACTCTTCTTCCAGGCCACAACAATGGGGGAAGCGTACGGGCTCCAAGACTCCGTGATAATGCTGGCGTTCAGTAACTCCAGCAGGTGTTTCCGGACATCTTCCATGTCACCGGGGGCTAACCTCTGTAACTGTTCTCTGAACGGGCAGTCGTCTTTCAGTCAAATCCGGTGCTCCTCCACTGTGACACAACCCATGTCCCACTTGTGTAACGAGAAAACCCACCGGCGCTTGTCCAACATATGGCTTAAACTCCGCCTATAACCGTTGTATATAGGAGAGCTCCCGAAGTCGAACAGAGATGGGGCAATCTCATCCCCCCAGGCTTCCTCTGGGATGACGGACATGGCTCCATCACACCGAAAACAGTGGCCAACACACAACCTATTTTTGATGGCCACAGGCCTTCTGGACTCATTCTGAACCTCACGGTAACTCGCCTGGCACTGGAACCGTCGGGAGCACTCCTTTCTGGATCAGTAGGCCGCCTGGCAGGCTACTGGGAGGGGGGCATCGAATATGAAAGCGGCCCCCTGTGGGGACTGGTCAAACCGAGCAATGCCCATCACGTGGCATTCTGCACCGGGGAGGATTAACTCTCTCCCATCCACCCAGTGGACTAACCCAACCCAGTCTCCCTCGGCCCCACTAGGGTCGCTCCTCACCTCCTGTCCCACCCATTTTATGGCAGCTTTTACAGAGGAGCTTGCTAGCTCTTCTATTCCACCCCTGCAAGAGCACATCTGTGCCAACCACCTGAACATAATGGCATTGGTCCCAATAAGCATAGGGGTGTCCGACATGCTCTTCGGCTCGGGGCAGACTAAGGCTAGAGCCTCTACAGCAGGAGGTGTCTTCACCCCTTTGTCGGGAAAGATATGCTAACCACACAATACCCATCGAAGGGGTCATCCATGCTACCTATTCCCCACAGGGACAACCCAGACAGGGGTAGAAGAGGCAAGTGTTGGTCATAAAAAGGCCGGTGTATGATGGTGACTTGTGACCTGTTATCCAGCAAGGTGAAACAGGACACTCTTTCTACCATAATTTCGGTGTCTGCCTGGGGACCGATCAGGCGAAGTGGCACACCATGATTGGGTGGGACTTGGGGGTCAAAGGGTGGAGCAATGCTATTTTGAGGGCGCAGGTCATTCCATTACTGGGCCCCACTGAAGTTTTCCAGCCACCAGCTGTGGATTCTCCTCCCTTTGGCAACCTCTCCCTGTATGGCCGTCCTGCCCACACTTGAAGCAAAACCATCCATCTTGGGATCCCAGGGACAGTCGGAGCCTGGGCCTGGGGGCAGTAAAGGTTGGGGGCTGTCGCCAGGCATCAGGCACAGCCTCGCTTAGGAAAGGGCAGGACTCTGTTGCCAGTTGCAGGGCCCTTACCATGTCCTTCACCTCCTGGAACTCCTGCAGCACTGCGCCCAACCCCCGGAAAACCCACCGGCCTCGGCAGGGTCAGATCTTGCGGTCGCAAGGCAGCACTGGTGGCTGTGAGTGACGGCAGCGGGGCTCCCACTTCCTCTTGGGCTTCCTCTTCCTTTACCTCATCCAGCAGCTGTTTGAACGATGGGGGATCATCCTTCCGGTCCTGCAGCCTGAAGGAGACCAGAGTCAATCTGAGCGCACCGCCCCTCATGATCTGCTTGAGCCGCATCTGCACCACCGCTGACGGGGGCATTCCCAGCCCTCAGAAAGCTTACACACCATGGTCTCTACCCGGTAATATACTGGGACAGTTTCTTGCCCATATGCTGCGTGGTGCCCCACAGTTGGAACAGCACAGCCTCCCTCTTTTCATCACCCCAAAAGTGCTTCTCAGGATGTCCAAGTAGTCGCACAGGGTGCAGTTTGCCTGGCTGGCCCGCAAGGACTGGATCACGTCCAGCGCCATGCCCCAGAGGCTTTCCACGACCCGCTTGCACTTCTCTTCCTCAGAACACCCCCAGACCTGGATCATTTGAGCCGCCTGGCTGATCCAGAAGTGGAAGTCATCCTCCCCCATGGACATGGGGACAGCCCCGGAGAAAGTGCGGAGCCACTTATACTGCTCATGGCCACCACCATATAGGGGGCCTGCCCTGCCAGCTGTGTCAGTGAAGAACCCCACCCTCCGGGAGCAGGGCCCAGAGATCCTGCAGGGACTTCCCTTCGCCCAGGAGCCAAGACCCCAACCAGGTTTCAAAACTCTTCTTCTCATCGCTCGGGGGGCCAGAGGGGCTCAACTCCACAGTGGGCAGGTCAGTGGCCAACCCCTTTTTCAACAATCAATCAATCAATCAAGCAAAATCTTTATTTAACCAGGCGGGCACCATTGAACAAGGCTCATTTGCAAGATGGACCTTGTCATACAAAAATCATAGTACAGTAACATGGTAAAACATAATGCAATATTATACAATGAAGAAAAAATATACATACTGTGTGTACAGTACATCAACATTTGAGTGAGAGGGCCTTTACAACAGATAGGCTCATAACTGGGTACAGCCAGAATGTTCACTTAAAAGGAGAGAGAAAGGCAAGAAGAGGGATACTAGCTTAGGAAGAAATGATGGGGTTGGAATAGTTAACTGGCATACTTCAGGGAAGGGGGTGGAACTTGGTCATGGCTAAAGAGAGGCAGAGATGCCGGTATTTTGGTAGGGAGAGAAAGAGAGACAGGGGCAGAGGCATGGCTGGAGGCAGGATGGGCAAGAGGGAAACTGGAAAATAGGTGAGCTAGCGATGTGAGAAACATTTGCAGGATTCCTTCACGGAGCGGTCATTCATTCATTCATTCTTTATTTTTATAAGGCGCCTTTCTTAAAACCAAGGCACCTGTACAAATACATAAAACAATAAATAATTAAAACAACATTAAAACAATCATAAATCATTAAAAGCTTTGCTAAAAAGATATGTTTTCAAAGCTCCTTTATAGCTTTGGACAGTCGAGCAATTCGCACCTGACGAGGTAGAAATTCCACAGGGTCTGGGCCATAAAAACTAAACGATCTTGCCCCTGAAGTTTTAAACGGACCCTGGGAATCTCTAGCAATCCCTCATTAGTGGATCAGAGAGCAGGGGGAGTAGGGACAAAGGAGCTCTTCAGGTAAGCAGGTCCCTGATCGGTAGGGCTTTATAGGTCAGCAAACCGACCTTGAAGGTGATTCGCCAGCAAACTGGCAGCCAGTGCAGTCAGCGGAGCACAGGCGTTATATGACTAGACTAGAAGATCCAGTCAACAGCCTGGCTGCCGCATTCTGCACTAGCTGCAGACGGCGAAGTTCAACCCCTGATAGCCCCAGGTAAAGGGCACTGCAATAGTCAAGGCGGGAGGTAACGAAGGCGTGGACCAATGTTGGAAGATCCTCTGGAGGAACCAGGTGCTTCACCCGGACGATGTTCCTCAGATGGTAAAAAGAGGTTTTGACCACCGCTGACACCTGAGATTTAAAAGTCAGACAGTCGTCAAATACAACGCCCAGGTTCCGCACCTGGTCTGAGGTCGTCAACTGGACACCAAGCCATAAGCCCGAGGGCGATCCAGCTAACAAAACCGCCTCACAGCGACCCTTGTTCACAACCAACACCTCCGTTTTTTCGGGGTTCAACCGCAGCCAACTCCCATTCATCCAGTCATGGCTCTCAGCAAGACAGTTGTTAAATACCGAAATGGCAGCATCCTGGCCGGGCACAAAAGACATATACAGCTGGGTATCATCTGCATAGCAATGAAAACCCAGACCGTATCATCTAATAATCACTCCTAATGGCAGCATATACACTGCAAACAACATGGGTGCCAAAATGGAACCCTGCGGTACCCCGCAGGATAGGGAGACTGATGCCAAGGAAAAATTCCAGACACCACCCTCTGAGTCCTACCCTCGAGGTAAGATCGAAACCACCTGAGGACTGTATCAGACAGTCCACAGATAGACCGCAAACGCTCCAGTAGCACACCATGGTCCACAGTGTCAAACGCTGCAGACAGATCAAGAAGTACCAGGATGGAGCAGGTCCTCCGATCTCTCGCTATTAGGAGGTCATTTAGTACCCAACAAGTGCTGTCTCTGTACTATGCCTTTTCTAAATCCAGACTGAGAGAATCATAGACATTGTTGTTGGTCAGATGATCATCCAGCTGCGCTGCAACCACCTTCTCAATAACTTTACCCACAAAGGGTAAGTTAGAGACAGGCCTGTAATTTGCTAGACAATCTGGGTCCAAGGAGGGCTTCTTCAAAAGAGGCTTAACTACAGCCTCCTTAAGAGGATCTGGAAAGATCCCCCTCTCCAAGGACCTCCAGACTATCACAGCAAGGACGGGACCAATTTTATCCACACAATCCACTAAGAGACGCGTGAGGCCCGGGTCCAAATTACAGTTGGTCGGACGCAGTGATTGGATGATCATCACAATGTCATTGATTGTGGGGAGGCTGAAGTCAGACCATGCAAACTGGGTGTCCGACATCTCCTGCCGACCATCACAACTCCCATTGGAGAGGGTCAAGCGGACATCCGATCTGATTTTGGCAACCTTATCTGCAAAGAAGAGAGCAAACTTCTCACACCGTTCTTGAGAAAAGGCTCTTCCGGGCTGAAGACAGACTGGATTGCACAGTCTGTCCACGGTCTGGAAGAGCTGAGCCGGTCTATTCTGTGCAGCCGCAATCTCTCTGGACAGGAATTCTGCCTTCTTACGAGAGATTGCAGATTGATAGACCATACAGTGGTTCATCAAACTAAGTTTGTCATCATCCATCCTGGACCTCCGCCAGCACCTCTCCAACCTTCGTCCAACTCTCCTCAACTCCCTCAGGGTCTCATCAAACCAAGGAGACCTGGGATGAAGAGTGAGAGGATGAACACGAACAGGAGCAATGGAATCCAGGGCCACTGCCACCACCTTATTATAGGCATGCACCAGCTCTCCCGGATCCATGCAATCTATCGGTAGGCCCGATAGGTCCAGCACCGCCATCAGGTCATCTGGGGAAACACCCCATAATGGGCGGTACCAGACCATTTCCGTAGGGGCTGACCTATTAGGGGTGGCCTCAAAACTGAACCCAATGGAGTGATGGTCCGACCATCCGACCGGTTCCACCACCAAGTCGGATATCTCCATCCCCAGAAGGAACACCAAGTCCAATGAATGTCCACCAATATGGGTCGAGGAGGAAATAACCTGTGTGAAGCCCAGTGAAATCATCAACTGGAGGAAGTCTTGACCAAAATCTGAGAGTTCATCATCGACCCAGGCATTGATCCCCCAGAACCAACCATCTGGGGGACCCCAATGTCAGGTCGATAATGAAGTCTGCAACTTCCCGCAGGAAAACATTCTCGTCACCTGGTGAACGGTATACAAGAAGTATCCTGCACCACACACCCTCGCCTAAGATGCATTCAAAGGACCTGGTGACTCCCACTGGTACCTCCACTAGGCCCAGTTCTGTTCTAAAACAGATAGCAACACCCCCGGCCCTACGATCCAACCTCGGGCAGTGTATCACCAAGTAGCCGGATGGAACTGCTGCCGCCAAAACTGGTCCAACAGTTTCATCCAGCCAGGTCTCGGTGATGCACGCCAGGTCAGATGACCCAACAAAATCAACTATAATAGCCGTTTTGTTTTTAATAGATCTGGCGTTGCACAACACCACCTGAGTAGGATGAGCCTCAGAGGATGACCGTGTTACCTGCTGACTATAGTCAGAACCCTTGGGTATGGGCACCAGACAGGGAGGTCCCCTTTCCTGGGCCCATTTCGCCCCAGGGCGTCTCCTTGTCCCCACTATCCCTATCCGCCCATTCCTTTCCATTCCTCCTCCAGACCCAGCGCCAGCCCTCCTCCTTCTCCCCACAATCCCCAAAGCCCTACATCGTCTATAGACCTCCGGCGACAGGGGGACAGGAGAAGGGATGAAGGTCCCTGAGCCTGGAGGGGGAATAGTACCCGACTGTCCTAATATTGTCCCAGCACATAATTAACACAACAATAAACAATCTAGAAAATTAACCCCCCTCAAACACTTAAATGAATAGAACAACTCTACAATAAAAAAACATACAATTAGTCAAACAATAATATAAACTATAAATCTAATAAACAGAATAACCAAATAACTAAATAACTTAAAAACTAAATATAAAATATAATATCTATCTAACAAAACCTATACCCCTTATTTCAAACATATAATAAATTAACCCCTATCAGTCAAAAGATTCGTATTATTGTAGTGTACAGAATGTGCCTTCAGATCTCCAATTAGTAGCTTTAATTTTAATTCTCTGCTCTTACCTACAATGCTCTCACCACTGCAGAGAAAGGAGCTTTTCTGGACTTTACAAGCCCCTATCATAAGGCTAGATTTTAACGTTAGAGAAAAGGCCTCCAAGTCCAATAACCAGATTTTTGGTTAAGTCACAACACGGTTTCCTTTGAAAAATAGAGTGAGAATTCCGAGTTATTTACTGCCCTCACCCGTGTGCTCTCACCACTAGAGGGTAGGAGCGTTAAGATTTTGCAAGCCTCCTCTCACAAGGCTAAAACAGCACTTCGGAACCCAATTCTGTTCTTGCTGAGTATGTAGCAAAAACTCGCCCGAAAATAGAAGTTAAAAACTACTTCACCAACAGATGGTCCAGGAAGTTCCAGAAGTCATAGAGCGACTTGAAAATATTCAGACTAACAGGACAGCTCTGCTTCAAGTGTTTTTGCATATTGTTCCACAAGGAAGGCAACGAGAAACTTATGGCAGCTCTGCTGAAAGGAGATTTGACCTTAGGTAATTGCAAGGCATTTAGGGAATAGCTTCTTAGAGCACAGGCATCTATCACACTTAGGGAAATACAATCAGAGAAGTATAGGGGGAGCTTGTTGGTAACCACTCTGAAAGCCCATAGAGCGGCATTTCTATTTCTCCTATAATGAAGGGAAGTCCAGCCCACTGCAGTGTACAAGGAGCAGTGGTGTGTGGAAAGTGGAAGGCCCGTTATGAACCTGATTTCTCTGTGGTATAGGGTGTCCAACTTAGCCAGGGCAGAGGCAGTACAATGGCTACAGAGCAGGTCCGCATAATCTATTAATGAAAGGAACGTGGCTAGAACCAACCGCTGCTTGGCATCCCTAGTAAGGAAGTGGTTAATTCTGTAGAATACTCCTAGTCTTTGTCTTAGTTTCTTCTGTAGTTCTTCGAAATGATCAGAGAAGGAGAGTTTGTGATCGAGCCATACACCCAGATATTTGAATTTTGGCACATACTCTAGATTTTCTCCAAGTACTGTGGTAATCTGAGGGATAGCCCCAACGCAAGCGGGGTTCGCCGGATAGGAGGAAGGGGAAAAGAGCATTGCTTTTGTTTTTTTCACATTAAGCAGAAGCTTTTTGCTTATGAGCTGGTATTGCAATAGGTTAAATTCGGCTTGGAGGTCTTCACAAGCTGCTTCCGACGTAGGATGACTCATATTTGGGGCATATTTGTGGAATGTCTGGAACCGTTCTGCAATGGTTCACGTCATTCCTTACCGGGAGATCACAGAGAGTTGTGTCGGGGAATTTTTCCTCTGACCCAATCCCTCTGTTGTGTGGAGTGCCCCAGGGATCCGTGCTGTCGCCCATGTTGTTTGCAGTGTACATGCTGCCCCTCGGAGGTATCATTAGACGATATGGGCTGAGGTTTCACTGCTATGCAGATGACACCCAGCTCTATTTGTCCTTTGCACCGACCAGGATGGCGCCTCTCGGTGTTTAACAGCTGTCTGAGGGAGATCCAAGACTGGATGGATTCTAGTTGGCTAAAGTTGAACTCGGAGAAAACAGAGGTGCTGGTGGTGGATCCTGGTGGTCGGGTGGTGAGGCCGGATATCGGTGTCTGTCCTGGAATTATTCTTGGTGGAGTACCTTTGCGTCCTCAGAACGGGTGCGTAGCCTTGGATTTATTCTTGACGATAAGCTGACTCTCAAAGCTCAGGTGTCAGCTGTTGTCAAGACTTCCTTTATCATCTCAGGAACATTGCCAGGTGAAGCATCTTGTTCTGTCTGACTCCTGCCTACTTTGGTTCATGCCTTTGTATCTTCACGCTTAGACTATTGCAATGCCCTGTACTTTGGGCTTTCTGGGTTGAAATCGTCGCCTGCAGCTGGTGCAGAACGCTGCAGCCTGGTTTGACTGGGACAAGTCATTTCTGTCACATCACTCCGTTGCGCGAACTGCACTGGCTGCCTGTGCGGTGGCGGATCACCTTTAAAGTCATTTTGTTGACTTTCAAAGCCCTTCACGACCAGGGTCCAGCCTCACCTGAAAGACCTCCTGGTGCCTTACTGCCCTGACCGATCACTCGCCGGCCGACATGGGGTTGTTAGAGATCCCAAGAGCGAGTCTGAAATCTTCTGGCAGCAGAGCATTTTCATTTGCTGCACCCACTCTTGAACTCTCACCATGTCGGCTAGCGGTGCACTCGTGAACTCTTTTAAAAGAGCTGAAAACTTACCTGTGGAGCATGGCTTTTTAGATAATTAATTATTTATTAACGCTCTGGATTTTATTATTACATATTTTATTTTGTGGTATGCTGATTTTATGTTTATGTTTGTGTATGTAATGTTTGAATTATTAAATTGTTCAGCACCTTGATATGTTGAAAGGTGCTATATAAATAAAATTATTATTATTATTATTAAAAAAAAGTACTGTGACGTCAGCGAACAAGTGGATATTGATGTTGTCATCGATGTTGTTAATGTAAACCGCAAACAACAAGGGACCAAGGATAGACCCCTGAGGCACACCTCTCTGTAGAGGTTTAAGTGGCTAAAGATCACCTTCAGCTTTAACCTGCTGTTTCTGATCTACAAGGTAGTCGGCAAACCAGCACATAGAGTTAGGATCCAGACCTAGCTTACAGAGGGAGGAAAGAAGCAGGCTATGGTCGACTGTGTCGAAGGCCTTACTTAGATAAAAAAAAATGGCACAGACAAAATTCCTATTGTCAAGGTCGAGGGGCCAATCATTAGTCACTTTTGCTAGGGGAATTACGGTGCTGTGCTTTGCTCTGAATTCAGACTGCACTGGGTTTAACAGACTCCTGGATTCAAGGTACGCTCTTAGCTGACCACTCACTATCTTTTCCAATAATTTAGACAGAATGGAGAGGAGTGAGATCGGTCTATAATTATTAAGGTCGTAAAGGGTCACCTGATTTGAGCAGAGGGATGACATGGGCTACTTTCCATTGCGAGGGGAAGCTCCCCTGGGATAGTGACAAGTTGATGAGGTGCGTGATTGGCACTGCCAACACATGGTATGCACATTTCAGAAAGTAAGGCTCTACAGAGTCCGAACCTGCACCCTTCTTGATATCCAACTGCAGCAATAGATCTTCAATCTCTTTTAGAGAGGCAGGCAGGAAGGAGAAGGCCTCTTTGGTAGCAGAAGACTTGTGAAACAATTATCCCTGCTGAGTGTGGACGGCATTAGCAGGGGATGTGTCAAATGCTAGCCCAGCGGTTGTGAAATGAATATTGAGGGCTTCCAGTATCTCCGATCGGTCTGAAATGGTGTTACTACCGGATATAATTTTTGATGGGCGGGAATTTCCAGATGAATGACCAGACATGTCCTTTATTATTTTCCAAAATTTTGAAGGATTCCTTGAGGCAGAGTCTAGCTCAGTGCGACAGAAAGTGGCCTTGGCTGCTCTGACCAACTTGGTGCACTTATTGAGTGCCCTCCTAAACTGACACCAATCCAAGTCATTCTTGCTTCTGCGTGCTTTTTTCCAAAGCGTATCCCTATCTAGCATGGAAGCTTTGAGTTCTGGTGAAAACCAGCGGCAAGTGTTGCTCCTTACACGTACCTTTACTATAGGGGCATGCCTGATTAAGGCCGCAGTTAGTATTTCGTGAAAGACAGTATATGCCTCATTAACCGTTTTGGCTAAGTAGAAATCCTGCCATCGCAGGGAATGTTTAAATTCGTCGAGGCAGGCAAACAAGTTGAAGTTGCGTTTACACCTCCTGATAGAGAACTTTGCTACAAACTGTGGATTATGCACAGATCTGATGCTGGCGACAAAACAGTGATCGCTGATGTCAGAGAAAAATGTTCCGACGTAGGAGAACAGGTGTGGTTTGTTAACCAAAATTACATCTAAAAGGGTGCTGTTACTAGGGTTCTTTTTATTTGGGTGAGTGGGTTCACCAATGAGTTGCAGCAGCCCCAAGGTGTCACAAAAGGGTTTCAAGGGAGCCGAGGCTTTTGATAAACCAGTCGTAGTTCAGATCGCCAAGAATAACAGTTTCCAGTGTACTAAGCCCCAGGGCAGAGCTTAGATGTGATAAGAGATGTGACCCTGCAGACGGGGGCTTGTAATAGCCTATTACACAGAGTGCGCAAGAAGGTGATAGTTCAACCTTCAGGGACAAATATTCAAATTCATTAGGGGAGGAGGAGGATTCTAGACATGATACAGAGAATTTGTCCCTGACATAAATCGCCACCCCTCCACCTCTTGATTGCCTATCTGCTTGGAAGAGCAAATAACCTGGGATGTTGATTTCCCTGGCAGGAGTGGCTGGTCTAAGCCAGATCTCAGTGATCACCAGAACATCAGATAGGGTGTGGCTAACCCAAGCCTGGATCATGGTGATCTTTTTCAAAAAGGCTGCAGACAGTGACATGCAGGAATGACATTCCTTTAAATCTAGCAAGACCAACAAGACCCGGGTCTTTTGCGACGCATCCGGGGTCTTGCTAGGGGGTACATCCACGGAGTCCAAGTGCTTTCCTGCTTCTACTATTAGGTCCCTACACCCCTTAACCCATCACCCCACATTCAGGCAGGGCCCCCTCTAAGACTTCTAAAATGGACTACCTCTTCTGTCCCACTGCCACGTTTCACACTAGAAGCATGCTATGGGAGTTTAAGCCCTCGAAGTCACACCAATCCTCTACATCCTAAAAAGCCATTTTGCTGGTGTCCACGCGGGGAAAAGAACCACCAACCAAACCACCACAAACCCCCCAAAAAAATGGAAACAGAAAACAAAGGTGGAAAAGAAACAATCCACCCTGGGGGAAGGATTACCAAAAGGTTAAATTGTAAGTTTTGGGAAATGCGGCAGTCTCAGGGCCATCAGAAATCTCAGCGGTGCCTCCACTTGTAACAGCCCCTTTGCTCACTACCTGGGCTGCCCCAGAGCCCTCGGGGTACTCATCGTACTTCCCCAAGGGTCCAGGCCTGAGCTCTGGCCGGATTGCCAAGGGTGACTTGGTGCCTCCACCTAGGTAGTGGTATGGACTCCTGTGGACAAAACAGGTTACCACCCCCCAGGAACAATGATGTATCCCCATAAAGGCTGACCCCTCCTGCACAGTTATATCAATCAGGCTGTGTATTTGACCCAGACAGTGCCCCAGGGGGTGGAAACTGGTTTTCCTTTTGTTTATCTCTGTGTGCCTTAAAAGGCCACACCAGATTGTGTCAGGAAGTGCTTACATCACAGCTACTTATCAGCCAATAGCTTTGGAAGAATCTTACAGCCCTGATAACAACAGTACTATAAACAAGTGGATTTTTAGCAGGCTCATCAGATAGCCTAATATTCTTCAGGTGAAGCTACCTCTGGCTGGAAGCTGCAACACTGGACTTAGGATTTGCAAGAAAGTGAGTTATGCTCACAACAGAGGGAGGTGAACCTTACAATTTACAATTGTCTTTGGTTTGAAGCAGATTCCTTAGGAAAGTTAATATTCTTCAGGTGGAGGATACTTCTAACTCAATGGTGAAATAAGGAACTTAGAATTATCAGAAAAGGCAGTCTTTCAATCAACAGAGGGAGGTGGACCTTGCTTTACTTTTGTTACAATTGTTAAGATTTTCAGTGCAGGAAGAGTTTAAACCCACAGTGACTGAATACTGTTTACTGTGTCTGTCCTTGTGCACAGCTGACGTGTTTTGTGGCTGACTGCTTTCAGAGCACAAGTCACCAGGCTGTTTTGGGGCTGGGGAGGTTTACCTGTGTCTGACTTGGATATTTTGATTTTTCTCTGTTTGATTAGCAGGGTATTTTCTCTGTCAAACTGTCGTGTACGGCATCTTGCTGACAGGAAGGCACTCATCGCAGCGGTAGTTCAGAGCTTTTAGCTGATTGTTTCGTGAGGGCACAGTTTAGGCTCAAACCCTTCCCACCCTCAACCCACCCACCCCTGGAAACAGTTCCTTTATACCTGGGGTTCTGACATAATTTCCTCAAGACCGCAAGATGCATATCACTGTCATATCCTCTCTAGCACACTGCACTGACAATATAAGCATACACATTATATAATATATATATTTCTGTATAAGAAACCAATCGACACAAAAAAAAAAAAGGTAGACAGACATGTCGGGAGTAGTGCAATGTAATGGCTGTGGGGCAGCAGTCTTCCGGAGTCTTTCTGGAGGCTGAGATGCTGCCCTGTTTGCAGACAACTCTCTGCCCTGAGGGAGGAAGCTGCCCATCTTCAGGCCACACGGGACAGTAGCAAGGGAACCTCCCCCATCCAGGGAGCACCAGAGCCACCACAACTACCTCAGAGGTTGCGAAGAAAGCACAGCAGTTGGACCACAGTGGGCTCAGGGAGGGTAAGAGTGGTGGAACAGAGACACACCCAGTCAGTTGTTCCACTCCACAATCCATACACCATTCTGGGGGAGCATAGTTCCCCTATGGATTCACCCGCAGAGGAGACTAAGGAGGTTGCAGACAACTGTCACAAGGGAGGCTCTCAGGAAGGAGGCAGAGGATACCACAGGGAAAGGAAGCAGCTCCTGGTTGGGGACTCAATTATTAGGGGGATAGAACTGGGGTGAGCAGGGAAAACTGAACTAAAGTGCCTGCCTGGTGCCATGGCTTGGAGGGACAGGAAGCGCATCCTTAGGATCATGAGAACAGTTGCACCGGAGTCTGAGCTGGACGTCATTGTCCACCTAGGGACAAATGACTTGGCTCATCACGAGATTAGAGCAGTACAGAAGGACTTTGTAGAGTTGGGGAGGGGCCTAAGACAAGTAGCACACACAGTATCCTTCTCAGAGGTGCTGCCTGTCAGTGGTATGGGTGAGGCGAGGGTACTTTGCACCATGCAGTTTAACGAATGGTTGAAAAAATGGTGTGGAGCACAGGGGTTTGGCTTCATTGGGGACTGGGGTTCCACCTGGAGGGACACCAGCCTATACTGGCAGGATGGTCTGCATCTGTCCAGGAAGGGAACAAGTCTTTTGGGCAATCGGTTTAAATGCTTCATCAGCAAGCTTTTAAATTAGTCAAGGGGGGAGGCACTGATAAGCAGCAGGAAAATTCCAGCCTCCCCCTACAAAACAGGGTACTAAATGAGAAAAAGACCAAGGTAGAAAGGTCAGTGGGGGATGCTGCTACAGAAGGTAAAGCCATCAAAAAATGGAGAGCAATGAGTACCAACGCCCATAGTCTGGGTAACAAGCTTCCTGAATTAGTGGCCTTGATGGAGTAGGAACATCTGAATATCGTGGCAGTCACAGAAACATGGTACACACAGAACCATGACTGGGACATAAACATACCAGAATACACTATCTACAGGAGGGACAGGGAGGGTAAAGGTGGAGGAGGAGTAGCTCTCTACATAGGGAAGGAATCAAAGCAACAGAACAAAGGGGTAAACAGGGGGGAGAAGAAGCACTGTGGGTCAATTTGGAGACAGGCAATGGCACCACAATCCGCATAGGGATTGTATACAGACCCCCTCTCAGGGGGAGGAAGTGGACAAGGAAATGATAGAAAGTGTACTTAAAATGGCAGAAAAAGGGGAGATATTGCTGATGGGTGATCTGAATATGCCAGATGTTAACTGGAGTGCAGTTGCAGCAGCCACTTCTAAGAGTGGGGTTATTCTAAATGCCCTACAGGGAGCATGCCTTAGACAACTAGTACTGGAACCCACTCGAGAGGGAGCAATCTTAGACCTGGTTCTCTCAAATGGAGATGGAGAGAGGATCGCAGATATAGAAGTGGGTAGCCATTTGGGAACTAGCGACCATCGAACAGTATGGTTCACAATAAACGCAGCAATAGAGTCAAGCCATACAAAGGCAAAAGTATTGGACTTCAGGAGGGCTGACTTTGCCAAAATGGGTGAGTGTCTAAGGAATGCACTAGCAAATGGGCAGGAAGGAGGGTGGAAGAACAGTGGGGAATAATAAAACTGCCATCACAGAGGTAACAAGCCTTTGTGTGAAGCAAATAAACAAATCAAATGAAAGAAAAGCCACTATGGTTCTCAAAAGAGGTGGCTGTGAAAGTCAGGAAGAAAAGATAGCATTCTGGAAGTATAAGGAAACACAGAAGGAGCAGGACAGAGAGCTGTACCAGTTAAGGCAGAAAGAAGCAGGAGGGAAGTCAGAATAGCAAAGGCCCAAACTGAGGAAAAGATAGCCAACTCAGTTAAGAAGGGAATAAAACCTTTATAGGTACATCAGCAGCCAGAAAGACAAAGGGAGGGATAGTGAGGCTGAAACAGAATGAACGTGGTGGGCAGAGGGGGACAGTGAAAAAGCAGGAATACTGAACGAATATTTCTGCTCAGTATTCACAAAAGAGGAGGGGGAAGTGCCTAATCCAATTAACAGAAGCACTCTTGATAGGGGGGTCGATCCCAGTCCTTTCACAGAAGAAAGGGTTCTGCAAGAACTCCTAAAACTGAAGGTGGACAAAGCAATGGGTCCTGATGGAATTCACCCCAGAATTCTAAAAGAATTAAGGAAGGAACTAGTGAAACCACTGGCTACTCTTTTTAATAAATCATGGGAGGATGGTGTGGTACCCGAGGACTGGAGGAAGGCGGATGTGATTCCCCTTCACAAAAGTGGGACCAAGACAGAGGCAGGAAACTACAGACCTGTCAGTCTGACCTCTGTGGTAGGGAAAGTGATGGAGTCACTTCTGAAGGAAAGAATAGTTGAGTACCTAGAGGTCAGTGGAGCACAGGATCCAAGGCAGCATGGGTTCACAGCGGGAAGGTCATGTCAGACGAATCTAATAGATTTCTTTGACTGGGTGACCAAGTAGTAGACCAGGGAGGGCTGTGGACATGGCCTACCTAGACTTTAGCAAGGCATTTGACACAGTCCCACACAAAAGATTATTAGTCAAATTAACCAGCCTGGGAGTGGGTCCCAGGGTGGTAGCCTGGTAAAACATTGGCTGGACAACATGACACAGAAGGTAATTGTAAATGGAGTCCACTCTGAAAAAAGGGCGGTTACTGGTGGGGTACCGCAGGGTTCAGTATTGGGTCCAGTCCTTTTTAATGTCTTCATCAGTGACATTGCAGAGGGACTGGAAGGAAAAGTATGCCTTTTGCAGATGACACAAAGATCTGCAACAGGGCTGATACACAAGGAGGCGGAAAGGATGAAAAGGACTTGGCAAGGTTGGAGGAATGGTCCAGACATATGGCAGCTAGGATTCAATGCAAAAAGTGCAAAATAATGCACCTGGAAACAAGAACCCAGGGAAGAATACACAATGGTGGGGAGGTAGTAACAACAACAAAACAGGAAAGGGACCGGGGTAACTTATATCAGATGACCTTAAGGTTAGCAAGCAATGTGAGAAGGCAGTAGGGAGGGCCGGGGGTATACTGGGATGTATAGGGAGAGGCATCAGCAGCAGAAAACAGGAAGTTGTTATCCCTCTGTACAGACAGTTGGTGAGACCCCATCTGGAATACTGTGTCCAGTTCTGGAGACCCCATCTCCGCAAGGACATAGACAGGATAGAGGCAGTCCAGAGGAGGGCAACTAAAATGGTGCAGGGTCTGCAAGAGAAGCCGTATGAGGAGAGACTAAAGGAGCTTAATATGCATACCCTTGAGGAAAGAAGGAGAGGGGGACATGATAGAAACTTTAAGTACCTCAAGGAATCAACAAAGTCCAAGAGGGTAGCATCTTCAGAAAAGAGACTTGTAAGAACAAGGGACACAATTTAAAGATAGAAGGAGGGCGGTTCAGGGCAATGTGAGGAAGTATTATTTCACAGAGAGGGTAGTGGATGCATGGAACAGCCTTCCTGAGGAAGTTGTGGGGTCTAAAACTGTGGGAGAATTCAAGAATGCATGGGACAGACATAAGGCAATTCTTGTGGGGGAGAGGAAGATATAGGCTGTTGGTTAACTAGGATCTGCGGCCTATCCTATAGGTAGGGAAATGGGCAGACTAGATGGGCCTAGCGGTCCTTATCTGCCGTCAAAGTCTATGTTTCTATGTTTCTAGATAATGACCATTTGTCAGTTAGGATTTACTCACAGTTGCATGGATATTCCAAAGGCATCCAGGACTGTATCTCCAGTCCTCAGTGAATCCTGTAAGTCTTGCATGTCAATCTGTGTGTGAATAACAATTCAATAATATAGTGAAACAGCAGTAGGGGCCAAAAAAAATTATCTTCTAAATTGGCACTCGTTTTTTTTTGTTTTTTTTTTTGTTAGCAGCACATCACAATTTGTCCGTGAGCGTCTGCAATTCTGCGTTTGACAGTTATTTTCTATGAATCTGTAATTATTCCGCGGCCAGTCATTCCCATTTTAGAGTAGGAACAGGAAAGTGAAACAGTACATGAGCGGCACTGATTTTGCTGTCATGAAACTGGGAGTTGTTTAAATAATAAAAAAGTTATAAAATAAAGGATAAGTGACAAGTGGCCAATCCCCCTTCGCCGGAAACACACACACTCCAAAAACAAACTCAGCTCACTGGTAAATATGTACTCTGAATGACTGACTGCCTTGTTAACAAATACACTTCCCTGTTCCTACTGTAAAATGGGAATGACAGAACATGGATTAATCATAGAATCAGTGGAGAACAACTGTCAAACCCAGCATTGCTTTTTAAATAAAAAGACCGCTATACAGCTCTGCAGTACCAACCCTAATAGTGTTTTTTTCTCTCTCTCCCTCTCTCTCAGACCTTCAGAACAACTCGCTATTTGATGCTAAGTGAACTGTTGTTAGCCATTTCACTAAAGCGCTTGCCAGATTCACTGACGACGGGGATATTCAATAACCTCAGCCCAGGATGCCTTTTGAATATTTGTGCTGCTATGAGTAAAATTATCCAATGGGAATGTGCCTGTACTTGATCTTAACGCAGAGCACGCAGCAGAATTCAACTTTTTTCTCATGCAGCCCGAGTCTGTTTTCTATGACATCACACAGACTCAGGCTGGCAGTACATTTCCTAGAATGGCTTTTGTCCATTGCAGTCAAAAGTACAGGAAGCAGACTGCTGAACTTTCAGTTTTTCTGACCACAGGTAAGGTAGGAGAGATAAAGAAACAGCACCAGTTTTAAACCGTTACTGCCAGCATACCACACTGAAAAAAAAAAAGCAAATATGTTTCTGACAAGAGGGCAAAATGTGTTAACAAACCAAATCCTATGCAATTTAGTATGGCGGAGGGGCTATTTCATGTAAATGTGACACAAAAACAACCAAAAAATATTAAAAGTAATCAAATTACAGGAACTTGTAGCCCAGTTATTATAATAACAATAATGAACTCGGGGTTACGTTGGTGTTTGAATTAATCACCCTGGGAGCAATATGGCACTTGGCTGCGCTCGTACACATTACTACACCTTTAGGCGGTGATTAACTAGAACATCAACGTAACCGCCGTCATTCATTATTGCTTAATAGTATAATATGCACTTATTTTCACTTCTGATATGAAGTACATCGGAATGTTTCTCCAGTGACATCAAATTGTTATCCATTTTAATTGTATCCCTAATACGTTGTACTCTTATACTGTACTGTATCATCACTGTTTTTTCCAGTTGATGTTGTAACCTCCCGGGTCGTGCCTGACAATAGTCACATTTGTGTCCAGTATACTTACCCGCTTATCAAAGACTAAATAAATATAGTTTCATAGTTTATTTACAAGTTCAACAGGCTTTCACCTTTTAAGAACTTCCAATCCTCAAAGGTGGTACTCAGATGTTTTGGCACCCATATAACTATCTATTCTACTTTTAAAATGTTTAATATTGTTACTATTATCTGTTGAGGTAAAGTATTCCATGGTATTACAATTCTTTGTGTATACCATTTTCCTCTTTTTGTTGTTCTATTATTTTTTACCCAATAACTTACGACCATGTGTTCTTGTTTTCCTTTCCACATGATGGTTTACTAATCCTATCATTTCCCTAAGAGTTGGATCCCTATTGGCGGTGTATGCATAACACAGGTTGCCCCTTGTTCTTCTGTATTCCATTGAGTATAGGCCCAATTTTTTCAATCTTTCTGGGTAACTAAGATTATGCATATGTTATATTGTCTGCGTTTTTCAAATTCTAAATCATCTGTAACTTGTACTCTCAAATCCTTTTCATTAGTACTACTTTATAATGGGTAGCCGTTTAGGGTATATGTGTACTTAGGGTTACTATGTCCCATGTGCATGATCTTACACTTGTCTATATTAAATTTCATATTGTTTTGTTTTGCCCAGTTATCAAGTAAGTTAATATTTTCTTGAAACAGGATGTTAAAAAGTGTCGGTCCCAGGACTGATCCCTGCTGGACCTCACTGGTCACTTCACCCCTTGCTGATAAGTACCCCCTTATGGCCACCATCTGTGGCGACAAAAGTTACATGCACCAGAGTCAGGTTACGTGCAAGAACCTGGTAGTACCAATGGAATGCTTAAAAGTCACAATATGCAAAAACAGCTGACTTTCGCTTTTCTGCACTTAGCTGTGGGCTGACCCATTAGTTCGTCTACTGATCCTGGACAACCAGTCAGAGAATCTGAGTCTGAATCCCACTTCTGCACCACAGAGATCCACTATTTAAAAAATTATTTCTTAAATTAGATCTCTGTGCCCAGCACAGAAGCATGCACCACCCTCCATCTCCTGCACAAATGGAGTGGCTCCTGAAAGCCTGACTCTCTTACCTTGATTTTAATTTAATCACCATGCCGGCTGCTTTGTTGTCCAGGGAGGTCTGCTGAATCAACAGTTTCATGCTCCCTTTGCTATACTTGCTGATCCACCCCTTTTCGGACTATATGTATGCATGCCACCAATCAACCCTTGAACTTTATGACCACCCCCCCACCCCCAACATCCATCGCTGACTGGCAGCACTACTCTGGCACTCACACACAGACTACCCAGCTTACTGAGTAGTCACTGAAAAGAAGCCCACCTCAATCCCTTCATCACCAGTCACCACTGCAGCCTGGGACCTGAAGAGGATGCGCTTGCCTTGCTGATGCTGTGTAGCTCTTTTCAATGTCCCGCATCCCGCCTTCTCGTGTCCTGGCATCGCAACACCTTCGGCTTCCTTTGGCAGTTCGACTCTGTGGCAGCAATCACTCTCAAGTCTTTACAGAGGTGCGCAACGTCAGAAACTACAAAAATAAAAAAAGGGTCTTCATGACGTCTTCGGCTTCCTGCAGCAGTTCGGTTCTGGCAGCACTCACTCCCAAGTCCTCACAGTGGTGCATGATTTCAGAAATGACCCATAAAAAGGTCTTAAGCCTCGCACGATGTTGCACCCCTTTTAGCGGCTTCCATTATTGCAGTAAGAAACGAGAAATGAGCTACATACACTATAGTGCATGCATGGGGAAAAACTACATGCACCAGCCTGTTCCTGCCTGCACAGGGAACAGGCTGGGTATGTTAATTTCGACCCCTGTTTTCACTTCTCTGATACATTGTCAGATACTCTCCCTTGAAACATCAGTGATTATAGGTTACACAGGTCTCAGTGTGGACTGTTTTACTCTGTGGAAGTGCTTTCTTATCCCTGAGGATATGCTGACATCCGCGGACATGTAAACCCTTTCACTGTTGTGATATATTGTCAGACACTCTCAATTGAAACATCAGTGACTACAGGTTACACAGGTCTCAGCATGGGCTGTTTTACCCTGTGGGAGTCCTTTTCTATCTCTGGAGATATCCTGACATCTACGATTGTGGTAACTGGACTTAGGAGGGTGGTTCGTCTCTTCTTTTTAAGAAGAGGCAGGCACAACAGTTCCAGGTGCAAACAGCAAGCTTTTATTGGGACAGCCACTGGTTATGCTGGAAAATAATTGGCTATGTGGTTGCAAAGTACAAGGCACTCACAGTGACTGTCATGCACAACACAATACTTAGTGATAGAAGGCAACGATACAGGTATAGGTGCAGTGAAGGTAAAAGTAAACAGTCATATATATAACATCAATACATGAGGTACCTCTAAAAGGGCCACCTAGTGCCCTACGTCTGCAGATGTCAATAATAACTATCAATACCTAACCACCTTGGCCAAGGATAAGTAAACAGCACCGGTTACAGTCCGACAGTCCAGTTGAAGAAACAGTCTTTTTGATGCAAAGCAGGTGGTGGCTAGCTATCTTAAAGAGTTGGTATAGTACCTTAGTGACCGATCGGTCTCGTCTGGCAGAAAGGCTGAGGACGACAAGGTGGAGTTGAAGACGAAAAGGATGCAGGCTGGTCCAGAGCTGGAGATGCAGGTAATGAGAGGATGGAGGATGGTCGAGGCAATGTCCTTCGATGGTGATGGTGGGTCCTCTGGAAGGCTCTGGATGAGTTGCCACCCAGCAGGGGAAGGGAGCTATGGCCACCTCAAAAAAGCAAAACAAGAACAGGGCAATTTCCTATTCGCGTACTGTGGAGGGAACCTCTTTATCATGAGCCAGGGCGGCTCCTAAGCTGACTATACTGGCGGGGGACTGACTATCACTATGCTATCTAATGCAGTCTTTTGTCATCTTCAGGGGTTGCTGGCAGGCTGGGTGGGAGGCACTAGATGCTTGACCGGTGAAAGGCAGATGACCCCTGCACTCAGGGGTGCAGGCAGTTGCAGTCTTCGTAGGGCAATTAGTTGGGTGGTGGGACTACCACAGTTGGGCAGTCCGTCCACTCCCCCATGGCAACAGTTCATACTGGGGGAGGAGAGAAAACTGATGTGGCTTAATGCAGTTGAGGATGGGGCAGGCAGTTCGAGCTCCTTCCGGGACAGTGCAGGAACCAACTGGTCGAGGTGCAGGGTAGGCAAGTTCAGCCCCGACGTAGATAGGTGGCTTTGGTGGCTGCAGGGCAGCAGTTCAGGCCCTGTTGCAATTTTGATCAGACCCCGATGCAAATAGTTTAGTCAGTTAGGGATCAATAACATCCCAGGGTGCAACCTGGGAAGACAGCAAACACAGCAAGTACACAATAATCACTTTTTTTTGTACCAGAGACTGGGTTTACCTTATGGCCAGAGTCAGGGTGACAGGCAGCACAGCGGAGGCCGGACAGCCCCTATGGTCGTCAAGTACACACGCAATCAGTAAGCAGTCCAGGGAAAAAGGGGTGGCTGACAAGGGGGTGGTCAGGGCTCCCAGAGGGCGGCTGTAGCCTTGGTGACCAACTTTCCCAAGATGCCCACTTTTCCTTTTCCTCACTCCCTGTCCTCTGGTGCCCTCGCCCTTCCTGCAGCACCTCTGGCACTAAATAAGATATTTTTGGGGGGCTTCCAGCCCACTTACCACTTGGCACGATCCTAAACCGCCAAATGAATCATTGGTGGTGCTCACAGGGTGGCCAGGGAGCCACTGCCCCCATACAGCCGGGCGGGGGGGCGGAACCTGGAGTCCCTGGTGTTTGCTTCCAACCGGACTCAATTCTGTGTGGCATCCTGTGGTCCGACCGCACAATTGTTCCCCCTCCGGGCGCAGCACGACTTGGCAGCTCTGATAATGCTGCAGCTGCGTCGGAGGGCTGGCGGGAGGGGAAGCAACAAAGGGGAGGGTGAAAATTGCTTCTGACCACTGCTCCCTCCACGTGAGGATTTTTGTTCTGGTCAGGGGTGCAGCAAGCTCCGGGGGATGGCCAGACCTAGCCAGAGAGTCAGCGACGGTGCAACAATAGGGAAATACAAATTTAAGATAACAAGACACAGCAGCAGCCCATTTCGAAATCAGAGGGGCAGCCAGCGAAGAGCGGACCACCATTCCCATCCATAGGCCACACCACCCATGACTGGCCCTGAAGGTCACCAGCAAAGAGGGAAACCAAGACCAAGGGGCACAACAACCAAGAACAGAAAATAAAAAAATGCCCCACCACCCCTGTCAAATGACGCAGGGCAAGAGCATGCCCACCAACAGTTGGGGCTGGGGACAGTAACAAGAGGGGAAAGGGCCGGGAAACTGCAAGGGCAGCTCCTAGCAGAGTGCACCACAAGGCACTCCAAAATGACCGCACCCAAGCCCACGGAGCAACAGGAAGAAAAAATTACGCACCGTAGTAATGTTTCTTCTAATGGAGTCTTGCTGTATTCTGACAAAATGCAATTAGCCCTAGCACTTGAACTGCCCCAGAGAGAAAAGGGTTAACTCTATGCCAGAGCATAGAAAGTTGAGCTCGAGCTCGGTTTTCAAACCTCTGTCCTTGGTATATTCGAATGTAACTGTCAGATTCTAACGAGCACTAATGCTAACTAGCCTAGCTCTAAAATATTTATAAACAAATTAAGCCAGAGGTGAACAAGAACTTGGGTCAAAAAGACTCAAGTCAAGAACCCAAGAACAAACCTTTATTAATATAGTCATTATCACTGTATGGATAATCAAATTTAATAATAATAATAAAACTTTATTTATATCGCGACTTTCTTAAATTCAAGGTGCCTTACAAAAATTTACAAATATAATAAATAAAACATAATCCACTATAATCTGAGCTCCTAAGATCACAGTACTTAATTAAAACAAATCTTCGACCACAAATAGGTCTTCAAGGCCTTTTTGAATTCCTCCACGGATGCACACTGACGAAGCGGATGGGGTAGAGAATTCCAGAGGGTCGGAGCAGCATACACAAAAGCACGGGCACCTAAAGATTTTAAAGAAACCCTGGGAATCTCTAGCAACCCCTCGTCCGCCAAGCGGAGAGATCGCTCAGGGCAGTAGGGAACCAAAAGCTCTTTAAAATATTAGTAACACTCATCCTGGCCAGGATGAAATCAAAGAGGTATACCTCTGGGGTGCAGCACTGCGCCTGCCAACTCCCACATTCCAAAAGTAGGTTCTGAGAGGGGAGGCAGGGAAGGAGGTCAGAATACAGCAAGACTCCTTTAGATGAAACAACATTACTATGGTGAGTAATTTTTTCTTCAAACAACATGAAGTCTTGCTGTATTCTGACAAAATGCAGACTACCAAACAGTACCCCCTTGCAGGAGGGATCTACAGAACCCACTCTGGAAAAGGCTCTGCAGTACTGCTGTGCCAAACCTAGCATCACCTCTGGCTTGAGTGTCCAAACAGTAATGCTTGGGGGACTTCCAGTTCCGCCACAGACCTGTAGAGACTTGAGAAAAATGGCTCTCCACCACCCGACTCAATAAACTACATAAATCCCCATGTAAAACGCTCAAACCAAGACTGAAACATAGAAAATGTCAAACGGAGGACCTAAAGGCAGGAGAGGTTTGAAAATAACTCCTTAAAAAAACCTATTGTTTGGAGATGAAGACCGTGCAAATAGGGCCCGAGGGCCTCGAGACAGAAGTAGATCTCCATCCAGCACCAGAGGCTCAGAACAGGAGACAGATGGGGAATTAGAACAGTTATCACGTTACCGATTTGAAACTCTCCTAAACGAGATACAGGGATCCAGAAAGGAAAATCGTAAAGAATTTAAAAACTTGTCTGACAAACCCACTAAAGTAGAAGCTCGAATGGATACACTAGAGGAACGAGTTGCAACTACAGAAGACCATACGCAGCAGATAAGTAAAGTGATAGACCTGCTTCTCCATCAAACTGCTGAATTACATGCCAAAACATTGGACTTAGAAAGCAGATCTCGGAGAGATAATTTGAGAGTCTATGGGCTAAAAGAAAGAGCGGAGACATATCCAATGGCAGAATTTATGGAAAATCTACTCACTGATGTACTGAATCTTCCCACCGGATATACTTTAAGAATCGAGAGGGCTCACAGATCCTTGGTGAAAAAAACAACTGACCCAGAGGCTTGACCCAGATCAATAGTGATCAAATATGCTAGTTACAAAGTGAAAGAAGACATATTACACCGAGCCTGGTCTCAAAAAAACCTGAAGTACTTAAGATTCTAAACTTACACTTGATCATGACTATCCACCGGAGATACAGAATGCTAGATAAAGATATGCACCTATCTTAAAAGTGCTCAGAGAACAAAACGTCAAATTTCAGACCCCATTTCCTGCATGCCTTAGAGTTATGTGGGACACTGGAGCTGTTTTATACGGATCTGCTCAGGAGGCGAAACAAGATTTGATAAAAAGAGGAATGCGAGTCCCAGACCTACCACAGGAAAGAAAATCCATAGGACAGCATTTCCATCCAGACTGGCAGGTGGTGGCATATCAATGCAACAAGAATAACACGTGACTGAATGCAAGGGAGGCGGCAAGATGCATCGATTCAGCATGCAGAAAAGAAAGAGGAATCCTCTATTCCCATGGAGGAAGAAGGGTGACTGTAGTCCAGAGTCTTCAGGTACTTAGTAAAATCATTCCCCAGAGATAGGCCTCATATTGAGCTTATGCTCGAGCGGCTGTGCGAGGCCCTGATCTCGGGGAGAAATGCAGAGACTCACAGACCCTGAAATGGCAGAAGTGGAAATAAAAATACGAGTGGTCAAATTATGGAGACTTATGAGACTTACTGCCAAGAGATGGTATCAGCTTTAATACAAGGAGAAATAAAGTACTCTTTCAAATAATAAATATAAGGGAGACTACCGGTCTACGGACTGTTAATTCCACCTATGCAAAGCACGGTCTCATCGTTGTCAGAGACAATGGGGAAAAGAACAATGGGATGAAATGTGGGAACTACACATACATATGTTGGGGAATTTGTACATGGAATTTATTGTACCAAATATTAGGGTCGGGGGAGAGGGGAACCCAAAAGGAGAGAGTGATAACTTTAAGAGCAATATAAGGTCAGTGACAGAATATTATTTACACAAGCCGATTACAGAGAGAACGAGCGGCTTGGGGGGAGACAACCTCAGTTAGAGGGAAGAATACTCATACCCCTACTTAGTGACACCCCTTGGAGGGAAAGAGGAGAGGGGCTATCACTAAGCACAGAAACCCAGAAAGCAGGGTTTCCTACCTTGGGAGTTACTAAACAGTTTAAAATTCTAAATGGCCCAGTTGGCTACTAGAATTATATACGATTGTTATGTTAAAGTTTTGTTGGTTTACATGTTAATAGCCACCAAATGTGAGAAAGATGAAACTATCCGACCATTAATAGAAATGAATGGATCAGTTTTGGGAAAGTGGATCACACAGAAAACGGAATGACTTCTCTTAACATACCAAAATGAATAAAAAGAACACATTATTCTGTTCTTATAATGTGCACGGGTTAACTAACCCAGTTAAGAGAAGCAAAATTTGACATGTATTAAAAAAAGCAGACTTACGCTATGTAGGACACACATCTCTCAAAACGAAGCATGAGAAGTTGTCCAAGATGGATTTGAGGGGGTATATGCCTACATGTGGGAAGGGAAGGAGGAGAGGAACGGCAATATTGATTTCGAAGGGGGCTCAATTCCAAAAAGAAGACGCTTGGGTTGATAAAGAGGGCAAGTTTATAGCACTAAAGGGACTATATAGGGGACAGAGGATTACCTTGATTTCAGTGTACTTTCCCCCAGGTTCTGAATATAAAATTTATAAAGTGTTTTTTTTACAGCTACAGACCTGGGCGGAGGGGACAATGATATGTGGGGAGATTTCAACCTCGCCTTAACCCTATACTGACACTACTTCTAAGGTACTGAGACAAACAAACAGAATTGCCAAACAACTAATAAGCTTTTGATGGAAATGGGGATGATAGACATATGGCGCCAGATTAACAAAACTAAGAGGGACTATACTTTTTTATCAAATCCTCATAGGACATATTCAAGGTTAGATTATTTTTTTTATATAAAGAAGAGATGCAAAGAGTGCACTCAACTTGGTTTGGAGACAAGGTCTTATCAGATCATGCTCCTGTGTTCCTTTCAATGGACATAGGCGATTTTTGCAAAATTACAGTCTGGAGGCTTAATGTATCGCTTCTCAAAGATGAGAAGGTACAGAAGGATATAAAAGATGCGTATGAGAAATACCTAGAGGACAATAATACCCCAGACATTACAGCAAACATATTATGGGATTTGGCGAAGGCGATTTTGAGGGGAAAGTTCATGGAAATATCGGCAAAAAAGAGAGAGGGAAATGACCAGAGTAGACTTTCAGAAGAAAATAAAAGTACTAGAAGATTAACAAAAACAACAATATAAAAAAGACAGACATAAAGAATTACGAGGTTTTAAAAAACAGATGGGAAATCTTCTGGATTACAAGGTGGAACAGAAACTGATCTTTCTAAGGCAGAGATTTTACGAAGGGGGTTCCCGATCATTAAAATTATTAGCAACTAGACTGAGAGTGCAAAGAGTGAAGGCAGTAATTGGTCAATTGCAACATCCACGTACGGGACAGAGGGTGACGAAAATAAAGGATATATCAGAAACCTTTAAAGAATATTATGCAGAGCTGTACGGAGCCAGCCCCCCGTACCAGATAATCATACAGAAGAATTTATGGGGAAAAATAACACTCCCTAAAATTACAGAACAACAAAAATTACAATTCACTAAACCCTTAACACACCAAGAGCTTAAAAGGGAGATAGGGAGATTAAAGACTGGAAAATGCCCGGGACATGACGGCTTAGCAGCTGAGTTTTACAAAACTTTTGCGGAAATGATACAGCCCTTTTTGTTCCAGACTATGCAGGCAGTATTTAATGGAAAGGGAGAACCACCACCATTGTGGGCACAGGCTCTCATCTCTGTGATTCCCAAGCCTGGAAAGGACCCCTCAAAATGCACTGCTTATCGACCCATTTCCTTATTGAACAATGATTATAAACTATATACATCTATGTTTGCTCGTAGATTTCAAGAAGTCCTACCTGCTTTGATCCATTTGGATCGGACAGGATTCGTCCCAGGCAGACAGGCCCAGGATAACCTGAGAAGAACTGTCCATATAACAGACCATATAAACCACTAAAAAATTCCATCAATACTAATGAGTCTTGATGCTGAAAAGGCTTTTGATAAAGTCTCATGGTCTTTTCTGAAGAGGGTCCTTTCTGGGTTTGGGATCCCGGAAGACTTCATTAAAAATTTATTTAAACTCTACAAAAGTCCCATGGGATATGTAAGAGCAAATGGACATATTTCTACGGGATTTGCTCTTGGGAGAGGAACAAGACAAGGGTGCCTCCTCTCCCCATTACGTTTTGCCCTGTACATTAAGCCTTTGGCGGAAAGTATAAGGCAGAATGATCAAATACATGGGATACAGATGAAAGATAGGGAGAACAAAGTGGCACTGTATGCTGATGATATTCTGGTCTATATGTCCAAATCTGAAGAATCTTTGCCTCAGCTGATGAAGCAACTGGACAGATTCTCAACAATTTCAGGCTATATTCTAAATAAGGATAAGACGGAGACACTGAGTCTCCATCATATACCTACTCTAACAATAAGGGAACAATATCCCATGAAGTGGGAACTTTCCAGCATGAGGTATCTGGGAATTGTTGTAGGTAAGACTTCAGGAGAATTATAGAATTTAAACTATCCACCCTTGATTACTCAATTAAAGGCAGATATCCTGCGCTGGAAACTCTTACCTTTATCGTTTGGAGACAAGGTACAGGCCTTGAAAATGAATGCACTACCACAATTCCTATACTTATCTCAATGTGTCCCCTGTGAGGTCACACAATTTAGGTTGGCAAAGTGGCAACAATTATTGCTCTCTTTTGCGTGGTGAAAAACATGTCCCAGAATTAAGAGAAAAATATTATATTTACCAAAAAGGGAAGGAGGGCTGGCTTTTCCAGATTTAGCAGGGCACTGGATAGCATCTCAAATGAGAATAGCTCTGCTTTGGGGAAACAAAAACTATGATGCACTGTGGTAAAGAGTAGACACTATGGATCCAACTGACCCCCCACTAAGAGTAATGATTTTCCAACCCAGAATTAAATTTACTTGCCAAACATATTTTACAGGTATTCGGACGGTTTTGGAGGGATGGGGAAGGGGTATTAGAGGTGGAAAGATACAAAAGGCTATGTGGCTATTCCGTTGGTGGATATATGATCCAGAGCTTCCGCCTGCAACACAGGATAAGTGGTTGCTAAAACAAGCTAACAGGGGAATTACATCACCGTATCAATTAATACAGGGTACACAGATTGTACCTTTTGAACAGGTACAAAGTATGTATGGGTGGACACACCTAGACAGATTAAGGTTCTACCAACTTAGACACTACATTAGAGAACTACAGGAACAGGGATCTAAGACAGAGGGACTGGGAATGATACAAATACCATTTAGAGAGATATGGAATTCACTACATGTTAAAAAAGCAATTACCCTGTTATACAATGTATATAATACAGGAAATTCTGTCTCCACTAAACCTATTATGAAAAAGTGGGAGAAAGAATTAGACATCACCCTCACAGAGAGGGAATAGAAGAGACTATAGAGATATACATGGTCCACCACCTCCTCACCGTCTTGGAGACAATTTTGCTGGAAAGTGAGAATTAGGTACTTTTTACCTCCTATTCAAATGGCCCACTGGGATAGGCGATCTAGTGCAGCCTGTTGGAGGAGATGCGGAGTAGATAGATCTACATTGGCACATGTCTTTTAGCACTGCCCCAAGTTGAGACCTTTTTGGGATCATGTGATAGCCAAATTAAAGATATTATTTATGTTTCATACAGAATTAAGTTCTGAACACCTGGTAATGGGACTGTGTCCCGGAGAAATGAAGGGGCGAGACGAAATATACCTCTGGAATGTATTGATAGCAGAGGCACTGAACGCCATATCAAGAAAATGGCTGCAAGAGGCCCCTCCAGAGGGAACAGACTGGCTAGAGATTGTACAACAAATACAATTAATACAGAAAATAACATGGGCAATTAACCAAAGAAAAGAACAATTTAATAACATATGGAACAGAGGGGAATTACTTATCCTCCCAGATAACTAAAAGATAGAGGGAAAAAAAATATACGGGTACATAAGAGAGATGTCTACTTAGAATAAAATAAAGATTATGAGCATGAAGTAAAGTGAAGATTGAATCAGCTAAAGGTACTGTAAATAAGAGATGAACCACTCATATCAACTGAAACAAAAAGAATGCAACATAAACTAACGTAGTAAATACAAACGTAAATAAAGTAAAAAAAAGGTAAAAGAATGCTGGTGGCTTAGAGTTAAGTTAAATAAGTTTACTTTGTTTTTGGGTTTTTTTGTTTTTTCTTTTTCTTTTCTTTTTGTTTTATTGTTTTTGTTTGTTCTCTAGATAATAACAGCTTGTCTAAAGGACTTACATGGATGTAATCTGAACCTGAAAGATCAGATGATTTGATATTTTGTATAAGTGTGATTGTGCTATAGTTGTATAAACAAAAAGAGAAACTGTCAATTACTGTAAGACATGAAAGATGTAATGGTATGCATAATCCATGATATACATCTAAAAAATAATAAAGAAGTATAAAAAAACAAACAGTAATGCTTGGTAAATGTGTAAAGTTTTCCAATGGCTGCTTTACAAATTTCCAAAAGGGGAATATCCCTAGCTGCTGCCACAGAGGCAGCTGTACCCCTGGTCGAGTGAGCCCTCAGGCCTGAGGGGGGCTCCTTGCCCAATTTTGTGTAACAGAACTGAATGCAAGAGTCAATCCACCTGGCTACTCTTCTCTTGGTGGCAGGTTTACCCTTTACCACTTCTCCATAAGAGAGAAACGACTGAGAACAATCATTCCTATGGACCTTAGTATGGTCCATATAATAGCTTAATGCCCTTTTTATATCCAGACTGTGCAGCCTTCTCTCACCTGAAGAAGAATGATCAGTGAAAAACACTGGTAGGGACATAGATTGGTTAAGATAAAAATCTGAAACCACTTTGGGGAGAAATTTCCTATTTGTCCCCAGTACCACCTTATCCTTGTGAAAGGTGATAAAGTTAGGTTCTATAGACAGGGCCTGTAACTCACTGATCCTCCTGGCAGAGGTAATGGCCACCAGGAAGACAGTCTTCCAAGTCAAGTACATTAGCTTAGCTGAAGCCGAAGGTTCAAAGGGGGGCTACATAAGCTATGCAATACAGATATTCAGATCCCAAGCAAGAGTTGGATCCTTAAAAGGGTTAAGATGTACCAAACCTTTGAAGAATTTACTAAAGACAGGGTGAGAAGCAAGGGAAGATCCCTTCCCTGCAGAAAGAAAAGCAGACACAGCTGCTAAATGAACCTTAAGAGTGGCAGGCCTGAGGCCCAGGCCACTCAAATGGACCAAATGGTTCAGAGTTGTGGAGAGACCAGCAGAATCTGGCTGCACCTTTCTCTGAGAACACCAGATGCTGAATCTCTTCCACTTGTAAGTCTTTCTGGTGAAAGGCTTCCTAGATACCTTCAGAACATCCAAGACACCTTGTGAGAGATGCAGGTCTGCATACTCTAACTCTTCAAGAGCCAGGCCTTGAGCCTGAGAGAACTGAGATTGGGATACCACATTCCCCTGAGAGGAGGTCAGGAGGTCATGCCTCCTGAGAAGGCAGAGGGGAAATGTGACTGCTAGGGACAGTAACAAAGGGTACCAAGGTTACCTGGCCCAATCCGGTGCCACCAATATCACTGTACAGGGCTGAGGCCTGATTTTTATCTGTACTCTGAAAATCAGAGGGAAGGGAGGAAAGGCATACAGGAACTGTTTTATCCAATCCAAAAGAAGAGCTTCTGAGGAACAGACCCCAGGAGGGGAGGTCTGCAGCAGAACAAAGAGAGCTGATGATTGTCTGGGGCAGCAAAGAGATCTATCTCTGGAATGCCCCACCTCCTGAAAATGATGTGAAGAACTTGGTGATTTAGGGACCACTTGTGGTGCCCTGAGAATTCCTGCTGAGAACATCTGCCAGTACATTGTCCTTCCCTGGGAGATGCACTGCTACCAGGGAGGTATGGAGAGAGTAAGCCAGAGACCAAACCTTCATAGCTTCTGTGCACAAGGCTGTGGACTGAGTGCCCCCTTTTTATTTGTTTACGTACTACATAGTGGTGTTGTCTGTCCTGATCTGCACCACCTTCCCCTGTACCAATTCTGAAAATGCCTGAAGTACAACCGTGAGTTCTAGTAGAATGATGTGGAGGAGAGACTCCTGCTGTGACCATGTGCCTTGGGCAGTGAGACTTCCCAAGTGAGCTCCCCAACCCAGAAGGGGTGCGTCTGTAGTGAGAATCACTGAGGGTGACTGGTGAAGGAAGGGAACCCCCTGCATGAGATTGTCCTCCTCCAATCACCATTGGAGAGCCTGGACAAAAGTCCAAGTTACTGGAAGAAAAAATTACTCATCATAGTAGTGTTGTTTCTTCTAATGGAGTCTTGCTGTATTCTGACTATATGCAGTTAGCCCCAGCACTTGAACTGCTCCAGAGAGTAAAGGTTTAACTCTATGCAAAGGCATAGAACATTGAGCTCGAGCTCGGTTTTCAAACCTCTGTCTGTGGTACTCCGAAGTATAACCATCAGATTCTTACGAGCCCTAAACTAACTAACTCAAAGTAAGAAATTGTTTCAAAATTTTTGAGCCAAGTGGCAAAACCAGGGTTTTAGGGTCAAAGACTCAAGTCGAAAAAAACCCAAAAAGAACATAACAGGTAGTGATTCACCAAACTGAAAGAAAACACCACCAAAAGATGGAGGCATGTCCAGAGTACCTCTGGGGTGCAGCACTGTGCCTGCCCCACCACATCCCAAAACTACTTGGTTCCAGGAGGGGAGGCACGGAGGGAGGTCAGAATACAGCAAGACTCCATTAGAAGAAACAACATTACTATGGTGAGTAATTTTTTTCTTCAAACAAAATGAAGTCTTGCTGTATTCTGACTATATGCATACTACCAAGCAGTACCCCCTTGGAGGAGGGAGTTACAGAACCTGTTTTGGGAACAGGCTCTGCAGCACAGCTGTGCCAAACCTAGCATCACTTCGTGACTGAATGTCCAAAGAGTAATGCTTGGTAAAGGTAGCTGCTTTATATATATCCACTATAGGTATATCTCTAGCTGCTGCGACCGAAGCAGCCGTACCTCTGGTAGAATGAGCCCTCAGGCCTGAGGGAGGCTCCTTCCCAAGTTTAGAGTAGCAGAACTGAATACAAGAAACAATCTCTTCTTTCTCCAATGTTTTACAATTGTTTAGTTATTGTGGCAGAGGTGTGGTACTGTGTTCTTTCTTGTAGTTCAAGGTACTGTTGGAACTGCTGATTTCTATTGGTTTAAACGACTACATTTTTTTTTTTCTATTTTAAAAAAAGCTACATCAACTTGGTTTGTTGTCACCTGTTTGTTGTTGCTAAGTAGCAGATGTTTAAGCAATAAGGTATGACCAGGGGTTAGATTAACAGTCTGTTAATCACCCCCTAGGGGTGTAATGTGGCACAAGGCGCAGCCGAGTGCCATATTGCCCCTAGGGAGTGATTAACTGACTGTTAATCTAACTCCTGGGAGTGCCTTATTGCTATTATAAAAATGTTTTCCAAAAGAAAAGTGTTTAAAAGTATCCTTTATGAATGTTTTCCTCATTTAGAGGGAGATTTTTAATAAAATAGTTCTTCCACCAGCAGTTTAAGAATGCTGGTTCAAAATCAGAATGCATCATTCCACACATTCAGCTGTGCTAGAGGATGGAATGCTGACAAGAAGAATCCATGTGCCATGGTGATCAGGCTGTACATGACAGTATAACATGGATTAATGTAAGGCTGTTGGAATCCTAACAGCCAATCAAATTGCAGCATTTCGGAGAGCCTTTTCATAATTTTGCATTGTGCTCTGATTCTGTGATAGAATCTGTATTAGTAGAAGGTAGATTATTGTGATTGTAGTTACCTTTTGATGATAAGGATAAAGAGGTGAGATAGAAGTGTATGTATTTTCAAATATTATAAAGGAACAGTGGCAGGATTTTTAGGACAGTAAATTAATAAAAAGGGAACTAGGAGAGCTTCAGTAGCAGACAAGTAGTGGAACAGCAGTATAATTGCAGTATAATGTGGGGAGTGGTGCAATGCAGTGGCTGTGGGGCAGCCATATTCAGGCAGATCTTCTGGACACTGAGGTGCTACCCTATCTGTATGCATCTTTCTGGACTATGGGATGAGGTAGCCAGACTCAGAGCGAAGTAAACTGGGTCAGGAGTACCATCACCCCCATCCAGAGACCACTCAGTCAATGCAGCTGCCTCAAAGGATGCAGAGAACGAGGAGTACTTGGATGACAGTGGGCTCAGGGAGGTTAGACCAGTCAGGCAGAGGCACATCCCAGATCCTATTCCACTCAAGAACTCATATGCCACACTGCCAAACAGGGACAACCAAATAGAGGTACCCAGAGAAATGGAAGGAAAGGATGTGGAGGTTAGCCAAGTGCAAAGATGGAGATTAGCGCCCAGGAGGTGGATAGGCAGAATAGGGCAAAATTCAGCAGAAGGGCAGACAGCAAGGTGAACCAGGGATAAAGGACAACCAAGGAAGGGGCTGGAGTAGAACAGCGAAACAATCTAGGGAGGTCAAATCATGGCAAGTCATGTGTGCAAATGCCAGGAGCCTTAGCAACAAGATGGAAGATCTGGAGGCTGTCATGGTGCAGTCAGACCTGGACATTGTGGCCATCACTGAAACCTGGTGTAATGATAACCACGACTGGGAGTTGGCCATACCTGGCTACAACATATTCAGAAGAGACAGGGCAGGCAGGAAGGGAGGAGGAGTGGCACTGTATGTGAAAATGACATAAGGGCCACTGAGATCCAGGAGGAACAAAATGGGGAGAGATACTGTGGGTTAGCTGGAAAGGAAAATGGGGCCAGCCATCCCACAGGTGTGGTCTATGACCACCAGCCCAGAAGGAAGAAACAGATAGGGAGTTGATGCTAGCCATCCAAAGGATGGCAGACAAGGGTGAGGTAGTACTGGTTGGAGACTTCAATATTCCAGACGTGGACTGGAGCATCCCAGCAGCAGCATCAACTAGGAGCAGATTTATCCTGGACTCCCTTCAGGGTGCCTTCCTCAAGTAACTGGTCATGGAACCAACTCGGCAGAAGGCAATACTGGACCTTGTGCTCACAAACAGGGACAGTGTGATGGGGGGTAAAGTGGGGGAGCACCTGGGGAACAGTGACCACCAGTCACTGTGGTTTGAAATCACAGAAAGAGCAGAACCAAACCACACAAAAACCGTATCCTGGATTTAGGGGGCAAACTTTGAGAAAATGGGGAGATACTTGAAAGAGGCATTAAGGGAATGGGGCAGGAATCAGGGTTGAGGAACATGGGAAGTATTTAAAATGGGGATTACAAGAGCAACAGAATTATGTATTAAGCAAGTTAGCAAGACGAAAAGGAAGAGGAGACCATTATGTTTTTCCAAAGAGGTAGCAAAGAAAGTGAAAGCCAAAAGATTGCATTCAGGCAATACAAAAAAGACACAGGCAGAAGGGGATGGGAGAAGTACCAGGAGAAGCAAAGGGAGGCAGGAGGTCAGTAAGGAAGCCAAAGCTCAGACAGAAGAACACATTGCAAAATCAGTGGGTAGAGGGACAAAACCTTTACAGGTACATAATGAAAAAGAAAGGCAAAGGAGGGATAGTGAGACTGAAGGGGGAGGATGGGGGCTGTGTGGAGGATGACAACAGTAAAGCTGACATATTGAACAGGTATTTCTGCTCAGTCTTTACTGAGGAAGAGGAGGGTAATGGATCTGAATGGAGTACAAGGGGTGAGAATGGTGCAGAAATGGACACAAGTCCCTTTACACGAGAAAGGGTCCTGAAGGAACTGGAAGTAATAAGAGTTGATAAAGCAGTGGGGCCAGATGGGGTGCACCCCAGGGTCCTTAAAGAACTAAGAGAGGTGGTGGCTGAACCTCTTGCTATCCTGTTTAGCCGATCACTAGAAACAGGGGAGGTACCCAAAGACTGGAGGATAGCAGATGTAGTCCCCTTATACAAAAGTGGGAACAAAGAGGAAGGGAACTACAGACCAGTCAGCCTCACCTCGGTAGTGGGGAAGATCATGGAAGCACTACTGAAGGAGAGATTGGTGGAACATCTGGTTGTCAATGGACTACAGGACCCAAGGCAGCATGGTTTCACCAGGAAAGGTCATGTCAGACCAACCTCATTGAATTTTTTGACTGGGTGACTAAGGAGGTGGATCAGGGGAGGGCAGTGGACATGGCCTATCTGGACTTCAGCAAGGCCTTTGACACTGTGCCACATAGAAGACTATTGCACAAACTGGGGAATATGGGTGTGGGCAGGACAGTAGTGCGGTGGGTAGGTAACTGGCTGGGCAGCAGGACACAGAGGGTGGTGGTAAATGGCTGTCACTCCACAGAGGGAAGAGTGACCAGTGGGGTACACAGGGATCAGTGCTGGGACCGGTACTATTCAATATCTTCATCAGTGACATTGCGTAGGACCTAGAAGGCAGAATTTCACTGTTCGCTGATGACACAAAGCTCTGTAACAGAGTAGACACACCAGAGGGTGTAGACAGAATGAGAAGGACCTGCAGAAACTTGAAGAATGGTCAGGGTTTGGCAGTTGAAATTCAATGCAAGGAAGTGCAAGATAATGCATATGGGGCACAAAAACCCTGGCACAATATATCAGTTGGGGGGTGAGGCTATAGCATGCACCAAGCAGGAAAGGGATCTTAGAGTTATCATCTCTGATGACCTCAAGGCAGGGAAACAGTGTGACAAGGCAGCAGGTAAAGCAAATAGGATGCTGGGTTGCATAGGCAGGGGCATCACCAGCAGGAAAGGGAGGTCATAATTCCACTATACAAGACACTAGTGAGGCCGCAGCTGGAGTACACTGTGCAGTTCTGGAGACCTTACCTACGTAAGGACATAGACAGGGTAGAGAAGGTTCAGAGGAGGGCAACAAAGATGGTGCATGGATTGCATCACAAGTCCTATGAGGGCAGGTTGAAGGCACTGAACATGTACTCCCTGGAGGAGAGGAGGGAGAGAGGGGATATGATAGAGACATACAAGTATCTTACAGGGAGGAACAGGGTGCAGGAATGCACTATTTTTAAGCGAAAAAGATGTTCCAGGACTAGAGGGCATGGGATGAAGTTGGTGGGAGGACGATTCAGAGGAAACGTGAGGAAGAATTTCTTCACAGAACGGGTGGTGGACAAGTGGAACACCCTGCCAGAGGAAGTGGTGGGGGCTGAAACAATCACAGGATTTAAGAATGCATGGGATAGACATAAAGGAATTCTGGAGGTCAGGGGTAAGGGGCAACAAACTTCCTGGAAAACATAAACTGAACTTACAAACTTAAATGGGCAGACTGGGTGGGCTATAGGCCCTTATCTGCTGACACTGTCTATGTATCTATGTATCTAATCCACCTGGCAATGGACCTCTTGGTAGCAAGCTTGCCCTTTCCCACCTCACCATAAGTGAGAAACAACTGAGAACAGTCCTTCCTATGGGCCTTAATATACTCAATATAGTAACTAAGAGCCCTTTTCACATCCAGACTGTGTAACCTCCTCTCTCCAGAGGAAGAATGATCAGTGAAAAAGACAAGCAGAGACATAGACTGGTTCAGATGAAAGTCTGACACTACCTTGGGAAGGAACTTTCTACTGGTGCGGAGGACCACCTTATCCCTATGAAAGGAAATAAAATCAGGTTCCACCGATAAGGCCTGTAGTTCACTGATCCTCCTAGCAGAGGTAATGGCCACCAGGAATACAGCTTCCAAGTCAAGTATTTCAGCTCAGCTGAAGATAAAGGTTCAGAAGGGGGCTGCATAAGCTGTACAATACAGATGTTCAGATCCCAGGAAGGAGTAGGCTCCCGGAAGGGAGAATTGACATGAACTAAGCCTTTGAAGAATTTCTTGAAAACTGGATGAGCAGCTAAAGAACAGCCCTTACCAGCCGAAAGAAAAGCAGACACAGCTACCAAATGCATTTTAAGAGTAGTAGGCCAGAGGCCTAAACTGTTAAGATGTACCAAATAGTCCAAAACAATGGCAATGTCAGCCAGCTCTGGCTTAATATGCCTACTGGAACACCAAAACCCGAACCTTCTCCATTTGGAGTTGTAAGTCTTCCTAGTAGCAGGCTTCCAGCTAACTTTTAAAATATTCAAAACTGATTGGGAAAGATGCAAACTTACATATTTTAGCTCTTCAAGAGCCAGGCCTTGAGCCTGAGAGTCTGAAGGTTGGGGTACAGAATCCTCCCTTGAGAGGAGGTGAGAAGAGTGTACTGCCTAGGGAGACACAAGGGCAGTGTTACTGACAGCGACAACAGTAGAGGATACCAAGGCTGTCTGGCCCAGTCTGGAGCCACCAGAATCACCTTGCAAGGCTGAGACCTGATTTTTATCAGGACCCTGAATATCAGAGGAAAAGGAGCAAATGCAAAGAGAAACCTGCTTCTCCAATTTAGTAGAAGAGCATTCTGGGGAACAGGACCCAGAAGGGGTGATCTGCAGCAATAAAGAGGGAGTTGATTGTCCGGGGCTGCAAAGAGATCTATCTCTGGGGTGCCCCCATCTCCTGAAAATGACTTGAAGAATGACAGGGTTCAGGGTCCATTCGTGGTGACCCTGGGAAATCCTGCTGAGAGCATCTACTAGAATGTTGTCCTTCACTGGGAGAAACACCATCAGAGAAGCCTGAAGGGAATAAACTAGAGACCAAATGTTCATGGCTTCTGTGCACAGGGCCGAGGACCGAGTGCCTCCCTGCTTGTTGATATACCACATGGTTGTGGTATTGTCTGTTCTGATCTGCACCACTTTCCCTTGGACAACCGATGAGAATGTCTGGAGAGCCAGGAAGACAGCTCTTAATTTGAGAAGATTTATGTGCAGAAGGGACTCCTGGTATGACCAAGTTCCGTGAGCTGTGAGATGATCTATGTGGGCCCCCCACCCCAACAGAGAGGCATCTGTGGTGAGACTCACAGAGGGGATCTGACAGTGAACCCCTTGTCGAAGATTGTCTTCCTCCAACCACCATTGAAGGGCCTGGACCAGGGTGTTGGAGACTGGAACCAGTTTGGAGAGAGGGTCTTTTTTCTGAGACCAGAAAGATCTGAGATGAAACTGAATATCTCTCATCTGAAATCTTGCTCCCTTAATTACTGCTGTGGAAGCTGCCATGTGGCCCAGCAGCTGTAGAAAGTGCCTGGCTAGCCAAGACACTAGAGGACGAAAAGAGGAGGCCAAAGTGACCAGTGACTGAACCCCTGAGAGAGGAAAAAATGCTCTTGCCTGGACAGTATCTATTTCCATCCCTATGAAAGTAAGAAGCTGGGCTGGCTCTAGAACAGACTTCTCTAAATTTAGAATGAAGCCCAAGGATTCTATAAGTCTTTGGGTGACCTCTAAAGCTGACTTGACTTGGTCCGAGGACTGGCCCACTAGAAGCCAGTCGTCCAGGTATGGGAACAAAAGGATGACCTGCCTCCTGAGGAATGCCACCACCACTGCAAGACACTTGTTGAACACCCTTGGGGCAGATGTTAGGTCGAAGGTAATCACCTGAGGGCAACTCGAACCTGAGGTACTTTCTATGGGAACGTCTGATAGGTATGTGGAAGTAGGCATCACTGAGCTCTAGGGAGGCTAGCCAGTCTCCTGGTCTCAGAGAGGGAAGAATTACTCCCAGAGTCACCATTTTGAACTCTGGTTTTGTCAAATGTCTGTTCATGTACCTTAAATCCAATATGGGTCGCCACTCCCCTGTCTTTTTTGGGGTAAGGAAGTATCTTAAATACAGTCCTTTTCCTCCCTGTGACAAAGAGGTACCTTCTCTACTGCTTGCAGAAGCAGAAGAGAGGAGACTTCTGCCTCTAAGTCCTTTGTTTCCAAGGGAGATGGAGGACTGAAAGACTTTGCTCTCATTCTTGGGAACCTTTTGAAACTGAGAGCAAGTCCCTGGCTCACTACTTCCAAGACCCATTTGTCTGAAGTAATAGACTCCCAGGCCTGGGAGTAGTGAGCCAGTCTGCCCCCTACTGGAATTGGGGAGGCGACCCTGACTGACACCACAGGGTGTCTGCTGGGCAGGGGGCTTGGACTGAGTAGCTGATGGGGTCCTAGTTACCCCACGTCTACCTCTTCCCCTAAAGAACCCCCTCTGTTGAAAACATGAGGAGGGAGCCTGAGCTTGGAAAAAAGGCATGCCCCTGCCCCTAAACTGCTGCATCTGAGGAGTGGTCTGCTTCTCTTTTGCTGCAGCACTCCTATAGGTGGTCCTGTACTCGACCATTTTTTTTATGTAATTCTCTTTCTGGTCCCCAAAGAGAGAATTACCAGTTACAGGAAAATCCATGGCCTTAGCCTGGGTATCTTGTGAGAGGTTGGTACACCTAAGCCAAGCAAATCTCCTCATGGAGATAGATGTAGCCATGACCTTGGAATGAACATCACCGGAATCAACAGCAGCGTGGAACTGCACCTTAGATGCCTCTATACCATTTGCAGCCACCTGCTGCAGCTCCTTGGCTAGCTGGGGAAGGGCATCCTTAGCCAGTGCCAGAACCATATCCCACATAGATTTCTGGTACCTGGCTGTGTATGCCAGGTAATTAGATTATCTGAGTCCCAAAGAGGACGTCAAGTACTGTTTTTTGTGCCATGGCATCAACTTTCCTGGAATCCTTATCTAGGGGGTGAGATGCCAGGGGAATATTAGCCTTGTCACAGGCTGCAGCTTGCACTACCCTAACATGGCTGCTATGATTTGAAAGGAATTCAGTCCCTGGACCTGACAAAGCATACTTCCTGTCCATTCTTTTTTCCACAGGAGGAATGGATGTAGGAAACTGTAAAAATGTTTGTGTCTGCCTCCCCAAGGATTTGTGTAAAGGGATAGACACCCTCTTTGACTCTGGAACATCCATCATTTCCAGGTAGTCAGGTTCTTCCTGATCCTGTTCAGCCTCTTCCATAGGAAGTTGAAGAGTCTCAGCCACTTTCCTGTAAAACAAGAAATGGGAAGGGGACTCATAAAGGCTGGGAGGAGAAGCCTGAGAAGGCCTGTCTGGAGAGATCTCAGGCTCTACTGGCTCATCTAGGCCCTCATCTTCATAATCTCCATCCTCCTCCCAATTGCCCTCATAGTATGCTTCAGGATCTATATCTGAAGCCAATACTTCCGACCGAGCCGATCGGGACTGAACTGAACCCGGTACAATACACACAGATGAGTTGAGGGTCGGCCTTGGCAAAGGCCTCCTTACACTCGGTACAGTGCTGAAACCCAGTGGATCCGGTTTTCTTTTTGGGTTTCTCAGACATCCCTTAACCAGAAAGAAAATCACCTTACACAGCGGCTAAGCCAGGCGATTGCAAACTCAACGGTTCCAACCGTGTCACAGGTCGGTTAAAAAAATCCTAAAATATCGGATTTTTTTAGGAACCGATGAGTACTGGAAAAACCACACACAGAGTTGTAATAATCAATAAAAAGAATAAGCTTCGGTTCTGAACCAGACCGACTGGCAAAGAACTAAAATAAAACAATTTCTTAGCAAATAACACAGAAAATAACCACTACCTATAGCTACCACTTACTGTACCAAGACAGAGGTAAAAATACCAAATGCAGAAAACCACGGTTTGAAAAAACCGACCGATTCGAACTAGACCGAACCAAAGTGCAGGAGGAATCTCCGGAGCGACTTCACAGTAAGGCGGAGTAAAGAATCTGATGGTTACACTTCAGAGTACCACAGACAGAGGTTTGAAAACCGAGCTCGAGCTCAACGTTCTATGCCTTTGCATAGAGTTAACCCTTTATTCTCCAGAGCAGTTCAAGTGCTGGGGCTAACTGCATATAGTCAGAATACAGCAAGACTTCATGTTGTTTGAATTAGCTTGGTGAGAGAATGCTTTTTCTGGGACCAGAAGGACCTGAGGTGAAACTGAATGTCCCTCATTTGGAACCTGGCTCCCTGGACCACTGCAGTGGAAACTGTCATGTGGCCTAGAAGCTGGAGAAAGTGCCTGGCTGGACGAGACACTTGAGGTCTGAAAAAGGCTGCCAGATCTGTTAGGGCCCTTACCCTCTGAAAGGGAAGAAAGGCCTTTGCTTGAATAGTACCCAGCTCTGCTCCTATGACGGTAAGGAGCTGGACTGGCTCCAGCACTGACTTTGAGAGGCTGTGAAGAAATCATAGGGAATCCAGAAGCCTCTGGGTAATGTCCAGAGCTGACCTTACTTGGTCTGGAGACTGGCCTACAATAAGCAAGTCATCTAGATAGGGGAACACAGAGATGCCCTGCCTCCTGAGGAAGGCTACCACTACAGTCAGGCATTTTGTAAAAAAAAACTCTGGGGGCGGAGGTGAGGCCGAAGAGCATGGCTCTGAACTGACAGTGACCTGAGGGCAACTGGAACCTGAGGTACTTTCTGTGGGAACATCTGATTGGCATGTGAAAATAGGCACCCTTGAGGTCCAGAGAGGCTAACCAGTCTCCTGGCCTCAGAGAGGGAAGAATAATTTCCAGAGTCACCATTTTGAATTTTGGTTTTGTAAGATGTCTGTTCAGGTATCTTAAGTATCGGATGTGTCGCCATTCCCCTGTCTTTTTTGGGGTAAGGAAGTACCTTGAGTACAACCCTTTTCCCTTGTGTAACAGAGGAACTTGCTCCACAGCTTTCTGAAGCAACAAAGAAGAAACCTCTGCATCCAAGGCAGCTGTTTCCAAGGGCGTGGCAGGCTTGAAGGACCTTGCTCTGATTCTGGGAAATTTTTTTTAAACTGAGAGCAAGCCCCTGGCTCACCACTTCCAGGATCCATTTGTCTGAGGTAACAGACTTCCAGGCCTGGAAGAAATGAGCCAACCTGCCCCCTACTGGGATAGGGGAGGTGACCCAGTCTGACACATCAGGGTGTCTGCTTGGCAGGGGTTCTAGGCTGGGAGGTGGATGCAGCCCTGCTCATCCCCCTTCTGCCTCTCCCTCTGAAGACACCCCCCTGCTGAAAGGTAGAGGAGACCTGTGCTTGGTAAAAAGGCCTGTGAAAAGGCCTCTTCCTGCCAGCCCTAGACTGCTGCTTTTGAGGAGTAGCAGACCTTTCCTTGGCCACTGCACTCCTATAGGTGGTCCTGTATTCATCCATTTTCTTCATATACACCTCTGTCCGCTCCCCAAACAGAGAGTTCTGTACCACAGGAAAATCAATGGCCTTAGCCTAGGTATCCTGAGAAAGGCTGGTACATCTGAGCCAAGCAAATCACTTCATGGAGACAGATGTAGCCATGACTCAAGATGAAACATCGTTAAGAGTCCACTGCAGCATAAAACTGAACCTTCGATGCCTCAGTCCCGTCTGCAGCCACCTGTTCTAGCTCCTTGGCCAGCTGAGAAGGGGCATTCTTTGCTAGATCCGGAATAGTATCCCACCTAGACTTCTGGTACCTAGCCACATAAGCCATATAGGAGGCCTGCCTGAGTCCCAAGGAGGATGCTAGGTACTGCTTCTTAGCCATAGCATCCAGCTTCCTGAAATCCTTATCTGGGGTGTGCGAAGCCAAGGGGGTATTAGCCTTGTCACAGGCAGTAGCCTGCACTACCCCAACATGGCTGCAATGATTATAAAGGAATTCCATCCCAGGACCTGACAACATATACCTCCTGTCTATCTTTCTATCCACAGGAGGTACAGAGTTGGGTAATTGAAGAATTTTCCGTGTCTGTTACCCCAAAGATTTATGCAAGGGAATAGACAGTCTGTTTGACTCTGGGACATCCATCATCTCCACAAAGTCAGGTTCCTCTTACTCTTCTTAGGCTACCACAGTCGGAAGCTGAAGGGTTTCTGCCACCTTTTTGTAGAACAAGAAGTGGGAGGGGGACTCAGAAAGTCTGGGAGGAGAAACAGAATTAGGCCTGTCTGGGGAGATGTCTAGCTCTACTGGCTCATCTAGGCCTTCAAAATCTTCTTCTTCTTCCTCTTCCTCTCCTTCTCATTCCCAGCCTAATTCATAAAAGGCCTCTGGATCATAATCGGATTGCACCTGAACTGATGTAACCGACCGTCTTATAGAAGTCGTCGATTCGGTCAGAACAGACTATAGAGATTGTATTATTCTTATCGTGTTTGCAATCTCCTCGGTGGTCAGGATCTGCTGATTCGGATCTGAGTCGGACGACTTTCTTTTTCTTTTTGTCAGAACCGATCCCTCAGAATTGGCTTTCCTTTTGCCCGAGGAGGTATCGCCCTGGTTAGAAGGCACCTCCTCAGGTTCGGTCGGAACCGAACCGGACTGGCCATCCAGGTCAGCGAATTTCTCTGACGTTTTTTCCTTCAGCCAGTTCAATCGCTTATCCAGCATGGCTTTAGGAACATTTGCACAAATTTGGTAATCTGATTTAAGATTGTCAAACCCCAGACAATAAACACTGACGAGGTGAGGATCAGCTTTAGCAAAAGCCTCCCCACACTCCGTGCAGTGCTGAAACCCAGTAGGACCTGTTTTCTGCTTGGGTTTCTCAGACACTGTGCTTTTTTGTTTTGCCAAGTTACTCTGTGAAGGCAATCAAGCCAAGTAACACCAAATCTTTCAGTCACCAACTGAATCAAGGGTTGTGGAAAAAAAAACAAAAAAAAGCTTGTTTTTTTGAGACCAAAAAATACTGGAACCCACTACCAGAGAAAAACTTTACAATTTACCACAGAAAGTATTTGGTTCTACACCGGACCGACCGATGAAGAATCGAAAGAAATAATTTCTTACCACTATCTAGTACTACTACACTACCTGTACCGTACACAGAGATCTGATGACCGAAAAACGAAAACGGTTGGGGAAAAACGAACGATGTTTACTACCGAACCGAAGCAGCGAGGAGAGACCTCCAGAGCATCTTCACAGTTAGGCGGAGTGAAGAATCTGACGGTTACATTCAAATGTACCAAGGACAGAGGTTTGAAAACTGAGCTCAAGCTCAATGTTCTATGCTCTGGCACAGAGTTAACCCTTTCCTCTCCGGGGTAGTCCAAGTGCTTGGGCTAGATGCATTTTGACAGAATACAGCAAGACTTCATGTTGTTTGAACAAAGGAAAATCACCCAACCAAGGGGACAAGTGAGGGAAGGAGCTTATCCTACAAGACTGGCTGCTGCCGATGCTGGGGAACCGCTGGACCTCTCTGGGACCATGAACGACTGCTACTGCTGGAGGCCCCAGGACCCCTGGCTACAGAGGCACAGCCACCGGGGAGCTACAGACCCAAGTTACAGGTAAGCTTTCAGGCATCTGTACCCCTGTGCTCTCCACTTCCTAAGCCACCCACTCCAGAACTGCCCTCCAGCTGGCAGGGGACGCCCTTTTCTAGCCTGGGGGCGGACTTGGCCTTTGGCCAGTTGATTGGGTCCCTGGGGCTTGGATCAGCCTCTCGGGCTGATTTATGGCCCCTTTAGACACTGGCTGGAGCCCTGGCCTGGCCAGGACAAAGGATCCAGCCCGGAAACGGTCCACGGGGGGAAGGGGGAGAGGGAGGATAGGGACAGGAAGTGGTCAGCCAGATAGCTTGGTCAGCAAGCCAACTGGCTGTGTATGGGGTGGGTGGGGGATTAACCCTTTCCCTCCCAGAGGTTTTCCCTGGTCTGCTTGCAGGCGAACTTTGACGGCACTACACGGACACTTTCACCCCTTCCCTGCAGAGATACACTGTCAGACAATCTCCATTTAAATATCAGTGAGTGTAGGTTAAACAGATCTCTTCTTGGGTTGTTTTACCCTGTGAAGGACCTTTCCCATCCATCAGATTATACTGACATCTGTGGGCATGTTAACCCTTTCACTACTGTGATACGTTATCAAACAATCTTCCTTTAAACATCAGTGAGTGTAGGTTTAACGGGTCTCAGCTTGGGCTGTTTATTCTGCGGGAGTCCATTCCCATTCCAGAGGTTATAATGACATTCTGGAGTACTTTAACCCCATCACTGCTGACTTTAAAGACCACCTCTGAAGATTACTGTACCATAATCTGGGGTGTGGACTGCACTGGTGGGGCTGAGCTCAGACTCTAGCCTGACCTCCCCCCCACCACTACTGAAGCCCCTTTCATGGCTGGACATAGAAGAGCTTTGATGCAATGTCCGGCACACTCCACACAGCGTGGGTGCTGCCAGGGCGGTTACACTCAGCAGAGGGGAAAAAGGAGGGGAGCATTAATCTGACAAAAGAGGTGGCTGGAAGGCTTGTCAGCCTCGTTCCTGTAGCCCACACAATGGATCCAACAGAGTAGATGGTAATACTCCACTGTGAAGTAGGGGAAGGTGAGTGAATGCTGTTGCAGGGGAGTAGGGTAATCATGCAGTGTCGGGGTGGAACCTGGAATGGAAGAGCAATTGATGCCTGCGATAAAAAATGTGAAAAATAACATACAGTGGCGTGAAAAAGTATTTGCCCCCTTCCTGATTTTCTCTATTATTGCATATTTGTCACACTGGATGTTTTCAGGTCTTTAGAGAAAATGTAATATTAGATAAAGGGAACCTGAGTGAACAAATAACACTTGTTTTTTTTTTTAATTTCACTTATTTAATGAAAAAAAGTTAACCAACACCAACTGGCACCGTGTGAAAAAGTAATTGCCCCCTTACACTTAATAACTGGTTATGCCACATTTAGCTGCAATGACTGCAACCAAACACTTCCTATAATTCAATATCAGTCTTTCACATCGCTGTGGAGGAATTTTAACCCACTCTTCCTCGCAGAACTGCTTTAATTCAGTAACATTTGGTAGGTTTTCGAGCATGAACTGCTCGTTTCAGGTCCTGCCACAGCATCTCTATTGGATTTAAGTCTGGACTTTGACTAGGCCACTCCAAAACTTTAATTTTACTTCTTTTAGCCATTCTGATGTGGACTTGCTTTTGTGTTTTGGATCATTGTCTTGCTGCATGACCCAACTACGTTCAGCTTCAGCTGACGGAAGGATGACTGGACATTCTCCTTAAGAATTTTCGGTACAGAGCAGAATTCATGGTTCCTTTAATTATGGCAAGTCATCCAGGTCCTTAGGCAGCAAAGCATCCCCACACCATCACACTACCACCACCATGTTTGACTGTTGGTATGGTGTTCTTACTGTGGAATGCTGTGTTTGCTTTACGAGACATTATGGGATCCATGTTGTCCAAAAGTTCCACTTTGGACTCATCTGTCCATAGAACATTTTCCCAAAAGGCTTGTGGATCATCCAGGTGCTTCTTGGCAAATGAGAGATGAGCATTTATGTTCTTCTTGGTTGGCAGTGGTTTTCGCCTTGCTACTCTCACATGAAGCCCATTTTGCCCAGTCTCTTTCTGATTGTGGAGTCATGAACACTGACCTTAGCTGAGGCAAGAGAAGCCTGCAGTTCTTTGGATGTTGTTTTAGGATCCTTTGAGACTTCTTGGATGATTTTACACTGCGCCCTTGGAGTAATTTTGGCAGGCCGCCCACTCCTGGGAAGGTTCACTACTGTTCCAAATGTTCTCCATTTGGAGATTATAGCTCTCACTGTGGTTCGATGGAGTCCCAGAGCCTTAGAAATAGCTTTGTAACCCTTTCCAGACTGATAGAGGGCAACAAATTTTTCTGATCTTTTCAGGAACTTCCTTTGATCATGGCATAATGTGCTTGTTGAATCTTTGTGCTGGCAACGTGACTCTGGACGGTAAGGGCCAAAATAAGTGAGGTTTATATTGAGCAGGGCTGGCTGTAATCAAGCCTGGCTGTGTTCAATCAGCTGACTCTAATTATCCCTTTAATTGGGTTGATTTAACTAGGGGGCAATTACTTTTTCACACAGTGCCAGTTGGTTTTAGTTAACATTTTTTCATTAAATAAATGAAATAAGTAAAAAAAAAAAGTGTTATTTGTTCACTTAGGTTCCCTTTATCTAATATTATATTTTGTCTAAAGACCTGAAAACATCCAGTGTGACAAATATGCAATAATAGAGAAAATCAGGAAGGGGGCAAATACTTTTTCACGCCACTGTACATTCCATATATTAATATAATTGAATTTTTTTAACCTTCCTTTATTGAGAATGTACCATTTCCTCTTTTACAGATCTCATGTCACCATCTATATTCCGCCTTGAGAATTAGCAAGACTACTGAGTTAACATCTCCGTTACACTACAATGCTGTTCTTTGAAGAACCCTACATACCCTTCAAAAACTTACAGAAACTGCGCGACTAAATAAGAAACCGTCTAAATGTTCTGAGTCATGTACTGGTGGGGCCATAGTGACTGACTAATTATGGAAGCTGTTTTCTGCACTAAAGCGTCTTGGATCTCTGACCTTTAAATAGTGGTTATGCCACTCAGGTGGTCAAATATGACATTATAAATAAAAATACTTATTTTAAGTAATCTTTGAGTAGCCTGAAGGGTTTCCTATCCTCTCCCAGACATATTTCTGAAGGTCTATCCTTAGACCACTACTGTTCTCCCTTTTCAAAAATAAACTGCCAAAAATGTGTGTAGAGGTGGACCAAAAGCCTGTTCTGTGCTGATGATACAGTACTTTGCCGAAGTGTTGACAAAATATGTTCCGACAGTAAGCCCCTTGGTAATAGCTTTACTCAGCTACAATAGTGATTTAATAATAATAAGCTTGATCTGAAGTAAAAAAAAAACTGTTTGGCACTAAGCAGAAAGTCCTCCGCAACCATGGGCCTTTCAGTTGTCACCCATACTGGCTCCTACCCCCCTGCCCAAGGTTGTTGATTGTTTCAAATACCTACAGTAGGTCTGCATCTAGACTCTAGTCAGAGTTATACTGACTCAACACTGAAAGCCCTAAACCAGAAATTTGTCCTGCTGTATAGACTCAGTGCTTACCTCACAAAGGACTTCCGGCTGGCTACTACTAACAGTGTTCTTCTCCCCACCCTTACCTACAGGTCTGCTGTCTTACTGTCTGGAAAGTAGTTTAAGATGGCTAAGTTGAGCGTATTGTATAACAGAATTCGATGTTTTGTGATTGGTGCACTGTGACAGTGTAAACACTACACTGGGAAACAAGAGGTCAACCTCTTGTTTGAGGCTGAGGAAATGCAGGTGTAACCCCCCCCCCACAAATGGGGGTTCCTGAAAAGTCTTCCATGAGCTTGCCTAAATGCTCACTGCCAGGCTGGTGTCCTGCATTTAGCAGTTAATCGTTATTGCCAAAGAGTGCCTGTGTAGCCCCTATGTACTTTCGCTTTAAGAGGTGTGCAGATTGCAGTAATAATTATTCTGGAGGGGGCTGAGTGTTGTCATGCTCAAGTCCCACCCGGGCTGCCAGGTAATCGCTCCGTTTCTGCCATCGCTAATTGAGCAGAGGCAGCCCTGTTAATAGATGTAACTGTTTGCTGATCATTCATTAGAGTAGTAATAATAATGTAGTTTCTCTAACCTGTCTTCTTTGCAGCAAAGACTGTTTTGTTTATCCCCACCATTTTGGCCCAGAACTGCCAAACTGGACCAATCAATCAGGTGGGACCTAAAATGGAGCCGGATTACGGGAGCTGTCTGGAGTCAAAATCTGTAGGAATTGTAGTTTTGGGCTTTTGGAGCCTTTTTGCACCTGAAGGGGTAGCCTTTGTTGTGACTGACAGACAGATCAGCCAACTGAACCTTTTGGATCTTGGGGAATATCCCAGGCTGCTGCAGCTTTATTTTTATTTATTTATTTGAATCATACATAGAAACATAGAAACATAGAAGTTGACGGCAGATAAGGACCGCAAGGCCCATCCAGTCTGCCCATTTCTTTTTCTACCTTATAAATGTGCCATCGGCCTTTGCTCTGTCAGTGGCCTATCTATTCATAGTCATTTGTATTGCTCCCTTATGCCTATCCCATGCCTGTTTGAAGCCCTGCACTGTATTCATAGCCACCACTTCTTGTGGTAAGCCATTCCATGCAACCACCACCCTTTCTGTGAAAAAGAATTTCCTCACATTCCCCCTTAATCGGCCTCCCTCTAATCTCATGCTGTGTCCTCTTGTCCTGCTATTTTTCTTATATTTAAACATGTTAGACTCTTTCACCTTGTTTATGCCTTAAGGTGTTTGAATGCCTCGATCATATCACCTCTCTCCCTCCTTTGCTCAAGGGTATACATATTGAGCTCCGTTAATCTGTCCTCATATGTCTTCTGATGCAGTCCCTGCACCATTTTGGTTGCCCTTCTCTGGACTGCCTCAATTTGGTTAATGTCCTTGTGAAGGTGTGGCCTCCAATCTGCCACGAGTACTCCAGATGGGGCCTAACCAGTGTCTTGTACAGAGGGATTATTACCTCCCTCTTACGACTTGTGATACCCTCTACTAATACACCCTAACACCCCCTAGCCTTACCTACTGCTTTAGAGGTCTGCTTGGATGATTTTAGGTCATCAGTGATGATGATGCCCAAGTCTCTTTCTTCCTTTGTGACTGCTAGCAACTCCTCCCAGCCTATAGGTGGCTTCAGGGTTTCTCTTCCCTATGTGCATGATTTTGCACTTCTTTGCATTAATCCCAGTTGCCACTCTTCTGACCATTCTGCTAGTTTATCCAGATCTCTTCTCATTCTGCCCACCCCATCTGGATCATCTACTCTGTTGCAGATCTTGGTGTCATCTGCAAACAGACAAGCCTTACCCTCTAGTCCATCTGCAAGGTCACTAATGAAGATGTTGAAGAGGAATGGCCCAGGACTGATCCCTGAGGTACCCCACTTGTGACTTGCATCTCTTCTGACTGTATACCATTTACCACCACTCTCTGTTTTCTGCCCGTCAACCAGTTTGCCACCCAGTTGATAACTTCAACCCACTGAGCCTACCCAGCTTATTTATCAATCTTCTATGTGGAACAGTGTGAAAGCTTTGCTGAAGTCAAGGTAAGCGACATCAACTGCTCCTTGGTCCACCACTCTGGTTACCCAGTCAAAGAAATCTATGAGATTAGTTTGACAGGACCTTCCTTTGTAAACCCATGCTGTCTTGGATCCTGTGCCCTATGGATTCCAGGTGTTGCACTATTCTTTCCTTAAGGAGAGCCTCCATAATCTTGCCCAATACTGAGGTAAGACTGACCGGTCTGTAGTTCCCCGCCTCCTCCCTGCTACCACTTTTGTGGAGTGGGATCACATGAGCCCTTCTCCAGTCTTCTGGGACCTCTCCTGTGCTCAGAGACTCACTAAACAATTCTGCTAATGGCTCTGCTAGTTCCTCCTTTAGCTCCTTAAGTACCCTGGGATGTATGCCATCAGGTCCCATTGCCTTATCCACCCTGAGCTTAGCAAGCTCTTGTAGGACCCTTTCTTTTGTGAAGGGAGTAGTGCTCACCTCCCTCCCCCCTGTGTCCATGATGCTGAGCTGTGGGCCCTGCCCTACCTTCTCTTCAGTAAATACTGAGCAAAGTATCTATTTAGGATAGATGCCTTTACAGGGTCCTCCTCCTCACATGCTCCCTTTTCTCCATTAAGCTTAGCAATACCCCTCTGGACTTTCTCCTTTCACTAATGTATCTATAGAAAGTCTTGTCACCTTCTTTACTGTTAGTGTAGTGTTTCCTCAGTTTGGGACTTTGCCTGCCTTACTGCCTGACCTGTTCCCTTAGGGCAGTTTGGTATGCCTCCCTATCTTCATCCCCTGTGTTCCCTTATATTTCCTGAAGGCCAGCCTTTTGGCTCTGACCTTTTCTGATACTGTATTTGAGAACCAAAGTGGTTTCCTTCTTCTTTTGCACTTCCTTTTCTGTCTAACACAATGGGATGTTGCTTCAAGTATTGCATCCTTAATGCTTGCCCACTTTGCCTGTACCCCTCACCTGTGTTTCTTTTTGCCAGGGCTAGCTTAACTCTGTTGGCCATCTTATCAAAGTCAGCTCCTCTGAAGTCCCATATTTTGCCTTGGAATGGGATGATTTAGATGTAGTAGCCAAACTGAACCATACCATGTGATGGTCACTGGCCCCAGGTGACCTTCTACCTGGAGATCTGTGATCCCTTCTTTGTTAGTCAGTACTAGATCTAGGACAGCCCTGTCTCTTGTGGGTTGCTGTACCAGTTGTTTGAGGCCCTCCCCCTGCAGGGAATCCGCTATGAGTCTAGTTCTGGCAGATGTTCCTGATGGTATTGACCAATCTGTATCTGGCATGTTGAAGTCTCCCATTATCAGAACCTCCCCTTTAGCTGTCATGTTTTGTATATCTTCTAACAGTAATGTGTCTATGTCCTCCTCTGGTCTGGGGGCCTGTAGACAACCCCAGTTCTTATGGCTGTCCCATTTCCTGTTTCCAGGGTGACCCACAGTTCTTCTGGCTCCTTATGTGTATTCTGAATTTCTGTAGCTTTGATATTTTCATTAACATACAGGCCCTCCTCCCCTTTTACACCTCGGTCTCTTCTGAACAATACATAGCCAGGTACTGAAGTCTCCCAAGTGTGGTTACTGGTAAACCACGTCTCACTAATTGCTACTATGTCCAGTTTAGCCTCTGACATTATTGCCTGCAGGTCTGGGATCTTATTTCCCAGGCTGTGAGCATTTGTGAATCTAGGATTACAAGTACCTTTGAGTCAAGGCTCTGTTACAAAGGTTCCACGTCGATAGTACAGGCAATCATCAACAGGCAGTTTACAGAGGGACCGATCAAGAACATTTTAGTGGTAACACTATATATGGTATAAGACAATAACATTCAGTTGACAAATTAAATGTATTGTGACAAATTCCTACAAGAGAAATGGGGGTTTTGCTAGTTTCAGTTCTGAGCTGGGAAGTGAAATGAGAACAGCTCAAGTGATTTGGGCAAGTAGTTCCGTGTAGTTTTGCATGGGAGAACTGTGAAAGGGCTGAGTTTTTGGCCTACATGTCTGCCTGCTGCCCCTGAGAGGGAGAGAAGAGAATTATTTTGGACTAAATCCAAGTTTGTGAGAACGAAGTAAGCCACTGATTTTTTTACCAGGTTCATACCTGAAGAAGACCGAAGAATTTGCTGAATGCGATCGGCCTGTCAGGATTTCCAGCTGCTTTTGAATCCCCGGTTTGTGCAGAGACTTTGCAATCGTGACCAGAGAGCAATTTGCCTGGTACAGTAGAATTTCCTTACATGTAAATGTGCTGTGTATTGAAAGTGGGTCGTGATTTGGTCCCCCACTGTGTGAACTGTGTTCTACTTGCTGGAAGCTGCATCAGCCCAAAACGGACTGTATCCGAATTTGTCTCCATTTGTCCTGGGTCTTGCCTCACTGGCCCAGCCAGACTACCCGCTGCACAGAGAAAGCCATCGATGAGAGACCTGCCTGGGGATTAGCCCCCTGCTCCATGCTTGAACAGGAACGACGCCTCAGTGATTCGTGTGGGCCCTGCTTCTCCTGGCACTCCAGATTAACCACCTGCTGTCTCCATTTTCGTCCAGCCTGTGTCCAGTCTTGGGTATCGTGAGTAATCATCAGGGTAGCTCCCTGCAACAATGGCCTAATCTAAAAGTGTGTCATCTGATTGTCTTGTATTCTTTTCACGAACTGAGCCCTCCAGCTCCGGATTACAAATAGTGTGTGTTGTGCATATTGTTTTCTTCCATCACAGGGCCCCAACCAGCTGCAACATTCCTGGCTAGCCCACCATTCTCCATCTGGGTACCCAGAGTGTGTGACCATTTATGGACCCTGAAGTGCATGCATAACTGTTTGATTGATACAGCCTTTAAGCAAATTAACCTGATTATGCGCCTCCCTTGTTCAAGTCCCTTAAATAAATCAGATCTAACACTTTTTTTTCTGCATTTACCCTGATTGTGGTTCCAGTTTGTGCAAGAGTACTGCATTGCTGTTATTTACTGTGTATAACCTTGTTTTACAGGGGGTCCCCAGGGCCAGGCCAGAAAAAAGCCCTGGTGGTAAGTGCAAACAGTGTGGGTACTTGTGTGGTGTATCGGGGGAATTGTGAAAGTGATTATTGTGTATTGTTCCGGCCACTAGTAAGGAAAGAGCGGGGTTACAGTGTCCCAGAGGGCTGTGCACAGGTTAGCTTGACCACTACCAACCTTAACCTCCGGGTGGCACCCGTTTCAGAACTCAGGCCCCTTCATCTGCTACTAGCCAAGCAGACAGGGGTAGCAGCCCTTGGGATAGCGCTACCTAGGGGTTACATTTTGGAGGCTCACCGCTGGGATTTTGTGCCCTCTAGGGGCCACAAATTATGAATTATTGTTAAAGATTAATGGCTACCCCAGTAGAAATGGCTGTACACGAGTTAGTGGGGTGGTGTACTGGGCAGGAGATCGACCCCCAAAATGCTCTACTTATATTGGATATTCCCCTGGGTACCAGTAAAAACACTAGAGGGAGCACTCTCCAAAGTTGAATGTTTAAAAAACGCTGTGGTGGTGGGTCGACAGGCTGATTTGATCACCCAAACTTTCATAGCCTTGGTAGAGTGTAGTTCTCATGGACATGCAGGCTCATGGACAGCTCTAAAGTGCCACAGACTATTATCCCAGAAGGGATTCCAGCTGCCTGGAGAGTGATAACAAAAGACGGTAAAGACCCTGGGGAGGATGAGCTCCCACCACTATCTAAGACTTTTGAGGAGAAATGTGCTAAGTTGTTGCTGGAGCAAGGGAAAACTACAGCACTTTAAGAAACTATTCCTGCCACCTGGGGGTGTTCCTTCCCCAACACCCCCTCCCACTCCAGCACCTGTTACTGCCCCGCCTTTTGTGCCTGTGCCAATGCTGGCCCCTATATCTGTACCTGCCATTAGTCATGACTCCTACCAAAGGCTGAGAATCTTCTCGGGCACCCTTCCCACCCCCCAAGGGGTGGATGACTGGGAGACCTGGATAGACTATGTTGCCCCGCTAGTACTTGAATGGCAATATTCAGAAGCAGAGAAACGAAAGAGGATAAGTGAGAGCCTCCAAGGTCCTGTCCTGGCTACCATCCATGCCAAGCGGGCCAATAACCCTGAAGCAACTGCACAGGACTATCTTGATGCATTGGAGAATGTGTATGGGAACCCGGATTCAGATGAGGATCTGTGGTAGAGAGTAAGAAACGCTTAGCAGTACCCAGGGGAGCCATTGTCTGTGTATGTACCTCAGCTTGAAAAGCTGCTACAAGAGTGCCTTAGAAAGGGTAGTTTGCCGTCAAATGAATTAGATCGAACTAGGCTGGACCAGATCCTTAAGTCTGCTCCATTTTCAAAATTGTTACTGCTTCAGTTGCGCCTTGCCACCCGACTGGAATCGTCCCCCTCCTATGACGAGCTAATGAAAGAAATTCGGGGGGTTGAGCAAAGGTGACCCCGTGGGGAAATTGCACCCACATCTGCTGCTGCTGCGCAAGTGACCGAGAGTGATCAGCCAAGTGAGGCTCAGGGGCAAAAGTCGGCACTTAATAAGCACTCTGAGAATACAAAGGACTTCCCGCCCTGGCCCAACATTGGAAAGACGAGCTACTAAAGGAAGTCCGAGAATTGAAGACGGGTGCCTCTGCAAGGGTTTCCCCCATGGAACAAGATTCTGGTCCCTTTCAGGACATGACTGCCATGGGGGTGGGGGTGCACCCTCAGGCGTCCGCTACCGAGGGTGGCTCCAAGGCTGAGATCACCGGATTGACTGCCACTCTAAAGGAACTGTTAAGACACGCTGCACCACTCTCACCGCTGCAAGCAGATACTAGACCCCAATCTCTTACTACTGCTTCAGTTCCTCATATGATGTTCTCTCCCAGGATGACCCAGGAGACTATCATTTGTCACAACTGTGGAAAGGATGACCACATGAAAAGAGAATGACTGTCTCAGAAGGACTTAGAAAGAGTAGTAAACAGGCTCCAAGGGGAGCTCCGAAAAGCAAATCAATGGCCAAAGGGTGCCCAAAATGACCGCAGTGAGGGTTCGAGAAACCCTAACTCAAATTTCTTTGTGGCTAAATCATCTGTCCAGGCCTCTGCTACTGCCTCTCCAGACTGGTCCAAAACAGTGGGCCCTTCAATGGAGACTACGGTGACTGTGAATGGTATTCATATTCGGGCAGTGCTTGACAGTTGGTCGCAAGTGACCACTGTATTCCACGACTGGTATGACAAACACTTATCTGATGTGCCTTTGCAATCCCTGGAAGGCCTACATGTGTGAGGCCTGAGCAACAAGTTTTATCCCTACCTAGGGTATGGCTGCCTCTGGTTGTCTTTTCCTGCAACTGTAACTGGTGTAGAGGAGCGAGCAGAGACATTGGCCCTAGTGTGTCCCTCTACCAGACTGTATGATGGGGCCCCTCAGTTAATTGGGACAAACGCACATATGTTTGGGAGACTGGCGTAACTCTGTCATGAGAAACAAGGGCGACGGACTGGGAAAGCCCTGAAAATTCTGGCTCTGATTAACAGGGCCTATGATTTGCAACAGAAACCAGAGGCAGTGGACCAGGATGAACCAGTGGGGATCGTGTGGAAGAAGGATCCCAAGTCAATGGTATTGGCCCCTAATGCCCAGTGTACCATTCAAGGGGAGTTCCAACTCCGGAAAGATGTCAAGAACAAAATACTGATGTTGGATGCACCAGGCGATGGAAAATTGCCAGAAGGATTATTGGTCAAGCCCAGCATCTTGCCTGCTCGTGCCCATGCCTATGCATGACGAGTGATGGTCCAGATTCACAATGTGTCAGATCGGGAGATCCGGGTGAACAGAGGGTGCACCCTAGCTACAGTACATTGCACAGACACTGCGGTACTGCCCAGCAACAAGCACCCTGGTGAGAAGGAGAGAGTGACCCCAGACTTGTTTGACTCTGGTGACTCCCCGTTGCCAGCTGAATGGAAGGCTAGAATTAGCAAGAGACTTGCCCAGAGAGACCAAGTGTTTTCGTTGAAGGAATAGGATGTGGGATGTGTACAGGGTGCGGAGCATCACATCCACCTGCACGATGAATGGCTATTTTGAGAGAGGTCCCGACACCTAGCCCCAGCATAGATGATGTGAGAAGACACCCGCAGGAAATGCTCGCTGCAGGCGTGATACAAGAATCCAAGAGCCCATACACCTCTCCCATTGGGGTTGTGCATAAGAAGAATGGGTCTGTAAGGATGTGTGTTGATTATCGAACCCTGAACCAGCGGACCATCCCAGACCAATACACTATGCCTCGTATACAATATGCCCTGGACTGCTTGCATGGGAGCAAATGGTTCTCGATGTTGGATCTTCATAGCGGATACTACCAGATCCCGATGGCCCCGGAAGACCATGAGAAAACAGCCTTCATCTGTCCATTGGGGTTCTACGAGTTTCTGAGGATGCCACAGGGGATATCGGGCGCCCCGGCCACCTTTCAGCGACTGATGGAACGTGCGGTGGGAGATATGAATTTGCTAGAGTGCCTGGTGTACTTGGACAATGTCATTGTGTTCAGGAGCACCTTAGAGGAGCATGAGAACCGACTGTTTAAAGTCCTAGACAGACTGAAGGACTTTGGCCTCAAGCTGTCCATTGACAAGTGCCAGTTTTTCAAAACCTCCATGAAGTATGTTGGGCACATAGTATCTACAAAAGGGATAGAGACTGATCCCAGTAAGGTTGAAGCACTGACTACTTGGCCCCAGCCCCATAATCTGAAAGAACTACAACATTTCCTGGGGTTCTGTGGCTACTACCGCAGGTTCATAAAAGACTATTCCAAGGAGATTCGCCCACTCTTGAACCTTACCCAGTGTTACCCTCCTACCAATCGTAAATACAAAAAAGGAGCCGTTAAAGAACCAGAAAAAGTATACTTCCACCCAGGTGAACTCTTCAGGCCCCACTGGATGCCCGACTGTGAAGCAGCCTTCCATGAGATCATATACCAGCTCACCCATGCCCCCATCCTCACCTATGCTGATCCCACCAAACCCTATGTGCTGCATACAGACACTAGTCTGCAGGGTCTCGGAGCGGTGCTGTATCAAGACCATGAGGATGGCCTGAGACCAGTAGCTTTCGCCAGTAGGAGCTTGACCCCATCCGAACGAAACTACCCCGTGCATAAGTTGGAATTCCTTGCGCTAAAATGGGCCATTGCTGACCAGTTCATGAATACCTCTATGGGGCAAAGATATTGGTGAAGACTGACAATAACCCGTTGACCTATGTACAGACTTCAGCTAAGTTAGACACCACTGGGCACCGGTGGCTTTCTGCATTATCAACCTATGATTATGCTGTTGAATACAGACCGGGCCTGAACCATATTGATGCTGATGCCCTATCACAAAGGCCCACTTCCAAGAGTGATTGGGTCAGGCTGTCCGAACCTGACATTCGAGCACTGTGCCAAAAGTTTGATATAGATGAACAGATGTCTGCGGACACAGTGGACTGTTCAGTAGATTGCTTGAGCCTTTCTGACACCTGCATACCAGCTGCTTATTGCCACTTCTCTGCTCTAGATATTAGTGCACTACTTCAGTTTGACAATGACAGCATTCAGGGGGTTCAATCCCAAGATCCTATGATTCAGCCAGCACTTGATGCCCTGCATGTGGGGAAAGATGTGTCTAAATTACGTTCCACTGACTTGCAAACTGCTTTATTGTTTAAAGAAGACCCCAGATTGAAGTTGCTCAATCAGTTGCTGTATAGAAAGACAGTAGATCGTAGTGGCAAAGTAAACAAGCAACAATTGGTCCTGCCCACGGCCTTTAAAGATTTGGTACTGAGGTCCCTCCAAAATCACATGGGGCACCTTGGTACTGACAGAACCCTTGACCTGGTACGATCTCACTTCTACTGGCCCAAAATGGAGGCTGATGTTGAGCAGCATGTAAAGACTTGTAGTCGCTGCCTGCAAAGAAAAGCCCTGTCTCAGAGGGCTGCCCTCCTTGTTAATATTTCTACCAGCAGCCCCATGGAACTAGTCTGCATAGACTTCTTGTGTTTAGAACCTGATCAGCGGAACATTGGCAATGTGTTAGTGGTTACGGATCATTTCACATGATATGCACAAGCTTTTCCCACCAAAGATCAAAAGGCGTCTACCGTGGCCAAGGTGCTAGTGGAAAATTTCTTCATCCACTATGGTGCCCCCCAGCGGATCCACTCTGACCAGGGCAGAGACTCTGAGAGTCGACTAATCAAATAAATGCTCTCTCTATGGGGGGTGCGAAAGTCAAGAACCACCCCCTATCACCCGCAGGGAGACCCTCAACCAGAACGTTTTAACCGCACCCTTCTAGACATGCTGGGCACCCTCCACCCAAAAGACAAGCAAAAATGGAGTCAGCAGATTAGCAACTTGGTACACGCATACAACTGCACGAAAAGTGATGCTACTGGGTTCTCCCCCTACTGCCTCATGTTCAGGAGAGAGGCCCGGCTGCCAGTTGATGTCTGTTTTGGGGTCTCTCCAGATGGGGTCCGAGCTGAAAACTACTTGCAATACGTACAAAAACTGAAAGCTCAATTGAATCATGCCTATCAACTAGCCCAGACAATGGCCGCCATGAGAAATCTAGCCAACAAAGAGAGGCATGATAAAAACGTAAAGGCTCAAGAGCTTTGACCTGGAGACTGTGTGTTGTTACACAATGTGGGACTGCATGGTAAACACAAAATTGCTGATCGGTGGCACCATCTTCCCCATGTAGTAGATGGAAAGTTGGATGATTTACCTGTGTACAAGGTGCGCCCAGAGAACAACTCCAAAGCTGTTAAGACCATGCACCGTAACCACTTGCTACGTATCGGCCAAGTCATGATTGAGGCTGAACCCCCAGAAATTGAGCCCCCTGGGCCGGTGACTCGTGCTGCTGCAAGAAAGAGACACAGTCAACCTATCCCAGTGGTTACAGATTTAAGGTTTCCTCCGCAGCAGGCCCAGAATGATAGTGACCGTCAGTCCACTTCTGACGAAAGTGAGTGCGACTATGCCTATTAGCCCTCTTATGAACTGAGTCAGCTGTTTCGAGGCAATTCTATGACTAATGGCAGGGATGAAGCTGGGCCTTCTAGACTGCCTAACCCCCCAGCTTCATCCTTGGAGCCAATGCTCCCTGAAAGTGAAGTGCCAAGGCTTACATCTGAGGACGTGGACTCACTGTGTTTAGTGGAACTGAGTGAATTGCCCGAAGAAGGGGCCAATGTTTTGAGTCTCTCTGGTGACACACCAGAACCTGAGAAACAGCATGAGAGTACTGACAGACCCCTTTCAGCGCCTCAACATTTGATTGTGCCTGAACCTTCACAAAATGAGCTAAGTGTTGTGGAACCAGAGCCTACAGAACAAGGAGCTGACAGTGCTCCCAGTTTGGACATTCCCCTTCATCCAAAGGCACCCCTCACAAGTGATGAAAGCTCCAAGACCATTGCTGAAAGTATAGAGACTGTGGTTGTTCACACCAGAAAGACTAGCCGAGCTGTCAAGCCAGTGGTGCGCTTCAGTTACGATTCCCCCGGAAGGCCAGTGGATTTGCCTCTTAATGTAGTCCACAAAGGTGTTTTATGTCTCTCAGAGCTCACTGCCCAAACTGAGCTTGACGGCCCATTCCAGGTTCCTTTTTCTGCCCTCTCACCATGGTGCCTCTTCCCCATCCAGCCGCAAGTTAGCTGATAGGGAAGGGCCACCTCTTGCATTGTTTAGAGTACAAGAAGTTATTACGTGATTCTGTATAGTAATGTTCAATTTACCTGCATGAAATATGCATAATGTATTGTCAGAATGGAAATGATATAGTAGAGTACATTGAAATGTACAGTAAAGTGACAAGTCATGCCAGTTGATGAATCAGATCGTACTTATATAGCATGCTAATGGTATAAATGTCTTGTATATGTTGCATTTTCAATGTTATGATGGTACAGACTTGAAGCAGACGCCAAGTTTTCCCAGGCAGGGAAGGGTGTAACCCCCCCTACAAATGGGGGTTCCCGAAAAGTCTTCCATGAGCTTGCCTAAATGCTCACTGCCAGGCTGGTGTACTGTGTTTAACAGTTAATCGTTATTGCCAAAGAGTGCCTGTGTAGCCTCTATGTACTGTCGCTTTAAGAGCTGCCTAGATTGCAGTAATAATTAATCTGGGAGGGGGCTGAGTGTTGTCATGCTCGAGTCCCGTTCGGGCTGCCAGGTGATTGCTTTGTTTCTGCCATCGCTAATTGCGCAGAGAGAGCCGTTAATAGATGCAACTGTTTGCTGATCATTCATTACAGCAATAATAATAATATACTTTGTCTAACCTGCCTTCTTTGCAACAAGGACTGTTTTGTTTATCCCCACCATTTTGGCCCGGAACTGCCGAATTGGACCAATCAGTCGGGTGGGACCTAAAATGGAGCCGGCCTACAGGAGCTGTCTGGAGTCAAATCTGTAGGAATTGTAGTTTTAGGCTTTTGGAGCCTTTTTGCACCTGAAGGGGGAGCCTTTGTTGTGACTGACAGACAGATCAGCCAACCAAACCTTTTGGGGAATTTCCCAGGCTGCTGCAGCTAGTTTCAGTTCTGAGCTGGGAAGTGAAATGAGAACAGCTCAAGTGATCTGGGCAAGTAGTTCTGTGTAGCTTTGCATGGGGGAACTGTGAAAGGGCTGAGTTTTTGGCCTGCATGTCTGCCTGCTGCCCCTGAGAGGGAGAGAAGATAATTATTTTGGACTAAATCCAAGTTTGTGAGAACCAAGTAAGCCACTGATTTTTTTTACCAGGTTCATACCTGAAGAAGACCGAAGATTTTGCTGAATGCGATTGGCCTGTCAGGATTTCCAGCTGCTTTTGAATCCCCGGTTTGTGCAGAGACTTTGCGATCATGACTGGAGAGCGGTTTGCCTGGTACAGTAGAATTTCCTTACATGTAAATGTGCTGTGTATTGAAAGTAGGTCGTGATTTGGTCCCCCACTGTGTGAACTGTGTTCTGCTTGCTGGAAGCTGTATCCAGCCCAAAACGGACTGTATCCGAATTTGTCTCCCTTTGGCCTGGGCCTTGCCACACTTGCCCAGCCAGACTACCCGCTGCACAGAGAAAGCCATCGACGAGAGACCTTCCTGGGGATCAGCCCCCGCTCCATGCTTGAACAGGAACAATGCCTCTGTGATTCGTGTGGGCCCTGCTTCTCCTGGCACTCCAGATTAACCACCTGCTGTCTCCATTTTCGTCCTGCCTGTGTCCAGTCTTGGGTATCGTAAGTAATCATCAGGGTAGCTCCCTGCAACAACAGCCTAATCTAAAAGTGTGTCATCTGATTGTCTTGTTGTTTTCTTTTCATGAACTGAGCCCTCCAGCTCCGGATTACAAATAGTGTGTGTTGTGCATGTTGTTTTCTTCCATCACAGGGACCCAACCAGCTGTAACGTTCCTGGCTAGCCCACCATTCTCCATCTGGGTACCCAGAGTGTGTGACTGTTTATGGACCCTGAAGTGCAAGCATAACTGTTTGATTGATACAGCCTTTAAGCAAATTAACTTGATTATGCCCCTCCCTTGTTCAAGTCCCTTAAATAAATCAGATCTAACACTTTTTTTTTGCATTTACGCTGACTGTGGATCCAGTTTGTGCAAGTGTACTGTACTGCTGTTATTTGCTGTGTATAACCTTGTTTTACAGGGGTCCCCAGGGCCAGGCCAGAAGATAGCCCTGGTGGTAAGTGCAAACAGTGTGGGTCTTGTGTGGTGTATCAGGGGTATTGTGAAAGTGATTACTGTGTATTGTTCCGGCCACTAATAAGGAAAGAGGGGGGCTATAGTGTACCAGAGGGCTGTGCCCAGGTTAGCTTGACCACTACCAACCTTGATCTCCGGGGGGAGGCACCCGTTTCAGAACTTAGGCCCCTTAACCTGCTACTAGCCAAGAAGGCAGGGGTAGTAGCCCTTGGGATAGCGCCACCTAGGGGTTACACAGGGAATGCAACATGAACAGGCAAAGGGGGGGTGCCTCCCTAGGTTTAACTAATTAGAAGGATTGCTGAAAGGCCGAGAGAATCCAGCAAGGAGTTAGTTAGAAGCTGGAAACTGCTGCAGGGAGCAGAGAATCCTATGCAGAGAACCCTGCAAGATGGAGGGTGGAATGTGAGACAGGAACCAGAGCAAAAAACCAAGGAGAATGATTAAGTATTGGAAGGAGCCTTTGGGACAAAGTTGAAACCTGCTGCTGAAAACCAGACCATTTCTAGAGCAGACAGTCCTGAGGTAAAGGATCAGTCTAGACAGCTGGGCCAAAAACAGTAAGTGGAATGTACTGCTGATAGCCTACAAATAAGGCAAGAAGGGAAAACTGTCTGTTTTATCTGAGACTGGGCATTCAAAACTGCTGACCCACAAACTGTTTGTTTTGTTTGAGACTATATATTGAACAAACTGCCAGCCCACATAGGTGGTTCAAAGATTTCTTTGTCAAGTCAGCCTGAAAGAACTGTTTTGTGTTAACCTTCTGTTACCTGACCAGGCTGGAGAAGTTGAACTATGTTTTTCTGGAGCAACAACTTATATTTGAAGCAATAAAAGTACATTTTGTGCTGTGGACTTCAAACCTAGCATGTTGCCTCTCCATCTACCATAGGCCAGCTTGTCACACGTGGTGTTAAAAGTGGGATTTGAACCCCTGCTGGAGTGAGCAGGACTAGTTACATTCTGGAAAAATGGATATGGAGAAACTGCTGAAGTTCTTCACTAAACAACAACAGGCTTTCAGGCAGCTGGCACAGCAGCAGCAAGAGGTGCAACAGTGTGTGCAACACGCACAACAGGTTCTCACCCAGCTGGCTCCAAAGCAGCAGGAGGTGCAACAGCGGGCACAACAAGCACAACAGGTTCAGCAACAACAGGTTCTCACCCAGCTGGCTCAGCAGCAGCAAGAGATGCAACAGCGGGCACAACAGGCTCAGCAACAACAGGTTCTCACCCAGCTGGCACAGCAGCAGCAGGAGGTGCAACAGCATGTGCAACAAGCACAGCAGGCTCAGCAACAACAGATTCTCACCCAGCTGGCACAGCAGCAGCAGGAGATGCAACAGCGGGTGCAACAAGCACAACAAGCACAACAGGCTCAGCAACAACAGGTTCCCACCCAGCTGGCTCAGCAGCAGCAGGAGGTACAACAGCGGGCGCAACAAGCACAACAGGCTCAGCAACAACAGGTTCCCACACAGCTGGCTCAGCAGCAGCAGGAGGCGCAACAACGGGCACAACAAGCACAACAGGCTGAGCAACAACAGGTTCTCACCCAGCTGGCACAGCAGCAGCAGGAGGAGGTGCAACAGCGTGTGCAACAAGCACAACAGGCTCAGCAACAACAGATTCTCACCCAGCTGACACAGCAGCAGCAGGAGGTGCAAAAGCGGGCGCAACAAGCAAACAGGCTCAGCAACAACAGGTTCCCACTCAGCTGGCTCAGCAGCAGCAGGAGGTGCAACAACGGATGCAACAAGCACAACAGGCTCAGCAACAACAGGTTCCCACACAGCTGGCTCAGCAGCAGCAGAAGGCACAACAACGGGCCCAACAAGCGCAACAGGAGGCACAACAGCAGTTTCTTATACAGCTGGGACAACAACAACAGCAGCTTCTGCAGTCCCTGGTGCAACAGCCGCAACAAGATCCTACTGGTGAGGCTGGTCCGGCTATCATGGGGCCAGGAGTTCCTCGGATGAACACTGTGCTGACCAAAATGACATCTGAGGATGATCCTGAGGCCTTCCTGGTAATGTTTGAGTGAGTGGCAGAAGCTGCAGGATGGCCCAGACCCCAGTGAGCTGTCCGCCTTGCCCCCTGTCTGATCGGGGAAGCCCAAACAGCCTATCGAGCTACGGACAGTACCACAGCCGGGGAGTACACAGAGGTGAAAGCAGCAATCCTGGACTGCCTAGGCATCAATGCAGAAAGTTACCGACAGAGGTTCCAGAGCTTCAAATCTGCAGCAGATGCATGACCTAGAGCAGTGGGACAAGAACTGCGGGACCTGTATTGGCATTAACTAAAACCCGAAGGACGCAGCGGCCCCGAGGTGGCCGAGTTAATCATCTTGGAACAATTACTGAACATCCTGCCCCCGGGAGTTCAGAGCTGGGTCAGCAAACAGAAGATCACCATCCTAGCAGAGGCTATGCAGATCTCAGAACAAGTGTTGGATGATGAACTCTCCTCCCGGCCCGTGATCCAGCTTACAAAGCCACCTGGGAAGATGGGGAATCGTCCCGGGAGCCAGACTGAAGGTATATTGACTGGAATTGTGAAGGGACCTTGGGCATGTAGGGAGGGGGGGTTATGGGCCAAATAAGGGTCAGACTATGGGAAAGACAACAACCCAGCAGCCCAGGGAGACATTTCCTGAGGGCCCGCTGCCTAAACCCGGAGGCTCACCCCGTAGCTGAGACACAGGGGCATGTTTCTCATGTGGATATAAGGGTCACTTTGCGAAGAACTGCCCCCATATGGACTGGACCTTCATAGACTGCACATTTACAGATGTGTATTCACTGTACAGTGGGGGTTGGGGCTCTGAATCCCGAGATTTTGTGATCCCTGTTGAGGTAGAAGGGATAGAGAAGGAGTCTCTGGTGGACTCAGGAAGCTGCCAGACCCTAGTCAGGGCAGCCCTGGTGAACCCCCGATGCTGGCAGGACCAGAACCCCATCCCTATCCGATGTGTGCATGGGGATGTAAAGGCTTACCCTGGTGCTATGGTTACACTTACTCTGGAGGGCCAAACAGAGACTATAAAGGTGGGGGTTGCCCCAGGGTTACCCTATCCGGTTTTACTGGGGAGAGACTGGAAATGGTTTGATGACTTATGGAAAGCAGACTTATCTTTGGTAATTACCCGGTCTCAGGGTCGTGAGGGGAGGGGGGCCAGCCACCTGCAGTTGGGGGAAGTTTTTCCTTTCCTGGACCCAGGGATTTTTAATGCCCAGACAAGAACCCACAAATCTAAGCGAGAACACAGGGCAGCAAAGGAAAGGGGTCCCGAAGGGGCAAGTGCACAGGAGGGTGGTGAAGCAAAGGCAAAACTGGGACCAGTCCCACAGCCCAACTGTAACGCTGACCCACATAACCAAAGTCCCGGAGGGCCATTCCTATCACAGCAAGATGTGTTAAAGCACTGCCCAGACACTGCCAAAGAACAACAGGCCGATGGTATACTCAGTCGGGTATACAACCAGTTGGCTGTCAGGGATGGGAAAGTGGTAGATGAGAATCGAGCAGCACGCTATCCTCATTTTGAGTTACAAGGGGGTATCCTGTATCAAGTGAGTAAGGAGGCCCAGACGGGGGATACCCGGCATCAGTTACTAGTCCCTCGAGTCTTTCAGGGGGAATTACTCTGCCTCGCCCACTTTATTCTGGTGGCAGGGCACTGTGAGGTAGAGAATACATTAGCCCGACTGTTGCCCCGATTCTTTTGGCTGGGCATCTATCAACATATTAAAGATTATTGTGCATCTTGTCCTGAGTGCCAGTTAGTAGCTCCAAAGAACAATCCAAGGGCCCCTTTAGTGCCCTTAACTGTTATGGAGGCACCTTTTGACCGGATTGGGGTTGATATAGTGGGACCCCTTGAAAAGAGTGCAGGGGGGTACCAATACATTCTGGTGATTGTAGACTATGATACCCGGTACCCCAAGGCCATCCCGTTACAAAGCATTTCGGCCAAAACTGTAGCCGGGGAGCTATTAAAGGTCTTTAGTCATATGGGAATACCGAAGGAAATGTTGACCGACCAGAGAACTAACTTCATGTCCCGCCTGACTCAGGAGGTTTGTACTTTATTGGGAATCAGCTCCATAAGGACCTCGATCTACCATCCCCAGACGGATGGCCTCATGGAGCAATTCAACAAAACCCTTAAAACGATGCTTCGGAAGTTCATAACCCACTGAGGTCAGGGACTGGGACAAGTTACTTCCCTTACTGATGTTCGCAATGCGGGAGGTCCCTCAAGCTTCTATAGGGTTTGCTCCTTTTGAACTCCTCTATGGGTGCCACCCACGAGGTGTTCTTGATGTAATAAAGTAGATGTGGGAGAAACCGGACCCCAAGACTGAAAATGTGGTGCAATATGTCCTGCAATTGAAGGAAAGATTGGATCGGGTGGGGAAATTTGCCCAAGAAGATCTGGTGAAGGCTTAACAAAGACAAGAGTACTACTATAATCAGGGAGCCCGGTTGAGGGAATATAAACTAGGGGATCAGGTACTAGTTTTGTTGCCAAGCAGCCAGAATAAGCTTCTAGCTAAATGAAAGGGGCCTTATGAAGTTTCCTGGAGGGTGGGCCCAGTTGACTATGAAGTTTGCCAGCCAGAGAGGCGAAAAGAGACCCAGATCTACCATGTCAATTTGCTGAAATTTTGGAACCCGAGGGATAGCCTATTGATTTCACCTGAACCAGACATAGTGGATCTGGGACCCCAAGTGTCAGATGAGAATCTAGGGATACAAGTCCCAATGGGAGAACAACTGTCTCACAAACAGAAACACCAACTAGGAGAGTTGGTAAGCCAGTTTTTGGATGTTTTCTCCTTCCTCCCAGGGACAACCTAGATGATAGCTCATCATATAGAAACAGAGCCAGAAGAGAAGGTGCGGCAGTGACCATATCGTTTGCCAGAAGTCGTACGAGACACTGTTAAGGAGTTACAGGACATGCGTGAGTTGGGGGTGATTGAGGAATCCAGCAGTGATCAGTGTAGCCCCATAGTGTTAGTACCAAAAGAAAGTGGGGCCACCTGCTTCTGTATTGATTTTCGCAGGGTCAATGCCATCTCGAAGTTCGATACCTACCCCATGCCCCAGGTAGACGAACTGTTGGACAGACTAGGGGAAGCCAAGTACATCACAACTTTGGACCTAACGAAAGGGTACTGGCAAATCCCTCTGATCCCAGAGTCTCGGGAAAAGACAGCATTTGCTACCCCCTTTGGGCTATACCAGTTCTGTACCATGCCTTTCGGCTTACATGGGGCACCTGCAACCTTTCAAAGGCTCATGAATCGCTTGCTGCGACCCCATGCCCACTGTGCAGCTGCTTACCTAGATGACGTGGTGATCCACAGCACTGATTGGGAGTCCCAATTATCCAAGGTGGTAGCTGTACTACAGTCCTTACGAGAAGCAGGGCTGACGGACAAGCCAGCGAAGTGTGCTGTGGCCAAAGCTGAAACAAAGTACTTAGGGTATTGTATAGGCAATGGACAGGTGAGACCCTCGGTCAGTAAGGTCCAAGCCGTAGCCGAGTGACCAGTACCCATCACAAAAACCCAGGTGAGGGCCTTCTTAGGATTGGCAGGGTATTTCCGCCGGTTCATACCGCACTTCTCTACCCTTGCCAACCCCCTTACAGACCTCACCCGGAAATCTGCTCCCAGTAAGGTCCAATGATCAGAGGAGTGTGACCAGGCCTTCACACAACTCAAAGCGACACTGTGCAGAGAGCCAGTGTTACGCAGTCCTGACTTCAACAGGATCTTTATCCTGCAGACGGACACCTCTGAAGTCGGGCTAGGAGCCGTGCTCTCCCAGGAGTTTGAGGGGGAGGAACATCCTATCCTCTACCTCAGTCGAAAACTCTTTCCCCTGGAGAAAAACTATGTGGTGCTAGAGAAAGAGTGTCTCACAGTCAAGTGGTCCGTGGACACCCTTCACTACTACCTGCATGGCCAGCAGTTTATCCTGGTCACAGATCATGCCCCTCTGAGGTGGCTACAGGTGATGAAGGATGACAACCCCCACATCACCAGGTGGTACTTGGCCCTTCGGCCATTTTCTTTTACGGTGCACCACCGGGCTGGGACACAGAATGGAAATGCAGATTTCATGTCCCGGGAGGGGAATGGTCAGGGGCCGACCAACCGTGCCTTCGCACAAGGGGGGGGAGGTATGTGACAGTATAAACACTACACTGGGAAACTTGAGGCTGAGGAAATGCAGGGAATGCAACATGAACAGGCAAGGGTGGGGCTCCCCAGGTGTTACTAATTAGAGGGACTGCTGAAAGACAGAGAGAATCCAGCAAGGAATTAGTTAGAAGCTGGAAACTGCTGCAGGGAGCAGAGAATCCTATGCAGAGAACCCTGCAAGATGGAGGGTGGAATGTGAGACAGGAACCAGAGCAGAAAACCAAGGAGAACGATTAAGTATTGGAGAGAGCATTTGGGACAAAGTTGAAACCTGCTGCTGAGAACCAGACCATTTCTAGAGCAGAGAGTCCTGAGGTAAAGGATCAGCCTAGCCAGCTGGGCCAAAAACAGTGAATGGAATATACTGCTGAGAACAGCCTACAAATAAGGCAAAAAGGGGAAACTGTCTGTGTTTTATTTGAGACTGGGCATTCAAAACTGCTGGGCCACAAACTGTTTGTTTTATTTGAGACTATATATTGAACAAACTGCTGGCCCACATAGGTGGTTCAAAGATTCCTTTGTCAAGTCAGCCTGAAAGAACAGTTTTGTGTTAACCTTTATGTTACCTGACCAGGCTGGAGAAGTTGAACTAACTGATTATGTTTTTCGGGAACAACAACTTGTCTTTGAAGCAATAAAAGTACATTTTGTGCTGTGAACTTTAAACCCAGCGTGTTGCCTCTCCATCTACCATAGGCCAGCTTGTCACATGCACAATAACAGGGCCCATCACTGTCAGGTCTGTGCTGAACTTACATGGCCCTCTTAGCTGGCTGGTTGCAGTATGCCGTATAATGCCTGGCCTGTAAGATGCTTAAGCTGAACTCCCCCTCCCCTTCCCTCCAGCCAGACAACAATGCCGACTAGACAGCAATCTGCTTGAAGCAGATAATACAAGGGGAGGCCCAAGTACTGTGGGTCACCCTGAAGATGGGCATGGAGCCACTAGTTGCACTGGAGTGATCCGCAGACCTCCAGCACAGGGGGAGGAATTACATATGGTACTGGCGGAAGCCACTGGCAAGACGGCAGAAAAAGGGGAGGTGCTGCTGGTGGGAGACTTCAACCTGCCAGATGTAGACTGAAGCCTCCCAGCAGCGGCTTCAGCTAGAAACAGGGATATCCTGGACTCCCTGCAGGAGGCACTCCTCAGGCAGCTAGTCAGTGAACCCTCTCGTGGTGGGGCAATACTGGACCTGGTACTCACTAACAGGGACAGTTACAGATGTCAAGGTGGGAGGCCACCTGGTGATCACTGTAAGGTGTGGTTCAATATAAGACCAGCTATGGAACTGAACCACACAAGTGCAAGGGTCCTGGACTTCAGGAGGGCAGATTTTATAAAGATGAGTGAATTGCTCAGGGATGACCTGGCACGAGGGAACGCCTGGATGGGATGGAGGAACAGTGGGCAAAGATAAAAGGGAACATGGTAAAGGCAACAAACCTCTGTGTCAAACAAGTGCGTTAAAGCAACAGGAAAAAGAGACCACTATAGTCCTCAAAAGAGGTGGCTGAAAAGATAAAGACAAAAAGGATAGCATTCAGTAGGTATAAGGAGATGCTGAGTAAGGAGAATTAGGAGGTGTAGCGGGGAAAAAGAAGGAAGTAGGGAAAGTGGTAAGTGCAAAGGCACAAACTGAAGAAAGAATAGCCCAGGAGTTAACAAAAGGGGACAAGACATTATTTAGGTATGTAAGTGAAAAAGAAAAAGACAAGGGGTGGGAATGTAAGGTTAAAATGGGAAGGGGAGACAGGAACCATGCAGAGGAGGGCAGGAAAAGGCAGACAACCTGAACAAATATTTTTGTTCAGTGTTCACACAGGAAGGAGAAGGGGAGGGGCTACAAAAAAGTAACAGAAGCTTTGGAGGAAGGAAGGGATGGAGGGAGGTGGACAATAGTCTTTTTTTTTTGAGGTGAAAGTCCTGAAGGGACTTGCTTATCTGAAGGTGGGCAAAGCAGTGGGGCCAGATGGGGTGCATCCAAGGGTATTGAGAGAGCTCAGGGAAATACTAGTTGCACCTCTGACAGTTCTATTTAACAGCTCACTGGAAACAAGAGTAGTTCTGGAGGACTGGAGGAGGGTGGATGTAATCCCAATACACAAAAGTGGTAGCAGGGAGGAGGCTGGCAATTATAGGCCAGTCAGCCTGACATCGATGGTGGGAAAGTTAATGGAAGCCCTGCTGAAAGAAAGGATTGTGGAATGTCTTGAATCCAATGGATTATAAGACCCGAGACAGCATGGTTTCACAGATGGGAGGTCATGTCAAATTAATCTGATAGATTCTTTCATTGGTGACAAAGGGTTTAGATCAGGGTGGAGCGGTTGATGTGACCTACCTAGATTTCAGTAAGGCTTTCCACACTATTCCACACAGGAGACTAGTAAGCAAGCTGGGTAGTGTAGGAGTGGGACCAAAGGTGTAAACTGGATAAGAAATTGGTTAGGGGATAGGTGACAGAGGGTGGCGGTAAATGGAGTTCATTGACATCGCACAGGAGCTGGAAGGGAAGGTCTGTTTCTTTGCAGATGACACCAAAATCTGCAATAGGGTGGACATTATGGGGGTGTGTGGAAAGGATGAACAGAGACCTGAGAAAACTAAAAGCATGGTCAAGGGTATGGCAGCTGGGTTTCAATGTGAAAAAGTGCAAAATAATGCACTTAGGGCACAGAAGTCTGGGTCAAAGTACAAAATGGGTGGAGTGGTACTGACAACCGCCAAGCAGGAAAGAGATCTGGGGGTAATCATATTGGATGACCTAAAGGTGGCCACAGTTTGACAAGACAGTAAGAAGGGCTAGTGGGATGCAGGGGTGCATAGGGAGGGGTATCACCATCAGAAAGAGAGAGGTGGTGTTGCCTCTGTACAGACTGCTGGTGAGACCCCATCTAGAGTACTTTGCCCAGTTCTGGAGACTACATCTCCAGAAGGACATAGACAGAGTGGAGGTGGTCCAGAGGAAGGCAAGTAAAATGGTGCAGGGTCTACATCAAAAGGCCTACGAGGAGATACTGAAGGATCTCAATATGTACATCTCTGGAATAGAGATGGGGAGGAATATGATAGAGACCTTTAAATACCTCACAGGGGTAAATACGGTATAGGAGGGAAGTATTTTTCACAAGAAAAGGTGCTCAAGAACAAGGGGACATGCCATAAAGCTGCAAGGGGTAGATTCAGGAGAGATGTGAGGAAGTACTTTTTCACAGAAAGAGTGGTAGATTCCTGCAACAGCCTTCTAGTGAAGGTGGTGGGATGAAAACGGTTGTGAGGTTCAAGAATGCATGGGATAAGCACAAGGGAATCATAGTGGAAAGGAAGGGGGAGGGAGAAAGAGCCGCAGATTGAGCACAGTCTGTGGTAATAGTGTAGGTAGGGAGATATGGGCAGACAGGATGGGCCAAGCATGCCTTATCTGTGGCCAAATTCTAAGTTTCCATGTCTACGTCTTGTGATCGCCAACAGTTCCCCACATGAAAACTACTACAGGCCAGAGATCATTTGCCTATGAATCCTCTCACTGTGGAACTCATTATCAAAGCCTGTCAGTCCTTACTCTCCATCAGACTTGCCGTCAAAGAAGACCTCCTTGATACAGTTGGATGCACATGCTGATTACAGGTTTTCCTTATGTTCGATCAATCGGGTGTAGCCACTACCTGTTTCCTGCTGGCTGAACTTTTATATTTAATGTTTGTGTATATATATTTGTTCCTATCCCAATAAATATTGCTGTGGGACTATTTCCCCATGAGTTATGTATCCAGGGAAGTAATCCTAACTCAACTGTTTTTTTTCCCCCCAAAATATGTTTTTGTGCTCCCCCTGCTGGCAGCTCGGTGCTGAATCTACCAGCCTGATCTGGTCCCCATTGCAGTTTTTTACTGATTAATGTGTACATTCCTCCAGATAACTCACATTTTTTTGGCCTACAAATCTGGAAAGACCTTAATGATAATATAGCAGATTTAGCATGTAAATATTTGGATGTTGATCTATTATTATTAGGTGATTTTAACGCTAGGATTGGCCAGTATGATTGCCTATCTGACAACTCATATTTTGCTACTACACTTAACCTCATATCCCAGTTAGGAGAACAAAGGACATACAAGTGAATAGGTCAGGTACACAATTAAGACACATATTAAGAGAACACAACTTATTCCCACTTAATGGCAGAACAGTAGGGGATAAGGGTGGAGAAATCACGTTTATTTCATCAAGAGGCTAACTCTGTGGCTGACTTTTCCTGCTGGTCTGGTCCGTTGGGATTTTAGGAAACTCCTTCTATTCCAGTAAGATCAGAAAGTGACCACTTCCCCCTAATTCTAAAGAGCGCAAAACTAGGCGCAGAAGAACCCAATATGGATACTGTCCAGCATGACTGCCTAATCTCAGAGATTACGTCTACCCAAAAAGTCATGTGGAATATGATTCTAGTCTGGTTGGTACAGCTATTTTGGAGAACTCCTTTTTGCAATGGGACCTCAATATACTAGTAGGTCTAAACTTGAGCTGTCTGCTTGATAATCTAAATCTCCTTTCCTTATCAGTAAAAAGTAAATTGGAACATGTAATTACCCATCAGGAACAAACAAAAACAAACTGGATGGTATGATAAAGATTGTAAAACCTTTAAATTTCATGTAAGAAATTTATATAAGATACAAAAAGATACAAAGTGTAAGGAAGTCCTTTGGGAAGTTAATCCAAAAAGGAAAGGGTACAAAGAACTGCTAAGAGGAAAAAAGGGTATTTTACCTAAAGCAATGGGATGAAATGTTAGACTCTGTACAATCCCGAGATGATAAAACATTTTGGCTTATGATAGCCAAAGGGACGAACAACTTTAAGGGAGAAATAGATTCTTATCTAGTAGAAGATAACTGGATAAAGCATTTTTCACAATTTTTCTATGATCCCTCTGCCGACTTTACTTTCCTATTAATAATAAACTAAAAAGGTTCCCTGTAATTATATGTGAAAAAGTTTATTATGCAATAAACTCCCTAAAACTTTCAAAGCACCAGGGCGGGATTCTATTCCGGCCGAAGTATACCTCTGTCGAACTAAGTAATGGTGCAAAACCCTAACATTAATATACAATAAATGTATTGAGAAAGATCTTTTTCTGCCCTCCTGGCAGGGAGCCAACATCGTCCCAATTCATAAAAAAGGGTGATAGGGCAGACCCGTGTATGTACCGCCCAATTAGTCTTTCTATGTACCGCCCAATTAGTCTTTCAAACATTAATTTGAAAATATTCTCCAGGGCTATTTTGGAAAGACTGAATACACAGATATAGGCTACTGGGAGGCTTTTCCAATATCTGGCAGGCTTTAGAGCCAGATACTCGACACTAGATAACATCTTTACATTGCACCATTTAATTGAATAGTATGTGAAATTGAGGGAGCAGAAACTGTACACTGTTTTTATAGATTTTTCAATAGCCTTTGACTCAATTTCTAGAAAGATTGTATGGGATCTACTTATTGAGAAAGGAATAGATAAATCCTTAGTGTACATAATATAATAAGCTGGATCATGAGAACTGGGCCAAGATAAGTTTGGGTACAAATGGGCAATTGTCTTCCCCCTTTGTTATAAACAAGGGGGAAAGACAAGGTTGCATATTGGTCCCGGTGTTATTTGCTTTATATACTGACAGTCTGAGAAGAGAAATGGACTTAATACCCACAGAGTCCCCCAAGATAACAATCAGGACTGTGCAACTCTTGCCTATGCGGATGATCTGGTCCTATTTTCTCTCTCTAAAAGTGACCTACATCATATCTTGTGGTCTTGTGCTCCCATTAATAAGCTCTGGCATAAAGTCTGTTTATTTGCCTCCAGAGTAACAGGACAAAAACTACCTTTTGACCCCAAGCTCTTCTAGACATCCTTATCCCCAACAGCCCTCTCCTCTCACATGCACATTTTAGATGGCTAAACATACTTTCTCTTCTGGTCAAATGTCTGATTCTTATGAAATGGAAATCAACTCTGGTGCCTTCTCTTTCAGATGTTCTACAAAGCCTCTCTCAGTATGCCTCCCTAGACCAATTATCTCATGTTACTCATAACCAACTCACTGTATATGACAGATGTTGGCAGGATTACTTCAAGTACATCGAACCCAGTTCTTCTAGACCCTAATTCTTAGGGATATTTAGCCCTCCTTCTTATTTTGCTCTCAGATTAGGTATTCTCGAAACTTTTGCGCACAGATTTCTCCTCTTTTTTCCCTTCTTCCCTGTTTTCTCCCTCTCTCCTTCCCTTCTTCCTTGCTTTTTTCTCTTCTTGCACACTTTTCTCTTATCTTCACCTCTCCATTACTGAACATGGTTCATATTACCACATTTATCACTTTTTGCAATTTACTGAATGCCTTGCCATTTATTTATTTAGTTTTTGTTGAACGGGTAAGTGCACTAGACAAATCCTGCCTATTTTCAGGCACGACCGGGGGGGGGATACAGATGAATGCCAACTGACCTTGAACCAGATTAAGCTGTTGGTGGTATTTTTAGTGAATGAGGGAAATTTGGCCAGGACACCGGGGAAATTCCCCTACTCTTTTCGATAGTGCCATGGGATCTTTAACATCCACCTGAACTACCACCAATCCAGGCAGATGGGACCTCGGTTTAACGTCTCATCCGAAAGACGGCACCTCAGAAATGCAGCACCCCTTTCACGCTGCATTACAGTGTCAGTACTGGGATATTAACCCTAGTGCCAGATGTGGGAACTGAACCCACAGCCCTCTGATCTCCCGGCCTCAGAGGCGAGTGTGCTACCTACTGAGCCACTGACACTGACAATAGCCATAGCCATAGCCTACCCTAGCATGTATTTCGTACATGGTTGCTATTTCTGATCCTATAATACCCTATTGATTGTAACCCTTCTGCTCTCCACTTATATCCTGTCTAGGTTTGTGGTTTTTTTATCAATACACGTATATAAGGCTTCTCTAATATGTTTACCCTAAATACTGTGTTTTGTTAAGTGATATTTTATACCTTACATGGAGGATAGTCTTATTGTATTAGATGTGTGCTTTCTTATATATTCGAATTTCAATAAAAAGATAAAGTGAAAAAAATAAAAGTGACCTACTAAAAAGATTATCTAGATAAATGGTCTGAAGAGGTTTAGAACACAGGCAGTAAGTAGAGGCAGTGTTTGAAAGATGATCACGTGCAAAGTGTTCCATCATTTGCAAGTATTCTATCTCTCTGGGCAGTCCAACCCTCCAGGCTTACTGCATAAAGTTAGAAATATTCTGAGAATTACTGGGGTTATAATAGTTATTTTGGGCCAAAAAAGACATATAAGAGGAAACTGGGTACTAGGAACACAAAAAGTGGAAGTGGTACAGGCCTACTTATACTTAGGAATTATCTGTACTGTTAATTGTTTATGGAACAAACAATTTAGCAAAATCTTGGAAACCTTAAAGAAAACTGCAATAGCACTGGCAAGGCTTAAAGGAGAACTGTAGGAATCGGGTGTCTCCTGACCCCGCAAGGCTTACCCTTCGGTTTAAGCTTTAGCCCACAAAAGCAACATTTTCTTAGCTGCAATGGAGTTTATTTTATTTTGTAAAAGTCTGCAAACCAAGTATGGCAGACTGGGAACTCCATTAAGTGTTGTAATGCAGCTGCTCCGCTCGCTTTAATGAAGTGAGCGGAGCAGCACCGCACTATCACACTTAATGAAGCCCCAGCATCTGCCATACTTCCGGTTCGTGGACTTCTACAAAATAAAATGAACTCTGTTGTGACGCAAAAAAAATGAAAATTACGTACCTACCATAATTTTTGATCTTCTCTTGTATCTTCATCATTCATTACTGCTTGGGTGTCAGCTGGAGGAGCACACCCGCCATGGGAGATTTTTTTTCAAAGTCGGCTCCAACGGCGCCGACCACAAGAGCAATGCACTGTGTCATGTGCGAGAGGCGGCCGTTAGGCGCCAGAGACTCCTCCTCCATCTCAGTTCTGATAGCCGGAGAGGCCAGAAAAAGGTTAAAGGAAAAAAGAGGAGAGTGAGGCAAGAGAGCCGAGGGATAGAAAAAGGAAAGGATATAAACTGAAAAGGGAATAAGCCAGTAGAGGACAGATGGAAGAGGGAGAATACCTACCCTAGGGGAACGCAGAGCCTTCCATGTGGGGCGGCTCAAAGGGAGGAACAGATAAAGAGAAAAGGAAGAGGAAACAGAAGAAAGAGAAGAGAGAAGGGATGTTGAGAGGGGAGAACACTGCCCACAGGTATATTGGTTGAGAGGGTTATAAGCTCGGAACCAAAAACCAAGGGAGCAAGAATCCCTTCTAATAGGATTGAGAAAGGTTCAACTGAACCATTTGTAAGATTGGACACAAGGGCAGGTTCTCTATAATCTCATCATCCTAACCCCCTACACTCTAGCTGAGAGCTTACAGATTGCCCGGACAGAATCTGTTCCGGAAAAGAGCGCACAACTATGAGGAGGGGGGTAAGCCCCTTAGCACCTTGTTAAGTGCTAACACCGAAGTGTGTGGGTAGGGGTCAGACTCTACAAGAGGCAGCTTTGTATGAAGGATAGAGTGGGAACTCAATCGGACTGCCAGAAGACAAGGCTAGGGCAGCAGCTCTAGGTTAAGAAGTGCAGAAGCACCAACTAGAATGAGCTGACAATTAAAAGATGCCTGCCAGGGGGAGCCTTAATTTTGAGGCTGAGCCAAAAGGGCCGGTTTCCTGAGCTGTGAGCTGAGCATCTTGGCTAAGGAGCCCAGAGGTCACCCCTATGGGGAGTCAGAAAGAGTTCCCTCAGAATAGGTGAAAAAAACCCTCGCTCCTCTTTACCTTGAGGAAAAAAGATCCGTTCAAGAAGAACGGAAAACCAGGGTGATTTTTTTTTTTTTGGCATAAAGGCCAAAGGAATGGAGAGGAATGAGACGGGGGAGACGCTCATAGGAGGCCACTGAGGGGAAGGTGGGAGGGTTTCTGTAATGAATGGTGAAGATACAAGAGAAGATCAAGAATTACGGTAGGTACGTAATTTCATATCTTCCTTTGTCAATCTTCACCATTCATCCTACTGGTGAGTACCAAGCCCTTCGGGATAAGAACCCCTGAGGGAGCAAGACCCCAGCCTCCTGTTGGTGAGAAACAGAAGGGAAAGACCCTGGGCTAATCAAGCGAGAAGCCTATGGTGGGGGAGAGCTAGGAGGTGTCCCCTGAGGATGTGGAGACCGAGGAAGCCCCTGCAGAAATCTCCTAGCTCTGGAGGAAAAGAGATGGGTCCCCCGGAAAGCGGAGCGAATCACCCTACGCCGGGCCAGGGGTGACAACCTTGATAGACTAAGCCACGCTGTCCGTCTAATACAGATCGCTGTCCCTGCAAGCCTGGAAGCCACCTCACTGGCATCATAAGATGCCCTTGCTTGGTGTCTTGCCAGCTCCAGACCTATAGCAGAGAGGACAATAGCTTGTCTGGTTTGCTCCATATCAGGCATTGATACTAAGATTTGGGAAAGCATCGACCACAAATGCCTACTGTAGGAAGCATGGTGAGCCTGATGTGATGCAATGCATAGCATTGCACGAGAGGAAGAGAACACTCTTCGCCCCCACCGGTCAAACTGTAGAGAATCTGAGTCCGGTGGACACTCGTGCGCCAGGCGGTGGCACCCGGAGGGAGTTTCTAGGTATGCCAATCCCAAAGTTGGGTTGGGGAGAGTACCTAGAGATTCCGATGGGGCACAATACTTTCGTTCACAGTCTGCCGGGGCTGGAGAAAGGGCGGCTGGCAACTGCCAGAAACGGACAGATGCCTCCTGGAAGGGAACAGGCCAGGATAGTACGACCAAATGCTGGGGAACTCACCAAGGAATTCACGCATCTCCTGTTCGGTATTATCTCGCCTAACATAGGAGATACAAAGATCCCTCACCATCCTCGAAAGGAATCGCTGATATTCAGTGAAATCAGCATTGGAGAAGAGATAAGCAGTGGGTTCCTCTCCCTCAGAGGAGGTAGACGAGGATGATGGAGAGCTCAAATGTCCAGAGGACTCTTGCGGCGGTGGGGATAGGCAAAAAACCCACTCATGCATGTAACTAACATATGAGGGGAAGGACGCCGCAGAGCTTCTGAACGTCTCCCAGAATATTGGGACCGTGGGACCGACATGGCCTGGGAGAGAGGGGGGTGGCTACAGAGGAACGGGAGAGAGGCACCTACGGCGAGGCAACTGGCCTCTGCTGAGGCTCTGGAATCCGGGGAACGGAGCCCGAGCTGGCGGGATCCCGGACAACAAACCAGGTCGCAGAACGGAACCCTGGGGATGCGAAGCCTGGAAGAGCCTAGAAGAAGATCCTCCCCTGTGATGAACCTGGGGCTGCATGGATCCAGAAGGGCAGCCCACAGCAACGCCACCAGAGGTGCCCCTGGGGCTCAAGAGGGAAAGACAGGGCCCAGCGCTACGGCCCCTACCCGCCCCCGAGGGGTGGCAGGTGAAGACCGAGGCGCCCGAACCCTGTCTCTCGACCCCTCGGACTCCGTGAACACCCTCCTCCTCGACCCCAATGATCCCCCCACCCTGAGGGGGTGCAGCAGCACCAGGATCGGCAGCTGCCATGACCCCCTCAGGAGGGAGAGCCCCTTCCTCCACCTCCACTCCATCCCCCCAGGGACCCCAGATCACCCCCAGCCTGGGAAGCCTCAGGGGAGGACAGCAGCGGAGACAGAGGAATAGGCACACTGGGCCATCTAGCACCTCATCCCACCGGAGACCCTGACTCCGAAAAGTCAGGGTGCCAGGACGGGTCCACATCTGAATCATCCTCCGAGGAGAAGGAAGAGACCAGCTGGACCACAATACTGGCAACCCCAGGGGTCTCCAGTGAAACGGCGCTTCGGATGGCGCTGGTGCCAGAGGCGGCGCCAGATGACCCCGGACCCTCCGCAACACCCAGACCCTGTCCCAACTCCCTAGCAGCGCTGGCCAGACCCACGGCACTGCCTTTGGCACCAGGACCCGACTCGGCACTGCCAGAAGAACTGACCGGGCGGTGCCAAGAGCCAACATGGTGCTGCAAACGGTGCCATCTCGATCACCGGTGCCACAAACGGTGCTGGGATCCAAAACAGCACCGGAAGGTGGCATCGAGGGTCCACCGATACCGGGCCCAGCAGACCTGGGCCTCGACACTGGGGGAGCCTGCACCTCCGAGGAGGTGACTGCCGAGGCAGTGTCACCGCCACGGCCCTGGGAGGGACCTCGGCTTCCTCCGACACCGCAAAAGAAACTTCCTCTTCGGCAAGAGAAGATGAGGAAGCCTCCTCCTCTACAGACCATATAGGCCTGAGAGAGGACCCGGAGGAAAGGTCTTGAGACCTTACCTGAGAATCCCTGGAGCGACGCCGTCCCCCGAAAGTCGGCGGGGCCTTGCCGATCTTAAACACGCAGACTTCCAGGACGCGACAGTCCATCAAGAAACAGGTGTCACACGCATCCATATTGTGGTTGGGCCCCTGGCAACAGAGACAAACATCATGCCGGTCCATGACGGAAAAATGCCGGCCACAGGAGCACTGACGCATAAGGGCGCGGCCCGCCTTCAACTTACGTTTTACCTCCAAACATGACATGATGCAAAAATATTAAGACTAAAACAGCAAAGCTCTTGGCGCCGTCGAAAAAAGTGAGAAAAAGAACGGTCTTACCGGAGACGGCGTCGAGAAAAAACAGGAGAAGGAGTCTGGAATCGATGACGCAGGCAGGCCTAAAACTGAGTCTGACCGTGCAGCAGGTATAGCCTTGACAGCGGGAGAAACAGAACTAAGATGGAGGAGAAGTTTGCAGTGCCTAATGGCTGCCCCTCGCACATGACGCAGAGCATCGCTCTCGTGGACGGCGCCATTAGAGCCGACTTTGAAGAAAAAATCTCCCGTGGCGGGTGCGCGCCTCCGGCTGACACCCAAGCAGTAATGAATGGTGAAGATTGACAAGTGAAGATTTGCAGCTTTTGTGGGCTAAAGCTAAACCGGAGGGTAAGCCTTATGGTGGCAGGAGCCGCCCGACTCCTACAGTTCTCCTTTAACTACAAATTTGGTGGCTCCAGTATCTTGCTTTTAATAAGGGTGATTGAAGCAAAGTTTCAAGCCCAATTGCTCTATGGTACTGAGATTTGGGATATAAAGCACAGGAACAAGTTAACAATGCCACTTTTTAAAATGCTGAGAACAATATTGGGGTGGGCTGTTCATACCCAGCAGAATATTTGGGGCAGAACTGGTTATAGAAAATATAAATGCTTTAATTGAATCAAAAAAGCTAAATTTTTGGCTTCGCCTTGCCAGAATGTCCAGCAACAGAATATCTGCACAATGCCTTACTGAAAAGAAAAATGGCTAGAACTTGGTCTTACACACACAAAAAAAAACAGTACTTAGGTATATTAACATTACTTGATACATACAAGCTAAATAATGTATGTGGATACTAGAACTATTAACAGTATAATCTGCTTCAAAACCTCTCTAGACCTGTGCCTGGTTCACATAAGCAGCACAACAGTCACCAAAAGAATGAACGGGCACTAGGTTACTGCTGTAAAATTGGTTTTATTTCGCACTTGTGTGCATAAAAAATCCATACAAACAAACAGAGCTCACTAGGATTACTTTCCATCTTTAATATAAATAATATATGACCAAAAGAATTACAACCTATTGGCAGAAAAAGGATTTAGGGAGTTTTAAAAAATCAGTCTACTCCAAATGGTTTGCCTCTAGTAACTTCTACTTTGGTTTTAAGACCTATCTAGAAATGTTAGTGGACCCCAAAATAAGGAGACTTTTTGTTATATACAAATTTGAAAGATTTGAGAGCAACGTCCTGAGAGCATGACACAGTAAATCAAAAGATGTTTCGTATGACTGCTCGTGTGCGATAGGTGGAACTGAAAACCTCTTTCATGTTATGTGGACATGCTCATAGTATCTTAAAGAAAGATTATACTGGCTGGGTCCTTGTATAAATTCCATGTATGACATGCATAGAGAACTGCTGACTACAATACCGCTACATACAAACAATTCCTGGTCTACTGAAAGAGTTGCAAAACATTTTATGGCCATCGATGAGGTAAAGAAAAGAATAACCAGTGGACAAACAGATTTGTAATCTAAGACCAAGGGCAATAGGCAATTTGTTTTTACAAAGGGGAATATCAGAAAATGGAAAGCTGTACATCATGTTTCTCTCTGAGAAGTTGTGTATTTACTGTAAAACCAGATAAAGAAAATCTTTATTTTTATTTACTTATTTATTCAGTCTCAGATTACAATACCTTTGAGCACAAGGAGCTCATTTACAAAGGTTCTACGTCAGTGGGGAGGGGTGAACAAACATACAGAGATGGTAATACAAAGACTAGGTTTAAAAAAGAGTAAAGTACATACTTTAATTATCTAGAATTAACAACTTTAGTAGTGGAGAAGAAAGGAGAGGGTGTGGGGGTAGTAAGAGAGGAGGAGAAAAAGAGTGATAAGCAACCAGAAGACCTTGTCAGTAGGAGTAGAAAGAGTGGTGGTGTGGGTAGCAGGTAGGAGGAGGGGGTGGTGGATCGGAGAGTGGGAGGGGGAGGTTAGGAAGATATAGCAAGGGTTGGAAAGGTAAAGCTTTGGGGTGGAAAAGAGGGAACTGGAGTGCGCACAGGTGGTATTATCATTAGGTGAAGCAGTCGCAGGAACTATTTGTCGTAAGATGCTGACGGAGCCTGTGCTTAAAAGAGAAATATAACGCCTATAAACTACATTAAACTATTTATGCATGTTTTTTTCCTTTATATTTTATATTCTATGTCATGCTTTTAATGTGTTGATGACTTTGAAGTCAAACAAAAAAAAACTGTTGATTCCCATTGCTCTGGGGATCCTCAGAGGGCCCAGCAATATGGCCACTTTCTTGAATTTTATGAGTTCAAAACTCAATATGGTCTGGAAGGGGTTCCATGTTGCCACGGCGACAGGAATGTCGGCGACCTCCCCTACAAGTGACACATGGTCGCTGACATCCCTGGCCCTACTCCGGTCTCGACTGGAAAATGAACCGACACAATATTGGTGTTCATGTGGGATTATGCTTCCAGACTTAAAGAATCCAACTGGGGATCTTGGGGACAGCGACTGAACTCTGGAGTCGATGACTCTATCATCGCTCCAGCAACCCATTCGACACTGAGGGTGTCGGAAGGTTGTTGTCACAATACACACTGGAAGGTGACCACTACTTAACATTTCCTCATCAGAGAGATATTAGGGAAAAAGTAGGGAACTTTACAGAATTATTATATTTGTCAGTAGAAAAAGTTCTGCTCGAAGAATCAAACAAAAAGTTGATCATTAAAATATATAAAGTTTTCAAACCAAAAAAAACAGTTCCCCTTCCTAATCTTCAAAAGGCATTGCAAAAAGACTTAAAAGTGTTTTTTTTTACTGGTTGGCAATGGGCAGCAATGATTTCTACAGTCTCAGCAGTTAAAAAAATAAATAAATAAACTTAAACATATACAATTTAATGTACTTCATAGGCTATATTGCACACCAGCTAAATTTCACAATACGTAATAACTTATCAGATAAATGCCTAAGATGCATTAATGCAGTGAGATCACTGCTGCACGTTTCTCAACTGCCCAGTTTTAAAAGATTTCTGAAAGAATCTTAGAAGAACAATAAATGCTGTAGCGGGGTGAGATTACCCTTTTGACCGAGGAAGTTTATGATTTGGTGCAGCACTTGTATTGGGGAAAAAGTGGGAATAAGTAAAAAACTAAGTTCTTACGTTTAGCACAAATTAATGCAAAAAAACTAATCTTACAACACTGGCAGGACCATAATCCACCATGTATTAAAAACTGGACCAATCTTGTAGACTGTGCAAATTTAGAAAGGATTTCCTATAGTCAAGAAGGCAACAAAGCACAATTTGACCATATGTGGGAACCTTTTCTGCAATTTCTGATTAGAAATAATTATAGGGGGAACCCCAGCTCCCTTGCTTCCTTCAAGTTACATTTAAGAAGGGGGATATATATATATATATATATATATATATATATATAGTTTAGCCAAAGTAGAAAAGAACTAGAAACCCCAGTCAGCAATATCAGCCCCGAGGAATGTTTGGGAATATGATGATTGGCTACTATCTCCCTAAGACACAATAGGGTAATAAACTATGGCCTGATTCCCCCCCCCAAAAAAAAAGAAAAATAGGACTCAGCAGTAGGGGATTTTCAAATTTGGTCCCCCCACATCCCTACCCCTGAGGACACTGGCCCAAGGACTGTTCTGTCCAGGCTGATGACATGTTGCAGCCAAGTGCCTAACAACCTCCCCTCCCAACGCTACAATCCATGCACCGCCGCCCGTGCATCCACAGGCGGCAAGGACGGGTGGCGTAAGACCCCTCCCTCCGGAAGGAGAGCATCCTTGGGGAAGCTGAATCCTCCCCTGGGCAGCCCCCCCAATGATCCAGGCTCATTCTCAATCCCAGATCACAGCGTTTGGGAGCAGTAACATCTACTGGGTTGTGCCGACTGGCCGACACGTAACTCTCATTTGATTGTCTCCACTATACCCCCCATTTTTCTGCTAATCCACTACCTATCTTACCTCAGACTCCTAACATATATGTCCCCAGCCCATCTACCGTAGCACCCCTCCTAGAACGGCTGCAGTCCTGTACCCCTTCCCTCCATATCTGCCCCTTAAGTTTGTAAATGTCCTGACCAATGATTTGCCATGCTGTTTGAAAATGTTTTAATATGCATGCTGTTTCAGAATGTTTTATTTCCCCTTCTCATACCATTCTCCCTAACCTTGTTAACCCTATACCTGAAATACTTGTTATTGCTCTGTGCAATTTTTTTTTCTATTTCTGTTTAATTATGTCTATTTATTATCTGTACATAAAAGTGTTATTCTTGACCTTGTGTAACGCAGGTCCACCTTGTACATGAGCCTGCTCAATGGTGTTCGCCTGGATAAGTAAAGACTTGATTGATTGATATTTGATTACCCTTCATCTTGCCCTTTTGTTCTGCTGATTTGGATCTTGTGTCTGCTCCATAATGTAACTTACTCCGGGTCATCCGTGAAAGGGGACTTTGATTCCCATGGGCCTAACTGATCCCACAAGAAACAAAACATAAATAAAATGTAGGGGTAGAAAATAATTTTGCAGCATACATTTACCCATCAGAACATGCTGCCTATGGGATAGTAGTGTCACCATGACATCAGATGCATATAAAGGCATCCCTACACATTTTTTTGTCCTACAGATTGTTTGCTCCTCATGGCCACCTACTCCTGCCATACAGCCCCCCAGCGCACTAGCAGGGGAGCCATCACAAACGTCCACAGGGAGACATACTATTCTAGTTTTCTCCCCCCAAAGCACTGGTGCATGGCAAGCGGATTGCGCTCCCAGAAGCCGAGTGCTCCCTACACCTTCCCCGATGCTACATCAGCCCTTGACCCTGCTCAGACACCTGACCTCCACCAGGCATCAGCTGAAAGTGAGGGACTGTACCTCCCCAATCTGGGAGACAAGAACAGCCCAATGTCCATTACGATTGACTCCTAGCCCTCACTCCTGCCAACCCCCGGTGGCCCAAGCTCACTCCTGAACACGCATCGACAGCGTGGCGCAAGGTGTGGTGTCCATCACCTCAAACCTCAGCACCACCGGGCCGGTTAGGTATCACTACAGATTTAATGTTCCCCTTTAAAGAGCACAGGAAGATTTAAACTGCAGAGACAGATTACAGCAAAACAGACTACAGAGAGGTTAAACACAGGGAGGTTATGTGATTTGCTCAGGGTTGCCCACAAAGTAGCAGTGCTGATGTTTAAATGCAGGTCTCTAGATTCACAGCTCTGTGCTCTAACGACTGGGACAAACTCCCCCTCAAATGGGAGAAAGTTTATCTAGGTTGTCTAGTATGAAATGACTACTCCACTCTTTAGTGACCAGTTTCCCCATGTAATGGAACCAGTCCTCAAAGGAGGGAGGGTGGGACGGAGAGGAGTACGGTCACTCCTGACTGCACAACAATCTATAGTCACCAGGGTGGCCCTGAAGTCTGAAGCCTTCCTCCTACAGAAGGAGAGTACCTTCTGGGATGTTTAACCCTCTTACTCCTCCTCCCACTGTCCCAAGGCCCATGCCCAAGTCTCAAGGCACAAACCAGCTCACCAACGTTGGCAGTGGCCGTCAGGCACACCTTATCTTACTTTCTATTTTTGTTTTAAAACACAGAAACAGAGAAACTGTCGGCAGAAAAGGAATACTTGGCCCACCCAGTATGCCCAAAGATTTCATACTTATTGCAGCTCCGTGGAAACTAAATAGTTTATGCTGGGGACACAAGCAAAGTTACAGGTCATATGCTTCAACTGCCCTCCCTCCCCCCATGGGCCATGAACTGGACAGTGTTTACGTCTCGTGGGGGGGGGTCCAAGAAACATGGCATCAGCAAACCAGTCTACATTCACCCCCAGCAGTATAGGATCGCCATGGAAACAAACCATAGCATGTCATTGGCTGTAAAGTGGTGAAAACATTTCCCACAGGTGATCCTTGAAGTAAGCAAACGCCAGGGTGCCAAATATCCACCTCACGCTTCAAGACCATGTGACTACCATGGCAAAATATCTGGCGGTCTGTCACAGCGTGTGGGAATAAACTCCAGATGAGATAAATCACACCGTGGTGTGATATTTTTCAAAAGTTCAAAAAATATTAAATGAAAACCAAAAACTGCAAAGAAAATCACTACTTAACATCAGTAGTTTCTCATATAATATAGTCCTGAATATTACTGCTCCTAAAACCCTTCACATCTGCACTCAACAGCTTGTTTACAGTAGCAACTCTCGTCCTCCTCTCTCAGGGCTGAGCCCCATTGGACTGCACTGAATGACATGAACTAATTGAACAGGCTTTATATCTTTTGGTGGGGTCACCTGACTGAGCCCTTTCTGTTTACATGCCTGGACATGTTGTTTCAAAACCAAGGGGGAGGGGGGTGTTTCAGGGGACTTCCTGGTTCAGTTAAAGGTACAGTGTAAATCTCCACAGATATTGACTCCCTCTATATCTCTGAGCCACAGTGACTAAACACTTTTATAAAGCATACCAGTGTATACAGTAACAAGTTTGTAGTGTGAATTAATACCTTAAGGATTTTATTATAACTGTACTAATCATGAAATTATTATTGTTTTATACGGCTTTGGAATCCTTTTTATTTAAAAAGGCTTTATTAACTGTATGTATTCCTACTTAAAATAGCATTCATGTTTTTTTGTACACAAAACGCACTTATGCACTTCACACAATACCTCTCCAGGTGTACGGCATCATTTCAGGGACTGAATGGATGGAAATGGAAAAAGAATGAAAAGAGAGCACTAGGAGGAAGTTTAGTAGGGATAGTATAGAGCTATGCTAGGTGGCCAAACTAGGGTGGGGGAGGGATAAGAAAATCAAAGAGAAAAGCATTAAATGTTGCGCAACAGAAGTTTTGGTAGCCAGGAAATAAGGAGATAGAGAAGTGGTTCATCAGTCACAGCCAAGGGTGTGGCCTAACTCTGCCACATGGTCTCAAATGACATTCCAGTGGTCATGATAAGAAGTGAGAAGAAAAAATTACTCACGTATGTAATGCTGTTTCTTCTAATGGAGTCTTGCTACATTCTGACAGTAGCAGTGAGTCCCAACCTTCGAACTGCCCCGGAGATGAAAGAGTTAAGTTTCCATGCCAGGCATGGAACGCTGAGCTCGAGCTCGGTTGAGACTCCGTCTGTTGCTGTTTAAACTCAAACTGTCAGATCTTTATGACCTAAACTCACTAAGGCCCTGTGTGGAAGCTGTAAACCTACACTAGCCAACTGGCTAGTAAATAAAACACATTTTTGGTCCCAAAACAAAGACTCAAGTCAGGAGACCCAAAAATGAAAACACAACACTAACTCACCCCCCCAAAAAAAGAAGGGGGTGAAAACAAAAAGGTGGGCACATACTGAGTGCCAACACTGCACTGCCCACCCACATCCCAAAAATAGAGGTTCTGAGAGGGGCAGGTGGGGGGGGTCAGAATATAGCAAGACTTCATTAGAATAAACAACATTACTAAGGTGAGTAATTTTTTCTTCAAACAACATGAAGTCTTGCTATATTCTGACAGTAGCAGACTACAAAGCAGTACCTCCATGGAGGAGGGACAGAACCTACTTAGAAATAGACTCGAGCACAGCGTGTTAAACTGAGCATCACCCCTGGCCTGGATGTCCAGGGAGTAATGCTTGGTAAAAGTGTGAACTGTTTTCCAGGTAGCTGCTTGACATATCTCAGAATAGGATGCCCCTGGCAGCAGCCAGGGAAGCAGCTGTACTCTGTAGAGTGAGCCCTCAGGCCTGAGGGAGGAACCCTACCCAGTTTTCATAACAAAATTGATACAAGAGACAATCCATCTGGCAATGGATCTTTTAGTGGCAGGTTTCCTCACCGACCTCACCATACGTGAGGAACAGTTGGAGGAGTCAAACCCAGACCCTTGGTACGCTCTATGTAGCAGCTAAGGGCTCTTTTCACATCTAAACTGTGCAGCCTCCTCTCGCCAGAGAAGGAATGGTCAGTGAAGTACACAGGAGAGACATAGATTGATTAAGGTGGAAATCTGAAACCACCTTAGGCAAGAACTTCCTGTTAGTCCTGAGGACCACCTTATCTCTATGAAAGGAGATAAAATCAGGCTCCACTGACAACGCTTGTAATTCACTTATCGCCTGGCAGAAGTGATGGCTCCAGAAACACAGTCTTCCAAGTCAAGTACTTAAGCTCTGCTGAAGACAACGGCTCAAAAGGGGGTTGCATAAGCTGAGCAATGCAAACATTAAGGTCCCAGGCATGGGCAGGATCTCTGAATGGAGGATTGGTGTGAAGCAATCCCTTGAAAAACTTGGAGAATACAGGATGAGCTGAAAGAGAAGAGGGCTTACCTGCTGAAATAAAAGCAGACACAGCTGCCAGATGCACTTTCAGTGTAGCTGGTCTCAGCCCCAAGCTATTTAAATGGACCATATAATCAATGACTGTGGGCAGATCAGCAGATTCTGGGGAAATATGCTTCCCAGAGCACCATATGGAAAATCTTTTCCATTTGGAATTATAAGTAGCCCTGGTGGAAGGTTTTCTAGAAGCCTTCAGGATATCCATTACACCTTGGGAGAAGTGTAGATCAGCAAACTCTAACTCTTCAAGAGCCAGGCCTTGAGATTGAGAGATCTGAGGTTCAGGTACCAAACCCTCCCCTGAGCAAAGGGGTTAACAGGTTGTAATACCTTGGAAGACACAGTGGAAGATGGACTGTTAAGGACAGTAGGAGTGGATACCAGGGCTGTCTGGCCCAGTCTGGAGCAATCAGGATCATCTTGCAGGGCTGAGATCTGATTTTGACTAGCACTTTGAACAGGAGAGGGAAGGGGGGGAAAAACAGAGAGAAACTTCCCTTCCCAATTGAGAACTAAGGCATTCAGGGGGACTGAGCCCAACACTGGGGGCCCGCAACAAAAAAGGGGAAGTTGGTGATTGTCTGGGACTGCAAAAAGATCTATCTGCGCGGTGCCCCATCTGGAAAACATCACCTCCAAGACCAGGGGGTCCAGTGACCATTCGTGATGGCCCTGGGAAATCCTGCTGAGAGCATCTGCCAGGACATTGTCCTTGCCTGGGAGGTGAACTGTCATGAGGGAGGTGTTCAGGGAGTAAACCAGAGACCACAACTTCATTGCTTTGGTGCACAAGGCCGTAGACCGAGTGCCTCCTTGCTTGTTGATGTACCACATTGTGGTGGTGTTGTCTGTTCTGACCTGTATAACTTTGTTCTGAACAGATTTGGAAAAAGCTTGAAGTGCTAGAAATATTGCTCTGAGTTCCAACAGATTGATGTGAAGCAGAGATTCCAGAGGGGACCACAACCCCTGGGTGGTCAGGTCGCCCATGTGAGCCCCCCACCCCAAGAGGGAGGCATCTGTAGTAAGGATTAAAGAGTGAGACTGAGTGATAAAGGGAACCCCTTGTCTCAGATTGTTCTGATCCTGCCACCACTGTGGGGCCTGGATCAGGGTTCGAGTTACTGGGATCAATTTGGTCAGAGGGTCCTTCCTTTGAGACCAGAAGGTTCTCAAACAGAACTGAATGTCCCTCATCTGAAATCTTGCTCCCTGCACTACTGCTATAGAAGCAGCCATGTGCCCCAGGACCTGGAGAAAATGCCTTGCTGGTCGAGACACCTGCAGGGTGAATGAGGAGGCCAGAGAGACCAGGGTCCTTGCCCTGTCCAGGGGAAGGAAGGCTCTGGCCTTCTCTGTGTCTAGCTCTGCGTCTATGAAGGTGAGGAGCTGGACAGGCTCTAGAACTGACTTTGGAAGATTTAGAAGGAAACCCAAAGAAGTGATCAGTTGCTGAGTTATCTGTAAGTGTAACTTGACTTTTCTGGGGACTGGGCCCACTATGAGCCAGTCGTCCAGGTAAGGGAAGATGGCATCTTTTGCCTTCTTAGAGAAGCAATTACCACTGCCAGGCATTTTGTGAACACCCTTGGAGCAGAGGTGAGGCCAAAGGCATTGCTCTGAACTGGTAATGGCTCGAGGGCAGCTCGAACCTGAGGTACTTTCGATGGGAGCTTCTGATGAGAATATGGAAGTAGGCATCCTTGAGGTCCAGGGACACTAGCCACTCCCCTGGCCTTAGAGAGGGTAGAATAATTCCCAGAGTCACCATTTTGAATTTTGGTTTTAAAAGGTGCTTGTTAAAATATCTGAGATCCAGGATGGGCCGCCATTCTCCTGTCTTTTTTGGGGTAAGGAAGTACCTGGAGTACAACCCTTTGCCCTGGTGTAGGGGTGGAACCCTTTCCACAGCTCTGAGAGCTAGGAGGGACGAGACCTCTGCCTCTAAGGCAAGTGTCTCTGATGGATTTGCAGGTGGAAAGGATCTGGTTCTCATCTTTGGAAACTTTTTGAAGCTGAGAACCAGTCCCTGGCTTACTACTTCCAGGACCCATTTGTCTGATGTCAGAGACTCCAGTCCTGGACAAGTAAGCCAGCCTGCCCCCACAGGTAGCTGAGAATCGGCCCTGCAACCCCATCAGGTGCCTGTTTGGCAGGGGCTTTGGGATGAGGGGTGGAAGCAGGCCTGCTTGTACCCCTCTGCCTCTCCTCCAAAGAACCCCTCTGCGCATAAGCAGAAGAGGAGGCCTGGGCTTGGTAAAAAGGCCTATGAAAAGGCCTGCCCCCCTGCCCCTGGGAAGCTGCTCTTGAGGAGTGGCCTGCCCTTGGCCTGTGCACTCCTAGGTGGTCCTATACTCATCCATTTTCTTCATGTAATTCTCTGTTTGCTCCCCAAACAGAGAATTACCCACAACAGGAAAATCCATGGCCTTAGTCTGGGTATCCTGTGACAGGCTAGTACATCTGAGCCAAGCCATTCTTTGAAGTGCCACAGATATAGCCATGACTCTAGATGATACATCATTGGAGTCTACTGCAGCATGGAACTGCACCTTGGATGCCTCAATACCATCAGCAGCCACCTGCTCCAGCTCCTTGGCAAGCTGGCCAGGGACCTGTTTTGCTAAAGCCATAACAGTGTCCCATCTGGATTTTTGATACCTAGCAGTATAGGCCACATAATTGGCCTGTCTGAGTCCCAAGGATGCTGCCATGTACTGTTTCTTTGCCATGGCATCAATCCTCCTGGAGTCCTTGTCCGGGGTGTGAAGTCAAGGGAATGTTTGCCTTATCACAGGCTGCAGCCTGCACTACCCCAACATGGCTGCATTGTTGTGTAAGGAACTCCGTGTCTGAGCCTGACAATGTATACCTCTTGTCCATTCTTTTATCCACAGGAGGTATAGTGTTAGGAGTCTTTAAAATCTTAAATGTCTGTTTCCCAAAAGATTTGTGCAAGGGAATAGACAGCCTCCTAGACTCTGGGGTATCCATCATTTCCACATAGTCAGGCTCCTCCTGGTCATCCACAGCTTCTTCCATAGGAAGCTGGAGGGTTTCAGCCACTTTTTTATAAAACATGAAATGGGAGTGGGACTCAGAAAGCCTAGGAGGAGACAATCCTGAAGGTCTGTCTGGGGAGATGTCCAGGTCAATGGGCACATCCAGACTTTCAAATCCACATTCACTTTCCTCATACTCCTCTTTCTCCTCCTCCGGTTCATAAAATTCCTCTAAATCATACTCTTGAACCGGTGGAACCGGCCGAACTGAGCGCCTGCCTGATGGTGCCGGTTCGGTCGGAACCGGGGAAAGCGACTGAACAATTTTGATCACTTTGGCTATTTCTTCAGTGGTTGGAGAGGAAAGTTTTGGCTCCACACCAGTTGATTTTTCTTTTCCAGTTCTTTTAGCCGGAACCGACTCCTCAGAATTGGCTCTCCTTTTGCCTGAAGAAGTCTCGCCCTGCTCAGAGGGCACTCCTTCTGGTTCGGTTTGAACCAAACCGGGCTGGCCATCCGGTTCAGCGGACTTTTTGGTCTCCCTTTCCCTGAGCCTACCAACTCTCTTTTCTAGGGTAGCTGCAGGGAAACTTTTACAAATCTGGCAGTCTGCATTGAGGTGGTCAAACCCCAGACAATAAACACAGGTGGTGTGGGGGTCAGCCTTGGCAAAGACTTCCCCACACACACTGCAGTGCTGAAACCCAGTGGGTCCGGTTTTTCTTTTGGGTTTCTCAGACATTGTGCCAGTCCTAACCAAACTTACCCTTTTATGGCAATCCACCAGGCAAGACCCTCTTATCGGTTCCTGACCGTGTCACGGGTTGTGGAAAAAAACATAATAAAATCAATTTTTTTTAGAACCGATAAGAACCAGTAACCACACTCTAAAAGTACAATTTAAGATTTTTTAACAACTTGATCGGTTCAAACCGAACCGATGAACCGTTTACAAGTTCCACACAGAATAGAGTAAAATATAACCTACCTAGTACTCACAAATACCACAGACAGAGACTGAACCGACAGGTTACGGTTTAAATTTGGTCAAAAACCGAGAAAAGCGGTACTTTAACCGACAAACTGAACCAAGCAGAAGGAGAAATCTCCAGAACGACTGTTCAGTGAGGCGGAGTAAAGAATCTGACGGTTTGAGTTTAAACAGCAACAGACAGAATCTCAACCGAGCTTGAGCTCAGCGTTCCATGCCTGGCATGGAAACTTAACTCTTTCATTTCCGGGGCAGTTCGAAAGTTAGGACTCACTGCTACTGTCAGAATATAGCAAGACTTCATGTTGTTTGAAAGCATGGGGCACTCCAATCTGAGTCACCATCTGGCTACTGAAGATGCAGATTTTCTGACCAGTTTTGTTTTTTACTTTGCTTCACTTCCCTTCCTTGAGAAAAAAACATTTTTTATAATTTTTTGATTCTGTTTTAAGTTCCCATACATATTCCGTATTATTGATGTGTTTAATAAAACAATTCCTCTACACTACTGTTTTCATTCCTGGATATTATTTTGATTTGTTTTGTTTCTGTATTTTTTGTTAAATATATAGAATAGTGTATGGCCTCCCATACACAACAAGGCAATTCTTCACCCAAGTGTTTTCAAGGATGGCTGATGACCTCGAGAGCGAAGCTCGAGAGGTCCCCCTGCCATCATAGAAAACACGAGTTGGAAAAGTTGCTGAGTTGTTTGGAGGCCATACACTGTTCTATATAGTGTATGGTGCCCCAAAATACATGATCACTTCCTTTTTTTTTTTAACCATCGTCTCTCGCTGGAGACCCACACTCCTAGTCTCTCAGCCCGCCCGGCCCGGCTCAGCAGATGGGAGTCGCTAGCCCCTCCTATGAGCGAAGGCGCTGGTGGAGGTGATTGCATGGATGTCTCACTAACGCAGAACGAAAAGTCGTTCTGTGTTAGTGAGGACGTCACTACTAAAGCAGAATGACTTTTTGCGGTGTATGGATTTCCATACACAACCGCATTCCACCATACACTATAGCTGGTTTCTCTCCCTTAGCACTGGTTTTCCTTTTACTCTCACCTCAGAATGTATTTTTTGATCCTTCAGCGATTTTGTTTCTGGTTTTTGTTTTGATTCTTATGTTTTATGTTCCTTTAAATAAAATTCCTCTACTCTTGCAGAAAGTGACTTGGGCTCTTTTACTTCCACCTGAACACCCACCAGGACAGCACCAGACCAGAAACCTCTGATTAATGTCTTACCTGAAACACACAGCACACCCTCAGAGTACAGCCCTCCCCCCCCCAGCGCCGAACTCTAGTAACAGCATTTCTGGTGTAAGCCTAATCCCAGAGTAGGAATGGAACCCATGACCTTCTGACCCATAGAGTGATGTGGTATCAACTTAGCCACACAGAAACCTGCTGAGTTATATACTGTACTCAATTTAGAAAGCTACTTTTATGAACGTCTCTTGTTTTTGAACTGTGCTTGATGGGAAGTGAACCCAAACTGTCTAGAAAGCCATCTTTATGAAAGTCCCAATGTGCTTGCCGGGAGAGGAGGTGCTTAAAGCAGTAGTGCATGTTACAATGAAACATTCTGGCCTATACCTTTTTATTCTGTTTTAAAGCAGCAGTATATGTTAGTAACCCTATTAGGTTTTTTTTTCAGTAATAATGTTTGGCAAAAATATCAAGATACACATTTTTCTTTTTGTTTCCTTTCATTCCTGAACCAAGATATGGGAATTTTACCCGCTGTGAAAAAAAAACTAAACATCATGGTACAGTGCTGTGCTGTCTGCCATCAAACACATGTGGCAGCACGATCCTAACGCATCCACAGTATGAATTTAGAATGTATATTCAACAGGTAACCTCAGCAGAACAGATTTGTTATAAATTTTAAGTGGTGGCCATCTTTAATGACGTGAGTCGTCTATTACAGTATTAGCTGTAAAAGCTGTTTTAACAATATCTGAGAAAACTAAAATTGCACTGAGCATGAACCTTAGGATGTCAGAAATACATTTTTTGCTAAAAGGAAAACCTAGATGATGACATTTTTGGCCGACTAACAAATACGTTTACTCTTATTTTCCTGTCTTGTAAAATGCCCTTTTTCACCATTCTGATGCTGCTTTAGCATTTCCTACGAATGTGAAATAATAAGACGAGAGCTTCTTTTAATCTGGGCTCTGTGTTTCTTCATTATTTGCAGCTGTTGTTGAGTACGCAGTATCCCATAAGGCCAGGAAACAGTGTCTACTGCATATTAGTTCACCTTAGTCATGAGACAAGTTATGGTAAACAACAGGTGTTCAAAAATTGCAGAGAATACCGAGACGCACTCCTTTTAATTATTTCCGAGGTCAAAAGAAAGGGTAAATCAGATGGAAGCGAGGAGAAAGGGGCATTTTACAAGGTAGGAGTTACTCTAAAATTGAGTAAAACGGTAACAGTCAACATTTCCACACATAATACACACTCCTGCTGTAAACTGTCCAGAAAGCCAAGTCTGTTTCTTTAAAAACAAAACTGCTCGTTGGGGGTTGGTGGGGGGGCAAACTTGAAAATCTTTTTTTTTTTTTTTATGAAACTCTGGTTTTGAGGTTGCGATAAGAAATTGAAGAATTTGCTAGTTAGTGATGTCATAATGGATTCGTAAGCATTCTGATGATGTGATCATGTTTTTATGGAGTACAGTTAGGACATGTCCTGCATATAAATCCATCTTCGTTGAAATGTTGTTGTACCACATTTCAAAAGCTAAGGAACATCACTATATCGTTCCATGTGACAACAACATTTCCAGGTGAAATCAACCCCTTGTGACACCTTTTTTTTCCCGTCACGGCTGCAGACCACACCAGTCAATTTAACTGAATTTCAATGCCCATGCCAATTTTCTCGTAAGTAGCTGATGTCGGGTGGGGTTGGGGGTAGATACAGACTGTCAGCACATTTTTCTTTACCTTTTCTCAGAGACTGCCTCCAAGAAACAGAACTACTTTTACACGGATCACTTACATTGCTGCCACTGTTAACTGTTGACGCTACTTCAGCTGCTCCCACTGTTAACAAAACTTCATTCCCTTGATTTAAACTGAAAATGTAAACAAATGAACCGCCTTAAAGTGATTTTGTGAGGTTTCGCAGATGCATTTTTCACCCACAGCACTCCCTACTGTATTTTTGTTCTATTCTCATGTGTAATACTGTTCCAACTGTTGTACTTACCCACCATATTGTTCCTACTCTTTCTGCTTACTGTCATCAGCCAAACATGTGAATTGCCCTTGTACTTTGTGTAACTGTTGTATTACTGTCTCCTCAATTGTACCCATGTACTATATACTTCTGTAACTCCACTTCCCCCCAGGATGCATCTGGAAACAAGTAATCATTGTTCAGTATGCCTTCCTGGTGAAACACTTGAATAAATAAATAAAATAAATAAAAATAATATGCAGACATATGTAGCAAGGCATTGAGGGTACAATAAGAAGTTATTTTCCAATTTCCTTACTGTGATGCGCAGTCTCATATTTCTGTAGTGGCTTCAACAATAAAAGCTCTCATATGTTTATTTTCAAAACAAGGCATTGTGCATATCGTATATAGTTGACAAGATTTCTTTACTGAGCGATGTAGTCCCCTATTTTGGAAGTGTAGATGTCTGCAATACCAAGACTGACCAACAGAGGTCTCTGTTTCAAAATAGCTTTGTTTCCCTTGCATGATGTCACGGTTGGGGGTTGCAGCACTAAGAACAAATTCTTGTCAGATCCACCACGGCTGCATAATGAAGTTTGTGAAGAAAATAGGCAGACTGATTTTTTTTTAATTTTAAACTGGGTTGGGCTATGGCAGCAGCGTTGTGTCAGTCGGGGTTTGGAGTACCATGTTGTTGTCTCGCGCAGCTCCGCAGCTGCCTCCCACCCGCATCTGTGCTGCGAACGATGCAAGCAAGGCGAAAACGTGCTAGCACTCGCCAGGGACAAGGCATCCTCCGCCGCCTGCAACCTCCTCTGCTTTTCCTCCCATCCCTGGCGGCGCAGCGGCGGGCTCGCGCTCCCCGCCTATGGTCTCTTCCTGGCTGGCGTGTGCCTGCTCTGCTATGGCAACTCTCTGAGGGGTGAGTTCGTGCTCAATGATGTCTGGGCGATCGTGAAGAACCTAGATGTCCGGCCGGGCTCCTCACTCTGAAACGTGTTCCTGAACGACTTCTGGGGCAAGAGGATGGCAGATAACACCAGCCACAAATCCTACCAACCCCTGTGCATCCTCACTTTCAAGTACGCTGGTGTCATGCATGTTCTCATTATCATGTTAACAGTATTTTGGTTGCACTTGGCAGTTGCTAATTTGTTCGGTCTGGCTCATGTACCCTTCTGCATTCGAAATGGAATGGGATGAAAATGCAGTTAAGTGCTTTGATTCAGTCCAGTAATGTGTGCAGTGTAATAACCGTTTTCTTCAGTGACTTTCCCGCAGCTTTCATTTTTCTGATGAATTTGACAGATTCAGTGACAAATGCACCACACAGTTGTGCATTACTTTTCATGGTAGACACACTGGGATGCTTTACGATGACCTTTTTTCTGCAAGCAAGCGATTTATTTCTCGCGTCCGGCTTCGTACAGCAGTAGATCCACCAAGAGCAGCTGTTGCACTGGAGAAGCTTGGTAAACTGAGCATTTAAATAAAAAGACGTAGATGGGTGGTACCTGCTTCTGTAAAGTCTTCTATGTCCGTATTTGTTGATGCTTTAACAGACAGGCTGCAGCCAGGGAGACCTGACATGCAGTATGTAGGCAGAGGGTATACATATATTACCTTCATGGGTTAAGCGTGATGCTGTGAAATCGGCACACACGCCTGCCCTGGCATCTAAAGTGGAGACCCCTCTGCAGCAGTGCCAGGAGGTCACTGATTTCATATGCTGGAGCCCAGTCATAAGTAAACAACTTGTTAAAGGTAGATTTAATTAATGGAAACGTGCTCATTTTCTATAAAAATGAAAGAAACGCATTCATGGAGGTGGGGGATGCAAATTAAAGCCAGATTTTCCTGGCCAACTTCCTTAGGAGTGATATTTGTTATAGACTCTGGCTGTAGGCTTGCAGGTGGAAGATTTAAAATTGTGTTAAGAAATAATGCTTGGATAGAGCAGCACACCAGGATTTTTTGTGCCATACTTTAATCATTTATGTTTTTTATGCCCAGGGTTCTCCTAAATTAATGCTTATGCAGTTGTAGGAGAACTGCAGGAGAGGGTAGGTGGGGATCTGTATCTGGGAACTGCTAATCTACTGTATCTTGACATGGCTTTTGGTATGCTGTCTTGTAGTGGATGATGGGTGGGCAGAGAGGGACAGTGAAGAAGCAAGGATACTGAACGAGACTGTTTCTTGGCTCTCTCTTTGTCCCACGACCGGGAGCACGCAGCTCCGCTTTTTGTTGTGTTTGTTGCTTGTCCAACAACCGGGAGCATGCGGCTCTGCTTTTTGTTGTGTTTGTTGCTTTTCCCGTGACCGGGAGCATGCGGCTTCACTTTTTGTTGCGTTTGCTGCCTTTCGAGTGTTTGGAGCAGGATGAGCTATGGCTGCGGGGCCAACCCATCGCCTACTATGAAAACAAGATTGGGGGTTGGTGGCATTAGGCAGTCGAAATATCAGTAGCTACGCCCTTGCTGTTATGGGGAAGGGACAGAAATGGCAGCGATGCAAAAAAAAAACGCCCATAAAAAAAAAAATAAAAAAAAACTGCCCACAGTGATATAGTGCCGTACTGCAGTCCATAGGGACAACATGGGCGGATTGCTTCTTGGGGGAGGGTCAGGCAGAGGAAAAACCATTCCACGGACGGAAAACATGAAGTCAGCCCTTTTCTACATGCAAAACACCTGCAGGGCTCCGCCCATGCAGCCATAAAAAGAAGGGGCAGGTTATGCAAATGAAGCAGAGCACAGAAATGAAAGCATTCTTTTTTTCACGGACAACAACAGTGTTTGGCAGTTTGAATGGTAGGAGATTGAATCACAACTCCTACATGTTACTACTCCCATTTGCTATGGCAAATCTCACAAAATCACTTTAAATGTCCCCTTCCCCACCTCTTATTCCCCAAAGCTATTAACCATATAAAATAGGGGATGGGCAACCATTGGCACAATAAGCCTGTGTTGGCATCATGGGGTCCTGATTATAGACATCGCATGCTTTGCTCTCGAGGTCAGTGATGTAATCAGAACCCCTCTGTGGCAGCACAGGCTCGTTGTGCATGGCTGCACAGCCACTGTGCTCTCTGTGTATGGGAATCCCAGGTATTTAAAGCAGAAGTGCACCAAATTTTTTTTTTTCCAAAAGCTAGCTTCAGCTACAATTAATAAAAATATTAGGACATCTGTCAACCCTACTTTTCTAGGTACCAGCACTGCTGCACACCATCAGTTTTTTAGTTTCTTAATTCTAACCCGTACTATGTCTATAATGGTATTCCAAAGCCAAATGTGGAAGACAGCTTTTTTTTTTTTTGAGAAAAAAGCTAAATTAAAACATTTAGAAAATACTCAAATTTTGCTGGAACCAGAAAGTTTTACCACCAAAAAAAAAGAAGATGCCTGGAATGCTTTATGGTGAAAAAAAAGGTAGGGTAGTTTCTTATGCAGGAACAACTGAGGTAGTTACCAGAAATGACTGCCAAGCTCCGGACAAAACTTCTTCACCAAATCCACACAAAAGTCTGCTATGGCTGCACAGGAGAAAATCAAACCACACTGAGCTTGTCGGATTCTTAAATACTTTACTGAATGGATTGTAGCACTCTCACTAGACTGCCAAGTGTTGAATGCCACCCGTGTTATTTCTCACTTGAGAAAGAACATGGGGTGGTGTCTGAAAGCACTTGGCGGTACATGGTGGGAGTGCTGCAAGCCAGCAACCATTCAGTAAAGTATTTTGGAATCAGAGATGCCTCTGTGGTTTGATTTTCTCCTGTGCAGCCTTAGCACAGACTTTTGTGTGACAAGGTCAATTTCTTACCCAGTTTCTTTGCACTGCTGATTTAAGAAAGAAACACAATAAGGTAGGGAACCTACTTCTTTGTTTTTATAAATCTGGACAGGCAGCAGGAGAGCTACCACTCGCGACACCAGCGATCTGGGCTCAGGAACGAGTCTAGGTCACTGGAGGGCTGGCCGGGGGGAGGATAAAGGGCCCTTAGCCCTGCTCGCCTCCTCTGGGGAGGGAGGGTTGCTGCACCCACGGTACTACTGCCACCCAGTGACCACGGATATCAGCACATTTAGGGTCGCCACATAGGGAGGGGAAGATGTCAGCTGGTGTCAAAAGTGGCTGCACATCTCGGTGTGCACTTGCCTCCCTGGTCTCCTGTGGACACCGCAGTCCTCAGGAAGTGGGACCTAACTGGGAAGCCACCCCCCCCCCGATCATTAGGACCACCTGGGTCACTGATCCTCCTGACCGCCATAGGACCGCTGAGGTATGGAACCATCCCTTGGGACGGCCCCAAAACACACACACAATATATTATATATATATATATATATATATATATATATATATATATATATGTGTATATATATACTGTATAGTGAAAGGTAACTTCTATGTTAAACCCAAATTTGTGAACGTTAATAACTTTGGAACCATCCAATGGATTTGCACGATCTTTAGCACGCATAATGTCCAGGAGAGGTCTCTTGACCTGTCAAACATGGTGGGAATCTGTTGTGTACTTTCCGAGATAGAGAGTGTTGATAAAACAGAAAAATCTGTGTTTTTTGACATTTCTTTGTCCATCTGGATCTCAGAAACGGCTTTAGGTTGTGGTCTGAGAATTTTCATGGTAGAAAGCCTTGCCTCACAGATGTGCCTTTTTTTTTTACATATCTGTTTATTGGAAAAAATATTAGATTTGCATCCACATATATTCTACAAACACCCCACAAATAAACACATATCTGATACAACAATACTCCGTATATTTCCTCCCAAGGTGCATTCACTTGTTCAAGAACTTGTCACTCCTCTACAATCATAACAAAGATTGATCTACACATTTGACCTATACAGTTGGCACAATGTTGGGTGGAGCGGCATCTGACCCACTATTCTCACTGTCCCCGTCTGCTCATGTCAAGTGGGTGGAATGATGCAACATGGGGGGCCCATTCACAGAGCCTCTTCTTAGCTACCCTGGGGGAGGACCATTAAACCTTATACCTCTAAACCTTCCTGCAAAGTCAGAGCCTCAGCTGGGCTTAAGCTGGCAATGTATGGTTCCCAGCTACGTAGGAAGCCTTCATCCCCTCCCCGAGTGTCTGTGTGACTTTCTCAAGGGCCAGAGTCTGAACAACCAGCGTGCGCCACTGCTGCACTGTAGAGGCGGCATTTGACACCCACGTGTATACAGTGGGGAGTTAGTTTCAGTAAGACCCTCGCCCACCTTGGTTGCTGGATCCAGTCCCCCTTCCCACCGTCTTCTACCCCAAACAGGCCTAGCAAGGGGTCCGGTGTCAGCGTTCTGTCCATCATGTTCCCCACCTCTAATATTACCCTCTTCCAGAATTTCTACAGAACCGGACATGTCTAAAAATAGTGTACATATGTTCCCACCTACTGCTTGCACCTACCGCACTGAGAGGATACTGCTGGGTGTAATGTGTGCACTATGGCTTGTGGGTAATATAATCTGTGCACAAACTAATAAAAAGCCTCTTTGAACCTATTACACACCATTATACCCATGTGCATAGCCAATAACATTTTCCAGTTATTTTCCTCTATGCGAACCCCTAGGTCCCTTTCCCATAACTCCTTAGTTTTAACAGTTAAGTCAGAGATGTGCTGCTTTCCCTCCCTTGCGGCCTTCCAAATGAAACCCTTGGGGTCTTTCCTGGCTTGGGCTATCAAGTACTCTGTTTTCCCTAGCTCTTGCTACCCATTTCTTCTGTCCAGTCCCATTACACAAGCTTGAGCCTGCAGGTATCTAAATAGATGCCCGTTCTCCAATCCCAGACCCTGCTGTAAATTAGTAAATGTACACACCGCAACTCTCACACAAAGATCCCCAAGATTCTTTATTCCTTTTTCCTCCCATGTTTAAACTCTGGGTCCTCTAAGCCTGGCAAAAAGAAAAGATTTCCGGCAACTGGTAACACTAGTGTATCCATTCCCTTTATTTGCCTGCTTTTCAGGAGTTGACCCCATCTATCTATGACCGCAACTATCAGCAGATTCCTCTCCTCTCCTCTTGCACCTGGTATGCTCTACGCTCTCTGTTATCTAGGTACACTGTAAGCCTACCTGGGCATCCTAGTCGTGCTAAATCCAGCCAGCTAGCTACCGCTGGTTTATGCACCCAGTCACTGATATACCTCTGCTGTACTGACAAATAATAATTTCGGAGGTCTGGAAAATGTATCCCTCTTCTGTCTGTTGTCGCCTTTAGTTTCTGTAGACCAGCCCTTGGGCACTTCCCCTGCCATAACAAGAAGGAGAAAGCTGCCTCCAATCTTTTGACATCCCTCTTGGTTAGCCCAACATGCACCATTTGCATGATGTCAGGGCTAGAAATAATTTTTTTGAGATGCCTGTCCGAGGGACAGGTGGAATGTAAATGTTGCCTGTCCGGACAAAGTTTTACCTGTCCACATTTTTGTGAGGTGAATTTTAAACATAAAACATTCAACATCTTCATTAGTGACCTCGCAGATGGACTAGAGGGTAAGGCTTGTCTGTTTGCAGATGACACCAAGATCTGCAACAGAGTAGATGATCCAGATGGGGTGGGCAGAATGAGAAGAGATCTGGATAAACTAGCAAAATGGTCAGAAGAGTGGCAACTGGGATTTAATGCAAAGAAGTGCAAAATCATGCACATAGGGAAGAGAAACCCTGAAGCCACTTATAGGCTGGGAGGGGAGTTGCTAGCAGTCACAAAGGAAGAAAGAGACTTGGGCATCATCATCACTGATGACCTAAAATCATCCAAGCAGACCTCTAAAGCAGTAGGTAAGGCTAGGGGGTGTTAGGATGTATTAGTAGGGGTATCACAGAGTCGTAAGAGGGAGGTAATAATCCTCTGTACAAGACATTGGTTAGGCCCCATCTGGAGTACTGGGCAGTATTGGAGGCCACACCTTCACAAGGACATTAACCAAATTGAGGCAGTCCAGAGAAGGGCAACAAAATGGTGCAGGGACTGCATCAGAAGACATATGAGGACAGATTAACGGAGCTCAATATGTATACCCTTGAGCAAAGGAGGAGAGAGGTGATATGATCAAGACATTTAAACACCTTAAGGGCATAAACAAGGTGAAAGAGTCTAACATGTTTAAATATAAGAAAAATTGCAGGACAAGAGGACACAGCATGAGATTAGAGGAGGCCGTTAAGGGGAATGTGAGGGAATTTTTTTCACAGAAAGGGTGGTAGATGCATGGAATAGCTTACCACAAGAAGTGGTGGCTATGAATACAGTGCAGGGCTTCAAACAGGCATGGGATAGGCATAAGGGAGCAATACAAATGACTATGAATAGATAGGTCACTGACAGAGCAAAGGCCGATGGCACATTTATAAGGTAGAAAAAGAAATGGGCAGACTGGATGGGCCTTGCGGTCCTTATCTGCCGTCAACTTCTATGTTTCTATGTTTCTAAATGCACTGTAAAGTGGAAATAGAGAAAACTGTTGCTTTTTGGGGGGTTATTTTTCAAGGTAAAACACTGATTGAGTCTAGTCTATTTCTGAATCAGAACTTGAATCTAGTCTGCAGCCATATGGTCTCACATGAGGTCTTCTCTTTTGTTTTCCAGATTTGAACCATAGTGTTATGGCATCCTGCAGGTCAAATGTAGCAACGCTTAGCATCTGACAGCTTGACACGCATTAGTTCAGATGTAGTCATAGGAGACAGACAGGACCGCCAGTCAGACTTCACTCTGCCCATCAAGCTGAATCCTCTCTCAACTACTGCAGTTTGGGTTGGGATCAGTAGAGCTATTGTGACTAAGACCAGAATATCAGGGAATCGCTGTTCATGTGCATCATTATGGAGAATTTTTTGCCAGAAATCCAAATAGTGAAATTTCGGAGACAGCTCATTCAGTGATTTTTTCATAAGTGGTTTCAGCTCTAACCACTGCGCTTCAATCAAGTTTACATTATTATTGTGTTTCTTCAGTAGGTCACTGCAGTGCTCTGTGAGGGTTCTGACTTCCTCATTGCCATAAAGGGCTAGTTGGTCACTATCTGGTAACTGTAATGGGTTAAATATACTGAATGACTGTAGGACTTTGTCTGTTTTAAAATTGGAAAATCGTGAGTTAATACTTTCAATTGTTGATGAAAGAAGGCTTGTAACATCACGCAACACTGCCCGTTTGGTTCTATCTATAGAATATCCCCTTTCTAAGTTAAGGAAGATGTCAGATCCACGGAACTGAACCTGAGTAGTGGCTGAGCCTGTCAGTCGACTTGTTCTAGTGTCGCTGTCAGCTGTGTCAGAGTCAGGGAGCAACAGCAATTCGTTACAGACTTTGTCAAGTTTATCCTGTGCAGGGTAGTTCTCTAGCCAGAGCACCGTGCCTTCAACCTTGCTGACTATTGTTTCTACTGTTGAGCTGTCTCTCCGTAGAGTTAGACTGAAGGCCATCATGATAGAAAGGTATTCAGCCAGAAACTGAGAAAAGAGGACAAATCTCACAGTACTTATTGTTTTGAACAACCCACTGGCCTGATCTTTTGTTTGCCCTGGTGTGGAAGCAATGTGCTGTAAATGTACAACTAAGGCCTTGTAGCTGGACAGAATAATAGACAGAGCCCTTTCTCTGTGTGCAACCCACCGGGTCCCTGACACGTTAACTGGTTTGTGAATGGTGTACCTCATATTACTGGCTAACTCTTTGAGACCGCCCAGTTTTTGGGAGACTTATGGTATATTTTATAGATACCCATTAAGACTTCATCTGTTGTTTTCATGTATGGAATAGATGTTGCTGATTGCTTTATAGCTAGCTCCAACTTGTGGGCACTGCATGAATCCCTAACAAATGAGGTACGTCTTTCAAAATCCTGCCAAGCACCCCAGTCACTTTACCCAACATGGCGGGTGCCCCATCAGATCCAAAAGCAACAATTTTTTCTTTCCAGTCTTTACAGTCCAAGGTGAATTCTAAGGCATCACCTATTGAGTTATAAATGCTTTCACCATTTGGAATAGAGACTGGCTGAAGGGAAACAAATTTAACTGGACGGAAATTTTCCATTGTCCTAATATAGACTGCCTCCTCTTCTATTACTGAGGCATCAGTGCTCGAGTCACATAGGACAGAGATGAAAGTGTTACTGTTAACCAGTTTTGCATCTTTTATCCTTATTGATTCTGAAATAAAATGTGTGAACGTTGCTGCCTGTTTGTCACTTCTATAACTGACTCCGACATCTGCACCATTTACATGTTGTAATTCTAAGATGCCAGGGAAATCTGTGAATGGGCGTTCTGAATTAATCAAATAAAGAGTTGTTCTAAACAAATATTCCACTTGTGTCGCCTCATTTTTTTCCATTTGTATTATTCCTCGTTCTATTGCTAAGTTGGAAGGGTCTGTGTTAAACACAGTATTTTTTTCATTGGCTAATTTATGAGGTTTGGAGAGTTCATGAGCACGTACATTTTCAAGTCTCATGCTCTTACAGCCACTCATGAAAGTGTTTGTCTCCCTTAAGTATTTTTTGCAGTATGAGCAGGTCATGCCCACATCAGACTCATATAGTAGCCACTCCCTATTTTTCTTCCAGGTCTCCTGGAACCCCCTTTTTCTTTTTGCCCTGACACTCCCGCCACTTTCAACAGTAGTCAGAGTTGCTGGCATAGCAGCACTGGCACTACAAGTTGTCACATATGTGGCCACAATGGTGGGGTGAGTAGTTGGTGCTACTGAGTCTATCAGTAATGGAGAAGAGTACACATGGAAGAACCCGAGCTTTCTCCTCCTCTTGGCTTGAAACCGAAGGCTTTCCTGTAATTTTTAAAGCCAAACTTTAACAAAGACATTTTTTCCCTTTGGTTTACTTAGCTAGTACGAATTAAGACAGTAAGCACTCTGAAGACAGTGGACACTACAGTGAAGTGATGATCAGAGATATTAGAAGACGTGAACAGTCTGTTTAGTTTCTTTCCTCCTGCAAAACCCGGACAAAGGAGTTTAATATTTATATTTTCCTCCCGCTCAGATTTCACAACTAAAACCTGAGGGGTATCCTACTGTCAACCTGTTTTGTAATTTAATCCTCTCCTCTCCCTTTGACAGTGCCTTCTTGAAGTTGTCACAGTGTCACCCAATTTTACTTTTATTCAGTTAGTCCAGTGGCAGAGCACAACAGCAGGCTGACAGGGGCTAGTTTAAATTAGTAGTAGTACTAGTAGTAGTACAGTAAGTCTGTCAGTATCTATCTTCAAGGTTCAAGCTCTGGAGGGCTTTACACAGGCTGAGTGAACAATAAGCTTTAATAGAGCCTTGCCTTCACCTCTCTGCACACTCAAGATATATTTTTTATTCAGAGTCAGAGATGATGAGACTTGCAGATCACAAGGTGTCTTTTGGCTTTGAGAGAGTTTTAGGTGTACTACAGGTACAGTGTCTGACTGCTTTGAGACTTGACTTAATAAATCCTTGTTCACCTCCTCTCTCCTCCAAGTACCAGCAGGACTGATGCACACAAACTGAGCCCTCAATGCTAGAGCCCTGAGAAGGGCTGTTGAGAATTTGCAGAAGTCTTTTTTTCACCTTTGAGACTAACTAAATAAATCCTTTATTCACCTCCCTCTCCTCCTCCAAGTACCAGCAGGACTGATGCACACAAACTGAGCCCCAAATGCTAGAGCCCTGAGAAGGGCTGTTGAGAATTTGCAGAAGTCTTTTTTTCACTTTTGAGACTAACTAAATAAATCCCTTGTTCACCTCCTCTCCTCCTCCAAGTACCAGCAGGACTGATGCACACAAACTGAGCCCCAAATGCTAGAGCCCTGAGAAGGGCTGTTGAGAATTTGCAGAAGTCTTTTTTTCACTTTTGAGACTAACTAAATAAATTCCTTGTTCACCTCCCCTCTCCTCCTCCAAGTACCAGCAGGACTGATGCACACAAACTGAGCCCCCAAATGCTAGAGCCCTGAGAAGGGCTGTTGAGAATTTGCAGAAGTCTTTTTTTTCACTTTTGAGACTAACTAAATAAATCCCTTGTTCACCTCCCCTTCCCTCTCCTCCTCCAAGCACCAGCAGGACTGATGCACACACACTGAGCCCCCAAATGCTAGAGCCCTGAGAAGGGCTGTTGAGAATTTGAAGAAGTCTTTATTTTCACTTTTGAGACTAACTAAATAAATCCCTTGTTCACCTCCCCTCTCCTCCTCCAAGTACCAGCAGGACTGATGCACACAAACTGAGCCCCCAAATGCTAGAGCCCTGAGAAGGGCTGTTGAGAATTTACAGAAGTCTTTTTTTTTTTCACTTTCTAAATAAATCCCTTGTTCACCTCCCCTCTCCTCCTCCAAGTACCAGCAGGACTGATGCACACAAACTGAGCCCCCAAATGCTAGAGCCCTGAGAAGGGCTGTTGAGAATTTACAGAAGTCTTTTTTTTTTCACTTTCTAAATAAATCCCTTGTTCACCTCCCCTCTCCTCCTCCAAGTACCAGCAGCCCCCAAATGCTAGAGCCCTGAGAAGAGCTGTTAAATTGCTGATTTTTTTTCCCCACTCGCTCGCTCACGCTCTCCTCACTCTGCGCTCCTCACCCTATGGCCAGACTAGTGAGAGTGAGGAGCGAGTCGGTGCTAGTCAGTTTTTTCCGCTCGCTGAGAGTCAGGTGACGCTTAGTAGCTGCAGTCACTTGACCCTCAGTCAGTGGGAATGGGCGGCGGGCTGCACTTTTCGGGCGGAGCTAGGGCGTCATGACGTCGGCGCCATCCGGAAACCTCCCGCCTGCCGCTGGGTCCCTAGTGCCCAGCCTACACCGCTGCAAATGTAAACCGCCTGTCCTCGGACAGGCGGACTTCAAAAAACGGCTGTCCCAGTTGGAAACCGGCTGTCCGGGACGGCCGGTTATTTCAAGCCCTGCATGATGTACAAGATCCTAGGGAGGATATTAATTTTAATCAAATTGACGCTTCCCAGCCAGGACATGGGGAAGGTGACCCACCTCCGCAGGTCCGCCTCTATGGTCTTAACAATAGGTGCATAATTTAATTCATATAGGGACCTTAATGACTTTCCCACTTTTATACCCAAGTGCATGAAGCTCTGACCAACTCCCTTTAGCCCCCATGTCCCCGCAACTCCAGAGCCCCCTAGCAAGCTCATTAATTCTGACTTATCCAGATTTATCCTGTAACCGAGAATTGTGCAAAGTGCTTGATCAAACTCAGTAATGGAGGCATGAAAGTCTCTGGTTCTCTGACAAACAACAGCATATCATCTGCATACACGGTGATTTTATGCTGCCTCCCCGATGCTCCCCTCATCCCCCTGATCTCCTTGCACTGCCATATTGCCAGCGCCAGTGGCTCTACTGCAAGGGCAAAGAGTAAGGGAGACATTGGGCATCCCGGCTGGGTGCCTCTGGTCAGGTCCAGTCTTCCCGACGGTGTGCCGTTCACCAGCACCTGGGCTCTAGGGGATTTATACATCGCCCATACCCAATCCACAAATATTTCACCCAGACCAAATCAGGTCAACACCTCAAAGAAGTATCCCCACTCTACTCTGTCAAACACCTTTTCTGAGTCCATCAAGATTACATATGTATACCCCTTTAACCTGTTTGCTCTCCACACCATATTTAACAGGCTGCTAACATTATGGTATGAGAGGCGCCCCTTTACGAACCCAGTCTGGTCTGGGTGAACAATCCCCGGCATAAGTGCCTCTAACCTAGTGGACAATATCTTTGTCAGTATTTTAAGATCGCAGTTCAACAGCGATATTGGTCTATAAGATGCACACTCATGTACATCCTTTCCTAATTTAGCGATCAGACATATTACAGCATCAAGGAATGTGGCAGGGAGCTCCAAGGATCCCTCCTCCGGTTGCTGAAATGTCTCTGCCAGTGTTCCAGCCAGCTGATTTACCATGCTCTTATAATATGTGGTGAGGAAACCATCTGGGCCACTAACTTTGCCCTTTTTCAGCCCTTGTATAGCCCTCAGCACCGCCACCCTCTTCACTGGCTGATTAAGATTGTCCCTTTGTCCCTCGTTATTTTTGCCATGTTTATATTATCCAAAAAGGACTGAGCTAGACCCGCTTGACCCCCTTCCCTCAATCTGGTATAGTTTCTCAAAGAAAATCTGGAAACGCTCCCTTATCTTCTGATTATCTCCATGGAGTGTACCTCTGCCATCTCTGACACTTGTGATATGCGTGGGGCATTTTCCTACCCGACTCAACCGAACCAGGAATGGGCCAGGTTTGTTCTCCCATTCAAATAGTTGTTTTTCACAAAACATCCAGGATTTCCTGGCTTCTCCCCGCAGCAGCACATTCAAGGCCTAACTTACAAAAACCTCCAAACTCCTCCTCACATCTCCTCTCTCACCTACCGCCACTCTTCTTTCCAGGTCTTTTAAACGGTTTTCAAGCTCTATTCTCTTCTCCCGTTTCTTTTTCTTAACCTTAGACACGTAACTAATAATCATCCCTCTCATATATGCCTTCCTTGCATCCCATATCGTGACCTTGGTGGTGGGGGAGTCCGCAGTCATTTTTATATATACCTTCCATTGGCTTTCTAGAAATTCTCTGCACTACTTATCCCCAAGCAAGTTGGGAACTTCCATGGCTGGGGTTCCCTCCCTTTGTTGCCCCATAGACAGTGACAGAATGACCACTGCATTGTCCGATATATATATATATTGGGCTGTGTTTAATATTTTGTACCCTCATATACCTCCGATATATATATATTGGGTTGTGTTTAATATTTTGTACCCTCATATACCACTCTCTAGGTATATATATATATATATGTAGTCGAGTCGGGACCATGAGCCATGTGGTTTGAATAAAATGTATTCACGTGCCCCTGGATTTGCAGCCCGCCACCCATACACCAGGTCCAAGTCTACCATGCCCACCTGCTATTGTTTGATTGCCTCCCTTGTTCTACCCCGACCTCCGGAATCATCTAGGAAGGGGTCCATAGCACAATTCATGTCTCCTCCCAGTATAAGTCTCGGAAATTGTTCCTTAACCAACAAAGAGAGGAGTATACCATAGAAGTTCGGGTCATAAACTGCTGGGGCATATACACTGATAAATGTAATCCTTTTGACCCCCCCCATCTCCCCTGTGACAAATGTCTCTGAAATCTTGCCTATATAATCTCCTCTTTCTGCTTCCCATACAGCACATCAAGGCTCCCCTTGAGGGTTCGACGCCCTCCCCCGAGCGTAAGGACCCCGCAGCATTTCGGCCAGGTAATTTCAGGGTTTCCGAGCAGCCTTCCAGCGCACACCACTCCAGATACACAGCCCTGAATTTCTCGGAACTTGGAGTAGGAGCCCCGCTGTCGCTACGCGTCAGCTCCCCACCGCCCCCACCACCACCCTTGGTCAACTTGGTGATTAGTAGAGAGCAAGACTCAGGCGACTTGTCAAAAACCAATCAGGCAACTCTCCCATTTGCAGGTTATCATTACCTGCCACTAGTGGCTGTTGTTCAGCCCATACATTCCCTAAACTGCCTGGTGTGTGTAGTATAAGAGTACCCATAACCTGCTCAAACCCTTGCCATATATCTCCTCACACAGCAGCACTTAACTTTCCATTCTTTAATGATCCATAACATAAACAATTATGGCTTCTATACATAACATTTCTATAGAATTTAAATGCAGGTCCATCCCATATCTACCAGGCATCAATGCTATCTCTCTCTCTCTCTGTCGTACAAAATGTTGATATGGCTAACTCTCCTCTCGACAACTCTCCCTCCCAGTGTACCACCCCCCAGCCTCTTCCCTACTCTACCACTCACTAATCCTACTCCTGCCCTCCATACACCCTTTTTTGCTGCCTGCCCCACTGATAACTCCCCCCTCAGTAACCATGTCCCACCCCCCACCTCCCACTTGCTTCAAACCACCTGCTCCCTGAAGCCATGATTACCCCCTTTCTATATAGCCCAGAATTATTGCGCTTCACCTGCTCTCATGTTACCAATAATCTAACCCAACATGCAGGCCCAGTACTGTGCAGTCTCAAAAAGATCCTAATAAGTGCCCTATCCAGGGTCTCCATTATCCTGCTGCTCCTTATGGGCAATATTCATCCCAATCCTGGCCCTACTATCCCCACCCCTTGCCTGTCAGCACATTCCGAAGGACTACGTCTGGCCATTGTAAACATATGTAGCCTCCAAAAGAATCTTGCCTACACAACCCCGATGCACTAGCTGTAACTGAAACACGGCTGTCTCAGATCACCCCTTACTCGACTGTTTACATACCGGGCTACTCATTGTTCAGATCTGACCAGCTGAACAGGCGGGGTGGAGGGAGTGTGCTGCACCTTCAGGACCACCTGCAAGGTATTAAAATTACTACGATGAGCCCTATGGCTGGTGCCCAATCCCTCACCATTAGGGTGGCTGTTGGCAACTCGGGTAAATCCCTCTATCTTATGTAAGTCTACATTCCCCCTTGCAACCAGAAGGAGGCTTTCACATCCATCCTAAATATCATCGCCCAGCAACCAAATAGCTCTGAAATTATTGCCCTAGGTGACTTTAATACAAACTGGCTTGCCCCCCAAACGTCCTCCCTCAGGGACGCAGCCGCTGCCCAGAATCTTTCTCAAATGGTTCATACCCCATACTAGAGTAAACCAACTCAGGAGTACTAGTTCCCTCATTGATCTCATCCTCACGAACCACCCTGAGCGCATACAGGATGTCCAGGTCCTCCCAGACTCACTCAGTGTTCACTCCCGTTACCTGCCGCTGGACAAAAGGCTGGAAGCCCCCGAGGAGCTCCATGTTTCGCCAGCCAAAGAAATAGAAATTTAAATACCTGTAAATTTTCTTTCTCCGGCTGCTGGCTCATCACTTCTGAGAGGTCCTTCCTGGAACCACGTGAAAGGCAGGAGGTAGGCTGATCTTTGCAGGGAAGGAGGCAACCCTCCACCCACTTCCTCTAGACACCAGAACTTCTATAGCCTTTGTCTTCTGAGAAAACTCATAACTTGGAACAAACACAAAAAAGTTTAGTGTAACTTGCGGCCAGAGGCCGATTTTCAGCAAACTGGAAGGGATGGAGCTCGGAGACCAGCAGTCGGAGAAAGAAAATTTACAAGTATTTAAATTTCTATTTCTCTCTCCTAAAGCTGGTCTCCGGGCTCATCACTTCTGGGATATACTAAAGCAGTACATCCCACTCCTGGGTGGGAATAAAGTTCGAAAACCTCTAGGGGTCCACCACAGCCTGGAGGACCCTGCATCCAAATGACACCTCCGACGAGGCAGCGACATCCAATTTGGAAAACTCTGCAAATGTGTGAATGGATGACCATGTGGCCACTCTACATAAGTCCACCGGGGAAGCTTCTCTGAAGTCCACCCATGACGCAGCCATTGCTCGAGTTGAGTGTGGTCGAACCGGCCCCGGCAGATCAATTCCAGCCTTCTGGTAGGCAAAGATTATGGTGGAACGATTCCACCTAGCAATGGAGTCCTTTGACGCCTTCTTACCCGTGTTCGGGCCTGAAGTAAGGATTAATATTCTTGAAGTCTTACGGATTGAGTCAGATCGCTTGATGTAAAGTTTGAGGGCCCTCCAAGGGTCAAGTGTGTGGAATTCTCACTCTTTGTCACTCTTTGGGTGAGGACAGAAAGAGGGAATGTTCAAGACTTGGTTACAGTGAAAGTGAGACAACACTTTAGGTAAGAATGCTGGATCCGTCCGCATGACTACAGAGTCTGGATGAAAAATCGTATAAGGTTCTTTGGATGATAGTGCTCCTATCTCACTGATGCGTCAGGCTGAGGTGATTGCAATGAGAAAGACAGCCTTCATAGTGAGATGAGGTAAGGATGCCTCCTTTAAGGGTTCAAACGGTGGTTTGATGAGAGCTTTGAGAACCAGGTTGAGCCTCCAGGGAGGTACTACCGGTTTTATTGGCAGACGTTTCAAGGTTGCTGCCCTCAGAAATCTTCGAACATGTGGAAGCACCCCTAAGGAGTCACCCGAGTCCGCTAATAGCAGCGCCCCTAAAGCAAACACCTGGACTTGTAAGGAAGCCGGTTGGAGGCCCTTGTCGAAGCCCTCCTGAAGGAACTGAAGTATAGTAGGGAGAGACACAGAATCATCCGGTAAGGTGGAGTCTCGTAACCAGAATAGGAATTTTCTCCAGATCCTGTAATAGACCCTAGAGGAGGAGGCTCATCTGGACTGAATCAATGTTTCTATGACAGGCTCCGAGAAACCAAACTCCCTAAGAGTTTCCCGCTCAATCTCCATGCTGAGAGGGACAGATAGTGAGAATTTGGGTGCCGCACCGGTCCCTGATGTAGAAGGTCTGGGCTCGCTTGAAACATTAGGGGAGACTGAAAAGCCATTTGGACTAATCGTGGAAACCACGGTCTGCGGAGCCAGTGCAAGCAAACCAGAACCACCTCTGCTCGGTCTTAGGCAATCTTGTGCAGCACCCGTGATACGACCAGAATTGGCGGGAAGGCATACAGGAGATCAAATTGACCCCAGTTGAGGGAGAATGCGTCCTGCGCCATGGCAGAGTCGTCCCTGCTGAGGGAGCAGAAGCGTGGAACTTTGCAATTTCTTCGGCAAGCAAAAAAAGATCTACCTTCGGGTAGCCTCACCACTCTGTGGTGAGTTGGAAGGCGCTGTTCTTGAGCTCCCATTCTCCTGGTAAGATGTCCTTTCGACTTAGCCAATCTGCCATGACATTTTCTTGGCCTGGAATGTATGCCGCCTGTAGACTTGTCAGGTTGACGTCTGCCCACTGGAAGAGGAGAAAGAGTCTCTTGCAGCATCCGGGAGCTCTTTGTGCCACCCTGGCGGTTGATGTATGCCATTGTTGTCCGATTGTCCATGAGGATGAGAACGTCCTGGTTGGAGAGTTGCGAACTGAATTGCTGTAGTGCTAGGCAGAGTGCGCACATCTCCAGTACATTAATGCTGTAGAGGGATTCCGCCCAAGACCTCTTGCCCTGTGCTGCGAGCTGATCTGAATGTGCTCCCCAGCCCTAGAGACTGGCATCGGTGGTCACTCTGATCTGGTGAGAGTGCCCCAGACTGAGACCCTTCATGATTTTATCCTGCCGAGTCCACCATGTTAGGATTCCTTCACCTTGTGGGATATTTGAATCCCCGGATCCAATGTGCCCCTTGATTGGAACCATTGCTGGAGGAGAGCAGACTGGAGAGGTTGCATGTGGATCAGTGCCCAGGGGACCGAGTCCCTATGAGCTGCATGAAGGAGCGGGCTGGCAGAAAATGGGCTGTCTGGAATTTGAGGATGAGGGCCCTCAGTTCTCTAAATTTCCTTTCTGTGGGGAAAACTTTGTTGTGGACCATGTCGAAGTTCACGCCCAGATGGGAGAGAAACTGGGATGGATGTAGAAAACTCTTCCCCTGGTTGATCACGAACCCCAGAGAGGAAAGGCACCGTGTGACCTCCGTCACTGCCCGAACTGCTTGATCGTAGTGTGGGGCTTTGATCAGAATGTCGTCCAGGTATGGGAAGGGCATGATCACTTGCATGCGGAGATGGGCGACCTCGGTCACAAGGACTTCGGAGAAAACTCCAGGGGCTGTGGATAGGCCGAAGGGCAGCGTCTTGAACTGAAAGTGGTGACCTTCTACTTTGAATCTCAGAAATTGATGATGAGTCTTCCTGATGGGAATGTGTAGATAGACATCTTGTAAATCTACTGAGGCTAAAAAGTCCCCCTGATGGACTTATCGGATGATGGAGGACAGGGTCTCCATCTTGAAAGTTCTGTGACGAACACAGACATTTAGAAATTTGAGATCTAACACTAGCCAAAAGCTCCCCAAGCATTTTGGTACTATGAAGAAGAGCGAGTACACCCCTCTGTTCCTTTCCAGTGCGGGGACCTGTTCTATCGCTGCTGACTGAATGAGATCTGTAACGGCTTGCCGGGTCGCCGGTCACTTTACAGGGCTGCCTGAGATTGGCGAAGGCACTATGTGGGGCAGAAGGGGCCAAGAATCGAACTCTATGAAGTAACCCTCGCAGATTATGTCCAATACCCACTTGTCCGTGGTGGTGTGGACCCATTCCTCGAGAAAGTTGGAAAGTCTGCCCCCGACACGAGGATGGGTCCATGAGTCCTCACTGTGATTTTTTGGAGTCACCCTCGACATCCTGGGCGCCTCCTCTGCCGCCTCGGAAACCGCGTTGGTTATGCAAGTTGAACCAGGAGCGTCTGCCAGTGGTCACCTTGTTTTGCCCCCTTGAATAACCTTGGGCCCAAAAATTCTGTCCTGAACCTGAGTTCCAGGGCCTATTTCTTCCTCGGGCTTGTGGCATTCGCACTTTTGCACTTTCGCAGTTTCTCCGAATTCCTTGACCGCCTCCTTTAGCGCTGAGCCGAACATAAGGCCTCCTTCGTAAGGGGCATTGACCAAATGCATTTTTGAGGAGGCATTTGCCTGCCAAGCCCGAAGCCATAAGTTGCGTCCAGCGGAAGTCTGGTAGAACATAGCCCAAGCTGCACATCTGACTGCCTCTTCTGATACGTCAGCCGAGTATGCCGAAGCTAGACCCATGAGCTGTAACTGCTGTAAGATGGGTTGATTCTTGTCTGGCTGGATGGGGAAGGGATGCGCTTACAAGTGGCCTTCCTCTGAGACCTAGATTCCCTTGGCTGCTGAAGGACAATGAAACATGAGGGGTTGATGGCAAAAGCTCGGATCAGTTTGTCAATCAGATCTGAAGCAAGAGTCCCGGCCAATTGGCGATGTCCCTCTAGGGTTGGGGACTGGCCCGAGCCCCTGGGCTGTTCTTGTGGATTCAGAGACTCTGAGACGAGGCTGCGCTGTCGCATTTTACACACAGCGACCCTGCAAATGGGTCCAGCATAGGAGCTCTGCATTTGTGGCATTTCCGGTCCCTGGGGGGCCTGTCCTTGGTGGAAGCCATAACCCCTGCAACACAACTTGAAAGGGGGCGGTTAGAAATGCTTGGCCACCTAGGCTTGAAGGGGGAGGTGGGATAACACTTTGCCTCCTAGGGGCCTCCTAGGCTTAGTGTAAGCCTGTTCCTTTAAAGGCCTGCTGACTAGCTTAAAATGCTGAGACTGAGTTGCTGTTGAGAAGCCACCCCCTCCCCCCCCCAAATTAGGCAGATGGAAGCAATCCCCTGTCGATAGACTGGGGCAATCTCTTGAATGTTTGTCTTTCTGCCCCTTGGATCTAACGCTAAGGTCGCCGACAAGACGAGGGAACTGCCTGCTCCTCTAAGTCCCTGTATTAACTGCCGTTATGGTGCTATGTTCGCGCGCCAGATCTGTGATGTCAGAAAGCCTGAGAGTCAAACGGCTCTCTGAGCGGCAATCGCATCGACAGCCTGCTTGATCTGAGCCATCGACAAAAACAAAGCCGCAAATGCCCATCGATGAGCTAACTTTACTCCTTCTGCTTGTCGACGATGGAGTTGTGGTGCAAGGCACGCTTCCAGCTTCGAGAAAGCGTGATGGAAGCCCCCGGTTTTGTTTTTGGAGTTAGGGAGCTCCGGCACTGAAGTGAGGGAGATGAGAGGAGCGAGGGAGCCCATCTGTCCAGCTTGCAAGGCTGAGACTGGGGTCCCTGGATTAGCGTTATGCAGTGCTTGAAAAATCCAAAATCCAATCTGACCCTGATGAATCAAGTAAAAATAACTCACAGTTCTTTCTCTGGTTTCCCGGTCTGTCACTTCAGTGACAGAAGTCCTGAAAAGCTCTTGCCACCAGACAGGGAGGAAGTAAACTGGTGTATAGAAGAAGTGGGTGGAGGGTTGCCTCCTTCCCTGCACAGATCAGCCTACCTCCTGCCTGTCACGTGGTTCCAGGAAGGACCTCCCAGAAGCGATGAACCCGGAGACCAGCTTTAGGAGAGAGAGAAAGGGTCCCTAGCACAACTCCGTAACCATCTCCTTCACCTTGACTGGTCCCCACTTGATCACCAGTCGTTGGTGAATACCGCCCTGTCCTTCTTTGTTAGCTCCTTCCAAGCTGCCTGTGACATCTTCACCCCCTTTGTTAAGCAGATAGAAAAAACTAAATCCTCAACATGGGTAAATCGGTCATTGCTCGATCCAATGAAGGCCCGTGATAACCTATGGCACGGTGCCCTTGAATCTGGTCGCCCTTCTGATGGCCAACTGTATCGCACTGCCAGAAACTCATGCACCTGGGCTATCCACCAGGCAAAGGCTGCTTTTTATCAAGCAAACCTTACTGCCACCTGGGGAAATGGAAAGAGGTTCTGGGAAAATATGAAAGAACTCAGTGGCAAGTCTGCCTCCCCCCCAACAATGCTGATCATCGACAGTGTCTCCACACAAGACCCCAGTAGGATAGCAGATGCATTCAATGCTTCATTCTCTGACCTCAGTTCTATCCTTCCCCCCGACTTCTTTACTGCATCTACTGGACAGTTCCCACCACCCCACTGTGCTCCACCTTTTCATTTCAAAACTATCTCCCCTAGTGCCGCTCACCCATATCTCGCCATGTTCCTTGGAAGGACAAGGCAGAGTGGTAACTCTCTTGATGCAAAGCTGCTCTCCTTAACCGTTGATGCAGTTCTAACACCCCTAACAAAAATACTCAACATGTCTCTGTGCCTAGGGCAGTTCCCTTCACAATGGAATAGGGCAGTCATTACCCCAGCTCATAAACGCGGAGACCGCACCTCTTGTAATAACTATAGGCCCATCTCCACACTTCCTCCCCTCTCAAAAGTGTTGGAAAAATTGTTGCAGATCAACTTTCCAATTATCTAGACTCATACCACCTACCGTGCCAGCAGCAGAATGGTTTCAGGAAAGGGCACAGGACTACCACCGCCCTGCTTGAGTTTAACTCCTTTATCCATGACGTCCTTGATCAGGGAGCCCTGGCTGGATCTGTCTACATTGATCTCTCCAAGGCTTTTGATACTGTCAGTCACAGTATGCTGATAAATTCCCTCCACTCCGTTGGTGTCTCTGAAGAGACAGCTGACTGGTTCTCCAACTATCTCCATGGCCGTGCACAGCAAGTAAAAATAAATAGCATCCTTTCCACAACCCTCCCTGTCTGCTCAGGTGTCCCACAGGGATCTATCCTAGGCCTGCTCCTTTTCTCTTTATACTTAAACTCCCTTCCCTTGGCCTCCAACGGGCGCCTGCTCCTTTATACTGACGATGCTGTGATCTTTAGTCAACACCCTGACCCTACCCAGCTGCAAAAATCCTTGCAGGGCTCCTTCACTGAAACAGAATCATGGTTTACCTCCCACAAGCTTGTCCTAAACTACAAAAAAACTAAGGTCATGCTATTCGCCAACCCCGAACATAAGCATAACATGGCCAAATTATCCACATTAAATTCCCAAGGTACCGCGCTGGAATCAGTCACCAGCTTTAAATATCTAGGGGTCACCCTTGACTCAGCCCTTACGTTCCGCGATCATATAGCTTTGACATGCTCTGCTATTAACATCAGAATTGGTCTCCTGTATAAATTTAGACCCCGTCTCCCATCTGATGCCCTCCGTCTAGCCATTTCCAGCTCCATCCTTTCCCTAGTGCACTATGGATAATCATATCTGGCGCTGCCTCTGACACTGCCCAACCAGTATAAGCACCCTAAACAAAGCCTGCGGCTAATACAGGCTGCAATCGATACATCTATACTTGTGACCTCTATCAGCTCATCATGGCTAAACTTTCAGACCTGCTTATTTGCCAAATAAATCCAACTGGGGCTAGCTCCCTCTGGCTGTCTCTCGCTCCTCCAAACAAGCTTGCCGACATGGGCTACAAGACACTCTGACTCTACTACCTTTTATATCCCTTTTGCAAGGACGACAACTGGCCAAAGGTCCTTTCGCTACAGGGCTCCACTCTGGATGAACTCTCTTTCCCTGATCCAACTCTATCTATTCCCAGGTTGGGGCCTTTTAAAACTGAGCTACGTGGCCACATTATGTCCAGCTCTATATGTGATTGCAGTTAAACCACTCAAACAAGGGCAATGTTTCCATCTGTACCTGATCCTAATATAATATATGATTTGCTGTTTCACACCCTTGGTGTTTACTGTCGCTGTACTTAGTCACCGTAATAGAGTCTACTCTGTATCTGTCTTCATTCTATGTATGACGTGGAGTCTTTGCAAATGAGACCCTGACTCAAAGGGTTGTAATTCCAAGACTTGATATAAATATAAATAAATAAAATAAAATACATATCGGCCCCCTCCTGGATCCTTCACCACCCGCTTTACCTGAAACGGGAGATTTTTATGGAGTAAAATGGCAACTCCTCTCTTATGTTCATTCACTAAAAATACCACCAACAGCTTAATCTGGTTCAAGGTCAGCTGGCATTCATCTGTATCCCCCTTCCCTGGGTCATGCCTTGAAAATAGGCAGGATTTGTCTAGTGCACTTACCCAGTCAACAAAAACGAAATAAATTATGTGAGGAAAATGATGCTGCAAAACATTTCCCCACCCACCCACGAGCAAGCTTTGCATGCTCCAGATCTGTAAGGTGGGTTTCTTATTAGCAACGTATGTGCCCCCTGCCTTCTCATGAGGCCCGTTCATTTCACCGGGCTGGCTATCCCCCTAACATTCCACATTATGACAGTCAAGTCTTTTATTTTAGCTATTATGCCATTCTATATCTGTCCCTATGTCCGTCCTTGGGGGTCATACACCTGTAAAGTATACTGTACGCTCATGAAATTGAAGTATTCATGCAAAAACAGATTAAAACAAGCATTTGTCAATGCCGAATGTTTGCTTGCTGGCATTGGCACTGGTAGTGTAGAAGTTACAGAGCTGCATAATAGGAATGGCAGCGAAGTATTGAACTGAAGCCAACCCCACCACCACCCTGCAGAGAGTGACAGGCGTTGGGGTGTGCCTTTGGGTCATCAGGCATAACGACCACGCCATTTCACCACACCCTACGCTGCAGACACTGACAAGTGTCACGGTGTGCCTTGGGGTCTTTGGCCCTTATGCGCACCCCATTCCGTCATGAAATATGGTGAGATGGGTGCGGTATAGGAGAATGGGGTGAAGTTTGGGCCTAAAGAGTCCGAGGCACACCTTGATGCCTCTCACTGGCTGCAGGGTGTGGGTGGGGGTGGAATGGTATGAGCATGACAGGCAAGAATCCCAAGTCACACCCCTGATGCCTGTCATTCTCTACAGGATGGGGCGTTATGGTCGGAAACCCTAACGCCTCAGGCATTCGTTGGTATTTTCACTCCAAATTTTCAACATGGTTTTTTTGTGACTCTCACCTCATGAACAGTGGTAATATCAGTTTGTTAGCCGAAACCTGCTTTTGCACAGCGACTATGGCATTTGGCACCACAGGTGCAAAAACACATTCTGAACAGGATGTGAAAAATGACAGCGGTACTGTTCATGGGGAGGTGTAAAAAATGGCAACGTTGAAAATCTGTTGTGAAAATCTTAAAAAAACTGGTGAAGTCACGAGCGTACGTAGAAACTGTGCAACGCACACCCGTAATGTAACTAGTTTGGGATTTTTACAGCAGATTGTTAACACAGGCATTCTGGGACCTCCGATCATGAACAGTGTCAGTGTGATTTTCTTTATCTGTCCCGAACAATGATTTCCACAGCGACCACTGCATTTCTGTGCTGAAAGTGTGAAAACACATTTCGGCCATGTTGTGGAAAATGACAGCTGTACTGTTCATAAGGAGGTGTGGAAAAATGCCACTGGTGAAAATCTGGACTGAAAATATTACAAATTCATGAACTTACAAGGGTGTGTGGAAACTGCGCAATGCTCACTCGTAACACAGTCATTTTATGGAGTTTTGTCACCAAATTTTCAACATAGCCATTTTAAGACCTCTGCTCATGACCAGTGTCACTGTAATTTTCTTAATCTGTCCCAAACATTGTTTTCACACACCGACTGTACCACTGTGCGCTACATGTGCGGAAACACATTTTGGGCGAGATGTGAAAAATGATAGCTGTACTGTTCATAACGAAGTGCAGTAAAATGGCACTGTTGAAAATCTGGTGTGCAAATATTACAAATTCAACTTGCAGCGCATGTGAGAACTGTGCAACGGGCGCCTAAAACAGTCATTTTGGGAATTTTTTCACCAAATTTTCAACATAGCCATTTTAACACCTCTGCTCATGAACAGTGTCACTGTGATTTTCTTAACGTGTCCCATACATTGATTTCGCACAGCGACTGCGCCATTGTGCACTACATGGGCAGAAACACGTTGTGGGCAAGATGTGAAAAATGACAACTGTACTGCTCATAAGGAGGTGTGGTAAAATGGCAATGTTGAAAATCTGGAGTGAAAATATTGAAAATGTGCGAACTTACGAGCATGCGTAGGAACTCTGCAACGCACGGTCGTAAAACAGTCATTTTTAGGAATTTTTTCACCAAATTTTCAACATAGCCATTTTACGACCTCTTTTCATGAACAGTGTCACTGTGATTTTCTTAATGTGTCCCGTACATTGATTTCTCACACCAACTGCGCCATTGTGCGCTACATGGGCGGAAACACATTTTGGGTGAAATGTGAAAAATAACAGCTGTACTACTCATAAGAAGGTGTGGTAAAATGGCAATGTTGAAAATCTGGAGTGAAAATATTGAAAATTAAGGAACTTACGAGCGTGCGTAGGAACTGCGCCACGCACGCTCGTAAAACAGTCATTTTTTGGAATTTTTCCACCAAATTTTCAAAATAGGCTTTTTGAGAGCCCACCTTATGAACACTGGCAGCGTTGTTTCGTTAATCATTCCGGAAAGGTGATTTCGCACCCTTCGGGCCCGAGTAACGCCATGACAGTGACAGCATTCATGAGAAGGAGTCCGAAAAACCCCATGTTGAAAATTTGGGCCCAAAATTCCAAAAAATGCCAGAGATATGCAACAAAGTTGAAAAAACCCTATCTATCCCATTATACAGCTTACCGGCATTTCCTCAGTTCGTGGTCGGCTTTGAAGAGTGCAGACATGAAATTCCCAGTCCACTAAGATCAGAGCGCAGCCCGGAGGTAAGTATGGGGAGGCAGGGTGCGAGTGGTGGGTGCGGGTTGTGAAGGGGCAGGAGAAGCACTGATGGACAGTTTTGTATTTACATTTTTTTATTAGTAAGACTACGAGGGCGAAGGCACGCAGGGGCGCTTGCCACTGGGGTGGGCTCCCAGCGTGGCAGCTGGAAGCTGTTGGGGGCTGGAGCCGACGGGGATTGGGCACCCCGTCGGCCATAACATCAATTTGCCACGCTGGGAGTCCTGGATGCTTTTGGGGGCATGCAACCGACGCTGTTGGGGAGGGGCTGGAGCCGACGGGGATTGGCACCGTCACACATAATGACACCTGCCACACTGGGGTGGGCCCCAGCTGGCACCTGGATGCTTGGGGCGCGCAGCCAACGGGGACTGGGCACCCCGTCGGCCTCTAAAACATTTTGCCACACTGGGGTGGCTCCCAGCATGGCACCACCGGATGCTTTGGGTACAGCCGACGGGGATTGGGCACCCCGTCGGCCAATACAGTATGTGTGTGGGATGATCAGCACGCAATATGCGCGCGGCGTGTTGGGGGCTCTGCTGCTCGCTGAAGCGGAGCTCTCCCTTTCAACTGTATGCCACTGCATTTTCAGCTGTCAAAGACAGCTGGAACAGTGATTGGTGCACTGCGACCGCGCCTGCAAACACACTGACTGAACTGGAAGAGGCTGACACACCTCTGGAAAACTCGGATGATGGCACTATGTTTCTTGCACATGCATGCAAGCAAACATAAAAAACCATCATAACAACAATAACAATAACTGTAACACATTCTAACTCCCCCCTCCCCTTATCCCATTCTAACCTGTAAACTTGTACCCCTTCTTATGTTTCTATGGGTCTACAGCAGAAGACATATGAAGAAAGTCTAAAGGAGCATAATATGTATACCCTTGAGGAACGAAGGAAGAGAGGGGACATGATAGAAACTTTCAAGTACCTCAAGGGAATCAACAAAGTCTAAGAGGGTAGCATCTTTCAGAAAAGGTGGGAAGGGAGGAGGATGGTAAGGATAGCTGGGACACGATATAAGCTAACAATGGCATTGGAAGGGAGAAAAAACAGAGAAACATAGAATTTGACAGCAGATAAGGACTGCTTGGCCCACCAAGTCTGCCCATTTTCCTACCTAACAGATAATTTGCAGATCCTAGTTAACCAACAGCTTACCTCCTCCTACCCCCCCCAACTAGGACTGCCTTATGTCTGTCTCCTGCATTCTTAATTCCCCCACTGTTCTTGACTCCACTACCTCCTCAGGAAGGCTGTTCCATGCATCCACAACCCTCTCCGTGAAAAAACACTTCCTCACATTACCTCTGAGCTGTTCCCCCCTCTATCTTCAAATTGTGCCCCCTTGTTCTTGCACATCTCTTTTTCCTTTTCTGAAAGATGCTACCGTCTTGGACTCTGTTGATTCCCTTGATGTACTTGAAAGTTTCTATCATGTCCCCCCTCTCCCTCCTTACCACAAGTGTATACATATTAAGCTTCTTTAATCTCTCTTCGTATGTCTTCTGATGCAGACCCTGCACTATTTTAGTTGCCCTCCTCTGGACAGACTCCATCCTGTCTACGTCCTTGCGGAGATTGGGTCTCCGGAACTGGACGCAGAACTCCAGATGGGGTCTCACCAACTGTCTGTACAGAAGGATAACAACTTCCTGTTTTCTACTGGTGATGCCTCTCCCTATGCATCCCAGTATCCCACCAGCCCTCCTTACTGCCTTCTCACATTGCTTGCCCACCTTACGGTCGTCTGATATGACTACCCCAGGTCCCTTTCCATTTCTGTTGTTGTTATTATCTCACCCCCCCATTGTGTACTCTTTCCCTGGATTTTTGTTTTCCAGGTGCATTACTTTGCACTGAATCAAAGCTGCCATACATTTGACCATGCCTCCAACCTTGCGAAGTCCCTTTGCATCCTCTCCACCCCACTGTCTGTATCAACCCTATTGCAGATCTTTGTGTCGTCTGCAAAGAGACATACTTTTCCTTCCAGTCCTTCTGCAATGTCACTTATAAAGCCATTAAAGAGGACCGATCCCAGTACTGAACCCTGCGATACCCCACTAGTAACCCCCTTTCTTCAGAGTAAACTCTGTTTACTATTACCCTCTGTATCCTGTTGTCCAGCCAATTTTTTGGCCAGGCTACCATCTTGGGACCCACTCCAAAGCTGGCTAACTTGTATATTAATCTTGTGAGTGGGACTGTGTCAAATGCCTTGCTAAAATCTAGGTAGGCTATGTCCACAGCCCCTCCCTGGTCTACTACATTGGTTACCCAGTCAAAGAAATCTATTAGATTCGTCTGACATGACCTTCCTGCTGTGAATCCATGCTGCCTTCGGTCCTGTGCCCCACTGGCCTCTAGGTACTCAACAATTCTTTCCTTTAGAAGTGATTCCGTCATTTTCCCTACCACTGAGGTCAAACTAACAGGTCTGTAGTTTCCTGACTCTGTCTTGCTCCCACTTTTGTGAAGGGGAATCACGTCTGCCCTCCTCCAGTCCTCCGGTACCACACCACCCTCCCATGATTTGTTAAAAAGGGAGGTCAGTGGTATCACTAGTTCTACCCTTAGTTCTTTTAGAATTCTTGGGTGAATCCCATCAGGCCCCATTGCTTTGTCCACCTTCAGTTTTAAGTGTTCTTTCAGAACCCTTTCTTCTGTGAATGGACTGGTATTGACCTCCCTATCCAGAGTGCTTCTATTCTTTGATTTAGGTACCTCCCCCTTCTCTTCTTTTGTGAATACTGAGCAGAAGTATTCATTCAGTATCCCTGCTTTTTCACTGTCATCTTCTGCTCACTCTCCCTTCCCTTTAGTAAGCCTCACTATCCCTTCCTTCATCTTTCTTCGCTCCCTAATGTACCTATAAAAGGTTTTATCCCCTTTCTTAACTGAGTTGGCTATCTTTTCCTCAATGTGGGCTTTTGCTATTCTGACTGCCTTCCCCACTTCCTTCTGCTTTAACTGGTACAGTTCTCTGTCCTGCTCCTTCTGTGTTTACTTCCTGAGTGCTACCTTTTTCTCCTTAACCTTCCCCACCACCTCTTTTGAGAACCATAGTGTTTTTTTCCTTTGTTTTGCTTTGTTGATTTGCTTCACACAAAGGCTCGTTGCTTCTGTGATGGCTGTTTTGATTTTTCCCCATTGTTCCTCCACCCCTTATAGAACCTCATAATCACTTGCCAGGGGGGCTGATCCGCTGGTGGCTTAGGCATTATTGCCCTGTGAGCTCTCTCAAGCTTAAACTGGCCATTTTTGAGGGCAAGTCCCAGCAGTTTCGGCAGCGTGGCAGCGTAAAATCAAATGACAGCAGTACCTTCTCTTCCCTTTGGCAATCCCCTCAGGCGCAGATTCAGTCCGTGATGACAATTCTCTTGGAAATCAAAAGCTTCTCTAAACTCTTCTCATTCTTTCTGCACTACTGCAGCCTGCCCAGGCACCAGAGTCATTTCATCTTCCAGGCATGAGATATGATCCTCTACTTCAGTTATACGGGAGGCCTGCGCCGGTTGCTACAAACTTCTTGCATCTTGTCAGCAATTTTAGTCTACAACTTGCACATCAGGGGCTCCAGCGCTGCCAGAACCTGGCCTGTAAGTGTTCAGCCCAATGCGCGTACTTCTGCGCCGACAGCAAAATTGGGCCCATGGTTTCACCATGAGTGTCAGCCGCCTGCTTTTTGCCATTTTTCCCCACTAGTCTCTGGCTTTTACTTGCATTTACTGCTAAATACTAATCCATATTGAGTTCACCACTCGGTTCAAGTACTCTTCTGACTGAAATTCGAGGCAAACCTATTATTTTTATAACTTTAATAGAGCCGGCCGTGAGGAGCAAGGAGAAACATGTCCGATCAGGCCTGAGGGCCTGGGTGGAGGGAGGGAGACATGAGAAGAAAGGAACATAAAAAACTATAATAGAACTGGGGAATACTGTAAGTAGAAATGAGCTGCTGTCTCTGACCTTATCTTATAGATAGAAGAGTATATATCCCAGAAAAGAAAATGAACTAAGTTTTGGAAACTCAACTAACTCTGTACTAATGTTATACATCGCTTATGAAATCTGTAAATACCTGCAGTATATATGGCTTGTGATGGTACGAGACTCTGGAGTTTCAATAAACTTGAATTATAAAAAAAAAAACATGTCCGATCAGTTAGCTGTTCATTAGCCCCCAAATATGCGCCTTTTAAAAGTTTGGTGAAAAATATTAATCCGTTCAAAAGTTATTAAACTTAAATGTTTCCTATTATAGCCTATGGGGGAAAATATATGATCTGAAAGTAAAAGCAGGTAAACAGACCCAAAAACCAGTTTCTTTGCCGCTTCATAGCAAGAAAACTGTTAGGACCTTTGAGCTGAAATTCGCAGGGTGGCAAGCCCTTGCCCCACAGATGTGCCTTTTGCTGGTTTGGTGAAGAAATGAACATCGATCGGTTCCATAGTTACAGCACTCCAAATTTGTGAATTTTCCGCTAGGATAACACTATGGCGGTTGTGGTGCCTTTCAGTGGCTATATCTTAACAATGGTTCGAGATACAGATTTTTTGCCAAGTGCCGCTAAGCACATGTGGAAGTGGCCAGGCCATGAATACAACTGAGAAGGAATTTTTTCCAAAGTTCCTACAGTTCCTGACACACTGCAACTTTTGCAGCACAAGGGTTACCTAGAATGGCTCTAGGCGTGTGCCATGTCTCTATACTTATGAGTACACGGGATCGCAGGGCCCTCCACATTTGGATCCCATTGTGCAATAATGGGAGCACAGGGCCCTACATTATGCAGTAGTGGGAGCCCAAACAGAGATGTGATGTCATTAAAATATCAGTACACTTATGTACAGATGGGAGCACAGGAGCCCAGATGAAAATCAGAGACAATTACAAAATGTATGCATGATGGAAGCGCAGGGCCCTCTGGTAACATTACAGTTTCTCAAAAAGAAGGGAAATTTATTGCAAAAAACTTTGCTAATGCATCAGTTAGGGTTGTCATTACAGCAGCAAAAGTTTGGAAATTCGATGTAAGGGTTACCAACCCTACTCTCCCCACGCCCCCACACCAACATGTGTCAGGGTGTGCCTGGGGTCGTCGGGCCTAACTCTCACCCCTATTGTCCTATACTATACCACTCAGCTTCCTTACACATGGAATGGGGTGAGAGTTAGGGCCGACAACCCCAATGCACACCCCGAAGCCTGCTGGTGTGTGGAGAGTGGGGGTGGGGGTAGGATTGTCAAACCTAACATCGAATTTCCAAACTTTTGTCGCTGTAATGACAACCCTAACTAATGCATTAACAAAGCTTGTGGTCTGAAATTTTCTGGGTAGAAAGCCTTTGGGTCACAGATGTGCCTTTTGAAGGTTTGGTGAAAAAACATTAATCTATTCCTAAGTTATTACATTTTTAATTTCCCATAATTTCCTATGGGAAAAAATACATGTTCTGAAAGCGAAAGTACTTTTCGCACACTGTCATTCAGTTTTGCATAATCTGCACCTTAATAACTTTGCAACCCTTCAGTGGATTGCCATAATATTTGGTATGTATAAGCTCTGGAGGCAGATCTCTTGATATGGTAAATTCCATGGGAATCTGTTGTGTGCTGTCTGAGATACTGTGTCTCAAACATCCTTAAAGGGAATCCATACGTTTCCTTATGAAATTATTGTGGAGGTTACTATGAGGATCCAGTATGTAAATTGCTAGGTTATATTTATACAATGTTTTCAGTAAGACAGAAAAATACATTTAAAACTGTGATGTGGCAGCATCCATTTTGTGGACAGGAAGGGTGTTGTGATGATGTCACTGCCTCACCAGCTCTAACAGTATGCAATTAAACAGGTTAAAACAAACTGCTCCTACAGACAAGGATCCTATTATAACATGAAGAGAAGCACTGGATTCTTTTCTTGCATTCTGCCAAATACAAAATCCTGGGTGTTCCTCAGAATATAATGGAATACCTGAGAGCACAGTCGAACTGTTCTCACTTGCTGCACTGCACACTGTTAACACTGGTGAAGCAGACATCATCACAACACCCTTCCTGTCCACAAAATGGATGCCTCCACATCCATATTGAAAAAAGCATTTTTCTGTCTTACTGAAAACATTTTCTAAATATAACCCAGCAAGTTACATACTGGATCCTCCTAGTAACCTTTACAATAATTTTCATAGGAAACGTACAGATTCCCTTTAAACTTGCATGTTTTATTCCCATTTCACAGTCTTCCAGTTTCACATACTTGCACTTTAATAACTTCAGAACCCTTAAACAGATGTGCATGAACATTTGCATATATAATCTCAGGGGGTATGTCTGTTGATGTGTTAAATTTCATTTGAGCCGCTTGAGTGATTTGTGAGATATTGTGTCAAACATAATTAAACTTGCATATTTTTTCCATTTTTACTAAAAGTCTTCCAGTTTTGCATAATTTGCACTGTAATAACTCTGGAGCCCTACAACATACGTGCATAACATTTTGCATGCATAATTTTGTAGGATTGGGTCTGCTGATGTCTTTAATTCCATTTGAATTGCTTGTGTGGTTTTTGAGATATTGTGTCTTAAACATCCTTAAATTTACGTTTTTTTCCATTTTCGCAGTTTCTGTTTTACATACATTTCATCTTAATAACTTAGCAACCCTTCAACGGATATGCATGAAATTTTGCATGCATAATCTTGTGGGGGGTATTCTGTTGATGTGGCTAACTTAGTTTGAACTGCCTAGCTGCAACATTGTTTGCCAAAAGAACTAGGGTACTGTCACAGTTTGTGACACTACTTTTCCAGATATGTCTGTTTCTTTGCCACTTCATAACTAAACAAGCATTTGTCAAAGTCTATTGTTTGCTTGCTGTTATTGGCATTGGTAGTGCAGGAGGTAGGGGGTATCCAGTGAATAAGGCGACCGAAATTGGGCACATACAAAATCAGCAACTCAATTACGGCTCCTGTGTTCACAACTATCTAGAAGGGGGGTGACCGGATACTGGAGTTGGTGAAATTCCTCGATGGGAAGTATACACATATACGGGGGCAGGGGAGGGATGGTACTGTGAGAGGGGTGTGGTGGGCAGCTGCCGAGCTGGTCCGCCAACGTGGTGGGGAGGGTGATCGGCTGGGAGGTGCAGGGTGCAGGATCCAGGTCCGGTACAGGGTTTTTTGTCTGGAGGCCGCTTTGAATTCTTTTAAGTGTTTCGGGGGGTGCAGGGAGCGTACGTCCATAGGTCTCGGGCACCGGTTTTCTCCACACTTCGAGTGTGCATCACTGAAATTCATTTTCAGCGATGTACACTCGCCGTTACGGTGATCGCTGTTCCGCGATCACCGTTATGACATGGAACCATGTAGAGAGATGCATTATAGTGCACGACACTGTCTCTGCTTCTCTCATCATTCTCCTTTGAGTACTATAGAAGAGTTCCACCACCTAGAAATAAAAGTTCCACCACCTCCTCGAAATCTACTTGTGAGAGTTCCCCCATCTTCACATTTCCAATTTAACCAGTGACTACAGCAACAGCATGCAAGACATAATGTCCTCATTTAGTGGACATCTCTGCACTGGCATCCCGTGGTTTATGATACAAGCAGTAAATGCTTACAAGTGCAAATATTAAGTCTTTACTGTGGAAGTAAGATAGAGACCTTCCACTGATACTGGCAGACAGCAGTAGTAATTGACATGGCGCAGTCGTGAAACGTAGACATTGCAAATGAAACAAGATGACGCACTATACTATTAGCAGCTGCAGCTCTTTCTGTCTAAAATGGTATACAATGATATTCCCAAGCACACTGATGTTATAACTACATAAAACAACACACACAACCTGGAGTACACTGTACCATTTCGGATACCTTACCTACGTAGGGATATAGACAGGGTGGAGACAGTTAAGAGGAGGGCTACATAGATGGTATAAGGCTTTCATCACAAGTCCTACAAGGACAGCCTGAAGGACTTGAATATGTACTCCCTGGAGGAGAGGAGGGAGAGGAGTATATGATAGAGACATATAAGTACCTTACAGGGAGGAACAAGGTGCAGGAAAAAACTATTTTAGGACATGAAAGGTACTGTATTATTCTGAAGACTATATTTATTTATTTATTTATTTAAAAGTTTTACCAGGAAGTCATACTGAGCAGACTACTGCTCGATTCCACATGCGTCCTCGGGAGGCAAGAATAGGGATAACAACATAATAAACACAGTAACGCCATAAACAGAGACCGAAAAAATGCAAAAAATGGACGACATACAGAGGCCATATCATGGGGCATATAACAGAGAACTGTACATTGCAGGAATACAGTCCAGGCAAAAATAGACAACTGTCATATCTACAGGAAAATACGTTGGGCAAACTGATATATCCTCAGGAGAACCGCAGGCTAGACCATGGCACAAGAGCAGGTAGAGGAGAAGTGTGCTATATGACTGTAGAATTGTTACTGGAGTTCAGCTGGTAAAAAGGAAACACTTTTGAAAGTATACAGAGTCTACTTGGGCTTATTAAAGTCTGAAAATTATTTAGAAAATATTTAAATATATGTGAATGCTTTTCTGTGGGTCTCCTTGCCATAAAAAAAGATGCCTCAAAAATTAACTGTTTATGCACTGCAGCAGCCCGATACCAAACCCTCATGAGAATTACTTACCAGCAAACTCAGTGGTGCAAAAAAAAAAAGTCACGTTTGTAGAAGAGAAGAGGAAAGGGAACTAAACAATTCTTGTTCCTAAAAGTAGCAAATGGGGCAGTCCAGTGGGTGGTGTGAAATAAACAAAATAAAAAAACAAACAAGCAAAAGTAAAGTTGGAGCCTGACTTGTCTTACACTGCAACCAAGGAACCCTTCCCCCCACCCCGATTCTTTTGTATGTCAGCCAACCAGTGATTTAAAATAAATACACATTGTTTTAGCAGTTACAGCGGAATTTTCTTCACAGTTTCAAGTCCACTACTGAGACTACCATAGCTTGGTACCTGAATGCATCTCTTGTGTGTTTGACAACAAACACTGATTGTTCTACCCTTGCAATTTTTCTGTGGGTCTCTAATCACCAGCTGGTTTTCTATGAAGTGCCCCCCCCCCTCCCCGGCACAGTGCAGCCATCTGTCCAAAGCTCAGGAGTCAGGTCAGGTTAGGCAATAAACCATCGGGGGCGGGCAGCGAATACTAGATTGATAGCACATGTTGACTTTCTGGGCTTTTGTAAGACATAGCTGCTATTTAGATAAGACACAGCAATGCTTTTTTTTTTTTGGGATAATTTCTTTATGCACCATGGCTGGCGGGAGGTTGTGTCTTTGGTTCCTTCCCCCACCATCTAGCCGTCTACACCAGCAGCAGCCCTGGTCCTGGACAGAGCTCATACCTCCTCGCTACGCGCCCGGAGGGAGTTGACTTACAGGTGACCCTGGTTGCACCGGTGAGCAGCCTTCATGTTGCCAGTGGAGAATTTTGGCATGTAATTCCCCTGCTGGAGGAGGCATGCAATGACACCAAGGGATGGAGCGTGCACGCTTCCGTACGTGCTCCTCCCGGCGTCAGCCTCCTCCAGCCCCTTGTGAGTGCAGCATCAGTGGAGCTGCCCCCCAGCAGCCACACACCGACAACTAATGTCCCCCTTCCCCTGGTAAGGAGAGCAGTCCACCAGACGCTCGATCCTTCCCCAACCCTGCCGACCCCTGGTGACCCGTTCCCGAACACGGGTCGCCAGCGTGGCACAAGACGTGGCGTCCAGCACCTTAACCCTCAGTGCCACTGGGCCCGCCAGACGCATCAATGCTAATTTATCAGATAATGAATGTTCGTTGGCGGGAGATTCCAGTGCACTTCAGGGCAGGCATTTCACACCTACTTGTGTGAATATGAGCCACGTTGAGCTCTTTTGTTTTCTAATGGGTGGCTGCCCGTGGAAGCTTCAAAGGCACTTGTTCTGGTTTACTAGAAGAGAAGTGAGAGGGAGCCATATATGCAACAATTTGTTGCAAATAAGTCTCCCTCCCATCTCTCCACCATTAAGCTAGAATAAGTGCCTTTGAAACTGCCAAAGACAGCCATCCCTTCACTCACAGACAAGTCAATCAATCAATCAATCACTTTATTTAACCAGGCATAAAAAAGTACATGTGAAGTGCCTGCTGTTAAGCGCATCGGCAGTTCCTGATGGTAAGGATGCAATAACTGACACATTATACTGACATCCTAGTGACCAGATCCTATAAGAAATAACTGTTTCCATGGGCAGATGGCATTCTACAGGTCAGGTAAAATCTATTTAATTTTCATTTATGAATCACTAATAATATGTGCAGTATCGGTGTTTAAAAGAAAATAAAGAAAACCTCAAGACTAACTGTGAGGAGAATGACAGGCATTTGCACAGTGGCACAAGATGGCCTGGTTTTGCTAGAAAACAGATACACTGGAGGTGGGCATTACGTCATAATTAGCATTTCGGATGCCTTATAGAGCAGTTGTCACAAGCGGCCCCCATTTAAGATTTGCACCAGTCACTCTCCCTATCAGGAACACCAACTGGGGGGTACGGATCTTTCTAGCCACTTCTTCCCACTTGGGATACCAAGTGAGTGGGAGACAAAGAAAAAGGGCCTGTTTTCCCCTTAAAGGTCAGTCTGGCTGGAGACCCCTGGAGCAATTAACTGTAGTTAACACCTAATTAGGGAGGTGAGATTCACATTCAAGCAGGCACAGAAAAAGGGCCTGTTTTCCCCTTAAAGGTCAGTCTGGCTGGAGACCCCTGTAGCTATTAACTGTAGTTAACACCTAATTAGGGAGGTGAGATTCACATTCAAGCAGACAAAGGAAAAGGGCCTGTTTTCCCTTTAAAGTTCAATCTGGCTGGAGCCTCCTGAAGCTCTCAGCTGTAGCCAACACCTAATCAGGGAAGTGAGATTCACATCACAGTTCAGGTCATTCCTTGCTCACAATACTCAGCAAGCAAGTCCATTACAAAAACATGCAGCTCAGGCAGAAATGAATTGGGTCGTCATAAATATATTTTGGGGATTGTTGGGGGGCCCCCTGGCAGGTGAGGGCCCTAGGCTAGTGCCTATGTTGCCTATGCCTTAGTCCGGCCCTGGTGAAGAGCGAAATGTCTTAATGACTGCAGTGTCCTGGTCCCCTTTCTGTAGCTCCCGCTCTGTCGCATGCAAACATGCCTTGCTCAGTGACTTTCACTGCTCTCTGCCGGTCCATGGCACAAGCTGTACACTGTGTACAACTGATTACTGATGACATCAGTAATGTGGTGTGTGCCAAATTTTGTGGACTTCCAGCTACCTGCTGCTGGGAAAGGGCACACACCTTTGCCTCTGGTCACCTGTTCATTTTGTCCGCCCTAGTGTGGGACTGTACTGCTGTGGCGAAGTATCATACGCGGTCTGTCATGTCACTGTGCTAGGAATGGGACTCTGCACACATCTGGAGTCTGGTGACTGCTTACGGTTGCTATTGCAAGGTCCGTGGGGTGGGTGGATGGGGAAAGACCGAGTATGCAAATAACTGCCATGACAAAAATGTCCCTGATTAAAGCAGTACATTTGTTTAATGTAGAGACCGTTTCTCTGAGAATGCTGTCATAGTCAGGTTGCCAACTGATTGGTGCCTCAGGAACGAGCCCACCATAGCTTCGGCTGCCCTGGCCAGAACAGTGACACACCTTTAAAATGCCCTACTGTCCCAAAATGTTTCTTGTGCGTGCGCACAAGCAAACATAAAAATGGTTTGGTCTTTCAGGCTGAAATTTTCAGGGTACAAAGGACTTGTCCCAAAGATGTGCCTTTAGCTGGCTTGGTGGAAAAATTTTACTGCGCAGCAGTTATAACACTTTGATGTTTCAGAATTTCCCTTAGGGTAACATTGTGATGGTTGGGGTATTTCTGAGATGCTATATCTCGAAAACACTTTGAGATACAGCTTTGGCACTATGGGTAGTTTAGTACACCTTTAGGTGTACTAAGTTGATTTGCGAGTTACCAGGCCCTGTTTCAAATTGTTGGTGAATTGTAATGAATAGGGCACATATATAAAGCCATGGTCAGGACTCACATGGAGTACTGTGTGTAGTTCTGGAGCCCGCACCTTAGTAAGGACATTAACAGGCTGGAGACGGTCCAGAGAAGGGCGACTAAGATGGTACAGGGCTTGTAACGCAAGACTTATGAGAAGAGATTAAGGGACCTCATTGTGTACTTGCTGGAAGAGTGGACGGAAAGAGGGGACATGATAGAAACATTCAAGTACCTAGGAGGGTCACGTGATGGCAGCCTAGATCGAAGCAGCAGATCCTCGGGGCCCCGTCCAACAGATTGAGATTTTTACACAAATACAGCTACTAAACCCTAAACTCATTGCTTTAAAGTGTTCGGGTCGCAGTATAACCGTGTTGGGTAGAGCGGGATTGAATCCACAATGGAAGCGTACGTTAAAAAAATGCATCCGGGGCGTTCTCCGCCATCCACACCGAGAAAGAAAAAGGCCACCAGCGGCCTAGAGCAGGCACAGATGCAGCCCGAGACGAACACGGGACCAGGCGCTCTCAGAAGAGAGATTCCTCGAGATAATGCAGCCGCTGTAAGCAGCATTGCCATCATCTCCGGACGACCTTCAAACAATTAAAATTCGTGGATTCGCTATCTCGTAGAACGGGTGACTCTGAAGTCAAAATTATAGCTATTGAAAAAAAACAAGACAAGACTGAGTTAGACCTCGTCAATATGAAACGCAGGCTTAAAAAGTTAGGGGAGAAAACCGAAGATCTCGAAGGACGTAGTAGAAGGAACAACCTGGTTGCGATTGGTATTCTGGAGAGGGAGGAAGGGAGTGCGGTGGTTTCATTTATGCAGCGATTCTGTTTGAAAATAGCCGGTCCCCCCCCAAATGGAGGAGATTACTTGACTGAGAGGGCACATCGAGCTTTGCACCCCCCACCTGGTGCTGGCCAGCCCCCGAGGCCCTTGATTTTCAAGTTGCTCAACTATACTGATAAACAGCATATATTAGATAAAGTAAGAGAGCTCAGAGTGGCGACTTGGGAGGGAAAGGCAATAAGAATTGTGCAAGATCTGCCTTATTCTGTGTGATTACGACGAGCGAGAGTTTCACCCTATTGTGTCTAAGTTGATTGCCGCCCGCAGAGCGTTTCAGAGTGAAGTACCCGGCTATTCTGATGGTCAGGCGAGACCAGTGGATCTCAGACGATTCCCCAGCGCAAGCCCTGAGTAACCTGAAGGAGCTCTTTCCAGAATTATTTAAATGAAGGTGTTGTAATGGGCTAATGCTGCTGCTTTATTTGCCCATTGTACTGCTAATAAATCAGCAAACTTTCGACGATTCAAGGCTTCTGGTATACAGGATTTTGAAAGGTTGCAAGGGAACGGACATTTATTAGTGAATTCAGGTGAGATTTGTGGGTAAACTCCCAAATCCTACATCGCACCTCGTGGAAAAGGTAGAAGAAATTCAATTGTAATAGAAAACTCTGGAATGGCTAGATAATGGCGAGATATCCTCATATTGATTAACAAGCCCAGAGCATTGTAAGTTTGGTAAAAGGCCGAAGATAACGTTTTGATGTACGTTTCCCACGAACACTAGCTGTTAATGTATCTAACTAACAGGGAGAAGGTCATCTATGGATGTGTGTAAATCAGGCATGCTGCTTGGAGAGACAGACTTAACGTCCTATTAATGTGGATTCTCCAATAATGGACAGCCTTGGCATTAATTTCACATCAATCTGTGTTAAATAGGGTTAAATACTGTGAGCAGCGAAGGGTTTAATACAAATGGGTCCCAGGCTTATGTATTTTCCATTTGGAAATTAATCTCTTAGTATGCAGTAATACAAAGTTTGATTTCTTATTTCAGATTATGAGAATGACTGGTAATGATAAGGATGTAGAGCAATAGAATGCTACGATTGGACCCCTCATATGCATATTAGGATGTTATAGGGGCCCCCTTCCCTTTTTTTTTTTTACATGCAGCAATACAAAGTATGATTTCTTATTTCAGATTATGAGATGTCTGATAATGATAAAGACTCAGAGTAATAGAATGCTACGATTGGACGCTGCATATACATATTAGGAATTTTTTTTTTCTCATCTTTCGTGGTAATAGTGGTTAACAGTGAGGCAACTGGAGGGAGGCCCCGGGGATTGATGATGGTAGGTTTAGGCTTGGTTATTGTAGGAATCATGTGGCATAGTAAGGTGGAGAATGCGGTGTTTAGAACTGGGGTGTTAGTTTAAGGTATATGGTACATAAGTATAAAGTATTAGCGAGGGGAATATTGAAGGGGGTAGGGGAAAGAACTACGTACTGTCAAGATTTAAATGATAGAACTTATGTAAAATGTATTTCAGATCTGTTCCACTGTCACAGGGCTGAGGGTAAGGCGTTAGGGCCTATTTGCTTACCCTCAATAAGAATGCAGTTAATTTTGCTTTTGATAGATCTCGGTAACGGATGTTGAGCAACAATTTTTCCTTTGTGAGTTGGAATGTCAAGGGGGCCAAGGATAGGGTTAAAAGACAGGTTATTTTAAAGCATTTACAACAGCTCCGAGCACAAATTGTTTTTTTACAAGAAACACATCTGAAGCGGGAAGACACGTCCCTATTTAGAAGACTATGGGTTAGTCAGGCATATGGCGCTGGTATATCCACCAGCAAAGGAGGTGTAGTAATTCTCATGGCCAAGTCTGTCCCATTCAAATTAGTTCAGGAAATCTGGGACCCTGAGGGTAGATTTATATTAGTACATGGAACCCTGGAGACTCGTCTGGTTCTCCTGGGTTCCATATCATGGTCCAAATTGTGACTCTCCGCTTTTTGTGGACTTGTTAAATAAAATAGGTGACTAACCCACAAACTTACTATATTGGGTGGAGATCGAATTTGTATTACAGACAGACCTGGATAGATCGGATCGGGTCCAAAGAGGTTTATCTCCAGCGCAGAGAGCCTTGAAAGAATTTATGAGTGGTGCTGCCTTAATTGATGTATGGAGAGTATTCAACCCCTCTGTAAGGCAGTATACTTTCTTTTCAACGGCACACATAACATACTCTCGGATTGGCTATTTATTAGTCAGTGCCTCTGCAATTCCTGAAGTCACAAAAGCTGAAATTCTGGCCAGGGTTATATCTGACCATGCCCCGGTTAGTATCGAATTTTGGTTGAGATTGGGCAGCAAGCGCTCCCCGCTGTATGCGCTTTAATAATCAACTACTGAAAGACCCAGTTTTTAAATTACATCAGGGATCATATATCCTCTTCCTTAATACCAATCTAGGCTTTATAGACAGGTATGACTTAATATGGGCAGCTTTAAAATGTCTACTACGGGTGAGTTTATTAAATGGCTCCAAAAGAGTTAAAACTCACAGGGTCAGGCAGATACCCTTTTAACGTCAATCAAGCAACTAGAGTGTGGTTTAACCCGACGCCCCAGCAGAGAGTTGACGAGGTTATACCAACTACAGGCCCAATACGCTGAGTTGTTATCTAAGAAAGATACTTTCTTACATAGAACCAAATTGAAATATTTAGACACTGGAGAAAAGGCTAGTAAATTACTAGCGATGCGGATTCATAAATGGATTCCTCGCAATATATTGCAGGGATCCTCTTGATAAGGAGGGTCAAACCTGCACAGATCCACAAAAGATAGCTGATATGTTTGGGTTTTATTACCAAAAACTGTATGTAGTCGATCCACTTGTACGGCCTGACATAGCGGATATAAACTCTTATCTTGGCTCAGTGACTTTGCCTAAGGTTACTAGTATTGAGGCAGCCTTGTTAAGTGCTCCTATTACAATGGCAGAGATCCTGGAGACTATCTGGCAATTGCCTCTTGACAAATCGCCTGGACCAGATGGTCTGTCAAATAATTTTTACAAAGCCTGCCAATCCGCTATTTCACCTGTGCTTAAGGATCTTTTCTCCTACTGGTTTGACAATGGTGTATCAGACGCTACGTTTCAGGAGGCTGTGATAACTTTAATTTTAAAGCCCGGGAAGGATTCGCAGAATCTTGGCAACTATCACCCCATATCACTGCTAAATACAGATATCAAAATATTGGCTAAAATTTTAGCCAATAGACTTACAAAAATTATAGGCAATCTGATAGGATCTGAACAAGTTGGATTTATGACTGGTAGGTCATCTCAAGATCATGTGAGAAAGTTGCTACATATTATTGCAACCGCCAGAGACTCAAAGGTACCCATGGTACTTGTCTCATTAGATGCCGAAAAGGCGTTCGATAAGAATTTCGTGGGAGTTTCTATTTGCCACTTTAGTAGCTTTTGGTTTCCCCAGAGGATTCATAAAATGGATAGAAATTCTATATTCATGTCCTTCTGCCAAAGTTAAATGTAATGGCCTATTATCCTTCCCGTTTAAATTAAATCGGGCACTAGACAGGGTTGTCCCCTGTCACCGTTGTTGTTCAATTTATATTTAGAACCCTGCTGTTAAGAATGAAAGGAAATGAGAAGATTACTGGCATTCAAATTGGTACAACTAGATATGCCTATTCGGTATATGCTGATGATATCTTATTACACCTAGAAAGCCCTGGTTCCTCAATACGGCTGTTCTTAGAGAGATTGAGGAATATTCTAAATTGTCTTACTATAGATTAAATCATACCAAAACTAAGATAATGCCATTGAATCACAGAATAAATAAGGCAGAACTGTCCTCCCTAGGCCTTGTGGGAAAAAAGTCTCTAGATTACCTTGGCATTAAGATCTTTAGGGAACTGGGGCCATAAAGCGTAATAATATTGATAACCTAATTATAACAGTATTTAGAGATTTGGAAAGATGGCGTTATTGCCCCTTTCTCTTTGGGGTAGGTTAAGCGTTATCAAAATGAATCTATTACAAGGATATTATACCCGTTAGGATATGCTAGAGTGTACCTGCCAAAAGTGGTTTCTAGATTACAAAATAAGCTTAACACTTTTTTATGGAATAAAAAAGGTATCCGTAGATCTTACCTAAAATTAACAGCCCCGAAACTGAGAGGTGGCCTCGCGGCCCCCTCTTTCTTTTTATATTACATAGCCCAACATATAAATAAGCTAGCCTTCTGGCATAATGACGTTGGGAATCATGTATATTCTCCGTTGTGGCTATCCATCGAAAGATATTTAGCGTCTCAGGTGAAGTGTTCCTTGTGGGCCCTTCTGTATGTCTCCCCGGCATATATTCCCAGGTCCCTGAGTACGAACCCCATGGGATGGTCAATGAAAGTTTCTCACCAAGTCCAACGGTATCTTGGAATAAAGTGGTATCAAACCTCTGATCAGCCAGTGATCAGTAATCCCCACTTTAAGATTGAGGGGTCTCCAATACCCCCGATCCTGTGGCCCCAGCTGATCCAGTGTAAAGTTTTGGAAGTGTGGAAAAATGGAAAACTGATCCCCTTCCCTCAGCTAAAATGCTCGATCGGTGCACTAAACACTGATGTCTTTAAGTATATACAAATTTGTAAGGCCATCACATCATTTTCTGCTCGGATCCCCCTGAAGGATCCAGGGGAAAGAGAGATAATAGCACTTCTGCGACAGCTTCTCAATCGCATGCTGCCTCCAAAGTGTATAACGTTCTACAGAGTAGGGATCATAGAATGCCATCTGGTCATTGCTCCTATTGGATAAAAGAGTTAGATATCCCAGAGGATGTCACTTTATGGAAGACACTATGGGCATCAATGTACAAATTAGTTAAACAAGATAGGTTAAGGTTGATTTGTTATAATATCATGTATGATTTATATTTGACACCGGTCAAACTCTTTAGATACGGGAAAATAGCCACATCTGTGTGTAATAGATGTAAGAAAGACTTGGGTTCTTTATATCATATGATGTGGCTGTGCCCTGTATAAAGGTATTCTGGGTGCCATTAATAACACTTTGGACCCTATCCTTAGCCTGACTGAGCTCTTCACCCCTGCAATTTGTATGATTAATTGCTTTCCTACTGGTATTCCTAAGTGTCGAAGAGCACATATGGCGCTGATATCTGCATCTGCTAAAATAGTAATATCAAGACATTGGACTGATGAGAAAGTGCCGTCCGTCCTGGAATGGTATAGAGAGATCACGTTAGCATTACAGTCGGAACGGCATATTGCATTTATGCAAGATCGAGTTAATATGTATACGTCATTGTGGGGAAGGTTGGAGGCTATTTTGACAACTTGGAAACATATGTGATATAATGTTTTTCATACTGCGACAGTGGGGTGGTTAATAGGGGTATGTAGTTCTTTGGGGGGGGTGGAGGGTAGGGTTATATTGTTTTCTTATTATTGCACCGATTGTTTATAATGGCCTGTTAACCTGTGTATACACTGGGTGCTGGAAAATAATAAAACTTGGTTAATTAAAAAAAGAAACATTCAAGTACCTAAAGGGTATAAACAAGGTGTGGGGGGAGACATTTTCCATTACAGGAGGAGTACAGGAACGAGGGGACATGACATGAAATTGGAAGGTGGAAGGTTAAGAGGGAACGTGAGGACGTTCTTCACAGAGAAGGTGGTGGACGATTGGAATGGTCTGCCTCAGGTGGTGGTGGGAGCGAGCACTGTGGATGGATTAAGCATGCTTGGGACAGGCATAGGGGAACCATAGAGGTACAGCAGCGGGTGAGTCGGAAGCGGTAATCCAGTGCAAGGGCTTACGGGCAGACTAGATGGGCCAGACAGTCCTTATTTGCCGACAATTTCTGTTTCTATATGACCTATACTGTGGCATGCATTATCAGCATGGCAGCAGTACTGCTTTGCAGAGCACAGTGGTACTACAATACACTATGCACCGATGGAAGTCCCACATGCACATGAGGGACAATTACAATAGGCATGGATGGGAACACAGGGCCTGGAGGGCCTTGTGCCCCCAACGCTCACTATGGACTGATGGGAGTGCAGGGCCCAAAAGGCCCTACAGTCCCACATGGAAATGAGGGACAAATATAATAGGCATGTATGAAAGCACAGGGCTATACCACTCACTACTGACTGAAAGGAGTGCAGGGCTTGGAGGTCCCTGCACTCGCACATGGAAATGAAGCGCAATTACATCAGGCATGGATGGCAGCACAGGGCCCAGAGGGCTCTGTGCTTCAACACTCCCATAATCAAATAAAGCTACGATTATCCTTTCTCAAAAAGTAAGGAAATTAATTGCAATAAAAACTTTGTTAATGCACCATTAGGCCTGAAGCATCAAAAGTAGGGAAATATAACCTCTGGGCTCTCAAGCCTAAGACCCCACCCCCACTGTGCATGCAGGAACAGGCATGAGGGGTGTGTTTTGGGGTTGTGAACCCTAATGCTCACCCCATTCTCCTATGCTGTATCCATCTTACCTTATTCATGGAATGGGGTGAGCATTAACACACAAACATAGACTCTGACGGCAGATAAGGACCCCTTGGCCCACCTAATCTGCCCATTTCCCTACCTAACAGATAAGCTACAGATCCTAGTTAACCAACAGCCTACTTCCTCCTACCCCCCACTAGAATTGCCTTATGTCTGTCGCATGCATTCTTGAATTCCCCCACTGTTTTTGACTCTATGACCTCCTCAGGAAGGCTGCTCCATGTATCTACAACCCTCTCTGTGAAGAAATACTTCCTCACATTACCTCTGAGCGTCCCCCCCCATCTTCAGATTGTGCCCCCTTGTTCTTGCAAATCTCTTTTTGTGAAAGATGCTACCCTCTTGGACTTTGTTGATTCCCTTGAGGTATTTGAAAGTTTCTATCATGTTTCCCTCTCCCTCCTTTCCTCAAGGCTATACATCTTAAGCTCCTTTAGTCTTTCTTCATATGTCTTCTGGTGCAGACCCTGCACCATTTTGGTTGCCCTCCACTGTACAGTCTCCACCCTGTCTATGTCTTTGTGGAGAGTGGGGTCTCCAGAACGGTACACAGTACTCCAGGTGTGGTCTTACCAACTGTCTGTACAGAGGGCCAACAACTTCCTGTTTTCTACTGGTGATGCCTCTCCTTATGCATCCCAGTATCCCCCAGCCCTCCTTACTGCCTTCTCACATTGCTGACCCACCTTTAGGTCATCTGATATGACCACCCCCAGGTCCCTTTCCATTTTTGCTGTTGTCAGTATCTCACCCCCCACTGTGTACTCTTGCCCTGGGTTTTTGTTTCCCAGGTGCATTACTTTGCACTTCTTTGCGTTGACTCTAAGCTGCCATACATTTGACCATTCCTCCAACCTTGCCAAGTCCTTTTCATCCTTTCCACCCCACCTTGCATATCAACCCTGTTGCAGATCTTTGAGTCATCTGCAAAGACATACCTCCCTCAGTCCCTCTGCAATGTCACTTATAAAGACATTAAAAAGGACTGGTCCCAGTACTGAACCCTGCGGTACCCCACTAGTAACCCTCCTTTCTTCACTGTGGACTCCATTTACTATTACCCTCTGTGTGCTGTTGTCCAGCCAGTGTTTTACCAAGGCTACCACCCTGGGACCCACTCCCAGGCTGGCTAATTTGTTTATTAATCTTTTGTGCGGGACTGTGTCAAATGCCTTGCTAAAGTCTAGGTTGGCCATGTCCACAGCCCCTCCCTGGTCTACTACTTTGGTCACCCAGTCAAAGAAATCAATTAGATTTGTTTGACATGACCTTCCTGCAGTGAATCCATGCTGCCTTGGGTCCTGAGCCCCACTGGCCTCTAGGTACTCAACAATTCTTTCCTTCAGAAGTGATTCCATCATTTTCCCTACCACTGAGGTCAAACTGACTGGTCTATAGTTTCCTGCCTCTATCTTGCTCCCATTTTTGTGAAGGGGAATCACATCTGCCCTTCTCCAGTCCTCAGATACCACACCATCCTCCCATGAGTTATTAAAAAGGGTAGTCAGTGGTGTTACTAGTTCTTCCCTTAGTTATTTTAGAATTCTGGGGTGAATCCCATCAGGTCCTGCTTTATCCACCTTCAGTTTTAAGAGTTCTTTCAGAACCCTTTCTTCTGTGAAAAGACTAATATCAACCCCCTATCCAGAGTGCTTCTATTGACTGGATTAGATCTCTCCCCTGCTTTTCCACTGTGAATACTGAGCAGAAATATTAGTTCAGTATCCCTGCTTTTTCACTGTCGCTCTCTGCCCAACCACCTTCCTCTTTATTCAGCCTCAGTATCCCTGCCTTCGTCTTTCTTTGCTCCCTAATGTACCTATAAAAGGTTTTATCCCCCTTCTTAACTGAGTTGGCTATCTTTTCCTCAGTTTGGGCCTTTGCTATTCTGACTGCCTTCCCCGCTTCCTTCTGCTTTAACTGGTACAGTTCTCTGTCCTGCTCCTTCTGTTTCTTTATACTTCCTGAATGCTATCTTTTTCTCCCTTACCTTCCCCGCCACTTCTTTTGAGAACCATAGTGTTTTTTTTCTTTCGTTTTGATTTATTTACTTCACTCAAAGGCTCGTTGCCTCTGTGATTGCAGTTTTGATGTTTCTCCACTGTTGCTCCACCCCACCTTCTTGCCTGTTTGCTAGTGCTTTTCTGAGGCACTCTCCTATTTTGACAAAATCAGACCTCCTGAAGTCCAATACTTTCACTTTTGTGTGGCATGACTCAACAGCTAAGTTTATCGTGAACCACACTGTTTGTTGGTCGCTTGTTCCCAGATGGCTACCCACTTCAAGATCAGAGATCCTCTCTCCTTCCCCATTTGAGAGTACCAGGTCTAAGATTGCTCAGTCCTGAGTGGGTTCCAAAACTAGCTGTCTGAGGCATGCCCCCATGTAGGGCATCAAGAATGGCCCTGCTCTTGGAAGTGGCTAAAGCAAAGGTGCTCCAGTTAACATCTGGCATATTCAGGTCCCCCATCAGCAATATCTCACCTTTCTTTGCCATCCCAAGGATGCCTTCTATCATTTCCTTGTCCATTTCCTCCCCCGGAGACGAGGGGGGTCTGGATACAACCCCTGTGCGGATTGTGAAGCCATTTCCAGTCTCCAGGGTGACCCACAGTGCCTCCTCTCCTTCCCTCCCCATTTACCCTTTAGTTCTGCAGCTTTGATCCCTTCTCTTACATAGAGAGCTACTCCTCCTCCTCTTCTTCCCTTCCTGTCACTCCTGTAGATTGTGTACCCTGGTATGTTGACATCCCAGTCATGGTTCTCTGTGTACCATGTTTCTGTGCCTGCCACGATATCCAGGCATCCCTCTTCCATCAAGGCCACCATTTCGGGGAGCTTTTTACCTAGACTACAGGCATTGGTACTCATTACCCTCCATTTCTTTCTGGCTTTATTTCTTTTTGCCCCATCCCTGTCCTTACTGCCTTTGTCTTTTTCTCCATTTACCTCTGCCCTTATCCCTATCGACTGCTCTATCTTGGCGTTTACCTCACTAACTACCCTGATTTTTGGGGGCTAGGATTTCCTTTCTCCTTTTCAGTGTCTCCCCCCTTGGCTAGTTTAAATGCTTGCCAATAAAGCATTTAAACCTATCAACTAGGATCCTGGTTCCCTTCCAGGATAGATGCAGACCATCGCACCTGTATAGGCCTGCATCCCTCCAGGTGAAGCCCCAGTCCCCAATGAAGCCAAATCCCTGAGCTCTGCACCAGTTTTTTAACCAGTCACTGAATCCCATGGTGCAGAGTACCCTAGCCTCATCCATGCCATAGACAGGTAGCACTTCCGAGAAAGTTACCATGTGTACTACTTGTCTAAAGCCCCTCCCCAACTCCACAAACTCCTGTTGCACTGCTCTGATCCCATTCTCAGCCAGGTCATTTGTCCCTAGGTGGATAATGACATCCGGCTCACTCCCCCTTGCAGCTGCTCCAACAATCCTGAGGATTTGTTTCCTGTCCCTCCAAGCCATGGCACCGGGTAGGCACCTTACCTCCCTTTCTCCTCCCTCCCCCAGTTCTACCCCCTAACAATCGAGTCCCCCACCAGGAGTTGTTTCCTTCCCCTGTGGGGTCCTGTGCCACCCTCCTGTGTGTCTCCATTATGGAGGTTCCCAGCATACTTCTTGGTCTCCACTGTGGGTGCCTCCATAGAGGAACCATGTTCTGCCAGAGTGGCGAATGAACTCTGGAGAGGCACAACTGGAGGGATGCGCCTCCGCTCCACCACCCTCACCCTCCCTGAGCCCACCGTGGTCCAACCACTCCTCTTTCTTGGCAACCTCTGAGGTAGTGACAGTGGCCTGGGTGGTTCCTGGGTGGGGGAGCAGGTTTCCTGAATCATTGCCAGGTCAGCATGGAGACGAACAACCTCCTCCCTCAGACCAGAGAGGTGCCTGCAAATAGGGCAGCAACGCAGTTTCCAGAATGTCTCCCAGAAGACTGCTGCTCCACAGCCAGTACATTGCACCACTCCCCACATGTCTGTGTCCCTTTCTGTTACAGATGCTTTTCTTTTTTTTTTTTTTGTTCTTGTTTCAGTGTGTGCATGCTTGTGAGTGTCTCTACTCCCTATTCAGTGTGCTGTGCATTTAAGGATATGAACAGGTGTATGTTGTTAGCAGTTTTGGGGAAGTGATGTCAGAACCCCTGCTATAAAGAAAGTTATGCGCTTGGGGCAGGTAGGGTGTGGGGAAGGGTGGGAGGGAGTAAACCTATGCCATCCAGAAACAATCAACTACAACTTTGACCTTCCACCCCGGGGAGTGCCTTCATTCCTTTCAGACACACATTAGGGTTCATAACCCCAAAACACATCCCTCATGCATGTTCCTGCATGCATAGTGGGGGTGGGGTCTAAGGCTTGGGAGCCCTAAGGTTGTATTTCCTAGTTTTACTGCTTCAACAGTAATGGTGCATTAACAAAGTCTTTTGCAATGAATACATGACCACATATCTATATATATATATATATATATATATATAAAATCTGGACAGGTTCCCCCAGCCCAGTGACCTTAGTTTTCTGGGTCTTAGCTTGCTCCCCAATGTCCTCAACCACAAGGCCTGGCGGATGTGCCCAGTTGTCAGTTCAGGGCCTGCGGGCGTAGCGGGCCATAACCCTGCTGCAAGCAGAAGATCTTCCTGGACATAAGTCTCCACCACTCATTCACACTAGTGGGATTGGCGCCGGAGGCACTAAGACCCATCGGGAGCAAACTTTTTGCTGGAGGGTCGGCGCGAGAGACGGCACCGCGAGACACGGCGCGCGAGCAGCCTTCGGTAGTAATGACCATCTGGCGGCGACCCTCAACCGCCTCAGTTCCTTTTTTCCCGCCCGTCAGATGCGCTTCAGTGACGACATCGCTCGCCTGTTAGAGTCAAATCAAATTCAGCATAGTTTTCAGTTTGTTTTTGTAACATTATCACGATAGTAGTATCGCTGAGTTTTATTCTATTTTTTCTAAAATTTTTCTAATATTTAAATTTAACTTCTCTGAAGAAGTCTCGGCCTACTGGGCGGATCCGACCATGAGCAGGTCAGGTGGCGAGTAGGAGACTTCATATGAAAGCTGTTCAGTCAGCGGGCTGGGTCCAGTCAGCCTCCTTCTCCTCAGCTGGGTTCCGACCACGGTCAGTCCGATGTCCGGGGATGGGCGGTCCTCGCCGGCATAAAACAAGCGTCGATTCTCGTCGCTCGGCCTCGAGCGCTCTTCTTCGCCCACAGGTCAAAAAAGAGAAGGCATCACCGAGGTCGCCTCTGGTATGTCTGCGCTGGCCGACGGTCGGTTATCGCCTAGTTGCCGGTCTCCTCTTCGGAGTCGCCAACTTCCGATAATCGCCGCCCTCGACATCGAGCCCCTCCCTATAGGTAGGGCTCCAGATGAGCAGTTTCATCAGTGGGCCGCTCTTATGGGCAGCGGGCTCGGAGGTTGGTTCTTCTGCCTGGCTCGGTTACCTCGGACCCTCGGGCTCCTCGGCGATCAGGTAGGGCGGTTGGACCTTCCTAGTCGCGCTGCCTTCTGCAGGTGCTAGCGACTCCGTGCCAGATGTTTCCCCCTCCACATGGCTGCGGCGCAGGGGCCTCACCGATACCCTTATCTCCTAGTTTTCCTTCTCTTGCTTTCCAGGTTCCCGGGGCTTTTCCGGCGCCTTCAAAGTCTGTGGCCTACTCGGGCCGTTTTGCAAAACGCCGGAGCTTGCGGCGCCGTTAAGCGGTGCACGCGGGGTCTCTCGGCGCCCGTTGGTGGCGCCCGCGTGGGCCTCGCGGCGCGCCAGTGGTGCCACTTAGATCGGCCGGCGCCCGTTTGCAGCGTCGGCGTCGTCTTGTAACGTCGTCCGCCAGCACCCGCTCGAAGCGTTGCGGGGCAGCGTGCCTCTTCGGCGCCGTCGCCTCCTGGTGCCGTCTTAACCCGTTTGCCGTCTGGCGCCGCCAGCCTCAGGGACTCTCCTTGTTTTCTGCCATTTCCTCCTCTCCTAATTTCCTCCTTTCCTGTCCAAACAGTCCTTTCTGGACCATCAGGAGATGATGTTGAGCCTGACCCAGACCTTCGGTTGGGTGATGAAGTGGAGGAAACAGGATCTTTCTTTGCTACAGAGCCTGTGGTCGAGGACCTGTCCTTTAAGTCTCTGTTGAAGAACCTGGGATCCTCTTTCTCTCCAGACTACAGACATCGATCCTGGGAAGATATTAAGACTCCAGTATCTTCATGCTCGGAGATCCCTACGGATTTGACTCCTCCGATTCAGCCTTCCTTCGAGACGCTGTCTCAAATGGTATGGAATAACCTCTGCTCTTATTCCTCAGTGGCTAAATCCATTGATAAGAAGTATTCAGCTCCCAGGGATCGCCCCATTTGGCATCCCAAGCCTTTGCGGATCCTATTGTAGTCCTGGCAGAGAATGACAAGGTCGTTCTTCCTCAAACTACTACAGCTCGACCTATTAACAAAGAGTCTCGTAAGACTGATACATTAGGTAAGAGAGTCTTTGCTGCTCCACTCTAGTATGCGTATTGCCAGTTATCAAGGCTATTTTTTCTCAGTATGAGTATATCCTGTGGCACTCTATGAAAAGAATGGTTGAAGCTCTTCCAGATTCGGATTCAAAGTCAGAGCTTCTTCTGACCGTTATTAGAGGTATTGAGTCAATAACCAACAGGTCAAAGCGCCATGGACGCTTTGACACAGCTTCTCGCTCAGCAGCCGCTGATTTGTACTGGCGCCATTCCTGGCTGCTTATTTCTGGCTTCACTTAATGATGCTCAGCAGCAGGTGATGGCGTGCCTTGATGGCTCCTTTCTTTTTGGCCCTCAGGGTGGAGCAAGCCTTACAGGCCACTCAGAAGACTAGATCGGCCATTAAGTTGGCCAGACCTCCGCCTGCCCCTCTCGGGGGCATGTGAACAAACGTCAGTTTCATAGTCGTCAGTCCTTTCGAGGCAGAGGCAGGGAAGCTTCCATAAAGCCAACCTGCCCAACCTCAAAGAAGGCGCAGAAAGCGCGAGGAGCTAAAGCTCCAAGCGCTACCTTATGGTCGTTAGCCCAAGTTCCATCCACTCTGCCCGAGGTGGAACTTTCTCCTCAGTGGGAGGTCGTCTGATGTACTTCTACAACCAGTGGAAGTCCATAACCTCAGACAAATGGGTCCTTGCGGATAATTACGAGGGTTATTCTCTCAATTTCTTGGAAACCCCCCCGAATTGTCCTCCCATACGACAACCCAGGTTGTCGGCCTCTCAGTCAGACCTCCTCACCGCGGAGATCCAGGGCCTTCTGAACAACAGGGCAATAGAACTGGTGCCCCGCATCTGCGAAACACAGGGTTCTACTCCCATTACTTTCTGGTTCCAAAGAATCTGGGGCGCCCCATTCTAGACCTCAGAAAGTTAAACAAATTCCTCCCAGGAGAAATTCAAGATGATTTCCCTAGGTACCCTGTTACCCTTGCTGCATCAGCACGACTGGCTGGCCTCTCTGGATATGCAGGATGCTTACCAGCATATCCTCGTCCACCGACCCACATAAATTCCTCAGGTTTGTAGCTTTGGGTCAGCATTATCAGTTCAGAGTCCTGCCCTTTGGGCTATCCTCGGCGCCTCTGAGTTTTTACAAAGTGTTGTGCAGTTCTGGGAGCATCTCAGGAAAATCGGACTCGAGTGTTTCCCTACCTGGACGATTGGCTTCTAGCAAGCCCTTCCGGCCAAGGGACTTTGGAACCGGTGCAAGCGACTTCTCGTCTTCTCACGTCCATGGGAGTTCTGCTGAATTTGAAAATCTCAACTGCAACCCTCCCAGAGGCTCCTTTTCATAGGGACGCTTCTAGACACCTCTTCAGCGAAGGCTTTCCTTCCAGAGGACAGAAGACTCGACATCCTTCGTATGGCCCGTTACATCAGGGAGAACCAATCGGTTACAGCTCTCTCGATGCAACGCATGTTGGGTCTCATGGCGTCCTCGGTCTTCACTGTCCCTCTGGCCCGACTGCACATGAGAACCACCCAATGGATGCTCTCCACTCAGTGGTCCCCGACCTCTCACCCCCAGTCTTATCCCATCAAGGTGACGGAGCCCCTTCGAAGGTCTCTCACCTGGTGGTCTCAAGAGAGCAATCTCCTGGAAGGATTCCCCTTTGCTCCCCCGGATCATCAGATCTCCATCACCACAGATGCATCGCTAATGGGATGGGGTGCTCACTGTCTCTCCCTCCACACTCAAGGTGTATGGACTCAGTTCGAAACTCATCTCCACATAATGTCCTGGAGATGAGAGCGGTCCTTATGCAATCGAGCTCTGAAGGATGTCCTTTGTCACAAGAACATTCTCCTTCAAACGGACAACAAAGCAGTGATGTATTACATCAACAAGCAAGTGGTGCTCATTCTTATCCCTTTGCAGGGAAGCAATGAGGGTGTGGAGTGGTGCTTGGAGCACAAGTCTCTGATTCAAGCGGTTTATCTGCCAGGTATACAAAACGACCTAGCAGATCACCTCAGCAGAACGAAGGCAGACCCTCACGAGTGGTCTCTCGATCCAGCCGTAGCTCGGTCCCTGTTCAAAGAGTGGGGGACTCCAGACCTGGACCTTTTGCATCCCACTCAACGCAAAACTGCCTCTCTTCTGCTCCAGAAATCCAGGGCCTGGCATTTTCTGTCAGGATACGTTCAGGCTGCGGTGGACAAAGCGCTTTCTTTCGCCTTTCCACGCTTCCTCTAATCCAGAGAGTACTCCTCAAGTTCGAGTCTCAGGGGACCAAGATGATTCTCATTGCTCCTTCCTGGCCTCGGCAACTATGGTTCCTCTACTCAACAGTATGTTGGCAGCTCTCGAGACCACTTCCTTTCAAATCAGTCTTTTGACTCAGGGTTCGTTGGTCCATCCCAACCTGAAATCACTTCACCTTCATGCTTGGCTCCTGAAGAGATAGAAGTGAATCGGTTCAACGTCTCTCGTAGAGTCTCAGACATCCTTCTGGCTGCTCGGAAGCCAGCCACCCGAAAAACGTACGCTTCCAAATGGAAACGTTTTTCTCTCTGGTGTGCAAAATCCTCTTGGAATCCCTTTTCCTGTCCTCCTGGCAAGGTTCTGGAGTATCTTTTGGACCTATCAAACTTAGGTCTTCAGTACTCCACAGTTAAAGTTCACCTTAGTGCCATCTCAGCTCCCATGAGCCGGTTTCTTCCTTAACTCTGGCTCAGTTACCTATGGTGAAGAGATTTCTTAAGGGATTCTCCATACCAGACCCCTGTTAAGCGTCCAGTTGCAGCCTGGGACATTAACCTGGTGCTGGACATGCTCACTCGAAGCCTTCAACCCTTAGCTACCTGTGAGCTAAAATTTCTTACCTGGAAGACTGCCTTCCTGGTGGCCATTACCTCAGCCCGCAGGGTCTCTGAGATACATGCCCTGGTTACGGACCTCCAGATACTGTATTCCATAAGGACAAGGTAGTTCTCCGTACTCATCCTAAATTTCTTCCCAAGGTTGTGTCAGAATTCCATCTGAACCAACCTCTGGTACTCAGCTTACTTACGCTAATTTCCAAAATGAAGGGAACGAGCTCTTCATTCCTTGGATGTTAAGAGAGCCTTGCGGTTCTATTTAGATAGAACCAAGGATGTTCGCAAGACTCAGCAACTGTTCGTTTCTTTCAGCGACACCGGCTGGGTCAACCTGTCGCTATTAGATGCATCTCTTCATGGTTAGTGGCATGCTTCGTCATTGCTATTCCATGGCTCAAGTTAAATTAGAAGGTGGGGAGTGTCGCTCACTCTACTAGGAGTGATCATCTAGGAAATTGCAGAATGTTCCAATTGCAGATATATCCACCGCCACCTGGAGCTCAGTGATACTTTCTTACACTATGCACTGGATGTTCATGCCAGGCGACATTCCGCATTCGCAGAACTATCCTTAATGGGCTTCTATCTTAGACGCTGAGCTCTGGCTCTCCTGGCCCTTTTGGGGATTATCAGCTTGGTACTTTCCACTAGTGTGAATGAGTGGTGGAGACTTATGTCCAGGAAGATAGGAAAATTCACGCACCTACCGCAATTCTTGATCTCTTGGACGAAGTCTCCACCACTATTCACACTTCACCCTCCATCCCCCGAGCTCACCGCTGTATTGGTCTTCACTCCCTCAAATCTTTAGGCCGTGAGGACTTCTTTGCTGACCCTTCTTACACGGGTCATACGGACTATCTTATGTCTGTTTTTTAATGTTGGGTTTACTCTTTACGTTAGTTGCGCTGCACCTCCTTGGTAAAAAAGGTACTGAGGCGGTTGGAGGGTCGTCGCCGAGATGGTCATTACCGCTCGAGCCGCTGCTCGTGGCGCCGTCTCTCGCGTCGACCCTCCAGCAAAAAGTTTGGTCCCGATGGGTCTTAGTGCCTCCGGCGCCAATCCCACTAGTGTGAATGAGTGGTAGAGACTCGTCCAAGAAGATCAAGAATTACGGTAGGTACGTAATTTTCCTTTTTCTTCTGTTTGTTCCCATGGGGCCACACGCGAACAATGACGCAATGCGTGCAGTCCACCTTGGCAGGGATGCCTCTACTGTCTGTGTGGGAACCCTTCCCCGTGCCATCCCACTGTGCTACTACCTCGATTTCTGTAGAGGGCAGACGATCAGCGGGACACGTAGACACACCTCTCTCAGGGAGTAGAGATGATGATAATACATGACCCCTCGTTTTCCTTCCCATGCCAGTTATGTGTTCTGATATGCATAGACCAACTGTTGATAGATGAATAAATAAATAACACATGACAAGGTGTGTGGTAACTGAAATTAATGCACAATCATGTGACCAGTTTTGACCAGTCACATTGCCTGTTTCATTCAAGTCATTTTATAATCTAGCTTTGGGGTGCCCTCAGAGCTACACTGCATTCCACTCTACTCAGAAGCTGCTGTTATTTCTTTTCATATTTCCAATACATTTTACGACATTAGTAACACTACTCCATGTTAAATTCATTTGAATGGCCTGGAATGCTGTTACTGATGTCATAGAATGTGGGGGCAGTGTGAAAAAAGAGAGAGAGCAGCAAATGCTGAGGAGAAAGGACTTTAAGATAGCAATAACAGCAAAAAAATAGATTTCAACAAAAAAGGTTGAAATACACTAGAATATTGGACAGACACTAGAAGGAAAACAGGTGGGCACCTAGACGTGAAAAAAAACTACTTCCTGTCATCTTAAGAGATGCTTAATCCCCCCACCAAAGGCCAGCTCACTAGCAATCCAAGTCCCTTTCTGAACCTGGGTGTCCAGTGTAGCAGACAGCAGGTCTCCCGTCGGCCATCTGGGAACCTATTCTCACAGGAAGGGATATACCATTTCTATTTTTTATTCATGTGGAAACAAAAAAGCCCTTAAGGGCTGGTGCTTCCCAGGTGGCGAGAGAGATTTGTCTAAGTAAATTACAGGCATCGTGACACACGGTGTCTGCCCAAGGTGGGGGAAGGGAGATTTGGATTTGAGGCATAGCATTTTAATAATACACAGAAATACAAGCCTGCAACAAACGTCAACAGAGAAGCAGATCACGAGGCAGCAAAACAAACATATAAGCGCAAGAGGATCGAATGGCTGAGGATCTGTGTCTGAATGCCCTTCCCTCGTTTAATCATTGCCCTCAAGTGCAAGGCAACTCCTTGGGTTGAGAGGGAGGGGTGGGATATACATCAAACCAACTGTATCTCCTGGGTAGCAGTAAAGATTAAGTGACTTGCCCAAGTTCACACAGGAAGGCAGTGGCTGAGCTGGGATTCGAACCTGAGAGCCCTTGGCTCATCGTCCCTTTTGTTCTTAGAACATAAGAAAAGCATTGGCAGATGGGGACTGTGCGATCCATGTAGTCTGTCCTATAAACTAACCCCTTCTTATGCACCTTTGTCCTAACCTGTCCTTTATGTCTGTCCCATATGCGTTTGAACTCCCTGATTGTCTTTGATGCTACCACATCTTGGGGCAGGCTGTTCCACAGGTCTGTCACTCTTTCTGTGAAGAAGTACTTCCTGAGGTTGCTTCTGAACCTTCCTCCTACCAGTCTCATATCATGCCCTCTTGTGCGTGCTGCTATGTTCTGTTGAAACAGATTGCCTGTACAGTATGAGCTGCGTTAAATCCCCTCACATACTTAAATGTTTCAATCATGTCCCCTGTTTCTTCTCTGCTCGAGGGAGTACAGGTTCAGCTCCCCAAGTCTTGCTTCATATGACCTGCAATGCAGTCCATGCATAATCTTAATAGCCCTTCTCTGCACCGTTTCCAAATGGTCAATGTCCTTCTTGAGGTGAGGTCTCCAGAACTGAACGCAGTACTCCAAAGTGTGACCTCACCAAGGACCTGTAGATGGGCATGATAACCTCCCTCTTTCTACTAGAAATACCTCTACTTACACGTCTGAGGATGCCACCCGCTTTCTGTGCTGCTTTCTCACACTGTTTTCCTACCTTTAATTTGTTAGCGATGATTATGTACGTAAACCTTCTATTTGGAAGCAATGTGTTATTTAGAAACTAATAATTATTCGAATGATTGATAGTGTGAATGGAAACTTGATGAATCCTGAATGGATATGAAGGAATTTGTATGTTTTTTATAAGACTTGTACATTGTGTTGTATGTCTTTTTATAATATTTATAACATGACATTGTTGAAAATGGGGTGCTAACTCCAACAATATGTATCCTATATAAAAATAAAATTTTAAGAACATTATGCCGAGATCTCGCTCTGTTTGTGTCTCCTCAAATTGATGTCCTCTCAGTGTGTACTTTTTTCCAGGGTTCCTCCTTCCCAAGTGCCATTACCTTACACGTTTTGACATTAAATTGTAACTGCCAGTCCCCGGACCAATCCTCTAGCCTTCTAAGGTCAGCTTCCATGTTGTCTGCTCCTTCCCTTGTGTCCACTCTGTTACAGAGTTTTGTATCATCTGCGAACAGGCAAACCTTCCCTGTTAGTCCATTCACTATGTCTGCTATAAGTACGTTAAACAGGATTGGTCCCAGTACCGATCCCTGCAGGACGCCACTGGTCACCCTACCCTCCCTTGACAATGATCTACTGCCTAGCACTCTCTGGGTCCTATCATTCAGCCACTTACAGATCCAGCTGATCATCTTCTGGCCAACTCCTGTATGTTCCAGCTTGTTGGTTAGCCTTCTGCGATGGACGGTGTTAAACGCCTTGCTGAAATCTATGTATACAACATCCATCGCCCTTCCCTGATCCAGTGTTCTGGTGACCCAGTCGAAGAAGTCAGTCAAGTTGGTTTGACAAGCACGTCCTACTGTGAAGCCACGTTGCTTTGTGCCTATTTTTCCAATATCTGTTAGGTGCGCCACTATCCTGTCTTTTAGTAGTGACTCCATCATTTCCCCCACAACTGAGGTCAAACTGAGAGGGCAGTAATTTCCTGCCTCTTCCTTGTTTCCGCTCTTGGGTAAGGGCACAACAGTTGCCTGTTTCCAGTCCGGAGGTATTTTCCTACTGTCTAGTGACTTGCTGAAGAGCTCAGCCAGCGGTGCGGCCAGTTCCTCTCAGAGCTCCTTCAATATCCTAGGGTGTATGCCGTCCAGTCCCATGGCTTTTTCCATCTTCAGTTTATTAAGCTCTTTTAGGACCCTCTCCCTTGTGAAAGGGCTAGTATCTACTCCCTGGGTAGCTTCCTTTGTCCTGTTCAGTGTAGGACCTTTGCCACTGTCTTCTATGGTGAAGACAGAGCAAGAGAACTCATTTAGCACTTCTGCCTTGTCCTTGTCACTCTCTGCCAGCTTACCTTCCTTGGTTGCTAGTCGGACTATTCCTACCCTAGTTTTTCTTTTCCTCTCATGTATCTATAGAAAGTTTTGTCACCCCGTGACTTGCCCAAGGTCACTACACAATAAGCCAGTGGCTAAGCACGGATTTGAACTTGGGATCTCCTGGTTCATAGTCCCTTTTGCTCTAACACCGTGACTTGTCCAAGGTCACACAATCAGCCAGTGGCTGATCTGAAATTCAAATGCAGGCTCAATGTCCTATGACTCTTAAAGCCATTATCGATTCAGGTCTCACCACATCAAAGTAGTGCTTCCAACAGTGTGACACATTCTAGCACAATATTACAGATTTCACTAAATTATTTGGGATGGAATTTCAAATACATAGGTACAGACTTGCAACAGACACTGCTCCCTGACTTTTTGGAACGCTGAAAGACTTCATGGCTAATTACAGGCCAGAAAACATAACATGCTGAACTAGCATGCAACAGACAGGGGGCACATCAATTCACCCCAGTTAGTTGGTCTGCATCAACATGCTCCACCACATCAGCTCCGGCATCAATCAACTCCTACGACAAGTCACCCCAGACAGTTCACTACCACTGAATGTCCTACTGTACTTCAAGTAACATAACAGTACAACTTCCCCATCGAGCACATTGGCGCATGTTGGACATGAATGGCGCCCACCTGGACTTTATTTATATTATGTGATTTAAGAGGGGTGCGAATTGCCTGGGGACAAACTGTCCTAGAAACTGACTGACACCAGAGCTAATGTGACAGAGTGTGCTGTCGCACGATGAACTGCACAGAACAAATTGTAGTAAGCAGCCAACAGAGCTAATGTGACAAAGTGTGCTGTCGCACGATGAACTGCCAAGGACAAATTGTCATATGCAGCCAACAGAGGTACCTCCATGACCTTATGAGACACTGGGGACATCAGTGCCAACGCCGGACCACAAAATGTAACGTGGTGAACTAGCATGCAACAGACACTGCTTCCTGATGTTATGGAACACTGGGGGATATCAGGCTACCGCCAGACCACAAAACATAACATACTGGACTAGCATGAACAGACACTGCTCTCTGATCGTATGAGACTCTGGGGGACATCACTGCTAACTCCAGGTCACAAAAACGTAAAATGATTAACTAGCATGGAACAGACACTGCTCTCTGACCCTAGGAGACTCTGGGGGACATCACTGCTAGCTCCAGGCCACAAAAACGTAACATGGTGAACTAGCATGGAACAGACACTGCTCTCTGACCATAGGAGATTCTGGGGGACATAAGGGTGAATGCCAGACTACAAAACATAACATGATGAACTAGCATGTAAAGGACACTGCTCCCTGACCCCACGAAACACTGCAGGACATCAGGGCCAATGCCAGACCACAAAACATAACATGTTGGACTAGCAGGGAACAGAGACTCTCCCTGACCCCACGAGATACTGCAGGACATCAGGGCTAATGTCAGACCACAAAACATAACATGCTGGACTAGCAGGGAACAGACACTGCTCTCTTATGACAGGAGATTCTGGGGGACATCGCTGCTAATTCCAGGCCACAAAAATGTAACATGATGAACTAACATGGAACAGACACTGCTCTCTGACCATAGGAGACTCTGGGGGACATCAGGGTGAATAACAGGCCACAAAACATAACATGCTGGACTAGCATGGAACAGACACTGCTCTCTGATGATAGCAGACTCTGGGGGACATTGCTGCTAACTCCAGGCCACAAAACGTAACAAGATGAACTGCCATCCAACAAACACTGCTCCCTGACCTTATGGGACACTGAAGGACATAAGGGCTGATGCCAGACAGCAAAACATATCAAGCTGAACTAGCATGTAACAGACACTGCTCCCTGACCCCACGAGACACTGCAGGACATCAGGACCAATGCCAGACCACAAAATATAACATGTTTAACTAGCATGGAACAGAGACTCTCCCTGACCCCATGAGACACTGGGGTACATTATGGCTAATGCCAGACCACAAAACATAGCATGCTGAACTAGCATGGAACAGACACTGCTCCCTGACCCCATGAGACACTGGGGTACATTATGGCTAATGCCAGACCACAAAACATAGCATGCTGAACTAGTATAGAACAGACACTGCTCCAAGACTCCATGAGACACTGGGTGACATCAGGGCTAATGCCAGACCACAAAATATAGAATGTTCAACTTGCATGAAACAAACACTGCTGCCTGACCCCAGGAGACAATGCAGAACTTCAGGGCTAATGCCAGACCACAAAACATAGCACACCGAACTAGCATGGAACACACACTGCTTCCTTACCCCATAAAGCACTGGGGGGGCATCAGGGCCAATGCCAAACCACAAAAAATAGCATGTTGAACTAGCATGCAACAGACACTGCTCCCTGACACCATAAGACACTGCAGGACTCAGGGCTGCCAGACAACAAAACACAGCATGCTGAACTAGCATGGTACACACACTACTCCCTGACACCATGAGACACTGAGGGACATCAGGGCAAATGCCAGACCACAAAATATAGCATGCTGAGCTAGCATGGAACAGACAGTGCTGCCTGACCTCATGAGACACTGCGGGACATCAGGGCTAATGCCAGACCACAAAATATAGCATGCTAAACTAGCATGGTACACACACTACTCCCTGACACTATGAGACACTGAAGGACATCAGGGCAAATGTCAGACCATAAAACATAGCATGTCGAACTAGCATGGAACAGACACTGCTGTCTGACCCCATGAGACACTGCGGGACATCAGGGCTAATGCCAGACCACAAAATATAGCATGCTGAACTAGCATGGTACACACACTACTCCCTGACACTATGAGACACTGAAGGACATCAGGGCAAATGTCAGACCATAAAACATAGCATGTCGAACTAGCATGGAACAGACACTGCTGCCTGACCCCATGAGACACTGCGGGACATCAGGGCTAATGCCAGACCACAAAACATAGCATGCTGAACTAGCATGGTACACACACTACTCCCTGACACCATGAGACACTGAAGGACATCAGGGCAAATGCCAGACCACAAAATATAGCATGCTGAACTAGCATGGAACAGACACTGCTCCCTGACTCCATGAGACACTGAGGGACATCAGGGCTAATGGCAGACCACATAACATAACCACCTGAACTAGTATGCAACAAACACTGCTCCCTTACCCCATGAGACACTGCGGGACATCAGGGCTAATGCCAGACCACAAAACATAACATGCTGAACTAGCCTGCAACAAACACTACTCCCAGACCATATGAGACACTGAGGGACAGCAGGGCTAATGCCAGATCACAAAACATAGCATGTTGAACTAGCATGGAACAGACACTGCTCCTGGACTCCATGAGACACAGGGTGACATCACGGCTAATGACAGATCACAAAATATAGCATGTTCAATTAGCATGAAACAGACACTGCTGCCTGACCCCAGGAGACAATGCAGGACATCAGAGCTAATACCAGACCACAAAACACAGCATGCTGAACTAGCATAGTACACACACTGCTTCCTTACCCCATAAAACACTGGGGGGGGACATCAGGGCCAATGCCAGACCACAAAACATAGCATGCTGAACTAACATGCAACAGACACTGCTCCCTGACCCCATGAGACACTGGGGGACATCATGGCTAATGCCAGACCACAAAACATAGCATGTTGAACTAGCATGCAACAGACACTGCTCCCTGACCCCATGAGACACTGGCGGACATCAGGGCTAATGCCAGACCACAAAAAACACAGCATGCTGAACTAGCATAGTACACACACTGCTTCCTTACCCCATAAAACACTGGGGGGGCACATCAGGGCCAATGCCAGACCACAAAACATAGCATGCTGAACTAACATGCAACAGACACTGCTCCCTGACCCCATGAGACACTGGGGGACATCATGGCTAATGCCAGACCACAAAACATAGCATGTTGAACTAGCATGGAACAGACACTGCTCCTGGACTCCATGAGACACAGGGTGACATCACGGCTAATGACAGATCACAAAATATAGCATGTTCAATTAGCATGCAACAGACACTGCTCCCTGACCCCATGAGACACTGGCGGACATCAGGGCTAATGCCAGACCACAAAACATAGCATGTTCAACTAGCATGGAACAGATACTGCCCCCTGACCCCATGAGACACTGCAGGACTTCAGGGCTAATGCCAGACCACAAAAAATACAGCATGTTGAACTAGCATGGAACAAACACTGCTGCCTGACTACATGAGTTACTGCAGGACATCAGAGCCAAATGCCAGACCACAAAACACAGCATGTTGAACTAGCATGGAACAGATACTGCCCCTGCCCCGACCCCAGGAGACACTGGTGGACAACAGGGCTAATGCCAGACCACAAAACATGGCATGTTGAACTAGCATGGAACAGACACTGCTCCCTAGCCCCATGAGACACTGCAAGACTTCACGGCTAATGCCAGACCACAAGAAAATACAGCATGTTGAACTAGCATGGAACAAACACTGCGGCCTGACTACATGAGTTACTACAGGACATCAGAGCCAATGCCAGACCACAAAATATAGCATGTTGAACTAGCATAGAACAGACACTGCTGCCTGACCCCAAGAGACACTGGGGGACACCAGGGATAATGCCAGACCACAGAACATAGCATGTTGAACTAGCATGGAACAGGTTTTGCTCCCTGACCCCATGAGACACTGGGGGACACCAGGGATAATGCTAGACTACAAAACATAGCACGTTGAACTAGCTTGAAACAGACATTGCTCCAGGACTCCATGGGACACTGGGGGATATCAGGGCTAATACCAGACCACAAAACATAGCATGTTGAACTAGCACGGAACAGACACTGCTCCCTAACCCCATGAGACCCTGGAGGTCATCAGGGCTAATGCCAGACCACAGAACACAGCATGTTGAACTAGCATGCAACAGACACTGCTCCCTGACCCCATGAGACACTGGGGACATCAGGGCTAATGCCAGACAACAAAACATAACATGTTGAACTAGCATGCAACAGACACTGCTCCCTGACCCCATGAGACACTGGGGGACATCATGGCTAATGCCAGACAACAAAACATAGCATGTTGAACTAGCATGCAACAGACACTGCTGCTTGACTACAAACCTTTTCTCCTGCTATTGTCTGCTCCCCACACCTTTCACTTACCCTCTCTGTTCTGGACTTTTTCCCTGTTTGTTTCTCCTAATCTGGCATGACCTCTTTCTTGTAATAATAATGTGATTATTGATATCTCATGTCCTTTTGCACAAATGATTTGATATGTATTTGTATATGTTTTCTTGCTCTTGACACAACACAAATTGTTGCGTTATCTATGTAACCTTTTGTACTGTACCTAACTGACGTGGAACCTTTGTAAAAGAGCCTCTGGCTCAAAGGTAGTAATTCCTAGAACAATAAACTAAACTAAACATGAGAGAAGACGGGACATCAGGGCTAATGCCAGGCCACAAAACTAAACATGATGAACTAGCCTGCAAGAGACACGGCTCTCTGACCCCATGATTCATTGGGGGACATGAGGGCTAATGCTAGCCCACAAAACACAAGCTCCAGCACAGTGGACATAAACTGAAATGTGGGACCATAGAATGGATTTGGAATAAAACACGAACAGCTGGGATGTGCCTTGAGGACTGAAGAGTAATATATAATTTAAGTATATGGAATGCACAATAGTTTTACTCAAGAGATTCAATTTATCTTCATGTGTGAAGAGGCAGGACCACAACTCACAAGCGTCAGATCCACATGTGAGTTAGGAAAGTCAAGCCTCCTCACAAATGCAGGTAACTACAGATTTTGAGTCAAGCTGCTGTGTATTGAAATTTACAGACCGTCAGTTTCTAAGTTATGCCCTTTAAGTCAGCTGTTTGTGTCAAGATTTAGCTGTTTCTCTTTGAATTCAGCAGCTGGCTTCGAAGCAGGACAAGGCTACTGTGATGTCATCAGCACTGTGAAAGCTGTTCTCTGATTGGTTCTTAGGCTGAGATTAGCCACTATGACATATCTAACCTCCAGATAGATGTTTATCTGGAAGTCAGAATGTGAGATGAATAAATCGGTCCTGGAACATGTATTACCACTGGTGTTGTATAAATAAAATGTTTTAATGAATTGCTATATAATTTTTTTAAACGTACTATTGCCTTGACACTGATTACAATGAAGAACTATTACTGGGGATAGTAAATTATTTTATTTGTTTCTTTAAAACTCATAATCTGTAAAATAGCAGCATAGCCCCATGAGATGTTATATCTTAGTCCCAACATTCAGCACAGCACGTACAGAAAATATTACAGTATGTGCATATAGTTACAATATTTACATGGATATCACAGAGATTATACAGGACTGTACAATGGGGTATGAAAATTCTGTAACCTCATTGGTCAAAACACATCACATGACCGTGGTATATCCTGTAATAACCCACAGCTGAGAAATGGCATTTATAAAAAACATACTTAAATACATTTAAAAATTGATTTCACATATGGGTCCATTGTATAATCACAATAAAACACTCCAGGGTGTGGGTTATTGGGGAATTTACCCACTTCTTGTGTGGTTAAGTCACTCGGCTGCACCTCATGACACAACACACAAGGCGTGGGTAAATCCCTCAATAACCCAGACCCTGTTGTGCCTTATTGCTTAAATAACAGAGACACAGCTCATTTACATACATAAGATATGCCGATGTCAATGTACATGTTAAGCAAGGAGTAAGACAAAGATGGACTGGTGTAATGAGGAGGTGGTCCAACTGGGAGGTCTCATTGCACAAGGACCCCTCCCCCCGTCATTGTACGGGAAGATTCTGTCCTACTTTTATAGCTCTCACATACTTATTTAAAATATTTTTTGAATTATATACAATGCTTTTCGTGTGTAAACATTAAAAACAACATGCCTGCCAAGCTTTGACCCCACATGGCTCCTTCCTCCTTATCAGGTCACCCCCAAACCATAAAGAACCCAGATCCAAAATCTTTGTAACATTTTTGTCAGTTTTTCTCATTTCTCAGGGTGGGCCTGTGCACCCCCCGCCCACTCCGGCCCTGTAGTTAGTTCCACCCCACCCCACACCCAGTTTTAGTATAACATTTGATATTAAACAATCCCCAACATTTTTAAAATACATAAACATGTCTAAAAAAAAATAAGCTTCTTCTTCATTTGTTTCCACGAACAATTTGTTGGTAATTTAAACTCATATTGATCTGTAACAAAAGTTATATTAATCCCAACTTCTGTAATCGATGATAAAATTGTCTTGGTTAAAACATATTTTAAAGGTCCAGTTTTTAAAGTTATGCCATTATAAGATAAACACCAACCGTGCAAAATTAGTTTTGTCTATATTCTGTCATTCATCCAACCAACCCAGACATTTAATATAAAGTTACACATAGTATAACAAACTCCAAACAAGCAAATAAAATAACTTTGGAAAATTATGCTCTAAAATAGGGATTTTGAAAAAAAAAACATTGGTGGAGCAGTGTGTGGGGAAGCCTGCACTGTGCATTGCCTGCACTGTATCAATCCTAGTGGATAAACAGAAGGACACTGTCCCTCTCACCCCAGAATTGTGGACCCTCCACGTCATGGACGCAGCAGTGTGTGGGGAAGCCTGCACTGCCCACACTGTATTTTCCCCTGTGGATAAACAGAGGGCTTCAGTCCCTCTCACCCCAAGAGAAGGGTGGTCCTGCCAGGTCAGGGCTGGGGTATATTGGTGGAATAGTGCATGGGGAAGCCTGCACTGTGCACTTCCCACACTGTGCCTGCCACAGAGGGCTTCAGTCCCTCACACTCCAGTAGAAGGGTGGTCCCTCCATGTCAGGGTTGGAGTACATAGGTGGAGCAGTGTGTGGGGAGGTCTGTACTGTGCATTATCCACACCGTATGTCACTGCCGATAAACAGAGGGCTTCAATCATTCTCACCCCAGGAGGATTGTGATCCCTCCAGGTCAGGGTGGGGTACATTGGTGGAGCAGTGTATAGGGAAGCCTGCACTGTGCACTGTCCACACTGTATACATGTCCCTCTGTGTAAACAGATGGCCCCTGTCATTCTCACCACAGAAAAAGGGTGATCACTCCAGGACAGGGTTGGGGTATACTGGTGGGGCAGTGTGCAGGGAAGACTGCACTCTGCACTGCTCACATGTAGTACCAACACTTTCAAGGCACGGTATACTGAAACCTGACCACACACACCATTGTGGGTTATCCCTTATATATATTCTTTTAACTGTCTGAAAACATTTCCAAATGTGTGTTATTATTACTATTATTATGTTTTTGAAGCCCTGTCCCTATGGATTAACAGAGTGGTCACTCCAGGTTTGAGTTCATACACTGGAGAAAACCTGCATTGCAGAATCTCGCACTGCTGGCCCAGCCTACGGATAATCAAGGCAGACTCCGTCACTTCTCTAGTTTTGGGCAGCATAAAAATACAGACAGACTTCAAACAGCAAAAACTCCACTGAGTCTACTCACCTCTGCACCCCCCCCCATAACCACCACGCCCCAATGCTGTGACCAGCAAGCCTACCGCTTACTATACATTTCTGTCGTAACACCTAAACAATGTCAGGACTGGGGCTGTGATGTACAAGAGCAGCAGAACTTTTCGCATCTCTTGCTCAGTTTGGTGGTACTGAGGATGAGGATGAGGGAGCTCCCCGCCGAGTAGATGGAGGAGCCGAAGATCATCAGGACAAGCCAATTGCCTTCAGAAGAGACAAATATGAAGACCATCATCATCAGTACGCAGCAGGTGAAGAGGAAGGTGTGAATGAGGATGGTCTTGGCCACACGGAGATGTTTGCGGGAGTGATGGCTGCCAGAGTCTGCGCTACTACGCCCCATGCGCCGGGCATGGCGGCAAAGCGAGGCTGCCAGAGAGGAGCTGGACGTCACCATCAGCAGGAAGGGCAAGAAGCAGCCAAAGAAGCCATAGATGGTCGCACACATTATGCCGCTCATGAAGACAAAGTCGCTGCACGGTGATGTGTCATTCGACGTGACGTTGAGTGTATGTATGGATTTGGTTTCAAAGTCCATGGAGACGCTGATAGCACAGTTAATGAGTAAAGACCCAAGGATCAAATGAGGCACCCAAGCAGGCAGGTGCTGTCGTAGCTTCAGGAGGGGCCAGCTGCTGCTGCGCACAATCTTGACAAAGTAAAGCCCACAGAGCCAGGCGGTGAGCCAGAAGTTGAAGGTGGTCATAGCCATTCCAAAGAACAACACTACCTTGTGAAAAATCTTGCCGACAATCCCACACAGCTCCAGCTTGTACACCACGCTCCAGGGAAACTTACAGAACTCATTCAACACGTTGGCGGCAGAAAGGCCCACCATGAGCAGGTCACTTGGCTTCACCTTCCCCTTTGCCCGGCCATCTATAGCATTGGCAGCAAGGATGTAAATGTTCTGAGCCACATCCAGAAACGAAACAAGTGCCTGAGCTGCCAGGAAGGCAACTGTCTCAGTTGTTACCATTGTCAGACTTCCAGGCAGACAGCAGCAAAATATTTGCAAAAGATTGGAAAAGAAAAGAAAAAGATATTCCTGGCAGTCTAAATCACCTGTTAGTTTCTTGCTTTCTCTTTTTTTCTGTCTTTCTTTCCGATGGGCAAAGCAGCACACTCAGCCTGTGACACTGGGAACAGACAGTAATATAACCCAGGTTGGTGTTGCACGGTTTGATGAGGAAGATTCCAAAACATGCAAACGCGGTGTTGATGGATGCAAATGCAATACTGCAGAGGAGCAAGAATCGAGATGACAACGAAAACAGCAAGTGCCCTTTTAAATCAGTAAATTCAGGGAGAAGAAATTCAAGGCCAGTACTGAAGCATTGTGAGGTGTGCGAGGGAAGGGGGCAGTTACTTCCCCATGATATGATAGCAACTGTGTGTGAGGCACTGTGCAACACTCCTCTGCTGCAGCACATTACGAACATGATGAAGGACTTGCCTAAAAGGTTCCTCCAGGCTCTCATGTACGCATCTATTTATTTCGTTACTTATTAGTTGCTTGATTGTGATTATTGATTATATTAGTTTTGGGGATAGCCATTCCCAGATGCGACATGTAACAGATACCTCCAATTGTTCAAAGAGTGGTTTGGGGCAAGGTTTACAGTCTGCCACCATGATTTTTAGACAACATGCAATAGCTTACAGCACCTGTTGTAGTCACATGCACACTAATGGAGGGGAAGCACTCCAGGTATGCTAATGCGGGGACAAAGACACTCCAGGTATGCTATGAGGGGAAAAGGCACCCCAGTTATGCTAAAGAAAGCAAAAGGCATTCCAGATATGCTAATTGCGATGACGATAGCAATCTGCTTATTATTTGTATTATATTTGTGATGTAAATATATGTTTCTTTGAATTTCTGCTTGGAAAGTATGGCAGTCAGCAAGGCATTCTTGACACCATCAGCTGCGGGAGTGCACGACAGTGGGATGCTTTAAGCAAGCATTCAAAACCTACATTGAAAACTTACTTATGGTGCCAGATCTTTGAAGACATTTAGTAAATGAACCCTGTTGATCTGTTTGTTTTACAGTGTATTTATTGTCTTATTATTCTCTTTTAATGTTTTGTAAACGCCTTGATATTTGAAAGGCGCTTTTGTGAAATAAAGCTATTATCATTATTATGGGACCTGGGATTTTAAAAGTGTGGCAAGGAGAGACTACACTCTCAATGACCCAGGGGAAAATCTAATTAAGAGCTTCCTCTAGATACCAGGTTGTTAAACTAGCCACTTGTATAAAGTATTGCATTTTATGACCTACTAGGAGGAAAGCAACTTCTAACAGATACCTGTTACATTTCTCACCTCTAGGAGAAATAGCTGTCAGGAAGTTTCCTCATGCAACGTGCAGATGCCAGAGGCTAGGTTGGTAGGCAGGAAGAGAGTGACCTCACAGCCAGCATCACCACTGAGCTGTGACCTCACAAGCTGGAAGGGACCCTTGTTCTCTGTAGAGGGGCAAAGCTAAGAGAAGATTGGGCTATTTGATTCTAGGCTCCTGCAAAGACACACTCTCAAGAGCACTTCTACATTAGGTAAATCGACCTCCACTATTGCCAACTGAAACTAGGGTAGGATTAAATACTCAGTAATAAGGCAGCTTTGTTTAAAGTGTCCATTTAATTTGTATGACTGAACACTCAATGTTACATGTTCTGTGTTTTGTATTTCATCTACTATTTTTAATTTTAGTAAACTTATTTTTTCTTGAAATCCTGCCTGAGCTGTTTCTTCATTCCTCAGTGAATGCTGTGTCACTTTTGATAATTCTGACAGCACTGTTAAGCACTTACAGTGTGTTACCATATGCAGCAAGGTAAGAAAAGTACCTAGGTCTCAACTGAGTCAAAAGGTGGGTTGTGAACCAGGTTGGGTGCCCACCGAGTTAAGTATTGCACTGCATTTCCCCAAAGAGGGTGTGATATTTGAACCTGTTAACTGGGCATGCTAGCAAAAAGGGTTCATATTTGACCCCAGGACTCAAGTCTGGTAGTTGTTCAGGCCCAAAACAGACAGGAGGGTTACTCTGTCTCTTGTTCACATATTGCACTTCGAGGTTTGGCACTGTGGGAGCAGAGGGCCTGACCCGCGGAGTGCGTTTGTGACACTAATCAGCAACTGACCTATTGTTCATCTCGTCAACGTTGCAGCAGTAGTGCACAAATAAAATGGTATTACCCTCTCATTTTAGACACATAAACAAAATAAATAAAAAACAGAATAATTTGCATTGATAAAGCATTTTTCATACATGTGTATCCCAACGCGCATTACAAGCAATAGGAGAGATGGTCAGGGACGTGACTGTAAATGTGCAGCTGCACAGCAGTCATTCCTCTCATCAACACCCGCACACAGCTGTGGACAATTGCCTGAACTCGTTCAGGGGCCAGTGCTAGTGCTGCCACTTTCCACAGGAGCCAAATAAAGATATCTGTTCCTTAAACAGTGATATTGAAAATAGTTCGGTATCATGGAATGTTGATTAAAATAAGTCCTGCCTACAATATGGAACAAAAGAAACAAAATTTGAAAAGATAATGGCATAGCAAAAGAAACATGCATTTGTCAATGCCGAATGTTTGCTTGCTGGCATTGGCAGTGGTAGTATAGAAGTTACAGAGCCGCGTAATAGTAATGGCAGTGAAGTATTGAACCGAAGCCAACCCCACCATCACCCTGCAGAGAGTGACAGGCATTGGGGTGTGCCTTTGGGTCGTCAGGCATAACGGCCACGCCATTTCAGTACACCCCACCGTGCAGACACTGGCAAGTGTCACGGTGTTCCTTGTGGTCTTTGGTCCTTATGCGCACCCCATTCCATTAGGAAATACAGTGGGATGGGTGCGATATAGGAGAATGGGGTGAACTTTGGGGCCAAAGAGTCCAAGGCATACCTCAATGCTTCTCACTGGCTGCAGGGTGTGGAATGGCATGAGCATTACAGGCAAGAATCCCAAGTCACACCCTGATGCCTGTCATTCTCTACAGGGTTGGGCGTTATGGTTGGAAACCCTAATACCTCAGGCATTCGTTGGTATTTTCACTCCAAATGTTCAACATGGTTTTTTTGTGACCCCACCTCATGAACAGGGGGAATATCAGTTTCTTAGTCGAAAGCTGCTTATGCACAGCGACTACAGCATTTAGCACCACAGGTGCAAAAACATTCCGAACAGGATGTAAAAAATGACAGCTGTACTGTTCATGGGGAGGTGTAAAAAATGGCAATGTTGTAAATCTGCAGTAACAATATTTAAAAAAATGGTGAAGTCATGAGCGTACACAGAAACTGTGCAACGCACACCCGTAATATAATTAGGTTGGGGATTTTTTTACAGCAGATTGTCAACTCAGGCATTTTGGTGCCTCCGATCATGAACAGTGTCACTGTGATTTTCTTTATCTGTCCCGAACAATAATTTCCCACAGCGACCACGCATCTCTGCGCTGAAAGTGTGAAAACACACTTCAGCCATGTTGTGAAAAATGACAGCTGTACTGTAAATAAGGCAGCGTGGAAAAATGCCACTGGTGAAAATCTGGACTTAAAATATTACAAAGTCATGAACTTACGAGGGTGCGTGGAAACTGCGCAATGTTCACTCGTAACACAGTCATTTTATGGACTTTTGTCACCACATTTTCAACATAGCCATTTTAAGACCTCTGCTCATGCACAGTGTAACTGTGATTTTCTTACTCTGTCCCAAACATTGCTTTCACACCATTAGCACCATTGTAAGCTACATGTGCGAAAACACATTTTGGGCGGCATATGAAAATAGCAGCTGTACTGTTCATAAGGAAGTGTAATAAAATGGCAATGTTGAAAATCTGGTGAAAATATTAAATTTGCAAACTTATGAGCATGCATAGGAACTACGCAATGCGCTCGTAAAACAGTCATTTTAGAGATATTTTCACAAATTTTCAACATAGCCATTTTAAGACCTCTGCTCATGAACAGTGTCACTGTGATTTTCTTAATTTGTCCGTCACACTGATTTAGCACTGACTGGCGCCATTGTAAGCTACGTAGTACGGAAACACGTTTTGGGTGGAGATGTGAAAAATGACAGCTGTACTACTTATAAGAAGGTGTGGTAAAATGGCAATGTTGAAAATTTAGGTGAAAATATTGCGAAAATTTGCGAACTTAAGGGCGTGCGTAGGAACTGCGCAATGCACGTTCGTAAAACAGTAATTTTTTTGAAATTTTTCCACCAAATTTTCAAAATAGGCTTCTTGAGAGCCCACCTTATGAGCACTGGCAGTGTCATTTTGCTAATCGGTCCCAAAAGGTGATTTCGCGCAGTGACTGCGAAATCACCCTTCGGGCCCAAATAACGCCATGACAGTGACATCAGTCATGAGAAGGGGTCCCAAAAACCCCCATGTTGAAAATTTGGTGCAAGAATTCCAAAAAATGTCTGAGATATGCAACAAAGTTGAAAACCCCCTATCTAGCCCATTATACAGCTTACTGGCATTTCCTCAGTTCGCGTTCGGCTTTGAAGAGTGCAGATGTGTTCCCGGTCCACCGAAGATCGTCGTGCCGAGGTCCGGAGGTAAGTATGGGGTGAGGGGGTGTGTGGGGAGGCAGGGTGCACAGTGGGTGGGTGCGGGTTGTGGGAGAGGGGCTAGGGAGACTACGTGGGACCGTTTTTTCTTTACAGGTGTTCTTTTTGTTTCCAATGACGACGCGGGACGTTTGCCACGCTGGGGTGGGCTCCCAGCATGGCACAAGGATGGTTGGGGGGCATTCAGCCGATGGGGGATTGGGCACCCCCGTTGCCCAAAGCATCGACTGCCACGCTGGGGTGGGCTCCCAGCGTGGCACCCAGTACTGGGGGGGTGAGGACAGTGGAGCCGACAGGGGGTTGGGCACCCGTCGGCTATACAGTAATGGCGTGCGTGCAGGGGAGTGCGCGCCTGCGTGTGCATGTGTGGAGGCTGCGCTGAGGCAAGCGATATCTTATCGCTGCTCACTGAGCGTGGCTCCCCTTTGAGCTGCTATGCCACTGCATTTTGGAGCTTGTCATAGACAGCTCCAGCATGCATTAGCTTACAGGGGCCACGCCTGCCAACACACTGACTGAATTGGAAGAGCGGGTGACACACCTCCAAAATCTCAGATGATGGCACTATGTTTCTTGCACATGCGTGCAAGCAAACATAAAACATAATAAATGTATCTTAATTTTTGAAGACCTTTTTTTTTTGTGCGTGCATATGTGACATATGAATGAGGGATCCACTCACTGTAGATCAAGGGAGGATGTGAAATAGTGCAGGTACATGGGGGGGAGGTGAACAAAGCATTAAACAGTAAGCCCTACCAGAGCTTCAGGCTGATGTAGCACAGCGATACATGGGTGAACAAAGTGGTAGACAGCAAGCCCTACCAGAGCTTCAGGCTGATGTAGCACAGCTGGACTAAGGCACAAGCACCCACGGCATGTTCTTATAGTCCCCATGTATATGTCCATTTATGTTCTTACAGCGCTGATTGCCTAACTGAGCCAAGATGTAAAACAGATACTAAAATGTCAGGTTTATTTCAGGTGACCAGGATCGTAGTGGGGAGAGGGGGCAAGTGAAACAATGGCCTGAGAATGCGCTTACACTTATTAACTGTTGCTGTGCCACGGAGTGATACACCGGTCTAGAATCCCTATACGTTCAAATTATGTTTGCAGCCTAAAGGTGCTTAGGTGGATTGGCATTTACATTACTCAGCGGCAAATCTTTTCCATACTTTTTGTGATCATCGGTTAAGATATAACCACTAACTGATGAGACACTTGGGGCATGAAACTGTGCTACCAGCAAAGTTGCATTTGCAAAGCCCTGAATATTTATCTGTTGGTAATGAAATGAAAACTGTCAGCTGATAACATTCAGCCACTGTCCATTGCACAGAATAGACATCTCACTGATAGATCTGGAGCAAAGGGACATGCGCATAATAACACCACTACAGCTCCAGACACTGAAGAAAGAAGTTCATGCATTTTCATGACTGTTAACTTTTTCAGCATTTTAAAACAGTTACTTAGCATCTGCACTAAGATGTTACACGTCGCTGAACTGAATTGTGACACCAGAATCCCTGCGATCAACATCAGTCAGCAAAAGTGAATTGAAAAAAAAATCAATAGATGTATAAAATGGTAAGTGACATGAGTCAATGACATCATATCTGCATGTAATACTTGGCTTAAAATTTGAGCACCACCATATTCTGCACCATAGCGTCAAACAGGGATGCCATTTATAATTCAGCTAATGTCAAGCAGTTTTCGAGCCATAAAAAGTATTACTGTATCAGTATGGTGGCAGCAACAGGATCAGGAAATTATGAAATAAAATGCAACAGCACCCCCATCGGCCCTATGTTGTGCGGGTGGAGGGAGTGCATGAGCACCGAGGGGTGGGCTGCTAGGCGGCTTCAGATTCAGCGGAGAAAAGGGTGGATTCAATTGTGAGCTACGGTTGAATTTGTGTTTTCTTTTCTATACCTAGTTTTCGCTATTTTGTTAGGGCACATGTCCAACCCTAAGATGTTTAGGGTCACAAGGTGATGTGACTTCACTGAGCATCTGATTTGAGAAAGAGCTGTGTGATTCTATCTAAATGCCAGCTCACAGCAATTCAGAGGAAAAAAAAAATATTTTGAAGCTGCATTACCAGACTAAGTGTGCAGTTTAGTGAATTACCACACAGGGGTGTGTATATGACAGCACTAAAAGGTGCATTAAAGTGCTTCAGTCATGAAAACCTCTGCCACTGGCTGCAGCTGAAATGCATAGCAGTATGTTCTCCCATCTCCTTTGTGCGTTCTGGCTGTTCTTTGCTTCAGCTGCAGGTAGTACAGTACGCTCAAGTTCGTTTGCAAAGGTTTTAGCAGCGGGGAGTTCACATTGACAGAGTCTAGTAAGAGAAAACGCTTGGAATTACACATACAACGAAGCCTGAGTTTTCACATCAAATGCTGAGGTATTTTCTTCTGGAGGATTAGAACCCATGAGTCCATGAAGGTGTGCTTTGGAGAGCTGGCGTGTGTAAGGACTGTTAGGCACCCACACATTTTGGTGGTCCTGCTTTGGCAGGGAACAGTTTATTAAAGTAATGATGTGTGGCTTGTCTCTCTAAGCTAGACAAGACTACACCATCCTATCAGGCAACTGACACAGTTGATCTGTGTGTGTGTGTGTGTGTGAGGAGCTGCTCACTGAAGCGTAGCTCCCTCTTTCAACTGTATGCCACTGCATTTTCAACTGCTGTCATAGACAGCTTTAGCAGTGATTGGAGAACTGTGACCATGCCTGCAAACACACTGACTGAATTGGTAGATGCTGACACACCTCTGAAAAATTCAGATGACGGCACTATGTTTCTTGCACATGCGTGCAAGCAAACATAAAAATGCCAGAGCTAGCCCTGTGATTTTATGGAAAGGGGAATGCTTGCCAGGACACTGGGGAAAATTCCTTCCTTGTACAGCGGTTACATAAAAGCACTTTAGTATTTTTGTGACACGATGCATTTCTGAGAGGCTATGGGGCATCAGATGTAAAAGATCTGTACGATTGTACTGTACAGAGGTTGTGCTTCTTTTGCAACAAAAAGCCTCCTACTCTTACGAAAAGTGCCTTGGCTTCTTTTACTTCTGCTTGGTCACACACCATGTATTTGCAGAAGACATCTTGGTTTAACATCTTCTCCGAATGACAGCAAACGCTGACAGTACAGCAGCCCCTGGTACTGCACTGGAGAGCTCGTGTTTGGGGCAGGAGTACCACCCCAGCGTAGAACTAAAACCCGTGACCTTCTGCCTTGAGGCAGATGTCTTACCAACTAAGCCATGCTAACAGCTAATAGCAATAATACTATGGTTTGTACTCGGTCATAAGTGGGTTGGGCTGTGATAAAAACTTCGGCCGTGGTCTTTACCAACTGTACCCAATACACTTATGATCTCATACAATCACCACCCCTTACCATTATCATAATAATAAAATGTTTTTTTCTAATCACTGCAAGTAAAATGCAAGTACAAGTGGTACATCACATGATTGTGTGACACCTCCCCTCCCACTGATTTTCAAGCTGAATCCCCAGTATCAACTTCCCAGATGAGCCCCCTTAACCACAGTCCAACGTAGATTACAAGATGGACCACAGAACTGTTTCTACCTGTAAAATTCAGTTTACCTGGTGTTGATCTATTGTACCCTACCTCCCTGGAAAAAGTGTCATCTAGGACACAATCTCTTCCCCCTCCCCACACACCCCTACACCCTAATGCTCCAGGCCTGGGATGTGAAACGGTGTCCGAAAAGGCTGGCTATGCATTTACAATAATTTCTAAAAAAAAAATGGTGCAATTCTTAGATATTAAATCAGCTGTTATTGTTTAGGAACTGCTGCACACACACGCCTGTTAACAATATGGTGGACTGATTTGGAACGAGATGTCTTGATCTGAGCGAGATCTGCTGAGTGGCGGGAAGATCTTGTCCGACTAAGCTGATTTTATTTCTTTGACTGGGTGACCAAGGAAGTAGACAAGGGCCACGCTGTGCACCTGCAGTACACTGGCTTCAGCAAGGCTTTTGATTTGATACCGCACGAAAGGCTGTTAAATAAAATTGAAGACCTGGGTACGGCTAAAACCATAGTGAACTAGGTGGGTAGTTGGCTAGAAGGGAGGTAGCAGAGGGTGATGGTCAATGGGGTTAAATCAAAGGAAAGGGAGGTTACGAGTGGGATTCCACAGCAACCTGTCCTGAGTGTGGTCCTCTCCAACATGTTCATTAGTGACACTGGTGAGGGAAGCTAGGGCAGGCTGTGTCTCTTCGCAGATGACACAAAACTATGTGGGAGGGTGGACCGTGCTATAGAAATATAGAAACACAGAGTTTGACGACAGATAAGGACTGCTTGGCCCACCTAGTCTCCCCATTTTCCCTACCTACTGTAACACCGCAGACCCTATTTTTTGAAACTTAATCTTGATTATATCTTTGCCAAAATGTTGAACAGTTACCAAAATGATATCATTGATATTAACATCATTAATATCATAACTTGCAACCATTTCAGAATTCTAAAGTCCATGTTGTTATTCCCCCCAGGTAGCTGGAAGCAGTTCCATGTGTGACCAGGATCAAAACATCGCCTCTGGAAGGAAAAAATGTCCAAATTGACCACAACTTCCAAGTCTAAGGAAAAAGAACTGAAATTATCATGGTTGCTATGTTCACATTTGTAACATGGCAATAATAAATCAGACTGAGAACAAATATTAATTGGTCCAAACACATCACATGACCATCTTTCAACCGTGCATTAATTCCTTATATATGCACTCTTGTGTAATACCAATACTAACCACAGTACAGAAAAATAAATTTATAATTACGACCTACCCACCCCCACCCATTCAGACACAGTACATCTCCAGCAAGTCATGCAATCACATACAAAAATGCAGATGGATAACTTCATCACATTTTACACATATGTACAGCACAGCATCAGATCTCCCAAATTGCAGCAGCAGTATGAAAGGAGCAGAAACAGCAAGTGACCGTTTAGCAAAGAGTTCAGCTGCACCAAAACTTACCAGCCCATCCCTGTCACAGTGTGAGAACAGTGGTGAGCACAAGAAACGGAATCATGAGGTGACCAACTTAGACAATGGAGACACGGCAAAACTGAATCCCCCTCATGAAATGTATGCGAATAATGTATTTCAAATGTCCAGGTTCATTATAAACGGCCCAGTGAATTTCCATTATCGTGCATCCCCCAATAAGTAATTTCCTGTCTACCATTTCCGGAGTCAAGTCGCATGAGCAATCGCTGGAATAGAATGGTTTCAACAGCAAACTATGACTAAATACATAGTCATAGGACGTAAAAACCTTTAGTTACCAGTAGCAGTTAGGTTAAAGATAGCAAATGATGCAGAAAGTTATGTGTTCCTAAAGAAAACGTATTATGCAAATGTATAACCTGTCCCATAATGCACAACGCATGTTTCACAGTTGTAAACAAGTGAAGTGCACAGTTGCACAAGTTGTTAAAAATTTCTAACCAATGCAGTAGTTAATTAAAGTCCAATAAATAAAACCATTGTTTTGAAAAAATAATGATTTTAGTAATCTCAATATACTGAACATACAAAATTTGCCAGCAGATAAAGGCCTAGAGGTCTATCAAGTCTGCTCGAATGTGCAGCTAGCACCCTTTATTCTGCAGCTGCCCCTCCCTTCCACCCTTCCCCTTCATTAACCCTCCCCCTTGTCCTGTCCCATCCTCGTTTGAAGCAGTCCACTGTTCTACTGCATACCACTTCAGCAGGTAACGCATTCCACCCAGCCACCACCCTCTCTGTAAAAAAGTGTCTCCTCATCTCCCTCCTGAACCTTCCTCACTCCAGTCTCATATCGTGGCCCCTGGTGGCCCTCCCCTCCCTTACTTTGAACAGCCCCTCTGTACCCGTCTTGTTTATTCCTTTCATGTATTTAAAGGTTTCAGTCATGTCACCCCTGTCTCTCCTCTCCTCCAGTGAGTACATGTTCAACTCCTTCAACCTCCTCTCGTATGATAAGTTCCCCAGCCCCTTGATCATCTTTGTCACTCTGCACTGCACTCCCTCCAGTAACTTAATGTCCCTCTTCAGATACGGTCGCCAGTACTGCACGCAGTACTCCAGGTGTGGTCTAACTAATATAAATAAGCATGGTTTAAAAATCAAACTTGTTTGCTCATACAAGCATAACGATATAAAGAAAATCAAAATTAAATACTGTTTCTCTTATTTTTTCACCAATATGTAATAAATACTAGCCATGTTAGCCATGTTACAAGCGCATTAAGCCACTTGAAAGGAGGCATTTACAAGGAATTGATGGGTGGTTGGAGCACTCGGCCAACCCCCCTCCCCCAACCATGTATTAATTGCTTGTAAATGCCTCCTTTCTCGTGGTTTAATGTTTATGTACACAACTACAATATAAACAATAAAACCTGTGTGAAAAACCTAGAATCAATAAACTAATAAACCATGAAACCGTGAAACCGATGTGTGCAGTGTGTCTTGCATCCTATATTGTTCCCTATGTAGTACTGCTCAGTGTGTGAAATGACAGGGTAGAAAAGTCAAAGGCTAAATGATAAAGGAAAGAGGGATGAAAGAAAGGAAGAGAGGAGAGGAGAGGAAGAAACAGTAAAGCTCACCCACCTTATGGCAGGAAAGGCCTCTCCCCACTCCCGGAGCCCTCCACTGAGTGCTACGGGCAGCACACCTCCAGGAACTTGTCAGTATTTATGAATAGAGCAGATGTGACCCTTTCCATAGTTTCCAGTTCCCAAACCTTGTCCTTCTATTGCTTATAAGTGGGGGGCTCTGGGGAGAGCCACTTCAAGGTAATACACTTTAGGGCAGACACCTTTAAGATATGATACAGTTTTGTTTAGATCCGGAATTTCTGCTTTTTTTTCACAATTCCTAGGACGAATGTGGAAGGTGAAGGGAACAGAAGGGTATCCAAAACTGCCTGTGTATGGGCATGTATTTGCTGCCAGAATGGCTGTAATACAGGGCAATCCCAAAAGATATGCCAGTGGGAGCCTGCCAAACCACAGGCCCACCAGCAGAGATCACAATGAGTGGTTTGAAAATGTTTTGTGACTGTGGGAGTCCTAAAGAATCTCACCATAGCTTTCCAAAGGAACTCACGCCAAGTAGGTGAGGCCGTCACCCTCCATCATCCCTGTTTAACTGCACCAATCCAATCAGGTTAATCAGTGGTGAGATTAGACTCCCGAGCAGGGGTCGAAATTAGCATACCCAGCCTGTTCCCAGTGCAAGTAGAAACAGGCTGGTGCATGTAGGTTTTTTCCTGGCTTGCACAATAGTGCATGTAGCTTGTGGCAGATTCAAATCGCTTTGGCTGCATTACCATTAGGTGCCACAAGGGGCGCAGTGCTGAAACAGCAAGCCAACACTTTTTTTTTTATGTCACTGCCAAGAGAAGGCCAAGACACATGCCATTGGGAAGCACTCACGGGAGAGCAGCATCGGGACTCGGGAGGGGCACAGGCTGGCTACGTAGCTGCAGCAAAGGAGCGAGAACGCCTGAGTGAGGAGGAGTGTCCAAGGAGGCGGGATGCGGCAGCGCCGGCAATCAGGAGGAGTTGCAGTGAGAAGAGCTGCAGTGAAAGTAGGCTGGCATCAGAATTATTAATCCCTTTGCTGCAGCAGTAATTGGTTGGGGTATGGCATTGAAGAACAGAAGGGGTGGAACTTGGGGCTCAGAGGTGGGACTACAGGGTAATTTTTTTAATTATGCCAATCAGGGTGGAGTTCTGGGCATGGGGTGGGTAGGGGGATGGTCTCATCACAGGGACAGCGCTCAGACAGGAGGTGGGTCCTCCTCCTAGTGGCTTGACTGACTGGCATACTGCAACATTAACCTTATTGTACCACGTGAGTCTCTTTCAGTCACCCTCGTGGTACAATAAGATTCACATAAGCATGCACTGCATCAGTTAACTACGCAGTTTTGTGGAGTGTTTCAGTGAGAACAGTCGCAAGGCGGGAAGCTCCGTGATCATCGTGAATCTTTGTTGTTCCTATACAGAACTTTGATATATTAGCATTATCTAGGCAGGAAAACAGTTTAAAGTGGCATTAGTAGGGAAAAAAAGGTATAAATCGGGAAGATAATAGCTGAAATAAATTGGGGGTTCACCCCACCCCGAAGCAAGGGGATTTTGGTCTTTGCAGTCTTGTTTTCATATATTTAGCACTGCAGACTGCAGTATCTTGGCTGGGAGAGAGGTTGTTAACGCCAGGCAGAAATTTGAAAAAAAATTAAAAAATGATAAATCTGAAAAGTAATAGCAAAAGAAACTCTAGCAATCCAAATGAGTGGATTTCTTCAGTCCTGTTTTGGTGTTTAGCATGGAACCAGTACTATAAAAAAAGAGCTGTTGCTTTTTTTTTTTTCAGTGTAAGGAAACTAAGGTGAAATCAACTATGTAGAGAAATTTGTGGGGTTTTTTTTCCACAACTGTGCCACATTTTTTTTATCCCTGTGCTTCCCTGTGCCTAAATAAGTGGGGAGGGGGGCTTGGAAATCATTTAAAAAATCAAATACCAGTGTGAGCTTGTGCTCTAAATAAACCTTTTAAGCAAAGGCTGCCAGTGACAGATTTGCTGCAGGCTAGGGTAGCGTGCAGCCTGCCCAAACAAAGGCAGTTGCTTGCTGTTTATTTTTATTTTTATCTAATATAAAGAAAGTGTAAAAGGATTTTAACAGTCTGCGTCTGCCTGTTGAGCTAGCAATAAGCTAGTACTGTGGGTTTTCCATCGTCCACTATTTGCTTGTCTGATGTTCTGAATTACCCTAGTCCTTGCTCATTTATTTTTGTGTGAAAAAAAATAATTTGGTCTTTCAGACAACTGCTTTCTTTTTTTATTTCTGGGGGAACTTGCACATGCCAGCCTTGCCCTGAGCCAGCTAAAAAACCTATATTTGTATGTGAGTGTGTCAGTGTGACTGTGACCAATGTTGTGTGAGTGATATCATCCGTCCGTCCAGTGTCTACTCTGTCATAATCAGAGAGTAAAATAAATCTCTGCATGCTGAGTAACAGTAGTTACAAATATATATATATATATATATATATCATACATACTACACAGAAACATAGATTTGGACAGCAGATCAGGACTACCTGGCTGCTTATTTACCTAGTCTACTCTACACACGCTATATCTCTTTTCTGTGTGTGTACACTGCGTGTGAAGCCAGTTACCTTTCAGAGAGTCAGTCACACAGTAAATGTCTGTCAGCTCAGCCTCCACTGCTGTGGCAGGTATAATGTCTGTCTGTGAGTGACCTGTCATCTGTGAATGTGATGCCCATTGCCCATATATTAAAAAAAAAAAAAAAAAAAATTTGAATTTTGACAGCAAATCACTGCCTGTGGCTACGGCTACGTTTGACCTAGTTGGCTGCCTGGTTCACCTACCTAGTCTGCCTATTTGTGTGTGCGACTGTGTGGGGTGTGAGATTTGAGAGCTTTGCTTCCCATTTATCTGGATTTGTATACATTAACAGCTAGTTGCTAGTACACTAGGTGACTAGGCCTCTTCTTCAGTAATACTTTTGTCTGTGTGTCATTTGATAAAATTTAAGGGGGAAAAAATGCCCCCCCTTGAACTAACCGCCGATTCTACTGCCTAGTAGTCTAAATAGAGTGTGTAGCCCACCCCAAGACCGCTCCAGTCAGGCAGTCAGACAGTCCTCCCTCCTAATATCCTGCTGTGAGTGTGTAAATACATGTCGACTCTCTCAGACAAGTAAAAGTTACTAAACCAAAATCTCCCTCTTTCTCTCTTTCTTCTCTGTCTCTAGTTGTGGAGTAGTACAGACAGTTACCACCACCAGTTTGGTGGGATAAATAAATCTAACTGGTGGTTCGCTGCTTCAGCAGCGGCCTTGCCCTTGCAGACTAAACTTATTCTTGGCTTGGCCTGGACCTAAGTAATTTAACCTAATTTTGTGAGTTAATCTCAGATTAATACTGAATGTAATTTATTTGAGAAGCCCTCACTCACCTGCCTGCTCGAGGGATCTATCTATTTAGCAAATAAGTGATATTAAAAAAATACACAGACACTTTTTGTCTCATAGCAGAGAACTTTTTATTGACATTTGTGTTACATAAGAAGAAGAGGCAAGCTCACTGCATTAAACGACCATGCCCAAGAAAGTTTACCCAAAGCAGTTAATACTCTTTTTCACTACAAGTTCAGCAAAACAAGCAGTGAAATGCCATTTGTTACTGCTGTTGCAGCTGTTCCTGCTGTAGCTGATGCCCAGAACCAGATACAGTCTGAGTCTTGTGTATCTCAGTCTGGCAGTGGCCAGTTTGAAGTCTCTCTCCGATTCTTGATGCCAGTAGTGCAACAGCAGGCATTCCCAGTACTAGTACTTCCAATGTGAATGTGTCAGTAATGGAATCTAACTCCCCTGATAATGAGTATGCAGCATGCGTATCAGTCCTGCATTCTTGTCAGATTCCTCCTCCTAGCCCCATTTCTGATTCCCAATCTGACTGTGCCCAAGTCCAGCAGAGCAGCTCAAGCTCAGTGCCTCCTCCTCAACCCTCTCTGCCTCTACTGCACCACATGATGGTGGAGAGCCGCCTCATAAAAAGAAAAAACGATAAATTTGTGGACTCTTGGAAACAGAACCGTAAATGGCTTAATCGATAGTGAACTGAACATCATGAAATGTGAATGGTGTGAACTATTTGATAAATCAGGGAAAAATAATTCATTCAGGGATGGGTGTTCATCTTTTAGAAAAGCAAGCGTCAATTTCATGAGTCATCAGATTTACATGAAGCATCAGAAAAGCATTTTTGCCCACAGTATAACCCCTGCAGAGCAGCCATTAATAAAGATTGTCCAAAAAATGGAAGAAAAAGAATTTGAGCAAATGAGAGTTCTTTTTAGAACAACTTTTTTTCTTGGTAAAAAAGCACGACCATTTACTGATCTAAAAGATGAAATAAATTTATTACAAGCGAATGGGGTGTCAGTCAGTGAAACCTACTGTAACGACAAACAAGCAAGAGTATTCACAGAATATATTTACAGAGATAAAATGGAAGATTTAATATCATTGGTGAAGTCTCAAGATTTCTTTTCCATTCTGTCAGATGGCTCAACAGACAAAAGTATTACTGAAAGAGTAGTGTATGTCCGCATCTTGGAAAAGGGCATCCCTGTCACTAAATTTGTGGCATTAAACCTCTAGACAAGGCAGATGCAGAAAGTATAACATTAACTTTAAAACATACAATGAAAATGATCTCCAAATACAAGACTGGAAAAATAAACTAGTGGCTTGCTGCTTTGATGGGGCATCAGTCATGATGGGCAGTAAAACTGGAGTAGCCACAAGACTGAAGGAGGAGGCTAAACTTTTAAAAGTTGTGCACTGCTGTGCACACAGACTTGAGTTGGTCACTAAATATGTGATTAAAGGGACACCCCTGTACTCTGCAGTGGAAGATTTTCTTTCCTTACTGCATGGCTTCTATAAGCACTCTGCTTTAAACTGGACTGGCTTGCAGGCTGCGGGGGAGGCACTGGGCATCCGGGTACTGCGTCCTGTAAATACTGGAGGAACAAGGTGGCTGCCACATCACCAGCGTGCTGTGAAAGTGTTGCAGACAAATTATCCAGCAATTGTTACACACCTGGATGATGTGTCAGTAAATGGCACAGGGGATAAAAGAGAAAAGGCCACTGCAATCCTGAAGCAGATAAAATCGCCGAAGATATTGTTCTTCATCAATTTCCTAGAATTCTATATAGCAGTCATGTCCAGACTAACGCTGACATTCCAGCAAAATAACTTAACAGTAGACTCAGTGCAAGCTAAAGTTCTTTCTCTCATGACAAAACTGAAGTCTCTCAGAGATTCAGAGACTATTGATTGCCTTGACACAGGAATCAATCTCGTGGATGGTAAGCTGCATTACAAAGGTGTGGAGCTTGGTTCTTCTGGTTCAGCAAGACGTAGTAGATCAGATCCTGACGAGGATGCAAACACCGCGAAGAGCAGCATTGTGGCTATTGTGAAGAAAGTGCTGGCCACCACCCTAAATCAAATGGAGAATCGTTTCTCTGAATTTGTTAATGACCATGTCATTACGGAAATGAATTTTCAACCTGTCTAACTGGCCTAACTCTGATTCCCTGGCAGAGTATGGAGACACAGAAGTTAAGTCATTATTTTCTCACTACAGTGACATTCTGGAACCAAAGGGTACAGTGCTGTTTCAGCAGTCTTGCAGTGGTCAGAACTAAAAGCATATGTCCAGACCCTAAATGCAGCTTACCATCCACCTTTAGATTCCACTACTATGTGGGCTAGAGTTCTTTCTGAAGAAAGGAGGACTTTAAGGACATTCTTTCACTGCTGAAATATTTCTTCTCATTCCATCTTCTACTGCAGAATGTGAAAGGGCTTCTCATTAATGTCACGGATAAAACATGACTGGAGGGCAAACTTGAGACCAGAAACTGTGTCTGCTTTAATGGCAATTAGTTTGAGCAGTGACACAGTGTCCACATACTCGCCAGATAATGCCATAGCTAGGTGGTGGTCAGCAGGAATGAGAACAAGGAGACCTCAAACAGCACCTTATGGTGCCAGAAAAGATGAAAAGGCCTGGGAAAGTGATGACGACACTGATATGTTGTAGAATAGTATTAGATTCATTTTCATATGCAATGATTCCTGAATCAGTTATCTTTTTTCAGTTTTTATCATTATGACCACTGGTGCAAGTAACCTGACTATGGTGCATGTAACTTTTGCCGGCACATGCACCTTGGTGCAGGTACCGAAAAAAGTTAATTTCTATCCCTGCTCCCGAGTCCATTTAAGACGGATAGACTCTGTACAGAAAGAGGTTTGTATTGACAATAGGAAAGTGGTTTCATCTTAGCTTTCAATACCACTCACCCATAGAACAGTTCCTCAAGCTCAGTTTGAGGTCTCTGTAATTGTAAATGCAAGGGTTGCGACATAAAATGCCTGACCTGCAGAAAGCAAAAATGGTCTTCCTGAGTTTATATTTTTGGTTTTAATATTGAGAAGTTGTACAGATATTGTTTTGAGGTAAGTGCGTAAATCTAGTTAGACCTTGTTGTTCCCAAACCTATAACCTATATCGAGGCTTAGCGGGATAAAATCTGCGTGATATCTGATTAGTGACATAGGGCCAAGTCCATTTGGGGTGTTTGTTAACTTTCAGAGCTTAAGCAAAGCCATAATCGTATGCCTGGTCCAGGGGTTTGTTACTTGTAGGAGCACCTAGGCAGAAATTAAGCCAGTAGGCAGAGTCACAATGAGTACAAGGGGAGTTGGCAATTTCTATTGTGTACCAACTGGTCTCCCTCTGTTTGCGACAAGAGTAAAGCCAGGGTCCCTGCGCAGCCAGATAATATTTCTGGAAATCTGGTAGACCAAGGCCACCTCTATGTTGAGAAAGACAGAGCACAGAATGGAAAATTCTAGGTTTTTTACCTCGCCAGATAAATCTAGATAGAGTGGTGCACAGGTTGTTCCAAAAAGTGCGGGGAACTGGTATAGGGAGTGTTTGAAAAAGAAACAGAAGTCGTGGGAGTACATTCATTTTTATTGTGAACACGCTACCATCTAAAGTAAATGCCAGCAGGCCACGTCTTGTTTTATGGCCTGCAACAATTTCTGGTAATTATCAGAAAACAGTTTAGTTATTTCCACAGAAACCCAAATGCCCAGGCATCAAAACATATTTCGGGGGGCCCAGGAGAAGGGGAACTTGTTTTGGAGGTCAGTCAGTGGCGACCCACTTAAAATTATTGCTTCAGAGTTAGCTAGGTTAACCTTATATCCTGCCAATAATTGGAAACGTTTGAAAATGGCCAAAAGATGGCCCAGTGATGCTGAGGGTTGAGGAGCTGGACGCCACACCACGCCGGCAACCCGGGTTCGGGCACGGATTCAGGTCGTCAGGGGTCAGCTGGCGGAAGGAGGACTGAGCATCCCAACGGATGCTCTCCTCCTTCAGGGTGGGTAACCAGGGTGCTATGCACCCGACATCCTGGAGCGATGGGAGCACCAGCTCTCATGGGGCATTAGGCGGCTTCAGAGGGCTGGAGTCGGGAGGAGGACATTGTTAGGCACTTAGCAGGGAGGCGTCAGCCCCTTGCCCGAGCCGGCGTCCTCAGGGGAGGGACGGGAAGGGAGAAAAAAGCGGAAAAATCTTCAGCAGGCCTAGATGATGGCGCTTCCATGCCATCCATTCCAGGAACCACGAGCAGACCCCTGCTGTGGAGGTGCTCCACAGAGGTAGGAGGGGAGAAAAGGCACTCTAGGGGGCAGACTCAAGGTCAAGGAGGCATGGATGGCATGAGCAATGCCTGAAGGAGTGGAACGCTGAGGGCGAGAAGGAGGGATAAAAAAGAAAGTAAAAAAGGAAAGAAAATGGGCAAAAGATGCAGCAGAAAGTCAACGGGGTCACTTAAAAATAGAAGAGTATCATCCGCGTAGAGGGTGATCTTATGTTCTTGTGGGCTATCACTCCTTTAATGTCAGGATGTGGCCTGATTTGGGCTGCTAGGGGGTTGAGTGTAAAGGCAAATAATAAGGGGGATAAAGGACATCCTTGACGTGTTCCACACCCTAAAGGAAACCGGTTGGATACGTACCCGTTGACTTTCACCGCTGCCTCCGGTCTGGAATAAAGTACATTAATGGCGCTAACCAATTTATCCCCTAAGTTAAATTTCGTGAGAACTAACTGTAAAAAATACCAGTCTACCCTGCCAAACACTTTTTCAGTGTCAACACTGATAGTGAACTGGAAGACTTCCTGAAAATTTTTTCCTTTTTACTCCCGAAACGCCCACCGCCTAGTCTTCGCCGGTCACGAGACCCGCTCTGCCCCAAATCGGCCACAGCCCACCCGATACCCGTGGCTTGCCCCACGGTGGGCCTCTGACACCGGCCCCATGCCGCAGGCACTGGGATTAGGTCGGGGCTTGGCCTGGGGGGCACATCGAAGCCGCGGCGAGTGTCATTTGCGGCGGCAGGCAGCTCCTCCTTTTTCCTGGTTTTCTCCCCAGAGGAGGCGGGGACGTGCAATGACGCCAGCATCCGCCCAGCCTCCTCTCCCCATGTCAAGCGTCGGCTGCGTGGCAGTCCCGGTCTCCACCAGGGGTCCCCAAGCGCACGAATGCTGCCCACCCTCCCAGGTGGGGGGCTACCCATCGGACGCTCAATCCTGCCCGGCGGCCCCTCCGGCGAGCCGGATCCCCTCAACCCGGTCGCCGGCGCAAGCGGAAATCCCACCGCTGCGCCAACGGGCCGGCCTTCCTGAAATTTTTAAGTAGATGATATGCTGCAGGTTGTCTTGCAAGAGCCGTCCTTTAATAAAGCCAGTTTGGTTGTGGTGAATTAGAGTTTGCCTCTCGGCAGTCCTAGTCCTTCTATACCCTCTCCATCCTCTCTCTCTCTCTCTCTCTCTCTCACTCTCTCTCCCCCCCACTCCATCCCTACTCTAACCCTAGATCCTCTCCTCCCCTCTGGCACCACCTATACTCCAATCCTTTTGTGTACCCAGACCCTCTCCCTCATCTTTCCACTCCACATCTACCTTAACCACAGATCCTCTCCACCTTGCTCCACCTATTTCCAACCCACTTGTCAGTACTATGGTATCTTTTGATATGATTATGATTGTACACCTTGTTATATGCTTTATGGCTCTCCCTGCCTTGCACTTGTACCCCATACCTTTTCCGAATAATTGTATAACTTACTGTATGCTGAATGTCTTGGATGCAAATCTGTTTGTATGTTTCAATGGTCAGTGTTGCACATGTCTGTAATGTATATGTACCCCGGGTCGCTCCGGAGAAAGGGACCGGTCTGTCTCAGTGGGCCTACCCGGTCATCAAAATTCAAATAAATAAATAAAAGACCTTCTGCAGCCTATTGTCCAGAACCCCACTAAAGATCTTTAAGTCTGTGTTCAACAGTGAAATGGAGTGGTAGGGAGCCACATTCCACAGGGTCCTTGTCTGGTTTTAATATAACTGAAATCTGAGCTTGATTCCAGGATGGAGGAGCAGGGTCCCCATCCTGCAAGACAGAGTTAGTGACTTGGGGGGGGACAATTCTGATTGAAAGGATTCATAAAATTCAGCAGGCTAACTATCCAGGCCCGGGGCTTCTGCGTTTTTTAAATGCTGTATCTGATGTTTAAGTGATTGAGGCATTATGGGGCACAGAGGACCTCAGCCTCAGTTTCAGAAATGGAAGGCAGGGGGATGGTTGCTAAAAAAATCATGTACGTCCTGTGCATGAGATGGGCTCCTTTCAGGACTATACAGGGTCTTATAGAAGTCCACAAAATATTGGGAAATCTCCTTAGGGGAGGTCAAGACAGCAGTTGTTTCTCTATACTGTAACTTTATTACTACCCTATTTGCTGCTTCTTTACATAGCTGAGCTGCCAATAACATCCCTGCTCTGTTCCCATGTGCACAGAAATGCTGCTTACCATACCTTTAAGTTCCTTCCATTTTATAAGTTAATAACTGCAAGAGAGCTTTCCTGGCCTCATCCAATTTTTGTTTAGCTGTAGTATTCAAGCCAGATTTATGTTGACACTCAAGGTCCACAGTGGTCTCCTCCAACTCCAGTTGCTGCTTCAGCCTCTCCCTCTTGACATTAGTGGCATAGGAGATAATTCTGCCCTTGAAATATGCCTTCAGGGTGTCCCAATAAATAGGGGGTGATGTTTCTAGTAGGGGAATCCATCTGCTGGAACAGTTGGGTTTCTTCTTTTATTAGGGTCTTAAACTCCACTCTGTTAATTAGACTTATATTTAACCTCCAATAGGCGTTGGTATAGGGAGTGTCAAATACCAGCTTTAAAGAGACCGGCACATGGTCAGAATGGGTGATGGCGCCCACCCGAGAGACCGCGGCCAGTTAGTTGGCATTAGAAAGAAGTCTAAATGCGAGTAGTGATTATGCTGAGGGAAAAAATATGTAAATCCCGCACTGTAGGGTGCAAGTGCCTCCATACTGTATGTCTACCAACCCATACTCGTGCAGTATCCGTGTCACAGCAAGTGATGCCTGAGAATTTTTCCCTGGACAAGTCTCTGATTTGCCTAGTTGGGGAGAAAGAGTTGTGTTAAAGTCCCCTCCTTTACTACAATTCTGCCTGAACCTAGGAGGGGGTAGAAGGCTGCACAAAGACGGAGGTAATTGACTTCAGGGGGGCGGATTTCAAGGAAATGGGAATAATCCTTAAGGAGCACTTGGATGGGATTGGGCCAGACATGGACACTGACAGTAGGTGGGAAATCATCAGGAGGGGGGTGCATGATGCTACCAGCACCTGCGCAAGAGTAAGACAAAAATGCAGTAGGGCCCGAAAACCCTGCTGGTGGACCAGGGAGGTTCAGGAGGTGGTGCGGGGAAAGAAGGCGGCCTATAGGCAATTCAAGTGCTCAAGGAGTGAGAGGGATCGAGGGGAGTACGAGCTGATGGCTAGAAGGACCACTAGGGTGGTGAGCGCAGCTAAGGCAAGGAAGGAGCAAAACCTGTCCAGGGAAATTAGGAGAGGGAACAAGGGGTTCATTTTTTTTTTTCAAAGTATTTTATTGAGTGATTCAGGAAGTACAGGATTAGGTGGAAGATACATCATGTTGACATATATAATCATATTTATAAACGTCTCATGCCATCATGCCAACACAAGTCCCTAAACAAGCAATATATTTACAGATTGGGTTACTCGATCGGGTCCCATAACCATTATAACAGTAATAACAGTACATAGGTCACTAACATAATTTCAACAACCATACTCTGAGAGTTAAGTGATAAGCATACTGAAGTGTTACATTAGTACGTATAGAACATGAGATACATTAATAAGTGCAGTACCAGAGCCTGCAGGCAAAAGTTGCCTCTTCGCGGGTGGGGCAGACAGGTAACTAACTTAAATTTAGTTCTGGGTTCAATTTATGCAGGGAACCCACCCTTTCCCAATGCATCTATCAGTGGCCCCCATCTCTTTCGAAATTTAACATTGAGACCTAAAGCTCCCATTTGTGCCCTTTCCAGGGCCATGCATGAAAGCAGGTTTTTGGACCACCCTCCTATGGTAGGGGGTGCAGCACTCATTCAGAGCTGAGTTATCGTCCTTCTAGCATTCACAAGGGCAATGTCCCACAATGGGTTTCTCATTTTGCCATTAGGGTGTCTCGGGTCAGCTCCAAGTAGGAGCTCCGGCAAAGATTTAGAGGGGGAGTAGCCCAGCACCTGTGACATAATTTCGTGCATATTGTGCCAAAAAGGAGCAATCTTTGCACACGTTAAAACCATATGTAGGAAATCTCCCCTTTCTGTGTTACATTTGGGACAAACCTCAGACTTACTATTATCTATCCTATGAAGCCTGACAGGTGTAACATACGCTCGGTGCAGGAAATAAAATTGTATCTGTCTGAGTTTATTGCTATAAGAGCAATGAACAAAATGGTTCCACGCTAGTTTCCATGTGAATGAGTCAATACGAACAGATAAGTCTTCCACCCATCTTTATTTACTTACTTCAGAGCTTTCCCTGTCCATCCCCATAATACTGTGATACATGACAGATAACGGTCTCCCACCTGGCTGCGGCCTGTAGATCTGTTCCTCAAATGGTGAGGTTGTACCCCAGCCCTCCTCTGCCATCAACGTGGTTCCCAGCTGTTGTCTAACTCGCAGATATACAAAAAAATCTCCAGGTGGTACACCCCATTGGGCACAAATATTTTGAAAGCCTATAATCCTCCCACCCTCCTATATTTGGGTTATTTTGGACAGCCCCATCTTGTCCCATTGCTTTAGACGGTATATCAACTGTATCGAACATGGACCCTTTTGTTTCATAGCCCAAATTAGGCTGACATAAGGGGCAAGTCCTCCCTTCCATTCAATATGTCGGAGCACTCATAACCAAATTCCAAGGGTGTTATTGGTAAAAGGGTTAGAGACCTGTTGTTCAGTCAGTGACAAAAGACTACTACTTAACATTTCAGTTTTAAATTTCCCCTTCAATAATTCCTCCTCTAATCTCAGCCACGCAGGGGCTTCACTGCTCGTACCCTGCGGTATAAAAGCCAGCTGGGCCGCCCAGTAGTAAGCTCTGAAATCCGGCAGCCCACTACCACCCTCCCTAGGGGAGCCCGCCAACATTACTCTATGGATTCTGGCACTGCCCCCTCTCCATAGAAATCTAGGCATCACTGCATTTATACATTTAAAATGACTTTGTGGCACTCTGATTGGGAGCAACTGATAAAAATATAGGCATCTAGGGAAAACTGTCATTTTTATAATGCCAACTCTACCCATTAAAGAAACAGGTAGGGCCGTCCAACATTCATAGTCTTCCAGGAGTTTAGCCACCAAGGGTTTATAATTAAGAGCATACAGCCAACCAGTGTTCACATTGAGTTGGATACCCAGGTAGTTCAGTTGCGTAACTAACTGCAATCCCCCAAGATTGGCTATTAGTTGGGCTCTGTTGCATATTCCTACAGGGGGTAATTCACTTTTTGTCCAATTCAGCTTGTGCCCTGAAAGTGTACCAAACTCCTTCATAAGCTTGTGCACTGAGGGAAGATCCCTCGCTGGATTTTGCAAATAAAGCAATTGGTCGTCTGCGTACATAGAGATCTTATGTTCTGTGCCCCCTCCCCCAAATCCAGTAATATTCGACTGCTTTTGCAGGGCTGCAGCCAGTGGTTCCAGTGAAAGAACATACAAAAGCGGGGATAAAGGGCACCCCTGTCGTGTGCCCCGTTCCAGAATAAAACGGTTCAAGAGATACCCATTCACTGCCACCTGGGCAAGAGGCTGATTATACAAAGTTCGCACCCATCTGCAAAACCCAGGACCCAATCCCACCCTTTCCAGAGTTTCAAACAAGTAATCCCACTCCACACGGTCAAATGCCTTTTCTGCATCAAGGGCAACTACAGCTGCTCCATAATTGTGTTTCATTCGCCCCCATCTATGAATAATATTAAGAGTTCTTCTAATATTATGTTTACCCTGACGACCTTTAACAAACCCTGATTGATCTGGGTGCACCAATTTTGGTAGCACCGGTTCGAGCCGGGAGGCCATTATCTTGGCCAGAATTTTATAATCTGATGTTAATAACAATATAGGCCGGTATGAGGCACATTTTGACAGATTTTTACCTGGCTTGGGCAGGATGGTTATCACAGCAGACCGTGTGGAGGGGGGTAGAATTCCCAAGGACAAACTTTCTTCCAGCATATCATACAGAGGATCAATTATTATAGCATAGAAGGTTTTAAAAAAGGCTATGGGAAATCTGTCCAGGCCGGGCGCCTTCCCTCCCTTCAAGGCTTTAAGTGCATCATGGACCTCCTGCTTTCCCAGGGGGGCATCTAAGGCTACGGAAGCCTCTACAGTCAACTTTGTAAGGGAAGCTTTTTTGAAAAATAAATCAGTCTCCTCTCTGGATGGTTGGAACTCAGAATGTATAGATCTTTGTAGAATGTAACAAAAGCCTTCCTAATTCCATCTGCATCCTGTACAGTACCCCCACCGTCCTCTGTAATTGCTCTTACTCTCTTTTCTGCCTCCCTGCGCTTGATTTGCCAGGCTAATAGCTTTCCCCCTCGGTCGCCATCAAAGTAATTACCTGCGTTTGACAGAATCATAGAACGTTCCAACTTTGCACTATTCAAGGTGTTAAATTTGCATTTGAGGCGTTGAATGAGGTAACAAGGGGTTCTTTAGATACACTGGGGAAAAACGAAGGGTGAAGGGGTAGATTAGCAGGATTAAAACAGGGGAGGGATGGGCACAAGATCCGAGGGAGCAGGCTGAGGTACTAAATGAGTACTTCACCTCAGTTTTCACCAAGGAAAATGGGGGGCTGCATCATACATGGGAGGAGACAGTGAAACTGAGGAGGGGACTCTTACCAATCAGCAGGTCAGGGGAGAGGGGGGTATCACTGGCAGGTGGGGGGAAGGCAAAGCAGGGGGACGAGGTAGCGGAGGTGGAAATCATGGCAGAGAAAGTGAGGGAAGCCCTCAGGTCCCTTAAGAAGGAGAAAGCACCGGGGCCGGATAAATTACATCCCAGAGTGCTGAAGGAACTGGAAGATGTCCTGGCGAAACCCCTGGAGGAGCTCTTCAGCATCTCTCTGAGGACAGGGTGGGTGCCCCAGGACTAGAAGGTGGTGCATATAGTGCCTATCCACAAGGGGGGATCAAGGGAGGTGGCAGGGAACTACAGGCCCGTCAGCCTGGCGTCAGTGGTGGGCAAGGTGATGGAGGGCATTGTCAAGGAGAGACTGGGGGGGAACCTAGTAAAGTTGGAGTTCCTGGATGGTAGACAGCGTGGATTTATCCCAGGGAAATCGTGTCAGACAAACCTTGTGGAGTTCTATGACTGGGTGACAAGTGCCTTGGACCTGGGTAGACCAGTGGACGTCCTCTTTCTTGACTTCAGCAAGGCGTTTGACTCTGTTCCTCATGAAGGCCTGTTGGATAAGCTGGGAGAAATGGGTGTGGGGAACCAGAAGATCAGATGGATAGGCAATTGGCTTCAGGATCGAACCCAGAGGGTTGTGGTTGGCGGGAAAGTCTCATCCCCAAGGAGGGTCATTAGTGAGGTCCCTCAGGGATCGGTCCTTGGGCCCCTCCTGTTCAACACCTACGTCTTTGACATAAGGAAGGGTATCAGGAGTGAGATGAGCCTCTTTGCGAATGACTCAAAACTGGGGGTGGTGGTGAATGGGGAGGAGGGGAGGGTGGCCCTAGAGGGGGACCTGGAGGCTCTGCAAAGGTGGTCTAGAAAGTGGAAGCTGAGGTTCAATGCAGGGAAATGCAAGGTACTGCACCTGGGAGCCAGAAACCTGGGCCAAGGGTACACCCTGGGGGGGATGCTACAAGTCTCGATGGCTGAGAGGGACCTGGGGGTGCTGGTGGATGTCAAGATGAACAACTCAAGAGACTTGTAGGAGGGCAGCGGCAAAGGCCAACAGGATGCTTGGATGCATCGCTAGGGGGATCACCTCCAGAAGGAGGGAAGTGAAACTCCTACTGTATAACTGCTTGGTGAGGCCGCACCTCGAGTACTGTGTACAGTTTTGGAGGACACATTTAAAGAAGGACATTGAACTCCTGGAGAGGGTCCAGAGGAGGGCAACAAAAATGATTTGGGGCTTGGAGATAGGACCTATGGGGAGAGGCTTGAAGAGTTAAATATGTACACATTGGAAGAGAGAAGGGACCGGGGGGACATGATAGAGGTCTTCAGGTACATGAAGGGGTAAATAAGGGAGAAGCAGTCAGGCTGCTCCGAAGGAAGGAGGAGGGGGGGCAACTAGAGGGCATGGGTGGAAGCTGGAGGAGATTCAGGGTAGAAAGGAGGGGTGCTACTTCACTGAAAGGGTGGTGGAGCCATGGAATGCGCTGGCCAGGGGGCTGGTGGAGGCAGAGATGGTGGAGGGGTTTAAGAGGGGGTGGGACAGGTACAGGGGAAGAGTTCTGGAAGCAACATCCAGTGCAGTGAGATTATCCAGGACTGGAAAGGAAGAAGCCAGAGAAGGAGAGGGGGGCAGCAAGGTCAGCTCCCAGGGTGGGGGCTGATCAAACGAGCAGACACGAAAGACCATTAGGCCTATTCTGCTGACATTTCAGTATGTTAGTAAGTGTCTGCCACAGCATCTGATATTACTTTAGAAAGGAAAGGGATTCATAAGTGCTCCTCATTGGGGGCATATAGGTTAAGAATAGTGCACCTACGAGCCCCTGTGTCTTCTGTAATCATTATAAAGTGGCCTTCAGGATCAGCCTGAGTACCAGAGATCTTCAAAAGTAAATTGTTTCTAACTAAAATCGCTACCCCTCATTTATATGATTGCTGATGATAATGTGAGGTATATACCTCGCCCACCCAGGACCTCTTAAGGAGGCAGCATAGCGCAGTGGTTTAAGGCTCTCGGCTGCAAACCTGGAGGCCTGGGTTTGAATCCCACAGCCCCCTACTTGCATACTGTGTGACCCTGAGCAAGTAATTTAACATCCTTGTGCAGCCAGGTCACACCTGGAATCAAGCTTTGACTTGGTGTGGCTCTCCTGGTTAAACGATGTCACCTCCCCCCCCCTTAATTTATGTTCTACTGAGTTCAGGTGGGTCTCTTGTAACAGGGCCACATCTGCCCTCAGCCTTTGCAATTCCTGTAATAATCTGTAGCGTCTGATGGGGGTATTTAAGCCCTTAATAATAATAATAAAATTTATTTAGTTAAGAGCCTTTCAAATATTTCAAGTTGCTATACAAAACATCATAGCATCAACACATCAATACATACACTGACAATACAGCCAATAAAATATTAAAATAAACAAATACAGTACAACAGGGAATGCCTGATTCCATAAAAATGACCTTAAAGCCTTCTTAAAACTATCCACCGTTGTACTTTCTCGGAGCTGAAGGGACAGAGAATTCCAGAGGGTGGGAGCCGCAAATCCAAAAGCACGGGCTCCAGAAGACTTCAAATTCACCTCGGTATCTCCAGCAACCCCTCGTCAGCTGGCGAAGCTGTCTCAGAGGGTGTAAGGCACAAGCTCTTTCAAGTAGTCGGGACCTAACCCATGTAGGGCTTTGTAGGTCAATAGACCCACTTTAAAGGTGATCCACCACTGTATTGGCAGCCAGTGCAGAGTGCGCAGCACAGGGGTAATATGGGACCTTCTAGACACCCCAGTCAGCAAACATGCTGCTGCATTCTGCACTAGCTGCAAGTGGCGGATATCAACCCCAGCAAGCCCTAGGTACAGGGAGTTACAGTAATCAAGACGAGATGTCACAAAGGCGTGGAGCAAAACCGGCAGATCGCCCGGTGGAACCAGGTTCCTAATCCTGGAGATGTTTCTGAGATGAAAAAATGAAGTCTTGACGACTGCAGACACCTGATAACGAAGGGTCAAGCCAGTGTCAAGCTCCACACCCAGGTTATGCACCCGTTCAGAGGTAGGGATCTGGTCTACCCCAAGAACTAGTCCAGAGGGGGACCCCATCCCTAAACCCTCAACCCTACAACCGGGGTCCACCACCATAACCTCAGTCTTTCCCGGGTTCAACTTCAAACCACTGGTATTCATCCAGTCTTGGATATCAACGAGGCAGTTATTCAGCACCGAGATAGCACTAACCTGGTCAGGTGCAAAAGACAGGTAGAGCTGGGTATCATCAGCATAGCAGTGAAACCTCAGCTCATGCCGTCTTACAATGTCTCCGAGGGGTAGCATATATACTGCGAATAACATGGGGGAAAGCACCGACCCCTGAGGTACCCCACAAGGTAGAGAGAAAGCCCCGGATGAACATAAACTGGAAACCACTCTCTGTGTTCTCCCCAGGAAGTAAGATGAAAACCATCTGAGGACCACACCTGGAAGCCCGCAGATGGACCTCAGGCGTTCGAGCAAAACCCCATGATCCACAGTATCAAAAGCTGATGATAGATCAAGGAGAACCAGAATAGAGCAGTGTCTCCAATCTCTCACCATCAGGAGATCATTGAGCACCCGAACCAGAGCAGTCTCGGTGCTATGCCTCTTACGAAAACCTGACTGGAGAGGCTCGTATAAACTATGGATGGTCAAATGGTTATCAAGTTGAGCCGCCACAACTTTTTCAATAACCTTCCCCACAAAAGGGAGGTTAGAAATCGGACGGTAGTTAGCTAGGTCATTCGGGTCTAAGGAAGCTTTCTTCAGAAGGGGAGTCACCACCCCTTCCTTCAGAGAGCTAGGGAAAACTCCCATCTCCAAAGAACACCGAATAATCCGAGCAAGGACCGGGCCAATAAGTTCACTACATCCTATAATCAAGGAAGTAGGACCGGGATCCAAACTACAACATGTTGGGCGCATCTCACAGACAATCCTCATAGTGTCTACGAGGTCCGGAAGATTAAAGGAACTCCAGGAAACTCCAGGCTCTGCGACAACACACTGATCAACTGCAACAACCTTGGAGTGAGGTTGGGGACACTGCCTCCGAATGTCTTCCACCTTATTCACAAAGAATCGAGCAATCTCCTCGCAGTCATTCTGTGTAAAAACTCGACGGACCTGCCAACAGACTGGGTTGCACAGTCTGTCAACAGTTCTGAAGAGCTGAACCGGTCGATTCCGAGCGACAGAAATTTCCCTGGACAGGAATTCTGCCTTCTTACGGGAAATTTCTGTTTGGTAGAGCTTATAATGCTCTAGCAAAATAAGATGGTCGTCATCCGAGGCAGTCTTCCTCCACCGACACTCCAACCTACGCCCCAACCACCGCAACTCTCTCAGCGCCCCATCAAACCAAGAGGCAATGGGACGGCGTGGAAGGGGGCGAACACGGGTTGGTGCCCAATCTGGTCAGGAGCAGCCGAGATGGCCCATTATGAAGCCACCACCAGCCGCTGGGATCAGAGCACAATTAGGTCAAACAGCGAGGAGGTCAATAGCCGCCATCAGGTCTTCAGGGACAACATCCCGCAATGGGCGGTACTTGACCAACTCCACAGGGGCCGACCTACCCGGGGGGCCTCGAAATTGAATCCAACTGAGTAATGATCAAACCAACTGACCGGTTCCACCACCAAATCGGATGCCTCAATCCCCAGGAGGAAAACCAGATCAAGAGAGTGACCTCCCTTGTGAGTAGCTGTGGAAACAACCTGAGTGAAGCCAAGTGATGTCACCACCTGGAGGAAATGTTGACCAAGAAACGAAGATTCGTCGTCGACCCACACATTGAAATCGCCCAGCACCATCAATCTGGGCGATTCCAAAGCCATGTTGGCGGCGAAATCTGCTATTTCCTGCAGGAAAAGTTTCTCATCCCCAGGTGGACGGTAGATGAGAGCAATCCTGCACCCCACACCAGCTACTACAGTACACTCAAATGATCTGGCCTCCTCAACTGGAACACCAGTTAGGCCCAATTCGGTCTTAAAACAGACAGCCACCTCCCCCGCGATCCAATCTCGGGCGATGTATAACCGAGAACCCGGTGGGAACGGCAGCCTCTAAAAATGGGGCCACGTTCCCATCCAACCAGGTCTCGGTAATGCAAGCCAAATCTGCCCTAGCAACAAAGTCCACAATAAGAGCAGTCTTATTGCACACAGATCTGGCATTGCACAACAGCGCCCGAGTTATAAGTAATTACATTTAATTCTGTCATTATGGTGGATTATAATAAATGCAACTCAGACTGATCCCTCCGGTCACAGACGTCACCACACACATCATGTCAAAGAGCAAAACAGCTTGAAAACAGTATAAGAACATGAAACCTTAAGAAAAAACTAAAACAATTATTAACTATAGAACAATATATGGAAAAATCTTTTAATAATAAGTCTGCAGTAGTGTCTTCAAGGTGTGCATACCCAATTACGCCCTCCAAGAAATGGGATGGAAGTTAGAGGGTGATAGATTACTTGCTAGGAGTAATCCTTATCTGACCGCTATTGCAAGTAGATGGTCATAAGGGTGGTATTGTCATCACCTGTATCTGCCAGCGCAGTCTCATGTCTTCGCTGCAAAATCAAGCAGTGCCTAAAGAGGGCACTACTTAAAAGATGGCACTCAGTAATTGTAGTCCTGCAGCCCAGCCATCAAATTGAACCGTTAATCTGTGGTCACACAAATTGGGCTATTAAAAGGTTGTTAAGCCGTAGTAGTGATTATTGCTAAGGAGTAGGGGTCCATAGGATCATAGGATATTACGAGTTAAGGGGACATTTACGTCCATAAGAAACTCGCCACCTATACTGGTGGAACACTTATAGAAAAGATATATTTTTTCCCCATATAGTGGTCAAGTTTGTTTTTAAACTCAGTCATACTTTCGTTCTGAGCAACATTAATGGGTAATGTATTCCATGCAGAACTCATTCTCTGAGTGAACCAGTTGTTACGTTTGTTAGTTTTACTAGTATGCCCTTTTAATTTTTGGTTATGAGATCTCGTGTTTGAGATACCATTATATCTAACCAGTCCCAGATATCATCTTTGACTGCTTTATAAGTAAAACATAAATCTCCCCTTAATTGTCTGTATTGTAAAGAATACAGTCCCAGATTTTCGAGTCTTTGGTCATAGCTCAATTTTTGAACACTGTTGATCTGTTTAGTAATTCTTCTTTGGACTCTCTCAACAAGTTTTTTTACCTCTTACTGTAACAGGTGCACATAATAGAGCACAATATTCAAGATGGGGACATACTAATGATGAATAAAGCGGTATTATGACTTTGGGGTCTCTACTCTTAATATTTTTCAGGATACAATTTATAATACTGTGCCATTTTTAACAGTTGTTTTATTATGTAGTTCAAACGTTAATTTATTATCAATTATGACTCCCAGATCAGCTTCAAAATCAACCTCTTGCAATTGCATGTTATTTATCCTGTAGATGTTTTTAATATTATTATACCCCACGTGCATTACTGTGCATTTTTAATGTTAAAACTCATTTTGTTATTATGTGCCCATGATACTAGCTGGTTTAGGTTATTCTGCATGTCCAGAGCAGACAGTGAGTTATTTACTATGCAACCTAATTTGCAATCGTCTGCATACTTGCCTGCCCAGGTTCCACCAGTAATTTGCGTAGATGAGATAAAGAGTTAAAATAATGTGGGCCCCAGTACCGAGCCCTGGGGTACACCATTTGCAACTGATCCCCATTTTGAATAGTACCCCCTTATGGCTACTCGTTGCTTACTGTTGGTAAGCCAGGAGGCAATCCAATTTGTTATATTATTTTGCAGATTAATACTAATAAATTGTTCAGTCAAGATCCTATGTGAAACTGTGGCAAATGTCTTAGAATAATCAAGATAAATGACATCAACGGGTAAACCATCATCAAGAGCTGCACCTACTGATTCAAAAAAATGAATTAGGTTAGTTAAACAAGATCTTCCAGGCTGGGAACCATGCTGATTGAGATCAATTAGATTATTTTGAACAATATATTTATCAACCCTCATTTGGATTAATCTTTCTAACACTTTACAAATGACCAATGTCAGATTTATGGGCCTGTAGTTGTTGACATCTTTTTTATTTCCTGACTTAAAAATATGTGCTATATTGGCTTCATTCCATATTGGGATAGTTTTACCTTCTTTCAAGGCGGTGTTAAATAATAATGTTAAGGGTCCAATTAATTTCTGACGTAACTCTTTAACAAGTTTGGGGTGTATCCCATCCGGACCAGAAGACCCAGTACATTTTAAGTGATTGAAGGCTTCCATTAAATCACTCTCAGTAAAACATATCCATTCTATATTGTTACAGTCTGGGAGACTGGGTATTAAGTCCTTTGGATTAAATATACTTAGGAAAAGATTATTTAAATGATTTGCCATTTCAATTTCTTCACTAATAATTTCACCTTCAATAACAAGTGGCCTGAGGTTAGATGTATTGCCACGCAAAGAACCTATATAATTAAAAAAGCTCATTTTATCTTTTATATTTGTGGCCAAATGAAATTCTATGTTCAATTTAGAGTTCTTTATTATATTTTAACTTTGTTTGTACTCTTTTTATAGCGTTTCCAATTTATATCAGTTGGGTGAATTTTATAACTCCTGTAGTATTTCTTCTTATTATTAATGGCTTTTTTAACATTCCTATTCCACCAAACTGGAACTCTTTTACTATTTTTGTGCTTAGTTCTATTCGGGACCCATGTATTAATACAGTATTGAAGTTTATCCCATATTAGCTTCCATTGTAAAGTCAGGCTCTTGCCATTTAGTTCTGTCTCCCATTCCCAATTAGCAAGGTAATCCTTGATACTTGAGTAATTAGCTTTTTTAAAGTCTTTCACTATTGTAGAGCCTCTAGAAAATTGTTTAGAGGTGATTATACTAAACTTGATCATATTATGATTACTAGTACCTAGAGGTTCAAGAACACAAGAGGTAGAGATGTCTTCTTCACAGTTTGTTAAAACCAGATCTAATAGGTTATTTCCTCTGGTTTTATTCAAGACTATTTGCTCCAAATCGGAATTAATCGTGTAGTCAAGAAATTTATTTTCTAAAACCCCAGTAGCATTTAAAGTGGACCAATTAATATTGGGGAAATTAAAATTGCCCATCAAAATGTAATTAGAGTGTATCTCCATATTCTCCAAAGTAGACAGTAATCGATCATTGTCACTATGATCTAGATTCGGGACACGATAGGCTAGACCAATTGTTAGCTGCTTTCCTGAAACAATTATTTGCACCCATAATATTTCAGTTTCACGGCAATGGGCCTGGGTTGAGTCTAACCTGTGGGATTTATATTTTTCTGATACGTATAAGGCTATCCCACCTCCTTTCTTATTTTGTCTGTTTTTTTAATACCTAATATAGCCAGGAATATCCATGCCCCAGTCATTATCTTTAAACCATGTTTCAGTAATGCCACAAATGGTTATATCCTGCTATTTTAAGGTATATTGGAGTTCACCAATTTTGTTTGATAAACTTCTTGCATTAATAGTATATTAATGTCCTCAAGAGTTTTGACTGATTCTGTTATACTTAATGGTTTATTTGATACACTGTTAAGATATGCAGAAACAGGCTGCCTTTCCCCCAATTTACTCAGTTTAAAGTAGTATTTATGCATATATTAAATTGTTTCCCAAGTAAGAGGTTACCTTTTCTGCTTAAGTGTAAACCATCACCACTAAACAAGTCAAGATGGTCCATAAATTCTTCCCAATGTGTGATGCATTTTAACCCTTGTTTGTAGCACCATATATGTAGCCACAGATTAATATCTTTAATCTTTTTATTAACATAGTATGAGGCTTTAGGTATTGGAAGAATTGCAGAATGAGCAATCGTACAACCCATATCTGATAATTTGTTATAAAGAGCTACCAAGTCTTGTTTCAGTTCTAGGGCAGAATTTTGAACAACATCATTAGCACCTACGTGCGCTAGTACCACAGGAAATGTTTCACTTTTAACAATTATATCATTAACCATTAATGTAACATCTTCAATTTTTCTCCACTAAAACTAGAAAGAGTTCGATTCACCTTATCGGGGTTGCAAATTGCCCTGTCTAGGTGTTTTATTATAGAGTCTCCAAGCACACATACTGGTGGAGGTGTTTGGGTATTACTTCCTAGAAGTTCAACGTGTATGCTAAGGGGCAGGGAGTCAATCATGGGAATATCAATTATATTTAAATTAGTCTCTCCTGGGCCATGATCTAATGTCAGCAAGTTAGTCAAATGTTTGTTAGTATTCGGATTCTCAGTTGAATTACATGAGTCAGGTAATATTGCATTTCTATGTGATTCAGTAACAGGATTTGAGGAATCACAATCCCTGGAAGTATCAGTATTTAGGTTAGAATCATTAACTTGTAAAAGTGGATCAAAGTGACTAAATAGTGGAATATTAAATATATTAGTTCTCCTACTTTTTTTGATACCTTTGAGTTCTGAACCATGTACCATTCCTCATCTGTAACATCTGATGTGTCTAACTCTCTTGTCCTTTTTTCATTTAACTCTGCAATTGGTGTATTAGTGGTAGAGGGTATACAGATTGATGGGGCCATTTCAATTGAGTCATTGGACTGATTTGTAATTAATTGATCATTAGTGATTAATTGTCTTAGGAAAGGAACATGTTTATTGAATTTAACCTGCAGTCTAGCTGCCACCGCTTTTTGGTTATTTTCCAAATCAATCATTCTTGAGCCAAATAACTTTATTTCATTCGTTAAGAACTAAATGTTAGTGGGGGGGGGGGGTCTCAGAGGAAACAAAGAACCCAAGAATCAACATTAACATTAAACAGAATGTCTTTATGGCTGATATGGTGAAGAGGAGGCTGGGGGAAATTGGTGAACGGGTTATTTGTTGGGTAAAGGCACTTCAAGGATCTGAAAAACAAAGTAATGTAATAGATGCTTTATCACCTTCATATACAAGGTGAGTAGGACCACCCCCCCCAAAAAAACATACATTTATACATGTAATCTGTAGCACTCTAACAACATGCCTCTTCATATCAGAAGTTATGATATCACTGCCATCTAGTGGCTAGAAATAGGGAGATATAGTGTACCTGAAAAAGACACTGAATAATGTAATCTCTGTAAAAGTAGTAGAATGGTCCCCTAATTAACCCACTTAAACTGTAGTCTGTGGGTCCAACAGGCAAAAAGCAGTGCAGCTTAAACCTAAGTACAAGAAGCAAGTCAAGCTGTAAGGAAAGCTACAGGTTTATTTATTTGCTTTTGGTAACCGGGTAGGTGCATTAGGCAAGAGGCCTGCCTATTTTCAAGCACGACCCGGGAAAGTACAGTACATATACCAAAGAATTAACACAAAACAGGTACAGATAGTTAGCATTAACAGGCATCCAAAAGAAACAGACATTATGTTGAATAAATTATAACAAGCAAACACAAGTAGCTATTACCTAACAATGTTGACCTCCACAGAGAAAGTCAAGGTATAACAACAAGCAGTAGTCATCCACACACAGGAATAGATAGGACCAATGACGCAGGCAATTCAGTACAGTTCAGTTCAGTGACACCTAGGTAGAGCAGAATAAGGATAAGCAGAAGGAATACAAGGATGATTAGGTACAGTGGCAGGAATCAAGTGCATGAAGGTGGGAAAAAAGTGCAGATTTAAAGGCAGAGTGCGATAAGGAGCCCTTTAAATTGACTGGTAAGGAGTTCCAGAACTTAGGGGCGAAATGGGAGAAGGCTTGCTCCCCCATCTTAGTCGAGCAGAGAGGGACAGAGAACAGAGGTTGATTAGATGACAATAGTGTGCAGGAGTAAGTCACAGGGGTGAGCAAGGCACCAATGCAGTCTGGGCGGGGGGTCCTGTTCATGGAGTCAATAAAACAACCCAAAGAGAAGGAGCGCTGGGATTAGGGAGACAGCCAATGCAAAGTGAAGTAAAGGTGACAATGGTGAGTAAGTCAAGGGACAGAGAGGGCCAATCTACAGATGTTATTATAGGAGGTGTCCCACTTGCGAAGGATTCCCGCGTTTGCGTGGGAGAGAGTGGGGAGAGCATACAGAAGCCTAGGAAGTAGTACCCCACGTGCCACTGAGATTCTGGCAACAGGGGTAAGAGAGTGACGCACGCGGTAGGCTGCCCCTAATTTGGCATTAACAGATTTACATACCTCATTTACATGTACAGAGAAATCAAGAACGGGATCAAGGGTTACTCCAAGGTATTTGAAGGAGTCGGTAGATGTTACTTTAGACCCATCACAGCTAAGTACACAAAGCTTACTAGACTCAGCAGAGGACTTTCCTAGCAGCCCCAAACAGCATGGCCTGGGTCTTAGGTAGGTTAAGAATTAGTGAGTTGGAGGACAGCCAGTGATGGATCTGTTTGAATGCGGAGGACAGATGGGCATTAATGTCCAGGACAGAACGAGAGGCGACGTAGAGAACCAGAGCATCAGCATACATGATGGAGCAACGGTAGAGAAGGGAGGAGGGAGTATCGTTAATGAAAATAGAAAAGAGTAATGGTCCCAAGATGGAACCTTGCGGGACACCACAGGAGATTGGAGCTGGGGATGAAAGAGCTTTGCCAAAGGAGGTGGATTGGGTTCGGTTGGTTAGGTAGCTGCTGAACCATGATAGGGTGGGTCCAGAGGCGCCTAATAGATGTAGTTTGTTCAGGAGAAGAGGATGGTTAACCAGACTGAACACCTCGGTGAGGTCTATGAACACGGCACCTGTGAGTAGACCATAGTCCATGCTGGACTTAATGTCACTGGTGAGTAGAGTGAGGGCGGTGGTGATGCTATGTCCAGCCCTAAAACCATGCTGAGCGGGAGATTGAAGATTAAAGTTCAGTAGGTGAGCAGAGATCTGGTGTTGAATAAGTTTCTCTAAAACCTTACTGAGGGTAGGTAGCAAGGCTATGGGCCGATAATTAGATAGGACTTTGGGGTCACCTTTCTTGAATACAGGGATAATCCTGGCAGTTTTCCATGCTGAAGGCACAGCAGAGGTGCAGATAGATAGAGTAAACAGCCTAGTGATGGGGTGACAAGGAGACTGGCGCCCAGTCTAATTATCCATGGTTAAATACCATCAGGCCCAGGGCTACCATGCGCGGGGGGATAGACTGAAGTAACCTGAGACCATCCGACTAAGTTAAATAAGAGAGGACAAGCAGCGGAGGAGCAGGCAAGGGGGGGATAGGGCCACTGGATGCCAAGGGGAAGATTTTAGGAGCCTCAGTAAAAAGGGAGTTGAAAGCGTTAGCTATAACACGGGGTTTGTTACACAGAGGATCACTGATTAGCATATCCTTGAGAGCAAGTGGCTTGGTGTTCCCCAGGATCTCATTTATCTGACTCCAGTACTTTTTGGGGTCCGGAGGCCGAGGACCGGAGGAGGCTCCGGTAGTAATTGCTCTTGGCAGCTCGAACCTCTTTCTTGCAGGTGTTTCATAGAGTACGATTGTCAACAAAGTCAGTTTGAACAGAGGAGGATTTCCATTTAGACCAAAGCTTGTCGCGCTCTTTGAGTAGTTGTAGGAGAGGCCGCTTCAGCCACTTGGTCACCTTCCCTCTGACCCTCCGCGTTCAAACTGGAATATGTTTAGACTGTAAGGCTAACAGAGTGGCACTGAAATAGTCAGTGGCCAGATTGATGTCATTTGTATAGATTAAGGGGGACCAGTCAGCTTGTTTCAAATCGCTTAGGAATGCAGCGATGTCCAGAGCAGAAAAGTTAGCAAAGGACAGAACTTTGAGAGGAGTAGTGGCAGCCGAGGCACTCCTAACACAGTAGACAGGGCAGTGGTCGCTAATAGTGTCAGGCAGAACCCTGGAAGAGGAAAAGCAGTCCTTGTGATTGGTAAGGATCCAATCTATCATCGAACGACTGAGGTTGTTTTGCGTTAACCGAGTGTGGTAAGAGATGAGTTGGTCGAGGTTGGCCTTACTGATAATGGAAGCAAGTGTGGAGGAGTTGGGACCCAGGCAATCAAGGTTAAAATCTCCCAGACAGATCACCTCATTGTTCTTCGTTAGGGCAGGAATCAGACCAGTAAGCTCCTCTAGACCAAGTTTGCTGTCTCTGGGGGGTGAGTACACCCCAAATATGTGCAACTTCTTGGCACCCCCTAGAAGCAGGAGAGAGTGCAGTACCTCACTGTTGATCAGACTGGGTGTTAGCAGCAGAGTGACATTCAGGTGAGACTTGTAGTATAGTGCCAGGCCATCCCCTCTTTTGGAGGATGCCCGGTCTGAGCAATACATGTTATAACCAGGTAGGACAAAGCTGTGGTCCAAGACAGTTGGTTTTAACCACGTTTCAGACAGAACAAGAATGTCTGGGTTATCTACTTGAACCCAAGCTTCCAGCTCAGGGACATTTGCAAGTAGACTGCGGATGTTTAGGTGAGCAAAGGATAGGCAAGAAGCTTGAGGAAGCAAGTGGGTGACGAGGGGGTGAGATTGGTTAAGGTAGACTGAGGGGCCAGGGTTGGTTTTAATATCCCCAGCTAGTGTGAGAGTTAAAGTAGTGACCCATAGAAAAGCAAGGGCTATAGCACAATAGACATTAGTAAGGAAGGTGATCCTCCTATACACCATATGCCTTAGAAGGGACCCGAGGAGTTTGTAGCTAAGGTAAACTAGAGGTAGAGGTGCGGAGGAACCTTCGGCTATCTAGTTGGAATAGATGTAATTGCAAGTAGACACCTCAGCAAGAGAGGGTGTGCCAGCGACAAGAGATAAGGAGCTGAGGGCCAGTAGTGCAAAGAACTAGGGATTAGACCCCATAGGGCAATGGTTAGGTTGTTCCCCCAAATTCCAGATTAAAACTGAAACTGCTATTTTAAACCAGTTTGCCCAAAGTGTAACAAATAAAGTAACATGTCCATCCTGTAGATAGAGCCCCTTCCAGGCTATCATATTGTAGAGGATAAGTCATTAAGCACAAATCTATTACCTAGTCAGAGGTTTCGAAGGGTAATCCCTGTCAACCAACATTCTCCTCGGATCCTGTCATGGGGGGCCACTGGTAAAGCACTGTACAGTGGGACCCAGTTGGCGACTGCTCCACCACCTTTGCAGAATTCTGTACTTCCAGCCAGTCAAGCTGTTTTCTGGGCAGGGAGTGGGGTCTAGGGCGAGGCTGCCACGCATGGTCCTGAAGCTCCTACAAGGGAAAATGGGAAGTGACCTCTTCCAAGGTGATGCCATGCGCTGCCAGGAAGTCCTGTGCATCAGCTAGCTCCGCAAAAGGTTTGGTCCCCTCTGGCATGGTTACTCGCAGTCTGGCTGGGTATTCTAAAAAGGTTTTAAAGCCTTTCTGGCAAAGGAGTTTTTGGACCAACAGGACCTTTCTACGTTGGAACATGGTGGCAGGGGCAAAGTCATGCTTGAAGAAGATTTAATGGTCTCCAAAAAAGATCTCCTTCTTCGCCCATGCAGCCTGGAGACTATTTTAATTCATGAGAAAGTCCAGGAATGCCATAATAATGGATAGAGGACGGACCTTGGGGTCTTTGGGTGAAGCAACCAAGGCACGATGCACACAGATTATCTGCAGCGGTTCTTCTGCAGGTAAGTTCAAAATCTCTTTCAGGAACCCCTCCATATAGTCGATCATGTTGACAGACTCCGTTTGCTCCGGAAGGCCGTGGAGACATATGTTTTTCCTCCAGTGTCTGTTCTCAAGCTCCTCCACTTTCTGATCTAGCTCCAAATCCCACTGCTGTAGATCAAGCAGTGCAGTGTTGTGAACATTGGTAAGGTGAGAGTACTCGGGTAAACATGCCTCCACCACTCCAGTGCATTTTTCTACCATGAGGAGGTCCCATCTGGTATCAGCAACCGTGGTTTCCATGCATTGCAACACGTCCCCGATTTTCTGTAGCTGGGTACACAGTTGTTTAGAAGTAATGGTATATTCCGACTCCTCTTCCATACTTCAAGGTTCTGTAGTGTCATCCGTGGAACTCGTGGCGGGCCCAGCTGTTGAACGCTGCCAGTCTAGTAATTGCTGCTTACATGTTTTAGGGGAGGAATTAGCCACGAATTCTTTGGTTTCTGACTCGTGGACATGCTAACCTCTGTGATCTTGATATTTCTCTTGCGATAGTGCCCTTTTAATGCCAAGATGGTTGAAGATTAAGGTTGGTGGTTACAGAGTCCCAGAATTAGGCAGCCATACGGGCACTGACATCACCGGAAGTCCCACCGCAGGCCCTACTTGATCTCTGCCCCCCCTTTCCTTACTCCTAAGGTTCTCTTATGCCTATCCCATGCCTTCTTGAATCCCACTACCATTTTTGCCCCATCACCTCCAATGGGAGGCTGTTCCAGGCATCCACCACTCTTTCTGTGAAGAAGTACTTCCTTACATCTCCCCTGAGCCTAACCCCCTTCAGCTTCACAGCATGACCCGTTGTTCTTCAGCATCTTTTTCTCTGAAAAGGGCTTCCCTCTTGAACCTTAGTTATACCCGTGAGGTCTTTGAAAGTCTATCATATCCCTCCTCTCCCTCCCTCCTTTCCTTCAGGGTGTACATACTGAGGTCCTTTAGTCTCTCCTCATAGGGCTTTTGATGCAGGCCCTGCACCGTTTTAATTGCCCTCCTCCGGACTGCCTCTACTCTGTCTGTGTCCTTCCGAAAATATCGTCTCCAGAACTGGACAAAGTACTCTAGGTGAGGTCTCACCAGTGATTTATACAGCGGTATCACCATCTCCCTGTTTCTGCTGATGATACCCCTCTCTATGCACCCAAGCATCCCACTGGCTCTCCCCACAGCCTTGTCACATTGCTTGGCCACCTTTAGGTCATCAGCTATGATTACCCCCAGGTCTCTTTCCTGTTTGGCGGTCGCCGGTACCACTCCCCCTATTTTCCGCCTGGGTTTCTGCACTTCTTTGGATTGAAACCTAGTTGCCACACTCTTGACCACTCTGCAAGCTTTCCTAGATCCCTCATTTTTTCCAGCACCCCCAGAGTGTCTACCCTACTGCAGATCTTTATGACATCTGCAAAAAGACATACCTTTGCATTAAAAGGACTGGTCCCAGTGCGGATCTATGTGGCATCTCGCTGGTCACCCTTCCTTCCTCGAAGTGAACTCCGTTCACCACCACCCTCTATCGCCTATCCCCCAACCAATTTCTTACCCAGTTTACTACCTTTGGACCCACTCCTAAGCTGCCCAGCTTGTTTACAAATCTGTGTGGAATGGTGTAGAAGACCTGACTGAAATCTAGGTAGGTCACATCCACTGCTCCACCCTGATCAAATTCCTTGGTCACCCAGTCAAAGAAATCTATCACATTTATTTGACATAACCTCCCCCTAGTGAATCCATGCTTCCTCAGCCCCCTAAGCCACTGGATTCAAGATATTCCACAATCCTTTCCTTCAGTTGTAATTCCATTAATTTCCCCATCACCGAAGACAGGCTGACTGGTAATTGCCTGCCTCCTCCCTCCTACCACTTTTGTGAAGCAGGACTACATTTGCCCTCCTCCAGTCCTCTGGGACCACTCCCATCCGCAGTGAGTGGTTGAACAGGACTGTCAGAGGTGCAGCCAGCACCTAGTGTCCACTTCCCCTTCCTTCAATGCCCTTGACCCTTATCTGTGATCCCTCTCCTTCCCTTTCCTCCATGAACACTGACCAAAAATATTCATTCACGATGTCTGCTTTTTCCTTGTCCTCTTCCACACACTCCCCCCTTCGCCATACAATCCCTCCCCTGCTCTTCCTCCTTTCGCTTATATACCTGAAAAATGTCTTGTCCTCTTTCTGTACTGCCTGGGCTATTTTCTCCTCCATCCGCGCCTTTGCGATCCTGTTTTCCCTGCTTCCCTTTGCTTCTCCTGATACACCTCCCTATCCTGCTCTCTCTCTCTCTCTCTCTCTCTGTGTTTCCTTATACCTCCTGAATGCTAACTTTTTTGCCCTTACACTCCCAACCATCTCCTTTGAGAACCGGAGCAGTCTCTTTTTCCTTTGCTTTTGCTTACTTGCCTGACACAGAGGCTTTTTACCTTCACTATCCCCACATTAAGTTTTGCCCACTGTTCCTCCACTTCACCCAAGTCCTGTCCCCCTGCCAGAGCATCCCCGAGGCATTCCCTCATCTTTGTAAAATTGGCCCTCCTGAAGTGTCGAGGACCCTTGCCTCTGTGTGGTTTGCTTCTGCCACAGTTCTGATATTGAACCTCACAGTACAGTGCTCACTGAACCCCAGGCAGCCACCAACTGTAATCTCTACAACACTGTCCCCATTGACGAGAACAAGGGCCAATACTGCTCCCTCATGACTGAGCTCCTTTACTTGAATTGATGCCTGAGGAACGCCCCCTGCAGGGAGTCAAGGATGTCCCTGCTCCTTGCTGAAGCTGCAGCTGGGATGCTCCAATCTACATCCAGCAGACTGAAGTCCTCCACCAGCAGCACCTCATTTGCCACTTTTTAGATGTCTTCCACCAGAACCTTATTCATTCCCCCACCCCGCTGTAGGTCTGTAGATCACACCAGTGCAAACAGCAATTCCATTCCCCATCTCTAGGGTGACCCACAGAACATTTGCCCCTCCCTGTATCTCCCTTGCTTTTATGCTATCCCTCACATAAAGAGCATCTCCTCCCCCTTTCTTACCCACCCTGTCCTTCCTGAACAAAGTATAGCCTGGTATGGCTACGTCTCAGTCATGGCTGTCATATGATGAGGGAAAAACGCTATACAGAGGGACCTACAAAAACTAGAGGGGTGGTCAAAGGGCTGACTTTTAAAATTCAATGCCAAAAAGTTCAGTGTAATGCACCTAGGGAAAAGGAACCCCAAGACGAGTACTGGATGGGTGGGGTGAGACTTAGCACTACAGAACAGGAGCAGGATCTAGGAGTTATCATCAGTAACTCCCTTAAACGAGCCAGTGCAACAAGGCCTACAGCAAGGCTAACAGGATGCTGGGATGCATTGGGAGGGGTACTGATAGCAGAAGAAAAAGAGGTAATACTTCACCTCTACAGATCCCTGGTGAGGCCTCACCTGGAGTACTGCATCTAGCTCTGGAGCCCGCACCTCAGAAATGACAGGGATAGGTTGGAAACAGTGCATCGCAGAGTAACAAAAATGACTCAGAGCCAGCAGGGCAGATCCCATGAGGAGGGTTTCAAGGCACTAAATATGTACTCACAGGAGATATGATAGAGACCTTCAAGTTTCTTAAAGGAATTAACAAGATAAACTGTGAGGAATCATTTACCCTGAATACCAACTCAAGGTCACGTGGTCATGAGTGGAAATTAACAGGAGGGAGGTAAAGGAGGGATGTGAGAAAGTGCTTCTTTACAGAAAGGGTGGTGGAACCTTGGAACAGTCTGTTGGTGGAGATGGTGGGTGCAAACACAGTCAGGCAATTCAAACAGACATGAAATAAAATGAAAGGAATAGTGGTTGCCCAGGGCGACATGCCCTGTGAGGAGAATGGGGCAGGGGCAGTGGCAGAGCTAAAGGGGGGGGCAGTCGCCCTTCCTGGCTGCCCCAGTGTGAGTAGAGGTGCCCCTCCACCATCTTTATTCACCGTTTAGTGCCCATTGTGGAGCCCATGATTGACATGAATGCCGCCCCCCCCCCCGCTCCCAAACTTGGCTCTGCCACTGGAATGGAGATAGGATATGGACGGATAGTACCCTGGAGGAACAACAGGTTCCAAGGATTATAAGGAAAATGGGCAGACTAGATGGACCGTCTCATCCTTGTCTGTCGTCATAATCTAAGTTCCTTTTTTTTAGGTTGTAAGTAACAATTTTGATATGCTATGGGGGGAGGGCTATATATCCCGGTGATAGGGTAGTATATCAGGTACACGTTGGACCTACATTATTAGCGTAGAGCTCAAGTTATGCTATCTGGTAACTTTGACACGTTCCTTTATTTTTATTAGTTTATTTGGGTTGGGGTTCACCACCACACCACCCTGTAAAAAAAAGCAAGGGGGTGTGAGGGGCAAAGCCGCCCCAACTTAAATAAACTGATACTAAGTAAGGCACTGTCACACAACCAAACCAGCGCTGTATTCAGGAAGCTTTTACGGCAAGCTTCCTAGGTGTACCCATAGTCCCCCCGTGACCAGCATTTCGCTGGTCAGATCCTCAAAGTAACATTTAAGGCGATTGTAAAGAGAGTCAGACCAGCCAGATTGCATGGCGTAAAAGGATACGGGAATTGCATGCCGCCTTCTACTGAAAGCGTGGGGTGCAGCTTCACGCCCGCGTGGCGAAACCCGCGTGCCATCTTACATCCTTAGCATAACAAATTAATGTCATCTTTCATTAGGGGCTGTACTTTACCCCCTAAAGTAAACATGTAAAAAAAAAAATTAAAATCCAAAAAATGCAGTAACGTACCAGTCTGTCAATTCACGCAATGTGAGGAGATTCTACGCCAGTAAGCGAGCTCCCTCGGCTGGTCCGATTCTCTTCACAATCACCACATTTAAATCCTCAGACCAGGCGCCCGGTGGCGATGAGAGTTGGCGCTGGGCGCCACACCTCGCTCAAGCCAGCGACCAGGAGGTTCGGAAAGCGAGCCGCATCGTCAGGGGTCGGTAGGGAGGACTAGGATCGAGCGTCTGAAGACAGCTCTCTCCTAATCCTGGGGAAAGGGGTGGGTACACACCACACTCTGGCGGTCCCTGGGGACGCCCGGAGGAACTGCAAGCTGCACAGGTGTTAAGTAAGGGGGGGAGCACGGCAGACGCCCGCACGTAGTGCATGGATGTAACTGCACGTCCATGCTCCCATCAGGGAGAAAAAGGAAACAGCAGCATAGTCCGTGGCAGCTTGATGGCCGCACGCTTCACCGGACGACGATGCCTGACATAAGGTGTGTGCCGGTATTGGATCCTCGCCGGGCGCTTAGGGGGGCCCATTTCGACGGACATAGCTGCATATGCCAGCTGGGCACGTCGGCTTCGGGGTCAGTGGTGAAGGAGGAGCAGTGGCTGAATACATAACAGGACTGTGGCTGCAAAAGTAAGAAAAAGAGAAATGATTAAAAAAAAAAATAAAAAAAAACTCAGACGAGCATAGACTTTCCAAAACAAGCAAAATGCATAAAGCAGAGTTATTTGGGCCAGGCTGGGTAAAATTTAAAAAGGACACAAATTGGATCCTCAGGCTCCAATTCTCTCAGAATCTCTGTCTGCACTCAAACGAAATCTGGTGTGGGCTGTGGTTATTCTTCGAGTATTAACATGTTCTACAAAAATATTATAAGCAGCTTTCTTAATTGCATCCTGTCAAAGAGATGTGCCTAGTCACTGTAGGTCCTGACTCACTGCCTGCAAGGGAGATCTGGGTGTGGGCTAGGTTGGAATCGCATCCACTGTCGTAAGTGGCCCGCCTAAGTGACACTAAGAAGTAAACATGACTGCAAAATCATTTTCCAATTTTTTTGAAGAGGGATACCCTCCCCAGCCTCGCATCTGGCCCAGCATTCCAGTTGCTGAAACGTGGGACCTATGTCTGATATTTTACACCATCGCCTATACCCCCAACAACTCATTTTAAAATTGCAATAATAATTACAAGTTATAAAATCTAATTCATAAAATACCAAACGAGTCTCTGCCCAAGTCTCGTGCGGCATTTTGAACAGGCGGGAAAATGGTGAGGTCGCGTGCGCCACAGCCTTTTTTTCACTCTCTCAGCCGTCAACTCTTCTTACATTCTAGTTTTTGATTATTTTCATTCACTTTAAACCTTTCTCTCCATATGTCCCTCCTCTACACTCACCAACACGACAGCTGCTGCCAGTCACAGAAGGTAAATCGACAGTACCTCAGTGCCATGCTACTGTAGTAGCGTACACCAAGGCGGGCACCCTTACCGTACGGATTACCTGAATGCCATCCTACGGTATTAGCGTACCGCTCTGCCGCACTAGGTCAGCCCCGCCCTATATCATTCCAGAAACTCCGCCCACCCTATGGGCAAGGCTGCTCGCCGAGTCCGAAGTCCCGCAACTCTTCTACCCCCACCAACCGTTACCCGCCCACATCGTCAGACCCATAGAAATCGAATATACTCCCAACAGACTACAAGCGGGCCCGCGCCACTGCCCTAGCCAAAGGAGCTTCGTCCACCCAAACCATCAAGCCCGCACCCCACCAAAAGCCAACAGAATACCAACAGGCCCAGACCCCGCCTCTGGCGCCCCGCTCCGCCCACATCGCCTGGCCGCGCCCCTGGACTCGCCTTCTCTGCTACTACGGAGCTTCCCTGGTCTCCAAGGCAACGATCAACGGAGCCTGCAGGCCTGCATTGCAGAGAGAAACTGTTCCAGACGAAGAGACAGGCCAGTGTATTTCAGGTTTATTGTATTTTAATTATTTATCACATTACTCTTTTTTTATTTTAATTATTTGTTTTTATTATTTAATCAGCGTCTTTCCCTTTGCAGCTGCATAAAGTGTACCTTCTTTGTAACTCCATAAAGTGTAACTGGGATTGTGTCTCTCTCAGAAGCTGCCATCACACACGTCGCTCTGAAGATCCTATGCACAGTAAGGACATAAAGGTTTGGGGTCCTTTTGATGCTTTGGTAATCATTTTCTGTGCTTTTGTTTGCTTGTTTATTTACTTACCCTTTTCATTATTTTGTGTGTCAACTGACACAACCACCACAGATAAAATAAATTATCATGAAAAAGTGTAAAAAACAAACATAATAGCAGACTTAATCAATGTACTTAACCTTTCATCTGGGGGACTGTGCCCCCCCCCGCACCCCTTCTAGTTTGGGCTATCTCTGCACGTGGGTACGCAACATGATGTTTGCTCATTGTCAGTTACGCATTAAGCGCAGCTCCACTGCTGGTCTGACAAACTACACAATCACCTTACCAACTGGTAAACAAAGAGGCGATAGTGGAGATTATCAGACCAGGATTATGGCTCCGCTACCAGCGTAGCATAGCACTGGCTGTTTGACGTAGTGCCATGGCACACCTTCATGACGTATGTACGTACGTATGCTGGGATGCATATCTAGGGGGATCAGTAGTAGGAGAGCGAGGAGGTTATACTGCCTGTGTACAGGTCACTGGTAAGGCCGCATCTAGAGCATGGAGTTCAGTACTGGTGCCCACACCCGCACTGAACATGTACTCCCTGGAAGACAGGAGAGAGAGAGAAAGAGAGGGGACATGACTGGGACCTTCAAGTACTTGAAAGAAATAAGGTTAATAAGGAGAGTCTCTTTAAGCTGAGTGGCAACCATAACACTAGGGGGCACAGTCTTAAGCTGGAGGGTTGGAGGTTTAGGAGGGCGGTCAGGAATCACTTCTTTACAGAGAGGGTGGCGGACACTTGGAATGCGCTGCCAGAAGAGGTAATCTCGTTGAAGACAGTGGGCAGCTTTAAGAGAGTCTGGGATAGGCATGGGAAGTTAAGAATCATGGGTAGGGAGAATGGGAGGGTGGGCGGGAGGGCAGGGACATTAGCTCAAGCTGTGGACCCTGCAACACAAGCAGACTTGATAGACCAAATGTTTTTCTTCTGCTGGTTTTTTCATATGTTCATATGTATGGTAAGTTCTCTCTCTGTATGGTATGTTCTGCCTCTATGGAATGTTCTGTGTCTGTACGGTATGTTCTGTCTCTGTATGGGCTGTTCTATGTCAGTACACCATGTTCTGTGTCAGTATGGGATGTTCGGTCTCTGTATATGTTCCATCTGTGTATGGGCTGTCCTCTCTCTGTATGGTATATTCTGTCTTTTTATGGACTGTTCTGTGTGTCTTTGGTATGTTCTGTCTCTGTATGGGATGTTCTGTCTTACCACTGCTGTGGAATAAGTTGCAAGAAACTCTGAAGCTGTTCCACCCGATCACTCTAGCAGCATTCAAATCAAGTTACAATCGCTCCTTCAAGAAGCCTGTAACTGCTTCCATTGACAGCTGCCATTTCTCCAGTTGTTGATGTCCTCCCTCGTACCATGTATCATAACTGCGCCATTATTGTCCCCTCATCGTTCTGCCCTCTCTGTCCTTTTTTCTTCAGCTCGTACATTCCAAGGGTAATTCCTGACCACTTTCTTTCCTTCCTCCCCCTTACCCTTCCTGCCCTTCTCAGTACACCGCCCTAGCTTATCATATTAGTGTTGGCATGTGAGTGTCGCCACCCTGTAGGATAACTCATCCCCAACTAGCATGTATCCTTCCATGATTACCCTTGCTCAGTGTCAGGGTCTACATGTAAATATATATGCAGCTGTTATGTGGTGGTGCTATTGCATTGTTCTCAGATTCTTTCTTTCTTGATTGCCATTATATTGTTAATTGTCCTGACCCCAGTTCAACTCTCGTTGATTGGTACTGCTGTAACCATGATGTCCTTTACTGTGTTATTGTTCTATGTCCAGGTCCATCTTGAAAATGAGCTTGCCCAATGTTGTTCGCCTGGTTAAATAAATATTTTGATTGATTGATTGATTGATTGATTAGTAAGTTCTGTCTCTGTGTGGGCTGTTCTGTCTCTGTATGGAATGTTCTGTCTCTGTATGGATTGTTCCGTCTCTGTATTGTAGATTCTATCTCTGCATGGTATGTTCTCTCTCTGTATGGGTTGTTCTGTTTCTGTATGGTATGTTCTGTCACTGTATGATATGTTCTGTCTCTGTATGGGATTTTCTGTCTCTGGTATGTTTTATTTCTTTATGGGCTGTTCTGTCTCTGTATGGGCTGTTTTGTCTCTGTAGGTTCTGTCTCTGTATGATATGTTCTGTCTCTGTCTGGTATGTTCTGGCTCTGTATCAAATGTTCTGTCTCTATGGAATGTTCTGTTTCTTTATGTGCTGTTCTGTCTCTGTTTGGTATATTCTGTCACTGTATGTTATGTTCTGTCTCCATATGGAATGTTCCATCTCTGTATGGGCTGTTCTGGCTCTGTGTGGTATGTTCTGTCTCTGTATGCGATGTTCTTCTCTTTATGGGATGTTCTGTCTCTGTATGGGATGCTCTGTGTCTGTGTGGTATTTTCTTTCCATTCTGTGTGGTATTTTCTGTCCGTTCTGCACTAGTAAGACCAATGCTTAAGTCTTGGTCCCTGGTTTACCAGAATAGTAACCTTCTATGTTTCTGTGGTGTTGGCCCCCCTGGTGAAGGTACTACTAGTTTTATGTTGACAGTGGCAATAGTGAGCTACACAGATTCCGCCTCTTTTTTTTTTAATCTCTGTTTATCCCCCTCTGGCCCTGGACTGTCACCCGACTAACGCCCCAGGCAGGGCAGACTCAGAGGGACACCCCATCGTGCCATGGTTTGCCCCCCAGGCGGGGACAGAGCTTGAACAGGTGGCCATATCCCTCTTCCAGCCACCTCCCCACCCCAGTCTCCCATACCTTCAATTATGTCAGGATCCCTGCATGAGTCTTGCTCCGCTGGAGGTGAGGGCCTATCAACCCCCATGTCAGTGTCACACCGGCCAGAGTTTTTCCTGGATGTACACCCCCATGAGCATAATGTGAGCATGACGCTACAGCTAATGCCTGCGTCCGTCACGCTCAGCCCCCAAACAAGGCACCCGGACATGCCAAACCTCCAGCTGCCGCTAAGTCGGTAATCACAGGCAGAGATACCCCAGATGAGTGGTCCTGTGGACGATTCAAGCTTCCTCCCCCTGGCTGGCCCTCCGGTGACTATAGCTCATTCCCAAACCTGGGTTGCCAGCGTCGAAAGCGGTAGCGCTACCACTGTGCCAGCAGTCCTGCACACCAGATCCCTTGTTTTGTTATCTCAATGTGCAATGGCCCGGACTCATAAGAGCATCCCACCTCTTATACCTGATTCACAGTTGGGCCCCTATATGTGGGTGGGGGTCAGGACTGCACATCCAGATGTTTTGGGACACACTTCACAGGTTGCTCACTCAGAACTCTGCTGATGTGGTCTTTGGGTGGAAAGTGCTTCAAGCTGTGGCCTAGGCTATTCAGGAACAACCAAAATGATAGGCGAGATTAAAGATTATTAAAAAGAAATGATAGGTGAGACAGGTTGCAAAGTTAAAATTTAAACTCTTTTACACTTGTATGAACAGTACAACTAACTAGGCCAATTCAGCCTATACTGTATGAGGACATAGGGTTGGCCTATCCTGTCTCAAGTGGTAAAACGAAAGACAATTTTGCAGAATATTCTCTCCATCCCGAATACATTTGGGGGTGCATTTTATTAGATCCCGGCAGTAAATGAATGCTCTGTGCAAATGTTGAAACTAACAGAAAAATAAATTATGGTTAGCCTGATCAGTGTCCTTCTTTGCTTAATGTCCTGTCTTCCCCAGGTTAAAGCCTAAAGATGTCTGACACGGAAGAGTTCGAAGGAGAACAGGAGGGAGAGGTGGAAGAGGAAAGAAAGGGGTCTGAAGGAGAGGAGGAACACCCTGAGGAGGAAGAGAAAGAACATGAGGAGGGGGAGGAGGAACACAAGGAGGAGGAGGAGGAGGAAGAGGTAATACTGGCAAAGATAAAATGAAAGCGTCAGCCTGTGATGGCACCACCCTGCAGATGCTATGGAGTTGTGAGGGCATTTGAAACTTCCCCAAGATGGGATGTGAGATGAGGCCACTGGCCACAACTGGGTTGGAAAGCTCCCCTACTTGAGGTTGAGGAGTGGCTAATGGCTACTGCTGGGGGAAGGGTTAGCAACAGTTCTTGGACAGCTGATTTTCTTTTTTTTTGTAAACTTTATTTTTGCTGGCCTGCCAGTGCAGGGGTAGCAATACCGTTTGTGACATCATTGTCCTTGGTTCGGGAGTAAGCCTAGGGAGTCGAGGGGGGGAGGATCGAGCATCTGTACGACTGCTCTCTTCCCTGGGGTAGGGAAAAGCCTGCCACTTGACTGGCCTCTGGCGGAAACATGAGGAGAGGCAGCCCAAGCTGGAAGGTTGGGGAGGCATGGCAAATGTCAGTGCATGCATCTTGACATCGTAGCGTGCCACGTCTCCCACAGGGCCAAAAACAGAAAAACATCCGCCTGCCACAAGGATGATCACCATCCTCTGCAGGCCCCACACTTGGTGACTCAAGCTCTTCCTGGAAATCTGGATCCTGTCCTGCTGGGTGGAGGGACTTCCCGCCACCCTGCCATGGAGGACAAGCCATTGGGGACTGCAGGAGAGGTAGGCCCTTGGGGAAGCTGAGGTGACGGGACTGGGAGGACCGGCAGGGGAAAAAAGGGTCGACCAGGGGATGGGGGAGCCAAAAAAAAACGTTATTGTCAAAGTTTCAGAAATACAGAAAGTGCAGTGCGTTCGGGTACACTGTGCTTGTTGATTTAATATGGAAAGTTGATCACCAATACATTTCAGTGACTCGTACAATACATCATGCTCAGATGTAACATACTCATTATATATTGCGTCTGTACTTCATGCCTAAGCAGCTTCCCATAGGTCAGATTCTCCCGTTCCCTCTATCTGTACCAGTGCATGACAAGTACGAAGCAACAGGATAGGTCCTATTACAGGGGTATTCAACCTTTTCTTGGATGTGAGCCAGTTTTAAATTTCTTACAAAGACGTGAGCCACGACAACGTTTAGAATAATAACAGTCATAGGCAATATAGTCAATAGTGAATAATCCTATTTATTAAACAATTGTATTTGTACTAATTCCACACCCTGTTAAAGGGCTATCCCGTCCTAATATGACTGAACATTGCATTTGTCTTGATGAATGTCTGAATTCTGCTGACTTGACTGTGAACAGAAATGGTCAGCTCACCTATATACTGTATATGCAAATGTTCTTACTTTGTGTAACTAATTCCAGGTCGCCTCTGAAAAAGGGACCTTCAGGGCTCAGTGGGTCTACCCGGTCATCAAATTTGAATAAATAAATAAATATTTTTCAAAAATAGTTGTCTTTTTAAAAAAGTGATTCATGGCATTTGCAGCAGTCTTCCTGTAATTCTCTTTGTTGTTTATTTATATTGAGTGCAAGATAAAAAAGAAAGAACGCTGTCCCCCCCTTTGCAAAAGAAGAGGTGCACATCCACCTCAAAGGAGACAGAAAACCATTTTGAAACTTTAATATACCCATGTGTTTTTTCTTTTCAATAACATACAGTCAGTATGCAAAAGCAACTCATTTACAAAGTGACACTGTCTCATACAAGACAATGCTATCTCAGTCCTGTTTCTTATCTAGTACCCCGTTGCTGCTGCTGCTTGCCTCCCCTGTGGTTCAGTAGAAAGTATTGTTTGACCGGCCCGGTGGCGCTGAGGGTTGAGGCGCTGGACACTACACCTTGTTCCACGCCAGAGACCTGGGTTCGGGAACAAGCCCAGACTGTCAGGGGTCGGCAGGGGAGAGAGATGATTGAGCCTCGGGAGGACAGCTCTCCTCTCCTGGGAGGGAGGGGGTCCCTGCGCGGCGCATGACCGGCCTGTGGCAGAGGTCTGAGCCGTGGCAAGCGTGGAGCTGAAGCTGGGGGGGGGGGGACCGGCGACCTTAGCGAGGATGCCTTGGCGTCGGGCATGCGCCACTCCAACAACGAACAGGGAAAAGCACTCTCCGAGCTCCAGGTTGATGGAGCACTGAGGCAGACCCCTAATAGTTCCCACCTGCCTGGTCCCAGGGTCTCCCGGCGAAAGTTGAATAGTTGAGGGTGTTCTGCCCCACCTCATCCCCGCCCAGGGGAAGATCCGCGGCTCCATGGGGGATTGACCGTGGGACCAGGTAGGTGGCAGGAGCAGGGGCAGTCCTTCATTGGAGCTCCTGAATAAGCGGAGCTAGGAGAGAGTAGGCGGGGGATAAAAAGAAATAAAAAAAAAGAAAGTATTGTTTGGGGCTGATGACATACAGAAGAAATAACTTGAGCTGCAGGATGAACATCAAAGGCTTTTCTGGGAAACACTGCAGAGCAGTAGTTGATGGAAAGTCCCAATCTGTATGCAAAAGCAGCCGCTGCTTACCTTCCCTGCCAAAATAACTTGCACAGCAGGATGAACATCAAAGGCGCGGTTGAAGACTGTGTTGTGTAATTGAAAAATTGCCCAATTAATCCTGTGCTTTAAGCGGGCCCTTGAGAGCCACATCAGACTGCTCCGCGAGCAATACGTGGCTCACAAGCTACAGGTTGGACACCCCTATCGTATGAGGAGAGGCTGGAGGCTGTAAGGATTTACTCCCTGGAAGAGAGGAGGCAAGGGTGAGATATAATAGAAACCTTCAGGTACATGAAGGGAATCAACAGAGTGCAAAAGGAGGTCTCTTAAAAATGAGTGACAGCAGCACCATGAGGGGGCACAGCCTAAAATTGATGGGGGGGGGGATTCAGAAGGGATGTAAGGAAGCATTTCTGTATGGAGGGGGTGGGGACCACCTGCAATGAGCAGCCAGAGGTGGTGATATCACCAAAGATGGTGGGAGCATTCAAGAGAACCTGGGACAAGCACAAAGGGAACTCTTGGGACCAAGGAAGGAGAGAAGGAGGGGAGACAATTGGGGGGAGGCAGGTTCATTGGCGTAAGTTGTAAGGCCAGGACCCTACATCATTTACTGAGCAGATGCAATAAACCAAGTGGTCTTTTTCTGCTGGCTGTTTCTGTATATACGTAAGTACCCTTGGGCCTAGCCTTACAGTGCTACCAGCTCATGTCATTCAAGGCTTGTAACGTGTACCCTTTTACCCAAGTAGTTTCTCTTGCTCCAGAGTCTGTACAACGAGTTGCTACATACTAGTGAATTTCATTTGCACATAGTTGAGCCCTTTCAAGTTTCAAGTACTCCAGGAGATTCGTTGTCCACATAGCTAATGAAGGATGGTCAACCTTACCCCAGTAAGCCAAGGTTTTCTATGCATTTACCAGGGCCAAATTGCATAGGGCGACTTTTGCTTCCTCCCCTCGCTATTCCTCAGACCCCAGGAGTAGTTTGAGGGCTGAACATGCCAACCTCACCTCCAGTACCTTTTCCATTATCCTCTGCACCTCTCTCCAGAAACCTACTATGTTGAGGCAATTTAGGACCATGTGTATGTCTGTGCCCTTGTGGGACTGACACTTCAGGCACATCTTGCTGGCTTCTGGCTTAAGTTTGTGCAGTTTCTGTGGAGAAAGATAGGTTCTCTACAGGAAATGATACTGCTTCTGCCGGAGTCTGATCTACCTGGTACAAGTGACCGCGTGCTGGATCACCCTCTTCCAAGTTTCTGGGATCACTTCTAGATCCAGGTCTTCTCCCCATGCCTTATGATAGTCCCCATGAGGCTACCTCTGCTAAGTTTGTAGTATGCTGATAGTGGTTTTGTGCTGGGCTGGGGGGACAAAGCTATATTTTCTGCTGTAGAAAGCATCAAGGTGGGTTCCTGACCCTTATGATCCCTTAGTAGCCCCCTAAGCAAATAAAGTACATTCTCTGACAAATTTTAAACTGTTGTTTTAGCTCAACAGAAGAGACGATAACACCCCCTCCCCAAAACAGGTCTCCCACTGTATGTATTCCCTGTTTCTCCCACTGCAGCAGGCCTTGGCTCACAAAAACAGAATAACCCCCTTGAAGGCCAAGGATAGCCAAGCTGCCGCGGATATGCACATTCTATGTCTATTAACTTTGCGGACCTACTACCATGCCATGTAGGTCACTCTAGTGATGGGGTTCTTCGGTGACTGCCTGCTGTACCCCCCAGTGATGGGCAAAGTACACCAGCCAGAATGTTCTCCCCTCCCATACTAGCCTCTTTTAGTTGCTTTCGCGGCTTCCTTGCTGCCCCTGCCCCAGTTCCTAAGCATGCTAGTTGTGCAGACCGGTAATAGTGAAGAATATGAGGCAATGCTATTCCCCTTTCCCTTACTGTTTCCTGCAGTGTTCGTGCTCTGATTTTTGCTTGTTTCCCTTTCCAAAGGAAACTGTGAAACAGACTATTAACCTATTTGAAAAATTTCATGGGAATGTTTATAGGCAGTACCTGCAGAAGGTACAGGTGCCTGTGGACTATACACGGGTAACTGATTTTCCATTAAAAAAACTGTTCAGTTCTATTTGTACTTGTCATAGAATTCGTTTTTTCACAAAATTATGTTTGAATGAGTATGCTTTGCACTAAAATGATGCGTTGGTGTTTTGCACCACAATCTGGCACACAGCAATTTTTGTATGAACAATTGGCACTAGGTGGACTTCGACACATATCCAAATTATAGTTCTAGCTACAAGATTTATTAGTAACGTCGTGAAGTCATACTCCTATTCCTCCTGTATTGTTTAACGTATACGTAGGGGGTATAGCAGAGGATCTAAATGGGAAAGTGTGTCTGTTTGCGGACGACACAAAAGTCTATAACAGAGTGGACACTCTGGGAGGGGGGATGGGGCAAGATCTGGCCAAGCTGGAGGAATGGGCGGAAAGGTGGCAGCTTCAATGCAAACAAATGTAAGATAATACACATAGGCCACAGTGACCCAAGGGCTACATACTGCCTTAGGGGGGAGGCACTGCAGGTTACTGAGCTAGAAAAGGACCTGGGAATTTGGATTTCAGATACCCTTAAGGTTAGGTATCAGTGCAATCGGGCAGCAGGAAAAGCGACAAGAATGCTAGAGTGCATAGGGAGATGCTTCACAAGTAGGAAGAGGGAGGTGATAATGCCACTATACAAAGTGCTGGTCAGACCACAGCCGGAGTATGGAGTGCAGTTCTGGAGGCCACACTTGCAAGGAGACAAAAATAGGCAGGAGAGGGTACAGAGGAGGGCAACCAAAATGGTCCAGGAAATGCAGGGGAGGCCATATGAAAAAAGGTTGGAAGTATTAGGTCTGTATACACTGAAAATGAATAGAGAAAGGGGGATATGGTGGAAACCTTCAAGTATCTGAAGGGAATTAACAAAGTGAGGAGAGATAGCCTCTTAAGGCTGAGCGAAAACACAACCACCAGAGGTCATGCATTGAAGCTGGAAGGGGGTAGATTTCGACAGGACGTAAGGGGGCATTAATTCTCAGAGAGGGTGGTAGGTCCATGGAACATATTAACTGGGTGGGTTGTAGGGGTGGATACAGTGGATAAGTTCAAAAGAGCATGGGACAGCTATATGCAGGGCTCCAGATAAGATTTTTTTGGGATGAGTGCTGTACTTCTCATTTTATTTATTTATTATATCGGAATTACAGACCTTTCCATCATGAACTTATTTCCAAAGGCTCCTCGTCATACACGTACAGGACAAGGGCAGGATACAGACAGTGAGTGGAATAACAGACTTCAGTGCATGTAAATACATTATTTGCATTAAATACAATTGTAACAATAATAGTGACAGAGAGAGAGAGAAAAAAATTCAAATATACAAGGATGATTAAAATGTGGAGATTTTTTTTATCATATGAAAGGCCTATACATTTTGTATCCAGAAGCACAAATACTATGTGAGTGGTAAAGGTCATAGTGGGGGATCAGGTCTAGCAATGGGCTGATTTAGGTGCAGCTACAGTTGCGGGAGTTGACCAAATGGTTATGGAGGGATGATTTAAATGGCCCAATCCTATGTTCAGATGTGATGCTAGGAGGAAGGATGTTAAACCAAGTGGGGGCTCTATAGCGGGAGGACCTCTGTGCCAGGGATGTCCTGACCCTGGGTACTAATAGTGAGGTTTTGGTGGAGCTATGGGTGGAGACAGTCGGGAGGGATGTGCTGAGTATCACAGGCCAGGTGGGGTCAGTCCTAGGAGAATTTTTGGGTGAGTAAACAGGATTGGTAGAGCAGTCGCTCATCAAAGAAGAGAAGGTTTGACAAGGAGTATAGCATACAGATGTGAGTGAGCCTATCAGCCCCTGTGAGTAGCCAACAAGCTTTGTTGATTGAGAGCTTGATTTTGTTCAGGGCTGTGTTGTCTGCCGCACCGTATACCAGCAGTCCATAATCCACAAGGGATAGAACTGAGGAGTCGATAGCCAGTCTGACGCCTCCAGGGGGAGACAGGTCCTATGGTGGTATAGTAGGCCTATGCGTGTGTTGATGGCTGAGCAGAGGATGTGGATATGATCATGAAAGGTGAAGGCAGAGTCAAAGACAATACCATGGTATTTGTAGGTATTGACCTGCTCAAGGGGGTGGAGGGAGTGGGACAGGACAGACAGTGCGGAGCCCTTGAATTTGTTTTGGTTGTGGGTGAAAAGCATGTTTTTTTGGTTTTTTTTTTTTAGATTACTTACCAGTCTGTGGTCTAGGAACCACCGTTCAGTTTGTGCAAAAGAGGTTTGTAGGGCATGCTGAAGTCAGTGGCGGAGCTGGGGCGGGGCTGGGGGGCGGTCACCCCTCCTGGCTGCCCCAATGTGAGTAGTGGTGCCCCACCACCATCTTTATTCACTGTTTAGTGCCCACTGTGGAGCCCATGATTGACTGAATGGCTCCCAAATGCTCCCAAACCTGGCTCTGCCACTGGCTGAACTTGGACAGGGTCTTGGTGGGACGTGAAAAGGACCACATCATCTGCATAAAGGAGTATGTTTTCTGGACAGGAGTTGGGCAGTGTATTTAGGTATAGGCTAGACAGTAGAGGCCCAAGGATGGAGCCTTGGGGGACTCCAGAGCGGACTGACAAGGGCTTGAGAGGATATTGTTGATTCTTACGCATTGTGTTCGGGCACTGAGGTAGTTTGTGACCCAGTTTACTGTGCCAGGGGTGAACCTAAGTTGTGTGAGGGTGTCTCTGAGAAGGGGGTGGCAGACCATGTCGAAAGCCTTCGACAGATCAGTGAAGACTGCTCTGGCAAGGTGACCTTTGTCAAGTGCAGAGTGAATGAATGTGGAAAATTCTAGGAGGGTGATGGTGGTACAGCAACCACGGCGAAAACCGTGCTGCTCCATGCAAAAGAGGTTGTGTGTGGTGAGGTAGTCCATTATTTGGTCTGTGACTATTTTTTCCAAGGCTTTGGAGAGAGGGGGAGGATGGAGATTGGTCTGTAGTTTAAAGGAGAGGATCGATCACCGCCCTTGTGTATAGGGGTGATGAATGCTGTTTTCCAAGCGAGGGGGAACTATCCAAGGCAAAGGGAGTGGTTGAGAAGGTCAGTGAGGGGGGTAAGAACAACATCCAGTGTAGTGCGAAGAAGATTCAGATCAAGAGTGTCGCTGCTGTGGCTGGCACCACTTAGGGCCTTAAGCAGATAGGGTTTTGCAGCAGACGGAGAGAGGATTCGGAAGCGGAACGGAGGATACTGGAGAGTGGTTTGGGGAGGATCAGGAGTGGGTTCAAAAAAGTTTGCAGGTAGAGTAGATGAAAGGTCGGAAAATTAAGTGAGTAAAACCAAATTCAGATGTGTGCAAATGTCTGGACAGAGTGGAGTGAGGAGTACATTTTTAAAAACGATGTAGTTTTTTTCCTAGATAAGAATTGGTCAGGTGCCAAGAATGTGGCAGATGATCAGTTTTAAAATATAGTGAGTAAAATAAAACTGGGATGGGTGCGAGTGTTGTAAATCTGGGAAAAAATGCTTCTGTGTGTCAGACAGTGGGATTGTGGGTAAACAGGTATATTACTCAGAGTGGCATTGTGAGTAATCAGTTATAATATCTCTTAGAGAGTGGAATTGTAGGTAACAGGGTATATTACTCAGAGTAGAATCGTGGGGGGATGAGTTATTTCTCAGAGAGCGGGATTGTAATTAATGATGTATGGCATCATCACTCAGCCTGAGAGAGTGGGATTGTGCGGGTAATCAAGTATATAACCCAATTGACTTATTGTTAACACACACACACACACACACACACACACACTGGTCACCTGTCTCAAGGGAGAGAGACATTGTGGATATGAGGTGCAACATCATTTGTAAGTCTGGTAACTGCTCTCAGCCCTCCTTACACTTCTGTTTTCCTTTCTCCATTCCAGCCGTTACCTCAGAACCCACTGAAAGAAGATGTCCTTGCTGAGGGCCTTTCCCTACTCTGCAAAATCGGCAATGGGCTGGCCCATGCTTACGTGAAACTTGACCTCGTAGACAAGTGAGTGGCTGAAAGCAAATTGCACCATCAGTTAATTATTCAAATTTTTCTTGACTGAGTGAGTAAGCCATAGGCATTTTGACTGTACTTTGCATCCACAACAGCAGACTGCGGCTGACAGAGCTCTTGAGGTTCAACACCAAGAGTCCTATATGGGTGTGTTGCTGATACTGCAGCACTCAGCTTATGTGTTATAGGATTATATCCAGCCTCTATGTTAAACTCATTGTAATGCAGTCAAACCCTCATAAGGTTACATTGTCAGGACAAGACAAAACTGTGATCTTCTCTGATACAGGACCTTATCCAGTCTGTTACACTCACTGTATTACAGTCAAACCCTAATAAGGTCACTTCGTCAGGGACAAGACAAAACTGTGTTCTTATCTGATATGGGACCTTATCCAGTCTGTTACACTCACTGTATTACAGTCAAACCCTAATAAGGTCACTTCGTCAGGGACAAGACAAAACTGTGATCTTATCTGATACGGGACCTTATCCAGTCTGTTACACTCACTGTATTACAGTCAAACCCTGATACGGTCACATCGTCAGGGACAAGACAAAACTGTGATCTTATCTGATACGGGACCTTATCCAGTCTGTTACACTCACTGTATTACAGTCAAACCCTGATAAGGTCACATCGTCAGGGACAGGACAAAACTGTGATCTTATCTGATACGGGACCTTATCCAGTCTGTTACACTCACTGTATTACAGTCAAACCCTGATAAGGTCACATCGTCAGGGACAGGACAAAACTGTGATCTTATCTGATACAGGACCTTTTCCAGTTTGTTATACTCACTGTATTACAGGTCAAACCCTGAGAAGGTCACGTTGCCAGTACAAAACTGTGATCTTATCTGATACGGGACCTTATCCAATCTGTTACACTCGTTGTATTACAGTCAAACTGTAACAAGGTCACATCATCAGAGACGGGACAAAACTGTGATCTTAGCTGATTTGGGACCTTAACCAGTCTGTTACACTCACTGTATTACAGTCAGACCCTGATAAGGTCACTGTCACAAATGCACTCAGCAGGTCAGGCCCTCTCCTCCCACAGTGCAAACCTCAGAGCGCAATAGTGTGAACAGGTAACAGTCAGGGTAACCCTCCTGTCTGCTTTTGGGTCTGAAACACCTTTAGTCTCAAGTTCTGGGGGAATTCAAACTGTGAACCTTATGTTAGCATACCCAATGTACAGACTCAGATACGTACCCTCTTCGGGGATTACAGTACAATCTTTCACCAGGGGCACCTAGCCAGGCTCCCAAAATGAACCTTTTTAACTCTATAAGCAACCTTAGGTATATTCTTACGTTTTTACTCAAACTCAGTAACACCATCAAGCTGTTGAACTGTTTTGTCAGACTTAACCCTCTATGCGTAACATGCAAAAAGAACTGGCAGACACCCAGGCAGTCTTTTAAATAAAAGGTACTTCACTAAAGATAACAAAAATATGAAAAAAAATGCAAACACAGAACAATATATCAAAGAGCATCACAATCACATAATAGGAAAACAAGGAAAACTACAGAACAAACTCCTACCAAAATACATGTAGACCTTTTCTATCTATCACGAAGGAAGATGGCGGCCACGTTGGGCTTGCCATAGGATGCAGTAGCAGTAGCAGATTAACTTAGATCTTTTGTTTAATCATTAAAACTTAGCAAAAAGAAAACAAAAAATTAAGTTTGTTTTCGTCTGTTGCTTTGTTTATTAGTTTCATTTGGCGTAGACGTCGTATTTATTGCAGCGTCTAGGTTGTGACTGAGGAGAGTGCGCTGCATTTCTTCAAGCCATGCTGACTTGTTTCAGAAACTTTATAAATGAAGGCCAATTGCACAAATCTGTGTGGGATCTGCACTTTTATGAGGGCTTGCCTGGGTTCGAATGAGTAGCGGCGAGCTGGTCCAGAAGACAGAGTGGTTCAGTGGAGTGGAACATTCTGTGCCTGAGTTGGGGGCCACTGATTCAGTTCCCAAGCTGGTGGAGTATTTTCTTCTCCGTAAAATGATTTTGCTTGCAGAGGGGCCACAACGTATAAGGGGTCTCAGTTCTGGCTGCTGTCCCTGGGGGGAATAAGGGGGATTGGTCGGAGGATCGGTCGTTCTCTCAGCCTGGCCCTTGGCTCCCGGGGTCTGCCTGGCTGGATCGGGTGTTCCATGGTTGCCTAGAGTGGTGGGACTGGAGTTTCCTTTTGTGGTCTAGGCTGAGTTGGATTTATTTTACACCTAATGAACAAGACTGCTTCTCTGACTTAATACCTATGGTGGCTCTATCTCTGTCTTGGGAAATTTGGAGGAATTAATTCTGCTAAGCTCCCTTTGTTTGGACTATCGTGGACAAAAACCTGCAGATTCCACAAAACTGCAAGTACTTTATGATTTTACCGCAAGCAGTTGTTAATTTTATTTATTGTGAGAGGACCTCGTTATGTTTGCTTGCACGCATGTGCAAGAAACATAGTGCCATCATCCGAGTTTTCGGAGGTGTGGCAGCCCTCTTCCAATTCAGTCAGTGTGTTTGCAGGCACGGCCGCAGTTCTCCAATGCCTGCTGGAGCTGTCTATGACAGCTCCAAAATGCAGTGGAGTACAGTTGAAATGGGGGAGCTATGCTTCAGTGAGCAGTGATTGATATCGCTTGCCATGCGCACTCCCCTACACACACACACACACACACACACACACACACACACACACTGCGTGCTCGCCGTCCCCCCACGCACACACTGTGTAGCCGATGGGGTGCCCAGTCCCCGTCGGCTGTGCTGCCCCCAAGCAGGGTTACATGTGCCACGCTGGGTGCCCACGCCAGCATGGCTGCACATTGTATAGCCGACGGGGGTGCCCAATCCCCTGTCGGCTCCACTGTTCTCCCCCCCCCAGTACAGGGTGCCATGCTGGAGCTCACCCAGCGTGGCAACAGATGTTATTACCAAGGGGTGCCCTATCCCTGTCGGCTCCACGCCCCCACCAGCTGTCCTTGTGCCACGCTGGGAGCACCCAAGCGTGGCAAACGTCCGGTCATCATTTAAAAAAAAAAAAAAAACTGAAACTTGAAAATGGTCCCTTGCTGTGTCTGTCCCCACAGCGCCACGACTCGCACCGCCTTCCCACCCCCCTCACCATACTCCTCCGGACTCGGTACAGCGATCTTGATTGGACTGGGAACGTCTACACTCTTCAAAGCCGACCGCAAACTGAGAAATGCTGGTAAGCTGTATCATGGGATAGATAGGGTTTTTTCAACTTTGCTGCATATCTCATCCATTTTTTGGAATTTTTGCACCAAATTTTCAACATGCGTTTTTTGGGACCCCTTCTCATGAGTGCTGTTACTGTCATTCGTTAATCAGGCCGAAGGGTGATTTCACAGTCACTGCATGAAATCACCTTTCAGGACCGAGTAATGAAACAACACTGCCACTGTTCATAAGGTGAGCTCTCAAAAGCCTATGTTGAAAATTTGGTGGAAAATTCCTAAAATGACTGTTTTATGACGTGCGCTATGCAGTTCCTACGCATGCTGTTTCAATTTTCAATATTTGCACTCCAGATTTTCAACATTGCCATTTTACCACCTCCTTATGAGCAGTACTGCTGTCATTTTCCACATCTTGCCCAAAACGATTTCCTCATGTAGCGCAGACAATACAGTCGGTGTGCTAAATCACGTATGGGACACATTAAGAAAATCACAGTGACACTGTTAATGAGCAGAGGTCTTAAAATGGCTATGTTGAAAATTTAATAAAAATTCCTAAAAATGACTGTTTACTAGCGTGGATTCTTGCCAGTTCTCATATGGCATCAAAGTTTGCAAATTTTCTATATTTTCACTCCAGATTTTCCACATTGCCATTTTATTACACTTCCATATGAACAGTACAGCTGCCATTTTTCACATGTCGCCTCAAATGTGTTTCCGCACATGTAGCACACAATATGAACATACGAACATACGAAATTTGCCAGCAGATAAAGGCCTAAAGGTCTATCAAGTCTGCTCGAATGTGCAGCTAGCACCCCTTATTCTGCAGCTGCCCCTCCCTTCCATCCTTCCCCTTCATTAACCCTCCCCCTTGTCCTGTCCCATCCTCGTTTGAAGCAGTCCACTGTTCTACTGCATACCACTTCAGCAGGTAACGATTCCACCCAGCTACCACCCTCTCTGTAAAAAAGTGTCTCCTCATCTCCCTCCTGAACCCTCCTCGCTCCAGTCTCATATCATGGCCCCTGGTGGCCCTCCCCTCCCTTACTTTGAACAGCCCCTCTGTACCCGACTTGTTTATTCCTTTCATGTATTTAAAGGTTTCAGTCATGTCACCCCTGTCTCTCCTCTCCTCCAGTGAGTACATGTTCAACTCCTTCAACCTCCTCTCGTATGATAAGTCCCCCAGCACCTTGATCATCTTTGTCGCTCTGCGCTGCACCACCTCTAGTAACTTAATGTCCCTCTTCGGATACGGACTCCAGTACTGCACGCAGTACTCCAGGTGTGGTCTAACTAATGACCTATACAGTGGCAGAATCACCTCCTCCCTCCTCAAGGATATACCCCTTGCAACACAACCCAGCATTTTGTTGGCCTTTGCAGCTGCCTTCCACATTGTGCTGAGTTGCTCATTGACCCTGTAATGAGCACACCCAGATCCTTCTCCTCCTCTCTGTCTGAGCTAGCTGCACTCCCCTCTGGTAACTCCTCCTTGGGTTCTTCATCCCAAAATGCAGCACCTGCGCTTTTGGCATTAAAGCCAGTTGCCAGGTGTCTGACCAGGTTTCAAGCTTTGCCAGATCATCCTGCAACCCCTGCCATGCCCGTAGGTCATCCACCACAGCTACTACCTTGGTATCATCAGCAAACAGACTGATCTTGCTCTTGATGTCCCATGATATGTCTGCAATGAATATCCCAAATAACACTGGTCCCAACACTGAGCCCTGTGGAACACCACTCGTCACTGCCCTTGGGTGTGAGAGCTCCCCACCCACCACCACCCTCTGTTGCCTTCCCTGCAGCCAGTTTCCTACCCATCTCACCAGCTTTGCACCCGCCCCTGTGCCTACTAACTTCCTTCCCAGCCTTCCATGTGGCACTGAGTCGAATGCCTTACTGAAGTCCAGATACAGGACATCCACTGCATGGCCCCTGTCCAGTTGCCTAGTTACACAGTCATAGAACTCGACCAGGTTGGTTTGGCAGGATCTGCCACGTATGAAGCCATGCTGTCTGCTGTCCTGTAGTCCTTTGGCCTCTAGGAGGGCCAGTCTCCTTCAGGATAGTCTCCATTAGCTTACCCACGATGGATGTGGAGGCTCACTGGTCTGTAGTTTCCCGGTTCATCCTTGGGGCCACTCTTGTGGAGGCACCATGAGCCATCCTCCAGTCCTGAGGTACACACCAGAATGTAGTGATGTATTAAATAGGTCTGCCAAAGGTCCTGCAAGGACCTCTGCCAGCTCCTTCAGTACCCTGGGGTGGATGCCATCTGGGCCTGGTGCCTTAGTCCACCCTCAGTGCCTTCAAACCCTCTCAGACTCTGCTCTCCATGATTTCCCATCTGTCACCACTTCCCCCTGCTTCTGCCATTTCTCCCACCTTGGGTGTCACCCCCTTCTCTTTAGTAAATACTGAGCAGAAGTACTCATTTAGTGCTTCCGCCTTGTCGCACCCTGCTTCCACCCAACCCCCCTCCTTCCTAATCCTTACTATGTGGTCCTTACAGCTCCTTTTCTCCCTGATGTACTTAAAGAATTCCTTCTCCCCCTTCTTAATGCCTTGTGCCAGCCTGTGTGCAGCTGTGGTGCAGTCTGTGTGCGAAAGCAATGTCTGGGACAGATTAAGGAAATCACAGTTACACTGTTCATAAGCAGAGGTCTTAAAATGGCTATGTTGAAAATTTGGTGACAAAAGTCCATAAAATGACTGTGTTATGAGTGAGCATTGTGCAGTTTCCACGCACCCTCGTAAGTTCATGACTTTGTAATATTTTCAGTCCAGATTTTCTCCAGTGGCATTTTTCCACACTTCCTTATGAACAGTACAGCTGTCATTTTTCACAACATGGCCTAAATGTGTTTTCACATTTTCAGCGCAGAGATGCGTGGTCGCTGTGGGAAATCATTGTTCGGGACAGACGAAGAAAATCACAGTGACACTGTTCATGATCGGAGGTCCCAAAATGCCTGTGTTGACAATCTGCTGTAAAAAATCCCCAGCCTAATTACATTACGGTAGTGCGCTGCACAGTTTCTATGCACGCCTCGTGACTTCACCAGTTTTTATATATTTTACTGTAGATTTGGTAACATGGTTATTTTTACCCCTCCCATGAACAGTACAGCTGTCATTTTTCACATCCTGTTCGAATGTGTTTTGCACCTGTGTGTAAAATGCCATAGTCGCCAGCATAAGCAGCGCCGCTAACAAACTGATGTTGCAACTGTTCATGAGGGGTCACAAAAAACATGTTGAAAATTTGGAGTGAAAATACCAACGAATGCCTGAGGTGTTAGGGTTTCCAACCATAATGCCCCACCCTGTAGAGAATGACAGGCATCATGGGTGTGGCTTGGCATTCTTGCCTGTAATGCTCATACCATTCCACATCCTGCAGCCAGTGAGAGGCATCGAGGTATGCCTTGGACTCTTCGACCCCAGAGTTCACCCCATTCTCCTATACCGCACCCATCTCACTGTATTTCCTGATGGAATGGGGTGCGCATAAGGGCCAAAGACCCCAAGGCACACCCGTGACACTTGTCAGTGTCTGCACGGTAGGGTGTGGTGAAATGGCGTGGCCATCATGCCTGACGACCCAAAGGCACACCCCAGTGCCTGTCACTCTCTGCAGGGTGGTGGCGGGGTTGGCTTCAGTTCAATACTTCACTGCCATTCCTATTATGCAGCTCTGTAACTTCTACACTACCAATACCAATGCCAGCAAGCAAACATTCGGCATTGGCAAATGCTTGTTTTTGATTCATTCTTGATTTCTACATTGAGTAACTGGTGTAGCAGTGGGAGTGCTGCACTATCCAACATTATTGTAGGAAGAGGGCGGTGAGCGCTCCCTCTTCCACTGCAAATTTAGGCGGTTACAGTGAACTTTTAGTTTTGGTACAGTGAGAGTGTACCAACTACAAAGTGCATGGACAAACTTTTAAGTTACATTTCTTAGTCACTTTGGTGGTATATGGACTATGGTAAATAGGAAATTGTGAATATGTTGTACACTGGTTTGCACATATATTTATTATTTTAGTGATTTAACTTTTGTCAGCTGGCTTGAAGAAATGTGTTATTTTATTGTTTATGATTTTCTTAATTGGGAGGGAGTGAGGTGTTAATTTGCTTATATTATGTGTTATTTATTTTTATTTTTTGGTTTTCTCTGTCCTCCCTGTGAGAGAGAGGAGGAGGAATCATTTTTAGATATTAGAAGTGGTAGGCTTTATGCTGTGTTATTTTATTTATTTTATTTGTTATTGTCCCCCACTCTGTGAGAGAGAGTGGAGGATTATATTGTATTTTTGGATTTTGTTTATTTGGGTTTTTATGTTGTTTTGTTTTAGTTTTTAGTTTACCTTTTTAGTTTGCTGGTTAGCTAAGTGTGAACTGCTCAATAATTTGACTGTTAGAATGTGTTGGAGGCCTGCCCCCATGGTCGTGCGCTATTCACCCTCTACTCTCCGTGTTCTCTGCCCCGGTTTTCCTACCCCACTGCAGCTTACAGTTTGCCAGCACTGTAGGGCGCTGGGTATTGCCCGTAAGGGGAGGAGGGGAACAGGTGTAGCGAACAGTGGAGGGTGAATAAGTGGGGCCATCACATCGGGGTTGTGACAAACTATCATCCATTTTGTCGGACATCTACTTCTCTGAGATCCTGCCAGTCTGGGAGAGGAGGGTAGATGGATGGAAGTTCAGAGGAGGGGAGATAGGAAAGCTAAACATGTGGCTCAAGGGCTGGTGCCAGGAAAAAGGACACAGATTTGTAGGGAACTGGCAACAGTTCTGGGAGTGAAAGTTCTTTAAATCTGATGGACTGCATCTGACTAAGGAGGGAGTCAGTGCATTGGGGCAGAAGTTTGACGTCTTTGCAGAATATTTAAACTAGCAAATGGGGAGAGGGGTGCAGCACCCCATACATCGAATGGGAAGAACACCCCTTCCCCTCAGCTAGTGGTCAAACAGGGATTAGCATGTTTGCAGTTCATTTGCATCACCAGGTAAGAAAAAAGGTCCATCTCCCCACACGACGCACAGGAGAAATGCCAAACCTCACCCAACAACTAACACACCGAAATCTAGCCAATGGAAAATCATGTACACAAATGCTCACAGCCTGGGAAATAAGATCCCAGACCTGCAGGCAATAATGTTAGAGGCTAAACTGGACATAGTAGCAATTGGTGAGACGTGGTTTACCAGTAACCACACTTGGGAGACTTCAGTACCTGGCTATGTACTGTTCAGAAGAGACCGAGGTGCAAAACGGGGTGGAGTGGCCCTGTATGTCAATGAAAATATCAAAGCTACAGAAATTCAGAATACACATAAAGAGCCAGAAGAACTGTGGGTCACCCTGGAAACAGGAAATGTGACAGCCATAACAACTGGAGTTGTCTACAGGCCCCCAGACCAGGGGGAGGACATAGACACATTACTGTTAGAAGATATACAAAACATGACAGCTAAAGGGGAGGTTCTGATAATGGGAGACTTCAATATGCCAGATACAGATTGGTCAATACCAGCAGGAACATCTGCCAGAACTAAACACATGGTGGATTCCCTGCAGGGGGAGGGCCTCAAACAACTGGTACAACAACCCACAAGAGACAGGGCTATCCTAGATCTAGTACTGACTAGCAGGAAGGGATCACAGATCTCCAGGTAGAAGGTCACCTGGGGCCAGTGACCATCACATGGTATGGTTCAATTTGGCCACTACATCTAAATCATCCCATTCCAAGGCAAAAATATGGGACTTCAGAAGAGCTGACTTTGATAAGATGGCCAACAGAGTTAAGCTAGCCCTGGCAAAAAGAAACACAGGTGAGGGGGTACGTGCAAAGTGGGCAAGCATTAAGGATGCAATACTTGAAGCAACATCCCATTGTGTTAGACAGAAAAGGAAGTGCAAAAGAAGAAGGAAACCACTTTGGTTCTCAAATACAGTACCAGAAAAGGTCAGAGCCAAAAGGCTGGCTTTCAGGAAATATAAGGGAACACAGAGGGATGAATATAGAAAGGCATACCAGACTGCCCAAAGGAACGCAGGGAAGGCAGTAAGGCAGTCAAAGTCCCAAACTGAGGAAACACTAGCATGAACAGTAAAATAAGTTGAGAAGGCTTTCTATAGATACATTAGTGAAAGAAGAAAGTCCAGTGGGGGTATTGCTAAGCTCAAAGGAGAAAAGGGGGCATGTGAGGAGAAGGACCCTGTAAAAGCATATATCCTAAATACTGTACTTTTGCTCAGTATTTACTGAAGAGAAGGTAGGGCAGGGCCCACAGCTCAGCACCGTGGACACGGGGGAAGGAGGTGAGCACTACTCCCTTTACAAAAGAAAGGGTCCTACAAGAGCTCACTAAGCTCAGGGTGGACAAGGCAATGGGACCTGATGGCATACATCCCAGGGTACTTAAGGAGCTAAGGGTGGAACTAGCAGAGCCATTAGCAGAACTGTTTAGTAAGTCTCTGAGCACAGGAGAGGTCCCAGAAGACTGGAGAAGGGCTCATGTGATCCCGCTCCACAAGAGTGGTAGCAGGGTGGAGGCAGGGAACTACAGACCAGTCAGGCTTACCTCAGTAGTGGGCAAGATTATGGAGGCACTCCTTAAGGAAAGGATAGTGCAACACCTGGAATCCATAGGAGCACAGGATCCAAGACAGCATGGGTTTACAAAAGGAAGGTCCTGTCAAACTAATCTCGTAGATTTCTTTGACTGGGTAACCAGAGTGGTGGACCAAGGGGGAGCAGTTGATGTCACCCATCTTGACTTCAGCAAAGCTTTCGACACTGTTCCACATAGAAGATTGATAAATAAGCTGGGTAGGCTCGGGGTGGGTCAGAAATTGGTCAACTGGGTGGCAAACTGGTTGACAGGCAGAAAACAGGGTGATGGTAAATGGTATACAGTCAGAAGAGATGCAAGTCACAAGTGGGGTACCTCAGGGATCAGTACTGGGGCCAGTCCTCTTCAATATTTTCATTAGTGACATTGCAGATGGACTAGAGGGTAAGGCTTGTCTGTTTGCAGATGACACCAAGATGTACAACAGAGTAGATGATCCAGATGGGGTGGGCAGAATGAGAAGAGATCTGGATAAACTGGCAAAATGGTCAGAAGAGTGGCAACTGGGTTTAATGCAAGAGGTGCAAGATCATGCACATAGAGAGAATCCCTGAAGCCACCTATAGGCTGTGAGGGGTTGCTGGCAGTCACAAAGGAAGAAAGAGACTTGGGCATCATCATCACTGATGACCTGAAATCATCCAAGCAGACCTCTAAAGCAGTAGGTAAGGCTAGGGGGATGTTAGGGTGTATTAGTAGGGGTATCACAAATCGTAAGAGGGAGGTAATAATCCCTCTTTACAAGACACTGGGAAGGCCCCATCTGGAGTACTGCGTGCAGTACTGGAGACCACACCTTCACAAGGACATTAACCAAATTGAGGCAGTCCAGAGAAGGGCAACCAAAATGGTGCAGGGACTGCATCAGAAGACATATGAGGACAGATTAACGGAGCTTAATATGTATACCCTTGAGCAAAGGAGGGAGAGAGGTGATATGATCGAAACATTCAAACATCTTAAGGGTATTAATAAGGTGAAAGAGTCTAACATGTTTAAATATAAGAAAAATAGCAAGACAAGAGGACACAGCCTGAGTTTAGAGGGTGGCTGATTAAGGGGGACTGTGAGGAAGTTCTTTTTCAGAGAAAGGGTGGTGGATGCATGGAACAGCCTACCTCAGGAAGTGGTGGCTATGAATACAGTGCAGGGCTTCAAACAGGAATGGGATAGGCATAAAGGAGCAATACAGATGAGTATGAATAGATAGGCTATTGACAGAGCAAAGGCCGATGGCACATTCATAAGGTAGAAAAAGAAATGGGCAGACTGGATGGGCCTTGCGGTCCTTATCTGCCATCAACTTCTATGTTTCTATGTGAGAACCAGGAGATGCCTGTGACAACCCACCTCTCCCTCTGGGCTGAAACAGCTTTTAGAGAGGTATCTGTCCTCAGGTAGTCACTGCCACCAGCCGGACTCTCTTCCGGCACCTCCTTCAAGGTTACAAACTTGAATAATCAAACATGCAATTGCACAAGTTAAAGTCTGGTAGTATGTCTCTCTTGGGTGGCGGATGCTACACAGAGTTTACCGCAGCCAGTGGAAACCAAATATTACCTTAGAAAAATGACATCACAGTCACAACTGTTGAGCAAATAAATAGCTTTTTACTCAACAGAAAGTGCGCTGAGCATTTACAGGATATATATTTACAACACAAGAAAATAACACTCATACAGGAAAAGTAAACAAATGTTTTAAATAACAGATGGCAAAAAGAAGAAGGCTATTACTGAAATATGCTAGGCTAAACTTACCCTTCCCTGTCCTTTCAAGAGACTATTGTGCCCTATGCTAACTGCCAGCTCCCACGGACCTAGCTAGAAGGGTAGGCTCTAATCTTAGATTCTTCCTCCAGCTTCAAAGTAAGAAGAACACCCTTCTCTGTCTTTCAGAAGGTTATATACTCTGTGGAAAATAGGTCATTTCTATTCTCCCTTTGAATGCACCAACCATCTAACGTGTGTATTTAATTGTCCCAATCAGAGTGAACACCTATCAGTGACCAATTATATTCCCTTTTAACCTTCAGTTTATATTTGAATGAACCAATCCATTCAAATTGTCCTGTGTATGTAGACAGGTCTGTGTGTGTGTGGAGATGTCCACTCGAGATTTATGACCCAGCTCTTGTCTAGAAGCTAGGGAGGACTGAGAATTGTACAAGCTGGACAGTGGATTTTAGCCTGTGTGTGTGTGTGTTTTTTTTTAAACTGCTAAAAAAACACCAGCTAGAGAATCCAAATTATTAACTCTTTACATTTCTGTCACATCTCCCCCCCCCCGCCAGATAATGAAGGTGTGTCCCTTGGGCCACCCCAAGTGACAAAGCCATTCATGCAATTACTGGGAAGTGTCCAAAAGTACCCAGCCATGCCATTAGCCTGTCTAGATAGCCCATCCGCATTTGCATTTTGTTTGCCACTGCGATGCTGTTTGGTCATGTTGTATGCCTGCAGTACCAGACTCCAACATAGTAGTTTTCCATTTTGCCCACTTGACCTTTGAAGCCAAATCAGGGGATTATGATCTGTGACCACAGTAAATTCTCTCCCATATAGGTAAGGCTGCAGCTTCTGAAGGGCCCACACTATTCCCAAGCATTCCTTCTCGATTATGGCGTATGCCTCCTCTCTGGGCAAAAGCCTCCGACTGAGGTACACAACCGGGTGCTCCTCCCCCTGCTGGGTAACTTGGCTCAACACAGCCCCCAGCCCATGATCTGAGGTATCCACATGGACCATAAACTTTAAATTATAATTGGGGCTGGCCAATTCAGCTGGGCCGCTTAAGGCCTTCTTTACCTCCAGGAAAGCAACCTCGTAGCCTTCTGACCACTTCACAGTATCTGGCTTTCCCTTCTTGGTTAGGTCTGACAGGGGCTTAGCCAGATCACTATAGCGAGGAACAGACCTCCGGTAGTACCTTGCTGTCCCTAGACATGCCCTGACCTGTTTCTTGGTGGTAGGAGTAGGCCAGGCCAGGATGGCATCAACCTTGGCAGGCTCCGGGCAGATGTGTTCACTACCCACCCGGTGCCCAAGGTAGGACACTTCTGCCATACCTATCTGGCACGTTTCCGCCTTGACTATCAGACCTGCATTCTTTAACCTGTGGAACACATCCCATACATTCTTGATGTGCTTATCCCAGGTTTGGCTGTATGTGGCTATATCATCCATATAAGCCAATGCAAACTCACCTACCCCAGACAGAATGCCATCTACAAGCCGTTGAAAGGTTGCTGCTGCATTCTTCATTCCAAATGGTATACCTTGAATTCGTATAAACCAAATGGAGTAACAAAAGCTGATCTCTCCCTGGCTGCAGGGGTCAGAGGTACCTGCCAATAGCCCTTTGTTAGGTCTATTGTGGTCAAATACTTGGCTCCCCCCAGTCGCTCCAGGGTCTCATCTGTTCTGGGCATGGGATAGGCGTCGGACTCTGTGCAGCTATTCAGCCTCCGGTAGTCAATGCAGAATCATGTGATGCCATCCCTTTTGGGGATCAGTACCATGGGTGATGCCCGGGGGCTACTAGATTCCTGAATTACTCCAAGTTTCAGCATTTCCTTGAGCTCCTCTTTTACAGTCTGCTTAATGTGCTTAGGTACCCTGTAGGGGGACTGTTTCAGGGGAACCTGGGTTCCTGTATCCACATGGTGCTCCACCATCGTGGTATACCCCGGTTTCCCTGTGAACATGTCCTCAAATTCTTTCAGCACACCCCTAATTTCTTGCATCTGGGCTGGTGTCAGCTGTTCTGAGAGGGTAAGGTTGTCCACAGAGGATGCAACCCTGGCCTCCCCAAGTAGGTCCACCAGTCGATCTATCTCAGTTTCCTCCTCTGGGGCACTGCATACAGCGAGGACCATTTCCTCCCTGTCATGGTAGGGCTTCAGCATGTTAACATGATACACCTTTCGTTTGCATCTCCTGTCCGGTAGCTCTATCATGTAATTGACATCACTAACCTTTTGAACAATGGAGAATGGCCCCTCCCATGCTGCCTGTAATTTATTCTGTTGGACAGGGATGAGCTAGAGAATCCAAACCATTAAACCATTAACTCTTTCCTTCCCATTTCTGTCACAACGGCCTGGGGTGAAATGGTACCTAGAATGTGGTTCGCCATGTCTGGTTTCCATACCCAAGGGCACCACCAATATTGGTGGGCAGGTGGCTTGGGCGGCCCTGGAGGTTCATCCAATTCGGGCTGGGTTACGCAATACCAGGTCCATTAAAAACAAGACTGCAATTATTGCAGACCTTGTGTAAACAGTAGACCTGCCTTGCATCACCGAGACCTGGCTGGATGAGAATTCTGGCCCCATCTTGGAGGCTTTTACTCCAGCCGGGTACTCGGTGATTCACCTCCTGAGACTGGATCGCAGAGGGGCAATGTTGCGGTCTGTTTTAAGACTGAACTTAGCCTCACGAGTGTACCAGTTGAGGAGACTGAATCATTTGAGTGTACCGTGGTAGCAGGTGAAGGTTGTAGGATCACCGTCATCTACCATCCACCCGATGATGAGAAGCGGTTCCTTCAGGAAGTGGTGGACTTCATCATCGGCATGGCATTTGAGTCGCCCAGACTGATGGTTCTGGGCGACTTCAGTGCCTGGTTCGATAACGAACTCTCGCAGTTTGGACAACACTTCCTCCAGTTGATGTCATCTTTGGGCCTTACACAGATAGTTACCACTGCTACCCATAAACATGATCACTCCCTTGATTTAGTCTTTCTCCTGGGGATTGAGGTCTCTGATTTGGGGATGGAACCAGTTGGGTGGTCCGATCATTTCACGGTGGGGTTTAGTTTTAGCGCCCCCTTTCGTAGGCCTACCCCTGTGGAGATGGTCAGGTATCGCCCTTTACGAGATGTTAGCGCTGAAGTCCTGGCGGCCGTACTTGACCTATCAACCCTCTTAGTGGCAAAAGACCAGACGCCTTGTGGTGTAGCGAGTAATACAGCTATCTCGGCGGCCCTGGGTGTCATTGCTCCTGTCAATGTTCATCCTCTCCCTCTTTGCCCTTGGTCCTCATGGTTTGATGGGACTTTGAGGGAGATGAGTTGACTAGGACGAAGGTTAGAGCGTTGTTGGCGGAGATCATCCCTTGATGCCGACCACCTTAGGCTGATGGAGCATTATCAAGCCTATCAATCTGCAGTCACCCATAAGAAGGCAGAGTTCCTGTCCAGTGAGATTGCAGCTGCTCAGAATTGACCAGCCAGCTTTTTCGCACTGTAGACAGACTGTGCAACCCAGCCTGCCTACAAGTCCAAAAAGCCTTTTCGCAAATAGAGTGCGATGAACTTGCTCGATTCTTTGCAGCTAAGGTGGCCGACATTAGGGTGGCGCACCAACCAGCACACTCTATCGGTGTTGCTTTGGACCAGTGCATTGCCACTGCTCCTCGGCTTACCTTCGACTGACCGGAGTTCATAGATGTCATGCGGATTGTCCGGGGTGCACACCCTACGTGCTGTAGTTTGGATCCTGGACCAACTTCCCTGCTTTTGGGTTGCCTTGATTCCATTGGTCTGGTCCTAGCACAGATAGTCTGGTGCTCCTTGGAAATAGGTCAGTTTCCTTGCTCCCCGAAGGAGGCAGTGGTAACACCCCTCTTGAAGAAAGCTACTTTGGACCCTGACTGCTATGCAAACTACAGACCAATCTCTAACCTTCCCTTTTTAGGGAAGGTGATTGAGAAGGTAGTGGCCGTACAGCTGAAGAACCACCTGCCCATCCATGATATCTATGAACCCCTCCAGTTCGGTTTTCATAAGATGCATAGTACTGAGACAGCGCTGGTTCAGGTGCTCAATGATCTCCTGATGGCTAGGGACCAGGAGAACCATTCTATCTTGGTTCTTTTAGATTACTCATCAGCTTTTGACACTGTGGACCACGGGGTTCTACTGGAGTGCCTGAGGATCATCTGTGGACTCTCAGGAGTAGTCATCATGTGGTTTACATCTTACTTCTCTGGAAGAACGCAGAGAGTGGTTTCCAGAGTTTATTCCTTGGGCCCAGCTTCTCTGCCTTGTGGGGTTCCTCAAGGCTCTGTGTTATCCCCCATGTTGTTCGCAGTGTACATGCTGCCCCTCGGAGACATTGTAAGAAAGTATGGGCTGAGGTTTCATTGCTATGCTGATGATACCCAGCTCTACCTTTCTTTTGCACCCAACCAGGATGGAGCTCTCTCGGCCTTTAATAACTGCCTCAGAGAAATTCAGGAGTGGATGGATTCGAGTTAGCTGAAGTTGAACTTGGAAAAGACAGAGGTGCGGGTTGTGGATCCAGCGCGCCGGATAGGAGTGCCGGGGGTTAGTTCACCCTACGGAATTTATCTCGGAGGTGTTTTACTCCTGACTTCTGAACAGGTACGTAATCTGGGGGTAATTTTTGATGAAGGGCTGACTCTGCATTCGCAGGTGTCTACCATCATCAAGTCCTCATTTTACCATCTGAGGAATATCTCCAGGATTAAGCACCTTGTTCCATCTGGCGATCTTGCTACACTGGTCCATGCCTTTGTGTCCTCACGCTTGGACAATTGCAATTCCCTTTACCTAGGGTTTCCTGGGGTGGAAATCTGCCGCCTGCAGCTGGTGCAGAATGCAGCGGCCCAGCTATTGACCGGTATCTCCCGGTCTAGTCATATTTCGCCAGTGCTGCGCGGACTGCAATGGCTGCCAGTTCAGTGGTGGATCACCTTTAAAGTCGGTCTTCTGACTTTCAAAGTCCTACACGGACTTGGCTTGGACTACCTGAAAGAGCTCCTGGTTCCCTACTGCCCTGGGAGATCTCTCCGCTCAGCTGACGAGGGGTTGCTAGAGATCCAGAGGGTGTGTTTGAAATCATCTGGGGCCTGTACATTTATGCATGCAACCCCTACCCTCTGGAATTATCTACCCCTTCAGTTACGGGAGTGCACGACCATGGAGGGATTTAAAAAGGCCCTGAAAACATATTTATGGATTAAAGCATTCGGTGATTGATTTTATTTGTCCAGAATGTGTCAGCTGTTTTATATATTTTAAGAGCGGAATTGTTTGATGTATTTTTAAAAACATTTTTATAAGGCGCCTTGGTTTTTGAAAGGTGCCATAGAAATAAAGTATTATTATCATTATTATTATAATGTATTACGTCTGGAAGTGCTTAAGTTAGATCTGAGAACTCGGAGTCCCAACATAATAATACTAATTCCCCATTTACAAGGATACATTTCAGCCCCATCTCCCCACCCCCTTGGTGAGTCATCTAGCTCCTCCTTTTTAGAATTAAAAATTCCAAACATGATTTTGTAGCAAGAGGTATGTTAAATAATGTCACATCACAAGGAAAAGCACTTCCAAATATGACTCCTTAATTAAACATTTTCTCTTTGATCTTGTGTGGTTCCTATTCCCAAGGCATATTAAAGGGTTTTACAACTTTTAACACCATGTTGGCATCAAATGTTCTTCCTATAGGAATCATAAAAAACTTTACGAGCCCTATATCCTGGCAGCTGGGTCAGTTCTAATTAAGACAAAAAAACAGGAGACCTTTAATCAGGTCTCTGGTCTTTTTAATTACCTCCTGGTTTCAGGTCACTTGTCACTGCTGACACTTTGATGTAGGCCAATTCTCACATCCTCTGGTCAGGTACATATCCTGTAGCTTCACTGAAACCTGGGGGGGGGGGCACCCATGGAAGCACAGGCTCACATACTACATTTTTATTTTACAAATATTGTACAACAGTCATAACCAGCTGGCCAAGTGTCACAATTCTGCCCACCTAGACTGAATTTTGGGGTTCTATCCCCTGCATGAGATGAGCTTCCCAAGTCAGTTCATTACTCATATAGACGCAACAAGCCATCTGTGTTCTGATTGGTCACTCCAGCCCTATGTAATATCGTCATGTCATACCCTTGCAAGGCAAGACTCCATCTTAATAGTCTACTATTAGTTTTTCCCATTTGTGTCAGCCAAACCAGGGGGTTGTGGTCAGTTTGCACCTCAAAATGTTGCCCATATAAGTATGGCCCTAACTTTAGGGCCTACACTATGGCAAGACACTACTTTTCCACAGTAGAGTAAGCCTGCTCCCTGGGAAGTAACTTTTCACTCAGGTACACTATGGGGTGATCTTTCCCTTGGTTGGATGTCTGACTCAGTACTGCCCTATACCCACGTCTGAGGCATCAGTCTGGACTATAAAGGGTCTGCTGTAGTCAGGACTTGTCATTACAGGAGCACTACACAGTGCCTCCTGCAGTCTGGTAAAGGCTTTTTCACAGGCTGGTTCCCAGGTGATTTTCTTAGGCATCTTTTTCTTTACCTGGTCAGATAGGGGAGCAGCCAGGGCATTGTAATTGGGTACAGATTTCCTATAGTAGCCTGCTTTCCCTTGAAAACTCCTGACCTGCTTCTGCATTTCTGATCTGGGCCATGCCTTGATCACCTCTATTTTTACTTGGTTAGGATGGAGCTCTTCCTGGCCTACAACATGCCTGAGGTATGCCACTTCAGCCATGGCCACCTGGAGCTTTTTGGCTTTGACAGTGAGCCCAGCCCTCCGTATCCTGCCCAGCACTTCCCTAAGGTGGGACAGGTGTTCCTCCCAGCTGCTACTATAGATAACAGTGTCATCCAGGTATCAATCAATCAATCAAATCTTTATTTATCCAGGCGAACATCATTGAGCACAGCTCATTTGCAAGATGGACCTGATAAGGTCAAGGTTCAATTACATGGTTACACACAGTTATACAGTTACACATATGTACAGATTTCAATATCAACACTGTCTAAGTCTACATCCTAAGCATAGCAAACAATACATAGTTACATATAATTATACAAATGCACACCATCTAAACTAATATATACAGATAACATCAACACTGTCTAAGTCTACATCCTAATCATAGCATTCAGTACTTCATTGTTCAAGCGTAAAATCATAATGGACAAGGTGGGGGAAGCAGGAGTGGAATGTCTAGTTGATGGGGATCGTGGACGGTGGTAGGTGTTTTTGATATGGTAGTATAAATGTGGCCGGAGAGAGGGTTGAAGCCTGCACTGGTGGGTTGATGACAGGAGTATAGGGCTATGATGTATGTCAGGGAGTAATGGGAGATGGTTAAAGGCAGGGTGCAAGGAGTCTGAGGGATAAAGTCTCTTGAGAGGTGGATTCAATCCAAGAATTGGCTGCCTGAGGAGGGGAAGGATAGGATTGGGAATATTCTAATGCTCATGGAAACAATTACATTTTTCTTGGATAAGCCTCGAATATAAATGTTTAAAGGATATAACTGTTATATAGTTGTTCAATTTCAGGGTCTTCTGTAGCATATTCCATAATGTAGATAATACATAGCTGATAGCAGATCTCCCGTGTCGAGTATTGAATTTGGGCATTTTAAGCATGATGAAGTTATGGCTTCTTAGGGCATAATTACTTGCTGTGACTTGTGTGAAGCAGTCTGAGATATAGTTTGGGAGCATCTTAGATAGTGCTCTGTACGTCCATAGTGTGGCATTTCTGTTTCTTCTGAATTGGAGTGATGTCCATCCGACTGCAGCGAAGAGAGAGCAGTGGTGAGTGCTGAAGGGAAGATCTGTAATGAACCTCAAGGCTCTATGGTAAAGTGTGTCCAATTTGTTCAGATAAGAAATAGGGCAGCGACCATATAGGAAATCTGCATAGTCCAATACGGAGAGAAATGTGGCCTGGACCAGCATCTTTTTAGAATCCCTGGTTAGAAAGTGCTTTATTCTGTAAAAGAGTCCAAGCCTCTGACGAAGTTTTTTTAGCAGCTGTTCCAGGTGATCTAGGTAGTAGAGTCTGCAATCTACCCAGAACCCCAAGTATTTGAGTTTTTTGAGGTATGCCACGGCATACTCCTTAGCATCATTTAACACCTGGTTCACCAACCTTTGGAAACTGGCCGGGTGTTCTTCATTCCGAAAGACATTACTTTAAATTCAAATAAGTCTATCGGAGTGATGAAGGCCGACCTCTCCTTAGCTCTGTCAGTTAACACTACCTGCCAATACCCCTTTGTCAGGTCAGTAGTCGTAAGGTATGTCGCCCCTCCCAACTTGTCCAGGAGTTCGTCCGTCCGGGGCATCGGGTGGGTGTCTGACTTTGTGACTGCATTCAGTCCACGATAGTCCACACAAAAATGAGTAGAGCCATCTGGCTTGGACACAAAGACTACGGGTGAGGCCCACGGGCTGTGGGATCTCTGGATTACCCCTAAATCCAGCATTTCCTCCACCTCCCTCCTAATGTCCTTTTGGACAGCCTCCAATAGAGGGAGGCTCCTGTACTGCAACCTCAACTCACTTGGAGGTTTTGGGAATCTAGAATATGCATGCTTGCATCTTTCTAAGGTGTCTTGTGCATTTTAAGGGGTTACAGAAAGCCTTCTGTTGGGAATACCTATGTTACAAAAGGTGAAAGCTTTTCTATTGGGATACCAGCACAGGCCAGTGCCACAGATGTGCTGCACTATTTTATCTCTTTACAATCAATGGGCTTACAGCCCAGTATCTTTAAAAAAAAAAAAAAAGCATTTGCTTACATGTCAGATTCAGAGTATTTTTCTGGTTTTATACTCTGTTTAAAAAAAAAAGAGGTTCTTTAAGGGCACGGTCTGCCTGCACCCCTCACAGGAAACCAGTGTCTGCATGGGACCTAAATATGTGCATAACTAGGCTCATGGGTTCCCCTTTTTGAACTTATGCATTCAGCTCATTTGAGATGTGTCACATGGCATAGTTTTCCTTGTCCCATTAAACAGGACTACATCTCATCCCACAGAGACAAAGTGGTCATCAGAACAAACAGAAAGTTTATTACTAGAGTGGTTCATAAATTCCATTTGAACCAAAGCATTACTTTATTTGTCTTTTTCACTGAACACTCTAGTTCTGGTAAAAGGAGACTCCATAGCCTGGATGTCAAAGGAACTTCTAGCTATTACTTGACAGCCACTAAAGCCCATAAGTGGGGCAGAAAACAGCTATTCCTGACATTTAAGGATACAGGTCAGGGAAACAGTGTCAGCATGAGGCCTGTACATTTGTCTTGCCAGGCTCATGGGTTCTTCCTTTGAAGCCATGTCTTCAGCAGCACTAAACTTTGTTACATGGCAAATGCTACTCTTAGTGGCTATCACCTCACTCAGACCGATCGGTGACCTTCAGGCCCTATGCATTGAGCAGGACTACATCCCTTCTCACAGGCATAAAGTTGTTCTTAAAACTGATAGGAAATTCCTTCCCAGAGTGGTTTCAGACTTTCATCTAAACCAAACTATTTATCACTCAGTTAGTGCTTTTTACTGAGCATTCTTATTCTGGTGAATGTAAATTGCATAGTCTTGATGCAAGGTAGCGTTCAGCTACTGCATGACAGCTACTAAGCTCCACAGACAGGACAAGACACAGTTTTCCTCATTTATGGGGGTATGGGAAGGGTTAACCCAGCATCTAAAGGTCCATTTCTCGCTGGATGGTCCAGTGTATTTAGTTTTGTCATGTCACAGCTGGCAGAGAGGCCTAAGCAGGGCTCAGAGCCCACTCCACAAGGGGGGGGGGCAGCTGACACTGGCAGCCATCAGGGATGTCCCTTTCTAGATATCTGTAAAGCAGCTACCTGGAGGACAGTTCACACATTTACCAAACATTTACAGCCTGGATATGCAGGCTAGGGCTGATGCCCAGTTGGTACAGCTGTCCTGCAGAGTCTGTTTCCAAAATAGGTTCAGTTCCCGCCTCCAAAGGTACTGCTTTTTAGTCTGCAGAAGAGTTAGGAATACTGGAGTATTCCTGTGGTGAGAAGAAAAAGTTATTTACCATAGTAACCTTGTTTCTCCCAGGGATACTCCAGTATTCATAACTCTCCCACCCTCCCCTTCCCGAACCAGTGGCTTCTGCATTCCATGCTGTACCTTAAAGGTATGTATGCCACATTCTGTTTTTTATTGAAACCAGTTTCAGTGGTTTTTTCGCCTTTCACGTGACTCTGACATTGGAGAATGCATTGTTTGTGAATATATCTTGGTATATTCTTCCTTCAGTTGAAGGCTAGTTGTGGGAGTCCTAAAATTAATAACTTTTACTGATTTTAAATCTTTTGGGCCCTGTCTTTACAGGCGTCCACGAAATCTAAGGGTTAGAATGTAGGCAGTTGAGTAGTGGCAGCATTTGAAAAGTGGCACATGCCAGTGATTCCATCGTTAGCATAGCATTCTATCTCTGGGTGGATCTGGCTTAGAGGCATACTGCAGAAGTTATGGATATTGGAGTATCCCCTGGGAGAAACAAGGTTACTGTGGTAAGTAACTTTTTCTTATTTGATACAGGACCTTATCCAGTCTGTTACACACACTGTATATTACAGTTAAACCCTGATAAGGTCACATCATTGGTGACAGGACAAAACTGTGATTTTATCTGATACGGGACCTTATCCAGTCTGTTACACTCACTGTATTACAGTCAAACCCTGAGAAGGTCACATCGTCAGGGACAGGACAAAACTGTGATCTTATCCGATATGGGACGTTATCTAGTCTGTTACACTCACTGTATTATAGTCAAACCCTGATTAGGTCACATAGTCAGGGACAGGACAAAACTGTGATCTTATCGGATACGGGACCTTATCCAGTCTGTTACACTCACTGTATTACAGTCAAACCCTGATAAGGTCACATCGTCGGGGACAGGACAAAACTGTGATCTTATCTGATATGGGACCTTATCCAGTCTGTTACACTCATTGTGTTCAAGTCAAACCCTGATAAGGTCACATCATCAGGGACAGGACAAAACTGTGATCTTATCTGATACAGGACCTTATCCAGTCTGTTACACTCACTGTATTACACTCAAACTCTGATAAGGTTACATCATCAGGGACAGGACAGAACTGTGATCTTATCTGATAAGGGACCTTATCCAGTCTGTTACACTCATTGTGTTCAAGTCAAACCCTGATAAGGTCACATCATCAGGGACAGAACAAAACTATGATCTTATCTGATACAGGACCCTATCCAGTATGTTACACTCACTGTGTTACAGTCACACCCTGATAAGGTCACATCATCAGGTACAGGACAAAACTGCGATCTTATCTGATACGAGACCTTATCCAGTCTGTTACACTCACTGTATTACAGTCAAACCCTGATAAGGTCACATCATCAGGGACAGGACAAAACTGTGATCTTATCTGATACGGGACCTTATCCAGTCTGTTACACTCGCTGTATTACAGTCAAACCCTGATAAGGTCACATCGTCAGGGACAGGACAAAACTGTGATCTTATCTGATACAGGACTTACCCAGTCTGTTAACTTTCTGTATTACATTTAAACCGCGTTAAGGGGACTTCCAGTGACGTCATCAACGAGATGGCAGGCTAAGAGAGTATTCCCCTCATTGCAGAAGATAAAATAACCTTCCCACACATTACAAGGCAGTGCAAAAATATAAAATATGGCAGCAAAGAACAGTGGAGGGTCGCACAAGAAAAGATCCAGTTCGAAACAGCGAAAACCTAAAGTGGATGGGCTTGGATATGACTCAACTGGAATTGCCTCAGACAGAAACCCCTCGCCGATCAGTACAATCAGTACCGATACAGATACAGAGGCAGAACAAGAAAAATTGACAAGATCCAGATTCGAGACAATTATAACAGAAATTAAAAATTTTAGATCCAAAAATCAGTGAGAGTTTTCAAAATTGAATGCCCAACTTACAAAACTGGAAATGAGGGTCCAACTAGCTGAGGAAAGGGTTTCCACCGCAGAGGATGGCCTAATTCAACTAGCAAAAGCTGTGCAATACTTAATTGACCAGCAAGAGCAGACAGCATTCAAATGCCTAGATTTAGAAGCCAGATCTCGTCGGGACAATCTACGAATATATGGATTGCCTGAGGGCACGGAAACTGGAGCTATGGAGGATTTTCTAGCAAACATGCTGAGACACATATTAGACCTTCCGCAAACCCTCAACTTTAAAATTGAGAGAGCTCATCGAGCATTAATGCCAAACCAACCGATCCTAAAGCCAGACCTCGATCAATAATTGCCAAATTTTGAGCTTTAGGGACAAAGAATGTATTCTTAAACAAGCAGCAACAGAAACAAGTCCAATACAATGGAACGAGGCTATATTTTGATCAGGATTACCCCAATGATCCAGCAACAGAGGCAAACATATGTCGATTATGAAAACCCTCCGATCAAAAGGGATTGATTTCAAACCCCTATCCTCGAAAATCAAAATCTTTGGAGTACAGGAGTTGAGACCTACCCAAGTCCGGAAGAGCAAGGCAGGCACTGATGGAGAGGATGGGAACGGAGGCTGGAAGAAGAAGATCCCAGAAGGTCGCGTTTGCAGCAATGGTCTACAGTAAATCAGCACAATGTGCGAGTGCAGGGTAAGAAGGCAGCAAATTCACCTTCTAGAAGTACAAAAGCTCCTATAGAACATAACGGCCCCCCAGAAAGAATCTATGGCTTTGACGACTGCAGAAGACTTAACATGAGAAATAATAAACCCACATGAGGTGATTGTTTATTTTTTGCCTTTGGCTGAATATGGGGTAGTTCTTTCTCTAACCAATGGAGAGCTGTTGAAATTTGGCTGGTCTTTCAACGCGTTACCCGTTCTCTAGGAGCATATGAAATCAATATCCCTGGACAATGGGGGGTAAGAAAATCGAACTGTATAATCTATTGAGGCCCATGCCTAGAAGTATGGTAAACAGAGCGCATAAGTTGTGCAAAGGAATAACGCTTATATAAAATATTAAATAAGGATGCACAGGAGAGCTGGACCACTTCCCTGGACTACCCCAATTAGGGGCATTGTATATACTTGGATTTTGGGTTCTGCAAAGGGAAAGTTACGCTTATGAAAGGGAAATACTAATTTTTTTTTATTATACCATACTGTCGTTGTTTTCAATAACAATGCAAAACAGCCGGCTATCTTTCGTTCAGTGTCCAGCTGACGCTGATACAAGAGGCAAGTGGCTGGGGAATATCCCATGGCCTCTTAGTCAGGTCCCCCACTTTTTGTGGGGCAATTCCTGGCCCATTAAAGGGGCAAAACTGTATGCCCTTCTTCCTTGGGAGTACATGTATGTATTATAGTTACTGTTTGTCAATGTTACAGTTAATGGTTGTTTTAAATGTTTATAGGTGTCCTAAGCTAGTCAAAACTGATCTGCGAAAAGTACTACAAGAAACATCTCTGGTAAGAAAGTTAGAAATGTTAGGCAGGAGGATCCTAGAGGTAAAAAGTAAAAATTACACTTGTAATAGAGCAGAAAGGAAATTTAAAATTAGAAATGGATGGAGGTGATTAAGATGACGGTCTCACCACCTGAAGATATGTATTATTTTAGCAGTGGGTAAGATTATAATAAGTTCTTGCAATGTGAATGTGCTAAATAACCCAGTTAAGAGATATAAAACAATAGCACTACTAAAAAAGGCACCATCCATCATTTATTTTGCTGCAGGAAACCCATTTACCACAGAAGGAACATGAAAAATTATCTCGACAGGGCTATACACACTTGGTGTCCTCCTCCTCTAAGCAGGGGAAAAGAAGAGGTACCGCCGTATTGATAGCGAAAAATTGCCATTTCAGGGTCTCTGCAACTTTTACAGACACAGATGGACGTCTGGCTATGGTAAAGGGTATGCTTGAAGGCGTGCCACTGACGTTAGCCAGCCTATACCTCCCCCCAGGTCTAGACTCACAGGCAGCTAAGGCCCTTCTTCAGAGTATAACTACCTTTCAGGAGGGAACACTGATAATTGGTGGAGACCATAACATGATTTATGAAAGTAAAGACATAATGAATCCAGGCCCACATAGGACCACCACGACCAGGAGAACGGTAGCAACCTATATAAAACAGTGCAAATGGACTGATGTCTGGCGATGCTTAAACCCCACTCAAAGAAAATATACCCATTATTCACCCCCCCACAAAACCCACTCCAGAATAGATTATTTTCACATCTCTAACGAGCACATGCATATGGTTCGAGGTTGTGCAATGCTTCCCATCCCCCTCTCGGATCATAACAGGCTAGACTTAACATTGGTGTGGCGAAAGGTACATAAATCCACACTTTGGAGGTTTAATAATTTTTTCTTGAACCTGCCGGAGTTTAAAGACAAGATGGAGGAACTTATTCCTCAAATTCTGGAGGAGAATAGCTCGCAGGGAGTTATTTATGGGACACCTTGAAGGTGGTTCTCCGAGGAGAATTAATAAAATTTGCAGCATACTACAAGAAAAAGCAGGCACAGACACTACAGCACCTTCAGACACAACTTCAAGAACTGCAGGACCAACATCAGAAGGGAGATCAGACAATATATCCCCTGTTAATTTCCACCCAACATCGCATACAGGACTTGCTTGATCAGAAAACAGAACAGGCCCTCCAATTCCTTAAGCAGAAATATTATGAAGGAGGCCCAAGGGCTACCCGGATTTTAGCCCATAGAATTAGGCAAAAAACTAACCAATCCTCGATTTCCCAGATATACTCAGACAGGTTAGCCCGTAAAACGACTGACCCTGAAGAGATTAGTGAGACTTTCAGACAGTTCTACTCAAGGCTTTGTGACCCTGAAAGTAAGGTAGAGGGAGAGGAGATTCAAGCTTTCCTAAATCGTCTACACCTGCCTAAGATTACAGAAATGCAGAGATCAGTATTGGAAGCACCAATCACAGGTTTTGAATTAGAAATGTCAATTCGTAATTTAAAAACGGAAAAGTGCAGGTCCAGATGGATACTCTGGAGAATTTTTTTAAACAATTCAGGAAATTGCTACAGCCTACACTCCTGAAAACATGTAACAGCATTATAAAAGGAGACCCTATACCCCCCTCGTGGCAGTATGCTGTAATTGCCAGTGTACCAAAATCAGGAAAAGACCAGACTCTCTGTTCATCGTATAGGCCAATTTCAGTTCTAAACATAGATTATAAGATTTTTACAAAAATATTTGCACAAAGATTAGAGGAAATTCTCCCCACTATTATTAACCATGACTAGTGGCTTTATCCCCATGAGACAAACTCAAGACAATATTAAAAGGACTCTGCATGTGCTGCACCATGCCGCACGGTCGAGGGCCCCTTTTCTGTTAATGAGCCTGGACGCGGAGAAGGCCTTCGATCGTGTGGCATGGCCGTTTTTATTTGCGGCCATGGCAGCTTTTGGGTTTACGGGCCCTTTTATGGAAGTCATTCAAGCCTTATATAACAGCCCGAAAGCTGGAGATGTGCCCCCCCCAATTAACTTAATGAGAGTTACAAGACAGAGATGCCCCCTTAGCCCCTTGCTCTTTGCAGTATATTTAGAACCTTTGGCTCAGGCAATAAGACAGGAAAGAAACATAGAAGGAATAGAAATAGAAGGAGAAACACACAAAATTGCACTGTATGCTGATGATTTACTAGTGTACTTGGTTAACCCTGAGAGATCTCTTCCCTTGCTTTGGGAATTAATAGGAATATTTAGTAAGGTAGCAGGATACAAACTGAATACATATAAAACTGAAGTGCTCCAATTGAACTACACCCCTTCACAAACAACAACTGCACAGTTCCCATTTAGGTGGGGTTTAAACTCCTTAAAATACCTAGGAGTTTACCTGACTCTGGAACCGGGGAAACTGTATGACCATAATTATACTCCTCTCTTAAACTGTATAAATAGGGATGTTGAGAGGTGGAGGACTCTTCCAATTTCTCTAATACAAAGGATAGAAGTAGTTAGGATGAATTTACTTCCTAGGGTTCTGTACCTCTCACAGTCCTTGCCTATAAACCCCCCAGAAAAATTCTTCACAGAGTTAAATAAAAAAATTTCCAGATACATCTGGAACAATGATAGCCCAAGAATAAGGATGTCCACCCTTCAACTGGCAAAGAGGAAGGTGGGCTGGCACTCCCGATTTTAAAAGTTACCATTTGGCCCAACTAAGGACCATATTTCTATCGCTTCAAATCTTGCTATGCAAAGTGGAGAGAGTTGGAGGTGAAGGCTGAAGACATAACCAGTCCTTACCGTATCCTTCTCTCCTCTTTCAGTCCTCATTAGAAGATTTACCTGATAACCCATATACTTCAAACACTCTCAGATGTTGGTATAAATTAATCTCAGGAAAACAGTTTCGGGAGCCAAAGACCTGACCTTCTCATTTGCTAGAAACCCGCAGTTTGTTCCAGCCTCTCTGGATTCGGGTTTTAGGAGGTGGGAGAAACAGGGCATCATCATTCTCTGGCATTTACTAGAGAAGGGTGTTTTAAGAGACTTTGAGTCCCTATCCAGTAGATATAGCTTACCTGCACAGGATAGATTTAGATATATGCAGGCAGCCGCCTTTATTAAAAAGTTACCGCAGGAAGATTTAATACAGAATTATGACACCCCTATAGTAGAGCTTATTAGAAGAGCCCTCCAGGGCATGGTCCCTCTATCCCACCTGATCTCCCGCACCTATAAGGTCTCAAGGACCATGAAAAGGGACTCAATACAATATATAAAACAAAAATGGGAATCAGACTTAGGAATAGAGATCACAGAGGATGTGTGGTCTAAACACTTTAAGCTAATACAGGTAGTTACGGCCTCTCCCTACTGGAATGAATTTAGCTGGAAGGTCTCAGTTAGATTCTTTAGAACTCCAGCAATACAATGCAAATACAACCCAACAGGGAAAGGCCTTTGTTGGAGGAATTGTGGTTTTTCCCCCGCTACACATGGGCATCTATTTTGGGCATGCCCACAACTCCAGAAATTCCTCAGAGAGTTGCAGGAGACTCTAACAGAAATGTACTCCACTCCAGTGATAATTTCGGAGAAGCTATTTTTCTTCTCACAAAACACAACTAGACAAAAAGATGGTAGCTTGGGGTCTCTGTTGTTGATCAGTGTTTTAGCAGTAAAAAAAATAATAACAAGACATTGGCTGACAACAGACACTCCAACAATTAAGGAATGGCAAAATCTCATGAATGAGATCTATAAGATGGAAAAAATTACGGCATGGACCCGTCATATGACACAACAATTTAAAACTAGATGGAGACAGTGGGTATTATACATTATGAAGTATATTCCTACATTTGTACCTTGAGAATAATAAACAAACAGAGGAATGATAATAAACAGAGGGGGAAGGGAATGGAATGGAATGGAAGAAATTACAAGGGAGGAGAGAGGTTCTGAGCCCTAAGGGTGCAGATATTGTTTGGACTCAGAGGAGATAAACCGGATTATGGAATTAAGGTATCAGTGATTATGACCTTTTCTCCCTGGGCTAGGAATAAGAAATGAGAATGCAGATCATGTGTCTTTAAGTAATATGTTATTATAATTAATTCGGACACCTACTTATGTAAATATGTTTTATGTGTATGTATGGAATGTATGTGGAAAAAAAAAAAGAAGAGGAAAAAAATTGAATGGTATAAATAAAAAGTAAAAAAAAAAAACTGCGTTAAGATCAGATACATCATCTGCGATTTTCTCTTCTGTAAAAGACTCTTTTATCTGTTCTTACAGGGAATTGACAGACATCAACCTCCTGAAGACATACATACATCTGCGCCTTGTGGACATCTCCTCCAACCAGCTACGTGATCTCTCGCCCCTGAATAGCTTGACCCAGCTGCTGATGCTAAAGGCAGATGCGAACCAAGTCACAAGTGCCCACCTTGCTGAGCTGCCTTATCTGCAGGTGGCAAGTTTCGCCCACAACCAGATCAAGGACACAGAGGGCATCGGACAGCCACTACTGGAGACTCTCAACCTCATAGGTCCATTCTTATGCATTCATTTTTTTCAATGCATGTTGGTTTCCTTTTCTGAGCATCATGATGGGACACCCTGAATCTGCTCCACACACACACACATTCGTTTTCACAATCAACTGCTCGTCGGACTGAGTCTATACCATCAACACTGCGACCCTGAAACTAACTCTACCCACAGTTCAGCAGGGCTCAGTGAGATTCTCATTACTGTTAATGGGATTGAGTTTATACCATCAACATTGAGACCCTGACACTTAGTCTACCCCCCAGTACAGCAGGGCTCAGTGAGATCCCTGTTACTGTTAATGGGACTGAGTCTATACCGTCAGCACTGAGCCCCTAAAGTGTAGTTTTGAATTTACCAGACTTTTCAGTGTACCGCCTGGCATTCTAAATTTACAGCCCAATCCTTGCCTCTTGCTTTGCCACCTATCTGCTCTCTAATCCACTTACATCTCATTGTAGTCATGCTATGTACCTGTCTTTGATTGTTGTACTCTCCCAGGTCATGCCTGAAAATAATCATTTCATGGCTAGTGCACCTACCCAGTTAACAAAAACGAAATAAATAAACACTCACTCTACCCTCAGTACAGCAGGAATCAGTGAGATCTCAGTTACTGTCAATGGGATATATTCTATACCATCAGCACTGAGGCCTTGACCCTCACTTCTACCCTCAGTATAGCAGGGCCCAATGAGATCTCAGCTACTGTCAATGGGACAGATTCTATAACATCAGCACTGAGGCCCTGACACTCACTTCTAAGCTCAGTGCAGCAGGGCTCAGTGAGATCTCAGCTACTGTCAATGGGATAGATTCTATACCATCAGCACTGCAGCCCAAACACTCACTCTACCCTCAGTACAGCAGGGCCCAGTGAGATCTCAGCTATTGTCAATGGGATAGATTCTATACCATCAGCACTGAGGCCCTGACACTCACTCTACCCTCAGTATAGAAGGGCCCAGTGAGATCTCAGCTACTGTCAATGGGATAGATTCTATACCAACAGCACTGAGGCCCTGACACTCACTCTACCCTCAGTATAGAAGGGCCCAGTGAGATCTCAGCTACTGTCAATGGGATAGATTCTATACCATCAGCACTGAGGCCCTGACACTCACTCTACCCTCAGTATAGCAGGGCCCAGTGAGATCTCAGCTACTGTCAATGGGATAGATTCTATACCATCAGCACTGAGACCCCGACACTCACTCTACCCTCAGTACAGCTGGGCTCAGTGAGATCCCTGTTACTGTCAGTAGGATAGAGTCTATACCATCAACACAGAGGCCCCGACACTAACTCTACCCTCAGTACAGCAGGGCTCAGTGAGATCCCTGTTACTGTCAATGGGATAGAGTCTATACCATCAGCACTGAGACCCTGACACTCACTTCTACCCTCAGTACAGCAGGGCTCAGTGAGATCCCTGTTACTGTCAATGGGATTGAGTCTATACCATCAGCGCTAAGGCCCTAACACTCACTCTACCCTCAGTACAGCTGGGCTCAGTGAGATCCCTGTTACTGTCAGTAGGATAGAGTCTATACCATCAGCACTGAGACCCCGACACTAACTCTACCCTCAGTACAGCAGGGCTCAGTGAGATCCCTGTTACTGTCAGTAGGATAGCGTCTATACCATCAGCACTGAGACCCCAGCACTAACTCTACCCTCAGTACAGCAGGGCTCAGTGAGATCCCTGTTACTGTCAATGGGATAGAGTCTCTACCATCAGCACTGAGGCCCCAGCACTCACTCTATCCTCAGTACAGCAGGGCTCAGTGGGATCCCCATTACTGTCAGTAATACTGAGTCTGTACCATCAGCACTGAGGCCCCAACACTCACTCTACCCTCAGTACAGCAGGGCTCAGTGAGATCCCTGTTACTGTCAGTGGGATAGAGTCTCTACCATCAACACTGAGGCCCCGACACTCTCTACCCTCAGTACAGCAGGGCCCAGTGATATCCCTCTTACTGTCAGTGGGATACAGTCTCTACCATCAACATTGAGGCCCACAGTCTCTACCCTCAGTACAGCAGGGCTCAGTGGGATCCCCATTACTGTCAGTAATACTGAGTCTCTACCATCAGCACTGAGACCCCAACCCTCTCTACCTTCAGTACAGCAGGGCTCAGTGAGATCCCTGTTACTGTCAGTGGAATTGAGTCTATACCATCAGCACTGAGACCCCAACACTACTCACCCTCAGTACAGCAGGGCTCAGTGAGATCCCCATTACTGTCGTAATACTGAGTCTATACCATCAGCACTGAGGCCCCGACACTCACTCTACCCTCAGTGAGATCCCTGTTACTGTCAGTAATACTGAGTCTATACCATCAGCACTGAAGCCCACTCACTCTACCCTCAGTACAGCAGGGCTCAGTGAGATCCCCATTACTGTCAGTAATACTGAGTCTATACCATCAGCACTGAGGCCCCGACACTCACTCTACCCTCAGTACAGCAGGCTCAGTGAGATCCCTGTTACTGTCAGTGGATAGAGTCTATACCATCAGCACTGAGGCCCCGACACTCACTCTACCCTCAGTGAGATCCCTGTTACTGTCAGTAATACTGAGTCTATACCATCAGCACTGAGGCCCTGACACTAACTCTACCCTCAGTACAGCAGGGCTCAGTGAGATCCCTGTTACTGTCAGTGGGATAGAGTCTGTACCATCAGCACTGAGGCCCCAACACTCACTCTACCCACAGTACAGCAGGGCTCAGTGAGATCCCTGTTACTGTCAGTGGGATAGAGTCTGTACCATCAGCACTGAGGCCCTGACACTAACTCTACCCTCAGTACAGCTGGGCTCAGTGAGATCCCTGTTACTGTCAGTAGGATAGAGTCTATACCATCAACACAGAGGCCCCGACACTAACTCTACCCTCAGTACAGCAGGGCTCAGTGAGATCCCTGTTACTGTCAATGGGATAGAGTCTATACCATCAGCACTGAGACCCTGACACTCACTTCTACCCTCAGTACAGCAGGGCTCAGTGAGATCCCTGTTACTGTCAATGGGATTGAGTCTATACCATCAGCGCTAAGGCCCTAACACTCACTCTACCCTCAGTACAGCTGGGCTCAGTGAGATCCCTGTTACTGTCAGTAGGATAGAGTCTATACCATCAGCACTGAGACCCGACACTAACTCTGCCCTCAGTACAGCAGGGCTCAGTGAGATCCCTGTTACTGTCAGTGGATGCGTCTATACCATCAGCACTGAGACCCCAGCACTAACTCTACCCTCAGTACAGCAGGGCTCAGTGAGATCCCTGTTACTGTCAATGGGATAGAGTCTCTACCATCAGCACTGAGGCCCCAGCACTCACTCTATCCTCAGTACAGCAGGGCTCAGTGGGATCCCCATTACTGTCAGTAATACTGAGTCTGTACCATCAGCACTGAGGCCCCAACACTCACTCTACCCTCAGTACAGCAGGGCTCAGTGAGATCCCTGTTACTGTCAGTGGGATAGAGTCTCTACCATCAACACTGAGGCCCCGACACTCTCTACCCTCAGTACAGCAGGGCCCAGTGATATCCCTCTTACTGTCAGTGGGATACAGTCTCTACCATCAACATTGAGGCCCCGACAGTCTCTACCCTCAGTACAGCAGGGCTCAGTGGGATCCCCATTACTGTCAGTAATACTGAGTCTCTACCATCAGCACTGAGACCCCAACACTTACTCTACCTTCAGTACAGCAGGGCTCAGTGAGATCCCTGTTACTGTCAGTGGAATTGAGTCTATACCATCAGCACTGAGACCCCAACACTTACTCTACCCTCAGTACAGCAGGGCTCAGTGAGATCCCCATTACTGTCAGTAATACTGAGTCTATACCATCAGCACTGAGGCCCCGACACTCACTCTACCCTCAGTGAGATCCCTGTTACTGTCAGTAATACTGAGTCTATACCATCAGCACTGAAGCCCCAACACTCACTCTACCCTCAGTACAGCAGGGCTCAGTGAGATCCCCATTACTGTCAGTAATACTGAGTCTATACCATCAGCACTGAGGCCCCGACACTCACTCTACCCTCAGTGAGATCCCTGTTACTGTCAGTAATACTGAGTCTATACCATCAGCACTGAGGCCCCGACACTCACTCTACCCTCAGTGAGATCCCTGTTACTGTCAGTAATACTGAGTCTATACCATCAGCACTGAGGCCCTGACACTAACTCTACCCTCAGTACAGCAGGGCTCAGTGAGATCCCTGTTACTGTCAGTGGGATAGAGTCTGTACCATCAGCACTGAGGCCCCAACACTCACTCTACCCACAGTACAGCAGGGCTCAGTGAGATCCCTGTTACTGTCAGTGGGATAGAGTCTGTACCATCAGCACTGAGGCCCTGACACTAACTCTACCCTCAGTACAGCAGGGCTCAGTGAGATCACCATTACTATCAATGTGATTGAGTGAGTCCATCTGGGCTGGCAGTATAGCCTAGAGGTTAGAGTAACGAGCTGTGAATGAGTTTGGTATATCCAGCAGACCAGACCTTGGTTTGATTATCACAACCTCCACTTGTATACTATGTGACTCTGAGCAAGTCACTTAACCGGCCAGTGCTCCCAGGTCGCCCCTGAAAACAGGCACTTGTGCCTAGTGGGCCTTACCCGGTTACCAAAGACTTAAATAAATAAATAAATACCATCAGCACTGAGGCCCCAACACTCACTCTACCCTCAGTACAGCACGGCTCAGTGAGATCCCCATTACTGTCAATGGGATTGAGTGAGTCTATCAAACCTCTAGGAAAGCTGCCCTTCCAGCTGGGTGTGCACATGAAAAATACCAAATGATTCTCACAGTTCTAGCACAGCCCACCACAAAAACAGGCCACAGGCTCGTCAAACATAAATAATTTATTTAGGCAAAATATGAAAAAGGCAGAAAAAAGTGCTAAGCTCACAAAGTGTCAGTGCACCAAATTCAGCAACAACAGGCAGAGCCCTCCCTCACAATCTTCAACCGGTTTTGCCCTAAGGCTTCCTCAGGAAGTGTGCCACACTCACACACACTCCCACATTTAAACAGTGTCCTTAAAGTGACAGTGTGCGTAATGATACATGGATAGTCGATTATAACACAGAACATGAACATCCGTCATTACAACACATACTTGATATGAAACCTCATGAATACACAAAAACTGAATACATAGTAAGTAAATATCGAAATTAATCAAACCATTATCTACATGATTCAATTCTGTATCAAATGTTGGAGTGAAATAGCAGTGTAATAAAATGTTTACTTAGAATAAGATAAATCACAATGACAAAGATTCTTAAAAATAGACACTGGGTAATGTGTGTATATAACAACTAACATAAACAATGTAGATGATATGTACTTGTACATAATCATCTTGCCCCCGCCAAAACAATATGTGATGGCTAATATTAAAATATTGAGTATCACTGGTACACAAGTCCAAACTTTGTAATTTGCTAATGTACTTTGGCTTCATACCACTAATATAGAGGATAACGTATGGGCAGCAGTGTGTAACAATGCTATGTTTGCCTTTGAGTGGTTCTCTTGGCAACTATGTTAAACCTCGACAGCAAAACTCGAGAGGTTTATAGGGTTGCCAAGGAACCACGAAGGCAATGGCGTTAGGTAACACCGCTGGACCATATGTCTTTTATAGAGTATGGTCAGCGGAGAAACAAAAAAGGGATGCCAGTGTTGGAAACAATAATCTACTACTACCACCTCCACCTCTACTTCCGGTGTAGCTTCCGACCGCATGGTAGCGTTCTGACAGAGCTCCACGACTCTCTCGCCAGTTACCTGATAAACTTTTTAAACATAGGCATGTTCAGCTGTTATGGGGGCCATGGCAACGGCATCTCGTGGTGGTTCGAATCTGTTACACTATCGATGTGACGCATCGTCGATAGTATAACAAAAGCGTGACGTCACATCGATAGTGTAACAATGCTGTAAAAAGATGATTTTTGGGCCATAACAGCGTTCTACCATACATTATAGACCAATTACAGCATAGATGTACATATTCCTAGCTGTATCAAAATTCATGTGGCTGGTAAAAAGCTAAATATTAAAATGCAGTACTATATACTTCCAAGATATTATAATTGCATATCTATATCTGTATACTCACACCTGCTTGTCATACATTTAATATTCATGCTGTGTAGGTATTTCCACAACCCCAGAGAACATATCCTACACCATTCATCATAGCACCCAAAATCCATACTCAAATGCCTACGGTCACACACATTCAGATCTGAAGAGTTGTGCTTTACCCTCAAAAACTGTGATTTCGGAATGCTGCTGATGGTGTGGCGGGGGTGACAATTGCTGGACATTAATAGGGCATTGCAGTATGTGGTTTTACAAAAAAAGGTCGGTGGATATAGTACCGTCCATATTCTTGAAAATATTTAAGTCCAAGTAATTCATATCTCACAAAGAAAGAATAATGTATAGTGAACCTCAAGTTATTATCTGATTCTTACAGGTATGCCACAGAATCATACAATTGTTCCACACTCGCCCCACCTTACGCCAGCCTTTACCTGGTGCTATGGGAATTACGATACATCTATGATAGTGACTGTAACCCTTTCTACGACCATATAGATTTATGGCGTAGATATGTTGATGATGTGCTGATGGTGTGGCGGGGTAGTGTGGAACTGTTCAGATCAGAATGTGTGTGACTGTAGGAGTGCAGAACTATTTGAATAATATAATAATAATAATACATTTTATTTTTTTGCACCTTTCTAAAATCAAGGTGCATTACAAAATATGAATCATAAAAACATCATAAAACAAATTAAAATCCAAGCTAAAATATACAACATTAGTTAAAATCTGTGTCATCACCAAATGCCTTTGTCCATAAAAAGGATTTTAAGCCTCTTTTAAAACCCTCCACCATCGTGCACTCTCTAATCCAACGAGGTAGAGAATTCCAGAGGGTCAGCGCCACAAAACTAAAAGCGCAGGCGCCTGAAGATTTTAAAACTAATCTCGGAATCTCTAGCAACCCCTTGTTGGCTGAGCGGAGCGATCGCGTCGGAAGGTAAGGCACCAGAAGATCTTTCAGGTAATCAGGGCCCAAACTGTGTAGGGCTTTATATGTCAGTAGTCCAACTTTAAAGGTGATCTGCCACTGAACCGGCAGTCAGTGCAGATCCTCCAGAACGTTTTAGGGATAGAGAGTATGCCACTACATTGCTGGAAAATGTACAAACACAGGTTTCAGAAATTCGCAGGGATCAGCTTCTTCTGTACAGGACCAAGGAAAGGGCAGGTCCAGGTGAGATTCTGTTTGTCACTAAATATGGAAGGGATAGCCAGCTGGTAAGAGAAACCATTAACACGTTTTGGCACATCCTATCCACAGAGGAGGCGCTCAGTGGTGTGGCCAGTACACCACCAAAGACTGTGTGCAAAAGGGGTACAAATCTTCGGGATTTACTTGTACACAGTTTTTTGCCAGTTACAAAAAATGTGGGGTGGTTACCTGGCCCTCCGCAGGGCTGCTTTAGCTGTGGTAGGTGTGCACAGTGTAAGGTTATACAGAAGTCTATAACTTTTATATCTAGCAACAGTTCTAAGACTTTTGAAATTCGGCACTTTATTAACGGTAGCACAAATTATGTTATTTATTTGGCTACATGTTCTTGCACGTCTTTCTATGTAGGCAAGACAGGCCGTCCATTCAGAACCAGAGTTTGTGAACATCTTAGCTCAGTTAGGTTAAAGGATGGAAAATAGTGCCTTAAGCACTCATATTTTGAGACAAGGGGATGCAGATAATCACAGATTTACCTTCTGTGGCATTGATCATGCTTTTGTGGAGCCAAGTGGTGGTAACATTAAACAGAGTTTAGCAGAAAAGGAATCTTTCTGGATTTATGAACTTGGTGCATTACATTCACCAAGTCTGAATGATGGGATTGACCTGTCTGTTTACTTGCATAAATACGCTTTTCATTGCATTTGAGTATGGATTTTGGGTGCTATGATTAATGTTGTAGGATATGTTCTCTGGGGTTGTAGAAATACCTACATTGCGTTGCATTATAGCATGAATATTAAATGTATGACAAGCAGGTGTGGGTATGCAGATACAGATATGTAATTATAATATCTTGGAAGTAGAATATATTGCATTTTAATATTTTGCTTTTTACTGGCTACATGAATTGTGATACAGCTGGGAATATGTACATCTATGCTGTAATTGGTCTATTAGTGGTATGAAGCCAAAGCACATTAGTAAATTACAAAGTATGGACTTGTGTACCAGTAATACTCAATAGTTTAATATTAGCAATCACATATTATTTTGGTGGGGGCAAGATGAGTATATACAAGTACATAATATCAACATTGTTTATGCAGTGGTTATATATGCATTACCCAGTGTCTATTTTTAAGGATCTTTGTCTTTTTGATTTATCTTATTCTAAGTAAACATTTTATTACATTGCTATTTCACTCCAACATTTGATACAGAATTGAATCTGTAGATAATGGTTTAATTTCGATATTCACTTATTACGTATTCAGTTTTTGTGTATTCACGAGGTTTCATATTAAATACGTTACATATTATAATGATGGATGTTCATGTTATGTGTTATAATCTATTATCCATTTATCTTTTTATTTATTTATTTATTTCAAGGTTTGGAAAAGACCTTTGAGCATACAAGCTCTTTTTCAAAGGTTCTATGGCGAAACAGTGAGGTTATATAATAAAAATATGGTTTACATGACAGTCGAATGACACAGCTAGTGCAGAGATACAGTTGCAGTAGACATAATTCCTGAGGACAGATTAATACTACAGGTACATCATACAATCAGGTACAGCGCAGCGTGCAGGACCAGCACAGAAGTTAAGTGAAATATAGGGTGAAAGTGCCAGTCAACCTAAAGATAAGGAACTGATAAGGCAGCCAGAGTAGGCATTGTCAAAGGAAACAAAGAGAGGGGGTGGGAAAGGGGGAATTAAAATGCAGTGGTGGGGAAACTATTGGTTAAAGGCAGCTCGGAGAGGGGGGGCAGAGAAGGGAGATAGTGCGGCAGTGAAGAATAACAAGTGGCAGCAGGTAGGAGGAGCAGGTGGGGGAGAAGAGAGGGGGAGAAAATGCAAAGGTATACAAGGGAAAGTCGAAGTGGATTGAGACCTAGAAGATTAGCAAGGTACAGCATGCACAGAGGCATTGGTATGGTGGGCCAGAAACAGCATCGGGGGGCCAGGGTAGGGCCCCAGTGAGAAACAAACACAGGGTAAGTGCAGAACCAGGGTACAGTGCTGGCAAAAGGATCAGTGCTGACCATATTCTCAACTCTCGGCACCGGTAAGAGGGGAGATTGAGAGGGAGGAAGGGCAAGGATTAAGACAGAAGTGACATATCAAGGCAGTGAACTACATGCACAAGAGCCAGAAGTAGCTAGTCGCTGCTTTAGATCAACTTTAAAGGTAGGAAGGCAATCGTTGTTTAGTATTTGTGTAGGGATACCATTTAGCCAAAGGGGTGCCCTAAAGCCAAAGGACCATTGTCCTAATGAGGTTTTCCTAAAAGGAACTGCCAGGGCACCCCAGGCCGTACCACGGGTTTGGTAGTTTGACAGGCTAGCGTGCAACATATCCTTTATGCAAGGAGGGTCTCTCCCAAGCAAGGCTTTCTTACTCATAAGGCACGTTTGATACTTAATCCTGTTTAGAAGATTCTGCCATCCAGTTTGCTCAAAGAGTAGACAGGAATGAGATTGGTTATCAGCTCCGAGGGTTAGTCTGCATGCTTTTTTGAGTACAGTTGAAATGCACTTGAGAGCAGTGTCTGTAACTGATCCATAAACCAGTAATCCATAATCTATTATAGATAGGATGGAGCTGCCAACAGATAGTCGTAAAGCAGTAGGCAGGTACTGTTTGTGATGATAGAGGACACCCAATTTGATATTCACTGCTTTCACCACCAGCTCGATATGCTGATCAAACGACAGCGTGTCATCGATTATAACCCCAAGGTACTTGAAAGCATGTACCTGCTGAAGGGGTTCAGCTTTGTTGTTGACAATCTGAAGGTGTGGGTGCACTTTCTTAAGCCAGTGGGTGGAGATCAGCGTCGTTTTGGTCATTTTATAGTTAAAGAGAAGTTTCTGTGACTCGAACCAATCCCCAAGCAAGTAGAAGGTGGACTGTAACTCCTGCTGAAGCTGATCTAGCTGGTCGCTGCTTCCCAAAATGACTGCATCATCCGCATACAGTATAATTTTGCTTGGACAATCATCAGGCAGGCTATTCAGGAATAAACTAAATAGAAGGGGTCCCAGGACTAAGCCTTGTGGGACCCCGAGACCAATGTCCCTGGCAGTAGATGTTGCAGACCTTATTTTGTCACACACTGGATTCTGCAGGACAGGTTGTCCTTAACCCAGAGGACTGCATCAGAGGCAAGCCCAAGGGACAGCAGTTGTTTAAGCAGGACAGGATGGTTGACCATGTCAGAAGCCTTAGTGAGGTCTGTAAAGATAGATCCCACTAGCTTGCCACCATCCATAGCCTTATGCACGTATTGAGAGAAATCTAATAGAGCGGTGGCCGTGCTGTGGTTCTTGCGAAGGCCATGCTGCTGTGGGCACTGTAAGTCGTACTTCTGGATGTACCAGGTGTTTGATCTGTGATGATTCTCTCTAGTGCTTTTGAGAGGGGTGAGAGAATAGATATTGGCCAGTAGTTGGCTGTACAGGAACGGTCCCTGCTCTTTAGAACTGGTGTCGCAAGAGCCAATTCCCATATCGAAAGGAATTTGGCCAGGGTGAGTGACTTATTGAAAATTTTGGCAATAGGTACTATGATTTCATTGAGGGCTATAGCCATGAGTTTCATGTCAGTATTGTCACTGCCTAGCCTTGTTTTTGGTTATGGTGGTGGACCCCGGTCGCAGGGTTGAGGGTTCGGGGCAGGGTCCCCCTCTGGATTAATTCTAGGGGTGGACCAAATTCCTACCTCTGAACGGGTGCGTAACCTGGGTGTGGAGCTTGACACTGGTCTGACCCTTCGTTATCAGGTGTCTGCAGTTGTCAGGACTGCATTTTTTTATCCTAGAAATATCGCCAGGATTAGGCACCTGGCTCCACCTGGCGACTTGCCAGATCTTCCTGGACCTAAGTCTCCACCACTCATTCACACTAGTGGGATTAGGGCCGGAGGCACTAGGACCCATCGGGAGCAAACTTTTTTGCTGGAGGGTCGGTGCGAGAGATGGCGCCGCGAGACACGGCGCCGCGAGCTGCGGCTCGAGCGGTAACGACCTTCTCGGCGCCGACCCTCCAACCGCCTCAGTTCCTTTTTTCCCGCCATCGAGTGCGCTTCAGTATACGACGTCGCTCGTCTGTCGGGAGTCAAACTTCAAACTAGCGCTTAGTTTTCAGTTTGTTTTTTTGTAACATTATCACGATAGTAGTATCGCTTAATTTTATTCTATTTCGAAAATTTTTTCTAATATCTTAAATTTAACTTACTTGAAGAAGTCTCGGCCTACTGGACGGAGTCAACCATGAGCAGGTCAGGTGACGGTAGGGAGACTTCGTATGAAAGCTGTTCAGTCAGCCGGGCTGGGTCCGGTCAACCTCCTTCTCAAGAAACTCAGCGGGGTTCCGACAACGGTCAGTCCGATGCCCGGGGGGATGGGCGGTCCCCCCGTCAGGCATAAAATAAGCGGTCGCTTTCACGGCCCGTTGGCCTCGAGCTCTTCTTGACCCACAGGTCAAAAGAAGACATCTCTAGAGTTCGCCCTCTAGTATGTCTCTTGGCGTCGTCGGTCGGTTATCATTGCTAGTTGCGGTCTCCTTCTTCGGGTCGCCAACTTCAGTATAGTCGTCGACATCGGACCCCTCCGCTATAGGTAGGGCTCCAGATGAGCAGTTTCATCAGTGGGCCGCTCTTATGGAGCGATGGGCTCGGAGGTTGGTTCTTCTGCCTGGCTCGGTTGCCTCGGAGCCCTCGGGCCCCTCCGGCGATCAGGTAGGGCGGTTGGACCTTCCTAGTCGCGCGGCGCCTTCTTCGGTGCCTGCGACTCCGTGCTTAGGTGTTTCCCCCCCTCACATGGCTGCGGCGCAGGGGGCCACACCGATGCCCTTATCTCCTGGTTTTGTTTCCTCCTCTTGCTTTCCAGGTTCCTGGGGCTTTCTGGCGCCTTCTCGCGAGTCTGTTGGCTTGTCGGCGCGTTTTTGGTGCAGTGGGTCTTGCGGAGTTGTCCATGGCGCCGTTGGATCCAGTGGCGCCGCTGGGTCAGGCGGCGCCGTGTGCGGCGCCGTCGGCTTAGCGGTGCCGTCGGCTTGAGCGCCGTATCTGGCGCCCGCCGGCGCGGCGCCGTGCAGCACCGTTGGCCTGGCGGCGCCGTGTGTAGCGCCCGTCGGCTGGCGGCGCCATATGCGGCGCCGTCGGCTTACTGGCGCCGTGTCGGCGCCGTCGGCTTCGAGTGGTGCGTTTGCGGCGCCGCCTGGGGGTTTCTTGGTGCCGCTTGCAGGCGGCGTGCCTCTTAGCGCGCCGTGTGCCTCCTTGGTGCCGTCTTGACCCGCTTTGCCGTCTGGCGCGGAGTCCTCGGGGACTCTCCTTGTTTTCTGATATTTCCTCCTCTCTAATTTTCATTCCTTTCCTGTCCAAACAGTCCTTTCTGGACCATCAGGAGATGATGTTGAGCCTGACCCAGACCTTGAGTTGGGTGATGAAGTGGAGAAACAGGATCTTTCTTTGCTACAGAGCCTGTGGTGAGGACCTGTCCTTTAAGTCTCTGTTGAAGAACCTGAGATCCACTCTTTCTCTCCAGACTACAGACATCGATCCTGGGAAGATATTAAGACTCCAGTACCTTCAGGCTTCAGAGATCCCTACAGTTTGACTCCTCCGATCCAGCCTTCCTTGAGGCGCTGTCTCAAATGGTATGGAATAATCCTGCTCTTAATCATTCAGTGGCTAAATCCATTGATAAGAAGTATTCAGCTCCCAAGGATCGTCCTATTTTTGGCATCCCAAGCATTTGCGGATCCTATTGTAGTCCTGGCAGAGAATGACAAGGTCGTTCTTCCTCAAACTACTTCAGCTCGACCTATTAACAAAGAGTCTCGTAAGATTGATACATTAGGTAAGAGAGTCTTTGCTGCCTCCACTCTAAGTATGCGTATTGCCAGTTATCAAGGCTATTTTTCTCAGTATGAGTATATCCTGTGGCACTCTATGAAAAGAATGGTTGAAGCTCTTCCAGATTCGGACTCCAAGTCAGAGCTTCTATTGACCGTTACTAGAAGTATTGAATCAATAACCAACAAGTCAAAGCCGCCATGGACGCTTTCGACACTGCTTCTCGTTCAGCTGCTGCAGGGATTTGTACTCGACGCCATTCCTGGCTGCGTTCTTCGGGCTTCACGAAGGATGCTCAGCAGCAGGTAATGGCGCTGCCTTTTGATGGCACCTATCTTTTCGGCCCTCAGGTGGAGCAAGCCTTAGAAGCCTCCTAAAAGACTAGATCGGCCATTAAATTGGCCAGAACCTCCGCCTGCCCCCTCTCGCGGGCATGCGAACAGACGTCAGTTTCTTAGTCGTCAGTCCTTTCGAGGCAGAAGCAGGGGAAGCTTCCATAAAAGCCAACCTGCCCAACCTCAGAAGAAGACGCAGCAGAAAGCGCAGGGGCCTAAAGCCCCCAGCGCCACCTTATGAGTTGTTGGCCCAAGTTCCATCCACACTGCCCGAGATGGAACTTTCTTCTCGATGGGAGGTCATCTGATGTACTTCTACAGGTGGAAGTCCATAACTTCAGACAAATGGGTCCTTGGATAATTGCGAGGGTTACTCTCACCCCCCAAATTGTCCTCCCAGGCGACAACCCAGGTTGTCGGCCTCATCAGACCTCCTCACCACCGAGATCGAGGGCCTTCTGAACAACAGGGCAATAGAACTGGTGCCCCGCATTTGGAACACAGGGTTCTCTCCCATTTCTTTCTGGTTCCAAAGAAAACTGGGGGATCGCCCCATTCTAGACCTCAGAAGCTGAACAAATTCCTCCCCAGGAGAAATTCAAAATGATTCCCTATGTACCCTGTTACCCTTGCTGCATCAGGACGACTGGCTGGCCTCTCTGGATATGCAGGATGCGTACAGCATATCCCGTCCACCCGACCCACCATAAGTTCCTCAGGTTTGTAGCTTTGGGTCAGCATTATCAGTTCAAGTCCTGCCTTTTGGGCTATCCTCGGCGCGAGTTTTTACAAAGTGTTGTGCAGTTCTCATGGCGCATCTCAGAAAAGCGGACTCCGAGTCTTTCCCTACCTGGACGATTGGCTTCTAGCAAGCCCGTCCAGCCAAGGGACTTTGGAAGCCGTGCAAACGACTTCTCGTCTTCTCACGTCCATGGGAGCTCTGCTGAATCTGAAAAAAATCCCAACTGCAGCCCTCCCAGAGCCTCCTTTTCTTAGGGACGCTTCTAGTCACCTCTTCCGCGAAGGCTTTCCTTCCAGAGGACAGAAGACTCGACATCCTTCGGATGGCCCGTTACATCGGGGAGAACCAATCGGTTACAGCTCTCTCGATGCAACGCATGTTGGGTCTCATGGCGTCCTCGGTGTTCACTGTACCCCTGGCCGGTTGCACATGAGAACCACCAATGGATGCTCTCCACTCAGTGGTCTCCGACCTCTCACCCCAGTCTTATCCCATCAAGGTGGCATACCCTTGAAGGTCTCTCACCTGGTGGTCTCAGAAACAATCTCCTCAAAGGGTTCCCCTTTGCTCTTCGGACCATCAGATCTCCATCACCACAGGCGTCGCTAATGGGATGGGGAGCTCACTATCTCCCTCCACACTCAAGGTGTATGGACTCCGTTTGAATCTCATCTCACATAAATGTCTTGGAGGTGAGGCGGTCCTCTATGCGATCAAGCTCTGAAGGATGTCCTTTGTCACAAGAACATTCTCCTTCAAGCGGACAGCAAAGCTGTGATGTATTACATCAACAAGCAAGCGATGCTCACTCTTATCCCTTTGCAGGGAAGCAATGAGGGTATGGGAGTGGTGCTTGGAGCACAAGTCCACTTCCTTGCAAGTCAATCTCTTGACCCAGGGTTCGTTGGTCCATCCCAACCTGAAATCACTTCACCTTCATGCTTGGCTCCTGAAGAGATAGAAGTGAATCGGTTCAACGTCTCCCGTAGAGTCTCGAGCATCCTTCTGGCTGCTCGGGAGCCAGCCACCTGCAAAACACGCATCAAATGGGCGTTTTTCTCTCTGGTGTGCAAAGTCCTCTTGGAACCCCTTTTCCTGTCCTCCTGACAAGGTTCTGGAGTATCTTTTGGACCTATCTAACTCAGGTCTTCAGTACTCCACAGTTAAAGTTCATTAGTGCCATCTCAGCGTTCCAGAGCTGGTTTCATCCCTGACTCTGGCTCAGTTACCTATGGTGAAGAGATTTCTTAAGGGGATTCTTCATACCAGACCCCCTGTTAAGCGTCCAGTTGCAGCCTGGGACATTAACCTGGTGCTGGACATGCTCACTCGGAAGCCTTTCGAACCCCTAGCTACCCGTGAGCTAAAATTTCTTACCTGGAAGACTGCCTTCCTGGGGGCCATTACCTCACCCCGCAGAGTCTCTGAGATACATGCCCTGGTTACAGACCCTCCATATACTGTCTTCCATAAAGACAAAGTAGTTCTCCGTACTCATCCAAAATTTCTTCCCAAGGTTGTGTCAGAATTCCATCTAAACCAACCTCTGGTACTTCCCTACTTAGCTAATTTCCAAAATGAGAGGAGCAGAGCTCTTCATTCCTTGGATGTTAAGAAAGCCTTCGGTTCTATTTGGACAGAACCCAGGATGTTAGCAAGACTCAACAACTCTTTGTTTCTTTCAGCGACACCGGCTGGGTCAACCTGTAGCTATCAGATGCATCTCCTCATGGTTAGTGGCATGCCTTCGACATTGCTACTCCATGGCTCAGGTTAAATTAGAAGGTAGAGACGCGCTCACTCTACTAGAGTGATCAGCGGCATCCCTGGCGGAAATTCGCAATGTTCCAATTGCAGATACTACTGCTGCGCCGCCACCTGGAGCTCAATGCATACCTTATTCAAGCACTATGCACTGGATGTTCATGCCAGGCGACATTCCATATTCGGCAGAACCATCCTTAATGGGCTTCTACCTTAGACATGTGAGCTCTGGCTCTCCTGCGCCCTTTGAGGATTATCGCTTGGTACTCTCCACTAGTGTGAATGAGTGGTGGAGACTTAGGTCCAGGAAGATAGGAAATTACTGCACCTACCGTAATTTTGGATCTTCTGGACGAGTCTCCACCACTCATTCACACGCCCACCCTCCATCCCCTGAGCTCACCGCTGTGTTGGTCTTCACTCCTCAAATCTTTAGGCTGTGAGGACTTCTTTACTGACCCTTCTTACAGGTCGTGACGGACTATCTTATGTCTGTGTTTTAATGTTACAGTTACTCTTTCGTTAGTTGCGCTGCACCTCCTTGGTAAAAGGTACTGAGGCGGTTGGAGGGTCGGCGAGAAGGTCGTTACCGCTCAGCCGCAGCTCACGCGCCAGTGTCTCGCAGGGCGCATCATCTCGCGCCGACCCTCCAGCAAAAGTTTGCTCCGATGGGTCCTAGTGCCTCCGGCCCTAATCCCACTAGTGTGAATGAGTGGTGGAGACTCGCCCAAGAAGATCAAGAATTACAGTAGGTACGTAATTTTCCTTTTTGGTCCACGCCTTTGTGACATCTCGTCTTGATTACTGTAACTCCCTGTACCTAGGGCTTGCTGGGGTTGATCTCCGCCGCTTGCAGCTAGTGCAGAATGCAGCAGCACGTTTGTTGACTGGGGCATCAAGAAGGTCTCTATTACCCCAGTGCTGCGCACTCTGCACTGGCTGCCAATACAGTGGCGGATCACCTTTAAAGTGGGTCTTTTGACCTACAAAGCCCTACACAGGTTTGGTCCTGACTACTTGAAAGAGCTTCTGGTGCCCTACACCCCTCTGAGACTTCTTTGCTCGGCTGATGAGGGGTTGCTGGAGATTCCGAGGGTAAATTTGGAGTCCTCTGGAGCCCGTACCTTTGGTTTCGCGGCTCCTTCCCTCTGGAATTCTCTGCCCCGTCAGCTCCGGGAGAGTACAATGGTGGAAAGTTTTAAAAGGGCCTTAAAGTCATTTTTATGGGATAGGGCATTCCCTGTTATACTGTAATTGGTTATTTTTAACATGTTATATTTGCTGTACTGTTTTATTGTATGTATTGATATGTTGATGTTTTGATGCTTTATGTACAGCGCCTTGAAAATTTGAAAGGCGCTTAACTAAATAAATTTTATTATTATTATTGTTTTATCTAGTGCCTTTTGGACGTATTTTTTTGCTACCTTGACAGTGATATGCTTGAAATAGAAGTTTGATCGATTGATGAAGTGTTTGGATGTTAGCTGGGGTGGCTTAGCAGTGTTAAGATAGGCTGGGGGGAAGGCAGAGCTGAGATCGGAAAAGGCAGAGTTAAAAGCTTCGGCGATGGTAAGAGGATCCTGGGTAGCGGTGCCATTAATGTTGAGCAAAGCTGGTTGTTTCCTATCCTCTTTGCCTAGTAGGTCCTTGATGTTGGCCCAAAACCTTTTACCATTACCCCAGCTCTGCTCCAACTGCTCCTTGAAATATTTAGCTTTGGCAAGCCTGGTTAGGTAAGTATACCTATTTCTAGCCACTTTGTACTCCTGATAGTGGGCAGGGTTGCCTGAGTTCCTCGCCTTACTCTACAGGTTATCCCAGGCCCTCATAAGGTCTAGGAGATCCCAAGTAATCCATCCATTTGAGGAGCTTCATACTTTTCTTTTCCTCACGGGGGCAAAGACATCAGCAGTAGTGTTAAATTTGTCAGTGAAGTATTTCACAGCCTGGTCCACCTCCTGGAGGACGTCCAAAGGCAACCAGTCAACTCGAGAGAGAGGGCAGTTTTAAAGGCTTCTAAGAATCCTCTCCTAATAGTACAGCTGTGTATTGTGACAAGTGGGACTTTTATATCCTTAAAAACCCAGTTACAGAGTACTGGAGAGTGGTCGCTGATGCAGTCGGGGAGTACATCACATTTCTGATTCTGTAGGGGCAGCTGGATAAGATCCAGTCTAGGAGAGTGCCATTCCCGCTGCTCGCATTTAATCTTGTGAATTCACCTACCATCTGCATGAGGTAGACATTGGCTACTTAGTCCTTTAGCAAGTCCGTGTCCCTCCTGAGCCAGTTTATGTTGAAGTCACCTGCCACAATTCCCTTTCACTTTAGAGATCAAATCCAAGACAGGGCCAAGCCCCAGTTTAGCCTCACTGGGAGGCAAGTGATCCGTGACTATGGTGAGTGACTTCTTTTGTCGACCTATGAGGAGTTTTTCTGCTAGCAGCTCGTAGTCTCCTTTGATGCCAGAGACTGACAAAATACTCCCCTTGAAAGACTCCCTAACATACATGAGGCAGTCACCACCCTTTTCCCTTCATGATCGAGTCAGAAGGTTTCATAGCCTTGCAAGAAAATGCAATTGTCCTTAGTTTTAGGGGTGAGCCAGATAATATCAGGCCTATGTAATTGTACCCAGGCCTGGAACTGTGCAAATTTAGGGGGTAGACTGCAGGCGTTAAAGCAATGATTTTCAGGCCACAGTCCTTAGCTTCCTTAAGCGGCACATTAGTGGGAGGTCCTGGATTAGGATGGACATCCCCTGATAATAGGAGCAGTAGGAAAAAAATATATCTAGTAGTGTTCCCAAGGAGCTGCAATAACCTGACTTTCTTTTTAAAGATTTTAGAATTAGCGTGGCTACAGATCATGAGCAGAGAAGTGGATAACTGAGCCAGTACGAATGCCCCACTGTTGATAAGGCACATCACTTTATTTATTTAGTTTTTGTTGACCGGGTAAGTGTACTAGACAAATTCTGCCTGTTTTCAGGCACGACCTGGGGGAGGGGGATACAGATAAATGCCAACAGACTTTGAACCAGATTCAGCTGTTGGTGGTATTTTCAGTGAATAGGGGAAAGTTTTGGCCAGGGCACCGGGGAAATTCCCCAACTTTTTTTGAGAAGTGCCATGAGATTTTTAACATCCACCTGAACTACCACCAGAACAGGCAGATGGGACCTTGGTTTAACGTCTCATCCGAAAGACGACACCTCAGGAATGCAGCAACCCCCCCTCATGCTGCACTACAGTGTCAGTATTAGGATGTTAACCCAAGTGCCTGGTGTGGGGATAGAACCCACAGCCTTCTGCTCTCCCGGCCACAGAAGCAAGTGTGCTACCTGCTGAGCCACTGACACTGATCTTTATGGGATAGAGGTGACTTTAAAGGTACCAATCCAGGTTCGAAGGAAGATGTGCCTGATTGCAGAGCACTGGTCACGACAGTAAATGTAACCTGCAAAGGTTTGGTAGACATCCCGAGTAGCAAACATTGCCTCACCAAAGGCGGTAGTGCAGGTAACACAGCCAGAGTTAGTTACAGTGTCCTAGTCATTGTTTCACATGGGGATTGGAGTTCCCTAAGCAGACGTATGTGGAGGAAAAGGGAAAAGGTCAAATGCATCAGTAGGGAAGTAGTCTTAAGGGCAGGTGTATAGCCAACAGTTGTGCCCTATGGAGTAGCAGGCAGAGGAATTGGGCGGAGCCTACATGGATTTAATTAAGACCAGTGGTGGGGGGACCATGTCGACGAAGCCACGTAGGCGAGCAGCTGCAGGCAGCTATGGCTGAAAAATTCCGCTCTTAACTGTGTAGAAGTGGCACAATCAAAGATTTCCCCTCTAGTTAACAATCAGTCACTTAACACACAAGCAGAACTGTATTGCTCAGCTAGCGAGATTAGTCAGCTTTGTGAACAAAAAAAAAATCTTTATCTTTAGCGTCCTTTGAAAATTGTGCACAATTAGGTCAATTGAACAAGCAAAGATGGACCGAAGCCATTTAGGAGCCGCGCTCTCACACTTTGTCTGCCAATCCAATCCACACCCTAGAAGCCAGGAAGCTGTACCTTAATTGTGAGGTCTGGGAGGGTTGCCGCTCAGGAGAGAGCTCTCACCGGCTTAGTTCTGAGCCAGACACACAGCCGCCGGACACCAGGTCAGACTGCAGAAGAACCTTAATTGAGAGGATCTGGGAGGGCTGCCGCTCAGGACAGAGCTCTCACCGGCTTCGTTCCAAGCCAGGCACAGAGCCGCCGGACACCAGGTCAGACTGCAGAAGAACCTTAATTGAGAGGATCTGGGAGGGCTGCCGCTCAGGACAGAGCTCTCACTGGCTTCATTCCGAGCCAGGCACAGAGCCGCCGGACACCAGGTCATACTGCAGAAGAACCTTAATTGAGAGGATCTGGGAGGGCTGCCGCTCAGGACAGAGCTCTCACCGGCTTCATTCCAAGCCACGCACAGAGCCACTGGACACCAGCTCAGACTGCAGAAGAACCTTAATTGAGAGGTCTGGGAGGGCTGCTGCTCAGAAAAGAGCTCTCGTCGGCTTCGGTCCGAGACGGGCACAGAGCCGCTGGACACCCGCTTGGAATGCAGGAGAACCTTAGTTGAGAGGTCTGGGAGGGCTGCCACTCATTATGTGCACTGTCACTTTAAGAACACTGTTTAAGCTGGCCCACCAGCGCAGCAGTAGCGTTACTGCTTGCGGTGCCAGCGACCCGGGTTTGGGAACGGACTCGGGCAGCTGGAGGGCCGGCCGGGGGACGGAGGATCGAGCGCCCAGAGGCTGCTCTCCTCTGGGTGGGGTGGGATGAGGGTCCCACTGCGATACCACCACCTGGGTGACCACAGATGGAGGTGCAGTGAGGACTGCATGTAGCAGGGAGGGAGGATGTCTGCTGGGAGCCAGAAGCATTAGCACATTGTGACATGCGTCGTTCCTAGGCTCTCCTTGCATGCAGACGTCCTATGGGGATGGGCGAAAAAGGAAAATACCCTCCGGTGCTCCCTGTAGATGGAGATTCAGGCCCTGATCCCAGGGCCCTGCCAGCACAGGCGACGGATCCCTGATGAAATCACAGACGCTTGGGGCAGTGGAAGGGGGAGCGCCGCCTCGTACCCGCCTGGGGGTCAAATCAAGGCAGCGTGGGGGGGGGGTGACTGCACCCGATGCCGAAAGATGAGCAGGGACGTACAAGGCCGTTGAACACTCCTGAAGGTGAGGAAGTACTGGGGTGAGAAGGGGGCATAAAAAAGAGAATATAAAAACAAACAAAAAAAAAGAACACTGTTTAAATGTGGGACTGTGTGTGAGTGTGGGAGACTTCCTGAGGAAGCCTTAGGGTGAAACCGGTTGAAGTTTGTGAGGGCTCTGCCTGTTGTTCCTGAATTTGGTGCATTGGCACTTTGTGAGGTTAGGAGCTTTTTCTGCCTTTTACATATTTTGCCTTAATAAATTCTTTGTGTTTCACAAGCCTGTGGTCTGTGCTTGTGGTGGGTGGTGATGGAACTGAGAATCATTGAGTGAGTCTATACCATCAGCACTGAGGCCCTGAAACTCACTCTACCCTCAGTACAGCAGGGCTCAGTGAGATCCCCATTACTGTCAGTGGAACTGAGTCTGTACCATCAGCAGTGAGACCCCGACACTAACTCTACCCTCAGTGCAGCAGGACTCAGTGAGATCCCCATTAGTGTCAGTGGGATAGAGTCTATACCATCAACACTGAGACCCCAACGCTCACTCTACCCTCATTACAGCAGGGCTCAGTGAGATCCCCATTACTGTCAGTAATACTGAGTCTATACCATCAGCACTGAGGCCCCAACACTCACTCTACCCTCAGTACAGCAGGGCTCAGCGAGATCCCTGTTACTGTCAGTGGGATAGAGTTTCTACCATCAACACTGAGGCCCCGACACTCTCTACCCTCAGTACAGCAGGGCTCAGTGATATCCCCATTACTGTCAATGGAACTGAGTCTGTACCATCAGCACGGAGGCCCCAACACTCACTCTACCCTCAGTACAGCAGGGCTCAGTGAGATCCCTGTTACTGTCAGTGGGATAGAGTCTCTACCATCAACACTGAGGCCCCAACACTCACTTTACCCTCATTACAGAAGGGCTCAGTGAGATCCCCAGTACTGTCAGTAATACTGAGTCTCTACCACCAGCACTGAGGCCCCGACACTCACTCTACCCTCAGTACAGCAGGGCTCAGTGAGATCCCTGTTACTGTCAGTGGGATAGAGTCTCTACCATCAACACTGAGGCCCCAACACTCACTTTACCCTCATTACAGAAGGGCTCAGTGAGATCCCCAGTACTGTCAGTAATACTGAGTCTCTACCACCAGCACTGAGGCCCCGACACTCACTCTACCCTCAGTACAGCAGGGCTCAGTGAGATCCCTGTTACTGTCAGTGGGATAGAGTCTATACCATCAACACCGAGGCCCCGACACTAACTCTACCCTCAGTACAGCAGGGCTCAGTGAGATCCCGATTACTGTCAATAATACTAAGTCTATACCATCAGCACTGAGGCCATAACACTCACTCTACCCTCAGTAGAGCAGCAGGGCTCAGTGAGATCCCTGTTACTGTCAGTGGAATAGAGTCTTTACCATCAACACTGAGGCCCCAGCACTCACTCTACCCTCAGTACAGCAGGGCTCAGTGAGATCCCTGTTACTGTCAATGGGATAGAGTCTATAACATCAGCACTGAGACCCCAACACTCACTCTACCCTCAGTACAGCAGGGCTCAGTGAGATCCCCATTACTGTCAGTAATACTGAGTCTGTACCATCAGCACTGAGGCACTAACACTCACTCTACCCTCAGTAGAGCAGCAGGGCTCAGTGAGATCCCTGTTACTGTCAGTGGAACAGAGTCTATACCATCAGCACTGAGACCCCAACACTCACTCTACCCACAGTACAGCAGGGCTCAGTGAGGTCCCTGTTACTGTCAGTGGGATTTAGTCTCTACCATCAACACTGAGGCCCCGATACTCTCTACCCTCAGTAGAGCAGCAGGGCTCAGTGAGATTCCCTTTACTGTCTTTAATATTGAGTTTGTACCATCAGCACTGAGACCCCAACACTCGCTCTACCCTCAGTAGAGCAGCAGGGCTCAGTGAGGTCCCTGTTACTGTCAGTGGGATGAGTCTGCATCATCAGCACTGAGATCCTGACACTCACTCTACTCTTAGTACAGCAGGGCGCAGTGAGATCTCGGCTACTGTCAATGGGATAGAGTCTGTACCATCAGCAATTAGACCCCAACAGTTACTCTACCCTCAGTACAGCAGGGCTCAGTGAGATCCCTGTTACTGTCAATGGGACTGAGTCTATACCATCAGTACTGAGGCCCCAACACTCACCCAACCTTCAGTACAACAGGGCTCAGTGAGATCCTGTTACTGTCAATGGGACTGAGTCTATACCATCAGCACTGAGACCCCAACACTCACTCTACCCACAGTACAGCAGGGCTCAGTGAGATCCCTGTTACTGTCAGTGGGATAGAGTCTCTACCACCAACACTGAGGCCCCGACACTCTCTACCCTCAGTACAGCAGGGCGCAGTGAGATCTCGGCTACTGTCAATGGGATAGAGTCTGTACCATCAGCACTGAGACCCCAAGACTCACTCTACCCTCAGTAGAGCAGCAGGGCTCAGTGAGATCCCTGTTACTGTCAATGGGATTGAGTCTATACCATCAGCACTGAGACCCCAACACTCACTCTACCCTCAGTACAGCAGGGCTCAGTGAGATCCCTGTTACTGTCAGTGGGATAGAGTCTATACCAACAGCATTGAGACCCCGACACTAACTCTACCCTCAGTACAGCAGGGCTTAGTGAGATCCCTGTTACTGTCAGTGGGATAGAGTCTCTACCATCAACACTGAGGCCACGATACTTTCTACCCTTAGTACAGCAAGGCTCAGTGAGATCCACATTACTGTCAGTAATACTGAGTCTATACCATCAGCACTGAGGCCCCAACACTCACTCTGCCCTCAGTACAGCAGGGCTCAGTGAGATCCCCATTACGGTCAGTGGGATAGAGTCTATACCATCAACACTGAGACCCCAATGCTCACTCTACCCTCATTACAGCAGGGCTCAGTGAGATCCCCATTACTGTCAGTAATACTGAGTCTGTACCATCAACACTGAGGCCCCAGTACTCACTCTACCCTCAGTAGAGCAGCAGGGCTCAGTGAGATCCCCTTTACTGTCTGTAATATTGAGGCTGTACCATCAGCACTGAGACCCCAACACTCGCTCTACCCTCAGTAGAGCAACAGGGCGCAGTGAGATCTCGGTTACTGTCAATGGGATAGAGTCTGTACCATCAGCACTGAGACCCCAACATTTACTCTACCCTCAGTACAGCAGGGCTCAGGGAGATCCCTGTTACTGTCAATGGGACTGAGTCTATACCATCAGCACTGAGGCCCCAACACTCACTCTACCCACAATACAGCAGGACTCAGTGAGGTCCCTGTTACTGTCAGTGGGATAGAGTCTCTACCACCAACACTGAGGCCCCGACACTCTCTACCCTCAGTACAGCAGGGCTCAGTGAGATCTCGGCTACTGTCAATGGGATAGAGTCTGTACCATCAGCACTGAGACCCCAACAGTTACTCTACCCTCAGTACAGCAGGGCTCAGTGGGATCCCTGTTACTGTCAATGGGACTGAGTCTTTACCATCAGCACTGAGACCCCAACACTCACTCTACCCTCAGTACAGCAGGGCTCAGTGAGATCCCCATTACTGTCAGTAATACTGAGTCTGTACCATCAGCACTGAGGCACTAACACTCACTCTACTCTCAGTAGAGCAGCAGGGCTCAGTGAGATCCCTGTTACTGTCAGTGGAACAGAGTCTATACCATCAGCACTGAGACCCCAACACTCACTCTACCCACAGTACAGCAGGGCTCAGTGAGGTCCCTGTTACTGTCAGTGGAATTTAGTCTCTACCATCAACACTGAGGCCCCGATACTCTCTACCCTCAGTAGAGCAGCAGGGCTCAGTGAGATCCCCTTTACTGTCTTTAATATTGAGTCTGTACCATCAGCACTGAGACCCCAACACTCGCTCTACCCTCAGTAGAGCAGCAGGGCTCAGTGAGGTCCCTGTTACTGTCAGTGGGATTGAGTCTGCATCATCAGCACTGAGATCCTGACACTCACTCTACTCTTAGTACAGCAGGGCACAGTGAGATCTTGGCTACTGTCAATGGGATAGAGTCTGTACCATCAGCACTTAGACCCCAACAGTTACTCTACCCTCAATACAGCAGGGCTCAGTGAGATCCCTGTTACTGTCAATGGGACTGAGTCTATACCATCAGTACTGAGGCCCCAACACTCACCCAACCTTCAGTACAACAGGGCTCAGTGAAATCCCTGTTAGTGTCAGCGGGATAGAGTCTCTACCATCAACACTGAGGCCCCAACACTCACTCTACCCTCAGTACAGCAGGGCTCAGTGAGATCCCTGTTACTGTCAGTGGGATAGAGTCTCTACCATCAACACTGAGGCCCCAACACTCACTTTACCCTCAGTACAGCAGGGCTCAGTGAGATCCCTGTTACTGTCAATGGGACTGAGTCTATACCATCAGCACTGAGACCCCAACACTCACTCTACCCATAGTACAGCAGGGCTCAGTGGGATCCCTGTTACTGTCAATGGGACTGAGTCTTTACCATCAGCACTGAGACCCCAAGACTCACTCTACCCTCAGTAGAGCAGCAGGACTCAGTGAGATCCCTGTTACTGTCAATGAGACTGAGTCTATACCATCGGCACTGAGGTCCCAACACTCACCCAACCTTCAGTACAACAGGGCTCAGTGAGATCCCTGTTACTGTCAATGGGATTGAGTCTATACCATCAGCACTGAGGCCCCGATACTCTCTACCCTTAGTACAGCAGGGCTCAGTGAGATCCACATTACTGTCAGTAATACTGAGTCTATACCATCAGCACTGAGGCCCCAACACTCACTCTACCCTCAGTACAGCAGGGCTCAGTGAGATCCCCATTATGGTCAGTGGGATAGAGTCTATACCATCAACACTGAGACCCCAATGCTCACTCTACCCTCATTACAGCAGGGCTCAGTGAGATCCCCATTACTGTCAGTAATACTGAGTCTGTACCATCAGCACTGAGGCCCTAGCACTCACTCTACCCTCAGTAGAGCAGCAGGGCTCAGTAAGATCCCCTTTACTGTCTGTAATATTGAGGCTGTACCATCAGCACTGAGACCCCAACACTCGCTCTACCCTCAGTAGAGCAACAGGGTGCAGTGAGATCTCGGTTACTGTCAATGGGATAGAGTCTGTACCATCAGCACTGAGACCCCAACAGTTACTCTACCCTCAGTACAGCAGGGCTCAGGGAGATCCCTGTTACTGTCAATGGGACTGAGTCTATACCATCAGCACTGAGGCCCCAACACTCACTCTACCCACAGTACAGCAGGACTCAGTGAGGTCCCTGTTACTGTCAGTGGGATAGAGTCTCTACCACCAACACTGAGGCCCCGACACTCTCTACCCTCAGTACAGCAGGGCGCAGTGAGATCTCGGCTACTGTCAATGGGATAGAGTCTATACCATCAGCACTGAGACCCCAACAGTTACTCTACCCTCAGTACAGCAGGGCTCAGTGGGATCCCTGTTACTGTCAATGGGACTGAGTCTTTACCATCAGCACTGAGACCCCAAGACTCACTCTACCCTCAGTAGAGCAGCAGGGCTCAGTGAGATCCCTGTTACTGTCAATGGGACTGAGTCTATACCATCGGCACTGAGGTCCCAACACTCACCCAACCTTCAGTACAACAGGGCTCAGTGAGATCCCTGTTACTGTCAATGGGATTGAGTCTATACCATCAGCACTGAGACCCCAACACTCACTCTACCCTCAGTACAGCAGGGCTCAGTGAGATCCCTGTTACTGTCAGTGGGATAGAGCCTATACCAACAGCATTGAGACCCCGACACTAACTCTACCCTCAGTACAGCAGGGCTCAGTGAGATCCCTGTTACTGTCAGTGGGATAGAGTCTCTACTGTCAACACTGAGACCCCAACACTCACTCTACCCTCAGTACAGCAGGGCTCAGTGAGATCCCTGTTACTGTCAATGGGACTGAGTCTATACCATCAGTACTGAGGCCCCAACACTCACCCAACCTTCAGTACAACAGGGCTCAGTGAGATCCCTGTTAGTGTCAGTGGGATAGAGTCTCTACCACCAGCACTGAGGCCCCAGCACTCACTCTACCCACAGTACAGCAGGGCTCAGTGAGGTCCCTGTTACTGTCAGTGGGATAGAGTCTCTACCACCAACACTGAGGCCCCGACACTCTCTACCCTCAGTACAGCAGGGCGCAGTGAGATCTCGGCTACTGTCAATGGGATAGAGTCTGTACCATCAGCACTGAGACCCCAACAGTTACTCTACTCTCAGTACAGCAGGGCTCAGTGGGATCCCTGTTACTGTCAATGGGACTGAGTCTTTACCATCAGTACTGAGACCCCGACACTCACTCTACCCTCAGTACAGCAGGGCTCAGTGGGATCCCTGTTACTGTCAGTGGGATAGAGTCTGCATCATCAGCACTGAGATCCCGACACTCACTCTACTCTTAGTACAGCAGGGCACAGTGAGATCTTGGCTACTGTCAATGGGATAGAGTCTGTACCATCAGCACTGAGACCCCAACACTCACTCTACCCACAGTACAGCAGGGCTCAGTGAGATCCCTGTTACTGTCAGTGGGATAGAGTCTCTACCACCAACACTGAGGCCCCGACACTCTCTACCCTCAGTACAGCAGGGCTCAGTGGGATCCCCATTACTGTCAATAATACTGAGTCTATACCATCAACACAGAGGCCCCAACACTCACTCTACCCTCAGTAGAGCAGAGCTCAGTGAGATCCCTGCTACTGTCAGTGGGATAGAGTCTCTACCATCAACACTGAGGCCCCGACACTCTCTACCCTCAGTACAGCAGGGCTCAGTGAGATCCCTATTACTGTCAATGGAATTTAGTCTATACCATCAGCACTGAGACCCCAACACTCACTCTACCCTCAGTACAGCAGGGCTCAGTGAGATCCCTGCTACTGTCAGTGGGATAGAGTCTCTATCATTGACACTGAGGCTCCGACACTCTCTACCCTCATTACAGCAGGGCTCAGTGAGATCCCCATTACTGTCAATAATACTGAGTCTATACCATCAGCACTGAGGCCCCAACACTCACTCTACCCTCAGTACAGCAGGGCTCAGTGAGATCCCTGTTACTGTCAATGGGATAGAGTCTATACCATCAACACTGAGGCCCCGACACTCACTCTACCCTCAGTACAGCAGGGCTCAGTGGGATCCCTGTTACTGTCAGTGGGATAGAGTCTGCATCATCAGCACTGAGATCCCGACACTCACTCTACTCTTAGTACAGCAGGGCTCAGTGAGAGCTCTGTTACTGTCAGTGGGATAGAGTCTCTACCACCAACACTGAGGCCCCGACACTCTCTACCCTCAGTACAGCAGGGCTCAGTGGGATCCCCATTACTGTCAATAATACTGAGTCTATACCATCAACACAGAGGCCCCAACACTCACTCTACCCTCAGTACAGCAGGGGTCAGTGAGATCCCTGTTACTGTCAGTGGGATAGAGTCTCTACCATCAACACTGAGGCCCCCGACACTCTCTACCCTTAGTACAGCAGGGCTCAGTGAGATCCCTATTATTGTCAATGGAATTTAGTCTATACCATCAGCACTGAGACCCCAACACTCACTCTGCCCTCATTACAGCAGGGCTCAGTGAGATCCCTGTTACTGTCAATGGGATTGAGTCTATACCATCAACACTGAGGCCCCGACACTCTCAACCCTCATTACAGCAGGGCTCAGTGAGATCCCCATTACGGTCAGTGGGATGGAGTCTCTACCATCAACACTGAGACCCCGACACTCACTCTACCCTCATTACAGCAGGGCTCAGTGAGATCCCTATTACTGTCAATAATACTGAGTCTCTACCATCAACACTGAGGCCCCGACACTCACTCTACCCTCAGTACAGCATGGCTCAGTGTGATCTCTGTTACTGTCAGTGGGATAGAGTCTCTACCATCGACACTGAGGCTCCGACACTCTCTACCCTTAGTACAGCAGGGCTCAGTGAAATCCCTATTAGTGTCAATGGAATTTAGTCTATACCATCAGCAATGAGACCCCAACACTCACTCTACCCTCAGTACAGCAGGGCTCAGTGAGAGCTCTGTTACTTTCTTTTTTTTTAAGCTCAGCTTTATTGCTATGTCACAGCATAACAGATGCATGTTAATGGATAGGCATCATACAAGGTTACACGAGTATCTGAGTAGCAGGTATACATATTCAAGCAGACAGGATTTCATAATTCTAGTTAATACTGAGGGCCATGAGGGCCTCCGTTAACAATTGTCTCAGTCATTTTGTAGTGTCGCTCTGACATCCAGAACTCTAGATATTGGTGTCTTGTCCTGAACCTTCCATTAGTGTGTGTTTTGAGCTAAGCAACACGGTTAGGTGCCAACCCGCACCCTTACCTTTTGGTCAACCGCTCAACAGGAACTGGACCATTGTGAACTGAGAACCAGCTTGGAAGACCATGCTACTAAACTATGGAGTATTACCATAAGGATACACTACATAAGTGGTTCAGGGGAAATGTCTAATGGGAGGCAGCTAACTTCTGAGGCTAACCCTGGCAACTCAGCCATCCAGAATTGGTGAGTCAGCTCCACAGGGCGTCCCAGGTTTTCCAGATCTTAGTATGTGCCTCCAGAGAAAGCCTTAATTTTGCTGTGAGCTCTTCCATTCTGCTAATGTTATCCACCAGGGATTTCCAGGATTGTAATAGCGGTGGGGGGAGATCTTCAGCCAATTTGACGTGATTTCCTTTTGAGCAGCTAGGCACAAGGTTCTGAAGAGGTTTTGCCGTCTACCATTGCCCAACACAGGATGTCCACAGCCGAGCACCAGTAACTGAAAGGTCTTAGGAAGCTGAGGCTCCCACCCCACTCTCGACCTACCATAAACCTCATTCCAAAATTCTTGCACCTGTGGGCAAGCCCAGAATATGTGGAAGTGAGTACCCACTTGCCCACTCCCATGCCAGCAGAGGTCTGAGGTTCCTCTTATGAAGTATTTTGTGATTGTTGGGGTATGAAAAAAGTGAGATAGACATTTCCAGCGGAATTCCCTCCAGCCTGGAGAGGAAATGCTCCTCCAGCCCCTTTCCCAGGCCTTAACCCATTGGGCCACTGACAGGGGTGAACCACTCTTAGCCTCCCACTGTTGTCTGAGGTCTTCGAATTGAGCATTGCTCTTTCCCTGTAGCACCTTGTTGGCTCTGGAGATGAACTTCCTACTCCCTGTTAGGCGTACTGACCAATAGAAAAAATTTTCTAGAGCAGTCCGATCCCTGATCACTCTTACAATCAGATTGTTGGAAATCAGGTAGTATCTAACCTGTAAATACCTATGGAAATCTATCTACGTAAGGGAGTACGCAGACTGAAGGGATGCAATGGAGACCTTTATATTTCCCCAGATGAGGTCCACAAAGTACACCAGGGATTGTCTGTTCCACCATTGAAATCTGGTGTCTGTACAGGGGGGAGGGGGGAGTGAAGTTAGGGTCCCCCAGAATAGATGTGAGGGGACGGATCCCCATTACTTTCAGTGGGCTTGAATCTATACCATCAGCACTGAGACCCCGACACTCAGGCTACCCTCAGTACAGCAGGGCCCGGTGAGATCCCAGTTACTGTCAGTGGGATAGCATCTACGCCAATAGCACTCAGGCCCTGATACTCTTTCTTTATTTATTTTATTTAGTTTTTGTTGACCGGGTAAGTACACTAGACAAATTCTGCCTATTTTCAGGCATGACCCGGGAAAGAGGGATATAGATGAATACCAACTGACCTTGAACCAGATTAAGCTGTTGGTGGTATTTTTAGTGAATGAGGGAAATTTGGCCAGGACACCGGGGAAATTCCCCTACTCTTTTCGATAAGTGCCCTGGGATCTTTAACATCCACCTGAACTACCACCAATCCAGGCAGATGAGACCTCGGTTTAACGTCTCATCCGAAAGATGGCACCTCAGAAGTGCAGCACCCCTCTCATGCTGCACTACAGTGTCAGTAAAGGATATTAACCCAAGTGCCAGATGTGGGAACTGAACCCACAGCCCTCTGATCTCCCGGCCTCAGAGGTGAGTGTGCTACCTATTGAGCCACTGACACTGACACTGACAGTACAGTACCTCAGTACAGCGGAGCTCGAGGAAAATTCCATTACTATCAATGCGATAGAGTCTGTACCATGAGCACTGAGGCCATAATTATTTATTCTGCCCTCAGTACAGCATCATTCCAAGAATGTAAAATAGGCAGTAACAACCATGAGCTTTCATTCCTATACCCCCCCCTGCACTGGACCTTACTTTGCACTTGAAATGTTGCCATCCCTGTAGAAACATACAATGTCTTGTACACTGGACACTGCATCTAGCACTGTTTATGTTTGTAATGTGTTCGCTTGTCATCAGAAGTTCTGTCTTAACAGGACAACACTGTAAATGAGCTCTGCTCAGTGATTTTGATCCTGACTAAAACTGCATTAAATTGGCATTCACACTTCCTTCAGTACAGCTGACTTCTGTGAGATTCCCATTAATGCCGCTAAACTCTAACTTTGTGTCCATACTTTATCTAGGCAATCAGATTAAGGTGATATCTGGTCTCGATTATGGGAAACTGACAAATCTTCACACACTAGAACTGCGGGGAAACCAGCTGGAGTCCACAGATGGAATCTACCTGCCCAATCTGAAAAATCTTTATCTGGTAAATGTATTGAAAAAAGATCTCTCAGGGAATTCAGGGTATAGGAACAGTATTGCTGGCAGTATAGCCTAGAGATTAGAGTAATGAGCTGTGAATGAGCTTGGTACCTGCAGACCTGGGTTTGATTCCCATAGCCTCCAGTTGCATATTGTGTGACTCTGAGCAAGTCACTTAACCAGCCCAAAGCTCCCGGGTCGCCCTTGAAAACAGGCACTTGTGCCTAGTGGGCCTTACCAGGTTAACAAACAATAAATAAATAAATACCATTATGTAATGCATTTAAGTTCCTCAGCAGACCCCCTGACAGCCTGACTGGGCTGCTGGTCCTTAAGAGAGCAGGCAAGCAGCTCTGAACCACTCGGAGAAATCTCCTTGAAGAATCCAGGGTACGCACCACTGTGGGCACCAGATCCTTCGCCCATGCAGCCCCGGTGCTGTGGAATAAGCTCCCACAATTGCAGGATGTGACCTCCTTGGGAATCTTCCAATCTGGGCTACGATCACACCACCTAAGAAACAGCACTTATATATGCACAAGAACTCTGAGCCATCGAGACTAGTTCCCAACCTACGCTGGCCCAGGCCAGTCCAGACCAGTCCTCTACCAGGGAGAGTCAAGTATACTGTCCATTGTTCTGTTTGTCCACCAAGTCCACTCCCTGTAGTACTAGTTCTGTTTATTCCTAATGTGTGAATGTCTAAACCACACCGTATACTAAGCCTTGAACCCTACACTGTGCCGACCAGATTGTAACCTGAAGTGGTCAACGCACCTATTTGCTCTGTATTCTCTCCATATGTGAAATGCTCTACTGTGTAACTAATTCCGGGTCGCCCCTGAAAAAGGGACCTTCGGGGCTCAGCGGGCCTACCCGGTCACCAAAATTTAATCAATAAATAAATACCTTACTTTTGCTGGGCACATCTGTGGGGAAGATCTAAGCAGTTTCACGGCCCTGTCACTACCAGTGGGTGTTACTGTGAGCGCCGGTAAAAGAGCACTAGATACAGGGGAGGGGATTCAGGGTATAGGAGCCATAACTGGCATTGACAGGGTGCTGCTGTGAGGAAGCTCTCAGTAGTGTCAGAGTCCTGTCACTACCAGTGGGTGTCACTGTGAGAACTAGTATAAGCACTAGATACAGGGGAGGAGGTTAAGAGTATAGGAGCCATAGCTGACATTGACAGGGCACTGCTGTGAGGAAACTCCCAGCAGTGTTCTTTCAGGCATCCACCACCCTCTCAGTGAAGAAATACTTCCTCACGGCCCTCCTACACTTCCCCCCTCCACCTTCATTGCATGCCCCCTAGGTTTTTTTACACCTTGTTTTCTAAAAAATGTGCCCTTCCTGTACCTTATTTAATGCCATGAGATATTTAAAGGTCTCTATCACATCTCCCCCTTCCCCTTCTAGGGTGTACATGTTTAGATCCCTCAGTCTCTCCTCATAGGACATTTGGTGCAGTCCCTGCACCATTTTTGGTGCCTTTCTTTGGATAGCCTCTTCCCTATGTCCTTTCTGAGATGTGGTCTCCAGAACTGGCCACAGTACTCCAGGTGTGGTCTCACCAATGACCAATACAGTGGCAACACCATCTCCTTCTTTCTGCTGGTGATACCCCACCCTGTGCACCCCGGTATCCCACTGGCTTTGCCTATTACCTCTAGGTCCCTTTTTTGTTTACTGACCGTCAATACCTCCCAACCACTCTATACTTTGCCTCTGGGTTTCTGCACCCAAGGTTTATGATATTGCGCTGTTTTGCATTGAAACCCAACTGCTGTACCATTGACCATTCCTAGAGCTTTTCAGGTCTCTAGTCATTCTCTCCACCCCCTCTGGAGTGTCCACCCTAATGCAGGTCTTGGTGTCATCTGCAAAGAGGCACACCTTTCTTTCAAGTTCTTCTGCAGTGTCACGTATAAAGACATTAAAGAAGACTGAACCCAGTACTGAGTCCTGAAGACCCCACTGGTCACTGTCCCTTCCCCCCCAGTGAGTGCCGTTAACCACCACCCTTTGTCGCCTATTCGTCAGCCAATTACGTACTCAGTGTACCAGCTTGGTTCTCACTCCCAAGTTTTCCATTTTTTCCTTTACGAGCCTCCTATGTGGCATGGTGTCGAATGCCTTGCCGAAGTCTAAGTAAGCCACTTCCACCTCTCCCTGCAGATTTATTTCTCTGGTCACCCAGTCAAAGAAATCAGTCTGATTTGTCTGACATGATCTCTGTCCCATGAATCTGTGTTGCCTTGGGTCCTGTAACCCACCTGATGTGAGGTAATCTGCTAGTCGTTCCTTTAGAAGCGACTCCATTAGTTTCCTTACTGCTGTTGTCAGACTGACTGGCCTGTAGTTGCCAGCCTCTTCCCTCAATGTCTACCTTTCTCCAGTCCTCTGGGACCACCCCTGTATCCTGTGAGTTATTGAACAGGGCTGTCAGAGGTGCAGCCAGTACCTCCCTGAGCTTCTTCAGTACCCTTGTATGTGCTGCTTCTGGCTTCATAGCCTTGTCCACACTCAGATTTGCATGTTCCTTCAGAACTCTTTCCTCTACGAATGGACTTTTGTCTGCTTCCTCCCTCCAGTGGCTCTGTAGCCAGTATGTGGCCCATCACCTTCCCCTTCCACTGTGAAGACAGAACAGAAGTATTGAATTTGTTCAGCATATCTGCTTTTTCCTGATCATTCTCTGCACAGTCTCACTCTGTACCCCTCAGCCTCACGATTCCTCCACTTGTCTTTCGTTTTTTCACTTGTATACCTAAAAAAGGTCTTGTCCCCCTTTGTTACTCCCCTGCCTATTCTGTCTTCAGTTTGTGCCTTACTGTCCCTCACCGTCTTCCCTGCTTTCCTCTGTTTTTGCTGGTAAACCTCTCTATACTCTTCCCTCTGCGACTCCCTGTATCTCCTGAATGCTGCCGTTTGCCCTTACTCTTGCCACCACCTCCCTCGAGGACCATAGTGATCTCTTTTTCCTGCTGCTTTTGCTCACCTCTTTTGTACAGAGGTTTGTTGCCCTCACTATTCCGTCACTTAATCTGACCTCCTGTCCCTCCGCCCCATCATGATAATCCCCCCCCCACCACCGGAGTGTCACTGAGGCATCCACCCATTTTTTGTTTTTTTATTAATCTGACCTCCCGAAGTCCAAGACCCTGGTCCTTGTGCAGTTCGCCTCCACTGCCATCCTGACGTCAAACCACACTGTCCGGTGATCCCAGGTCCCCGGGTGGCATCCCACCCTGATATCTGCAGCACAGTCCTTGTTGGTAAGCACCAGATCCAGTATTGCTCCATCATGAGTGTGTTCCTTGACTAGTTGCCTCAGAAATTACCCCTGCAGGGTGTCTAGGATGACCCAGCTTCTAGCCCTGGCCGTGGCCGGAAGGCTTCAGTCAGTATCTGGTAGACTGAAGTCCCCCATCAGCAGTACCTCCCCCTTATCTGCCATCTTGCGAATGGCTTTCCCCATTTTCTTTTCTAGATCCTTCCCTGTGCTGGAGGTATGTAAATTACCCCAGTGAGAATGAAGGCTCAAGCTGCTGTCTCCAGGGCAACCCAAAGTACTTCCAGACCCTCTTCACACCCTTGCATTTCTGTTGCTTTGATATCTTCCCTGACACATAACAGAACCCCCTACCTTTCTCCCCCCATTCTTCCTGAACTATGCGTATGATGGTATAGCCATGTCCCAGCTGTGGTTTCCTGTGCACCATGACTCAGAGATGGCCACTATGTCTAGGTCTGCCTCGGCCATGACCGCCTCAGGATCTGGAATTTCATTTTTCAAGACTTCTTGAATTTGAGCACATAGCTTTCCACATCTTTCTACCACCCTGCTTGCAACCCCTTCCTTCGTTCCTTTGGCACTGCCTCATTTTCCCCTCTCATATTACTATGTTTGTTCCTTTCCCCTTTGTCTCTAGTTCTCCTTCTTTTGCCCTGAACCTGTTGCCTGGGGGAGTTTTCTCCCTTGAGGTTCTCCTTTCCTCCTGCTTCATTTTGTATGTGGGGGCAGTATATGCCTCTCTCTGTCCTTCTGCCACCCCCTTCAGCTAGTTTAAATGTTCATCAAAGTAACATTTAAACAATCCACTAAGGACTGCAGTTCCTCTCCTAGATGAATGCAGGTCATCACCTTTGTACAGGCTATCATCCTCCCAGGTTGGTTCCCAGTCCCCAGTGTAGATGAACCCCTCCTCTGCAGCATTCCTTCAACCACAAGTTGAAGCTCCTGATGGGGAGTTCCCTGTCCTCCCCTCGGCCATGTACAGGTAGCACCTTGGTAAAGGCCATTGTAAGTAAGTAAGTAAGTTTATTTATCAAGTGCCCCATCTCAGAGGCTCTGGGCACTGTACAGGCAGGCAAGAGTTTAAAAGATAACGTACATTAAATACAAAACATATCTATGACAATAATAACAAACAAACAATAGTACATAAATAAAATCCTTTTTTTCAAATCAACAGTTCAACAGTCTGTAATTTTTAAGATTTATAGGCAATTCACAAATGCCTCTCTAAAAAGATACGCCTTCAGATCCCACTTAAACACCTCCACTGACGGTGCCTCCCTCAAAGATCTTGGAAGTGAGTTCCGCAGGGTCGGGCCTGCCACCTCAAATGATCGATCTCCTGAGGTCTTCAGCTGGGCCCTGGGAACTGCACGGAGGCCTTCGGTGGAGGACTGGAGTGAGCACACATGGCAAACAGGAGTCAGGAGGTCGCTCAGGTAGCCCCGGCCTGATCCGTATAGTGCCTTATAGGTGAGCAAGCCCACCTTGAAATTGATTCTGCCTCTCACCAGCAGCAGCCAGTGCAGGTCACGCAGGACTGGGGTCATGTGCCAAGACCTTGGAAAGCCCATCAGCAACCTGGATGCTGCGTTTTGCACCAGCTACAAACGACAGAGAGACCCTCCGCTGACCCTGAGGTAAAGAGCATTGCAGTAGTCAAGTCTAGATGTTTCAGAAGCATGTACCAGTGAGGGCAGGTCATCAGGCAGAATTAAAGCTTTGATCCAAGTGACATTCCTAAGGTGGTGCAAACCACTCTGGATGACAGACGATACCGGAGCCTCAAGTGTCAATCCACTGTCAAGGATATTGCCCAGATTTTTCACCTTCGTAGATGCAACCAAAGAAGTACATAGAAACTTACAAAATTGCCAGCAGAAACAGGCCATAATGGTCTATCAAATCTGCCTGAGAGTGCAGCTCAATCTAGTTTCCTGGAGTTGCCCCCCCCTCCTCTTGGAGTCATCCACCTCCACCCCATTACTCTCCCCCCTTCCACTTCTCAGTACGGATTCCTCCTGTTCTTATTTTCTTTTTGCCCTGTCCCAACTCCCTTCCCCCAAAACTGGCCACTGTATTTGCCACAGCTACCTCCTCTGGCAACTTGTTTCACCCCATCACCACCCTTTCAGTGAAAAATTGCCTCTTTATTTCTTTCTTAAATCTGCCTCCCACTAGTTTCAGGCTATGGCCCCTTGTTCTAACCCCCTTTCTTATATTGAATATGCCCTCCGATCCAACCCTGTTTATGCCCTTAAAGTACTTGAAGGTTTCTATCCATACCTCTCCGCAGTTCCTGATTATGAGGGATGTCTCTAATTTTATCCCTCAAAATTGCCCTGTCCCTCATCCCTCCCTCATACAAGGGTGCTGCCACAAGCAAATGCACTGTAAATTCAGATATTAAAGCAAAAATGCATAATATTCTACAACACTAAATCAAAAATAAAATTTGTACAAGTAAACACAATGGTTTCCACAGTGTTCTGAGCTTGTATCTCTGTGTTTGAGGATGTGTCCCTCATTGTCCCTCATTTTGAGTGTCTGTGCCCCCCATTCCGTGTCAAAACTGATAGGGAGAGGCATCACCAGTAGAAAACAGAAGTTGTCTTCCCTCTGTATAGACAGTTGTTGAGACCCCATCTGGAGTACTGCAAGCAGTTCTGGAGACCCCATCTCTGCAAGGACATAGACAGGATGGAGGCAGTCCAGAGGAGGGCAAATAAAATGGTGCAGGGTCTGCACCAGAAACCATACAAAGAGAGACTAAAGGAGTTTAATATGTATACCCTTGAGGAAAGGAGGGAGAGGGGGGACATGATAGAAACTTTTAAGTACCTCAAGGGAATCAACAAAGTCCAAGAGGATAGCATCTTTCAGAAAAAGAGATGTGCAAGAACAAGGGGGCACAGTTTGAAGATAGAGGGGGAACGGTTCAGGGGCAACGAGAGGAAGTATTTTTTACAGAGAGGGTGGTGGATGCACGGAACGCCTTCCTGATGAAGTTGTGAGGTCAAAAACAGTGGGGGAATTCAAAAATGCATGGGACAGGCATAAGGCAATTATAGTGGGGGGTAGGAAGAAGTAGGCTGTTGGTTAACTAGGTTCTGCAGCTTATCCAATAGGTAGGGAAATGGGCAGACTGGTTGGGCCAAGTGGTCCTTATCTGCCGTCAAAGTCTATGTTTTTATGTAAAAGGTTGAGAGATATGTTTCTATCATGTCCCCCTTTCTCTTCTGTCTTCCAGGGAGTACAGGTCGTATGTTCTGTCCCCCATTCCCTGGATCATTTTGGTTGTCCTATGCTGTACCCCCTCCAGTAGTTTGATATCCTTCTTCAGATAAGGGCACCAGAACTGCACACACTATTCCAGGTGTGGTCTCATCAGTGACCTGTACAGTAGCAAAATAACCTCCTCCCTCCTAGAGGTGATTCCTCTGATGATGCAGCCCAGCATTTTATTTGCTTTGGTTTGGCCGCTGCCATACGGCACTGTGCAGAGTGTTTCATGTCACCCCTGATCAACACTTCAAGATCCTTTTCTCCCTGTGAGATGGTCACTTGTACTCATCCAGCTAGTAGCTGGCCCCTGGATTCCTAGCTCCCAGGTGCATGACTTTACATTTCTTGGCACTGAATCCCAGTTGCCAGATGCCTGACCATTTCTGTAGCCTAGTCAGATCTTCCCTTAATTCCTGTCTCCCCTCCACTGTGTTCACTCTTTCACAGAGCTTAGTATCGTTTGCAAATAGGCAAATTTAACTTTTGACCCCCTCTGCTATGTCACCAGTAAAGATGTTGAACAGCACAGATCCAGGTACTGAGCCCTGTGGGACCCACTGGTTACAGGCGGAGGTCTGGATAGTTCCCCACCATCACCACCACTCTCTGATTCCTTTCCTACAGCCAGCTCATGACCCACCCCAGCAGTTTGTCCCCTATTCCCAGATCCCTCAGCTTGCTGATCAGCCTGCCATGTGGCACTGAATCGAATGCCTTGCTGAAATCCAGGTACAGGACATCCAGCACCTGCCCCTTGTCCAGCGACCTTGTAACCCAGTCAAAGAAGTCTGTCATGTTTGTTTGGCAGGATCTCCCCCGACAAACCCATGCTGCCTGTCATCCTGGAGACCATTTACCTCAAGGAAGGACACTAGCCTTTCCTTTAGAATGGTCTCCATTAACTTGGCCGCTATGGAGGTTAGGCTGACCAGCCTGTAGTTGCCCGGCTTGTCCCTGGGACCACTCTTGTGGAGTGGTACCACATGTGCTGTCCTCCAGTCCTGTGGCACTCACCCCTTCTCCAGAAGTAGGGCCAAGAAATAACCCTGTTCCCGTCCTGGTAGCACCCATATCCTGCCTGCGACCAGGCTCAATCGCTAGCACCTTCATCTTGTCAGGACTGAGTCTCAGCCAGCTAGAAAACATCCAGTTCTGGATCTCGGCCAGACACTTGTTAAGCACCTCCATGGCGTCACTTGTCCCAGGTGCAAATGACATGTACAGCTAGGTGTCATCTGCGTAACAGTGAAAATCCAAGCTGTACCATCTAATGATCTCACCCAGGGGAAGCATGTACAGTGCGAACAACACAGGCAACAGGATTGAGCCCTGGGGAACTCCACAGGGCAGGGGCTTTGGGCAGGAGGAGAAACTCCCCATCACAACCTTCTGCATTCTGCCTGCGAGACAGGACTCAAACCAGTTGATAACAGTACCGGTGAGTCCGCAGAGCCCCCTTAGGTGATCCAGCAGCACTACATGGTCCACAGTGTCAAACGCTGAGGAGAGATCAAGAAGAACAAGCATTGGCCATTACTCTGTATCCCCCTCCCAGAGAAGATCATTCTGCACCCTGACCAACGCCATTTCGGTGCAATGCCGGGACCTAAACCCAGACTGGAATAGCTCATAGATGTCATAGGTCACAAGGCATGCCTCCAGCTGCAGAGCCACTACTTTTCTCGATAACCTTACCCAGAAATGGGAGGTTAGAGCTTGGTCTATAATTCACCAAGATGTCGAGAGATAGCTTCTTTAGGAGGGACCTCACCAGCGCCTCTTTCAGGGTGCTAGAAAAACATTCCTCCTAAAGCGAACACTGGACAATCTCACTGAACACTGGACTAAGTGACTCAACACATCCCACTAGGAGCCGGGTTGGGCCAGGGTCCAGTTCACAGTACATGGGCCGCAGCTCCAAAATCACCTCACATACCTCTATCACCCCCACTGGCCTAAACTCACTCCCGACAATAGGAGTGCCTCTGGAATCGCACAACTCACTACTGCAGGGCTGCATCTGCCCCGCTGGAGAAATCCCAGTCATAATAGAGGACACCCTGTCAGAGAAGAACAGAGCAAACTCGTCACACTTAGCGACTAAAGCTGCTCTCTTCAGCTGCAGACAGGCAGGATGAAGTAGCCTGTCTACAGTCCGAAAGAGCAAAGCAGGTCTGTTCCTACTTGTGGCAATCTCCCTGGACAGGAACACTGCCTTTTTATGGTTGATTGCCCTTTGGTATTCACTGTAGTGAGTTCTCAAAGCCAGTCTGTCCCCCTCGGACCAAGACTTCCACCAACAGTGCTCCAGCCTCTGATCCATGGTCTTCATCTCCTTGAGAACCCCATCAAACCATGGGGGTCTCAAGCAACAAGACCTGGGTCACATACGGACCGGTGCGACAGAGTTGAGCACCTTGGAGACAGCACTATAATATGCTGCCACAGCCTCAAATGTACCTGTCGCTCAAGCAACACTCACATCAGATAGATCCAGTACCGCCATCAGTCCCTCTGGGGACAACCCCTTCAAAGGGTGGTAGCGGACCACCTCTACAGGAAAAGGACTAACAGGGGGGCCACGAATGAGAACTCTACCATGCAGTGATCTGACCATACGACTGGATCAATCTTTAGGTCTGTGACCTCAAGCCGTAGTGAGAACACTGAGTCCAAGGCAAGACTGTGGCTGTGGGTCGCAGAAGCAACAGCTTGTACAAGGCCCAGCAAAATCACAGTCTGGAGGAAGTCATGACCAAAATATGAGAGTTTTTTCATTGACCCAGGCATTGAAGTCACCCAGAACCAACCATCTGGGCAAGTACATCACCATCTCGGCGACAAAGTCCTTGACTTCCTGTAGAAATTCCCCTTTGCCCCCCATGGGCCAGTATACGAGAAGGATTCTGGAGCCTGCACCTGGACACCCACGCATGGCCATGCATTTAAATGACAAAGTGAAATCCCCTGGGTGCATGGAGAAGTTCAGATCAGAGGTAAAACAGATGGCCACCCCCCCCGCGTTCCCTCCTTGGGCAGTACACTATGTAAAACCTGGCCGGGACAGATGCCTCTAAAACTGGACCCCACTTCATCCCCTAACTTGGTTTCCAAAGTGCATGGCAGATCGACTGAGGCAATCAAGTCTGCAATAATTGCGGTCTTGTTCCTAATCGATCTGGCATTGCATAGAACTCCCTGTAGGGGACTAGTGGAGGCTGCTGACCCAACGTTTACCTGCTCAGTTGGTCCAGTGGGAACCCTGGGGATGGGTGCCGAGCACGTCTGGCCTCTCTCCAGGCCCCTTTTTGCCCGAGGGCAACTCCTGCTCCTGACTACCCCAATATGGCTTACTCCTGCTATACCTCCAACACCTCACTGCCAATCATCCCACCCTCTCCCAATCCCGACCTCCCTACAGTGCCTGTTGGCCATAGCTCTTAAAGTGGGGGTCGGTGAAAGGGTGGCGGTCAAGCAGCAGGGACGCTGGATAGGTAATCCACTGGGTTGTGAAGCCAAAGCACCTCTTGGACTGCTGTTTACACAATTAAAATCACTCCATTTAAATTACCCAAATAAATTACCCTCCCTTCCCTAAAACTAAATAAACACAAAACAATAAATTACCCCTTGCTATCCAAAAATCAACAATAACCAAAATAAAATAACACAAATACCCAAAATAAAATAAAGAAAAATAACAAAACCACTCACCCCTCTCTACTACCCAGTCCCTCCCATACCCACTAGCTTAAAATATTATTAAAACAATGAATTAACACAACATAAGACTGTAACTAATACAAAGAATAGGAGAATCCTAATAAGGATTGGTAATCTATTGACCATGAGCCCAGGTGGAAGAGACAGATGGGGAACTGAAGCTTGCCATCCAAAGAATGGTGGACAAGGGGGAGGTGGTGCTGGTTGGAGACTTCAACATGCCAGACGTGGACTGGAGCCTCCCAGCAGCCGCAGCAGCCAGGGGCAGATTTATCCTGGATTCCCTGCATGGAACCCACTCGGCAGGAGGCAGTACTAGACCTGGTGCTCACAGGCTGGGACAGTGTGACGAGTCACAGTGGGGGAGCACCTGGGTAACAGTGACCACCGGACCCTGTGGTTTGAAACGACTGAATGGGCAGATCTCTGCCACACTAAAACACGTATCCTAGACTTTAGGAGGGCAGATTTTGGGAGAATGGGGAAATGCTTGGAAGAAGCACTAGCTGGAATGGGGAAGGAATTAGGGGTGGAGGAACAGTGGGCAGTATTTAAAACTGGGCTAGCAAGAGCAACACAATTGTGTGTTAAGCAGATTAGCAAGGGGAAAAGGAAGAGGAAACCCTTATGGTATTCCAAGGAGATAGCAGAGAAAGTGAAAGCCAAAAGGATTGCATTCAAGCAATACAAAAAGACACAGGTAGAAAGGGACAGGGAGAGGTACCAGGAGAAGCAAAGGGAAGCAGTGAGGGCAGTAAGGGAAGCCAAAGTTCAGACAGAGGAACGCATTGCAAAAACAGTGGCTAGAGGGGACAGAATCTTTTACATGTACATAAGTGAAAAAGGAAGGCAAAGGGAGGGATAGTGAGGCTAAAGGGTGAGGGCAAGAGTAGTGTTGAGGATGACAACAGTAAAGCAGACATACTGAAGAGATACAGTATTTCTGCTCAGTCTTTACACTGGAAGGGACAGGAAGCGGGCCAGAAGGGAGTACAATGGGAGGGGGGGCACAGAAATGGATACAAGTCCCTTTCCACGGGAAAGGATCCTAAAGGAGTTGGAAGGCATAAGAGTCGATAAAGCTATGACCCGGATTGGGGTGCACCCCAGGGTGCTGAGGGAGCTTAGTGAAGTGATGGCTGAACCTTTGGTGACCCTGTTTAGCTGATCACTGGAAACAGTTGAGGTGCCCAAAGACTGGAGAACAGCTGATGTAGTCCCTTTATACAAGAGCGGGAACAGAGAAGAAGTGGGAAACTACAGACCGGCCAGCCTCACTTCAGTACTGGGGAAAATTATGGAAGCACTACTGAAGAAGATATTAGTGGAACACCTTGTGGCCAATGATCTACAGCACCTAAGGCAGCATTATTTTACTGAGGGAGGCCGTGTCAGACTAACCTCAGTGAATTTTTCGACTGGGTGACAAGGGACGTGGATTGGGGGAGCAGTGGACATGACCTATCTGGACTTCAGTATGGTCTTTGACACTGTTCCCCATAGGAGGATGTTAAACAAGCGGGGCAGTATGGGTGTGGGTGGGACAGTAGTGCAGTGGGTGTGGAGTTGGCTAGATGGCAGGACACAGAGGGTGGTGGAAAATGGCTGTCACTCCGCAGAGGGAAGGGTGACTAGTGGAGTGCCACAAGGATCAGTGCTGGGTCTGGTCCTCTTTAACACCTTTATCAGTGACATTATGGATAACATAGAAGGGAGAATTTCCCTGTTTGCTGATGACACAAAACTCTGTAACAGAGTGGACACACTGGAGGGAGTGGATAGAATGAGGAGAGACCTGCAGAAGCTTGAGGGATGGTCAAGGGTGTGGCAGTTGAGATTTAATGCAAAAAAGTGCAGAATAATGCACATGGGGTACAAAAACCCTGGAACAACATATTGGCTGGAGGGGAGGATATAGCATGCTCCAAGCAGGAAAGCGACCTAGGGGTTATCATCTCTGATGACCTAAAGGTTCGGAGTCAGTGCGACAAGGCGGTGAGTAAAGCAAATGGGATGCTGGGATGCATAGGCAGGGGCATCACCAGCAGGAAAAGGGAGGTCATAATTCCACTGTACAAGGCATTAGTGAGGCCACACCTAGAGTACAGTGTCCAGTTCTGGAGGCATTACCTACGTAAGGATATAGACTGGGTGGAGACAGCTCAGAGCAGGGCAACCAAGATAGTACAGGGTTTGCATCACAAGTCCTACAAAGACAGGCTGAAGGACTTGAATATGTACTCCCTGGAAGAGAGAAGGGAGAGGGGGATATGATGGAGACATACAAGTACCTCACAGGGAGGAACAAGGTGCAGAAAAACACTATTTTGCAGAGGAAGAGATGTTCCAAGACTAGGGGTCATGGGATAAAATTGGTAGGGGGGGAGGTTCAGAGGTAACATGAGGAAGTATTTCTTCATGGAAAGGGTGGTAGACAAGTGGAACGCCCTGCCAGAGGAGGTGGTGGGAGCTGAAACGATTACGGGATTCAAGAATACATGGGATAGGTATCAGGGATCCTAGCAGTTGGGGGAAGGGGACAACCCAGTTCAAGAGAGGCTTGAAGAGGCAAAATTACATGCTCAACTGAGCAGACTGGGTGGGCCAAAGGCCCTTATCTGCTGTCAGTATCTATGTATGTAGGTGCTGTGGGGAGTAATGTCCGAAATGTCCAGCTCCTCTTAAGAAGCAATGTCCAAAATTTAACTGCAAGTAAATGTCTGTAAATTAATAACCAAGTTAAAACTTCAACAGTCCAAGCAGATCCTTCCAGCAGTGCTCCCATCAATGCGGAGGTACATAATGATTACCAGTAGGAAAATGGTGCTCTCGCCACCGTAATCCTGACTGTAAGTACAAGGTTGTAAGCTGCTCAGAAAAGCAGAGGATTCATGCATACAGGGGGATTCGAAGGAGACACTTCTCGTGCTTTCCAGCACTGCTCTCGCCAGTGTTGAGGCACACAGTTCAAGTCACTTGGTTCAGTTCTAAATAAAACAGAGCTCTCACCCTCAGGATCCAAGACACGAAACTTGCTTCTGGAAATTCCTAACGCTGCTCTCACCAGTGTTGGAACATGACTGAAATAAAGTCGGACAGATAGCTATAATTCAAGCAGGCTCTTGCCGATCAGCTCCCAGAGATTGCGTATTACCCAACTGCTCAGACACGCTGAACACTGTACTTAGCCGCTTCAACCACTAGAACAATATTCTGTTGACTCCAGCAATGGGCTCATAGTCTGGTTTGGACCGTGCATGCTGTTTTAGGTACTTTTCCCAGATCCCTGAACTCCCTTGGAACAATCCCAGCGGCATTTCTAACTAGGTCATTGGTCCCCAGGTGGACAATGACATCCACCTCCATCTCCCGTCAATGGCGGTGAGTGTTGTTCTATTTTTTTTTTTTTTTTGCTTAAACTCACTTTATTCAGATTTAAAGTACACAAATTGACAGAAGTTACAACCGGAACTCCTTGTCCACAATGCGATACTTTGTAAAAAAAAAAATTAACAATGTTTGAATACATTCCTTCTGGTTGGTGTAAGACCCTTTAAAACTGCCAATTCTGTCCTAGTCGCCAATTAATAACAACTCTACATTTATAAAATTATCATTATTTTGTATTAAACCCTTAAATAACTTCATAAGATATAAAAACAAATATTAACTCACAAACCATATAAACACGCCTGGATTTCATACAGGGATAAAAACAGAGAAAAATAAAGCACTTGAACAAACTATTTTCAATTTTTCAATTTGTTTATTGAATAGCATAACTGAGAAAATACATTCTCTTTTACAAATGCGCCTCAACATATAAAACAGTACAAAAAATAAACTACACAAACAAGGTTACAATTATATTAAACATTAAGTAATAATCAAATGTTTCAGTGTGGTTTAACCATAGCAGTTACAATACCTACTGACAGATCTTAAAAAATTTGTTATGAAATATGCTAGTGAAGGCAGTTTACAAACGTTGATCTTCTTTTCGATCTGATTCCACATTTTTGGTACCAATACAGCTATAGACTTATCCCCGTGTTTAGTTTTAGTTTTGAGAATTTGGGAATTATTAGTAAAGGAGGTTCACAAGGTGTATTTGGATAGAATTTTAGGCCATAATTTGCACAACAGAAAAGAAGATAATAAACCAAGAATAAACTTATAAACAAAAATATGTAAATGCATTTCCCTTCGTTCAAGAAGGGAGGTCCAGCCTATGTTCTCCTATAAAGTGCAGCTGTGCATTCTAAAGGCAATTTTATAACCAATCTCACTGCACTATTAAATAACGGAGTCAACATCTTCAAAAGTGTTCCCGACGCACTGTTGTAAATAAAATCTCCATAATCAAGAATTGGTAAAAATAATGATGTTACCAACTGCCTTCTCAATTTTAGGTTAAGTATTGATTGATTTCTATTAAAAAAAACTAACAACTGTCTCAGTTTATTTGATATATAATTCAAATGCAACTCAAAAGAAAGTCTACAATCTAATATTATATCCAAATATTTACAGTGATATACCCATTATATCATGTGTTTAACCTTCATTTTACATGGGTGGACAACATTTCATTATTTCTTTTTATTTAGTGCAATTTTTAAAAAGGAAACTCTTAAAGGAGCGTGATAGCGAAGGGCCTAGCCTGGACTCTCATAAAGTAGTCATTAGTTAACCTGTTATCTGTCTATCCCAAAGACAAGGGGCCAGCCTATAAGTGAGCCTCTGAGATATAGGTGGTCCAAATTGTGTGCTCTCCCAGATAATTGTCTGAGATGGAGTAAGGGGCTGTTTTATAGAGTTAAGTACTGGAGCTCCTTTGCTCTCTGCCCTCTATCCATCTGAGCCACGGGTCCCACACCACCGTGTATTTCTCTTCTCTCAGGTATATCCTGGCGGTCATTCGCTCCATATCACAAATATGTGACATCTTATTTTGCCACTCCTTAAGGGTGGGGGGATTTACACTTAACCAATGCACTGTAATACTCTTCAGGGCCGCCACCAGAAAGGCAAGGGCTAGTTTTCTCTGTGAAAGAGGAAGCCCCACAACAGTGAGGGCGCCAAGAACCCATTCAGAAAAGTAATCTGGGATATAAACTTGTATAATCTGCCGGACTGCCTCCCCCACAGATGGCCAAAATCCCCTGATTATTGGGCAGGTCCAGAAGATATGATAGTGGGATCCAACATCACTACAATTCCGCCAACGTTGGGTGGTGTGAAAGTGGTAGGTTACCATGGGGGTACAGAAGAATCAAACTAGGATTTTCCAAAAGTATTCTTTCCACCCAGGGGAAGATGTGACTCTCCATCCCACTCTCAACCATTTGTCCCAGTGTTCCCTGGGGATTATACCCTGGACTTCCCTTTCCCATGCCTTCTTTACCTTTCCCAGTCGGTCAGGACCCAGTTCATTCAGTAAGTTGTACAGTTCAGATATGCACCTCACCTTTCTCTTCAGGGTGACTGTTCCATAGACAAAATCTTAACATAGAAACATAGATTTTGATGGCAGATAAGGACCACTTGGCCCACCCAGTCTGCCCATTTCGCTACCTATTGGATTAGCTGCAGATTCTAGTTAACCAACAGCCTACTTCCTGCAACCCCGCACTATAATTGCCTTATGTCTGTCCCATGCATGTTTGAATTCCCCCACTGTTTTAGACCCCACAACCTCTTCAGGAAGGTGGTTCCATGCGTCCACCACTCTCTCCATGAAAAAGAATTTCCTCACATTACCCCTGAGCCGTCCCCCCTCTAACTTTAAATTGTGCCCCCTTGTTCTTACACATCTCTTTTTCTGAAAGATGCTACCCTCCTGGACGTTATTGATTCTCTTGAGGTACTTAAAAGTTTCTATCATGTCCCCCCCGTCCCTCCTTTCATCAAGGGTATACATATTAAGCTCTCTCAGTCTCTCTCTTCATATGGTTTCTGATGTAGACCTTGCACCATTTTAGTTGCCCTCCTCTGAAATGCTTCCATCCTGTCTATGTCCTTCGTGAGATGAGGTCTCCAAACTGCACGCAGTACTCCAGATGGGGTCTCACAAACTGTCTGTACAGAGGGATGACCACTTCCCTTTCTACTTGTGATGCCCTCCTTATGCATCCCAGTATCCCCTCACTCTCCTTACTGACTTTCACATTGCATACCCACCTTTAGGTCATCTGATATGACTACACCCAGATCCCTTTCCATTATTGTTGTCGGTAGTACCTCCCCTGCTATTGTGTACTCTTCTCCTGGATTTTTATTTCCCAGGTGCATTACTTTGCATTTCTTTGCATTGAATCTACGTTGCTATGTATCTGACCATTCCTCCAACCTTGCCAAGTCCCTTCTCATCCTTTCCATCCCCCTTGTGTATCAACTCTGTTACAGATCTTTGTGTCATCTGCAAAGAGGCATATCTTTCCTTCCAGACCCTCTGCAATGTCACCTATAAAGACGTTGAAGAGGACTGGACCCAGTACTGAGCCCTGAGGTACTCCACTAGTAACCCCCGTTTCTTCAGAATGTGTTCCATTCACTGTTACCTTCTGTGTCCTGTTGTGCAGCCAGTTTGCTACCCAGGCTACCACCCTGGGACCCACTCCCAGGCTAGCTTACTTGATTATTATTTTTTTGTGTGGGACTGTGTCAAATGCCTTGCTAAAGTCTAGGTAGGCCATATCCACAGCCCCTTCCTGGTCTATTACTTTGGTCACCCAGTCAAAGAAATTGATTAGATTCGTCTGACATGACCTTCCTGCTGTGAATCCATGTTGCATTGGGTCCTGTGCCCCGCTGGCCTCTAGGTACTGAACAATTCTTTCTTTCAGAAGTGATTCCATCATTTTCCCCACCACTGAGATCAAACTAACAGGTCTGTAGTTTCCTGCTCCTGCCTTGCTCCAGTGGGGATCTGGGCCTACTCAATAGGGTCTCATGGTTTGCACTTTTGATAGAGTGTCTGACCTGCAAAAACGTAAAGAAGTCTGTTTTGTGCAATTGGAATTTAGCTTTCACCTGTTGGAAAGACATGCATGTACCATTTTCCAGGAGTTGCGCAAAGCATGTAAGGCCCTTGGTCTCCCACAGTGCATATCCCTGGTCTAACCTAGGGGGGAGAAAGTCCAAATGATACCTGATCAGGGACAGTGGGCCCAAAGAACAAACAGAGGCCAATTTGCGTCTTACCTGGCCCAACATTTTTAGACAGTGTTTTACCCATGGATTAGCTATCACCCCTCACAGGGATCCTGCTAAATCTGCGCAGGCCAAAGTAAAAAGTGGCTGGGGAATCCCCCCTCCCCCATCTTCAATCTCATACCATCCCTGTGCATAACGTTGCTTTGCCCGGGTACAGATTGGCACCATCTGACCTGCCAGGTAATAATTCTGAAGGTCTGGCATGCCCAGGGCCCCCCGACCTAGGTCTCTGCAATATCTTCATCGTTATGCGAGGTTTGCGTCCTCCCCACACAAATTTACTTACCCCCGCTTTATTTTTATTTTATTTATTTGAACAAGTCTGATTTACAACCTTTGAGTCAGGGACTCATTTACAAAGGCACCTCATCACAGGGAGGACAAGACAATAGAACATTGCGCAGATACAACATTACAGATGCAGACATCCAACACAGAATACACTTAGTTACATGTTGATATAAAACACAGATTTACAATTAAAGATGTACAGTTTCTCTGGAGTTGCAGTGGAATACATCCTTGTATAAACCTAATGGGGTAGGTAATAAGGAGTAGGGGGAAAGATGGATCAGCAGTCCAGAGGACCTTGTCGAGATTAGGGGGCTAGGCAGGGAAAAGGTCCTGCAGTAGGATTAGGGGCAGGGGTTAGTTACACCACCAACCATGGACATTAAAGAGATGGTTCCAGAGAGCGGTTTTGAAGGGACCAAGTTTGACAGTGTTGGTGATGCAGGTAGGGAGGGAGTTTAACCAGGCGGGTTTAACTTTAACTTTAGACCAGTAGCTGTGTGGTATGGCCAATGGCAAAGTGCAGAATAAAAACAAGAAGCGGGGAAGTAAGTTAATTTTGACTGAGTCAGTCCTACCTGCTAGTGACAAGGGCACCAGGGTCCACCTCACCATGTCCTTCTGCATCTTGTTCCAAAGTTTACTACAATTGATGTCAAATAACCTGGACTGTGTCATGGAGATCTGGACTCCCAAGCACCTAATTTGGTTATTTTTGGCCCATGAGAAAGGAAGGAGGACCTAAAAGGGGTGGGGGGGGCAGGATCCACTGAGCACTAGGGCTTCTGATTTGTCAGAATTAATTTTTTAACCAGATACCTTCCCAAACTGTTTCAGTGTGTGTAACAGCCTGGGCAGGGAAGTCTCTGGGCATCTCAAGAACAAAATGGAGTCATCGGCACGTAGGGCTACTTTCTGCTCTGATCCCCCCCCCCCGCTGCAACCACCCCTTTGATTTGTTGATCCTGGCGGACTGCTACTGCCAGTGGTTCCAGAAAAATACGAACATACAAACATACAAAATTTGCCAGCAGATAAAGGCCTAGAGGTCTATCAAGTCTGCTCGAATGTACAGCTAGCACCCTTATTCTGCAGCTGCCCTCCCTTCCACCCTTCCCTTCATTAACCCTCCCCTTGTCCTGTCCATCCCCTTTGAAGCAGTCCACTGTTCTACTGGATACCACTTCTGCAGGTAACGCATTCCACCCAGCCACCACCCTCTCTGTAAAAAAGTGTCTCCTCATCTCCCTCCTGAACCTTCCTCCCTCCAGTCTCATATCATGGCCCCTGGTGGCCCTCCCCTTCCTTACTTTGAACAGCCCCTCTGTACCCATCTTGTTTATTCCTTTCAAGTATTTAAAGGTTTCAATCTTGTCACCCCTGTCCCTCCTCTTCTGCAGTGAGTACATGTTCAACTCCTTCAACCTCCTCTCGTATGATAAGTCCCCCAGCCCCTTGATCATCTTTGTCACCCTGCGCTGCACCCCCTCCAGTAACTTAATGTCCCTCTTCAGATACGGGTGCCAGTACTGCACGCAGTACTCCAGGTGTGGTCTAGCTAATGACCTATACAGTGGCAGAATCACCTCCTCCTCCCTTGAGGATATACCTTGCAATACAACCCAGCATTTTGTTGGCCTTTGCAGCTGCCTTCCTACATTCTGCGAGTTGTTCATTGACCCTGTAATGAGCACACCCAGATCCTTCTCCTCCTCTGTCTGGGCTAGCTGCACTCCCCCAGCTGGTAACTCCTCCTCCTTGGGTTCTTCATCCCAAAATGCAGCACCTTGCACTTTTTGGCATTAAACCCCAGTTGCCAGGTGTCTGACCAGGTTTCAAGCTTTGCCAGATCATCCTGCAACCCCTGCCATCCCCCTAGGTCATCCACCACCACGCCTACCATGGTATCATCAGCAAACAGACTGATCTTGCTCTTGATGTTCCATGATATGTCTGCAATGAATATCCCAAACTACACTGGTCCCAACACTGGGCCCTGTGGAACACCGCTCGTCCACTGCCCTTGGGTGTGAGGCTCCCACCCACCACCACCCTCTGTTGCCTTCCTTGAAGCCAGTTTCCTACCCATCTCACCAGCTTTGCACCCGCCCCTGTGCCTACTAACTTCCTTCCCAGCCTTCCATGTGGTACAAAGTCGAATGCCTTACTGAAGGTCCAGACAGGACATCCACTGCATGGGCCCTGGTCCAGTTGCCTAGTTGCCCAGTCATAGAACTCCACCAGGTTGGTTTGGCAGGATCTGCCATGTATGAAGCCATGCTGTCTACTGTCCTGTAGTCCTGTGGCCTCTAGGAGGGCCACCAACCTCTCCTTCAGGATAGTCTCCATTAGCTTACCCACGATGGATGTGAGGCTCACTGGTCTGTAGTTTCCCGATTCATCCTTGGGGCCACTCTTGTGGAGGGGCACCGCATGAACCATCCTCCAGTCCTGAGGTACACACCCCGAATGTAGTGAGACATTAAATAGGTCTGCCAAAGGTCCTGCAAGGACCTCTGCCAGCTCCTTCAGTACCCTGGGGTGGATGCCATCTGTGCCTGGCGCCTTGTCCACCCTCAGTGCCTTCAAACCCTCTCGAACTCTGCCCTCCATGATTTCCCCATCTGTCACCCCTTCCCCCCCTGTTTCTGCCATTTCTCCCACCTTGGGTGTCACCCCCTCTTCTCTTTAGTAAATACTGAGCAGAAGTACTCATTTAGTGCTTCTGCCTTATCGCACCCTGCTTCCACCCAACCCCCATCCTTCCCAACCTTTACTATGTGGTCCTTACAGCTCCTTTTCTCCCTGATGTACTGTTGTCCTTCTCCCCTTCTTAATGCCTTGTGCCAGCCTGAGTTCCGTAGATGCTTTGGCTCCCTTACTGCCCTTGTCACCTCCTTCGATTCTGTCAAGTACTCCTCCTTGTCCTCCCCTCCCCTGTTTTCTTGTACTTCCTAAAGGCAGCTCTTTTCTTATACCTTTCCACGGCCTCCTTGCTCAACCAGCTCGGTTTCTTAGCCCTAGCCTTGCTCTGGGCTATGCAGCAGAGTTTTGGTTGCCTCCTATCCCCAGCTTTATGAGCTCCCACCTCTGGTTAGTGTCCATACTAGATTGAATTCTGGCCAGATACCCCTTTACCACTTCCTCCATCCTCCCAAAGTCGGCCCTCCTGAAGTCCAGCACTCTTGTGCCAGATTCCACTCCTTCCTTGCCCATATCCAGTGTGAGCCATACTGAGTGGTGGTCCTCCCGACAGCAGTTCCTCCACTGTAAGTTCTCTCTCCAAAAGTCCCCATTTGCCAGCACAAGGTCAAGGTATTCCCTAACCTGGTTGGTTCACTGACCATTGCAGCAGGAAGCTGTCCTGGAAGGCATCCAGCAGTACCTGCTCCCTTCTGTTCCTGGTTGTTGGGGTACTCCAGTCCACTCCTGGCATGATAAAGTCCCCACAATCACCACTACCCTTCTCACAGGTCCTGCTGCTCTGTCCCGCTGAGTTCCCTGTCTAACTCCTCCGTCTGAGATGGTGGCCTGTACACCACTCCCATTCTAAATCCTATTCTTGGAATCCTGGATTTGCATCCAAAGTGACTCCATTACTACCCTCCTCCCTTTCTCCCTTACACCTTCAGTCCTTCCTTCACATATGGTACCCACCCCTCCTTTCCCAATCACCCTGTCCCTCAGAAATAACCTGTACCCTGGTACAGACAGGTCCCAGTCATTGTATTGGGTGGCCCATGTTTCTGTGATGGCTGCAATGTCCACCTCTCCTCTCCTATGAGAACCTGTAACTCTGCAGTTTTCCTCCCAAGGCTCCTAGCATTAAGGGTAACCACCTTCCACCCACTTTCCCCCCCCCATCCTGCCCTCCTTTACTAGCATCACCAATAGTACTTGTCATTTGTCCGTTGTCACTGTTATGGGAGGTAAGCTCATATGGTTTCCCAACCTGTGGTCTCTGCATATCTCTTCCCCAATTGCCACACCCCACTCCTAGTTTAAAATTCCCAACTTCCTCTATGTACTCCTCCATCCTCTGTTTCAACACTTTCTTTCCCTCCTCACTCAAGTGTAGTCTGTCCTTGGCATAGAGAGTACTGTCCTCCCAGGTCCTTCCCCACCCCCCAACAGCCCATACCCTTTAGCACAACACCAGGTTCTTAGACATCCGTTAAATTCCTATATTCTCAGCTTTCTTGTTGTGCTTGCCTTTGGCACTGGAAGTATCTCTGAAAAAGTTACTGATCTTCCTGCCCCTCCATAAGTGTCTAGTTCCTCAGACCTCCTCTGACTATATCTACTGTCTTGTCAGCCAGGTCATTTGTCCCAAGATGTATAATTAAATGAGGCTTGTCCCTACCCCTTCTAGCATATTTCAGAGCAGATTGTCCCACCCTTTCTGCTGTCATTCCTGGCATGGCCTCCACCCAAATGCGACTATGCCTCTCCCCCTTGCTACCCCACCTGACTCCTCTTAGTATTGAGTCCCCCAGCACTAAGATTCCACCCCTCTTACTCCCTGCTTGCTTCCATTCATCTCCCTCTCTCATTTCCAGCTCCTCTTCTTCCTCCTGCACATTATTTCCCCTTTTACCCCTGTTGCAATTCTCTGAGCAGAATTTCCCCTGCTCCAATTTGGTCAGGCATTTATCAATTACTCCTCATTTCATCATTTCCCTCCTCCACCTTCTTCCTCTCTGGCAGTGCAAAACTATTTTCTGAAGACCCTTCACAAATGTCCGCTCCCTCTCTCTTCATAGTAACCTGTTCTCTCCTTTCCACTCCATGACTTTTGCCACTTCTTCGCCTCCCCTCACACGTCCCTATCCCCTCCTTCCATTTCAAACAACATGAAGTCTTCCTGTATTCTGACAAATTGCAGTGAGGTCCAACCTTCGAACTGCCCTGGAGATGAAAGAGTTAACTTTCCATGCCAGGCATGGAATGCTGAGCTCGAGCTCGGTTGAGACTCTGTCTGTTGCTGTTTGAACTCAAACCGTCAGATCTTTATGAGCTATACTCACCTACACTAGCCAACTGGCTACTAAATATAATAAACAGATTTTTTGGTCCCAAAACAAAGACTCAAGTCAGGAAACCCTCCCCCCAAAAAAAAAAGCAAACACAACACCCACTCACCCAAAGCAAAGGGGTGATAAATAAAGGATGGGGCACCTCTTAAGTGCTAACACTGCACTGCCCACCCACATCCCAAAACAAAGGTTCTGAGAGGGAGGCAGGGGAGGTCAGAATACAGCAAGACTCCATTAGAAGAAACAACATTACTAAGGCTAGTAATTTTTTCTTCAAACAACATGAAGTCTTGCTGTATTCTGACAAATTGCAGACTACCAAGCAGTATCTCCATGGAGGAGGGACAGAACCTACCTAGAAAATAGGCTCTGAAGCACTGCTGTGCCAAACCGAGCATCACTCCTAGCCTGGATATCCAGAGAGTAATGCTTAGTAAAAGTGTGTACTGTTTTCCAGGTAGCTGCTTGACATATCTCTAAGATAGGAATATCCCTGGCAGCAGCCAGGGAAGCAGCTGTACCTCTGGTAGAGTGAGCCCTCAGGCCTGAGGGTGGAGTCCTGCCTAGTTTTCATGCAAAATTGAATGCAAGAGATGATCCACCTGGCAATAGATCTCTTAGTGGCAGGTTTTCCCTTACCAACCTCACCATAAGTGAGGAACAGTTGGAGGAGTCAAACCTGTGACCCTTGGTATGCTCTATGTAGTAGCTAAGGGCCCTTTTCACATCCAAACTGTGCAGCCTCCTCTCCCCAGAGGAGGAATGATCAGTGAAGAAAACAGGAAGAGACATAGACTGGTTAAGGTGGAAGTCTTGAGACCACCTTAGGTAAAAACTTCCTGTTAGTCCCAAGGACCACCTTATCTCTATGGAAAGAGATAAAATCAGGCTCCACTGACAGGGCTTGTAGCTCGCTTATGCGCCTGGCAGAAGTGATAGCCACCAAGAAAACAGTTTTCCAAGTCAAGTACTTAAGCTCTGCTGAGGACAAAGGCTCAAAGGAGGTTGCATAAGCTGGGCAATGCAAACATAGGTCCCAAACAGGGGCACGGTCCCTGAATGGAGGACTGGTATGAAGCAATCCCTTGAAAAATTTAGAGAATACAGGATGAGTTGAAAGGGAAGAAGGCTTACCTGCTGAAAGGAAAGCAGAGACAGCTGCCAGATGCACTCTTAGTGTAGCTGGTCTGAGTCCCAAGCTATTAAGATGAACCATATAGTCAAGAACTGTGGGCAGGCCAGCAGACTCTGGAGAAATGTGCTTCCCAGAGCACCATATAGAGAATCTTTTCCATTTGGAGTTGTGAGTGTTTCTGGTGGAAGTTTTTCGAGAAGCCTTTAGGATATCCATAACACTTTGAGAGAGGTGCAAATCAGCAGACTAACTCTTCGAGAGCCAGGCCTTGAGATTGAGAGATCTGAGATTCGGATACCAAACCCTCCCCTGAGCACATGTTACCAGGTTGTAATTCCTGGGAAGAGACAAGGGAAGGTGGACTGCTAAGGACAACAGGAGAGGGTACCAGGGCTGTCTGGCCCAGTCTGGAGCAATCAGAATCACCTTGCATGGTTGAGACCTGATTTTGACTAACACCTTGAACAGAAGAGGGAAGGGGGGAAAAACATACAGGAACTTCCCTTCCCAATTGAGAACTAGGGCATCCAAGGGGACTGAGCCCAACACTGGGGGCCTGCAGCAAAAGAGAGGAAGTTGGTGATTGTCTGGGGCTGCGAAAAGATCTATCTGTGGGGTGCCCCATCTGGAGTAGATCACCTTCAAAACCAGGGGATCCAGGGACCATTCATGATGGCCCTGAGATATCCTGCTGAGAGCATCTGCCAGGACGTTGTCCTTGCCTGGGAGGTGTACTGCTGTAAGAGAGGTGTTCAGGGAATAGGCCAGAGACCATAACCTCATTGCCTCTGTGCACAAGGCTGTAGACCGAGTGCCCCCTTGCTTGTTGATATACCACATTGTGGTGGTATTGTCTGTCCTGATCTGAACTACTTTGTTCTGAACAGACTTGGAAAAAGCTTGAAGTGCTAGAAACACTGCTCTGAGTTCTAATAGGTTGATGTGAAGCAGAGATTCCTGAGGAGACCACAACCCTTGGGTGGTCAGGTCTCCCAAGTGGGCTCCCCACCCCAAGAGGGAGGCATCTGTAGTAAGGATTAGAGAGTGAGACTGAGTGACAAAAGGAACTCCCTGTCTTAGACTGTCCTGATCCTGCCACCACTGCAATGCCTGGATCAGGGTTCAAGTCACTGGAATCAGTTTGGTCAGAGGGTCCTTCTTCTGAGACCAAAAAGCTCTCAAGTGGAACTGAAAGTCCCTCATCTGAAATCTTGCTCCCTGCACCACTGCTGTAGAAGCAGCCATGTGCTCAAGGAGCTGTAGAAAAATGCCTTGCTGGTCGAGACACCTGGAGGGTGAATGAAGAAGCCAGTGAAATAAGGGTCCTTGCCCTGTCCAGGAGAAGGAAGGCTCTTGCCTTGACTGTATCTAGCTCTGTGCCTATGAAGGTGAGGAGCTGTACAGGCTCTAGAACTGACTTTGAAAGATTCAGAAGGAAACCTAGAGACATAAGCAGTTGCTGAGTTATCTGTAGGTGTAACTTGACTTGGTCTGGGGACTGGCCTACTATGAGCCAGTCGTCCAGGTATGGGAAGATGGAAATCCTTTTTCTTCTTAGGAAGGCAACTACCACTGCCAGGCATTTTGTGAACACCCTTGGAGCAGAGGTTAGGCCGAAGGGCATTGCTCTGAATTGGTAGTGGCCTGAGGGCAGCTTGAACCTGAGGTATTTTCGATGGGAGCTTCTGATGAGAATATGAAAATAGGCATCCTTGAGGTCCAGGGAGACTAGCCAGTCCCCTGGCCTTAGAGAGGGTAGAATTATTCCCAGAATCACCATTTTGAACTTTGGCTTTAAAAGGTGCTTGTTTAAATATCTGAGATCCAGAATGGGCCCCATTCTCCTGTCTTTTGGGGTGAGGAAGTACCTGGGTACAATGCTTTCCTTTGTGTAGGGGTGGAACCCTTTCTATAGCTCTGAGAGCCAAGAGGAAGAGACCTCTGCCTCTAGGGCAAGTGCCTCTGAAGGATTTGTAGGTGGAAAGGATCTGGTTCTCATCTTTGGAAATTTTTGAAGCTGAGAACCAGTCCCTGGCTTACTACTTCCAGGACCCATTTGTCTGATGTTAAAGACATCCAGTCCTGGACAAAGTAAGCCAGCCTGCCCCCTACAGGTAGTGGAGAATTGGCCCTGGCAAACCCATCAGGGTGCCTGTTTGGCAGGGGCTTTAGGCTGAGGGGTGGAAGTAGGCCTGCTTGTACGCCGTCTGCCTCTCCCTCTAAAGAACCCCCTATGAGCATAAGTAGAAGAGGAGGCCTGGGCTTGGTAGAAAGGCCTATGAAAAGGCCTGCCCCTGCCCCTGGGATGCTGCCTCTGAGGAGTGGCTTGCCTTTCCTTGGCCTGAGCACTCCTGTAGGTGGTCCTGTACTCATCCATTTTCTTCATGTAGTTCTCTGTTTGCTCCCCAAACAGAGAATTACCCACAACAGGAAAATCCATGGCCTCAGTCTGGGTATCCTGAGACAGGCTAGTACATCTGAGCCAAGCCATCCTATGAAGGGCCACAGATGTAGCCATGACTCTAGATGAAACATCATTGGAGTCCACTGCAGCATGGAATTGCACCTTGGATGCCTCAATACCATCTGCAGCCACCTGCTCCAGCTCCTTGGCAAGCTGGCCAGGGACCTGTTTAGCTAAAGCCATTACAGTGTCCCATCTAGATTTCTGATATCTAGCTGTGTAGGCCATATAATTAGCCTGCCTGAGTCCCAAGGATGCTGCCATGTACTGTTTCTTTGCCATGGCATCAATCCTCCTGGAGTCCTTATCTGGGGAGGTGTGAAGCCAAGGGTATATTTGCCTTATCACAGGCTGCAGCCTGCACTACCCCAACATGGCTGCATTGCTGGGTAAGGAACTCCGTATCTGAGCCTGAGAGAGTATACCTCTTGTCCATTCTCTTATCCACTGGAAGTATAGAATTAGGAGTCTTTAAAATTTTTATTGTCTGTTTCCCAAAGGACTTATGAAGGGGAATAGACAGTCTCCTGGACTCTGGGATATCCATCATTGCAACATAGTCAGGCTCCTCCTTTGTCAGAATACAGCAAGACTCCATTAGAAGAAACTTTACTAAGGTGAGTAATTTTTTCTTGTCTTTTGTCTCCTGACCTGGTTTCCCCAGCAGTCGTTCTTCCTGGCCTGGACCCCTTTGTCTCTGCTTCCCTCAAATCACAAAAAGCAGAGGGGACGGGGCAGCCCTGCCGATTCCCCCTTCCAATTGCAAATCTTCCGGAATTGATCCCATTCACTCTGACCTAGGACTAGGGTGAGGAGTAAAAATTTGAAACTATTAGAAATCTGGAGACGAATTTCATCTTCTCCATGGACTTTTGTAAGAATTGCCAATTCACCCTATCAAAATACTTTTCGGCATCCATGGAGATGGCTAGTATTGTTCTATTCTGAATAACAAATCTGTAATTATTATCCTGCAACCAGGTTTGGGTCATTTTTACAGTTCCAGTGGCTGTGAGCCAGCTTTTTATTTTTAAATACTATCCCCCGCGCCCCCAGCCCACTGCTGCCATGATCCTTAGGATCCACTGACCATCCCTCCGTGCCGTGGCACCAGATAGGCACCTTACCGCACCCTCCACCCCACCCCCGTTCCCAAATCTATCCCCTAACAATGGAGTCACCCACCAGAAGCCGCTTCTTTTTTTTGCTGGGGTCCTCTGCCACCCACCTTGTGATCACCCCTTCGGGGGACCACCACATCCTCCCCTTCCATTACTACCGGTGTCACCTCCCGGCATTCCTGTCCTGCCAGAATGGTGAAGAAGTTGCATAGTGGCAATGGGAGGAATGTGCCCCTGGCCTGCCACCCCCACCCACCTAGAACCCACCACTGTCTAACTAGCCCTCATTCCCCTAGGCATCCTCTGGGGTGGTGGCGGTGGACATGTTGGCCCCTGAGTGAGGGACAAAGCTATCTGGATCCTGCTAAGCTTAGCCTAAACTCTAGTGACTTCCTCCCTCAACCCAGAGAGGTACGTACATATGGGGCAGCACCTCCATCTCCAGAATGTCTCCCTGAAAACTGCTGCTCTGCACACTGCACAGTACCACTCCCCTTTCTGGCTATATGTTCTCCCTCCTGTTCCTTACTGCACCCCTGCCCTCTGTTTGGTTCTACCCTGTTGAACTTCCTAGTAGGTTTTCCTTTGTCACCCTACCTCAAATAAGGTTTCTCCCGACCTTCCATTTAACCTTGCTTTCCTGTTTAATACCTTCTTTAATTTCTCCCTGCTCCTCTCTGCCTCTTTACTACTTTTAGAGCTTTCCCCATAGTGCACCACTAGAAAACTCATTTCACCTTACCCTAGATAGGGTGTCCCTTCTATTCCCATTAGTGCCAACACTTACAGGGTGTAGGTGCCATAGCCGGCATTGACAGGGCACTTCTGCGGGAAGTTCTCAGCAGTGTCACAGCCCTGTCACTGCCATCTGGGGTCACTGTGAGTGCTGGTACGAGAGCACTAGATTCAGGGGAAGGGGTTCAGGGTATTGGAGCCATAGCTGGCATTGACAGGGCACTGCTGCAGGAAGCTCTCAGCAGTGTCACAGCCATGTCATTACCAGTAGTTGTAACCATGAGTGCTGGTACAAGAGCACTACATACAGGGGGAAGGGGTTCAGGGTATAGAGCCATCACTGGCATTGATAGGTCATTATTGTGGGGAAGCTCTCAGCAGTATCCCAGCCCTTCCTGCACCAGTGGGTGCCACTGTGAGTGCTGGTACAATAGTATTAGATACAGAGAAAGGGGTTCAGGGTAAAGTATCCATAGCTGGCATAGACAAGGTACTACTATGCGGAGTCTCTCAGCAGTGTCACAGCCCTGTCACTACCAGTGGGTGTCACTGTGAGTGATGGTACAATAGCACTAGATACAGGGGATGGGGTTCTGGGTTTAGAAGCCATTGCTGGCATTGACAGGGTACTGCTCTTGGAAAGCTCTCAGCAGTGTCACAGCCCTATCACTACCACTAGGTACCACTGTGAGTGCTGATACGAAAACACTAGATACAGCGGCAGGGGTTTCTGGGTTTAGAGCCATAGCTGGCATTGACTGGGCACTGCTGTTGGGAAGCAGCTCTCAGCAGTGTTACAGCCTTGTCACTACCAGTGGGTGTCAATGTGAGTGCTGGCACAAAAGCACTAGATAGAGGGGAGGAGGGTTACGGTATAGGAGCCAGAGCTGGCATTGACTGGGCACTGCTGTGGGGAAGCTCTCAGCAGTGTCACAGCCCTTTCTCTACCAGTGGGTGCCACTGTGAGTGCTAGTACAAGAGTACTAGGTACAGGGGAGAGGGTTCAGGGTATAGTATTTATAGTGTTCATAGGTGGCATTGACAGGGCACTGCTGTGGGGAACCTCTCAGCAGTGTCACAGCCCTGTCACTACCAGTGGGTGTCACTGCGAGTGCTGGTACAAAAGCACTAGATACAGGGGAAGGGGTTCAGGGTATATTAGCTATAGCTGGCATTGACAGAGCACTGCTGCGGGGAAGCTCTCAGCACTGTTACAGCCCTGTCACTACCAGTGGGTGTCACTGTGAGTGCTGGCACAAGAGCACTATATACAGGGGAAGAAGTTCAGGGTATAGGAGCCATAATTGACACTGCTGTGGGGAAGCTATCAGCAGTATCACAGCCCTGTCAGTACCAGCTGGTGCCACTGTCAGTGCTGGTGTAAGAGCAACTAGGTACAGGGGATGGGGTTCAGGGTATAGGGGCCATAGCTGGCATTGACTGGGTACTGCTGTGGGGACGCTCTCAGCAATGTCACAGCCCTGTCACTACCATTAGGTGTCACTGTGAGTGCTATTACAAGAGCACTAGATACAAGGGAGGGGGGTTCAAGGTACAGGAGCTATACCTCGCATTGACAGGATACCGCTGTAGGGAAGTTTTCAGTAGTGTTACAGCTCTGTCACTACCAGTGGGTATCACTGTGAGTGCTGGTACAAGAGCACTAGAGACAGGGGTCAGGGTTCAGAGTATAGGAGCCATAGCTGGCATTGACAGGGCACTGTGGTGGGGAAAGCTCTCAGCACTATTACAACCCTGTCACTACTAGTGGGTGTCAGTGTGAGTGCTGGTACAAGAGTGGGGGTTCAGGGTTTAGTAGCCATAGCTAGCATTGGCAGGGTAATGCTGTGGGGAAGCTCTCAGCAGTGACACAGCCCTATCACTACCAGTGGGGTGTCACTGTGAGTGCTGGTACAAGAGCACTGGATACAGGGGTGGAGGTTCAGGGTATAGGAGCCATAGCTGACATTGACAGGGCACTGCGGTGTGGATGCTCTCAGCAGTGTCACAGCCCTGTCACTACCAGTGGGTGTCACTGTGAGTGCTGGTACAAGAGCACTAGATACAGGGAAGAGGGTTCAGGGTATAGAAACCATAGCTGGCATTGGTAGGTCACTACTGTGGGGAAGCTCTCAGCAGTGATGCAACCCTTTCTCTACCAGTGGGTGCCACTGTGAGTACTGGTATAAGAGCATTAGATACAGGGGAAGGGGTTCAGGGTATAGAAACCATAGCTGGCATTGGCAGGTCACTACTGTGGGGAACCTCTCAGCAGTGTCACAGCCCTTTCTCTACCAGTGGGTGCCACTGTGAGTGCTGGTACAAGAGTACTAGATACAGTGCAAGGGGTTGAGGGTATAGGAGCCATAGCTGGCATTGACAGGGCACTGCGGTGTGGAAGCTCTCAGCAGTGTCACAGCCCTGTCACTACCAGTGGGTGTTACTGTGAGTGCTGGTGCAAAAGCACTAGATACAGGGAAGGGGGTTTCAGGGTATAAAAGCCATAACTGGCATTGACAGGGCACTGCTGGGGGGAATCTCTCAGCACTATTACAGCCTTGTCACTACCAGTGGATGTCACTGTGAGTGCTGGTACAAGAGCACTAGATACAGGGGAAGTCGTTCAGGGTATAGGAGTCATAGCTGGCATTGACAGGGCACTGCTGTGGGGAAGCTCTCAGCAGTGTCACAGCCCTGTCACTAGCAGTGGGTGTCACTGTGAGTGCTGGTACAAGAGCACTAGATACAGGGGAAGGGGTTCAGGGTATAGGAGCCATAGCTGACATTGACAGGGCACTGCTGTGGGGAAGCTGTCACCAGTGTCACAGCTGTGTCACTGCCAGTAAGTGTCACTGTGAGTGCTGGTACAAGAGCACTGGATACAGGGGAGGGGGTTCAGGGTATAGGAGCCATAGCTGACATTGACAGCACACTGCTGTGGAGAAGCTCTCAGCAGTGTCTCAGCCGTATCACTACCAGTGGGTGTCACTGTAAGTGCTGGTAGAAGAGCAATAGATACTGGGGAGAGGATTTAGGGTACAGGAGCAATAACTGTCACTGTCAGGGTACTGCTGTTGGGAAGCTCTCAGCAGTGTCACAGCCCTGTCACTACCTTCGGATATCAGTGTGAGTGCAGGTGAGGGAACACTAGATACAGTGGAGGGGGTTCAGGGTATAATAGCCATAGCTGGCACTGACAGGGTGCCGCTGTAGGAATTGAAGGCCCAACGTTCACTGGAATAATATTTTTCTGAATTCTTCAGGCTCAGAATGCAATTAAACGCATAGAAGGACTGGATCGTCTGGAGCGTCTGACGACACTGCATCTACGAGACAACCAGATAGAAGATCTCTCAGGGTTCTCCGAGCACATGAAAGCCCTTCAATACCTTAACATCAGGTACATTCAGGCACCAGATTTAACAAACTGATCCACAGACCTCTTCTTTTTCTACTGTTTTTTCTGTTATCTGTTTTTCCAACTACCTAGGTGGCCTAACAGGACCTCTTCAAACAACGGGAATCCGTCATTGATGTTTTGCAGTAAGTATCTCGTCCCCCCAGAGTGTGATGCCCCAGAGATAGAACTGTATGCTAATTTTAGAACTTAGAAAACAAGTTCAAACTCTGCACTGTGGTTACACTTTCCCTAACGTTGTAATGTCAGATTTGATTCTCCGCTGAAGACAGCAGTCACCCCAAGGTCAGCTTCAGCCTTCTGGTCAACAGTTTGTTTTACTTTATTTGTTTAGTGTTGTTTTATGTTCCCAGTTAGTTTTTTGATATTCTGTGTTAGTTAGGGTGTTATTCTCATATTTATCTAATATTTGCCTTTTTTGTCTCCGGTTCCCAATTTGGTTCCATGAACTGGAGAAGGACGCATTGAAATACAGTTCAAGCCCGAAGGGAACTGACTGCGTTTGAAATAAAATACAATAAGGCTAATTTTCATTTTATTCTTTTATCAGTTTTTGCTACTTTCTTGCATGGTTCCCGCTTTAGGGAACTGAGCCGCATTTTGGGTTGAGATTTTCTTTTTATAGGTTTTATTTTTACTTTTCAGTAAGAAAGAAGTTTGATACACATAGAAACAAAAAACAAGTATTTACTAGAAAAATATCACTTTGAGCTTATAGCTGTAAAGAGATCAAAAATGTATGTCTAAGTATTTACAAAAAAATAATGAACATATAGTACTAAGGCAAATTTCTAATTAAAAAGAAAAAAATATTTCTATATGTAACCCCCCTGCAAATGGGGGTTCCCAAAAGACTTCCAGGAGCTTGCTTGAATGCTCCAAGCCTGAATGGTGTTTGGCATTTAAGCCATTTATCAGTGAGTGTTTTTAGAGCCTCTGGTACTGTCTTTAAGAGCTGTCTGCTTGCAGACATAATTAGTTTGTATGGGGGACTGTGTGCTTCTCTGAGTACCACTCGAGCTGCTGCTAATTCACTTCATTTTGCAGTCACTAGGAGTGCAAAGGGAACCTATCTGAAAGATGTAACTGTTTGCCAGAAATTATTTAGAGTAATAATGAAATTACAGTTTGTCTAACCTGCTTTCTTTGCAGTCAGAACTGTGTCTGCTAGTTCCCCATTCTAGTTTTGAACTGCTGAACTGGACCAATCAGTGTGGGGTAAGCTAGTTCTAAAATGGTGCCTTGGACGAATCAGAACTTGGACTCATAATCTGAGCCAGCCACAAGAGGATTGTATGGCAGTGACTCTGGGAGATGTAGTTTAGACTTCAGTGCCTTTTGGACCAACAGCAGCAGTCTATTGTGTGACAGCCAATCCAGTCAAGAACTGGGAGGAACTCAAAGGAAGTGCCCGGTTTTGTCGGTTGGAGTTTCAGTTGAGCTTTGGCAGTGAAGAAGGAAGGAGCCCTGTGCTTTTCAGTGTGCAGTTTTAGTCAAAAACGGTGTAAGGCCCAGAGTTCCGTCTGCAGCTTGTGTAACAGCTTGTTAGGACTGAATCCGTCCTGTGAAAAGAATCAAAGGATCTCTGAAGAGTAGAAACCAGGCTCACCCTGTAGAAGACTGGAGGAATTGCTGAAAATTGCACTTCGGTCTGTCAGGAACTGAATCTGCTGTGTGTTCTCCGGGTATTGTGCAGTAATTGCGATCGGGATACAGATGCAGCCTGCCTGGTATAGTGCTTTCTTTTATATGGATGTGAAGAGGTTTGTGTACCTCAAGTGAGTCCTGCTGACATTGAAGGACCCTATCTTATTTGGAGGTCGTGAGTACTAATTCAGGATCGCTCCCTGTTGAATTGCCACATTAAATCCAAATGGAATTACTGTACTGCTGACTGTTTAATTCTCCTTTTCTCTGTGTGAAAGGGCCCCTACCAGCTGCCACGGTTTGGACTAGCCACTAGGGCTTGGGTACCCAGGGACAGTAACTGATAGGGATAGGCCTGTGCACAGAGCCATAGGTAGATTATTAGAGTGATAAGCTAATTAACCTGATTTCCCTGTCCTTGTTATATCCCCCTAAATAAATCAGAGCTGCTTGTTTCAGCAAAGTTATACTGCCTGAGGTATTTGTCTATGTTAAAGTACTGTACTGTGATTGTTGCACTGTATCTCATTTCACAGGAGGTCCCAGTGCCGGAACCAGACCTGGGGGTAAGTGTATACTGTGAAGGTAATTCTGATATATTGTGTGGGCCACTAGTGGGAAGAAAGGGGGGTTACAGTGTCCCAGAGGGCTGTGACCAAGTTAGTTTAACTATTGCAAACCCTGACCTCTGGGTGGAGGCACCCGCCATTGGATCCAGGCCCCTCAACCTGTTAGTGGCAAATCAGGCAGGGGTTGTAGCCCCTGGGATAGCGCCATCTAGGGGTTACATCTTGGAGGTCACCGCTGGGATTGTGTGTCCTCTAGTGGCCATATTTACGAACCACTGTTAAGAAAAAAATGGGTACCCGACAGAAGTGGCTGTGCACGGCTGGTGGAGTGGTGTACTGGGAGGAGATCGACCCCAAAATGCTATGCTTATCCTGGACATCCCCTGGGTATCAATACGGACACTGTGCAGGAGTACTTTCCAAGGTGGAAGGTTTACAAAACCCTGTGGTGGTGGGTCGGCATGCTAATCTGCTCACCCACACTTTCCTGGCCCTAGTAGAGTTTAAGGATCCCATAGATAGCTCCAAAGTGCCACAGACCATTACCCCAGAGGGAGCCCTCACTGCTTGAGAGTGATAACTAAGGACAGTAAAGACCTGGGGGAATCAGCCCCCACCACTATCTGAAACTTTTGAGGAGAAATTTGCTGAATGGTTGCTGGGAGAGGAGAAAACTGTGGAGGACTTGAAGAAACTATTCTTGCCACCTGGGGGTGTTCCTCCCCCAACACCCTCTCCTGCTCCAGTGCCCGTAATGGTGGCTGAACCAATGCAGACTCCTATTTCTGCACCTGCCATTAGTCTGACTCTTACCGGGGTTGAGGATCTTCTCTGGCACCCTCCCACCCCCAAGGGGAGGATGACTGGGAGACCTGGATGAGACTATGTTGCCCCCAAGTGCTAGAATGGCAATGCTCGGAAGGCTAAAAGCAGAGGGTTAGTGAGAGCCTCCGAGTCCTGCCCTGGCTACCATCCGTGCTAAACGGGCCAGTAACCCTGAAGCTTACTGCACAGCCCATCTTTGAGGCCTTGGAGAATGTGTATGGAGCCAGATTCTGATGAGGACCTATGGTGGGAGTAGAAATGCACAACAGTACCAAGGGAGTTGTTGTCTGTGTATGTCTCTCGGCTGGAAAAATTGTTGCAAGAATGCCTCAGAAAGGGTAGTTTGCCAGCGATTGAACTGGACCGAACCAGACTGGACAGAATCCTTAAGTCTGCCCCTTCTCAGAACTGCTGTTGCTTAGTTACGCCTGGCAAATCGACTGGAATCCCCCACCCTCCTATGATGAGTTAATGAGAGAAATTCGAGGAGTTGAGAAAAGGCGACTCGGGAGGTACCTGCACCAACAGCTGTGGCTATGACACGAGTGACTGAGGGTGACCCATCAAGTCAAGTTCAGGGCAGAGGTTGACAGTCAATGAGTGCTCTGACAAGGAAAAAGATATGCTACAATGGGGCGAACTGTTGAGAGATCCGGAATTCAAAACAGTCCTTTATGAAGGCCACGCCTGCAAGTACGGGACCTGACCTATATCCGACTGCATCTGCTATGGGGTGGGGTACCCACCCATGTATCTCCTGCTGATAACAGCTCCAAACTCAATTCCTTGACCATGGAAGTGGAGAAACTGACCAGATGCTCCAAATGCTTATCACGCCGCAGACAGAGATGGCACCCAGGTTTCCAGTTAGTACTACCCCCGCCCTGGCTCCCAGTGTGGCGCCGGCCAGCTCAAACTCCAGAAAGTATGTTTTGCTATAATTGTGGGAAAGATGGCACATGAAAGGGAATGCCAGTCCCCAAAAGACACTGACAAAGTTGCATATAGGCTACAGGAGAGCTTGGAGAAGGAAATCTAGTGGTTAAGAGGTGCATGACATGATCCCAGTGAGGGCACCAAAATGCTAATTCACGTCCTTTTGTGGCAAGGTCAGTTGCCCAGGCCCCACTACCGCCTCTCCAGACTGGTCCAGAATAGTGGGTCCTCCATGGAGACCACTGTAAAGGTGAATGGAGTGTCTACAAGAGCTGTATTAGACAGTGGCTCCCAAGTGACAATTATGTTCCAGGATTGGTATCAGAAGCATTTGTCAGACGTACCCTTACAACCATTAGAAGGACTGCATGTATGGGGTTAAGTGAGAAGGCTCACCCTATTCCGGGTATATCCGAATTTGGCTGTCTTTCCCACCTCCGTGGCTGGAGTGGCTGAACAAGTAGAGACCCTAGCCTTAGTGTGTCCCCACTGGACTGTATGATGGTGTCCCTTTGTTGATTGGAACAAATGCTCATATGTTGGAAGGCTGGCACAGTTGTGTTATGAAAAACAGGGTCAAAGACTAGTAGAGCTTTAAGAGTTCCGGCTTTAATTAAGAAGGCCTATGAGGCACAGAGAGATGCTGAAAAACAGAACCAGAGGAACCGGTCGGAATTGTATGGAAGAAGGATCCTGAGTCTCTGATCCTGGCACCAAATGCCCAGTGTACCTTACAGGAGAGGTCCGTATCCAGAAAGGATGTTAAGAATAAAATATTAATGTTGGATGCACCAGGCGATGGAAAATTGCCAGAGGGACTGCTGGTCAAGCTTAGTATTTTGCCCGCTAGAGCCCATGCTTATGCCAGAAGGGTAATGGTCCAAGTTCATAATGTGTCTGAAAGAGACATTCGAGTAAACAGAGGTTGCATCCTGGCTAATGTGCATTGTGCAGACACTGCAGTGCTACCCAGCAGCAAGAGTTCAAGGAAGAATGACAGAGTAGCGCTGACTTGTTTGATTTCGGCGACTCCCCTGCCAGCTGAATGGAAAGTGAGGATCAGTGAGAAGCTTGCCCAGAGAGACCAGGTGTTTTCTTTAAAGGAATGGGATGTAGGATGCGGCAAGGAGCTGAGCACAATATCCGCGCTGCATGACGAAAAGACCATTTTGTGAGAGGTCTCGACGCCTGGCACCTGCTGACATAGATGATGTGAGACGGCATCTGCAAGAGATGTTAGCTGCTGGTGTAATACAAGAATCCAGAAGCCCTTATGCTTCCCCATTGTGGTAGTGAGGAAAAGAATGGAACAGTAAGGATGTGTGTGATTATCGCACCTTAAACCGGCGGACTATCCCTGATCAGTACACAATGCCCCGTATTCAGGATGCTTTGGACTGTCTAAACGGGAGCAAGTGGTTCTCTGTGCTGGATCTCCGCAGTGGGTACTATCAGATCCCGATGGCCCCAGAGGACCGTGAGAAGACGGCCTTTATCTGTCCGCTTGCTTCTATGAATTCATGAGGATGCCCAGGACTTTCAGGTGCCCCAGCCACTTTTCAACGATTGATGGAGCGTGCAGTGGGGGACATGAACTTACTAGAGTGCCTGGTATACCTAGATGATGTTATTGTGTTTGGCAGCTCACTGGAGGAACATGAGAGCAGATTATTTAAGGTATTGGACCGACTGGAGGACTTTGGCCTTAAACTGTCCATTGATAAGTGTCAATTCTTTCAAACATCAGTAAAGTATGTGGGACACATAGTATCCACCGAGGGAATAGAGACCGACCCAAGTAAAGTTGAGGCCTTGACCACCTGGCCACAGCCCAAAAATCTAAAAGAACTGCAAAGATTCCTGGGATTCTGTGGTTATTATCGGCGTTTCATCAAGGACTATTCAAGAGTGATCCGCCTTTACTTAACCTTACTCAAGGGTATCCCCAACCCACAAAAATACCAAAAGTCAGCGTCCCTCAAGACTGAAAGAGTGTATTTTCATCCGAGTGAAGTATTTGGGGCCGCTGGACTCCTGATTGTGAGACTGCTTTTCATGAGATCATATATCAACTTACCCATGCTCCAGTGCTGGCCTATGCCGATCCAAGAAAACCTTACGTCCTGCACACTGATGCTAGCTTGCAAGGGTTAGGGGCTGTGTTGTACCAAGAGACCAGAATGGCCTGAGACCAGTGGCCTTTGCCAGTAGAAGCCTGACCCCATCCGAAAAGAACTATCCTGTACATAAGTTAGAGTTCCTAGCTTTGAAGTGGGCTATTGTTGACCAATTCCATGAGTACTTGTATGGGGCTAAAATACTAGTAAAACTGACAATAATCCTTTGACCTATGTGCAGACCTCAGCTAAGTTGGATGCCACTGGCCATAGGTGGCTTTCTGCATTATCTACATATGACTATGCTCGAATACCGAGCAGGTCTGAACCACATAGATGCTGATGCTCTCTCCCGGAGGCCTGTTCCCCAGAATGATTGGGTCCGATTGGCAGAACCTGACATTCGGGCACTCTGCCGGAAGTTTGACAGGGAGGAACAAATGTCCACGGACGCAGTGGACTGCATGGTGGATTGCTTGGGAGCCTCTGAGAATTGCATACCTGCTGCTTATTGCCACTTTTCTGCAATAGACATTGGTGCACTGCCTCAGCTGGACAATGACAGTATTCGGTGGCTCAATCCTGCGATCCCATGATCAAAGCAGCTTTAGAAGCCCCTATGCAGAAAAAGATGTGTCCAAATTACTCCACTGATTTGAGAACTGCACTGTTATACAAAGAAGGTCCTAAGTTGAAACTGATCAATAAACTGTTATACAGAGAAACAGTAGACAGAGGGGGACAAGTAGACAAACAACAACTAGTGCTGCCCACTGCCTTTCGAGACTCAGTACTGAGGTCCTTGCACAACCACATGGGGCACCTTGGTATAGACAGAACACTTGACTTGGTGAGATCCAGATTCTATTGGCCTAAGATGGGGGCTGATGTGGAGCAACACATTCGAACTTGTAGTCGCTGCTTACAGAGGAAAGCTTTGCCCCAGAGGGCTGCCCCCCTTGTTAACATCACCACCAGTGCACCCATGGAGCTGGTCTGTATTGATTTTCTGAGTTTGGAGTCAGATCAAAGAAATATCAGTAATGTGCTGGTGGTCACTGACCATTTCACGAGATATGCCCAAGCTTTCCCCACCAAAGACCAGAAAGCATCCACTGTGGCCAAAGTACTTGTAGAAAACTTTTTTGTTCACTATGGGGCTCCACAAAGAATCCATTCTGATCAAGGGAGAGACTTTGAGAGTCGTCTGATCAAAGAGATGCTTTCTCTGTGGGGAGTGCGAGAAGTCCAGAACCACTCCTTACCACCCCAGGGGACCCACAGCCTGAGCGTTTCAACCGCACTTTGCTAGATATGCTAGGCACCCTGCACCCAAAGGACAAGCCTAGATGGAGCCAACAAATTAGCACCCTGGTACATGCTTATAACTGCACCAAAAGTGATGCCACTGGATTCTCCCCCTACCGTCTGATGTTTGGAAGAGAAGCTCGACTACCAGTAGATGTGTGTTTTGGGGTCTCTCCTGATGGGGTTCAAGCTGACAACTATTTACAGTATGTGCAAAAGTTAAAGGCCCAGCTAACTCATGCGTACCAACTGGCTCAAACCATGGCTGCCAAAAGAAATCTGGCCAACAAAGAAAGGTATGATAAAAGGTGAAAGCACAGGAACTCCAGGAGGGAGATCGGTATTGCTAAGAAATCTGGGACTGCATGGCAAGCACAAGATTGCTGACAGATGGCACCATCTCCCTCACATTGTAGTGGGCAAACTAGATGATCTGCCAGTGTACAAAGTAAGGCCTGAGAATAATTCAAAAGATGTAAAAACAATGCATAGAAATCATTTACTGCCCATTGGACAAATCTTAATTGAGTCTGAGCCCTAGAAGATGCCCTCTGGACCAGTGACTAGAGCTGCTGCTAAGAAAAGATCAAGAAAGTCTGCACCTACAGAAGCAAAGTTAAAGTGTTCCCTCCACAAGTCCTAGTTGAGCATGACTGTCAGTCCATATCGGAAGAAAGGAGAGTGACTTTGAATACTATCCTTCTTTAACTGAGTCAATTGTTTCGGGCAATCCCCTAGTCAATACTGGAGATGAAGCTGGGCCTTCTGGACTGTCCAAGCCCCAGCTTCGTCCCTGGAGCCAATGCTCCCAGAAAGTGAAGTGCAAAGCATCAGATCAGATGAAATGGAATCATTGTGCATGGTTGAACTGTTTGAGCTTTCAGGAGGAAAATGATGGATTGGGTCAGACTGGTGATACACCAGAACAAGAAGAGTATTTTGAGTGCCCTGACAGTCCACTGCCAGTGTCCGAAAGCTCTCCATGCAGCCAAATGTTGTGGACTCAGAAACCTTAACTCCTGGAGCTGAAAGTGCCCCAAGTTCTAGCCTCTCTACCCCCATGGAGACTCCCCTGACAAGTGAGGACAATGCTGAAAATGAGGCTCAGAGTGCAGAGACTGTAACAGTTCCCCTTAGAAAGAATGGTCGAGCTGTAAAGCCTGTGGTGCACCTCAGTTATGATTCCCTTGGGAGGCCTGTGGATTTGCCTCTCAATGTTGTCCATAAAGGAGTGTATGTCCCCAAGCTCATTGCCCAAACTGACGTCAGTGCTAACTCAAGTTACTTGTGTTGCCCTTCTAAGTATGGTGCCCTTGCCCGTCCAGCCCCAAGGTAACTGATAGGAAGGGCCCTCTCTTCAGGTTTCATGTACAAGAGGTAATAACTTGAGTTATGGTACAATGTGTATGTAATACTGTGTAAAGAGTGACGTACTGCAATGTTTCAGAAATGTGTTCTTGGTAAAATGATATATTGACTGATGATTACATGTGCGAGCCTAATGCAAATGTATATGGTTGCAGTTGAAACTTATGGGGGTACTTGCTTGACGCGGACGTCAAGCTTTCCCAAGCCAGGAAGGTGTAACCCCCTGCAAATGGGGGTTCCCAAAGACTTCAGGAGCTTGCTTGAATGCTCCAAGCCTGAATGGTGTTTGGCATTTAAGCCATTTATCAGTGAGTGTTTTTAGAGCCTCTGGTACTGTCTCTTTAAGAGCTGTCTGCTTGCAGACATAATTAGTTTGTATGGGGGGACTGTGTGCTTCTCTGAGTACCACTCGAGCTGCTGCCAATTCACTTCATTTTTGCAGTCACTAGGAGTGCAAAGGGAACCTATCTGAAAGATGTAACTGTTTGCCAGAAATTATTTAGAGTAATAATGAAATTACAGTTTGTCTAACCTGCTTTCTTTGCAGTCAGAACTGTGTCTGCTAGTTCCCCATTCTAGTTTTGAACTGCTGAACTGGACCAATCATGTGGGGTAAGCTATCTAAAATGGTGCCTTGGACGAATCAGAACTTGGACTCATAATCTGAGCCAGCCACAAGAGGATTGTATGGGCAGTGACTCTGGGAGATGTAGTTTAGACTTCAGTGCCTTTTTGGACCAACAGCAGCAGTCTATTGTGAGTGACAGCCAATCCAGTCAAGAACTGGGAGGAACTCAAAGGAAGTGCCCGGTTTTGTCGGTTGGAGTTTCAGTTGAGCTTTGGCAGTGAAGAAGGAAGGAGCCCTGTGCTTTTTCAGTGTGCAGTTTTAGTCAAAAAGCGTGTAAGGCCCAGAGTTCCGGTCTGCAGCTTGTGTAACAGCTTGTTAGGACTGAATCCGTCCTGTGAAAAGAATCAAAGGATCTCTGAAGAGTAGAAACCAGGCTCACCCTGTAGAAGACTGGAGGAATTGCTGAAAATTGCACTGGTCTGTCAGGAACTGAATCTGCTGTGTGTTCTCCCGGTATTGTGCAGTAATTGCGATCGGGATACAGATGCAGCCTGCCTGGTATAGTGCTTCTTTTATATGGATGTGTGAAGAGGTTTGTGTACCTCAAGTGAGCCCTGCTGACATTGAAGGACCCTATCTTATTTGGAGGTCGTGAGTACTAATTCAGGATCGCTCCCTGTTGAATTGCCACATTAAATCCAAATGGAATTACTGTACTGCTGACTGTTTAATTCTCCTTTTCTCTGTGTGAAAGGGCCCCCACCAGCTGCCACGTTTGGACTAGCCACTAGGGCTTGGGTACCCAGGGACAGTAACTGATAGGGATAGGCCTGTGCACAGAGCCAGGTAGATTATTAGAGTGATAAGCTAATTAACCTGATTTCCCTGTCCTTGTTATATCCCCTAAATAAATCAGAGCTGCTTGTTTCAGCAAAGTTATACTGCCTGAGGTATTTGTCTATGTTAAAGTACTGTACTGTGATTGTTGCACTGTATCTCATTTCACAGGAGGTCCCAGTGCCGGAACTAGACCTGGGGGTAAGTGTATACTGTGAAGGTAATTCTGATATATTGTGTGGGCCACTAGTGGGAAGAAAGGGGGGTTGCAGTGTCCCAGAGGGCTGTGACCAAGTTAGTTTAACTATTGCAAACCCTGACCTCTGGGTGGAGGCACCCGCCATTGGATCCAGGCCCCTCAACCTGTTAGTGGCAAATCAGGCAGGGGTAGTAGCCCCTGGGATAGCGCCATCTAGGGGTTACATATAAACTATTCAACCTAGTCTCTGGGAAAGGTCTGGGAACTTGTGTTATCATAAGTCTCTCCCTAGAAAATCGCCGCCAGCTCCACTGTGCTAAATTCACATATAAATTTTGGTTTGGCTCGCTCCCCCCATGTCTCACCTCCTCCCTGTCTATTCTCTCCCCACCAGACCATTCGCTTAGGTCATATGACTCTCAGCTGCTAGCAGTCTCTCATCAGTCTACTACAGCAAGACAGATAGCCTTCTCGTACCACCTACCCAAAATATGGAATGCCCTCCCTCCTCAGATTCGTCACTCTTCCTCCCCCCACTCCATCTCATTAGCCCTCCAGAACTTTCTTGTGGTAAACAGTTCCTGCGGCTAAGTTACTGTTTCCCTCCAGTGAGGTGTTGTTTCCATCTCCTGAACTGCTTGCTGTTCACTTGCAGGTTACACTTATCAAAACTAGTTGCATAATTGCATGAACTGTATTTCTTCTCTTAGCACTTCATGTACAGGCTTGCTTTATTTTGAACTGCTAAATCTTCTATTGCAATGTATAATTTGTACCTATGATTAATACGTTTCAGTGTATTTATTGTGAGTTGTGTGTTTGCACTGTTGTATTGGTTATACTTCAGGACAGTATTTGCCTGTTGTTTAATCTGCTCGATGTATGTATTGTAAATCATGATCTTATCTGTGTCAGTCTTCACCATTCATCACTAGTGGGTATATCTTGCTGGACCCTAGAACCCCACGGAAGACTTTTTTTTTTTTCAGAGGCGAGTCAACGCTGGGGCGGCGCCACCCTCTAGGCTGACATACTATGTGGCGCTCGTGGGTTGGCCGTTAACTGTCACCGACTCTGCCCTGGTCCCAGTTCTTCTACTCCCGCAGTAGAGTGAGGATCTCATGGAGATTCTTCAAGCAACTGCGTTTTACTGCCTGCTTGTGGACCAGTCCGTCGGTCCGTGTGGTAGTCTCGGTTTCTCTTTTGCCTGCTCGGCGCCACTTCTTCAATCCCGATAACATCATTCTTTTTTTCTAAGTGACGCCGAGTACTTGTTTTATTTTCCGTCTGGTCATACCTCATCCCGGGGACAAGAAAAAATAGAAGGCGGGGCACTCTCCTATGCATCAGTGTCCCTGCAGACGCCTTTACTCTATTTTGGACCAGCATGACCAGAGCCTCTCCTGCCTCAGCCCGGCCCACAATATGGATAACTGTGATGCCTACTTTTCCATGCACTGCTGGGTTCTAGAAATGCACACATTTAAAGTCGGACATGTGCCACTGACTTTCGGAGGGTGGGTTCGCAGTTGGCGGACCAAGACAACGACTCTTGACCCTTCCTCCGGGTCCCCTCCTGATCTTATACAGCCTGTGGAGGAGGGGGGCCTCTATCAGTTTTAGCCTTGCCATGGCAGGGGCTCCTTCCACGGTGCAGGAGGCCCAGTCTGGCCCTCTCAGGGACGAGGCGGGAGGCACTGTTCTGGCAATCGCTTCCTCGAAAGCGAAGGCTCCCCCGGTGTCGAGCTCTGGGGCCCATGGGCCCAGGCTGGCAGCGTCCTCTACACCTTCTGTCGGTGCCATCCTTGGCTGTGGTGTTGCTTGCGGCACCGGGGGCCTGGGCGGCACCGCAGACGGTGCCGGGCCATCTCTCTGCACCGTTCCTTGCTCTGGCACGGAGGGGAGTGGCACCATGGGCGGTGTAGGACCTGTTCTCTGGGCTGCCTCTGGTTTCAGTGCCTCACCAGTCTCTGGTGCCGTTCATGGCGCCGGGGAGGGGAGGTGGCATTGTAGTCGATGCCGCCTTCAACTCCAGTGCAGTTTGCGGCACCAAGGAGAGGGGTGGCGCTGCAGCCGGTGCCGCCTTGGACTTTGGTGTCGTTCGCGGTGCCGGGGAGGGGGTCAGTGCCGGTTGCAGGGCCAGGGCTGGAAGCGGCATGGCTCATGGCCCAGGTTTGAGAGGGATCGTGGAGTGGTCTGATTTCAGGCCTCTCAGTCCTCCTCCTCCTCCTCCTCGGAGGATTCGGGGTCTGATCCAGACTGGCTTCCGGATTCATCTGAATCTTCTAGTCCCTCAGTATCCAGCAGCTCGGCCCTCACTCAGCCTCCCTCTGACTGGACAGGTTCTGTTGATTCTGGGGTCAGTGAGACTGACCTTCCTGTGGCGGTCCAGGTGGTGGCTGCTGCACAGCCCAGGACTATGGACATGTCCATCCCTTCAGCTGGGGTACCCCCCCTCCTTGGTGTGCCTGAACAGTCCAAGTTTGGGATGGTCCGGGGCACCCCAAGAGGGGGAGGGTACTGTGCCTTTGGCTGACTCCCAGGGGTCAGCTAAGGGTTGCCAGCTACCTAGGCTGGTGGTCACGAGGAGGAGGGATCTTTCAGAGTCGGAGGGGTCAAGGGGACAGGGTTTAGCGCAGCGGTCTCTCCCTGGGACCCGCCCGGGTTCTGGGAGGAGTCGTAGTGCGGATCCTTGCCCCTTCCCTGGACACTCCTCGAGAGGAGCTTCTACTTTGGAGGTCAGGGGCCATCCTTCTGGGCTCACACTGTCCAGGTCACCTCACAGGGAGATTTCTTCCTGCGGGCACAGCTCCAGCCATTCCGACCCGGTTGAACGGCTTCTGTCTGCTAGGACCACCGGGACTCCCTCCTTGTTGAGGTCATCTGCTCAGTCCCCCTGCCCTGGTAGAGGCTGTGCTTCTTCTCTGAGGTGCTTGGCCCCGTGCCTCTGCCTACTCCTCCTCCTCCTCTCCCAGGTGTTCCCGGTCCTACGGAGCCCCTTACCTGGGGGCAGTTCAGGGCTTCAGCTGCACTTTTCCCTACCTAATCTAGAGCCATGGACGAGCAGGTGTTTCACCACTCTCCTGTGCAGCTTGACCTTGAATCTCCAGACTCATTGGCTTCCTCATCTTCCTCCTCCAAGGGAGAGGAACCCTCCATTTTCCCCAGCAGCTGATCTCACTTCTTATCAGCGCTTCTTTTCAGGGATGCTAGGCGAGCTTCACATCACCCCTCTTTCTGAAAGCAGTCCACATCAGATGGTGCATGCCTTTTTAGCCGAGTTCAGTGCGGCCAACCTTGCAGTTCCCACATGGCCTGCTCCCTTCCGGGAGGCATTGCACCAGGTCTGGCAGCATCCCTTCTCCTCCGTTCCAGCCCCAAGGGATCTTCGCCAGAGGTATTGCACCCCCCGGGTCTCCAGGAACTCTGCCTCACCCCCCTTCGGGCATGACATGCCCGGATACCTCCTCTGGGCATAGAACCCCAGGCTGTGACTGACCCCCAGATCCAGACTCTTTGGATTTTGACTTCTGGGGAAGCAGAATTTTCTCCTCTACACGGATTCTGCTCTGCATAGCAACTCATCAGGCCCACCATGCTACCTACAACAGGTACTTGTGGTCCAGGCTAGGATAACTTCTAGCCTCCATGCCTGATTCGGAGGAAACCTGGCAAGCCATCACCCTCTCTGCGCAGGGCCTGGAGCTTGAAAGGCACCAGGCAAGGGTGTCATACGACACCAATGAGGTGGCTTCCAGGATAGTGGGGACAGCAATCTGCACTAGGTGGACAGCATGGCTTCACCTTTCCTGGTTCTCATCCTTGGCCTGGCATAGGGTGATTTCCTCCACTTTCCAGAGAACCTATCTCTTCTGTAGGGTGAGGCGGTGGCTTCAGGGGCATCTTCCATCTCCTGCAGGGAGTTCTCCGTCTCACTCAGACAAGTCACAGGCCTCACCAGGCCTGTAGGGGTTCTCCCCTCTGGTGTCTCCCCCACTGGATGCTAAGGGACTCTGTCCCTTAAGGGACATATTGGTCCCCCTTTGGGGGGCTCAGTACTCACCCACTAGTGATGAATGGTGAAGACTGACACAGATAAGATATGAAAATGATGTACCTCCCGTAATTCTTGATCTTTCTGTGTATCTTCACCATTCATCACGAAATCCTGCCCCCACCTTCCCCTCTTGGGCCTCAGTCTCTGGGCATTCCCTGTCCCCCTGTGTGTCTCTCTGTTGCACTCCATCTCCTCTCCCTCCTTTCCCTTGTGGTTAGGAGGAAGAGGATCTTTTTGAGACACACGGGGAGGAATTCTTCCTTTGGGGTCTCAGGGTGTCTCGCCCCTCCCTTGCCCTTGGCTCAGTTCGGATGTCTCCCCCACCCCCTCTGGGGGTCCGGGGTGGAAGGGAGAGATCAGAGGATGCCTGAGTACCCCCACATCAATCCCTGTTATCTTAGTGTCCCCTTGGGACTATTACTCCCCTTCCTTTTGAGTTAGTAGGGGTAAACCTCCTTTTGGAGTTATTCTCTTTAATTTGGTGGGAGGGGTGGACTCCTCATCCCTCTCTGGCCTGTTCGACCTCGATATTCTTCTGAATGTTTTGGTCCCTGTGGGACTGTCTAGCTGTTTAAGAGCCAGATCTTCCTGGACATAAAGTCTCCACCAGTTATTCACACTGATGGGATCTACACCGGAAGCGCTAGGACCCAAGCGGGAGCAAACTTTTTTGCAAGAGGTCAGGCGCCAGAGATGGAGCAGCGAAGAAGCCCGGGCGTCGAGCCTCGGCTCGTGCAGCAGCTCAACTTTCTCGGCGGCCGACCCTCCAACTGCCTCAGTTCCTTTTTCCCCCGCCGAGTGCACTACTGTGACAACATCGCCGCTTCGTTAGGAGTCAAACTTCAAACTAGCAGCATAGTTTTCAGTTTCTAATTTTGTAGTATTTCTTGAATAAGTACTGCTTACTATAATCTATTCTTATTACAAGAAAGAAGTCTCAGCCTACATTGACGGAGTCGACCATGAGCGTGTCACGTGACGTTAGGGAGACTTAGTATGAAAGCTGTTCTGGGTCCGGTCCGCCGCCCTCTCCGGAGGGAGGTCTGACAACAGACGGTCCAATGCCCAAGGGGAAGGGCGGTCCCCCCGGAAGCATAAAAGAAAATGGTCACATTCTTGGTACCGTTCAGCCTCGAGCTCTTCTTTGGCCCACGGGTCAAGAAAGAGAAGGCATCACTTGAGGTCACCCTCTGGCATGTCTGCATGTCAACGGTCAATCTTTGGGGTCAGTTGCCGGTCTCCTCCTCCACAGTCGCCGGTTTCTGTTTCTGGTCACCGACCTCTTTGACATCGGAGCACTTCCCTGCCTTCTGGTAGGGCTTCAGATAAGCAGTTTCATCGGTGGGCTGCTCTGATGGAGCAATGGGCTCAGAGGTTGGTCCAGCTGCCTGGCCCGGTCACTCAGGGGCCCTTGGACACTTCGGAGGATCGGGTAGGGCGGTTGGGCCTACCTAGTTGCGCAGCCCCTTCTTCAGTGCCGACAACTCCGTGCTCAGGTGTTTTCCCCCCTCGCATGGCTGCGGCATAGGGGGCCACACAAATGCCTCTATCTCCTGGTATTTTTTTCTTCTTTATCCTCAAATCTTAGTTTTCAGGGCCCTACGTTGGTTTCAGCGCTGATGGGTTAAAGCAGCACCCGTCCTTGGCGCCCGTCGTCTATTGGCGCCATTGGGATTGTCGGTGCCGTGGCGGTCTTTTGGCACTGTTATTTGTCGGCGCTGCCCTCGGCGCCTGTGGTGGCTTTTTCGGCGCTTTGGCACCAGGGGTTCTGTCGGTGCATACACTGTGTTAGTCAGGCGGGCTGCGTTTCTTCGCGCCGAGACTTGGTGTGACGTCTTCCAGTCTTCAGGGCTTCTTGACTCCGAACCTTTTTCCTTCCTATTTTCCTTCTTATTGTCACTGCTTTCCTGTCCATACAGTCCCTCCTGGGCTGTCAGGAGATGATACTGAGCCTGACCCAGACCTTAGGCTGGGTGATGACATGGAAGGAACAGGATCTAATCCTGTTGCAGAGCCTGTGGTCAAGGACCTGTCATTTAAGTCTCTGCTGAAAAATTTGAATTCCACTCTTTCTTTCCAGACTACAGATATCGATCCTGGGAAGCTTTTAAGGCTCCAATACCTTCATGTTCCGGACATCCCTATGGATTTAACTTCCCCAGTACAGCCTTTCTTTGAGACACTTTCTCAAATGATATGGAATAATCCTGCTCTCATTCCTTCTGTGGCTAAGTCCATAGATAGGAAGTATGCTGCTTCCAAGGATCGACCCATTTTGGCCTCTCAAGCCTTTGTGGACCCTATTGTAGTCTTGGCAGAGAATGATAAGGTCATCCTCCCTCAGGCTACTACAGCTCGACCTATAAACAAAGAGTCTCATAAGATAGATACTTTAGGTAAGAGAGTCTTTGCTGCATCCACCCTGGGTATGCGTATTGCCAGCTACTAGGGCTATTTCTCTCAATATGAGTATATTCTTTGGCATTCACTCAAACAAATGGTTGAAGCTCTACCGCAGTCGGACTCTAATTCAGAGCTTCTTCAAACCATAACCAGGGGTATCGAGTCCAACAACCAACAGGTTAAAGCAGCTATGGACGCTTTCAATACTGCCTCCCGAGCGGCGGCGGCAGGCATTTGTACCCGCTGTCATTCCTGACTACGCACTTCAGGATTCACGAATGATGCCCAGCCACAGATCATGGCGTTGCCCTTCGATGGTGTGTATCTCTTCAGTCCTCAAGTAGAACAAGCTCTAGAGGCCACACAAAAGACCAGATCAGCCATTAAATTGGCTCGACCTGCTCCCGCCCCTTTTCGGGGGGGTGTTAATAAGTGCCAGTTTGACAACCATAAGAAAAAATTACTCACCTTAGTAATGTTGTTTCTTCTAATGGAGTCTTGCTATATTATGACTATTGCAGTTTGCCCCAGCCTTAGAACTGCTCCGGAGGTGAAAGAGTTAACTTCCATGCAGAGCATGGAGCTTAAAGCGCGAGCTCGGTTCAGAAGCTCTGTTTGGCTGGTTTCAAACCGAAACCATCAGATCTTTACGAGCAAAAACTCACTAAGGTTCTGTGTGGAAGCTGTAACCTACACTAGCCAACTGGCCACTAATATATTAACACATTTTTGCTGGTCCCAACACAAAGACTCAAGTCAGTGGACCAGAAAATTAAGATAGAATAACTAAATAAACACAACACCCAAACATGAAAGAGGGCATCAATAAATGCCAACAGAGGACTACCCACCCCATACCCCAAAGTAGGAGTTCTGAGAGGGGCAGGTTGGGGGGTCATAATATAGCAAGACTCCATTAGAAGAAACAACATTACTAAGGTGAGTAATTTTTTCTTCAAACAACATGAAGTCTTGCTATATTATGACTATTGCAGACTACACAGCAGTAATACCTCCATGGAGGAGGGACAGAACCTACTTAGGGAATAGGCTCTGAAGCACGGCTGTGCCGAACTGAGCATCCCTCCAGGCCTGAATATCCAGGGAGTAATGCTTGGTGAAAGTGTGTACTGTCTTCCGAGTAGCTGCCTGACATATCTCCAAGATAGGGATGTCTCTAGCAGCAGCTAGAGATGCAGCTGTACCTCTGGTAGAGTGAGTCCTCAGGCCTGAGGGGGGAACCTTACCCAGCTTTCAAACAACATGAAGTCTTGCTATATTATGACAATTGCAGTTTGTCCCACCATTAGAACTGCTCCGGAGGTGAAAGAGTTAACTTCCATTCTAAGAATGGAACTTGGAGCGCGAGCTCGGTTAGAGAAGCTCTGTCTGGGTTATTTCAAACCTAAACTGTCAGATTCTTTACTCCGCCTCACTGAACAGTCGCTCCGGAGATTTCTCCTACTGCTCGTTCATTTTTCAGTTTAAACAGTGTTTTCTCAGTTCAAATCAGCCGAGAATATTATTATTTTAACCGCAAAACCGCTCGTTCAAGCCTGTCTGTGGTATCGTAAGTAATTTAAGTTTATTTTCTGTGTGGAACTTGTAATGTTATCGGTTCGGTTTTGAACCGATCAGCTTGTTTTAAAACTTGAATTGAAGGGTTTTAGATATGTTCCGTTCTTATCGGTTCTAAAAAAAACTGATTTCATTAATGCTTTTTTCCAAGATCTGCGGACACGGTTAGGAACCCGATAAGGGTGTCTGCCCGGCACTGCCGCTTAAAAGGGCAAGTTTTTGGTTAGGCTGGCATTATGTCTGAAAACCCAAAAGAAAAACCGGGCCCACTGGTTTCAACACTGTGATGCCTGTGGGGAAGTCTTTGCCAAGGCTGACCCACACACCACATGTGTATATTGTCTGGGGTTTGACCCTCAATTCAGACTGCCAGATTTGTAAAATTTCCTGCAGCCACCCTGGATAAGAGAGTTGGCAGGCTCAGGGAACGAGAGGCCAAAAGTCCGCTGACCCGATGAGCCAGCCCGGTTCGTGCCAACCGAACTGGAGGGAGTGCCCTCTGACCAGGGCGAGACTTCCTCGGGCAAGCGTAAAGCTGGCTCGGAGGAACCAGTCCCAGTAAAGAAAACAAGAAAATCAGCAGGTGTGGAGCCCAAAATTCCTTCTCCAACTGCTGCAGAGATAGCAAGAGCTATTCAGATTGTCCAGTCACTTTCTCCGGTTCCGTCCGAACCACCACTGTCTGGTAAAAGGTTGGTTCGGTCGGTTCCACTGGTTCAGGAATATGTTGTTGAAGAATTTTATGAACCAGAGGAGGGGGAGGATGATTATGAACAGTATGAATGTGACTTTGAGGGTCTGGGTGTGCCCATTGAACTGGACATCTCCTCAGATAGACCTTTAGAATCTCCCCCTTTGCTTTCTGAGTCCCCCTCTCACTTTATGTTTTACAAAAAAGTTGCTGAAACCCTCCAGCTTCCATTGGAGGAAGCTGTGGATGAACAAGAGGAACCTGATTTTGTAGAAATGATGGATATTCCAGAGTCTAGAGATTGTCTATTCCCTTGCATAAATCATTTAGGAAACAGACAATAAAGATTTTAAAACTCCTAATTCTGTGCCTCCTGTGGACAAAAGATGGACAGGAGGTACACTCTGTCAGGTTCTGATACAGAATTCCTTTCACAGCAATGCAGTCACGTTGGTGTGGTTCAGGCTGCAGCCTGTGATAAAGCTAATATTCCTTTGGCTTCACATCCTCCTGACAAGGATTCCAGGAAGATTGATGCCATGGCTAAAAACAATACATGGCAGCGTCCTTGGGACTCAGGCAAGCAAATTACATGGCTTATGTAGCAAGGTATCAGAAATCTAGATGGGACACTGTCATGGCCTTTGGCCAAACAGGCCTCTGGCCAGCTTGCTAGTGAGCTGGAACAGGTGGCTGCTGATGGCATTGAGGCATCTAAGGTGCAGTTTCATGCTGCTGTGGATTTTAATGATGTATCCTCTAGAGTCATGGCTACGTTTGTAGCTTTGCGTAGGTTGGCCTAGCTCAGGTGTACTAGCTTGTCACAGGATACCCAGACTAAGGCTATGGATTTTCCTGTGGTTGGAAATTCTCTGTTTGGGGAGCAGACAGAGAATTATATGAAGAAAATGGATGAATATAGGACTACCTATAAGAGTGCTCAGGCTAAGGAGCGGCAAGCCACTCCTCAGAGGCAGGCCCCCAGGGGTAGAGGTAGGCCTTTTCACAGGCCTTTTTACCAAACCCAGGCCTCCTCTGCTTATGCTCAGAGGGGGTTCTTCAGAGGGAGAGGCAGACGAGGTGTGGGCAGGCCTGCTCCCACCCCTCAGCCTAAAGCACCTGCCAAACAGACACCCTGATGGGGTGCCCAGGGCCGATTCTCCTTTACCTGTAGGTGGCAGGTTGGCTTACTTCGTTCAGAACTGGGTGTCTCTAACTTCAGACAAGTGGGTCCTGGAAGTAGTAAGCCAGGGTCTGGTTCTCAGCTTCAAAAAGTTCCCAAAGATGAGAATCAGGTCTTTCCCATCTGCAAACTCTTTAGAGACCTTTACTTTAGAAACAGAGGTCTCAACTCTCCTGGCTGTCAGAGCTGTAGAAAGGGTTCCTCCCCTACACCAGGGCAAGGGTCTGTACTCCAGATATTTCCTTACCCCAAAAAAGACAGGAGAATGGCGGCCCATTTTAGACCTGAGATATCTGAACAAACACCTTTTGAAACCAAAGTTCAAAATGGTAACTCTGGCAATGATTTTACCTCTCTCTAAGGCCAGGGACTGGCTAGCCTCCCTGGACCTCAAGGATGCCTATTTTCACGTCCTAATCAGAAGCTCCCACCGAAAGTACCTCAGATTCGAATTGCCCTCAGGTCACTACCAGTTCAGAGCAATGCCCTTCGGCCTCAACTCTGCCCCAAGGGTATTCGCAAAATGTCTGGCAGTAGCAGTGGCTCATTTAAGAAGGCAAAGGATTGCTGTCTTTCCCTATCTGGATGACTGGCTCATTGTAGGCCAGTCCCCAGAACAGGTAAGATCTCACCTGCAAGTTACCCACAGCTGCTCCTTCCTGGGCTTCTTGCTCAATCTTCCAAAAATCAGTTCTGGAACCAGTTTAGGTGCTCACCTCATAGGTGCAGAATTGGATACAAAACAAGCCAGAGCCTTCCTACCCTTAGAGAGGGTAAGGAACTTGGTGGCTCTGGCCTCCTCTTTCACTCTGCAGGTCTCTCGACCAGCAAGACACTTTTTGCAGCTCCTGGGTCACATGGCTGCGTCCACAGCCATAGCGCAAGGAGCAAGATTTCAGATGAGGGACATTCAGTTTCATTTGAGAGCCTTTTGGTCTCAGAGAAGAGACCCCCTTTCCAAGTTGGTCCCAGTGACCCGAACCCTGATCCAGGCCCTCCAGTGGTGGCAGGATCAGAGCAATTTAAGACTGGGGGTCCCCTTCATTCCTCTGTCTCACTCCTTGACCCTCACTACAGATGCTTCCCTCCTGGGGTGGGGAGCCCACGTGGGCGACCTCTCCACTCAGGGAGTGTGGTCCCCTCATGAATCTCTGCTCCACATCAATTTGCTGGAACTCAGAGCTGTCTTTTTAGCACTTCAAGTGTTTTCTGTGTCTGTTCAGAACAAAGTGGTGCAAGTCAGAACAGACAACACCACAACAATGTGGTACATCAACAAGCAGGGGGGCACTCGGTCTTCGGCCTTGTGCACCGAGGCAATGAAGTTGTGGTCTCTGGCCTATTCCCTGAACACTTCCCTATAGCAGTTCACCTTCCAGGAAAGGACAATGTCCTAGCAGATGCTCTCAGCAGGATTTCCCAGGCCATCACAAATGGTCTCTGGATCCTCAAGTACTGGGGATAGTTTTTGCCAGATGGGGCACCCTCAGATCTTTTTCAGCCCCAGACAATCACCAACTTCCACTGTTCTGTTGCAGGCCCCCAGTGTTGGGCTCAACCTCCTGGATGCCTTTCTCCTAGATTGGAAGGGAAGTTTCTTTATGCCTTCCCCTTCCCTCTCCTATTCAAGGTGCTAGTCAAAATCAGATCCCAGCCTTGCAGGATGATTCTGATTGCCCCAGATTGGGCCAGGCAGCCCTGGTACCCACTACTTCTGTCACTAGCAGTCCATCTTCCCTGTGTCTCCCCAGGAATCACAACCTGTTAACCTGTGCACAGGGGAAAGTTTGGTATCCGAACCTCAAATCCCTCAATCTCAAGGCCTGGCTCTTGAGGAGTTAGAATTTGCTGACCTGCACCTTTCTCAGGGTGTTCTTGAAATCCTAAAGGCTTCTAGGAAGCCTTCCACTAGGGCTACTTACAATTCTAAGTGGAAAAGGTTTTCCATTTGGTGTTCTGGGAAGCATATTTCCCTGGAATCTGCTGATTTGCCCATTGTTTTGGACTATATGGTCCACCTTAATTCCTTGGGACTGAGACCAGCTACCCTGAAAGTACATTTGGCAGCTTTCTCTGCTTTTGTTTCAGCAGGAGAGCCCTCCTCTCTTTCCGCTCACCCTGTATTTTCCAAGTTTTTTTAAAGGATTACTTCATTCTAATCCACCTTTTAGGGATCCGGCCCCTGCTTGGGACCTTAATGTTTGCATTGCCCAGTTAATGCAACCTCCTTTTGAACCTCTGTCTTCTGCAGAGCTTAAGTACTTAACTTGGAAAACTGTTTTCCTAGTGGATATCACTTCTGCCAGGTGCATAAGTGAGTTGCAAGCCCTGTCAGTAGGAACTGACTTTATTTCTTTCCACAGGGACAAGGTAGTCCTCAGGACTAACAGGAAGTTTTTGCCTAAGGTGGTTTCAGATTTCCATCTTAATCAATCTATCTCCCTTCCAGTGTTTTTCACTGACCATTCTTCCTCTGGTGAGAGGAGATTGCACAGTTTAGATGTTAAGAGGGCCCTAAGTTACTATATAGAGCGTACCAAGGGTCACAGGTTCGAATCCCTCCAACTTTTTCTCACTTATGGTGAGGTGGGAAAAGGGAAACCTGCCACTAAGAGATCCATTGCCAGGTGGACTGTCTCTTGTATCCAGTTTTGTTATCAAAAACTGGGGAAAGTTCCCCCTTCAGGCCTAAGGGCTCATTCTACCAGAGGTACAGCTGCGTCTCTAGCTGCTGCCAGAGACATCCCTATCTTAGAGATATGTCAAGCAGCTACTTGGAAAACGGTACATACTTTCACCAAGCATTACTCCCTGGATGTCCAGGCCAGGAGGGATGCTCGGTTTTGCACAGCCGTAGCTTCAGAGCCTATTCCCTATAGGTTCTGTCCCTCCTCCATGGAGGTACTGCTGTGTATTTGTACTGAATTATAATATAGCAAGACTTGTTGTTTGAAGAAAAAATTACTCACCTTAGTAATGTTGTTTCTTCTAATGGAGTCTCATATATTATGACCTCCCCCCAGCCTGCCCCTCTCAGAACTTCTACTTGGGTATGGGTGGCAGCCTAGTGTGGCGCTTAGTGCCCATTATATGTTTTCTACCCCTTCTTGGATTTTGGGGTGTGATGTTTTTATTTTATGTCATATTATTACTTATATTATATTATTACTTCTGGTCCCCTGACTTGAGTCTTTGTGTTGGGACCAGGAGTATGTCTTAATAGTCAGGTAGCCAGTTGGCTGGTGTAGGTTACAGCTTCACACAGACCTTAGTGAGTTTTGCTCGTAAAGATCTGACAGTTTAGGTTTGAAATAACCAGACAAAGTTCTCTAACCGAGCTCGCGCTCCAAGTTCCATTCTTAGAATGGAAGTTAACTCTTTCACCTCCGGAGCAGTTCTAATGGTGGGACAAACTGCAATTGTCATAATATAGCAAGACTCCATTAGAAGAAACAACATTACTAAGGTGAGTAATTTTTTTCTTTGATAGCAAAATTGGATACAAGAAATGATCCACCTGGCAATGGATCTCTTAGTGGCAGGTCTCCCTTTCCCAACCTCACCATAAGTGAGAAACAGTTGGAGGGAGTCAAACCTGTGACCCTTGGTACGCTCTATGTAGTAACTTAGGGCCTCTTAACATCTAAGTTGTGCAGCCTCCTCTCACCGAGGAGGAATGGTCAGTGAAGAACACTGGAAGTGAAATAGATTGGTTAAGGTGGAAATCTGAAACCACCTTAGGCAAAAACTTCCTGTTAGTCCTGAGGACCACTTTATCCCTGTGAAAGGAAATAAAGTCAGTTTCTACTGATAAAGCCTGTAACTCACCTATCGCCTGGCAGAAGTGATGGCTACCAGAAATACAGTTTTCCAAGTCAAATACTTTAAGCTCTGCGAAGACAGAGGCTCAAAGGGGGTTGCATTAGTTGAGCAATGCATACATTAAGATCCCAAGCCGGGCAGGGTCCTCTGAATGGAGGATTGGTGAAGCAATCCTTTAAAACACTTGAAAATACAGGATGAGCAGAAAGAGAGAGGGCTTCCCTGTTGAAATGAAGGCAGAGACAGCAGCCAAGTGCACTTTCAGGTGGCTGGTCTCAGTCCCAAAGAATTAAGATGGACCATGTAGTCCAATGCAGTGGGTAGATCAGCAGATTCTGTGGAAACATGCTTCCAGAACACCATATGGAAAACCTTTTCCACTTGGAATTATAGGTAGCCTGGTGGAAGGCTTCCTAGCAGCCGTCAGGATTTCGAGAACACTTTGAGAAAGTTGCAAATCAGCAAACTCTAACTGCTCAAGAGCCAAGCCTTGAGGTTGAGGGATTTGAGATTCGGATACCAAACTCTCCCCTGAGCACAGGTTAACAGATTGTGGTTCCTGGGAAGACACAGGGGAAGATGGACTGCTAAGGACAGAAGGAGTGGGTACCAGGGCTGCCTGGCCCAGTCTGGAGCAATTAGGATCATTTTGCAGGGCTGAGACCTGATTTTGACTGGTACTTTGAACAGGAGAGGCAAGGGGGGAAAGGCATAAAGAAACTTCCCTTCCCAATCGAGGAGAAAGGCATCCAGGGGAACTGAGCCCAACACTGGGGGCCTGCAACAAAACAGTGGAAGTTGATAATTGTCTGGGGCTGCGAAAAGATCTATCTGAGGAGTGCCCCATCTGGCAAACACTATCCCCAGTACTAGGGGATCCAGTGACCATTCGTGATGGCCCTGGGAAATCCTGCTGAGGGCATCTGCCAGGACATTGTCCTTGCCTGGGAGGTGGAACTGCATGAGGGAAGTGTTCAGGAGAGCCAGAGACCACAACTTATCGCCTCGGTGCACAAGCGTCAAGACCGAGTGCCCTTGTTTGTTGATGTACCACATTGTAGTGGTGTTGTCTGTTCTGACCTGTACCACCTTGTTCTGAACAGATGCAGAGAAACCTGAAGTGCTAGAAAAACAGCTCTGAGTTCCAACAGATTGATGTGGAGCAGAGATTCCTGAGGGGACCATAATCCCTGGGTGGAGAGGTCGCCCCTGTGAGCTCCCCATCCCAAGAGGGATGCATCTGTAGTAAGGGTCAAGGAATGGGACCGAGGGATGAAAGGCACCCCCTGTCTCAAATTGCTCTGATCCTGCCACCACTGAAGGGCCTAGATCAGGGTTCGAGTCACTGGGATTAACTTGGATAGAGGAGCTCTTCTTTGAGACCAGAAAGCTCTCAAATGGAACTGAATGTCCCTCATCTGAAATCTTGCTCCTTGCACCACAGCTGTGGAGGCAGCCATGCCCTAGGAGCTGCAGGAAATGCCTTGCTGGTCGAGAGACTGCAGAGTGAAGGAGGCGGCCAGGGCCACTAAAGTCCTTACCTTTCCAAGGGAAGGAAGGCTTTGGCCTGCTTTGTATCCAGTTCTCATGCATATAAAGGTGAGTACCTGGACAGGTTCCAAAACTGACTTTGGAAGACTGAGAAGAAATCCCAGAGAGGCAAGCAGCTGCTGGGTAACTAGCAGGTGTGATTTGACCTGGTCTGGTGACTGACCCACAATGAGCCAGTCGTCCAGGTAGGGAAAAATGGCAATCTTTTGCCTTCTTAGGTGAGCGACTGCTACTGCCAGACACTTTGTGAACACCCTTGGGGCAGAAGTGAGGCCAAAGGGCATTGCTCTGAACTGATAATGGCCTGAGGGCAGTTCGAATCTGAGGTACTTTCGATGGGAGCTTCTGATAAGAACATGGAAGTAGGCATCTTTGAGGTCCAGGAGGCTAGCCAGTCCCCTGGCCTTAGGGAGGGTAAATCATTCTCAGTGTCACCATTTTGAACTTTGGCTTTAAAAGGTGTTTGTTTAGATATCTTAGATCCAGGATAGGCCGCCACTCTCCTGTCTTTTTGGGGTAAGGAAGTACCTGGAGTACAGACCCTGCCCTGGTGAAGGGAGAAACCTTTCTACAGCTCTGAGAGCCAGGAGGGTTGAGACTTGTTTCCAAAGCAAGAGTCTCTAAAGGGTTTGTAGGTGGAAAAAGATTGGCCCTCATCTTTGGAAATTTCTTGAAGCTGAGAATTAGACCTTGGCTCACTACTTCCAGGACCCACCTGTCTGAGTTAAAGACTGCCAGTCCTGGACGAAGTGAGCCAACCTGCCCCTACAGGTAGTGGAGAGCCGACCTGGGCATCCCAATCAGGGTGCCTGTTTGGCAGGGGCTTTAGGCTGAGGGGTGGGAGCAGGTCTCACCAACTGGCCTGTCTTCTCCTCTGAAGAACCCTCTGTACATAGGCTGAAGAGGAGGGGCCTGAGTCTAGTAAAAGGCCTGTGAAAAGGCTCACCCCTACCCCTGGGGGCTGCCTCTGAGGAGTGGCTTGCCGTTCCTTGGCTTGTGCACCCTGTAAGTGGTTCTATATTCATCCATTTTCTTCATATAATTCTCTGTCTGCTCCCCAAACAGAGAATTTCCAACCACAGGAAAATCCATAGTCTTAGACTGGGTATCCTGTGACAAAGTAGTACACCTGAGCCAGGCCAATCTCCGAAAAAGCCACAGATGTAGCCATGACTCTAGAGGATACATCGTTAGAATCCACTGCAGCATGGAATTGCACCTAGATGCCTCAATACCATCAAGAGCCACCTGCTCTAGCTCCTTTCGAGCTGGCCAGGGACCTGTTTGGCTAAGGCCATGACAGTATCCCATCTAGATTTCTGGTATCTTGCAACATAAGCCATATAGTTAGCTTGTCTGAGTCCCAAGGATGCTGCCATGTATTGTTTTTTGGCCATGGCATCAATCTTCCTGGAATCCTTGTCAGGAGGATGTGAAGCCAGTGGAATATTAGCTTTATCACAGGCTGCAGCCTGAACTTGACTGCATTGCTGTGAAAGAAAATCTGTATCAGGACCTGACAAAGTGTACCTCCTGTCCATCTTTTTATCCACAGGAGGCACAGAATTAGGAGCTTTTAAAATTTTTATTGTTTGTTTTCTAAAAGATTTATGTAAAGGGATGGACAGCCTCCTGGACTCTGGGATATCCATCATCTCCACATAGTCAGGCTCCTCTTGTTCATCCAAAGCCTCCTCTAAGGGAAGCTGGAGGGTCTCAGCAACTTTTTTATAAAACAAAAAATGAGAAGGGGACTCAGAAAGCCTAGGGGGAGACTCACCTGAAGGTCTGTCTGGGGAGATGTCCGGTTCAATGGGCACATCCAGACTTTCAAAATCACATTCACACTGATCATAATCCTCATCCCCCTCCTCTGGTTCATAGAACTCTTCTATATCATAATCCTGAACCACTGGAACCGACCGAACCGACCTTTTGCCAGACAGTGGCGGTTCGGAGGGAACTGGGGACAGGGACTGGACAATCTGTATTGCCCTGGCTATCTCAGCAGCAGTTGGAGAAGGAATTTTGGACTCCAAACCTGCTGATTTTTTAGATTTCTTTGCTGGAACTGGCTCCTCAGAGCCAGCTTTTCGTTGCCGAGGAAGTCTCGCCCTGGTCAGAGGGCACTCCCTCCGGTTCGGTTGGCACCGAACCGGGCTGGCCATCCGGGTCAGCTGACTTTTTGGCCTCGCTCCTGGAGCCTGCCCACTCTCTTGTCCAGGGTGGCTGCAGGGAAATTTTTACAAATCTGACAGTCTGAATTGAGGTGGTCAAACCCCAGACAATAGACACATGTAGTGTGTGGGTCAGCCTTGGCAAAGGCTTCCCCACAGACACTACAGTGTTGAAACCCAGTGGGCCCGGGTTTTCTTTTGGGTTTCTCAGACATGATGCCAGCCTAACCAACCAACTTGCCCTTTTGATGGCAGTGTCAGGCAAGACACCCTTATCGGTTCCAAACCGTGTCACGGGTCGTGGAAAAAACCGTAATGAAATCCGTTTTTTTTAGAACCGATAAGAACCGGGAACCGCACTCTAAAAAGCCTTAAAAGGCTTTAAACTTATATTTAAATACAACTCGATCGGTTCAACCGAACCGATAATACTTTACAAGTTCCACACAGAAAAAACCCTATCTATTTCTTACGATTACCATAGACAGAGCCTGAACCGATCGGTTTTGCAGTTAAAATAATGAAATCGCGGTTAAATTAAACCAAGAAATAGCGGTTTAAACCGAAGAAATGAACCGAGCAACAGGAGGAATCTCTGGAGCGACTGTTCAGTGAGGCGGAGTAAAGAATCTGACGGTTTCGGTTTGAAACCAGCCAAACAGAGCTTCTGAACCGAGCTCGCGCTTTAAGCTCCATGCTCTGCATGGAAGTTAACTCTTTCACCTCCGGAGCAGTTCTAAGGCTGGGGCAAACTGTAATAGTCATAATATAGCAAGACTTCATGTTGTTTGAAGTCCTTTCAAGGCAAAGGCAAGGGAGGTTTTAATAAAAAACAAGCCCCTCAGCCTCAAAAGAAAATGCAACAGAAAGCACAAGGGCCCAAAGTGCCCAGTGCCACCTTCTGAGTTTCTAGCCCAAGTCCCACCTCAGCTGCCTGAGGGAGACTCTTCTTCAGCGGTGGGAGGCCATCTGACTCAATTCTACAACCAGTGGAAGTCCATAACATCTGACAAATGGGTCCTCCGGATAATCCACAAGGTGTATTCCCTCAATCTTTCAGAGACCCCTCCGGATTGTCCCCCCAAACGACAGCCCAGGCTGTCAGTACTTCAGTCAGAACTTCTCGCTTCCGAGATAGAAGGCCTTCTTAACAACAGGGCAGTAGAAATAGTTCCGCTGGATCAACGGAACACAGGGTTCTACTTCCATTACTTTCTAGTTCCAAAGAAAACCAGGGGCATGCGCCCCATTTTGGACCTCAGAAAATTGAACAAATCTCTTCCCAAGGAGAAGTTCAAAATGATATCGCTAGGAACCCTGTTACCTTTGCTTCATCAGCACGACTGGTTAGCCTCCCTAGACATGCAGGATGCTTGCCAGCATATTCTTATTCACCCAAAGCATCACAAATACCTAAGGTTCGTGGCTTTGGGCCAACATTATCAGTTCAGAGTCCTGCCCTTTGGGCTGTCCTCGGCGCCGCAAGTTTTTACAAAGTGTTGTGCAGTTTTCACAGCTCACCTCAGAAAGATTGGAATACAAGTGTTCCTGTATCTGGACGACTGGCTTCTAGCAGGTCCTTCCAGACAAGGAACTCTCGATGCCGTATCCATGGCCTCAGACTTTCTCACATCCATGGGAGTTCTGCTGAATCTCAAGAAATTGCAGTTGCAGCCCTCCAAGATGCTCCTTTTTATAGGAACTCTTCTGGACACCTCCTGTGCGAAAGCCTTTCTTCCAGAAGACAGAAGGAGCGATATCCTACAGATGACCCGATACATAAGAGAGAACAGCTCAGTTCGAGCTATCTCGATGCAACGGATGCTGGGTCTCATGGCATCCTCGGTGTTCACTGTACCCCTAGCTCATCTCCACATGAGAACCTCTCAATGGATGACCAGTACTCAGTGGTCTCCAACCACTCACCATCAGTCCTTTCTCATCAAGGTGACAGAACCTCTGAAGAGGTCGCTCACCTGGGGTCGCAAGAGGACAACCTTCTGGAATGGTATCTATTTGCTTCCCTGGATCACCAGATCTCCATTACCATGGATGCGTCCCTGATGGGGTGGGGAGCCCACTGTCAGACTCTCCACACCCAAGGTATGTGGACTCAAGACGAGTCCCAACTTCATATTAATGTCCTAGAAATTAGAGCCGTCCTTTATGCAGTCTGGGCTTTGAAGGACATTCTCTGTCACAAGAACATTCTCCTTCAAACGGACAACAAAGCAGTGATGTATTACATCAACAAGCAGGGCGGTGCACACTCTTACCCTTTATGCAGGGAAGCGATGACAGTGTGGGAATGGTGCTTGGAGCACAAGGCTCTAATCCAGGTGATCTATCTGCTTGGAGTGCAGAACGAACTGGCAGACCGTCTCAGCAGAATGGAGACAGATCCTCACGAATGGTCTCTCGACTCAACCGTAGTTCAGTCACTATTCGCAGAGTGGGGAACTCCAGACCTGGACCTTTTTGCATCCCCACTCAACACAAAACTGCCTCTCTTCTGCTCCAGAAATCCAGGGCCTGGCATTTTCTGTCAGGATGCATTCAGGCTGCAGTGAACAAAACGCTTTCTATATGCCTTTTCTCCTCTTCCTCTAATTCAGAGGGTACTTCTCAAGTTCGAAGCCCAGGGGGACAAAATGATCCTCATTGCTCCCTTCTGGCCTCGACAGATATGGTTTCCGTTACTAAGTAGTATGTTGGAAACCCCTCCGAAAGCGCTTCCCCTTCAGATGAACCTTCTGACTCAGGGGCCTGTGGTCCATCCCAATCTGAGATCGCTTCACCTTCACGCTTGGCTCCTGAAGAGATAGAAGTGAACAGGTTCAATGTCTCTCGCAGAGTTTCAGATATTCTTCTGGCTGCGTGCAAGCCAGCCACTAGAAAAACTTACACAGCCAAATGGAAGCATTTCTCTCTCTGGTGTGCAAAATCCTCTTTGAATCCTTTTTCCTGCCCACCAGATAAAGTTCTAGAGTACCTTTTAGACCTCTCAAATTCAGGTCTGCAATACTCTACAGTCAAAGTTCACCTTTGTGCCATTTCAGCTTATCATGAGCCAGTACTTTCCTCGTCACTGGCTCAGTTACCTGTAGTTAAGAGGTTTCTTAAGGGTATTCTACATACCAGACCCCCTATCAGACGTCCATTCGCAGCCTGGGACATTAATCTTGTACTAGACATGCTCACTTGCTCACTCGAAAGCCTTTCGAGCCTCTAGCTACCTATGAGCTGAAATTTCTCACTTGGAAAGCAGCCTTCCTGGTGGCCATTACCTCGGTCTGCAGGGTCTCTGAAATACATGCCTTAGTCACAGACCCTCCGTATACTCTGCTTCATAAGGACAAAGTAGTTGTTAGGACCCATCCTAAGTTTCTCCCTAAGGTTGTTTCAGAATTCCATCTAAACCAAGCTTTAGTCCTACCTACTTACTTTGCAAACTTCCAAAATGAAGGCGAGCGTACCCTTCATTCTTTAGATGTCAAAAGAGCTCTGCATTTCTATTTAGATAGAACAAAACAAATTCGAAAAGCTCAACAACTGTTTGTTTCCTTCAGCAAGACCCGGCTGGGTCAACCTGTCGCTGTCGGATGCATTTTTGCATGGCTGGTGGCATGCCTTCACCACTGCTGTTCCATGGCGCAGGTTAAGCTGGAGGGCAGAGTGTACGCTCACTCTACTAGAGCAGTCACGGCATCCCTGGCAGAATTCTGCAATGTGCCCATTGCAGATATTTGCAATGCGGCTACCTGGAGCTCAGTGCATACTTTCGTTAAACACTATGCCCGGGATGTCCATCTCAGACGACATCTTTCGTTTGGCAGAACCATCCTTAATGGACTTCTGTCCTAAATTTGTGAAATCTTGGTCTCTCCTGCCGCCCTCTCAGGGGATTATTAGCTCGGTACTCTCCCATCCGTGTGAATGAGTGGTGGAGACTTTATGTCCAGGAAGATATGGAAATTACGTACCTACTGTAATTCTTGATCTTCTTGGACGAAGCCTCCACCACTCATTCACACACCTCACCACCACCCCGAGCTCACCTCTGTTGTTGGTCTTCACTCCCTCAATCTTCAGGCTGAGAAGACTTCTTTGTTGACCCTTCTTATACGGGTCGTCCGGACTATCTTATGTCCAGTTTTTGTTAGGCTATCCTTCTAGGTTAGTTACGATGCACCTCCTCGGAAAAAAGGTACTGAGGCGGTTGGAGGGTCGACCCGAGATAGTCATTGCCGCACAAGCTGAGGCTCGCGGCGCTGCTCCTCGCGGCTCCATCTCTGGTGCCATCCATCTTGCAAAAAGTTTGCTCCTGCTGGGTCCTAGCGCCTCCAGTGTAGTTCCCATCAGTGTGAATGAATGGTGGAGACTTCGTCCAGTAAGATCAAGAACTATGGTAGGTACGTAATTTCCATTTTCGTGCCTTCTGCCTCTTTTCTGCAGCCTAGAGGTTTTTAAAATCATTTCTCCCTCTTGAGGTCCAGGTCCACCTTAGCCAGGAGCGGTGTCCTTCCCTCCCCCCACCTTTTTTTTTCCCTCTTTTACCCTCCCTTCCCCATCCCTTCTTTCTTTTCATCCAGAGATGAAAGTGTTGTCATCTGATTGTCTTGTTGACTTTTGCTTCATGAACTGAGCCCTCCGGCTCCGGATTACAAATAGTGCGTGTTGTGCATATTGCTTTCTTCCATCACAGGGCCCCAACCAGCTGCAACATTCCTGGCTAGCCCACCGTTTTCCTACCTGGGTACCCAGAGTGTGTGACTGTGTAGGGACTCTGAACTGCATGCATAACTGTCTGATTAATACAGGTTTTAAGCAAATCAACCTGATTACGCCCCTCCCTTGTTCAAGTCCCCTGAATAAATCAGATTTAACTTTGTTTGCATTTAACCTGACTGTGGTTCCAGTTTGTGCCAAAAGTGTTGTACTGTTGCTATTTGCTGTGCTTAACCTTGTTTTATAGGGGGTCTCTAGGGTTAAGCTAGAGGAACCAGCTCTGGTGGTAAGTGCAAACAGTGTGGGTAACTGCCTGGTGAATAAGGGTTATTGTGAAAGTAATTATTGTATATTGTTCAGGCCACTAGAAGGGAAAGAGGGGGTTACAGTGTCCCAGAGGGCTGTGCCCAGGTTAGCTTGACCACTAACAACCCTGACCTCCGGGTGGAGGCACTCGTTTCATTACAGAGGCCCCTTAAGCTGCTACTAGTCAAGTAGGCGGGGGTAGTAGCCCTTGGGATAGCGCCACCTAAGGGTTACACAGGCAAAGACCCAAACTGAGGAAACACTAGCATGAACAGTAAGGCCCGTCCACTACCGCTTGCATGCAGTAGCGGATGCAATCTGTTGCGGCCGCCGGGCGGTGCAGTCGTCACACCTCGGCGGTGTCCATTCACGGGACCGCACCGCTGGTCCACACATCGGGATCCGGGCGACTGTTACAGCGGTGCCCGATCCCACAGCAGCTTCGCTGGCTGCGCTTTGTGCCCCGTAGGGGATCATTAGCCGCAGTCCACACTACTGCCGTAACGGTACCCGTGGTGATCGATTTGAATCGCTAGGAAACCACCTCATATGTGGTTTCCACAACCGTTATGAACGCATCCTGTAACGCTACCAGTGTAACGCACGCCATTACCGATGCGGTTTACAACCTCGGTAACGTTACAGAAGGGTTTTCGGGCTGCAGTGTGGACAGGGCCTAAAAGAAGGGGACAAGACTTTCTATAGATACATTAGTGAAAGGAGAAAGTCCAGAGGGGGTATTGCTAAGATCAAAGGAGAAAAGAGGGAGTGTGTGGAGGAGGAACAAGGAAAAGCATCTATCCTAAATAGATACTTCTGCTCAGCACTTCCGAGGAGAAGATAGAGCAAGGCCCACAGCTTAGCACTATGGACACAGGGGGGGGCGGGAGGTGTGCACAAATCCCTTCACAAAACAAAGGGTCCTACAAGAGATTGCTAAGCTCAGGGTGGACAAGGCAATGGGACCAGATGGCATACATCCCAGGGTACTAAAAGAGCTAAGAGTGGAACTAGCAGAGTCATTATTAGAACTGTTTAGTGAGTCTCTGAGCACAGGAGCGGTTCCAGAAGACTGGAGAAGGGCTCATGTGATCCCGCTCCACAAGAGTGGTAGCAGGGAGGAGGAAGGGAACTACAAACCAGTCAGTCTTAGCTCAGTAGAGGGGCAAGATTATAGAGGCACACCTTAAGGAAAGGATAGTGCAACACCTGGAATCCATAGGAGAATAGGATCCAAGACAGCATGGGTTTACAACAAGAAGGTCCTGTCAAACTAATCTCATAGATTTCTTTGACTGGGTAACCAGAGTGGTGGCTCAAGGGGGTGCAGTTGATGTTGCCTACCTTGATTTAAGCAAAGCTTTTGATACTGTTCTGCATAGAAGATTGATTAATAAGCTGGGTAGGCTTGGGGTGGGCCAGAAGTTGGTCAACTGGGTGGCAAACTGGTTGCGGGCAGAAAACAGAGAGTGGTGGTAAATGGTATATAGTCAGAAGAGATGCACGTCACAAGAAGAAGCACCAAGATATCTCACGGCAAGCAAGCTCACCTCCCCAATAAAATGGAGAATACATCGACGCAGGTATTGCACGCCTTCCATCGCTGTTTTCTGTGGGGTGCTGCTCTGTCCCTGCACCCCAGACTTAGGGATTCCAACTCCAGGTTGGAGTTGGTCTGGGAAGGGGCGTGAACACTGGGGAAGAAACATAGAAAAGGACCATTACCATGAATGCTGCCGTAATGGTCTTTTTCTATGTTTTGCTGTCGGGTGTCAACCACAAGGGGTGATATGGTCACAAGTGGGGTACCAGGGATCAGTCCTGGGGCCAGTCCTCTTCAATATCTTCATCAGTAACATTGCAGATGGCCTGGAGGGTAGGTTTGTCTGTTTGCAGATGACACCAAGATCTGCAACAGAGTAGATAATCCAGATGGGGTGGGCAGAATGAGAAGAGATCTGGATAAACTGGCAAAATGGTTGGAAGAGTGGCAACTGGGGTCTAGCAAATAAATGCAAGAAGATCATGCACATAGGGAAGAAAACCCTGACACCATCTATAGGTTGGGGAGGAGTTGCTGGCAATCACAAGGGAAGAAAGAGACTTGGGCGTCATCATCACATATGACCTGAAATCATCCAAGCAGACCACTAAAGCAGTAGGTAAGGCTAAGGGGATGGTGGGGTGTATTAATAGGGGTATCACAATTCGTAAGAGGGAGGTAATAATCCCCTCTTTTCAAGACACTGGTTAGGTCCGATTTGGAGTACTGCATGCAGTACTGGAGGCCGCACTTTCACAAGGACATTAACAAAATGGAGGCAGTCCTGAGAAGGGCAACCAAAATGGTGCAGGGTCTGCATCAGAAAACATATGAGGACAAATTATCGGACCTCATTATGTATAGCCTAGAGCAAAGGAGGGAGAGAGGAGATATGACTGAAACATTCAAACATCTTAAGGGTATTTATTTATTTATTTATTTGCTTCTGTTAACCGGGTAAGCACACTAGACAGAAAATAGCTGGCCATGAGGACACAGCATGAGATTAAAGGGAGGCTGATTAAGGGGTAATTGAGGAAGTTCTTTTTCACAGAAAGGGTGGTGGATGCATGGAACGGCCTACCTCAGGGAGTGGTGGATATGAATACAGTGCAGGGCTTCAAACAGGCATGAGATAGGCATAAGGGAGCAATACAAATGAGTATGAATAGATAGGCCATTGACAGAGTAAAGGACTATGGCACATTCATAAGGTAGAAAAAAAAAGGGCAGACTGGATGGGCCTTGCGGTCCTTATCTGCCATCAACTTCTATGTTTCTATGAGATTGGGGCCCCCTCTTCCCAATCCCTTGGGCTGTTCCTCTCTCTTTTCCTGTCCTCTCAGTCGTTTATTTCTCCTTTCAGTTTTTATATCCTTTCCTTTTCTCTATCCTTTGGGCTTCCTTGCCCCACCCCTCCATCCCTTCCTATCTCTCTCTCTCTCCGACATTCAGAACTGGGGCCAAGGCGGAGTCAGCGACAGTTAATGGCCAACCTGTGAGCACCACGTAAGTACACTCGGCCTCCCGAGGCGGCGTAAAGCTTCTCGATGACTCTGCCTCTGAAAAAAAAAAGAGTTTCTCATGGGGCCTAGGCTCCGGCAAGATACCCACTAGTGATGAATGGTGAAGATACACAGAAAGATCAAGAATTACGGTAGGTACGTAATTTTCATTTTCAGACCCAAGGGAATCTTGCTGTATTCTGACAATTGCAGTATGGTCTCACCATAGGACTGCCCCGGAGCCAAAATGGTTAATCGAACCTATGCTAATGATGGAATGTTAGGCTCGAGCTCGGTTTTCAAACCACTGTCCCTGGTTGCACTTCCTGCAACCATCAGATTCTTTACTCCGCTTGTCTCAGTAAGACCTCCGAAGAGCTCTCCTTCACTTCAACTGAAGAATTTATTTTTCTTGGTTCAAACCTTAGTTCATTTTATTTTCTTGATTTTTGAAGCATTGTCCTTGGTTCACAGGTAGAATTAGTTAGATAGTGTTAGTTTTGGTAAGTTTTATCGGTTCCTCCATGGTTTTCCCAACTGGGAAGGAACCGATACTTTGAATTGATTTTACTTGTTTTAACTTTGGTACCATCCGGTTAGGTGGTTTAATAATTTAAAACCTTTTGGTAAATTTTACCAACGTAATTCTTGGTTCTCTTCAGTTCTAACCAACCGATAAATGTCACAGCCTAAGAAACGAATGGGCTCCACAGGTTTCCAACATTGTTCAGAGTGTGGGGAACCATTCGCCAAAGCAGATCCTCATTTAATTTGTGTTATTTGTTTGGGGTTTGACCACCTCAAGGAGGACTGTGAAATTTGTAAAAGTTTCCCTCGGTTGACGCTTGATAGGCGACTTAAACGACTGCACGAGAAAATGTCTGAGAAAACCGCTGAACCGGTAGCAGACACTCAACAGGAACCGGAGGACCAGCCCACTGACAAGGGTGACTCCTCAACTACGAAAAAGAGACCTGCCAAACCAGCTGCTAACCTGGCACATTCCAACAAAAGGAAAAAGAAAGAGAAACACTCAGTGGTTGAACCGCAACCAAAGGCATCGGTTCCGACCGCTGAGGAAATAGTGAATGCTATTCGTATAATTCAGTCTCTTCAGGGCAGCCTGGTTTCAGTTGAGAAATGACCACGTCTGTCTACCACAAGTTCTACTTCGGTTCCCAGTTTAGTGGAACCCGAATTAGACACTTATGTAGAGGAATATGATGAGGAAGCTAATGATGACGATGAAGAGGACTTTGGGGAGCCGACTGAACTGGATATTTCCCCAGATCCTCACAGACCTGATTCCCCTGATAAGGGAACCAAAGGTTTTAAATCTCATTTCCAATTTATCAGAGAGGTTGCTCAGTCCTTGGATCTTCCCACTCAAGAATCCACTGATGAGGAGGAAGAACAGATGATGGATGTGCCAACCTCTAAAAGGGTTTTGTTGCCCATCCATAAATCCCTAAATAAACAGGTCCTGAAGGCACTGCATACCCCCACTTCCATTCCACCCCTGGAAAGAAAAGTGGACAAGAAGTTCTGGGTGGCTAAGAGTGGAGCAGAGTTCTTGTTTGGGCACCCTAGCCATGAGGGAGCGGTACAAGCTGCAGCCTGTGATAAGGCTGGCATCCCCTTGTCATCACACCCTCCTGATAAAGATTCCAGGAGAACAGACTCCATTGCTAAGAAACAATATTTGGGGTCTTCTCTTGCAGTAAGGTAGGCCTCTTATACGGTCTATGTTGCGAGGTATCAGAGGACTTTGTGGGACACTGTGATGGAAATCACAAAGTCTGTTCCAGCCCCTATGGCAGCAAATTTAGAAGAAGCTGCAAAAAGGGGCATGGAGACATCTAAAGTGCAATTCCATATGGCAGTGGACAGTAATGACACTGCTGCCAGACAAATGGCCTCTTCCATATCTTTAAGAAGGTTTGCCTGGCTCAGGACAACTAACCTGACTCAGGACACCCAGACCAAAGCAATGGACTTCCCCTGTGAGCTTCTGTCTCTTTTTGCTCAGCAGACAGAGGCTTACATGAAGAAAATGGATGAATACAAAACAGCTTATCAAAGTACTACTGCTAAGGAGAAGGCCTCTACACCTTATAAGCAGCAAGCCAGGGGTCACAGAGGCAGGCCTTATAGGCCATTTTCAGCCCCAAGCTTACCCCCAATACCAGCAGTACCAGCAGCAGAGGGGCTACTTTAGAGGCAGGGGTAGAAGAGGTGGCAACTGGATAGCCGCTAGCACTCAGCCAGCTTCCCAATCTAAGCAGACACCCTGAGAGGTCTGCTTGGGTCACCTCCCCAGTACCAGCAGGGGGCAGGTTGGCCCACTACCTCCAGGAATGGAAATCCATTACTACAGACAAGTGGGTCCTGGACGTAGTGGGCCAAGGTCTGGCTCTCAGTTTCAAATTAAAACCAAGGCTGAGGGCAAAGGTTTTTCGACCTTCCTCCCCAGCAGAGACCCTGTTGCTAGAGAAGGAAGTATTAAATCTCCTATCCCTAGGGGCAATAGAGCCAGTTCCCTTGCAGCAGAGGGGGGGGGAAGGCCTCTATTCAAGGTATTTCCTCACTATCAAGAAAACAGGGGAGTGGTGACCCATATTGGATCTCAGACATCCAAACAAGCATTTACTGAAACTAAAATTCAAAATGGTCACTCTGTCTACAGTTTTGCCCACTTTAAAGCAAGGGATTGGTTGGCATCCCTAGACCTCAAGGATGCATACTTCCACATCCCAGTGAGACAGTCACACAGAAAATTTCTCAGGTTCAGACTGCCTTCAGGCCATTATCAGTTTGGAGCAATGCCTTTCAGTCTCACTTTTGCTCCTAGGGTGTTCACAAAATGTCTAGCTGTAGTTGTGGCACACCTAAGGAGACGAGTAGTGGCAGTATTTCCCTACCTAGACGACTGGTTAGTCATAGGGCAAACTACTCAACAGGTCAAGCAGTCCCTGGTACTTACACAGGAGCTCCTGCAGTCCCTGGGGTTTCTGATGTAACCCCCCTGCAAATGGGGGTTCCCAAAAGACTTCCAGGAGCTTGCTTGAATGCTCCAAGCCTGAATGGTGTTTGGCGTTTAAGCCATTTATCAGTGAGTGTTTTTAGAGCCTCTGGTACTGTCTCTTTAAGAGCTGTCTGCTTGCAGACATAATTAGTTTGTATGGGGGGACTGTGTGCTTCTCTGCTTGAGTACCACTCGAGCTGCTGCCAATTCACTCCATTTTTGCAGTCACTAGAGTGCAAAGGGAACCTATCTGAAAGATGTAACTGTTTGCCAGAAATCATTTAGAGTAATAATGAAATTACAGTTTGTCTAACCTGCTTTCTTTGCAGTCAGAACTGTGTTTGCCTAGTTCCCATTCTAGTTTTGAACTGCTGAACTGGACCATCAGTGTGGGTTAAAGTAGCTCTAAAATGGTGCCTTGGACGAATCAGAACTTGGACTCATAATCTGAGCCAGCCACAAGAGGATTGTATGGGCAGTGACTCTGGGAGAGGTAGTTTAGACTTCGGCGCCTTTTTGGACCAACAGGGGCAGTCTATTGTGAGTGACAGCCAATCCAGCCAAGAACTGGGAGGAACTCAAAGGAATTGCCCGGTTTTGTCTGCTGGAGTTTCAGTTGAGCACTGGCAGTGAAGAGGGAAGGAGCCCTGTGCTTTTTTTCCGTGTGCAGTTTTAGTCGGGAAACGTGTGTAAGGCTCAGAGTTCCGGTCTGCAGCTTGTGTAACTGCTTGTTAGGACTGAATCCGTCCTGTGAAGAGAATCAAAGGATATCTGAAGAGTAGAAACCAGGCTCACCCTGTAGAAGACTGGAGAAATTGCTGAATTGCACTCAGTCTGTCAGGAACTGAATCTGCTGTGTGTTCTCCCGGGTATTGTGCAGTAATTGCGATCAGGATAGAGAAGCAGCCTGCCTGGTATAGTACTTTCTTTTTACCATATAAATGTGTGAGAAGGCTTGTGTAGCTCAAGTGAATCCTGCTGCCATTAAAGGACTTTTGCCTGTTACTGTTCACCATATAAATGTGTGAGGAGGCTTGTGTAGCTCAAGTGAATCCTGCTGCCATTAAAGGACTTTTGCCTGTTGCAGTTTGCCATATAAATGTGTGAGGAGTCTTGTGGAGCTCAAGAGTAGCCCTGCTGACATTGAAGGACCCTATCTTGTTTGGAGGTCGTGAGTACTAATTCAGGGTCGCTCCCTGTTGAATTGCCACATTGAATCCAAATGGAATTACTGTACTGCTGACTGTTTAACTAATTTTTCTTTTCTCTGTGTGAAAGGGCCCTACCAGCTGCCACGGTTTGGACTAGCCACTAGGGCTTGGGTACCCAGGACAGTAACTGGTAGGGATAGGCCTATTGCACAGAGCCATAAGTAGATGAGTAAAGTGATAAGTAATTAACCTGATTCCCCCCGTCCTTGTTATATCCCTAAATAAATCAGAGCTGCTTGTTTCAGCAAAGTTATACTGCCTGAGGTATTCTATGTTAAAGTATTGTACTGTGATTGTTGCACTGTATCTTATTTTACAGGAGGTCCCAGTGCCTGAACCAGTCCTGGGGGTAAGTGTATACTGTGAAGGTAATTCTGATATATTGTGTGGGCCACTAGTGGGAAGAAAGGGGGGTTGCAGTGTCCCAGAGGGCTGTGACCAAGTTAGTTTAACTATTGCAAACCCTGACCTCTGGGTGGAGGCACCCGCCATCGGATCCAGGCCCCTCAACCTGTTAGTGGCAAATCAGGCAGGGGTAGTAGCCCCTGGGATAGCGCCATCTAGGGGTTACACTGATAAATCAGAAAAAGTCAGTACTGCAACCAGTGCAGCTCCTAGAATTCATAGGGGCTCAACTGGATTCAGTGAAAGGAAAAGCTTTTCTTCCACAGGAAAGGGTAAGCAACTTGGTACAGTTGGCAAGCTCTTTCAAACCTTACAGTCTCAGGCCTGCCAGGCACTTTCTACAGTTGTTGGGCCACATGACAGCATCAACAGCTACAGTGCTAGGCACACGGTTTCAGATGAGAGATATTCACTATCATCTCAGACAATACTGGTTCCAGAAGAAAGATTCACTGTCAAAGCTGGTCCCAGTAACCCAAACCTTCATGCAGGCTTTGCAGTGGTGGCTAGAAGACGAGAACCTCAGACAGGGAGTTTCCTTCCTGCAAGTACAACCATCCCCGGTGCTTACCACAGATGCATCCCTCCTAGGGTGGGGAGCACACCTAGAGGAGCATACTGTCCATGGCTCGTGGTCCAAGCAAGTGTCCCTGTTTCACATCAATCTGCTGGAACTCAGGGCAGTCTTGTTAGCATTGCAGGCATTTGCCAGCATGCTTAAGGGGAATGTGGTACAGGTCAGAACAGACAACACAACCACAATGTACTACATCAACAAACAGGGAGGCACAAGGCCCACTCCTCTGTGCACAGAGGCCATAAGAATATGGACCCTGGCTTATTCACTAAATATCCAGTTGTCAGCAGTTCATCTGCCAGGCAAAGACAATGTCTTGGCAGATGCATTGAGCAGAATACATCAGTCACCACGAATGGTCTCTGAACAGACAAGTACTACAAGTGGTATTCAAAAGGTGGGGGACTCCAGAGATAGACCTCTTTGCCTCACCAGACAACCACCAGCTCCCAAGATATTGCTGCAGGCCACTAGTGGCAGGTTCAGTGCCACAGGATGCACTGATCTTACTTCGAGTGGGAGCTCTTGCAGCAGGCTATAACCATTAGGACTAACGCCACAGGCATTAGGACCCACCGGAAAAATTCTCAGCTAGCAGTACCCAGCAGGGACCGCCCCCGATGTCGGCTCCATCCCAACGTCGGCCATGGTATAAAAGGGGGCGGACCCAGCTCCACCCCAGTTCTTTTCCCGCCACGACCCGCTCACGTTGGGGAAGTTCAGGCTATCCAGCCCAGCAAAATCAGAAGAAAGAAAGTTTTTCTCGAAATTTATATCACTTTTCATCATGTTTTTCGACGTTTTTTCCAACGCTTCAACCTCCGACTCCAGTCCGGCACATGTTGTTGTTGCCGTCGTCGGTCTCCTCCAGGCCCAAGAAGAATAAGTGCCACTGTGGCCGCCAAATCCCATCATAAGACAGCCACACCAAGTGTGTTTTTTGCTTAGGCACAGACACAACAGTGTGTCCTGTGTCATCTGCCAGGGTTTTACCAGCAGGATGGGAATCAGGCGCCTGAAGGCTCTAAAGGCCCACTTTCTAGAGAAGAACATGGATGTTCTGCACACCTCAGGGGAAAAAAGGCAGCAAACATCGGGACAAGTCCAGTAAGCACTCCTGCGAAAAGGACTGTAGCCGGTCCCAACATCGCTCCCGGTCTCGGTCCTGCTCCCGCTCCCGCTCTTCTCACAAGAAGGCCTCTCCCTCCTTGGGCTCAGAGAAGCACCCAGAAGGCTTCAAGGTGCTGACCCTTCCTGCAAAAAAAACGGCGTCAGCCAGAGCAGGAACTTCGCGGGATAAGCCAAACCTAAGGTGGCTCCTCTTCGGATTGCCTCCAGACCCCTTCGGCACAAGCTATGGCCCTGCCTAAGAAGGTCTCGGCTTTACCTGACTCGGGCAAACTGCCAGGTGAGAAGGTCACCCTGGCACCGACTCCCGTGGTATCGACGTCAGTCCCCATACTGATGCCGGTAGAGGTTGTTGTGGTGGAAGACCCCGTGGCAGGAGCGGCCTCGGGGACCCCAAAAATCTTCCACCTTGCAGGGCTCAGAGGGAGGTTCACCCTCCCACGACCTGCCTGATCCGGCTTCACCGCCTCCCTTTCCAGGGACCACAGCCACGGTCTTTAACAAGGACTAGCTGCAGGAGCTGTTCACCTTCTGGTGGAGTCAGGTTAAGAAAGAACATTCTCCATCAAAGCCAGACCCATATGACCGGCCGGACAACTCTAAACCCGAGGGCCTTCCCGCTCCTTCCCCGAGGAAGACCCCCGAGCGCACGCTGCCGCGACCGCCCTCCAAGGTTCATTCCTGGTCTCATCTAAGGACCATTGTTGGCACCTCTCACGATTGGGTAGCCGTTGCTGGTCACAACCCCAGTCCAGGAGCCGGTCCTGCTCTCCTAGGCAGGCCCGCTCCTACTCCCGACGTCAGTCTTCGCTCCTTCGTTGGTCCTGTAGCCGACACCGGTCTTTGTACTGACGTCGGTCCGGCAGCTACTGATGTTCAAGCGGGGGGAGTCCAAGTCACAGCTCAGGCCATTCAGGGCCCAGTAGCAGGTCATCTACTCCGTCTACCTCCTTGTCCCTCTCGGGAGTTGGGGGCTCCCTAGGAGAGAAGAACCAACCCCGCTCGCCTCCTGATGATCTGACCTTCATGGATGTCATGAGGCACATCCAGGCTTCCAATGAGTGGGAAACAGAAGATCTGGATCCGGAACGCCATCGACTGGCCAAATACCTGAGGCAGAAGGAGCCCAAGCCTCTAGTGGTGCCTCCTTTAATGGATACCATCCAGAATCTCACCAGGATCACTTGGAAGCATCCAGCTTCAGTCCCAACGGTTCCAAAGAAGTCAGACAGGCTATATAGAGCCCAGAGGGCCGAACCCTTCTTGCCAGATCACCCTCAGGTGGACTGATCGGTGATTACGGCTGCCCATGACAAATCGAAGCAGCCCAAGCACCTAAGCTCCCAGCCTCCTGACCCAGAATCCCACTACTTTGGACCAGGTGGGCAAGAAGGTCTACTCTGCTTCCACCTGCTCCATTAGGTCCCTCAACTTCCTTACACATATGGTCCCGTATCAGAATGCATTATGGGAGAGAGGGCAGGAGCTAGCTACTGCCTTGCCAGACTCTGCACAAAAGACGGAGCTCCTCGACATTCCAAAGTCGGGCTCGGACGTAGGTACGCATGTTCTCCGTGCCTCGTATGACACCGCAGATACGGCAGCCAGAGCAGCAGCGTCAGGTGTCTGTTTCTGGTGCCACGCCTGGTTGAGAATCTCTGGCTTTCACCAGGATCTGCAGTCCAGAATCCGGGACCTTCCATTCCAGGGTTCCGTCCTTTTCGGGCAGGAGACAGAGTCACTTATCTCTCATGTCCAGGAGTCGGGTAAATCTATCTGGTGCATCCGGTAAATGTACAGAGGGGACCAGAAGAGAGCGAGACCATGGCCATTTCAGAAGCCCTCAGGTGCTCAAGCCCATGGCAACCAACAGGGCCAGAGGGGTGGCTTCAAAAGTAGAGCCAGCAACCAGCAACCTGGAGGCGCTCCTTTTCATGGCCCCAAGTCCTCTCAAGCCTCTCTGCCCACTCCCGGCACCGCCCAATTACTCCCTTCCAACCTCCCCCTCCTCCAGAGGAGGTACCAGAGGAGGCAGTAGGGGTCACTTCTCCCTTCACCTGAAGGGTTGTAGCTATATAACTGCGGACCAGTGGGTCCTAGATATTATAAGGAGGGGACATATGCTGGAGTTCACAGAGATTCCCCCAGATACTCCACCAAGAGCCTCAAGATATCCTCCTTCTCACATTCCTCTCATAGAAGGAGAGATTCAGGCCCTCTTGTGGAAAAGGGCGATAGAACCAGTCCCTCTGCAGCAGCGGGGAAAAGGATATTACTCCCATTTCTTCCTTGTCCCAAAGAAGACACAGGATCTTTGTCCCATTCTGGACCTCAGCTCTCTAAACAACTATATCGAGTACTAAAGGTTCTGGATGGTGACCCTTCCAGGGCTTATTCCTCTGCTGCACCAGGGAGGCTGTCTCTGTTCTCTAGACATGCAGGATGCGTACATGCACATAGGGGTCTTCCCCCCCTACAGGAAGTACCTGAGGTTCCACTTCCAGAGGGCACATTATCTGTTTTGGGTTCTCCCGTTCGGCCTCTCCTCCGCTCCTCGAGTCTTCGCCAAATGCTTGGCAGTGGTAGCTGTGGCTCTAAGGTGCCAGGGACATTATGTCTTCCCTTACCTCGATGATTGGCTGCTTGCAGCCCCGTCAAGAATGCGCCTCCTTCAGGCTCTCGGAGACACCTATATTCTATTCCGAGAGGTGGGGATCACCCTGAAACTTCCAAAGTCTTCCCCAGAGCCCAGCCAAAGACTCGTCTTCATAGGGGTGGTCCTGGATTCAGTTCAGGGCATGGCTTTTCTACCCCCAGAGAGGGGTGATTGCTTGAGGGAGATTGCCTGATTGGTCCTTGTAACCCCTCAGGTCTAGGCCAGGACCTTCCTCGGACTTCTGGGGTGCATGGCGGCCGCGGCCACTCCTGTCACTCCTCTGGCTCGCCTCCACATGGGAATCCCACAGGGATGCTCAGGGTGCAGTGGGATCAAGGCTCAGACCTAGACCACATGGTCAGGGTCACAGAGCCGGTCATGAGGACACTTCTTTGGTGGCTGGACCCTCTCAATTTAGAGAAAGGGATCCCTTTCTGTCAGAAGCCCCCAAATCAAACTCTAGCGACAGATGCATCAGATTTGGGTTGGGGGGCGCACCTAGGGGCCCACCAAACACAAGGAGTCTGGACCCCTATGGAGCGCGATCTCCACAACAGTGTTCTGGAAATGCAGGTGGTGTTCAATGCGCTGCATGCTTTTCAAGAGGACCTTGTCCCACGCTCTCTCCTTGTTCAGACAGACAACATGGCAGTCGTCTTCTACATCAACAAGCAAGGGGGCGCGCACTCCTACCTCCTGTGTAGGGAGGCGATGACAGTCTGGTACTGGGCGCTGGAGCGGTGCATCTCTCTGTCCACAGTGCATGTTCCAGGCATCCTAAATGACTTGGCAGACAGCCCAAGCAGGTCTTAGTCCAAGGTGCATGAGTGGGAGCTACTGCAATCAGTAGCGGACCAGCTCTTTGACACATGGGGCCGACCAGATCTGGACCTCTTTGCGTCCCCACGCAATGCCAAACTGTCAATTTTCTGCTCGCGAGAGCCCGCACCTGGTGTTTTCTGGCCAGACACATTGTCACTTTGCTGGGCAGGGAGGTTTTTATGCCTTCCCTTCCTTCCCTTTCATTCAGAGAGTTCTATTGAAGATACAGGCCGAAGGGGCTCGGATGATTCTAATCGCCCCATTGTGGCCTTGGCAGATTTGGTTCCCACTACTTCAGCGGTTGTCCTTGGAACCTCCAAATCCACTACCAATATGCTCGCAGTTACTGTCCCAGGATCAGGGCTCTTTGTACCTTCACACTTGGCTCTTACAGACTCAACAAAGTCCAGGTATGGGGTCTCTCAGGAGGTGGCGGATGTCCTCATCTTGGTGAGGAAGCCCTCTACTCACTCCACTTATGCTATGAAGTGGAAGCACCTCTGCTTATGGGTGTCATCTCACTGTCTGGACCCCCTTACCTGTCTGGTGAACTCAGCATTGCAGTATCTCCTCTCCTTACGTCAACAAGGCTTGAGCTACTCTTAGATAAAGGTGCACATGCGGGCCATTTCCACATATCACGCCCTTTTGGGGGACAAAACCTTAGTCAAACTGGATGTGGCCCACACCTTTTTACAAGGTATTCTACACATGAGACCTCCCATTATGGATTCTATCCCACCCTGGGACCTCCTGTTTGTGTTGGAGAAGTTCACTCTCCCCCCCTTTGAACCAGCGGCTGACTATGGGCTGCGTTACCTTTCCTGGAAGGTTTGTTTTTTAGTTGCTGTTACCTCAGCTCAAAGAGTTTCTGCGCTCCAGACTGTGATGTGTAAAGAGCCATATTTAATTTTTCATAGGGAAAGGGTTTCTCTTAGAACAAATCCTAAGTTCCTTCCTAAAGTGGTCTCGGAATTGACCCGCAACCTGTCGGTTGACTTTCCAGTTTACTTTTCTTCTCCCACCAATAGGGGAGAAGTTCTCCTTCACACTGTGGACATTCACAGGGTGCTGAGGTACTACCTTAAGCGCACAGCTGCACACTGTAAATCGGAGCAACTGTTTGTGGCTTTCGCGCCACAACACTCGGGCAACCCGGTGTCTAAGCAGACTATTTCTAAGTAGCTTGTCCACTGCATTGTGTTTTGCTATGAAAAGCACAACAAACCCCTTCCGGGCCCGGTTAGGGGTCACTCCACCAGGGGAGTCTCGGTTTCCTTTGCTGCACTGAAGAATGTCTCTATCAGAGACATATGCACGACTGCCACCTGGAATTCTCTGCACACCTTCATGAAGTACTATAGCCTGGACATTGCATCCAGACGCCGTGCTAGCTTCGGCCTGGCAGTCCTTCAGGGACTTCTGTCATGACTTGCTGTTTTTCTAGCATCATTCCATCTTTCCACCTCCCGGGGTTAGGCACCTCCTTGGCGCGGGACTCCTTGGGATTCAGTCCTAATGGTTATAGCCTGCTGCAAGAGCTCCCACTCAAAGTAAGATAGTACAGTTACATAAGAACTTACCATAACAGTAAATCTTTGAGAGGAGCTCTTACAGCAGGCGCTTCTTTCCCGCCCTTCATCCCCCGAAAGAGGTGTACAGAACATCGTCTACAGGCTTCACTTCTTTCTCTCGTCAGGGCCCATTCGCAGGTCTTGGCGGGGGAACTGGGGTGGAGCTGGGTCTGCCCCCTTTTATACCATGGCTGATGTCGGGGTGGAGCCGACGGGCCGTCTCTGCTGGGTACTGCTAGCTGAGAATTTTTCCAGTGGGTCTTAATGCCTGCGGCATTAGTCCTAATGGTTATAGCCTGCTGCAAGAGCTCCTCTTGAAGATCTACTGTTACGGTAAGTTCTTACATAACTGTACTGTTCTGGACTGGACAGGGACGTTTCTGTATGCCTTCCCTCCGTTTCCCTTGTTGCTAAGGGTTCTGATCAAGCTCAGATCCTAGTCTGCCACAATGATCCTAATTGCTCCAGATTGGGCCAGGCAACCCTGGTACTCCCTGGCACTGGACCTGTCAATAGCCAAGCCGGTCAGCCTTTCCAGGAGACACAACCTACTGACTTCATCCCAGGGCAGGATCCTGTATCCGAACTTTCAGTCCCTCAGGCTCAGGGCCTGGCTATTGAGGACCTAGAGTATGCCAGTCTACATCTTTCAGAAAGTGTCATGGAGGTCCTCAGGGTTTCTAGAAAACCCGCTACCAGAAAGATTTATTCTTCCAAGTGGAAAATATTTTCTATTTGGTGTCAGAATAAAAACCTGAACCATAATCAGGTAGGATTGCCTGTAGTTCTGGATTACCTTACCCATCTGCATTCTCTAGGCTTAATTCCTTCCACATTGAAGGTGCATTTGGCTGCAGTTTCCGCTTACCTGTCAGCAGGTAAGATTCTTTAAGGGACTGATGCACTTGCACCCACCTCACAGAACCCCCACTCCAGTATGGGATCTTAATATTTGCATAGCACAGCTTATGCAACCACCCTTTGATCCCTTGGCAGCAGATGATCTCAAGTATGTGACTTGGAAAACTGTGTTCCTGGTTGCCATTACCTCTGCCAGAAGGATCAGTGAACTTCAGGCTTTGTCCATGGAGCCTGATTATGTGGCATTTCATAAGGACAAAGTGGTCCTTAGAACCAATAACAAATTCCTCCCAAAAGTGGTTTCGGATTTTCACATTAGTCAGTCCATCACACTTCCAGTCCTCTTTACTGACCATTCTACTTCAGGTGAACGTAGACTGCATAGTTTGGATGTTAAGAGAGCTATCAGTTACTACGTGGAACATACAAAAAGTCATAGAAGAGATAAAACCCAACTCTTTTTGACTTATGGGGAAGAGGGAAAAGGCAAACCTGCCACTAAGAGATCCATAGCAAGATGAATTGTGGCATGTATCCAGTTCTGTTATGGCAAATTGGGCAAACAGCCCCCTTAGGTACTCGGGGCCCACTCTACAAGGGGAACAGCTGCATCTATAGCAGCTTCAAGGGATATTCCTCTATTAGAAATCTGTAAAGCAGCTACCTGGAAAACAGTCCACACATTCACTAAGCATTACTGTTTGGATACCCAGGCCAGGAGTAATGCCAGGTTTGGCACAGCAGTTTTGCAGATCCTGTTTCCTAAATAGGTCCTCTGCCCGACTCCAAAGGCACTGCTTGGGTAGTCTGCAATTGTCAGAATACAGTAAGATTTCCTGGGGTTTGAAGAAAACATTACTTACCATAGTAATCTTGTTTGGAGCTCCCACCTTTCCTCCCCTGCTAGGACCTACAGGGCACTGCACACTACCTGTTACTGATGTTGGAAATTTGTGGGTACCTATTAGTTTCTTGGGCATCTGTTGACTTGAGTCTTAGTAATGCCCTTTGTTATTTGAAGGTGTTTTCCTACCCTAGTTAGGGTATTTAAGATTAGCTAAGCTAGCTTAGTATTTTTAGCTTCTGCATGCTTCGTAAGAATCTGACGGTTGCAGGAAGTGCAACCAGGGACAGTGGTTTGAAAACTGAGCTCGAGCTTAACATTCTGTCATTAGCATAGGTTCTATTAACCATCTCTGCTCCGGAGCAGTCCTATGGTGAGACCATACTGCAATTGTCAGAATACAGTAAGATTCCCTTAGAAGAAACAAGATTACTATGGTAAGTAATGTTTTCTTTTGTCCCTATGACCCTTCCTCCCAGGACACACCGTGAGAAGAGCAATTTTTTGTTCAGTGTGCCCTTCCTCTTTCATTGTTTGCTAACAACATTATTTGCCTCTACCCTTCTATCCTCCCTCCCCACTGCTACCACTAACCTTCCCTCCCTCCCCGACCTTTCCTCCAGTCCATCGTCCCATACCAAGATATTCTCTTTCTCCCTAGTCTCTCCTGCTGACATATTAGAGTCCCTCCTTGCCCTCAACCCCTCAAAAGGCAACTCACCTGGTAGTCTCGACCCAAAGTTCATTTACCTGTTGGCTCCAGCCATCTCCTCTCCTCGGGCTGATCTCTTAAACCTCTCTTTCCTTTTTTCCTCAGTCCCAAATGCCTGGAAACATGCCACCGTCCTCCACCTCCCCAAGGGAGGGGACCCCTCCTCGCCAGTTAACTATCGCCCTATATCACTTTTGCCTATACTTGCTAAACTTCAGGAGCACGTTGTTCTAGCTCAGCTCACTTCCTTCCTGTCTGATACCTCCTTTTTTACTCCTTACCAGTCTGGTTTTCGGAAGAATCATTCTACCACAACCTCCCTGCTTAGGCTCACTGACTCCATCCTTACTGGGATGGACAATGGCTTAATCACATCTGCAATCTTTGTTGACCTTGCTAAGGCTTTCAACACTGTCTCCCACTCTCTTCTCTTTGAATCCCTCACAACAGCTGGCCTAACTGACTGCAAGTGATTGGTTCAGAGCATACCTTGTAGGCCGTATGCAATCAAAATTGCTGATACTGTATCACCTCCACTCCAAATTACCACCACTGTGCCACAAGGCTCAGTGCTTGGCCCCATACTATTCTCCATATTTCTAAATGACCTCCCGTCAGTATGCTTCTTCTCTAGTATCCATATGTATGCTAATGATACGGTCCTTTTCACTTCCAGCCAGTCCCCCTCTGATGTTGCTGCCAGACTTCAGCATGACTTTGACAAAGTTCAGCTCTGGTTTAGCTCACATTAGCTCTTTCTAAACACCAAAAAGACAGTCTCAATGACCTTTGGCACCAGGCAAAGACTCTCTAGGCTACTCTCCCTGTCCTCCTTCCACACCATTGATGGGACTTCACTTGAGGACACCTCCTCATTCAGATATTTGGGTGTTTGGCTAGACCAACACCTCAGCTTTTCTCTACATGTGGAAGCCATCCTAAACAAACTGCGCCCCAATCTTGGTGCCCTATTCAGGAACCATAGATGCATACCACTAATGGCTAGGTGAGAACTTGTACAGAAAATAATACTCCCCATCTTTGACTACTGCGATGTTCTTTATGGTGCCGCTCCCAAGCCTTCCTTAGCCAGGTTGGATTCTCTCTCTTCAACGCCTCCTGTCGCTTCACACTGGACTCCCCCCTCTTACTCACCACTGCAACTTATATCACTCCCTCACCTTCTCTTCACTGCACAACCACTACCTCTCACACATGACCAAATGGTTCTGGGTGATTTTAATACCTGGATCGATGATGAACTCTCGAAATTTGGACAACACGTCCTTCAGCTGATGGATTCGCTGGGCCTAACACAGGTGGTTACCACTGCTGCACATAAAGCTGGCCATTCCCTTGACCTGGTCTTCCTTCTGAGTATCGAGGCCTCTGACGTGGGGGTGGAACCAGTCAGATGGTCCGACCACTACACTGTGAGATTCAATTTTGGTATCCCTCCTTGTAGGCTGACCTCTGTGGAGATGGTCAAGTACCGCCCTTTGCAGAATATTACTTCCAATGGTACTGCGGTCCTTGACCTATCACAATTTCCTGTGCATTGCAACGATCCAGAGGCATTGATTTTGGCCTATAATAACGCCATCATCTCTGCCCTGGAATCTGTTGCTACAGTTCGTGTGCGCCCTCTCTCCCTTCGACCTTGGGCACCTTGGTTTGATGGGGCCTTGGAGTTGCGGCGACTAGGACGCAGGTTAGAACGTTATTGGCAGAAATCTGGCCTGGATGCCGATCATCTTAGACTGCTAGAACATTATCAATTCTATCAGTCAGAAATTTCCCGTAAGAAGGCAGAATTCCTGTCCAGGGAAATTTCTGCCACCCAGAACCGACCAGCTCAGCTCTTCAGAACCGTGGACAGATTGTGCAACCCAGCCTGTCTCCAGCTCCGAAGAGCGTTTTCACAATTACAGTGTGATGAGCTTGCTCAGTTCTTCGCTGATAAGGTGATGGACATCAGGTCAGAGATCTTCCTGACACATTCTATGCAAGCTTTTAGTGATCAGGACTTGGTCGCTGCCCCTCCGTTTTCCTGGAGTACCTTCGACCGTCCAGAAATCATAGATTTTATGTGGATTGTCCTAGGGATGCGCCCTATGTGCTGTAGTTTAGATCCGGGTCCTACATCCCTTATTTTGGGCTGTGGGGAGGTCATTTTCCCGGTTCTAGCACAGATAGTCTGGTGCTCCCTTGACTTGGGTGAATATCCCTGTTCCTTGAAAGAGGCGGTGGTGACACCCTTGTTGAAGAAAGCTTCTTTGGACCCAGACTGTCTGGCCAACTACTAGCCTATCTCGAACCTCCCCTTTGTGGGCAAGGTGATCGAGAAAGTAGTGGCGGCCAAGTTGGAGAACCATTTGACCATCCATATCATCTATGAACCGCTGCAATCAGGCTTTCGAAAGAGGCACAGTACCGAGACTGCGCTGGTTCGGTTGCTCAATGATCTCCTGATGGCGAGAGACCAGAGAAAATGGTCCATTCTGGTACTATTAGATCTGTCCTCAGCATTTGACACCGTTGACCATGGGGTCCTTCTTGAGCGCCTGAGATATATTTGTGGTCTTTCTGGGGTGGTCCTCAGACGGTTCACTTCTTACCTCACCGGAAGAACTCAGAGGGTGGTTTCGGGGGTCTTTTCTTCCGACCCCACCTCTCTGCCTTGTGGGGTGCCTCAGGGCTCTATTTTGTCCCCCATGTTGTTTGCAGTGTATATGCTTCCCCTCGGAGACATTGTGAGACGGTATGGTCTGCAGTTTTATTGCTATGCCGATGATACCCAGCTATACCTGTCTTTTGCGCCCCGACCAGGAAGGAGCCGTTTTGGTATTTAATAGCTGCCTCAATGAAATCCAGGATTGGCTGAGGTCCAGCTGGTTGAAGTTGAACTCAGGGAAGATGGAGGTGTTGGTTTTGGATCCGGATCGCTGGATAGGGGGTCCAGTGGCTGGCTTCCCATCTGGATTGTGTCTTGGAGCTGTCGAGCTACTGGTCTCTGAACAGGTGCGAGACCTGGGGGTGATATTGGATGCTAGGCTGACACTTCAACCTCAGGTGTCAGCTGTGGTTAAGACATCTTTTACCATCTAAGAAACATCACCAGGATCAAGCACCTTGTTCCGTCTGGTGATCTGCCAACTCTGATCCATGTCTTTGTGACCTCGCGCCTTGACTACTGCAACTCGCTTTACTTTGGGCTTCCAGGGGTTGATATCTGCCACTTGTAGCTGGTGCAGAATTCTGCAGCACGGTTGTTGGGGGGAACTCCTAGATCCTCCCATATTACACCGGTGCTGCGGGAACTGCACTGGCTGCCAGTTCGGTGACGGATCACCTTCAAAGTTGGCTTACTGACTTTTAAAGCCCTACATGAACTGGGCTCTGATTACCTGAAAGAACTCCTGATTCCTTACCACCCTGTGAGACCACTCCACTCTGCCAACGAGGGGTTGCTAGAGATTCCTAGGGTGACTTAGACACAGTCCTTACCCTGATCACATGCCTCATCAACCACTCTCTTTGCCTGGGGAAGGTTCCAACTGCCTGGAAAGTCGCCACTGTCACCCCTATCTTTAAAGGTGGTGATAGGACTGTGGCTGGAAACTATCGACTGATCTCCATTCTCTCTCCTCTCTCCAAGGCCTTGGAAAAAGTGGTGGCCTCTCAAATCTCTGACTACCTCTCCACCTACAGTGTCCTTTGTCCTGAGCAGCATGGCTTCCGAGCGGGCCACAGTACCAACACAGCCCTCCTAGAGTTCTCCAACTTTCTCCACTCCTCCTTAGACACTGGTTCTCTGGCTGGTGCTGTCTTCATTGACCTCTCGAAAGCTTTCAACACTGTCTCCCACCCCCTCCTTTTTGATGCCCTTAGTCTCTCTGGTTTTGCTGCTGGGCCTATCTCCTGGTGCACCAGTTATCTGTCTGACCGCTCACAGCATGTAAAAATTAATGGGACCTACTCAGACATCTGCCCCATCTTTTCTGGGGTTCCCCAGGGCTCCATTCTGGGCCTCTTACTATTTTCCCTTTACCTTAACACCCTTCCACGCTCTTGCTCGGGGAACATTCTATTGTACGCTGATGATGCAGTCATCTTTGCCTCAAGTCGTAACCCTATTGCCCTCCAGGACTCGCTGCAGAAGTCCTTCACTGAAGCCGAGGGCTGGTTCAAGGAACATAGATTGGTGATAAATCTTAAAAAAACAAAAACCATGTTCTTCACTCATCCCCAAAACAAGTCCTGCAACTTCAAACTCCTCATTCACTCTGGGTCCTCATTCCCACTCGAACAAGTTTGCTCCTATAAATACCTAGGGATCCATTTGACCCCTCCTCCTCCTTCCATGGACACATCGCTGCCTAGCCATTGCCACTAATATCCGATTGGGCATCTTACATCGGTATAAACACTGCCTCCCCGAGGCTCTTCAACTCACAGTCACCTCCTCTATCCTGTCCCTAGTGGACTATGGACTGCCGGTGTATGGTGCTGCTGATCAGACCGCACTCCATAAAATTCGCACTACTCTGAATAAGGCCTGCAGGTTAATTACTGGAGCACCTAGGATGACACACACCTGTCTACTGTATGCTAAAGCACTGGTACTTGATCTCGACGAGCGCCTCAAATATCTTACCTGTACCCTTACAAAAAAGACCCTCCTTAGGCTTTCTCCACCAGGATTGACCTCCACCATACGCCGCTCTGTCCCACTAGCTCATACTCGGACCTCTGGGAAAACCTCTCTTGTTATCCCTAGAGCTAGGACCTCTCATGGCCAAAGAGCCTTCAGCTTTAGGGCCCCCTCCTGGTTCAACACACTGCCCCCCTCCATCTCCGAAGCTCCAACTATCGTGCTTCCAAAACTTCCTTCACGTAACCACCTTATTAACACCGGATGCTGTAACTGCCGCTAGTCAAAGCTCATACTCAGTACTTATGACAAAGCTTATTACTGCTGCTAAGGACAACTATAACTCTGGTATTGTTTGCATCCATCCTACCTGTACCAGCTTGTTTGTATCTATGTCTTAATTTACTGTTATACTTATGTGTTGTACTGCTGTACTGTGTATTTTGATTTGTCTTACTGTGACAAGGTACCTTTGTAAATGAGCCTATGGCTCAAAGGTTTTCCAAACTGCTGTTTAAATAAAATAAAAAATAAATAAAATAAAAATCTGCTGGGGCCCGTGCTTTTATGTTTGCGGACCCTTGCCCTTTGGAATTCTCTACCCTGTCGGATTAGGGAGTGTGCGACCATGGGGAGTTTTAAACAGGATCTGAAATCTTTCCTCTGGGAAAAATCATATGGATGTATTGTTTATTGACTTGTATTTATTATGTGGCTGAATCTGTTGGATTTTATTCTTTTATTGTATGGCGTCTTGATGCCTGAAAGGCGCTTAATAAATAAAGCATTTCATTATTATTATTATTATCTCCAAATTCTGGTTTGGTCCTCTCCCCTCTTACCTCTTTTCATCCCTATCTACTCCCTTACCCCCCCCCCCAACCTGCTTAGGTCTACCGATTCTCATACCCTTGCTGTCCCACGCCATTCCACCACCATTGGCCAAGCTGCATTTTCCTATCACTTCCCAAAAATGTGGAACTCCCTCCCACCCCAAATCAGACACTCCTCTTCCCCCTCATCCATCTCCTCTTCCTTGTACAACTTCTACTCTACAAATTGTACCTGCCCCTAGTTTTACACACCTTATCCCACTACCACTTAACCCTTGTCAGCTCACTAACTACTTCCCTGGTCTCTTACTTGTCCCTCCTATTCCCAGCTGCATCTCCTTCATCTAGCATCTGATGATCGAGTCCTGACTACTGTTGCCCAACTATTTTCTAAATACCATTCTGTCTCCCCATCCCTTTACCTAATCAGTTCCCCTACTTGATAGGCAGATCAAGTCAGCATGCTAATTCGTAAGAGTGGGGTTTACATGAACTTCATATGTTTTAAGCACTTCTCTGCTTTTTGCTCATCATATAACTGTATTATCTCATTGTACTCTGCCTCAAATGTTTTTGCACTTCTCCAGATTTTAAAACCTATGTATAATTATTTTCTCCAGTGGTGTTATAATGTACCGTTGTCATATGTACTTTCATGTTTGTGTACTCCACTCCCCTGCCCTCTCCCCTAGGACGCACTAGTAGATGAGCAGCTTGTTGCTCTGTGTGCTTTCCTGGTGAAACCTTTCAATAAATAAATACAATAAACAGAGTTATGCCAGTCTTCAATTGCCGGTGGTTTTGTTTCTTTCCATTTAGAGAGGAATAGCATGCAGCTGAAAGTACCCAGTAGGACTGATTTTTTAAGGATTTAAGCTGTGAGGAGAGTCCCAGGATAAACATTAAGGGAGAAAAATGTAATCCTATTGCAGGGGTTGAGATTTTTAAACCATCCTACATTGCAAGTGCCATTAGCAGTTTTTGATATATCTTGACAAGAAAAACTGTAAGTTGTACTGTTTTTTTTTATTATCATTGTCTGGGAACGGAGTAATTGAATTTATAGATCTTTTCAGTGTTTGATATGAGTGAGAGACCTAAAAAAACAATAGGACCAGGAATTTTTAAAAAGAGTGTAATTTGATCTTCCCTTGTCAATCTTCAACATTCATTACTGCTTGGGTTAGTGCCGGAGGCGTGCACCCGCTACGGGTGCGTTTTTTTTGGGAGTCGACTCCAACGGTGCCGCCCTCGAGCGCGACGCACTGCGTCATGCATGAGAGGTGGCCGTTAGGTACCACAGACTCCTCTTCTATCTCAGTTCTGTTTCTCCTGCCATCGAGGCTGCACCTGCTGTGCAGTAGTTGAAGCTTTTCTGCGTCACAAGACTCCTCGTTTTCTCCAGTGGTTCTCGCTCGACGCCGTCTCCCGGCAAAACCATTCCTTTATTTCTATCGATGGCGCTGAGTGCTTTGTTGCTGTTTTTTGTCTTATTTAGTTCGCGTCATGTCAGGTTCGGGGGCAAAACGTAAATCGAAGGTGGGCCGTGCCCCTATGCATCGGTGCTCCTGTGGCCGGCATTTCTCCGTCACGGATCGGCATGATGTTTGTCTCCGTTGCCTGGGACCCAACCACGATATGGACGCGTACGACGCCTGTTTCTCCATGGACCGTCGTGTCTTCGAAGTCCGCGCATTCAAGATCGGCAAGGCCCCGCCGACCTTCGCGGGACGGCGTCGCTCCAGGGATTCCCAGGTAAGGTCTCTAGGCCCTTCCTCCGGGTTCCCTCTCAGGCCTATACGGTCCATGGAGGAGGAGGCTTCCTCCTCTTCTCTTGCTGAAGAGGAAGCTTCTTTTGCGGTGTCGGAGGAACGTCGTGGTCCCTTCCGGGGCCGCGGCGGGTACACCGCCTCGGCAGTCACCTCCTCGGAGATGCAGGCTCCCCCAATGTCGAGGCCCACGCCTGCTGGGCCCAGCACCGGTGGACCCTCGACGCCGCCCTCCAGCGCAGTTTCAGATCCCAGTACCGCTAGCAGCGTCAGTGATCGAGATGGCGCCGTTGGCGGCGCCGCTCTGGCCTTCCCGCAGGCCCGGTTCGCTCTCCTGACGGCGCCAGGTCGGGTTCCGGCGCTGAGGGCGGCGCCAATGGGGAGCTGGGACGGGCCTAGTGGGTGTGGGTGGGCCGAGGTCGTCCGGCGCCACCTCTGGCACCAGCGCCGTTCACAGCGCCATTTCACCGGGGACCCCCGGGATTGCTAGTATTGTGGTCCAGCTGGTCTCTTACTCTTCGGGGGTCGATGACTCAGACGTGGACCCGTCCTGGCAACCTGACTCTTCAGAGTCAGGGTCCCCGGTGGCACGTGGTGCTAGGCGGCCCAGCGGGCCTCTTCAGCTGTCCCTGCTGCTGTCCTCTCCTGAGGGCCCTTGGGCTAGGGGTGGTCCTGGGTCCCTGGGGGGCGATGGAGTGGGGGCAGAGGGAGGGCTTTCCCTCCTGGGGGGCTCGTGACAGCTACCCTCCCTGGTGCTGTTGCAGTCACTCGGGGTTGGAGAACGCTGGGGTCGAGGAGGAGGGCGCTCTCAGAGTCCGAGGGGTCGAGGGGCGGGGTGCAGTCATCGCGGTCTCTGCCGGCCACCCCTCAGGGGGTGGCTAGGAGCCGTAGCACTGGGCCCCGCCTTTCCCTCTTGGACCCTGGAGTCCCCTCCGGTGGCGTTGCTGCGGGCTGCCCTTCTGGATCCATGCAGTCCCAGGTTCATCTCAGGGGAGGATCCCCTTCTGGGCTCTTCCAGGTTTCGCTTCCCCAGGGTTCCATTTTGCGACCTGGTCTGTTATCCGGAATCCCGCCAGCTCGGGCTCCGTTCTCTGGATTTCAGAGCCCTGGCAGAGGACAGTTGCTTCTTCGTAGGTGCCCATCTCCCATTCCTCTGCAGCCACCCCCCGCTCTTCCAGGCCTTGTTGGTCCTATGGGCCCGTTATCCTGGGAGCAGTTCAGAAGTTCTCCGGCGGCCTTCCCCTCATATGTCAGGTATACGAATGAGCGGGTCTTTCGCCTATCCCCACCGCCACAAGAATCTTCTGGACACTCGAGCTCTCCATCATCCTCGTCTCCCTCCCCTGAGGAAGAGGAACCCTCTGCTCATATCTCCTCCGATGCTGATTTCACTGAATATCAGCGATTCCTTCGAGGATGGTGAGGATCTTGAATCTCCTCGTTAGCGAGACAATACCGAGCAGGGAGGCGCGTGAATTCCTTGAGAATTCAGTGCCCAGCACCTGGTGGTACCTTTGGCTCATCTCCTCCAGGAGGCCGATCTGTTCCTGGCAGTCGCCAGCCCCTTCTCCAGCCCCGAAGACTGTCGACAAAGGTATTGTGCCTCTGAATCCTGGGTACTCTCCCCAACCCGTCCTTGGGTTTGGTATACCTGGAGACTCCCTCCGGGTGTAGCCTGGCGCCAAGCGTCCCACCGGATTCGATTCCCTACAATTCGACCGGTGGGGGCGAAGAGTGTTCTCTTCCTCTCGTGCGATGGCTTGCGTTGCATCTCATCAGGCTCACCACGCTGCCTACAGTAGGCATTTGTGGTCGATGCTCTCTCAGATCTTAGCATCAATGCCTGATACGGAGCAAACCAGAAAAGCTATTGCCCTGTCTGCTATGGGCCTGGAGCTGGCAAGACACCAAGCAAGGGCATCTTATGACGCCAATGAGGTGGCTTCCAGGCTTGTGGGGACAGCGATCTGCATTAGGCGGACGGCATGGCTTCGTCTATCAAGGTTGTCACCCCTGGCCCGGCATAGGGTGATTCGCTCCGCTTTCTGGGGGACCAGTCTCTTTTCCTCCAGAGCTAGGAGATTACTGCAGGGGCTTCCTCCATCTCCTCATCCTTGGGGGACACCTCCTAGCTCTTCTCCCCCATAGGCTTCTCTCTCGATTAGCCCAGGGTCTTCCCCTTCTGTTTCTCACCAGCAGGAGGCTGGGGTTTTTGTTCCCTCAGGATTCTAACCCCCCCCCTTTTCTAAGGGGAGGCGGTACTCACCCAAGCAGTAATGAATGGTGAAGATTGACAAGGGAAGATATGAAAATTACGCACTCCGCCAGAATTCTTGATCTCTCTTGTATCTTCACCATTCATTACTGATACCCACCCACCTTCCCTCAATGGCCTCCTTCTGTATGCCTTCCCTCCCATCTCATTCCTCTTCCTTCCTTTGGCCTTTATGAAAAAAAAAAAATGTTTTTTCTGTTCCCATTCTTTATGAATGGTTCCTTTTTTCCTCAATGTAAAGAGGAACGAGCACGGTTGTACTTTTCTCTTATTCTGAGGGAACTCTTTCTGACCGCCCTTAGGTTGCGATTCCTCATACCTTCTTCAGGCTATGCAGTTTCACAGCTTAAGAGGCCATGCTCTGTCTCGGCCTCGGCAAAATTTAGAATCCCCCTGGCAGGTATTATTTTTGAGCTCTTCTACTGCTGATTGAACTTGTCAGCTCTGAGCATCTACTTACCTTGCCTTAGGGAGTCTGATTGAGTTCCACTCTATCTTTCATACAAAGCTGCCTTCGAGAAGGCATAGTCTTTCTCATACACTGCTGTGTTAGCACTTAACAAGGTGCTGAGGGACTTAGTCCCCTTCCTGGGTTGGCGCTCTTCCTGGAAATAGGTTCTGCCTGGGCATTCTAGGAGCCCTCAGCTAGGATGTAGGGACTTGGCATGTCGAGAGTTCAGAGATGTTGCCCTCATTCGAATCTGTTCAGGTGGTTCAGTCGAACCTCCCCTCAGTCCTAGCAACTGGGATTCTTGCTCCCTTGTTAGTCTCGAACCTATAAGCCTCTCAACCAATGCTCAATGGGCACTATTCTCCCTCTCAACCTGACTCTTCTTCTTCTTCTTCTTTCTCTTTCCCTCTTTCTGTTCCTCCCCTAGAGCCGACCCGGAAAGGAGGCCCTGCGGTCCCTTAGGGTAGGAATTCTCTCTCCTCTGTCTATTCTCTACCGGCTTATACCTTTTTCAGTTTATATCCTTTCCTTTTTCTGTCCCTCGGCTCTCTTGCTTCACTTTCCTTTTTCTTACCCTTTATTTTCACCTCTCCGCTACCAGAACTGAGAATAGAGGAGAGTCTCGGCACCCTTGGCCACCCCTCGCATGAGCGCAGTGCGTCGCACTGAGGGCGGCGCCGTTGGAGCCGACTCCAAAAAATTCCCGTGAGCGGGTGCGCCGCCTGGCACTAAACCCAAGCAGTAATGAATGGTGAAGATACAAGAGAAGATCAAGAATTACGGTAGGTACGTAATTTTCATTTTTCAGCTCTTGACAAAGGCAGCTGTCACGAGCTTTGCTTAAAATGCCTGGACCATATCATGATTTTATCCGCTGTGAGCTCTGTAAAAAAGTTTTGCCCAAAAGCCAAAAGAAAGGGGATAAAAAGAGAAGAATTTATGGCTTCTCAGTATGCCTGTATATCACCAAAGCACAGTAAAGGCTCTGAGGGGGTTTCCAATGACAGTGAAAAACACGCATCAGAGGTTCTTCTCCTCATAAGCTGCAGTCCCTGTCAGAGAGGACAAACAGAAAAGATAAATGCTGTTTAGTCATTAGATAAGTAAAGATACTAAAGATACAAGGGTGTCTGAAACGGGGAACCCTGATTCCAGTGATGGCAAAAATACAAGTAAAATAGCCTCAGAGCAGGTACTGGAACCAGTGCCTACTAAGAAAAAGCAAAAAGAAGAACATGTCCATGCCACTCCTCCTGCAAAGGAAAAGGAGCAGGCAGTGGATTAAAGACAGGTACCCTCAACAGAGGACAAGGCCAAAGCCTGGCAGTTTTTTCAAGCCTTCTAGATTATGGAAAACTTCCTTACTATACCTCCTCCCTTCCCAGGCTCAGACCCCATACCATTTGCCGGTGGAAGAAGATGAGAATTTTATTACAAGGAGAAGGAGTTGGAAGGTGAACCCATAGCACATAATGGTTACCTGACCAAGAGTTTGGTTCCCTGCTAGGCACACAGAGGATTATACCGCTTAATCCACATTTATCAAACAGATGGGGAACACCCTCAGCATCCCCTCTTATGAAACCGTGGAGGACGAGGAAGCAGTGGAGTTCACAGATATGATGGGGCTAGACCCCACAAGTTGGCTGCTAGTCCTCATCCACAAATGTCTCCAAAAAGCTACTTTGACAATCATGTCAGCACCTAATTTAGCTGCTGGTTTTGATAAAAAAGTTGAAAAGAAATATGAGGTGGACGGATTGGGTGGAATACCTGTATGCCTCCTCTGATCATGAACGAGTGGTCCAGGCAGCTGCTTGTGAGAAGGCTAAGGATCCCTTCTCCACACAGCTTCCCGAGAAGGATTCCAGGAAACTGGATACTATGACAGAAAAAGTATAGACACCTTCCCTGCTCCATAGGCAGGCAGTTTATTTGGCATACACAGCTCAGTACCAGAACATCATGTGGAATGCAGTGCTGGCACTGGCTGATAAGGTAGATGGTGAAGTGGCACCGGACCTCACTGCCACAGCAAAGTCAACCCTGAATGCCACAAAGTACCAGTTCCATTTGGTTGTTGACAGCAGTGACTCTGCATCTCGAGTCTTGGCCCACACAGTGACTCTGAGGAGGTTCGCCCGTCTAAGAGATACCATCCTTACCCAGGACACCCAGACTAAAGCCACTGATTTCTCCTTTGAGAGAAATTTTCCTGTTTGATGACAAAACAGATGTGTACATGAAGTAGATAAATACGAGTCCACTTTTAAAAAATAGCACTGAAAAGGAAAAGGCCTCCTCTTCCTAAAGGCCCTATGGAAAGGGAGGCAGGGGCTACTATCCCAGTCCCTACACCCCCTGTGAGTACCAACCCTAAAGAGGTTACTACATAGACAGAGGCAGAAGGGGATCCAGAAGTACTGCAAGCTACAGCCAAAACCAAACCCCTGACAGTCCTGCCCAGGTTGCCACTCAGCCATTGCCAGTGAGGGAAAGGCTGATCCTCTGCTTCCAGGAATGGTTAAAAAGTCACCACAGACACGTGGGTCCTGGAAGTAGTGGGTCAGGGATTGATCCAGCAATTCAAGACGTTTCCACAATTGCTGAGGCCAAAAGACTTCCCAACCCATTCACCAGTACAAAGAATTCTGCTGGAACTGGAAGTGAAGAAACTGCTACAAGTGAAAGAAGTAAAACCGTCCCTACCTCACAGTGGAGCAAGGGCCTGTTCTCAAGATACTTCCTGACCCACAAGAAAAATGGTGAGTGCCGACCTATTTTTTTGTTTTGTTTGTTTTTTTTGCTCCTTCCCAGGCACCTCTGATTGGCCACTCCTTCTGGCCACCAAGGTGCACCCCGGCACCACTCATCCCCTGCCACCATCCACTGCCCCTATTAGCAGCCACCCTGGGTAACCCGACATATCTCTTCATTGGGAGGGTCCCTCCGTCCCTTCCAGGGGAAAGTGCCCATTAGGCGCAATTATGTATCCCGGGTGCTGCAGGGTTGGTCCGGACACGTTTCATGGCTTTGTGGCATCGGGGGACCGGGGCCATCATTTGGTCACTTGGGGGGGTGCTTTTTGCATTTTTCTGACCTCTCTGCACCCTTCACCTGATTGGGCCTGAGCATGACGGTAACCTGAGGCAGGACGCTGTCGAGGCTTCATGCCACCTTGCCATGTCGCCCAATCCACCTCCTCCAAGTTCCAAGGTCTCCGCCCCTCCTCCCCCGGAGAGAAGCATCCAGTGGATGCTCTGGATTCCCTCTGCCAGTGTCCGCCTCCTGGTACCTTGAGCTCAAGGCGTAAGCTTGGGTCGCCAGTGTGCCAAATGAACCCCTTCACTTGGCACCTCAGAGGTGGCTGTGCCAACCTATTTTAAAGCTCTAAGGTATCTGAAGAAACATATCAATATGGAAAAGTTAAAGATGGTCACACCAGACACATGGAAACAGAGGCACAGAAACATAGAATTTGATGGCAGATAAGGACCGATTGGCCATTCCTCCCTACCCACAGTATTACTGCAGACCATCCCCAATCTACAGCTCTTTCTGCCTCCCCCCTTCCTTTCTAGTTTGATTCCCTTGTGCTTATCCCATGCTTTTTGAACACAGTGTAGTGGTTCTATCCTTGAAGTCAGGTGTCTGGTTGGGGTCACTGAATCTGAAGGATGCATACTTTCACATTCCAGTCAGACCCAAGCACAGAAAATATCTCAGGTTCAGGCTGGGAAACTGTCAATACCATAGAAACATAGAATTTATCGGCAGGAAAGTACCGGTAGGCCCATCCCATCTTCCCTATTCTTCCCTGTCTATTCCGACATCTTGTACCCTATTTGATCACCCGTTTCCCTCCTGCCTCCCTTTCCTCTTCTTATGCCCATGTGCCTATACCACACATGCTTGAGGCTCCCCACCGTCTTCGCCCCCACCACCTCTTCTGGCAGGCTTTTCCAGGTGTCCACCACCCTTTCTTTGATGAAGTATTTCCTCACAGCCCTCTTAAACTCCACCCCCCAGTTTCATTGCATGCCTCTGTGTTCTGGTGCTTTCCAGCTCTGAAATAGACTCCCCACCTGCACCTTGTTCGCCCCCATGAGGTACTTCTAGGTCTCAAGTCATGTTCCCTCTAACTCTCCCCTCTTTCAGGGAGTACGTATTGAGGTCCTACAGCCTCTTCTCATATGACTTCCCGTGCATCCCCCACACAATTATGGTCACCCTTTTCTGGACTGCTTACATCCTGTCAATGTCCTTGCAGAGGTGCAGCCTTCAGAACTGCACAAAGTACTCTAGGTGGGGTGTCACCAGCAAGCGATACAGTGGTAACATCACCTCCCCCCTCCTGCTAGACATCCTCCTCCCTATCCACTCCAGCATCCCACTAGCCTTGCCTACTGCCTTGTCACCCTTCCCTGCCACCTTGAAAATATTAGCTATGATCACTCCAAAGTCCCCTTCTTGCTTGGTGACTGTATGTACCTCCCCCATCTTATAAACAATTTCTGAGTTTCCCCAACCCAGGTGCATGACTTTGTCCTTTTTGGCATTGAAACCCAGCTGTCACACCCTACACCACTCCTCTAACATCCCCAGGTCCCCATTTGCATTCTCTCCACCCCATCCTGGGTGTCCACCCTGTTGCAGATTTTTGTGACATCCTCAAAGAGACAAACCTTCCCCTCCAGGTCCTCAGCAGTGTCACTTATGAAGACACTAAAGAGGACAGGTCCCAGTACTGATTCCTGTTTTTATTTTTTTATTTATTTATTGAAATGTTTCACCAGGAGGGCACACTGAACAACAAGTTGCTCATCTCATGGTGCGACCTGGGGGGGGGTTGGGGAACATGAGGATTGTTTACAGAGATTGATACAGTAATACAGGGTTTACAATAGATTGCGTACAACAAGAAAAACATTAGGTATGAATGTAAACAATGACAACAAGGGTAGATTTGCAATTATAGTAGCTGGAAGGCATTTAAATGGGAGACAAAAACAGTTTTTGGTCAGAGACATTACAGGTTTGCATCGGAATCCGAATGCAATAAGCTGAGGTACAACAGAAGAGCTAATGTACAACAAGTGTGAGGGAGCTATAAGGGCAAGCAGTTTAGTACAGCGTAGGGGGGGTGAGGAAGAGGAAGGTGGGGGAGTAGAGGAAGGGGAAAAGAGAGGAAGGAGGAGAGAGGCATGCTAGGGTCTGGCCCCTTCAGGATGCTGAAAGCCCTGCAAGAGGTCAGAAGATGGCAAGACAGAGGTGGTGGAGTGAGAATAATAGAAGGAGAAAGGCATGCCAAGACCTAACCCCTTCAGGAGAGTAAGAACCTTGCCAGGTGGTGACGCATGGCAAGGTAAAGGAGGGCGAGAAAATAATAACTGGGTAAAGGAGGGAGAGAAGATATTGTGGGAGGATGGGATGGGGGAAGAAGGGAGGGAGGGTAGCGGAAGAGAGGGATAGAAGGTATGGGGAATAGTTCAGGGTTGTGAGATGAGAAGTGAAGTAAACTGAAGCAGAAATTAAGGGAGGAGCTTAAGGTGGATTAAAGCAAGAGCAACTAGAGGAGAGTTAGTTGTGTAGGTAAGATCCGAGGGAGTAGTAGGAGGAGGAGGAGTGGCATATCTGGGGGGGGGGGGGAGTTCCAGACTTTAGGGAAGTGATAGGAAAAGCCAGACTGTCCGGTAAATGTGGAGCGGTAAAGGACCGCCAAGATACGAGTGTCAGTAGATCTGAAGGAGTGGAGGGGAGTGGGAGGGGTTGAGAGAGAAGAGGTGAGGTAAGGAGGGAGTTCACCCAACCAGCATTTAGAAGTGAGTTTGGCACAATGGGAGAGGTGCCCATTTGCAAGCGGTGGAAAGGACAGGGTGTGGTAAAGATCACAATGATAAGTACAAGAGGGAGCATCAAGAGCAAAACAACAGAAGGAGTTAAAGAGATTATCCAATCTGGTGAGGGAGGACTTGGGAGTGGCATCGTAGACTACGTCACAGTAGTCAAAAATGGGGAGTATCTTATTCTGGACAAGTTCATGCCTGGCCGAGGTAGGGCTGCAACTACAGTTCCCATGTAAGGCACAAGCTTGGTGTCAACATGTCCAGAGAAATTAAGGTGTTGGTCCAACCAAACCCCAAGGTATCTAAATGAGGAGGTGTCCTCTATGAGTGCCCCATCCAGAGTGTGGAAAGAGGGCAGGGCCTGGAGCCTAGAGAAACTCTGCCTAGTGCCAAAGGTCATGGAGACTGTCTTCTTGGCGTTTAGGAAGAGCTGATGTGAGGCAAACCAGTGTTGCATCTGGTGGAAGTCATGTTGCAGAATGATTGCAACTTCAGCTGTGCATTTGCTGGAGGTATACAAGACAGTATCATTGGTGTACATGTGCATAGAAGAGGAGGAGGAGCAGACTGATGGCAGGTCGTTTGAAAATATGGAGAAGAGAATTGGGCCAAACACCGAACCCTGAGGGGCTCCTGTGGTGATAGGGAGAGGAGAGGAGATAGACTCCTGGACCTTGACAGATTGGGTTCTGCCTGTGAGGTAGGACCTAAACCAGGTTGAGGTGGGTATAGACAGGCCAGCTGTCATGAGGGAGTGAAGGAGGAGTGCATGGGAGACAATGTCAAAAGCCTTGGCGAGGTTGACAAAGATGGCTGAAGTGATGAAGCCATTGTCCATCCTGGTAAGGATGGAGTCAGTGAGCCTGAGTAGGGAGGTGGTGTTAGAGTGATTTTTCCAAAAACTAGATTGGAATGGGGTGAAGAAGGAGGAGTTGGTGAGAAAGGAGGTGAGTTGGGAGAGGACCAAGTGTTCTTGGAGCTTAGCGAAGGTGGGGAGGAAAGAGATAGGGCAAAAGTTACTAGGAGAAGTCGGGTTACCATTCTTGGGAAGGGGGAGGACCACAGCAGGTTTCCAGGGTGAGGGGACAGCTGAGGATGAGACGAGAAAGGCTATAGCTGGGGCTGAGAGGTAGAGGAGCTTAGGGTCAATGTCATCAGGTGAGGAGCATTTTGAAGGGTAAAGTGAGAGCAGGCTTTTAGTGTTTCATCAGGGGAGACAGCGGAGAAGGAGAAAGGGGAATAGTAGGTGGAGGATGAATGCCTGAGGAGGGGAATGCGGGAGTGTGGAGGGAAGAGGGGAGGGACTTTAGGAGGGCTGTGGCACAGCTGGGAATTAAATTCATTTGCCACTAAGGGGTCAGAAACCAGGGAGTTGTTTATATTTAGCATAGGGGTGGGGGGACAGGAAGGAGGGGAGAAGAGAGCTTGAACCACTTTCCAGAATTTGGAAGGGGAGTTAATATTAGTGAGAAAAGCAGATCGAAATACTCAGACTTGGCTAATCCGTTGCTTTAGTGCAAGTATTTTATTTATTTATTTGTAAAAATCAGAATTGCAACCCTTTGAGTCAGGGACTCATTTACAAAGGCTCTTCGTCAAGACGGAGAGACAGATACAATCACAGTAGCACATAAACAGAATAGTTATAGGGAACAATTATTTACATTATATGTACAGAGTTACAAGGGAAAACTGTATGTAGTTCCTATACAATGTGGTAGCTAATGTTCATAGAGTAACAGTAAACAAGAGACTACAGTATCAGTGCAGTAAAATAACTAGCAGAATAGCAAGAGGATGCTAAGGGCTGACTAGTTGAGCAAGTTGAGCAGCGGTTATATGCAGTTACAGCTGTGAGTAGAGATGAAGTGTTTTCTGAGGGCAGATTTGAAGGGCCTCGGTCTTGGTTGAGTGGTGATAACGGGGGGGGTGTTACTCCAGGGTGGTGCCCTATAACAGAAGTATTTCTTAGCATACGGTAAATTGCATTATCTGTGGGGAGCTGGGAAGTCTTATGCTTCTTCCAGGCTTTACCACGCACCCTGAGTCAGGCTAGCAGTTCAGGGGTGATCCAGGGAAGGTGGCTGCCGTGAACTCTGGTTCGTTTGAAAGGGGCAAAGGTGTTCCAGGTAGTTAGGAATCTTTCTTTAAAGGAGGTGAGAGCGTGGTCAGCAGAGGGGGCAGAAGTAAGAGGGGCCCAATCGGATTGGCCAAGATCTTGCAGAAGGGGGTCGAGGTCTCAGGAGTTGTAGGAGCGAACTTGCAAGATTTTATGCGGTTATTTGGACCTATGGATCTTTCTAACCAGAAATACAGGGTGGTGATCACTGACAGCATCGGGTAGGGTACCGGATTTAATGACTCTGTGGGGGTGGGAGGTGAGTGCCCAATCTAACAGGGCATAGTTTTGTGTTTTATGATTTAGGCGAGTGGGTTCTCAGATGGATTGGACAAGATTTTGAATGGTTATGTCATTGCAAGTTTTGGATGTAGAGGGAGACGGCCAGTTTAAGTTAGTCACCCAGTAAATATAGCTCACCTGTGTGAGAGAGGGAGGTTATGGATGTAGCCAGTTCAGATGCGACGCTGGGCTGTATACCAGGATGGCAGTAGATTCCTGCTATGAAGATCGGGATGGAGAAGGGCAGGGCTAATCTGATGGCAAGAGCTTCATAGGTAGCAGGGAGGGAGACTGAGAAAATGGTGGAATATTTTAATGAGGACTGCATATGTATAGCTACGCCACCACCTCTACTGGCCCGATCCTGTCTGGAGATGGAGTCGCCGGGGATGGAGACTGAGTGGTTGAGGATCTTGTTGGTAAGCCGGGTTTCTGTTATAATTAGAATATCAGGTTTGAGTGAGACAGCCATCGTTTGCAGGAGGTCGATTTTAGGTATCAGACCACGGTTGTTCAGGTGTATAATTTTCAGACAATTAGGAAGGGCAGTAAGGGCTTGAGAGTTTGGAACATGAGAGGAGTGGGAGGCTGAAGAGTTAGGGGCAGTTGGGCCAGGATTAGGATGAATGTTACCAGATGTGAGGAGGAGGAGGAGGAGGGCAATAATGAGGAGGTGTAGCTTAGGGCATTTGTGACTGGTAGAGAATTTAGGAGATTTTGAGGGTAGGTGGGCTAGGTGAGTAAGTGATTAGTAGGCGAAGGAAAGCAAAGTAGCTAGGAACAGGGAGAATGGGAACCGTCGAGAGATGAGGGAAGTGAGTCCAGAGTTTTAGAAGGCGAGGTAATAACAAGGATGGGGAGGCATAGCCTGGTTTTTAGGCTGGCTGTGAGGAAATGCAGGAGGGGACAGAGTGAGGAGAAGGATCAGAAGGGGTGGAATAGAGGAGGTGGGAGTTAGCATTTTAGGAAGGAGTTGAGGGGTCATGGTCGGGGGAGCGTAATAGTAGGATAGAAGGTAATTAGACTTAATTACAATTTTATTAATAGAAAAAACATACGGAGGTTGAAAAAGTATAGAGGTACAGGGGTTGAAAAAAGTACTACGGGAGCAGAGTATCAATATGCCTAGTGGAACTGCAGTGCTATTTGATCTATACTGAGGAGGAGTAATAGAGAAAATAAAGAGTAATAGACCAACAGTGCGATAAACATAGAGTTACCATTGGTCTAGTTGCACAGCAGGGATTTAAAGAGTGCTGGGGGCGAGGGATAGTGGGTGGGAGAAAATTTAAACTCAGAGGTTGAGCTAGTCGGTTGATTAGCTTCTCAAAGCTCACAGAGGGCCAGCTTCTCCAGCACACCGAAGACGGGTGCTCGCTGAAGGCTTAGACAACCAAAGTCCTGGGCTAGAAGGATTAGCCAATCAGCATAAGTGTAGCCAAGGTGGCAGCCAATCAGGAGGTAGCACCAAAAAATCTTGAATCTCTGGCACTTCCTAGGAGGGGACCTTACCTTGTAGCTCAGCTGGCCGAGGGCAGTGAAGTGGGCGGCGGTAGAGAGCAATTGTCGAAGAGGAGGGGCTCCCGGTCAGGGAATTTGATCTGTGGAGAGGGGAATAGAGAGCAGAGGTTACAAAAAGCAGCTGGAATCAAGGGGTGGGGTGAGGGCAGAGCAGCAGACAAGAAAATAGCAGGGGGACAGCGAGGCAGCTGAAGAATAGAAAAGAAAGGAATTAACTTAAATTGGGGGTGGGAAAGACAGCAGGGAACAATAGAAAGCAGGGACAGGGTAGTTCAATGCCGAGCTCCGAGGGGGTTTAGCAGAGAGTCAGACAGGATGCAGGGAGGGTCAGCACCATGCTACGAAGGGGGGGGGAGGTGGGAGGAGAAAAGAACAGGTTGTGATTAGACTAGGAAGGCAACATTTAGATACATTCTGAGTAAAAAGCTGTAAAAATCACAATTAATTCCTAAGCAGAGTAGCAGTTAAAAAATAAATAACAGCAAACGCTGCATTAACAGAAAATCGGATTCGCAATGTGAATTACAGTTACAGTTTAGACAAATTAAGCCACAAAAAGCATATAGGTAGCAAGTCAGGAGAACAGCTGAAATTTGACCTCAGAGGTCGAACTAGTTGATAGATTGACTTCTCAAAGTTCACCAAGGGCCGGCTTCTCCAGCGCACCAAAGATGGGTGCTTACTGAAGGCTTAGACAGTCAAAGTCCTGGGCTAGAAGGATTAGCCAATCAGCATGAGGGTAACTGAGGTGGCAGATAATCAGGAGGTAGCGTAAAAAAATCTTGACTCTCCGGTGCTTCCAAGGAGGGGACGGTACCTTGTAGCTCAGTTGGCCAAGGGCAGTAAAGTGGCACCCTGCTGGTCTTTCTCCCGTCCCCTGAGTGTCTGCCATTTACCACCACCCTCTGCCTCCTATCCTTTAACCAGTTTGATACCCAGCTAATCATTTTCTCTCCAACCACCAGGTTGCTTAGTTTTTTACCTAACCTCCTGTGCAGCACAGTGTCAAAGGCCTTACTGAAGCCCAGATAGGCCACATCCACTGCCCTCCCTGATCGACCTCCATAGTCACCCCGTCAAAGAAATCTATGAGATTCATTTGGCATGACCCCTGCCCCCCAAAACCATGCTGCCAGTGGTCCTGCAGCCCCTTTGCCTCTAGGTACGCCATCAGCCTGTCCTTCAGCGGGATCTCCATAAATTCCCCCACTACTGATGTGAGACTGACTGGCCAGTCATTTCAAGACTTCTCCCTGCTGATGCTGTTGTACAGAGGAACAACATCAGCCCTCTTCCAGTCCTCTGGGACTACCCCCGTGTCCAGCGAGGTGCTGAATAGTGCTGCCAACACCATGCCTAATTCTTTTAGAACCCTTTGGTAAATCCGTCTGATCCAGTCACCTTCTAACCCCAGGAATCACTCATTATGATTAAACTTAATGCAGTCAGCCTCCTGTGTTGAACTGCCTGGAGAGATAGAATTTTATGCAAATTATGGAACTCTCATTTGGCTCATGCCACTTTCAAACTGCTGCCCTAACAACTGTTGCGCTCTGAGTGCTTCAGATTCTTTACTCCGCCTGCCTAGTAAGGGCGTCCTGAAGAGCTCTCTTTGAACTGTTTTCAGAATAAAGTTTATCTGTGGATAAGTACTCATTTTTAGTTTAAATTTAAATTGCTGCCTTAGAAACATTGTTTAGTATAGTTTATTAGTATAAAAGTAGTTTTTTGTCTCTATTCACGGTTCCCTCACGGTTCCTTTGAACCGAGGGTTCTGCATCTATTTGGGAGGTTTTTACCTCAGTTTTCTCTCTCTCTCTCGCTCTCTCTCTCTCTCTCTCTATATATATATATATATATATATATATATATATATATATATTTAGCGATTGGTTCCTTGAACTGCTTTAGTTTTGTTTAAATTACTGTATTTTATCAGTTCCCTTTTTTTCACAAACTGAATAGCGATCGGTTCCAGGAACCATTAGTGGTAGTTATTTTAAAGAACCTCCGGTTCCGAGGTACTTTAAATAACGTTTTTTGTGAAGTTATCTTTTTGTCTATCAATGTCAGAGGTCCATTTAGATAAACCTAAAAAACGCACAGGACCCACAGGTTTTAAATGTTGTGAGTCTTGTAAGCAGTTTATAGCAAAAGGAGATAGGCACTCTCTGTGTATTTCTTGTTTGGATACAAGTCATATATTTTCCAATTGTGATATTTGTAAGACCTTTTGCCCTAAATCGTTAAAGAAAATGTCTAACATTTTAGAAGAGATGGCTTCTGCTTCTACTGTGGATAATTCTGCTTCTTTCTCTTCCCACAAAAAGGATGGAGGTAAAGCCAAGGATCCTGACAGGAGTTCAGATAAATCTGAACAAGGTAAAACAAAAAGGGCTGTGAAAACAGGCTCTGAACCTGTTCCATTAAAGCAAGAGTGTAAAGAAAAACATGTTGCTGCGCCTCCTGCCGAGAAGCCTAAGGAACTTCCAGTAGACAAGCATATTATGCCCTCAGCTGAGGACATTGCTAAGGCACTACAAGTGTTACAAGCCCTACAGGGTGCAATCCCGGTTCCTACACCGACTGCCCCGATTCCTCCTACAACCCCAGCAAGGCAAGAAGTGCTGGAAGTGTATGGGGAGGAGGAGGAGTATGACTTTGAAGGGGAACCTATAGATCCAGAGGTCTCCCCTGAGCAAGAATTTGGGTCCCCTCCTAGGGGTCCTGAGGAATACTCCTCCCACTATGCTTTTGTTAAGAACATGGTGGAAACCCTGAATCTTCCTCTTCAGGAAACAGAAGAGGATATGGAGGAGGCAGACTTTCTAGAGATGATGGGGTTAACCCCCACGAAACGTCTGCTTCTGCCCATGCATAAATCCTTAAAAAAGGCTGCAGTGCAAATTTTTAAAACTCCAACCTCTATCCCTGGTGTGGATAAGAAAACTGACAAGAAATATCAGCTGGGCAGAACTACAGCTGATTTTCTGTTTACTCATCCTGATCCTGAGGGAGTAGTACAAGCTGTTGCCTGTGACAAGGCCAGGATCCCCTTGGCTACCCATCCACCAGACAAAGATTCAAGAAAAATTGATGCTGTGGGGAAGAAAGGGTACATGGCTGCCTGTTTATTAGTTCTGCAGGCCAGTTGCATGGCATATTCAGTGCAGTACCAAAAAGCTCTATGGAACACTGTTTTAGCTTTGGCTGATAGGGTCCCAGATGAAGTGGCTGTAGACTTACAGGATACAGCAAGGGCTGCACTTGATGCTACCAGGTACCAATTTCATATGGCAGCGGATGACAGTGATACTGCATTCAGGCTAATGGCTTTGTCTGTTTCACTCAGGAGGTTTGCGTGGCTTAGAGCCACCAACCTGACTTTAGACACCCAGGCTAAAGCAATGGATTTCCCCCTGGAGAACAATTCATTGTTTGGAGATAAAACAGAGGCATACATGAAGAAGGTGGAGGAATATAAATCCACCTATCGGAGAAATTCCAAGGATAGGCCCTCCACCTCTTATAGACCCCAGAGTAGGGGAGGTAGGGATAGGGGGTTTTACCCCAAACCCTTCTTTCAGGCGCATGCCTCTCAGCCTCAGCAGCAGGCCAGAGGTTATTTTAGAGGAAGGGGCAGGAGAGCCATGAGAAGAGTGGCTCCTGCACCACAGGTTCAGGCACAGCCCGCACAGAACCCCTGATGGGCTAGTGCAGGTCGCATCCCCTATTACAGGACAACCAGTAGGTGGCAGACTGGCTCATTACCTTCACTCTTGGCATTCCATCACCACAGACAAGTGGGTGTTGGAGGTAGTGAGCCAGGGCCTGGCACTCAGTTTCAAATCATTTCCAAAGCTGAGAACAAGAACCTTTGCTCCAACAACAGCTGCAGACAGAATTCTGTTGGAGGCAGAGGTAAAGCATCTGCTAGCAATCAAAGCAGTAGAGGTAGTGCCTCTAATAAGCAGTGTCAAAGGTTTTTTGTTCCAGGTACTTCCTCATAAGGAAGCAAAACCGGGATTGGCAACCGATTTTGGATCTAAGACTTCTGAACAAGCACATTTTGAAACCAAGGTTCAGAATGGTCACTCTTGCAATAATCATTCCCTCATTGCAAAACGGAGACTGGCTAGCCTCCCTAGATCTAAGGGATGCTTATTTTCACATTCCCATCAGACCATCTCATAGAAAATTCTTGAGATTCAGGCTGGCTTCAGGCCATTATCAGTTTGCAGCTCTCCCTTTTGGACTAACTTCGGCACCAAGGGCTTTTACAAAGTGTCTAGCAGTGGTGGTAGAGTTTTTGAGAAAACAAGGGGTAACAGTCTTCCCCTACCTGGACAACTGGTTAGTAGTAGGACAGTCCCTGCATCATGCAGCACAGTCACTGGCACTAACAAAATCTACACTAGAGTCCCTGGGATTTCTGATAAACGAAGAGAAATCTCAACAGGTACCACTCCAGGTGCTGGAGTTTATTGGAGCAGAACTAAACCACAGACAGGGCAGAGCCCTCCTGCCACAAGACAAGGTGACAAGCATTCTGCAGTTTGCAAAATACTTTGTGTCCGGGAGACCCAAACCAGCCAGAGAATTTCTCAGGCTACTGGGCCACATGGCATCTGCCACTACAGTGGTAATGGGCTCCCGATTTCAAAAGAGAGATATTCAGTTCCATCTCAGACAGTACTGGTCTCAAAGGACGGATCCTATGTCCAAACTGGTTCCAGTCACAAAATGTTTAGTCCAGGCTTTACAATGGTGGCTGGACGAGCACAACCTCAGGGTGGGTGTACCTTTTATAAGGGAACAACCCTCAGTAATAGTCACAACAGATGCCTCTCTTCTATGTAAACAGTGTCCTCTGTTAGCTGTTCCGCAGCCCTCTGGCTGTAAACTATTACACTTTGCAAATATCGATACTGTAATGTTTTAAGCAGCCTCTGTTTACCACTGCATTTATCTGTACTGCATGTTATTATCAATGTTCCCTATCCCCCTCCTCCCCCAGGTCGCGTCTGGAAACGAGTGGCCACTCAGTACGCCTGCCTGGTTAAACTCTTAAATAAATAAATAAATAAACAGGTACCACTCCAGGTGCTGGAGTTTATTGGAGCAGAACTAAACCCCAGACAGGGCAGAGCCCTCCTGCCATAAGACAGGGTGACAAGCATTCTGCAGTTTGCAAAATACTTTGTGTCCGTGAGACCCAAACCAGCCAGAGAATTTCTCAGGCTACTGGGCCACATGGCATCTGCCACTGCAGTGGTAATGGGCTCCAGGTTTCAAATGAGAGATATTCAGTTCCATCTCAGACAGTACTGGTCTCAAAGGACGGATCCTATGTCCAAACTGGTTCCAGTCACAAAAAGTTTAGTCCAGGCTTTACAGTGGTGGCTGGACGAGCACAACCTCAGGGTGGGTGTACCTTTTATAAGGGAACAACCCTCAGTAATCCTCACAACAGATGCCTCTCTTCTAGGTAGGGGGGCACACATGTTAGAGCACACAGCAAGTGGCACATGGTCCCCCCAGGAGTTTCTGTTACACATAAATCTCTTGGAGTTCAGGGCTGTTTACCCGGCTCTAAAACATTCACTCCTTACCTGAAAAACAAGGTGGTGCAAGTCAGAACAGACAACACCACAACCATGTATTACATCAACAAGCAAGATAGTACCAGGTCACATCTGCTGTGCACAGAAGCAATGGGACTATGGTCCCTGGTATACTTCATGGGAGTATCCCTGTCAGCCATACATCTTCCATGGAAGGACAATGCACTGGCAGACTCTCTAAGCAGGAAAAGTCAAGACCACCACGAGTGGTGCCTGGATACTTCAGGTACTCAGTACAATTTTCAGGAAATGGGGCATTCCAGAGGTAGATCTCTTTGCCTCCACAGAAAATCACCAGCTTCCAATGTATTGTTGCAGGCCTCCTCTAAGGGGCACAATTCCCCTGGATTGGACAGGGAAGTTTCTGTATGCATTCCCTCCCTTTCCTATGATATTCAGGACCATACTGAAATTGAGGTCCCAACCAGCAAAAATGATAGTGGTGGCTCCGGATTAGGCGAGACAGCACTGGTACTCTCTTCTGCTGTCTCTGTCAGTGATTCCCCCAATCTATCTACCCAGGAGGCACAACCTGTTAACCTCCTCTCCAGGCAGGATCCTGTACCCCAATCTCAAATCACCGAGGCTCAAGGTGTGGCTCTTGAGGACTTAGAATTTGCTAACCTTAACCTATCAGAACAGGTGCTGACAGTGCTTAGGGGTTCCAGGAAGCCTTCTACTAAGAAAACATATTCTTCTAAGTGGAAAAGATTTACTATATGGTGTAGAGGTAAGAGTGTGGGTCCTTTCAGGGATGATTTGGCTATTCTTCTAGATTACCTTACACATTTACATTCCTTAGGTCTGAAACCTTCCACCCTCAAGGTCCACTTAGCTTCAGTCTCTGCTTACCTGTCAGTTGGTAAGGAGAGGTCTATGGCCTCTCATCCAGTATTTAGAAAATATTTTAAAGGCCTTAATCTTCTGCACCCTCCCCTAAGGGAACTGGTTCCTGCCCGGAATCTAAATATTTGCATTGCTAAACTCATGGATGCACCATTCGAACCTATGGCAACTGCAGATTTGAAGTATGTCACTTGGAAAACTGTTTTTCCTGGTTGCCATTACTTCAGCCAGAAGGATCAGTGAATTACAAGCCCTGTGCACAGATATGGACTACATCTCATTCCACAGGGACAAGGTGGTCCTTAGGACTAATAGAAAATTCCTTCCCAAGGTGGTATCTGATTTTCACTTGAATCAGTCTATCACTCTACCACTCTACCTGTCTCTTTTACAGACAACTCCAGTTCTCCAGAAAGAAGACTTCATTCCCTTGATGTTAAAAGGGCACTTAGCCACTACATTGACAGAACCAAGTCTTACAGGACAAGTCAGCCACAGCTCTTTCTCACATATGGTGAAGTTGGTAAGGGCAGCGCTGCAAAAAAACGTACAATTGCTCGCTGGATAGTAGCATGTATGCAGTTTTGTTATAGTACGGTGGGTAAACTGGTACCTCTGGTCCTGAGAGCATGCTTGACCAGGGGCACAGCTGCTTCAGTGGCCGCTTCAAGAGAAATTCCACTATTGGAAATCTGTAAAGCAGCTACATGGAAAACAGTACACACCTTCACAAAGCATTACAGCCTGGACTTGCAATCCAGAGGTGATGCTAGGTTTGGTACAGCAGTACTGCAGAGCCTGTTTCCAAAATAGGTTCTCTGCCCAATCTCCAAAGGTACTGCTTGGTAGTCTGCATTAAGTTTAATCATAATGAGTGATTCCTGGGGTTAGAAGAAAAAATTACTCACCATAGTAATCTTGTTTCTTCAAAGGGATCACTCATTATGACTAAAGACCCTCCCTACCTCCCCTACTAGAACCTATAGAAGTTGCTCTGCATCTCTGCATTAGGGTTTTTCTCTTTTTCTCCTATAAAAGTTAACGTAGAGACTCACTTTGTTTAACCAGTTGGTGTCCAGATGGTCTCAAGTTTCTTAGGTTTGTTGGTTAAGGATGTTTTGACCTGAAAGGGCAAAAATATTATTTTAATGTTAATTTTAGCTAGTGGGTCTTTTACCCAGTTAGGCTCTGTAAGAATCTGAAGCACTCAGAGTGCAACAGTTGCTAGAGCAGCAGTTTGAAAGTGGCATGAGCCAATTGAGAGTTCCATAATTTACATAAAATTCCATCTCTCTGGGCAGTTCAACACAGGAGGTTGACTGCATTAAGTTTAATCATGAGTGATCCCTTTGAAGAAACAAGGTTACTATGGTGAGTATTTTTTTCTTGTTTTCCTTTAGGGCTTCCTACTCCCTTTGGGCTCTCTCCTCTGAAAATGGGCTTATGTCCACTCCCCCCTCCCCAGTGCCTTCTGATACATGTTGGTCTGCCCCCCACTGCGAAGACTGAGCAGAAGTACTTACTAAATATTTTAGTTTTTTTCTTTATCTTCTTCTGCACAGTTCCCCCTTCCCCCACACCGCCCTCCTGACTTTCACTATCCCACCCCTTGCTTTCCTTTTTTCACTTACATAACCTGAATAAAGTCTTGTCCCATTGTTTTACCTCAGTGGCAATCCTTTCCTCTGTTTGTGCCTTAGCGTCCCTCACCCTCTTACCTGTCTCCCTTCGTTTTTCCAGATATCCCTACCTGTCCACCCCTGTCTGGGTCTTTTTACACTTCCTAAAAGCTGTTTACCACCTCAGCCCTCAGCCACCTCCCTTGAGAACCATACTGGCCTCTTCCTCTTCCTCTTCCTCCTCCTCCTCCTACTCTTGTTTCCTTCAAACAGCTTGCCGTTGCCTTAGCTATTCCCTCCTTGATCTTCATCCATTGGGCCGGTACCCCCCCCCAAGACATCCCTTCTTTAAGGTATTTACTAAGCAGTCTCCCAATTCTTTCAAATCTGCCCTCCTGATGTCCAGGACCCTTGTCCTAGTTTGTTTTTTCTGTTGTCCAATCCACATGTCAAACCACACCATACTGTGATCACTTGTACCCCGCTGTGATGTCTGCAATGCTGTCCCTGTTCATAAATATCAGGTCCAGCACTGCCCCATCTCTAGTGGGTTCTGTAACCAGCTGCCTGAGAAATGCGACCAGAATGCTGCAGCCTGCATCCAGCAGATTAAAGTCCCTCCATAATTTTTATTTTAGTTTTTGTTGACTGGGCAAGTGCACTAGACAAATCCTGCCTATTTTCAGGCACAATCCGTGGGAGGGGGATACAGATGAATACCAACTGACCTTGAACCAGATTAAGCTGTTGGTGGTATTTTTAGTGAATGAGGGAAATTTGGCCAGGACACCGGGGAAATTCCCCTACTCTTTTCGATAAGTGCCATGGGATCTTTAACATCCACCTGAACCACCACCAATCCAGGCAGATGGGACCTCGGTTTAACGTCTCATCTGAAAGATGGCACCTCAGAAGTGCAGCACCCCTCTCATGCTGCACTACAGTGTCAGTACTGGGATATTAACCCAAGTGCCAGATGTGGGAACTGAACCCACAGCCCTCTGATCTCCCGGCCTCAGAGGCGAGTGTGCTACCTACTGAGCCACTGACACATAATAATAATAATAATAATAATAATAATAATGATAATAATGTAACCCCCCTGCAAATGGGGGTTCCCAAAAGACTTCCAGGAGCATGCTTGAATGCTCCAAGCCTGAATGGTGTTTGGCGTTTAAGCCATTTATCAGTGAGTGTTTTTAGAGCCTCTGGTACTGTCTCTTTAAGAGCTGTCTGCTTGCAGACATAATTAGTTTGTATGGGGGGACTGTGTGCTTCTCTGTTTGAGTACCACTCGAGCTGCTGCCAATTCACTCCATTTTTGCAGTCACTAGGAGTGCAAAGGAACCTATCTGAAAGATGTAACTGTTTGCAGAAATCATTTAGAGTAATAATGAAATGACAGTTTGTCTAACCTGCTTTCTTTGCAGTCAGAACTGTGTCTGCCTAGTTCCCCATTCTGGTTTTGAACTGCTGAACTGGACCAATCAGTGTGGGGTAAGCTAGCTCTAAAATGGTGCCTTGGATGAATCAGAACTTGGACTCATAATCTGAGCCAGCCACAAGAGGTTGTATGGGCAGTGACTCTGGGAGATGTAGTTTAGACTTGCGCCTTTTTGGACCAACAGCAGTCTATTGTGAGTGACAACCAATCCAGTCAAGAACTGGGAGGAACTCAAAGGAAGTGCCGGTTTTGTCTGTTGGAGTTTCAGTTTAGCTCTGGCAGTGAAGGGAAAGGACCCTGTGCTCCTTCAGTGCACAGTTTTAGTCAAAAAACATGTGTAAGGTCCAGAGTTCTGGTCTGCAGCTTGTGTAACTGCTTGTTAGGACTGAATCCGTCCTGTGAAGAGAATCAAAGGATATTTGAAGAGTAGAAACCAGGCTCACCCTGTAGAAGACTGGAGAAATTGCTGAATTGCACTCTGTCTGTCAGGAACTGAATCTGCTGTGTGTTCTCCCGGGTATTGTGCAGTAATTGCGATCGGGATAGAGAAGCAGCCTGCCTGGTATAGTACTTTCTTTTACCATATAAATGTGTGAGGAGTCTCGTGGAGCTCAAGAGTAGCCCTGCTGACGTTGAAGGACCCTATCTTGTTTGGAGGTCGTGAGTACTAATTCAGGGTCGCTCCTGTTGAATTGCACATTAAATCCAAATGGAATCACTGTACTGCTGACTGTTTAAACTAATTTTTCTTTTCTCGTGTGAAAGGGCCCCTACCAGCTGCCACGGTTTGGACTAGCCACTAGGGCTTGGGTACCCAGGGACAGTAACTGATAGGGATAGGCCTGTGCACAGAGCCATAGGTAGATGAGTAGAGTGATAAGCTAATTAACCTGATTTCCCCCTGTCCTTGTTATATCCCCCTAAATAAATCAGAGCTGCTTGTTTCAGCAAAGTTATACTGCCTGAGGTATTTGTCTATGTTAAAGTACTGTACTGTGATTGTTGCACTGTATCTTATTTCACAGGAGGTCCCAGTGCGGAACCAGTCCTGGGGTAAGTGTATACTGTGGAGGTAATTCTGATATATTGTGTGGGCCACTAGTGGGAAGAAAAGGGGGTTGCAGTGTCCCAGAGGGCTGTGACCAAGTTAGTTTAACTATTGCAAACCCTGACCTCTGGGTGGAGGCACCCGCCATTGGATCCAGGCCCCTCAACCTGTTAGTGGCAAATCAGGCAGGGGTAGTAGCCCCTGGGATAGCGCCATCTAGGGGTTGCAATAATAATAATAATAGTAATCAATACCTCTCCTATGCTTGCCATTCTGCCAATGGCTTCTCCCAACACCTTATCTAAAGCTCCTCCCTCATGTGTTGGTGGTCTGTACATCACCCCCATGTAGTTAAAGACCCTGGACCCTGTCTCTGAGCGGACCCTAATTACCTCCAGCCCATCCTTGTTCCCCTGTTTTCCCTCTGTCTCTGTGGGCTTTGTATCTTCCTCACATATAAAACAGCCCCCCACCTTACCTCCCTGTCCTGTCCTTCTAAAACACGGTATAGCCTGGCATGGCCACTTCCCAGCTGTGGTTGTCAGTGCACCATGACTCCGTTACGGACACCAGATCCTTGTCTGCCTCCGCAGTGACTGCATCAAGGTTAGGAATTTTATTTTCTAGGCTCCTTGCATTGACACACATGGCTCTACACCCCTTTTGTCCATCTCCCCCCCCATTCTGCCTTCCCTTCCCTTCCTGTTTCTATCCTTTGCCCCATCCATTTCCCTGATTCTATTCTCCCCTTTTTCATTATTCCTCTGCCTATCCTCCTTAACCCTTCACCTAGCTTTAGCTGTACCTCCTGACCCGCCCGCCGTGCTCCCCTCCTTGTTGTTAGGCACCTCTACCCCTGGGAAATTCTTTTCCCCAGGGCTTCTCCTCCCTGCTACTCTATTCTCGGTGGGGGGGGGGGGAGAGCAATCTCTGCCTCCCTCATTCTTTTCTGCCTTCCCCAACCCCCGGCTAGTTTCAATGCTTTTCAAAATAGCATCTAGACCTTCCACCCAGGACTGCTGTTCCCTCCCAGATGGATGAAGGCCATCTCCTTTGTACAGGCCTCTGTTCCCCCCCAGATAGGACCCCAATCCACAATGTAGCCAAAACTGTCCTCCCTGTACCATGCCTTCAAGCACTCCTTCAAGACCGTAGTGTGGTATTCCATAGCCTCCCCCCAGCCATATACAGGTAGCACCTCTGTGAAGGCCACCGTGTAAGTTACGTGCTTCAGGCCCCTCCCCAGCTCCCTAAACCTATCCTGCACCACCCCTGCAGTGTCTCTTGCCAGGTCATTAGTCCCCAGATGGACAGTTTACAGCCCTTTCCTTTAGTCTCACCTCAACACCATGGGTCTTAAAGAAGTGTCTAACTATGGTGGCAGCACATGCCAGAAGACAAGGTGTGGTGGGTTTTCCCTACCTAGAAGACTGGCTAGTCCCAGGGAAAACAGAGCAAGAGGCAAGGGGCTCTGTTCAAAATGTAAAGAGCTCCATTGAAAACCCAGGATACTTGTTAATCTGCAGACTATGACAGAACCAGTTCATGTAGTGGACTTAATAGAAGCAGAGCTGGATATCCTGCAAGGGGAAGCTTCCCTTCCACAGGAAAAGGTATCAAATCTGATTGCCATTGCAGAGTTCTTATTATTTATTCATTGAATTTTGTTGACCCGGTAAGCCCACTGAGCCTAGAAGTCCATTTTTCAGGGGTGACCGGGGGGGGGGGGGGAACAGATGGTAAGCAACTGAAATTGAACCAGAATAAGCTGTTGGTGGTATCTTTAGTGAATGGGAGAAATTTGTCCAGGACACCTGGGAAATTCCCCTACTCTTTTTCGATAAGTACCATGGGATCTTTAACATCCACCTGAACTACCACCAATCCAGGCAGATGGGACCTCGGTTTAACGTCTCATCCGAAAGATGGCACCTCAGAAATGCAGCAACCCCCTCATGCTGCACTACAGTGTCAGTACTGGGATATTAACCCAAGTGCCAGATGTGGGAACTGAACCCACAGCCCTCTGATCTCCTGGCCTCAGAGGCGAGTGTGCTACCTACTGAGCCACTGACACTGACATAGTTCAATGACTGAGTTCGTCACACTGGGCCACACAAGGCCTGCAAGAGATTTCCTGCAGTTACTGGGCCACATGGTCTCACCCAGTGCAGTGGTGCTGTGGGCCATGTTTCAGATGAGGGACATTCAATATCACCTAAGGGACGACTGGCACAAAGGTTTCGTATTTCATAGGGACAGGGTGATTGGGAAAGGGGGGAGGGTGGCACTATATATGAAGGAAGGACTGAAGTGTGTAAGGGAGGAAGGGGAGGAGGGTAGTACGGAGTCACTTTGGATGCAAATCCAGGATTCCAAGAATAGGATTCTTAGAATGGGAGTAGTGTACAGGCCACCATCTCAGATGGAGGAGTTAGACAGGGAACTAGCGGGACAGATCAGGAGGACCTGCGAGAAGGGTAGTGTGGTGATTGTGGGGACTTCAACATGCCAGGAGTGGACTGGAGTACCCCAACAACCAGGAACAGAAGGGAGCAGGTACTGCTGGATGCCTTCCAGGACAGCTTCCTGCTGCAAATGGTCAGTGAACCAACCAGGTTAGGAAATACCTTGACCTGGTGCTGGCAAATGGGGACTTTGTGAGAGAACTTACAGTGGAGAAACGCTGTCAGGAGTGACCACGCTCAGTATGGCTCACGTTGGATATGGGCAAGGAAGGAGTGGAATCTGGCACAAGAGTGCTGGACTTCAGGAGGGCACTTTCGGAGGATGGGGAAGTGGTAAAGGGTACCTGGCCAGAATTCAATCTAGTATGGACACTAACCAGAGGTGGGAGCTCATAAAGCTGGGGATAGTGGAGGCAAACAAAACCTGCTGCAAAGCCCAGAGCAAGAAGGCAGAGCTAAGAAACCGAGCTGGTTGAGCAAGGAGGTCATGGAAAGAGTAAGGAGGAAAGAGCTGCCTTTAGGAAGTACAAGAAAACAGGAGGGGAGGACAGGAGGAGTGCACTTGACAGAATCGAAGGAGGTGACAAGGGCAGTAAGGGGAGCCAAAGCATCTACGGAACTCAGGCTGGCACAAGGCATTAAGAAGGGGGAGAAGGACTTCTTTAAGTACATCAGGGAGAAAAGGAGCTGTAAGGACCACATAGTAAGGATTAGGAAGGAGGGGGGTTGGGTGGAAGCAGGGTGCGATAAGGCAGAAGCACTAAATGAGTACTCTGCTCAGTATTTACTAAAGAGAAGAGGGGGTGACACCTAAGGTGGGAGAAATGGCAGAAGCAGGGGAAGTGGTGACAGATGGGAAATCATGGAGAGCAGAGTTTGAGAGGATTTGAAGGCACTGAGGGTGGACAAGGCGCTAGGCCCAGATGGCATCCACCCAGGGTACTGAAGGACTTGGCAGAGGTCCTTGCAGGACCTTTGAGACCTATTTAATGCCTCACTACATTCGGGGTGTGTACCTCAGACTGGAGGATGGCTCATGTGGTGCCCCTCTACAAGAGTGGCCCCAAGGATGAACCGGGAAACTACAGACCAGTGAGCCTCACATCCATCGTGGGTAAGCTAATGGAGACTATCCTGAAGGAGAGACTGGTGGCCCTCCTAGAGGGAAAAGGACTACAGGACAACAGACAGCATGGCTTCATACATGGCAGATCCTGCCAAACCAACCTGGTCGAGTTCTATGACTGGGTAACTAGGCAACTGGACAGGGGTCATGCAGTGGATGTCCTGTATCTGGACTTCAGTAAGGCATTCAACTCAGTGCCACATGGAAGGCTGGGAAGGAAGTTAGTAGGCACAGGGGCGGGTGCAAAGCTGGTGAGATGAGTAGGAAACTGGCTGCAGGGAAGGCAACAGAGGGTGGTGGTGGTGGTGGTGGGTGGAGAGCTCTCACACCCAAGGGCAGTGACGAGCGGTGTTCCACAGGGCTCAGTGTTGGGACCAGTGTTGTTTGGGATATTCATTGCAGACATATCATGGGACATCACGAGCAAGATCAGTCTGTTTGCTGATGATACCAAGGTAGGCGCAGTGGTGGATGACCTAGGGGATGGCAGGGTTGCAGGATGATCTGGCAAAGCTTGAAACCTGGTCAGACACCTGGCAACTGGCTTTAATGCCAAAAGTGCAAGGTGCTGCATTTTGGGATGAAGAACTAAGGAGGAGTTACCAGCTAGGGGGAGTGCAGCTAGCCCAGATAGAGGAGGAGAAGGATCTGGGTGTGCTCATTACAGGGTCTATGAACAACTCGACACAATGTAGGAAGGCAGCTGCAAAGGCCAACAAAATGCTGGGTTGTATTGCAAGGGGTATATCCTCGAGGAGGGAGGAGGTGATTCTGCCACTGTATAGGTCACTAAATCACACCTGGAGTACTGCGTGCAGTACTGGTGTCCATATCTGAAGAGGGTCATTAAGTTACTGGAGGGGGTGCAGCGCAGAGCAACAAAGATGATCAAGGGGCTGGGGGACTTATCATACGAGAGGAGGTTGAAGGAGTTGAACATGTACTCACTGGAGGAGAGGAGAGACAGAGGTGACATGATTGAAACCTTTAAATACATGAAAGGAATAAACAAGACGGGTACAGAGGAGCTGTTCAAAGTAAGGGAGGGGAGGGCCACCCGGGCCATGATATGAGACTGGAGCGAGGAAGGTTCAGGAGGGAGATGAGGAGACACTTTTTTTACAGAGAGGTGGTGGCTGGGTGGAATCGTTACCTGCTGAAGTGGTGTGCAGTAGAACAGTGGACTGCTTCAAACGAGGATGGGACAGGACAAGGGGGGAGGGTTAATGAAGGGGAAGGGTGGAAGGGAGGGGCAGCTGCAGAATAAGGGGTGCTAGCTGCACATTCGAGCAGACTTGATAGACCTCTAGGCCTTTATCTGCTGTCAAATTTCTTATGTTCATATGTAAAGGTGGGGTTCACTGGCCAAGCTAGTGCCAGTCACAAAGATCTTTGTGCAAGCACTAGTGTGTTGGAAGTAGGAAAGTAACCTCAGACAGGGCTTTCCCTTCCTCCAGCAATCCCCAACAAGTATCCTAACAACAGATGCCTCACTCCTAGGCTGGGGTGCCCACAAGGATCTCACAGTAAGTGGCATCTGGAGTCTGCAGGAGACTTAGGATCACATAAATCTACTAGAGCTCAGGCAGTTGTTTTCCTTCCAGCTACAAGGCAGTCTGTTCAAATTCAAACAGACTGTACCTTACAAATGTATCAGACAAACAAGAAGGGAGGAATAGGATCGTCAGAACTGTGCACAGCCATCATAAGGATCTGGGATCTAGCTGAGTGGCAACCATATCATGAGGGGGCACAGTCTTAAACTGGAGGGTGGGAGGATTAGGAAGGATGTCAGGAAGCACTTCTTTGCAGAAAAGGTGGTGGACACTTGGAATGCACTGCCAGAAAAGGTAATCTCGTTAAAGACAGTGAGCAACTTTAAGAGAGGCTGGGATAGGCACAGGGGGAAGATAAGCATCATGGGTAGGAGGACGGGAGGAGTGGGGGAGGGCAGGGACAGTAGCTCAAGCTGTGTACCCTGCAATATGAGCAGACTTGATAGACCAAATGGCCTTCTTCTGGTGGCATGTTCGTAAGTTTGTATGTTATTCTTTAGATGCAAAGATTTTTGCGGTACATCTGCCAGGCAAGGAAATGTGCTGGCAGACTTCCTCAGCAGAACCAGCAAAGGAATCCCGGAGTGGGCCTTGAACCAGCAGGTGCTGGTCAAAGTCTTCAGAAGATTGGGCACTCCAGAAATAGGTCTGTTTGCCTCTTGGGAGAAGGGTCAGTGCCCACAGTTTCGTTGCAAGCCACCAGCAAGGGCAGTTCCCAGAGGATGCCGTAGTTTTGGACTGGACAAGGAGGTTCCTGTATGTCTTCCTGCTATTCCCACTCATACAGAGTGCTCATAAAGTTCAGGAAAGAGCCAGCAATGGTGATCCTGATAGTCCCGAACTGGGCCAGACAGGCTTCGTACTCAGTGCTTCTGACTCTGTCCAGCAGGACTCCAGTCAGCCTGCCACTGAGATGCAACCTTCTGACCCTGTCTCAGGGCAGAATAACATTCCCAAACCTCAGAACACTACAACTGAGGGCAGAATAACATTCCCAGACCTTGGAACACTACATCTGAGGGCACAGTTCTTGAGGAGCTAGAATTCTGTAGTTTGAACCTATCGGGGTGGTGATGAGAGTGCTGAAGGTTTCCAGAAAACTGGCAACTAGAACAGCGTACTCTTCTTAGTGGAAGAGATTCTCATACTGGTATGCCCACAGGAAGATATTCTCAATGCAGGTAGGGCTGCCTACAGTTCTGGGCTACCTGGTACACTTAGTCCTTAGGTCTGAGACCCTCAACCCTGAAGGTACACTTGGCAGCTGTTTCAGCCTACACATCAACAGGCAAAGACAAGTCCTTGGCCTCACAACCTGTTTTTAAAAGGTTCTTTAAGGGCCTCAATCACCTATAACCCCCCACCTCCTGTAAGGTACCATGTCCCTCCATGGGAGCTGAATATCCATCTTGCTCAGCTGATGGAGGCTCCCTATAATTCTATGACTACTGCTGCTTTAAAATATGTCACAAGGATACGGCTCGTTGGCACTGAGGGTTGAGGTGCTGGACACCACACCTGACACTATACCGGCAACCCAGGTTCAAGAACGAGCCTGGGGCATCGGGGGTCAGCTGGGGGGTGCAGGATTGAGCAGCTGCTTGGCAGCTCTCCTCTCCTGGGGAGGGTCCCTGTCACCCCTGCAATACAACTGCCCCAGGTGGAAGCCTGAGGATACTGCAGGCGGGTGGGCGACATGCATAGGGAATGCACTGCGAAACCACGGTGTGCGCATGCCTCCACATGCATTTGTGCAGCTGTGGCAGGGGTGGGAGAAAAAAAGGAGGTGGTAGGCTCCATGATGCTCCCAATCACGATCCTGGTGATGGGGTCGCAGGTCAGGGATGGATGCGAGCCCTCTGAGTGGGGGGACTGGAGTCTGCCAGCTCCTGGGATAAATAATAAAAAAATAAAGTCACATGGAAAACTGTTATTCTGATTGCCATGTTGTCTGCCAGGAGGGTAAATGAGCTGCAAGCCTTCTGCCCAAATCCAACCTACATAACCTTCCACATGAATAAGGTAGTTCTTAGGACCAACAGGAAGTTCCTGCTTATGGTGGTGACAGCTGCCCTCCCTGTGCTCTGTCCTGAATATTCCAGTACGAGTGAACAAAAATCATACTGCCTTGATGTAAACAGATCACTAGGTTACTGTATGAACCGGACACAGGATGTCGGGTCCCAGAGTACACAGCTTTTTGTTACTTATGGAGAGGTGGGCAAAGGTAAGCCCACAACTAGAAGAGTTATTGCTTGCTTGATAGTCTCCTGCATACAGTTCTGTTACGAAAAGCTGGCAGAATACCTCCCAGAGGCCTAAGGGAACATTCCACAAGGGGAACCTCTGCCTCTGTGGCAGCTACAGGGGGCATCCCCCTTCTAGACATTTGCAAAGCAGCTACCTGGAGGACAAAGCAGACCTTCACAAAGCACTAGTGCCTGGACATACAGTCCAGGAAGGATGCCAGTTTTGGCACTGCTGACTTGCAGAACTTATTTTCTAAGTAGGTCCTGGGGCCACCCTCCCAAGGTACTGCTAGTCAGTGTGCTTGTTATAAAGCATCATTGACAGATTCCTGTTGTCTGAAGAAAAAAAATACTCACCATAGTAATGTTGTTTCTTCTTCTCAGGCATCCATCAGTGATATTTACAAATCCTGACCCTGCCTCTCCTTCCAGAACCTTAAAACAGTTCACACAAGAATCGGTTCTTAAGGTTGCTTAAGCATTCTTTATTGCAGTTCCTTGGCAAGTATTAGAATGTGATCATTTTAAATGTTACATGATGTCTGCTTTAAGCTTGTTAAAATTAGCATAAAGTTCTGTCTCCGGGGCATCACACTCTGGCGAGATGAGATGCTTGCTGTAAACCACAGTGAGAGATCCCTAAGAAGAAACAACATTACTACAGTGAGTAATTTTTATGTTCACCATATGCGCACACGCAGTGAACATTTTGTTATGAGAGTGGGTTTTGAGAGGTGTGACGCTGTCGGTCCAATGCAGAGCAGCCTGCAACGGGCTCCTGAGTGTCACGTCAGTCATCAGCCAGGCAGATCATGACACAATTCTGTCTTGCTGGGCCGAAACTACACGTAGTTCAAAGGAGACAGCCTGCCCAATCATAGAGTGGTTCTTTCCTTTGATCTACATAATGCCACCCACCAAGCACAGCTGATCCATCATGATCAACTTGCTGTTTTTCATCCCCTCTCATGTAATTCCCTGTGCCAGAGCCCGCCCACGCACCCCGGTGCCATCAACCATAAAGAAAACCCTCCCTCAATATCCCCCCCCTTCCATGTTGTTAGTATTCTGGTAAGGGGCTGCCCAATTCCCCGTTCTGGTTGCTACCCCCTACCCAGTCCATTTGACTGTGTCCCCCCCCAACGTAATGCCCCATGCAGCTACACCCCATCCCGTACATTTTCATTGTGTGACACTGAGGAGCCCAGCCCCCGGTGCCTCCAAACATAAAGAAAACCCTCCATCAATGTCTGTTCCGGCATGGGGGTACCCAGTCCCCCATGACGGCTGCTACCCTCCACCTTGGCCTTTTTGATTTATGACACCAGGGAAGTCCACCCATGTGCCGCCAAACATAACTCCGTTGCTGGGGTGCCAAATCTCCAGTGTCGGTACCTGAAATAAAGAAAACCGTCCCTCATATTTTTTTTAAGCACCCTGTAAAAAAGAAAAACATCCATCGATGTCTGTTACCATCACTGCCATTACTGTCCCCCTACCCAACCCTCCCACTCAGAATTGACCACCCCACACACCCCAATCCCTTACTTAACTACCAGGTGTCCAACACTGTAATCCTCTCGGGCCTGGAGACAAATCTTCACTCTTCAGTGCCAGACTGCAAACTGAGTAAATCAGAGATGTGGTTGTATGTATTTCAATGGGGTTTTGAACTTATCAGCATAACTTGGTCATTTTTGAACATATTTGCCCCAAATTTTCAACATGTTTGTTTTGGGACCCCACCTCATGAGCAATGACAGTGAAATTGGGCAAATCTGTCCCAAAAGGTGATTTCACAGTCACTGCATAAAATCACCTTTCGAGCAGGATTTGAAAATTTTCTCCTCCTAGGTTCATGAGGTGGCATCATAAGAAGGCTATTTTGAAAAGTTGGGGTAAAAATATTAAAAAACAACAAACTTATGAGTCTACATTGACATTTATGACCACGGTTTCCTAACTGGTAATTTTCAATATTTGGACCCCAAATTTTCAGCACAGCCATTTCTTCATAGGACCTCATGAATGTGACAGCTGTCATTTTTCAGATCCTGGCCAAAATGTGTTTTCACACTTGTGGCACAAAATCATCCTTTGAGCAGGTTTTGAAAAAATGTCTCTGCCCTTTTTCATGAGGTGGGGTGAGGGTCATAAGAAAGTTATGTGGGTCATAATAATGCTATGTTGAAAATCTGGGGTAAAAATATGAGAAAACAACAAAGTTATAAGTCTACATTGACATTTTTCAATGCGGGCTCAGAACAGTGGTCATTTTCAACATTTTGAACCCAAATTTTCAACATAGCCATTTTTTCACACCACCTCATATATGTGACAGCTGTCATTTTTCAAATCCCAGCCGAAATGTGTTTCTACACTTATGGCACAAAATTACTTTTTGGGCATGATTTGATCATTTTCTTCACCCTTGTTCATGAGGTGGCATCATCAGCAGGCTATGTTGAACATCTAAGATACAAATATTTAAAAGACAACAAAGTCATTAGTGTAACTCCTCCTTGGGTTCTTCATCCCAAAATGCAGCACCTTGCACTTTTTGGCATTAAACCCCAGTTGCCAGGTGTCTGACCAGGTTTCAAGCTTTGCCAGATCATCCTGCAACCCCTGCCATCCCCCTAGGTCATCCACCACTGCGCCTACCTTGGTATCATCAGCAAACAGACTGGTCTTGCTCTTGATGTCCCATGATATGTCTGCAATGAATATCCCAAACAAACACTGGTCCCAACACGAGCCCTCGGAACACGCTTGTCACTGCCCTTGGGTGACAGCTCCCCCCCCACCACCACCCTCTGTTGCCTTCCCTGAAGCCAGTTTCCTACCCATCTCACCAGCTTTGCACCCGCCCCGTGCCTACTAACTTCCTTCCCAGCCTTCCATGCGGCACCGAGTCAAATGCCTTACTGAAGTCCAGATACAGGACATCCACTGCATGGCCCCTGTCCAGTTGCCTAGTTACCCAGTCATAAAACTCCACCAGGTTGGTTTGGCAGGATCTGCCACGTATGAAGCCATGCTGTCTGCTGTCCTGTAGTCCTTTGGCCTCTAGGAGGGCCACCAGCCTCTCCTTCAGGATGGTCTCCATTAGCTTACCCACGATGGATGTGAGGCTCACTGGTCTGTAGTTTCCCGGTTCATCCTTGGGGCCACTCTTGTGGAGGGCACCACATGAGCCATCCTCCAGTCCTGAGGTACACACCCCGAATGTAGTGAGGCATTAAATAGGTCTGCCAAAGGTCCTGCAAGGACCTCTGCCAGCTCCTTCAGTACCCTGGGGTGGATGCCATCTGGGCCTGGCGCCTTGTCCACCCTCAGTGCCTTCAAACCCTCAAACTCTGCCCTCCATGATTTCCCCATCTATCACCCTCCCCCCGTTTCTGCCATTTCTCCCACACCTTGGTGTCACCCCCTCTTCTCTTTAGTAAATACTGAGCAAGAATACTCATTTAGTGCTTCTGCCTTGATTCACTCCTGCTCCACCCACCCCCTCCTTCCTAATCCTTACTATGTGGTCCTTACAGCTCCTTTTCTCCCTGATGTACTTAAGAGTCCTTCTCCCCTTCTTAATGCCTTGTGCCAGCCTGGGTTCCGTAGATGCTTTGGCTCCCCGCCTGCCCTTGTCACCTCCTTCAATTCTGTCAAGTACTCCTCCCTGTCCTCCCCCTCCTGTTTCCTTGGCTACCTAAAGGCAGCTCTTTTCTTCCTTACCTTTCCATGACCTCCTTGCTCAACCAGCTCGGTTTCTTAGCCCCTAGCCTTCTTGCTCTGGGCTTTGCAGCAGGTTTTGGTTGCCTCCACTATCCCCAGCTATGAGCTCCCACCTCTGGTTAGTGTCCATACTAGATTGAATTCTGGCCAGGTACCCTTTACCACTTCCCCCATCCTCCCAAAGTCAGCCCTCCTGAAGTCCAGCACTCTTGTGCCAGATTCCCTCCTTCCTTGCCCATATCCAATGTGAGCCATACTGGTGGTGGTCACTCCTGACAGCAGTTCCTCCACTGTAAGTTCTCTCACAAAGTCCCCATTTGCCAGCACAAGGTCAAGGGTATTCCCAACCTGGTTGGTTCACTGACCATTTGCAGCAGGAAACTGTCCTGAAGGCATCCAGCAGTACCTGCTCCTTCTGTTCCTGGGTTGTTGGGGGTACTCCAGTCCACTCCTGGCATGTTGAAGCCCCCATAATCACCACTACCCTTCTCGCAGGTCCTCCTGATCTGTCCCACTAGTTCCCTGTCTAACTCCTCCGTCTGAGATGGTGGCCTGTACACCACTCCCATTCTAAGAATCCTATTCTTGGAATCCTGGATTTGCATCCAAAGTGACTCCGTACTACCCTCCTCCCCTTCCTCCCTTACACAGTTCAGTCCTTCCTTCACATATAGTGCCACCCCTCCTTTCCCAATCACCCTGTCCCTACGAAATAACCTGTACCCTGGTACAGACAGGTCCCAGTCATTATATTGGGTGGCCCATGTTTCTGTGATGGCTGCAATGCCCACCTCTCCCTCTGCCATGATAACCTGTAACTCTGCAGTTTTCCTCCCAAGGCTCCTAGCATTAAGGGTAACCACCTTCCACCCTCCCCCCCCCCATCCTGACCCCCTTTCCTAGCACCACCAATAGTACTTGCCATGTGTCCTTTGTCACTGTTATGGGGAGTAAGCTCATATGGTTTCCCAACCTGTGGTCTCTGCATATCTCTTCCCCAATTGCCACCCCACTCTAGTTTAAATTCCCAACTTCCTCTATACTCCTCCATCCTCTGTTTCAACACTTTCTTCCCTCCTCACTCAAGTGTAGTCTGTCCTTGGCATAGAGACTACTGTCCTCTCAGGTCCCTCCCACCCCACCAACAGCCCACCACTGCAGCAACACAAGGTTTTTAGCCATCGTTAAATTCCTCTATTCTCAGCTTTCTTGTTGTGCTTGCCTTTGGCACAGAAGTATCTCTGAAAAGTTACTGATCTTCCTGCCCTCACATAATTGTGCTAGTTCCTCAAACCTCCTCTGGACTATATCTACCGTCTTGTCAGTCAGGTCATTTGTCCCAAGATGTATAATTAAATGAGGCTTGTCCCTACCCCTTCTAGCATATTTCAGAGCAGATTGTCCCACCCTTTCTGCTGTCATTCCTGGCATGGCCTCCACCCAAATGCGACTATGCCTCTCCTCCTTGCTACCCCACCTGACTCCTCTTAATATTGAGTCCCCCAGCACTAAGATTCCACCCCTCTTACTCCCTGCTTGCTTCCATTCATCTCCCTCTCTCATTTCCAGCTCCTCTTCTTCCTCCTGCATTCTTCCTTTACGATTTGCAATTCTCCCAGCAGAATTTCCCCTGCTCAGTTTGGTCAGGCATTTATCAATTACTCCTCTAATTTCACATTTCCCTCCTCCACCTTCTTCCTCTCTAGCAGTGCACAACTATTTTCTGAAGGCCCTTCACAAATGCCCGCTCCCTCTCTCTTCATAGTAACCTGTTCTCTCCTTTCCACTCCATGACTTTTGCCACTTCTTCGCCTCCCCTCACAAGTCCCTATCTCCTCCTTCCATTTGTCTTTTGTCTCCTGACCTGGTTTCCCCGGCAATCGTTCTTCCTGGCCTGGGCCCCTTTGTCTCTGCTTCCCTTCTTCTGACCCTCTCCTCACCACTGTTGGCTTAAATCGCCCTCCCTCATCTCCCCTTCTTCCTCCAGTATTGGGCTAAACCCACCCCCAATCTGCCTTACCTGTCTTAGTTCCTCCTGCAGACCCTCAATCTTCTTTCTAAGTTTTTCTATGTGGTTGCACACTAAACATTCTCCCACACTCCAGGCAATTTTTAGAAAGATTGGTGCACCGCAGTTGTTGCAGCCTACCACCTTACCCATTGCTGTCGTTGCCCACCAATGACCCCCCACCCTTCCAGATGCAGGATACCAAACATTCCCCAAGTCTCCCCTCTCCCTCCTCTATCAGTGCAAAACATTATTTTCTTTATTTCCCTTACCTCCTTTGTTGTACACGTTTAGATATATTGAGCAACTGCTTTTCATATTCCTATCCTTCCTATCCACACTCAGAAAGAGAGATTAAGTAGCCATTGCACAACCTTCTTCAAACTCCTACTCCTCCTTTCCCCAATGCAATATCAATGCGAAGAAGTAATAATGAAAGCTCCTATATTTGCATTTACTTCCCTTCCACTGAGATAGCAGTCACCTCTTCACTTGCTGCTGTTCCTTTCCTGGATGTCGGCTTCTGCTATGACAGGTGCATATCCCTTGCCCGTTTGAGAAGTGATGTCAGAATCCCACAATACAAAAAGGAAATCATGGGCCAGGGGTGGGTGGGGTGAGGGTTTGGAGGGTGGGACCAACCCAAGTCTTCCAGAAACAATCAGGTAGCTGAGGCCTCTGGTCAGACCATTAGCACCCTTCCCCACCTCATAAAACTTTGCAGCTAGTGAAGCCAGCAACAATGAATCACAATTCTATCAAAGCCCCCAAATAGGTTTGCTACCCAAAGAAACAGGACTCAATTCAAACAGCTTCACCAACAGCACATCAAAATAGGCTTGGAATTAGAAGATATAGGTCTCCAATTCAAAGAAACAGATCCAGTTAAATCACACCAATTATATTCTAAAACAGAAGAAATAGGCCTCTGCAAATGCAGCCTGCCACACAGTGAATCATCAAACAATGAGCCCACTTATAGCTACCAAAACAGGTTTCAAAATTCCAACAGCCCCAAACAATACCCTGCTAGCCCCTTAGTAGTAAGAAAGGAAAGAAATAACCTTCTACCAAGTAGAATCCACAAGAAACAATGTAAAAACAACAAGAAGCAGCTACTGTACTGTAGATCTGATCCTGTCCCCCTTCTAGTTCCTTTGCAGCTCAGAGCCTTAAACCACTGCGCCATACTTCCTCCTATTTTTGTACCATACGTGATCCAAAGCTTTGTTTTTAGGCTGAAAGGACATGCTGAGTGGGATAAGGGTGGAACTGTATGGATGGTGATGGCTGGCATGGTCCATTTAGAAGAGCTGTGGACCCCCTACACCTGCCAGTAGTGGCAGCTATGGATCTAAGGATGGTCACTTCAGGGTCTGATCTGCAGTGGTGTCCAGGGAAAGAACAGAGTTAAGAGATTTGGAGGGGAGAGGGAAGTTATGGTGAGGCTGGGATAAAACCCACCACCTGCAGGGCCGATCCTGTATACCTCTTTGCATTTTGTCACTAAAATGTTGGTTACAAACACTCAAAATGTAGAGAAATGAGGGGCACTGGTCTTAATAATATTGGACACATGGTGAGACATAGACATATTCAGAAAACTGGAACCTAGTGACTAAACAACACTCTACCCTTGATCACACCCTGAACACTAGCTGAAAGTCTTAACAGTGGAGTGATAATGACTCACATTGAGTCTTTTGTGGGATCCCTCTCTTGAACTGCCAGATAATTGCAGCTCTTAATGAGCTGTTAATCGCACCTGGCCATCTGGAACACTGAGAGATATTAGCATGAAGACTAGAGAATGCTAAAGTAGAGACATTTTTAACTTTACTAACAGCCATGAAAATCTGCACTAGTCAAGGTGGGCTAGTAGGGAGTTAGCTGCACTAGCCCTGGTCAATTTGCACTAGTGTTTGGGCTAGTAAAACAATGTTAAGATCGACCCCTGGCTTGGAGGCACACAGGCTATGTTGAAGCTTAAAGGTTTCAAAAGCAGAGACATACTGCAGATAGCAGAGAGAGTACAGACGGGGGGAGGGGTCTAGAACCAGAGAGATGCAGCAGATAGCAGAGAGGATAAGCACAGGGAGATACTGCAGATAGCAGAGAGGGTAGGCCCAGAGAGGTTCCAAAAGCAGCAAGATAATTGTAGATAGCAGAGAGGGTAAGTACCGGAAGGTTTCAAAAACGAGAGAGACTGCAGAGAGCAGGCAGGGTACACACAGGGTGTTCTAGAACCAGAAAGATATTGTAGATAGCAGAGAGGGTATGCACTGGGAGGTTTCAAAATCAGAGAGACACTGCAGATGTCCAAGAGGATAAGCACGTGGAGGTTCTAAAGGCAGAGAGGTACTGTAGGCAGCAGATAGGGTAATCACAGGGAGTCCAAAAGCAGAGAGAGAGAGTGCAAATAGCAGAGAGGGTATACACACATGAGATTCTAGAACCAGAGATATCCTGCTCATAGCAGAGAGGGTAAGCACAGGGAGATTCTGCAGATAGCAGACAGGGTACACACATGAGGTTCTAGAACCAGAGAGATAACTGTAGATAGCAGAGGGTAAGCACAGGGAGATACTGCAGATGGCAGAGAGGGTGAACAGGGAAGTTCCAAAAGCAAAGAGGGTAAGTACAATGAGGTTCCAAAACAGAGTCATATTGCACGGTTCCATGTGAGACAAACGGTCAGAAAAATAGCTATCGCAACATGCTCGAGTACACATCACCTAAAACAACGGAGATGCACACTACAGCAGAACCAAAAAGAGCGAAGTTCTATAACACTCTCTGGGGTGATATGTACATATATTTTTATGCCCATATCTTTATAATCAGCCTGGGGGGGGGGCTGGCATGGGGGTAGTGGAGAAAGTTTGGAAGGGGGTTACTGAGGGGGACTGGGATCACATTCAGAAGGCTGGGGGAGTGTTGGGCACACATTCAGGAGGTCATGGAACACAAAAACAAAAAAAGAAAGAAAAAAACAAAAGTACCCAAACTGCAAAAGAATATTATATTCCCAACCACCTAACTCCGAACCTGGGTCCTCCCACATCAATGACACTCACTCCTTCCACTAGACTAAACAGCCAGCCAGGAACTGCCTGACCCTGTATCCTCACTTATTGTAGTTCCCTATCCCAGTCACGCTATCCTTTCCGTCGCTGTTTTTTGCCCTCTCACTTGCTATGATCGCTCTTCGCTATTTCAAGGTCGCTGTAATCACAGGTGGTCAAACTGAGTTGCTCAATTTGACTCACCCATGTCATGGGATACCATACTGGAGATAGCAGTGGAGGGTAAGCACAAGGATGTTCCTGAAGCAGAGAGATACTGCATAGAAGGGAGAGAGCTACTATAGATAGCAGAGAGGGTAGGCACAGGGAGGATCATAAAGTAGAGAGGTAGTGCAGATAGCAGAGAGGTTCTAAAAGCAGAGGGATACTCTTGATAGTGGAAAGGTTCTGTGCAGGGAGGTTCAACAAGTGGAGTGATAGTGCAGACAGCAGAGAGAGTAATCACAAGGAAGTTCTAAAAGCAGAGAGATACTGCAGATGTCTGAGAGGGAAAGCACAAGGAGGTAATGTGGGTAGCGTGTGGTCGCACTTTGAGTAAGTGGCTGTTGCGAGACTCATACCCATGTCTTCAGGTCCACAGCTCTGGATTTCAACCTTGAGACTAGTTTAAAAATAAAACAGGGAAACAATTTGGCCCTGCCCCATTCTTTCATGGCACATCTCTGAAGTTTGGCAAGGTGTCTGGGCCCTCCTGTGTTTCATTATTCTCTGTATGTAATCCGAGTAGTGTCAGGCTAGCATGAAAATACTTCATGCAAGAACGCCACGTGTCTGGTAATATTGCTTTACGCAATGAACTTCTCCTTTTTTTAAAAGAAATATTTATTTGAAAGAGGATCAGAGTCCTTGAGCCTCATCTAAGTAACTTAATCCCTAGCCTCTGGGAGAATTTCAAAAGTGTAAATTAATGGGGCCAACTGAGGTTCTTGCAAAGCCTGTCACGAAAGGATTTAGTTCCAAGAGGTAATTGTTTACAAGTGTTTGAGGGATTGAAATGAAAACTTTTGTTGATAGTGTCACACATTTTTGGTTAAATTCCATATTTTTTATGTTTGCTTACTAAAGGCTAGCAAACGTACAGTGATTACTTCAAGTTGTGAGAGGACTTTGGGGGGCGTCGGCCTCCCTCCACCTAGCACATCTTCAGAATCATCAGTATCCACGCTTGTTTCACCCTCTCTCAGTATACATGCCAGTTTGACCCTCTCTCCATATCCACGCCAGTTTCACCCTCTCTCAGTAACCACGCCAGTTTCACTCTCTCTCTCCATATTCACACCAGTTTCACCCTCTCTCCGTATCCATGCCAATTTCACCCTCTCTCCATATCCATGCCAGTTTCATCCTCTCTCTGTATCCATGCCAGCTTCACCCTCTCTCCGTATCCATGCCAGTTTCACCCTCTCTCCGTATCCACGGCAGTTTCATCCTCTCTCTGTATCCATGCCAGTTTCACCCTCTCTCTGTATCCATGCCAGTTTCATTCTCTCTGTATCCATGCCAGTTTCATTCTCTCTCGTATCCATGACAATGTCACTCCTCCAGTATCCCACCAGTTTCACTCTCTCTCAGTATCCACGTCAGTTCTCTCTCTCTCTCTTATCCACACCAGTTGCACTCTCTCTGTATCCATACCAGTTGCACTCTCTCCGTATCCATGCCAGTTTCATTCTCTCTCTCTGTATCCATGCCAGTTTCACCCTCTCTCTGTATCCATGCCAGTTTCACCCTCTCTCCGTATCCATGCCAGTTTCATTCTCTCTCTCTCTGTATCCATGCCAGTTTCATTGTCTCTCTCTCTGTTTCCATGCCAGTTTCACCCTCTCTCTGTTTCCATGCCAGTTTCACCCTCTCTCTGTTTCCATGCCAGTTTCACCCTCTCTCTGTATCCATACCAGTTTCACCCTCTCTCCGTATCCGTGCCAGTTTCATTCTCTCTCTGTATCCATGCCAATTTCACCCTCTCTCCATATCCACGCCAGTTTCACCCTCTCTTAGTATCCATGCCAGTTTCACTCTCTCCATATCCATGCCAGTTTCATCCTCTCTCTGTATCAATGCCAGTTTCATCCTCTCTCTGTATCCATGCCAGTTTCACCCTCTGTCCGTATCCACGCCAGTTCATCCTCTCTCCGTATCTACGCCAGTTCACCCTCTCTCTGTATCCACACCAGTTTCACCCTCTCTCAGTATAAACACCAGTTTCACCCTCTCTCAGTATAAACACCAGTTTCACCCTCTCTCCGTATCCACGCCAGTTTCACCCTCTCTCAGTATCCATGCCAGTTTCACTCTCTCTCCATAGCCGCACCAGTTTCACCCTCTCTCTGTATCCACACCAGTTTCACCTTCTCTCAGTATCCTCACCAGTTTCACCCTCTCTCTGCCTTCATGCTACTTTCTGCTTTGAAGTACTTGGCCAATGAGAAGGCTCAAAAATGCATAAGGTGAAAGTGTGTTTTCTTCTGAGGCTTGTAGTTCCTACTAGCAAAGGTTGCTGTGCTGTTTGTTCCACACATGTAATGCTGTTCAGGTTTTTTTTTCTCTGCCTCAAGGGCATGTCAGCGATACTGTGCAATAGCCGAAACTTGTTCCTTTATATGATTGGCCATGCCACTTGGCGCCACTTGTCCTGCATTCCACGCTCCCCATACCAGCAGCACCAGTTCTCCATCTTTGCCATACACAAACATTTGATGTGCTCTCTCACTGGCCAACCTTGGCAGAGCAGGGGAAGAGAGCACTTGTGTTTCTTTATGTTGCTTCAAGGAGCAGTGCACATCACTTTAAAGCCCTTCCACCGAGCCGCTGCCCAACAACAGAAGCAAATGATGGCAGCACCAGGGGCAAAAGGCAGGTAACTATTGATCTGCCATGGCCTGACACTAGGGTGCTCAAACCTCAGTGCCACCAAACAACACTCCCCAACATGGTCCAGCACCAGGGGGTGCAACTCCTGGTGCTGCCAAACACTGGGGTGGCCAGTCCCTAGTAGCAGGCCCTTGTAACAAAGAAAATAATCCACTGTTTCAATTTTTTCAACCTGAAAAAAGGAAAAATATCCAGCGATATCTTCTAGCCCCACCTCCCTACCTCCCCACCACAACCTCAGCACCTCACCTTCCATCTCTCATTTGCCTCACTTGGGTCCCATGAAGCAATCCTCTCGGTGACTGCTGACAATGTTTCTGCTACTTTGCCTGACCACAAAGTGACTGAAAACAAGGAGAGTCCAATCAATGGCTTTTTAATGCAGTTTGAACTTTTGCTCATAACACGATACTTTTTTATGATTTTGGCCCCAAATTTGGACAAAACATGGACAATATGGGATGCATTAGTGAGACCCTGTGCCCTAACAGCACTAAATCCCAGGCCCAACTCATCCACGTATTATGACTACTTCCCATGGAAGTCACTTTGACCTCAGGGCCAAGGAAACCCAAACTGGATTTTTCAAATCTGTGGATTGGGGCAGTTGAGAGCATGTAATGCAGGGCCACCAGAATTATCTGGGGTTTGGGGATAAGGACTTTGAGGAGAAGCTGAGGACCACCAGAATTATCTGGGGTGTGGGGACAAGGACTATGAGGAGAGGATGGGGGTCACCAGAATTATTAGGGGTGTGGGGACAAGGGCTATGAGGAGAAGCTGGGGGCCACCAGAATTATCTGGATTGTGGGGACAAGGGTATGAGGAGAGGTTGAGGGCCCTTAGCATGCCCACTGTGGAGAAAAGAATGGAGAGAGAAGACATGTTGTCCATTTTCCACATACTCAAGGGTATTGACAAGCTCATTCAGAGATGTTTCAGCTGGGGTGTCATGTAGCAGAATGTTGGGCTGCAACCTGAATTTCAGTGGTAATAAATTCATGGATAAAATTCAGAGGAACATTTCCCTCCCAGACGGTGGTATATCTGCTGACCAGCTGACCAGCACAGACTAAGGACATAAAAAGAGTACAGGCCTTTACAGTAAGTCAGGATGCTCTCCTGCTTAGCAAAGGAATCACCAGGTACACTGGGTAATAGAGTGAGTAGAGAATCACCAGGTACCCTGGGTATTAGAGTGGGTAGGGACTCACCAGGTAACCTGGGCAATAGAGAGGGTTGAGTATCACCGGGTACTCTGGATAATAGAGTAGGTAGGGACTCCCCAGGTACCCTAGGTATTAGAGAGGAAAGGGACTCAACAGGTACCCTGAAAAATAGAGATGGTAGAGAATCACCAGGTACCCTGGCACAGAGAGAGAGGGGAGATCATCAGCACCTGGCTAATAGAGAGGATATGAATCATGATGCACCCTAGATAGTAGAGAGGGTACAGAATCACCAAGTACCCTGGGTAATAGAGAGGATATAGAATCATCAAGTACCCTGGGTAATAGAGAGGGTAGAGAATCACCAGGTAACCTGGTAACAAAGAGGGTGGGGGCTCACCAGGTACCCTGGATAATAGAGAGGGTACAGAATCACCAAGTACCCTGGGTTATAGAGAGGGTAGAGAATCAGCAGGTAACCTGGTAACAAAGAGGGTGGGGGCTCACCAGGTACCCTGGATAATAGAAAGGGTACAAAATCACCAAGTACCCTGGGTAATAGAGAGGGTAGAGAATCACCAGGTAACAAAGAGGGTTGGGGCTCACCGGGTACTCTGGATAATAGAGAGGGTAGGGACTTTCCAGGTACCCTGGGTAATAGAGAGAGTAGAGATCGCTAGGTACCTGCCTAATAGAGAGGATATGGAATCACAAGGTACCCTGGATAATAGAGAGGGTACAAAATCACCAAGTACCCTGGTAACAAAGAGGGTAGGGGCCCACCAGGTACCCTGGATAATAGAGAGAGTAGGGACTTTCCAGTTACCCTAGGTAAAAGAGAGGGTAGAGAATCACCAGGCAACCTTGTAACAGAGAGGGTAGGGGCTCAACAGGTACCCTGGGTAATAGAGATGATAGGGAATCACCAGGTACCCTAGGTAATGGAGAGGGTAAATAATCACTAGGTAGCCTGGGTAATAGAGAGGGTAGGGAAAAATGTGCTTTGGTATAGTAGTAATGAATGGGGGTTGTATGTGTTAGAAATGTTATTGTATTAAGTATGAGTGTATTCATAGTGTGAGTGCACAGTTGAACTGGGGTGAGAGGCGCTACATGGCCAGCCTAACGGTCAGCGTGTGAGCTAACAGCTGCTGCGCTACCTCCCCATCTCGGTGCTTGGAACCACGCTCCACAAATGCAGAATGAGAAGTAAGGCGATTTTTATTTTTATGACGCCCAATCCCGTAGGCGCTGGGTGCCTAACAATAAAAGCAATACAAATAACAGAGCTAAAACACAGGAGATGCACACAGTCTGCAGATTTAAGAATAAAATATTGAAGATAACAGAGGTCACTCTCAGTCAGCAGTTGAGCAAATCGGGTAGACTCCTTCGGGAATGCAAGGCAGAAAAGGTGGGCCTTCAGCCTCCACTTGAACACCTCGATGGAAGGGGCCTCCCGGACTGCAGATGGTAGCGAGTTCCATAGGGATAGCCCGGTGACACTAAAGGCACAGTCGCCGGAGGTCTTAAGCTGAACCCTGGGAACATCCAGGAGGCCCCTGGACAAGGAGTGGAGAGAGCGGACCGAGGTGGCAGGTGTGAGGAACTTAGTCAGATAGCCTGGGCCCAGCCCATGTAGGGCCTTAAAGGTGAGCAAGCCCACCTTAAACAGGACCCTCCACCTGACAGGCAGCCAGTGCAGAGCCTGCAGGACCGGGGTCACATAATTAGACCTGGACAGGCCCATCAGCAACCGAGTTGTTATGTTCTGTATTAGCTGCAGCCTGTGGAGAGTCCCTCCTGTGACCCTGAAGTACAGAGAGTTACAGTAGTCAAGCCTTGAGGTAACAAAGGCATGCACCAATGTCGGCAGGTCTTTGGGCGGAATGAGGGGCTTGATCCTGGCAATGTTCTTCAAGTGGTAAAACACACTTTTTGATAACAGATGACACCTGATCCTCAAGTGTCAGTCTACTGTCTAGAATTGCACTAAGATCGTGCACCCTCGGGGAGGCCACCAACAGTGCAGAACCCAGAAAAAGTCACATGTCAGCTCCAGGAGTACTCCCACCATCATGCCCACGATCTGGAGTGATCACCAGTACCTCCATCTTATCTGGATTCAGCCACAACCAGCTGAAGGATGTCCAGTCATTAATTTTAGCCAGACAGGTGTTAATCACATCTACAGCATCGGGATGTTCCAGGGGCAAATGACAAATACAGTTGGGTATCATCTGCATAGCAGTGAAACTCCACACTGAATTGCCGAATGATCTCACCCAGGGGCAGCATGTACACTGCTACTAGCATCGGTGACAGGATTGAGCTCTGGGATCAAGAGGGGATGTTCCACAACCTAAAACCATCTACCTATGAAGAGGAGCTCTTGAAAAAGAACAGTAAAGCTTTACTTAGTTTTGGCATTATGATGCCCCAAAAAGATACAAAAAACTCATCTCCTTCCTTTAAAACAAGAAATACCAAGGTAATGCCAACAAGAAGAATGAACTCCCTTATTGTAAAAAACAAAATGACTAAACTGACTTTGGATGCCTCACCTGAAATAGAGACTACTTCTGTGAGACCCCATCTCTGCAAGGACATAGACAGGATGGAGGCTGTCCAGAGGAGGGCAACTATAATGGTGCAGGGTCAGTGCCAAAAGACATACGAAGAGAGATTAAGGGAGCTTAATATGTACACCCTCAAGGAGAGGAGAGAGAGAGGGGGACATGTTAGAAACTTTCAAGTACCTCAAGGGAATCAACAAAGTCCAAGAGGGTAGCATTTTTGAGAAAAAGAGATGTACAAGAACAAGGGGACACAATTTGAAGATAGAGGGGATGGATCAGAGGTAATGTGAGGAAGCATTTTTTCATGGAGAGGGTTGTGGATACATGGAACAGCCTTCCTGAGGAGGTAGTAGAGTCAAAAATAGTGGGGGAATTCAAGAATGCATGGGACAGATATAAGGCAATTCTAGTGGGGGGGTAGGAGGAAGTAGGCTGTTGGTTAAGTAGGATCTGCAGCTTATCGATTAGGTAGGGAAATGGGCAGACTAGGTGGGCCAAGCGGTCCTTATCTGCCATCAAATTCTATGTTCTATGTTCAAATTCTATGTACGTTGACATTTTTCAACCCATGCTCGTAACTGGTAATTTTCAGATAAACAACATATACCACTCCTAGAGCTACTGTTATAGGTGAGTAACCTGTTCTTTTCATACTTGTGGCACAGAATCACCTTTCGGACACAATTTGAACATTTTCTCCACCCTTGATCATTAGGTGGAGTCATAAGAAGGTTATGTGGGGTCATAAGTAGGCTATGTTGAAAATGTAGGGTGAAAATCCTACAAATCAGCAAAGTCACGGGTTTACAGTACATTGAAATTTTTCAACACACGGTCATAATTGAGGTCATTTTCAGTGTTTTGACCCCAGATTTTTAATGTACTCATTTTTTCACACTGCCTCACAGCTGTCATTTCTCAAATCCTACCCAAAATGTGTTTTAACACTTGTGGTACAAAGTGATGTTTCAGTCATTGTTTTATAAATGACACCTGGCGTCCTCAGAAGGAGTGGTCATGAAAAGATTATGTTGAAAATTGGGGGTTAAAATGTGAAACACCAACTAACTTACAAGGAAACACTGAATTATACAATGGCAAGAAAAAATCCTGGACTCTGATTGGTCAGTCTTGGGCTGGACCCGTGATGTTATCCCAGTATAACATCACGGGTCTAGTCTCAGCCTCACTGCGAACCTGGAGATGATTGTTTGCTTGATTGTTTCATCTTCTCTTAAAAAACAAAAATATTTTTCCACACAAAAACATCTTTAAAATTATTTTTTTATTCTGTATAACAATGAGCCATTGTATAATAGCAATAATGCCCTCCAGGGTGTGCGTCGTTTGGGATAATGTCACGCCTCAGTCATTGGACACACTTGGCCTATGGCCTCGTGCCCAACCACCTGAGGCGTGACGTTATCCCAGCACGACACACACCCTGTCGGGCATTATTTCTTAATTGTTTCAACATTTACTGTTAATTTTATTTTTGCAGATTTTAACCCCTAATGTTCAGTCTATCCCTTGTGTTACCCCACCTCCTGAACATGACAAGTAACATTTTTCAAATCCCCCTCCGAAACTTGTTTCTACAGTGGCATAGCAAAATCACCTTTTGGATGGGATTTTAAAAATTCCACCTGTTTTAATCATAACGTCTGGTAATAAAAAGGTCGTTGGACGTTTGGGATCAAAATGTGGGAGCCCACTTAGTAGATATTGGCGCTCTCTGGTCTATGTTTGCTAATTAGAATCTAACAACGTGGAAAAGCAGGATACCACTGAAAATTTATTTTATTTTATTTCATTTAGTTTTTGTTGACCGGGTGGGTGTGCAAGCCATAGCAATGACTATTTTCAGACATGACTTGGGAGGGTACAATTACAAACTGGCAGAAACACACATAGCAGTACAAAGTTAGACATAGCTGAACGAGACCAATACAGACATGGTAGAAATAATACAATAATAAAGTGGGTATGCGGTAGTAAGGTAAATAGTGTAGACAGTTAATACAAACATTATATATTGGAAGTACAAAATAGTAAACATAATTCTTAGTAAAATACAGAGCAAATGAAGGTACAATTACAAAACTGGCAGCCACACATAGCAGTACAGAGTTTGACATAGTAGAAATGTAGAGACCAGTACAGGCATGGTAGAAAAGGCAAATAATAAAACAGGTATGCGGCAGTGAGGTAAACAGTGTAAACAGTTAATACAAACAGTATATATTGCAAGTACAAAATATTAGACATAATTCATAGTTAAAATTCAGAACAAATATAATCATAGTGAACAATACTGGAACAGAGAGGCAGTAGGCGAGGTAAAAGGAAAATAACAATGCATACCATACTGTAAGCTGTGAAGTCAGGGCATATTGATAGCTAAGGCTAAATACACAATGTGCTGTTTGTGATTGTGATATATTAGTAAGTTTAACAAGGGTGATTGGGGGGGGGGAGAAGGAGGGAAGTGGAAATTATATAGGGGACTGTGGAAGGGGAGATGTGGGGAATGAGACATTGCATCTTACCTGCTCTATCCTGAGTAAATATTTAGTAAAAATGTATACAAGCAAGACTCAGCACAACAGCAATACCAGCACGGTGAACATTCAACATTCACAAATGCTTGTTTTCTTCTGGCACAGTTATGCCAGATGCCTTCCTTGGTAACCGCAGCTTCTACAACAATAGCTTAGAATAGCTAATACAACTTTTGCATCATCTCAGCCTCTGGAATGGTGCCACAGAACTTGGAATTATTTTTTAAATGAAAACTCTTTTTAGGAACGTGGAGATGTTGTTCATCCACACTTATTGGCTTGTCCCCTTTTGCTTTAAAGATCCACCAGAAGTCTTCAAGCTGGCTCCTCCCACCCACCCGAGTGATATATACCTCGGCTCCGCCCCATGATGCCAGATCTTCCTTTCCGCTGGAAGATTCAGGTTGCCTTCCTCGTGCTCTCACATTTTGTAGTTGCTGGCTTTCAAAACCTCGGTTTTACTGAAATGAAAACTCATTCGAGTTAGCGATCGCGCTTTTGTGTATTCGATTATGGAAGAGGAAATCTTCCCCTTGATTTCGCCAGTGTCCTTGTGGCCAGAAGATGTCACACATCGATCTCCACCTCACTTGCATCTACTGCCTAGGTGTCGGCCATGACATCTTGTCCTGCAGCTTTTGCTTGGCCTTCCATCCCAATGTTTTGGACGACCACCTGGCACATTTGAAATTGGGGATACTGGAGAAAAGGAACCCTCCGGTGAAGTCCAAGGAGGCTAGGTGGGCATTTTCCGTGGCTACGGGCTCCGCTGAGAAACTGGAATGCATGTAGGCATTCGAGGAAGAAGCGTCTCATGCCGCCAACTCTCAGGGCTTCTTCGTTCTTCTCAACCTAGGCTTTTCTTTTTCGGGCTCCTTCCAAGAGTTGTGCCAGTCTCTTTCCACCAGCGGATAGGCGCTTGCAGGCTCGCACTCCTCCCGATCTCGTGAGTGGGAGAAGGAACCGAGTAAGCCTTCATCTCAGCAAAGGCGCTCTTGACACCGAGAGAGGTCCCAGTCACAGGAGCATGCGGTCTCGGCTGCGGTCGAGATCGCTTCTTTGGCCACTGGCTTCTTGGACCTTCCGTCGGGCCAGCTGACCAAGGATGCAGTCGATGAGGTCGAGATGGTCATCAACCCCACTGACCCTCTGTCACCGGTTCCAGACGATGACTCTATGGAAAGGACTCTGGTCCTTGTCTTCCCTGATGAGGAGACCCAGCCTGCAGGTGTTCTCATCGAGGACCCAGTTCAGGACCCCCGGAAGTCACCGGTCCTGCCGATGTCTGTGGAGCGGCCAAGTCGGCCCACCTGATCTCGGTCGAGGTCTAGAACCTCCTCGACTGAAAGGCCGAGGAAGAGCCATAAGCTCTCTAAAAAGAGGTGACGCCATCGGTCGTCCTTGTCCTCCTCGGATGAGGAGAGGCTCCGGCGGAAACTCTGTCGGTGCTATGAGGACCTCGTGGCAATAGCTGATCCTGTCTGGGCAGAAGCCCACTCCGGCTCCTTCCCCAGTCATTACTTGGCTGTTTCCTCCTAGGCCAAAGCTTACCCCTCTGGAGCCGAAAGTTTCTGTTCCCCCAACCGCGGGGATGGCAAATCTAACTCTTCAGCCTAAACCAGTCTCTCCACCCATTGTGGTGTAACCGCCGCCTAAGTAGCCTGTGGAAGGGGCTCCTTCTAAAGAAGACAGACCAGACACTGGGCTTCCCTGGTGTTTATTGGTCACGGTCACCCTGGACCGCACTCAGTGCATCGAGGGTGATTTAGGTGGCAGGCCGTTGTATTCCAACTGCTTGGATTCAGACATCACCGGGCTTCAGTCCCATCCTGGGGATGACGAGTCGTCCATTGGCCTAGGAACCCATCCAGAAAAAGTCGGAGTACCATCTTACGGACATCCTTAAAAGAGGGGTCACCCTGATGGAGGCCTTTCCAGTGGCCAAGGCGATTGTTGGTCCAGCTCTTGAACTCAGGCAACATCCTGCCTCTTGCCCAGCTTCGTCTGCCCGCATGGTCCGAAAGTGCATGGTGCCTATGGGGTCCCTAGCGGGGTTCACAGAGCACCCTTCAGCCGAGAGTCTGGTTACCGCCTCTGTGTTTAGGTGTACTTGTAGTTCTGCTGACATGGACCGACCTCCCGATAAAGAGTTCAAGCTCTTGGACCATTCAGCGAGGAAGGTCTATGCAGCCTCCTCCTTGGGCCTTCGTCAGGCAAGTTCGGCTGTCATCATAGCACACTTCTCTCACACCCTTCTCAGGTCACTAGATGAAGTCCTCCCACATCTTCCCATGGACATGCAGACCACTGTCAAGCAGGTCCAAGACCAGGGCCAAGCTGTTGCCAAACTGCAGCTCCAGGTGGCCCGGATGTTGGGGACTCTTGTGCCTGCTTGATGGCTGCCGCAGTTGCCTCTCGCTGCAGGGTTTGGCTGAGGCTCTCCTCCTTTCTGACGGATATTCAGCACAAATTAGCTGATGTGCCCTTCCTTGGGATCAACTTGTTTGGCCCAGGACTGGCCGGTCACCTTCAGTGCATAGAACAGTCCAGTGCCACCTTGGACGCCATTTCTGCCAAGGGTTCTTTGGGCAAGAACCAGCAGAAGAAGAAGAAGAAGAAGCCCTTTCGGCACTCTTCCCCTGCAGCTCAGCAGTCCTCCTTCCAAGGGGGACAGCAGCACCAGCATCAGCAGCAGGCGCAAGCCTGGTGCCCTCGGCCCTAGCCTGGACCTCAACAGGCCCATAAAGGAGGCCGAGGCTCAGGTCCTGGAGCCTCTTCCTCCTCCAAGCCTGCTCAGTGACGGGGTGGAGGCTGCTACCCCTACTCCCGTCATGACAGCTCTGGGTCCTCCCGTAGGGGACCGGCTCCGCCACTTCCTTTCCACCTGGTCCATTATCACTTCAGACAGGTGGATTCTCAAAGTGGTTGGTCAGGGACTGCCTCTAGAGTTTGAGCAGTACCCTCCCAGTCGAGCCCACACCCCTCGGGAGGAACAGATATCTGCTCACACCCAGTCATCTCTTTGAGATGGAGTTGCTCAGCTCCTCCTCAAGGAGGCAATAGCTCCTGTGGCAGATCCTCCAGCAGATCCAGGCTTTGTCTCCAGGTACTTCCTGGTGCCCAAGCGCATTGGGGGCTGGTGTCCCATTCTAGATCTCCATGACCTGAATCAGTATCTCAGGTCTTGCACCTTTCGGATGGTCACTCTGTCCCAGATCATTCCATCCTTGGATGGAAACATGTGGTTTTGTTCACTGGATCTGCATGACACGTTCTTTCATGTCCCAATCCGTCTATCCCATCAGCAGTTCTTCCACTTGAGGGTCGAGGGCACCCTGTATGAGTTCCGAGCCATGCCATTCGGCCTGTCATTGGCCAAACGGGTCTTCACCAAATGCATTGCAGTGGTGGCAGCTCATCTACGGCATTGGGGGTTCAATATTTACCCCTACCTTGATGACTGGCTTCTGGCAGGTCACTCCCTCCAGGAGGTGGAGAGATCCAGGGATCTGGCCCTCCAGACCTGCTCCCAACTCAGCCTCCTAATTAACGAGGCCAAGTCAGAATGAGTGCCTTCTCAGGTGATGGGCTTCATCAGGGCAGAGCTCGACTCTTGTCAAGCCAGAGCTCAGCTCCCGGTGGACAGGGCTGAGGTTCTTTCCTCCTTTGCCCAATTATTTCTGATTGGGCAGTTGCGCCCTGCCTGGGACTTTCTGCACCTTCTGGGTTACATGGCGACGTGCACCTCGGTGGTCCGTTGGGCCTGGTGGGACATGCGCCTCCTCCAGTGGGAGCTAGCCACCCAGTGGACTCAGCACCATGGTCAAGGCCCCTACTTTTCTGCGGCACAGTGGGACCAAGTTCTGCGGCAAGACTACCATTTGCCACAGAACTTCTGCGGCAGTGGTTTGTAATTTCTGCAGAAGTTCTGCGGCACTAACAAACTACCACATCACAGTGTCAGCTTGTCATCCTGACTTCACTTTCACGGCAATGGTTATAGCAATCAGGATGGGGGAAAGCACAGTAGCACTAGTTCAAAAAATAACAGACTTTTAGAAATAATCTTGTGCCAAAGAAAGGAAAACAAATGTCTCTCCCTTAAGATCCTAGCCTATTGCATAAATGAAATATGCAGAGGGGCCCTTATGTGATAATTAAGATATTTCTATACGCATGCTATCTATCCCACTAATGAGGTCTCACGTCTATCACTTGTATATTTGTATGTGCTTTCTACACCACTCATGAGGTTCCTACTGTGTAACACTTATATATTTATATGCAATGTTACCTACATAAAAATATGTGTGTTTAGTGAGAGATACTGTGTGTGCATGTGTGTGTATGTATGTATGTATATATATATATATGTGTGTGTGTGTGTGTGTATATATATATATATATATATATATATATATATATATATTTTTTTTAATTTCCATGAAGTTGCATCCTTATTCATATAGGTCCCATTGGAAATGGAATAAATGGAATACAGGAGTTATTGTAAAACTCATTTTTCATGTCAACCTGCTTCCTGACACACTACATAACACCATCAGGCCATGACATGCATGTGAACCAATTGTGAGATAGAGCTCTCCAGCCCATCACAATGTGTCCACCGTGTGACAAAACACTTCACCATACCTTCCCAGGCTCCGAGCAGTGATGTGTTCCACCAATCCTTGTGCTGCCCAGCCAGCTCCAAGAGCTAATCTCTGAACCTGAGTTGCCGGCATGGAAACACAGCACGCTACCCTCTGGCCCAACAGCTGTCCCTGCACACAACATTTCTCCATAACTTTTAGGTGAGTCTATGAACCGATGACAATATGCAATCAATAACCCTGGCAAAAATGCATACAGTGCAATTATTTATTTAATTGGCCTACTCTTTCATCAGGTCTACACATTATTGTATTCCACTTTTCTGGGCATAATTACTTTATTTTTCTTAAAAATGACAGTTAAATTAATTTTACCAGTTATTCATTTCAGATGGCATCTCTATACCGTAAAGGCACAAATATGTTTGTATAAAGTGAAGTATGGACTTAACAGGTCTGTGCTATTGAAAAGGTTTTGTTTCGTTGGCCTAGTGTAATAATGTAAGACTGAAAATTGTATTAGGCTGTGAGTGCAGGTTGAACAAATATCACCATGCATGATGTGCTGCCACAGTCTCTGGCAGTGGGAACTGTGGTGAATAAGTGACTGTTCATTTCTGTTGCAGAATGCAGCCATTTCATTAGCTAATGTATGGTGTTATAGCAATGATAATATCACATTCTGAGCATATGGGGATTTGGATATAAAAAGGGAAGGTAACCAGATTATATGGATAAACAGAAATATTAAAAAATCACCAAGCAGAGTTAATTTCGTAAAATCACAGAAGTTCTATGTAGATTACAAGTTCTGCGCAAAATTCTGCGGCTGCAGAATTCTAGGGGCCTTGACCATGGTCAATTCGACCAGCTGATTACTGTAACCCAGAAGATGTAGAATGCTTTCCAATAGTGGACTGCCCCAGACTGGTTGCAGGAAGTGATTCCGTTTGTCTGTCTCAAGCCAACGGTCGTTCTCACGACCGATGCCTCTTTCATGGGCTGGGGAGCCCACATGAGGGACAAAAGAGCCCATGGGCTCTGGACCTCCGAGGAGTCTTGATGCCACATCAACCTGTTGGAGCTCAGAGCAGTCCGACTGGCATTGTCAGCTTTCGCTCCTCAGCTCCGGGGTCAAGTGGTTCAAGTCCAGACGGACAATACCACGACCATGTATTATCTCAACAAGCAGGGAAGCATGCACTCCCATCTGTTGTGCAATTGGGCGCACTGCATCTGGACCCTCATAAGCTGATTGGAGCAGATCTCCTAGCCATCCACGTGGCAGGAGCCTCGAACCATCTGGCGGATGCTCTCAGCTGTCTATGTCAGACATCCCACGAGTGGTCTCTCCATCCAGAGGTAGCTTACCTGTTCTACCACTGGGGCAAACCGATGGTGAACCTGTTTCCCTCCAGGGAAAACACCAAGTTGAGGTTGCTTCATGCCCTCCCCCTCTCAGCAGGGCTCGCTGCAGGGGGATGCCTTCTCAAGGCCATGGACCCCAGGCCTCCTCTATGCCTTCCCTCCATTTCCCTTGATCCACAAGGTGCTCCTCAAGGTGAGGAGGGACAAGGCGCAGGTGATCCTGGTAGCCCCAGACTGGCCGCACCAGTTCTGGTATCCAGATCTCCTCAGCCTCAGCTGCAGGCCCCTGGAGCAGCTTTGTACATGCCCGGACCTGTTATCACTCAATCAGGGGAAGGTATTCCATCTGGACCTTCAGTCCCTGTGCCTCACAGCCTGGTATCTGAGCGGCTAGAGTTCCAGGCTTTGGGTCTTTCCGAAGATGTCTACACCATGGAGGCATCCAAAAGGAATCAACCAGGAAACGTTATGCCTTCAAATGGAAGCGGTTTTCCATTTGGTGTCAGGACAAGAACCTGGACCCTCTGTCCTGCCCCGTGGTTAACATTCTCGACTACCTTTGGTCTCTTTCCAAAGGGGGTCTACGATCTTCAACTCTTAGGGTGCACCTGGCAGCCATCTCTGCTTACCGGGCGTGGGCTGGTCAGCTGATGTTGGCACAGGAGACAGTGGTCAGGCACTTTTTCAAAGGCCTGGATAACATTATCCCTTTCGGTGCATGAACCTCCACCTCTGTGGGATTTACTGCTGGTACTGGCAAAGCTCATGGGCAAGCCTTTCGAACCCATGCACAAGTGTGAGTTGTCACACTTGTCATGGAAGACGGCCTTCTTCGTGGCTATCACGTCAGCCAGAAGGACAGGGGAGCTCCAGGCGCTTTCGATGGACTCCCCTTATCTGGTCTTCCACAGGGTAAAAGTTGTCCTACGCCCCCACCCGAAATTCCTTCTGAAGGTGGTGTCATAGTGTCACTTTTAGTAGGTGTTAACTCTGACGGTTTACTACCCAACCTACACCTCGGAGGCCGAATACAGGCTCCATACCTTGGACCTGCGACATGCTCTCTCCTACTAAAAGGAGAGGACAGCAGAAATTCGGGAAGAGGTTCACCAGCTGATTGTCACCTACCCTGAAGCCGCTTCTGGCAGACCTGCAGCGAAGCGGACCATTGCTAGATGGATTACGCCATGCATAGGTCTGTGTTATGAGTTGGCGGGCAAGGAACCTCCCAGAGGGATAAGAGCTCATTCTACCCACCATACTGCTGCATCGGTGGCTGCTTCCAGGGTCATCCCTATCCAGGAAATCTGCCAGGCTGCTACCTGGAAGTCAGCAAACACCTTCATCACCCACTACCACATTGACCTCGAGTCCCACTGGGATGCTGGTTTTGGGGCCTCAGTTCTCCGGTCACTGTTCCCTAAGTAGGGGGTGTATGCCTTGCCTCCCTTCACACAGAGAACTGCTAGGAGTCTGCCAATTATGTATTTATTTATTGAAAACGTTTTACCAGGAAAGGCACACTAAGCAAAAAGATGCTTGTCTCACGGTGCGACCTGGGGGGGGGGGGGATTACAGAGGAGGCAGGTATACATACAAAAGTTGAACTTGCAGTAGCACAATAAGGAAACTGTACATAGTTGGGAAGAATACATTTGAACAAATTACATTGACAGAGCAGTTCAGCACGGCGCAGGCAAAGCAAGTATAGGTATACAAATTGTGGTTACCCAACTAGGTAAGAACAGTACAGAACATGATGTAAGGGGGTGGTATACCAAACAAGGGTACACAACGAGGCAAAACATGAAATACATAAGTGCCATACATAAGGATTTGGAGAGCAAGGTGGGGGTCGGGAAGGAGGGTGGAGAAACGTAGGTGTATAAGGGAGGGGTTAGGTGAGGAGGGAGGGAGGGTGTAGAAACGTAGGTGTATAAGGGAGAGGTTAGGTGAGGAGGGAGGGAGGGTGTAGAAACGTAGGTGTATAAGGGAGGGGTTAGGTGAGGAGGGAGGGAGGGTGTGAAGCGTAGGGTGTATAAGGGAGGGGTTAGGTGAGGAGGGAAGGAGGGTGGAGAAACGTAGGTGTATAAGGGAGGGGTTAGGTGAGGAGGGAGGGAGGGTGTAGAAACGTAGGTGTATAAGGGAGAGGTTAGGTGAGGAGGGGGAGGGTGTAGAAACGTAGGTGTATAAGGGAGAGGTTAGGTGAGGAGGGAGGGAGGGTGGAGAAACGTAGGTGTATAAGGGAGAGGTTAGGTGAGGAGGGAGGGAGGGTGGAAACGTGGGTGTATAAGGAGAGGGTTAGGTGAGGAGGAGGGAGGTGTAGAAACGTAGGTGTATAAGGGAGGTTGGGTGAGGAGGAGGGAGGTGTAGAAACGAGGTGTATAAGGAGGGTTAGGTGAGGAGGGAGGGGAGGGTGTAGAAACTGAGGTGTATAAGGGAGGGGTTAGGTGAGGAGGGAGGAGGTGTAGAAACGTAGGTGTATAAGGGAGAGGTTAGGTGAGGAGGGAGGGAGGGTGTAGAAACGTAGGTGTATAAGGGAGAGGTTAGGGTGAGGAGGGAGGAGGGTGTAGAAACGTAGGTGTATAAGGGGGGTTAGGTGAGGAGGGAGGAGGGTGTAGAAACGTGGGTGTATAAGGGAGGGGTTAGGTGAGGAGGGAGGGAGGGTGTAGAACGAGGTGTATAAGGGAGGGGTTAGGTGAGGAGGGAGGAGGGTGTAGAACGTGGGTGTATAAGGGAGGGTTAGGTAAGGAGGAGGGAGGTGTAGAAACGAGGTGTATAAGGGAGAGGTTAGTGAGGAGGAGGGAGGGTGTAGAAACGTGGGTGTATAAGGGAGGGTTAGGTGAGGAGGGAGGGAGGGTGTAGAAACGTGGGTGTATAAAGGGAGGTTGAGTGAGGAGGAGGAGGTGTAGAAACGTGGGTGTATAAGGGAGGGGTTAGGGAGGGAGGAGGAGGGTGTAGAAGCAGAGGTGTATAAGGAGAGGTTAGGTGAGAGGGAGGGAGGGTGAGAAACGAGGTGTATAAGGGAGAGGTTAGGTGAGGAGGGAGGGAGGTGTAGAAGCAGTGGGTGTATAAGGGAGAGGTTAGAGTGAGAGGGAAGGAGGTGTAGAAACGTGAGGTGTATAAGGAGAGGTTAGGTGAGGAGGGAGGGAGGGTGTAGAAACGTAGGTGTATAAGGGAGGGGTTAGGTGAGGAGGAGGAGGGTGTGAAAGCATAGGTGTGTAAGGGGAGAGGTTGGGTGAGGAGGGAGGAGGGTGAGAAACGTAGGTGTATAAGGGAGGGTTAGGTGAGGAGGGAGGGAGGGGTGAAAGCGTGGGTGTATAAGGGAGGGGTTAGGTGAGGAGGAGGGAGGGTGTAGAAAACGTGGGTGTATAAGGGAGAGGTTAGGTGAGGAGGGAGGGAGGTGTAGAAACGTAGGGTGTATAAGGAGGGGTTAGGGTGAGGAGGGAGGAGGGTGAGAAACGTGGGTGTATAAGGGGAGGGGTTAGGTGAGGAGGGAGGGAGGTGTAAGCGTCGAGGTGTATAAGGGAGGGTTAGGTGAGGAGGGAGGGAGGTGTAGAAACGTAGGTGTATAAGGGAGAGGTTAGGTGAGGAGGGAGGGAGGGTGTAGAAACGTAGGTGTATAAGGGAGAGGTTAGGTGAGGAGGGAGGGAGGGTGTAGAAACGTAGGTGTATAAGGGAGGGGTTAGGTGAGGAGGAGGGAGGGTGTAGAAACGTAGGTGTATAAGGGAGGGGTTAGGTGAGGAGGGAGGGAGGGTGTAGAAACGTAGGTGTATAAGGGAGGGTTAGGTGAGGAGGAGGAGGTGGAGAAAGCGTAGGTGTATAAGGGAGGAGGTTAGGTGAGGAGGAGGGAGGTGTGAAAGCGTGGGTGTATAAGGGAGGGTTAGGGTGAGGAGGGAGGGAGGGTGGAGAAACGTAGGTGTATAAGGAGAGGTTAGGTGAGGAGGGAGGGAGGGTGGAGAAAGCGTGGGTGTATAAGGGAGGGGTTAGGTGAGGAGGGAGGGAGGGTGTAGAAACGTAGGTGTATAAGGGAGGGGTTAGGTGAGGAGGGAGGAGGGTGTAGAAAGCGTGGGTGTATAAGGAGGGGTTGGGTGAGGAGGAGGGAGGGTGCAAAGCGTAGGTGTATAAGGGAGGGGTTAGGTGAGGAGGAGGGAGGTGGAGAAAGCGTGGGTGTATAAGGGAGAGGGATTGGGTGAGGAGGAGGAGGGTGGAGAAACGTGGGTGTGCCAGGGAGGGTTAGGTGAGGAGGGAGGAGGGTGTGAAACGTGGAGTTATAAAGGAGGTTAGGTGAGGAGGAGGAGGGTGTAGAAGCGTAGGTGTATAAGGAGGGTTAGGTGAGGAGGGAGGAGGGTGTAGAAGCGTGGGTGTATAAGGGAGGGTTAGGTGAGGAGGGAGGAGGGTGTAGAAACGTAGGTGTATAAGGAGGAGGTAGAGTGAGGAGGGAGGAGGGTGTAGAAACGTGGGTGTATAGGGAGGGTTAGGTGAGGAGGGAGGGAGGGTGTAGAAACGAGGGTGTATAGGGAGGGTTAGGTGAGGAGGGAGAGAGTGTAGAAACGAGGTGTATAAGGGAGGGTTAGGTGAGGAGGGAGGAGGTGTAGAAACGAGGTGTATAGGAGAGGTTAGTGAGGAGGAGGAGGGGAAACGAGGTGTATAAGGGAGAGGTTAGGTGAGGAGGGAGGGAGGGTAGAAACGAGGGTGTATAAGGGAGAGGTTAGGTGAGGAGGGAGGAGGGTTAGAAGCGTGGGTGTATAAGGAGGGGTTAGGTGAGGAGGGAGGAGGGTGTAGAACGTGGGTGTATAAGGGAGGGTTAGGTGAGGAGGGAGGAGGTGAGAAGCGTGGGTGTATAAGGGAGGGGTTAGGTGAGGAGGGAGGGAGGGTGTAAAACGTAGGTGTAAAGGGAGGGTTAGGTGAGGAGGGAGGGAGGGTGTAGAAACGTGGAGTATTAGGGAGAGGTTGGGTGAGGAGGGAGGAGGTGTAGAAACGTGGGTGTATAAGGAGAGGTTAGGTGAGGAGGGAGGAGGGTGTAGAAACGTAGGTGTATAAGGGAGGGTTAGGTGAGGAGGGAGGGAGGTGTAGAAACGTGGGTGTATAAGGGAGAGGTTAGGTGAGGAGGGAGGGAGGTGTAGAAGCGTGAGGTGTATAAGGAGAGGTTAGGTGAGGAGGGAGGGAGGTGTAGAAACGAGGTGTATAAGGGAGGGGTTAGGTGAGGAGGGAGGAGGTGGAGAAACGTAGGGTATAAGGGAGGGGTTAGGTGAGGAGGGAGGAGTGTAGAAACGAGGTGTATAAGGGAGAGGTTAGTGGAGGAGGGAGGGAGGGTGTAGAAACGTGGGCGTGATAAAGGAGAGGTTAGGTGAGGAGGAGGGAGGGTGGAGAAGCGTGGGCATGTATAGGAGGGTTAGGTGAGGAGGGAAGGAGGGTGTGAAGCGTGGGTGTATAAGGGAGGGGTTGAGGTGAGGAGGAGGAGGGTGTAGAAACGTGAGGTGTATAAGGGAGAGGTTAGGTGAGGAGGGAGGAGGTGGAAGCGTGGGTGTATAAGGGAGGGGTTAGGTGAGGAGGGAGGGAGGGTGTAGAAGCGTGGGTGTATAAGGAGGGTTAGGTGAGGAGGGAGGAGGTGTAGAAACGTAGGTGTATAAGGAGGGTTAGGTGAGGAGGAGGAGGGTGTAGAACGTAGGTGTATAAGGAGGAGGTTAGTGAGGAGGGAGGAGGTGTAGAAACGAGGTGTATAAGGGAGGTTAGGTGAGGAGGGAGGGAGGGTGGAGAAACGTGGTGTATAAGGGAGGGGTTAGGTGAGGAGGGAGGAGGGTGGAGAGCATGGGTGTATAAGGGGGTTAGGTGAGGAGGAGGAGGGTGAGAAACGTAGGTGTATAGGGAGAGGTTAGTGAGGGAGGGAGGAGGTGTAGAAAGCATTGGAATGGTATAAGGGAGGGGTTAGGTGAGGAGGGAGGGAGGGGTGTAGAAATGCTGGGTGTATAAGGGAGGAGGTTAGGTGAGAGAGGGAGGGAGGGTGCAGAAACATGGGTGTATAAGGGAGGGGTTAGGTGAGGAGGAGGAGGGTGAAACGTAGGTGTATAAGGGAGGGTTAGTGAGGAGGAGGGAGGGTAGAAACGTAGGTGTATAGGGGAGAGGTTAGGTGAGGAGGAGGGAGGTGTGAAAACGTGGGTGTATAAGGGAGGGTTAGGTGAGGAGGGAGGAGGTGGAGAAAGCGTGGGTGTATAAGGAGAGGTTAGGTGAGGAGGGAGGGAGGTGTGAAGCGTGGGTGTATAAGGGAGAGGTTAGGTGAGGAGGGAGGGAGGTGTAGAAACGTGGGTGTATAAGGGAGGGGTTAGGTGAGGAGGAGGGAGGGTGTAGAAAGCGTAGGTGTATAAGGGAGGGGTTAGGTGAGGAGGGAGGAGGGTGGAGAAAGCGTGGGTGTATAAGGGAGAGGTTAGGTGAGGAGGAGAGGAGGTGTAGAAGCGTGGGTGTATAAGGAGGTTAGGTGAGGAGGGAGGGAGGGTGTAGAAACGTAGGTGTATAAGGAGAGGTTAGGTGAGGAGGGAGGAGGTGGAAAGCGTGGGTGTATAAGGGAGGGTTAGGTGAGGAGGAGGAGGTGTGAAAAGCAGTGGGTGTATAGGGAGGGTTAGGTGAGGGAGGGAGGGAGGGTGTAGAAGCATGGGTGTATAAGGGAGGGGTTAGGTGAGGAGGGAGGAGGGTGTAGAAGCGTAGGTGTATAAGGAGAGGTTAGGTGAGGAGGGAGGGAGGTGTAGAAAGCGTGGGTGTATAAGGGAGGGTTAGGTGAGGAGGGAGGGAGGTGTAGAAACATAGGTTGTATAAAGGAGGGGTTAGGTGAGGAGGGAGGAGGTGTAGAAGCGTGGTGTATAAGGGAGGGGTTAGGTGAGGAGGAGGGAGGGTGTAGAAACGTAGGTGTATAAGGAGAGGTTAGGTGAGGAGGGAGGAGGGTGTAAGAAGCGTAGGTGTATAAGGGAGAGGTTAGGTGAGGAGGGAGGAGGGTGTAGAAACGTAGGTGTATAAGGGAGGTTAGGTGAGGAGGAGGAGGGTGGAGAAACGTAGGTGTATAAGGAGGGTTGGGTGAGGAGGGAAGGAGGTGTGGCATGGGTGTATAAGGGAGGTTAGGTGAGGAGGGAGGGAGGGGTGTAGAAGCGTGGGCGTATAAAGGGAGAGGTTGGGTGAGGAGGAGGAGGGTGGAGAAGCGTAGGCGTATAAGGGAGGGGTTAGGTGAGGAGGAAGGAGGGTGTAGAAGCGAGGTGTATAAGGGAGAGGTTAGGTGAGGAGGGAGGAGGTGGAGAAACATGGGTGTATAAGGGAGGGTTGGAGTGAGGAGGAGGGAGGGTGTAGAAACGTGGTGTATAGGGAGGGTTAGGTGAGGAGGGGAGGGAGGTGTAGAAACGTAGGTGATAAAGGAGGGTTGGGTGAGGAGGGAGGAGGGTGTAGAAGCGTGGGTGTATAAGGGAGAGGTTAGGTGAGGAGGGAGGAGGTGTGAACGTAGGTGTATAAGGGAGAGGTTAGGTGAGGAGGGAGGAGGGTGGAGAAAGCGTAGGTGTATAAGGGAGGGGTTAGGTGAGGAGGGAGGAGGTGGGAGAAACGTAGGTGTATAAGGGGTTAGGTGAGGAGGGAGGGAGGGTGTAGAAACGTGGGTGTATAAGGAGAGGTTAGGTGAGGAGGAGGGAGGTGTGAAGCGGTAGGTGTATAAGGGAGGTTAGGTGAGGAGGGAGGAGATGTAGAAATGTAGGTGTATAAAGGAGAGGTTAGGTGAGGAGGAGGGAGGTGGAAACGTGAGGTGTATAAGGGAGGGGTTAGGTGAGAGGGAGGAGGGTGTAGAAACGTGGGTGTATAAGGGAGAGGTGAGTGAGGAGGGAGGAGGTGTAGAAACGTAGGTGTATAGGGGAGGGTTAGGTGAGGAGGGAGGGAGGTGTAGAAAGCGTAGGTGTATAAGGGAGGGTTAGGTGAGGAGGAGGAGGTGGAGAAATCGAGGTGTATAAGGGAGGGGTTAGGTGAGGAGGAGGAGGGTGTAGAAACGTAGGTGTATAAGGGAGAGTTAGGTGAGGAGGGAGGAGGTGTAGAAACGTAGGTGTATAAGGGAGAGGTTAGGTGAGGAGGAGGGAGGGTGAAACGTAGGTGTATAAGGGAGAGGTTAGGTGAGGAGGGAGGAGGGTGTAGAAGCGTGGGTGTATAGGGAGAGGTTAGGTGAGGAGGGAGGAGGGTGTAGAAAGCGGGTGTATAAGGGAGAGGTTAGGTGAGGAGGAGGAGGGTGTAGAAACGTAGGTGTATAAGGGAGGAGTTAGGTGAGGAGGGAGGAGGTGTAGAAACGTAGGTGTATAAGGGAGGGGTTAGGTGAGGAGGGAGGAGGGTGTAAAGCGTGGAGTGTATAAGGGAGGGGTTAGGTGAGGGAGGGAGGAGGGTGTAGAAGCGTGGGTGTATAAGGAGAGGCTTAGGTGAGGAGGGAGGGAGGGTGGAGAAACGTAGGTGTATAAGGGAGAGGTTAGGTGAGGAGGAGGAGGGGGCTGGGGAGATTAGGGTGATTAGGAGGGGAGGGAGGGGTTGAGAGTCACGGAGTGGGTAATAGAGAGGTATAGAGTGCATGAGGGTGGTATATAAGCCAGACAATTCGGTGATAGCCAGGCACTGGTCAGGCCAAGGGGAGGGGGAGGCAGCGGAGGGTGGTCAGGGGCAGTGCAATTAGGTGTAGGAAGTTAGAGAGGCATAGGAAAGGGAGAGTTTGGAAGAATAATGACGAATCTGGGTGGGCAGGCCGTTCCAGAGTTTAGGGAAGAGGTAAAAGAATGCGTATTGGCTGGAGGTGGTCCTACAGTGAGGGATGAATAGTAGTCTAGGGTCAGCGGATCTGAGGGTGGAGGGGTGGGTGGGGGATAGGGCAGAGGCGCAGATAGGGAGGAGGGAGGGAGCAGAGCCAGAAGTTAGAGGTGAATTTAGCGCTATGAATTAGGCGCTGGTTACTTAGCGAAAGTAGGGACAGGGAACGATAAAGCGTGCAGTGATGTGAGCGAGGGGGGGCATTGAGGGCAAATCGGCAAAATCCATTGTAGAGGGGGTCTAGTCTAGCAAGGGTGGACTGTGCAGCGGAACTGTAAACTACATCACAGTAGTCGAAGGAGGGTAGAATCATTTTCTGAACGATTTCGCGTCTGATAGGAAGAGGGAGACTGGTGCGGTTTCTATAGAGGGCACCAAGTTTTGGGCGCAGTTTGGAAATGATGGCATCGAAGTGAGTGGAGAAGAAAAGGTGGCGGTCAAGCCAAACCCCGAGATACCTGAAGGAGGGTACGTCTTCGAGGACGGTGTTATTTAGGGTGTGGAATCGCAGGGGGAGAGGTGCGTTTGGATAGGCGCTGTCTGGTGCCGAAAGTCATAGAGTTGGTTTTCTTGGCATTTAGGGAGAGTTGGTTACTATTGAACCAGAGTTGGATATTATTGAAGTCAGATTGAAGTTTGGAGGCGACTTCTGCGTGGGTCCGGCCGGAGGTGAAGAGGACTGTGTCGTCAGCATACATATGGATGGCGGAAGAGGAGCAGGAGTTCGGCAGGTCGTTTAGGAGGATGGAGAAGAGGATGGGGCCAAGTACTGAGCCTTGCGGAACGCCAGAGGTGATGGGGGGGGATGTGGTCAGCTATTTTAGTGGACTGGGTTCTATTTAGAAGGTAGGCACTGAATCAGTTTATGGCGGGTGCAGCTAATCCAGCTCCGGAAAGGCAGGATAGTAGGAGAGAGTGGGATACGGTGTCGAAGGCTTTTGCTAGGTCGATGAAAATAGCAGCAGTGATTAGCGCTTTGTCCATACCAGTGAGGATATGGTCTGTGAGTCTGAGCAGGGAGGTGGTAGTGGAGCGGTGTTTTCTGAACCCTGACTGGAAAGGGGTGAAGAAGTTAGTTTCAGTGAGGAAGTGAGAGAGTTGGGATAGCAGAAGCTGTTCTTGGAGTTTTGTGAGGGTGGAGAGAAGGGAGATGGGGTGGTAGTTGGATGTAGAGGTAGAGTCGCCGCCTTCAGGGAGCGGTAGAACAGTGGCATGCTTCCATATGGAGGGGAGTGACTCAGTACTAAAGGAAAGATTTAGAAGGGCTGTGAGGGGGGGAGCGATGGCGGGGGCAGATAGGAAGAGGTGTTTGTTGTCAAGACCATCGGGGGATTTGCCTTTGGAGGGGTTTAGGGCACAAAGGGCATCTAATGTTTCAGTGGGGGAAATGCGTCTGAAGGAGAAGGGGTTCGTGCCGGATGGTTGGGGGATAGGAGACTGGGGAGATGGGGTATTTGCAGGCGGAAGGGCTTCAAGGAGGGCCTGAGCACAGGTAGTAAAATAGGAATTAAACTCGACGGCGACTTCCTGGGGGTCGGAAAGGAGAGTCCCTTGGGCAAGGAGAAGAGGTGGAGGGCTAGCTGTTTGGGGGGAGAAAAGGGAGCGAATGACTCTCCAGAATTTGGAAGGTCTTCCAAGGTTTGCATTAAGTGTGTTGTTAAAGTATTCAGACTTAGCTAGGCGGATGGCCTTGGTGCACCTATTGCGGAGCATGCGATAGGAGGTGTAATCACCGGGGAGGAGTGAGGATTTGAAGGTTCGCCAGGCTTTATCACGGGCTTGTTGGCAAGCAATTAGCTCGGAAGGGATCCAGGGTAGGTGGGAACCGAGGACTCTAGCCCGGCGTAGGGGGGCGTGTTTATGCACACAATAAGTGTGCATGAACAATATATCCACGATCCTAGAAGAACAGTTTACTCACCTGTAATAGTAGTTCTAGGAGTGGTATATGTTGTTCATCCACACAAAGCCACCCAACCTCCCCGGCTGCGGATGCACAACACCTGGCTTCCAGTGGGCTAAGATCTGGCGTCACGGGGCGGAGCCAAGGTATATACCACTCGGGTGGGTGGGAGGAGCCAGCTTAAAGACTTCCGGTGGATTCTTAAAGGGAAAGGGGACATGCCAATAAGTGTGGATGAACAACATCTACCACTCATAGAACTTCTGTTACAGATGACTAATCTGTCCTTCTCTGTGCTGGTATTGTGCTGACAGCCTTTCCCTAACAGATCTTTAGTTTCCACTGAAGAAATGGGCTACCCTAGACAATGCCCCTACTGGTTGATGGCTATGTCTGTTTGTTTTAATTAATTGTAATAGTTTTGAGTAAAAATGATTTATTTTCAGTTATTTCTCTCTTATTTCTGTGTTTTAGCGGTATTTTTCTATTAAAATATTAGTTTTCTTAGTTCCCTTCAGAGGAAACGAGAAAATAACTGCTTTTTACTCTGTTCACTATGACAGTGCTAGTGTTCAGTGGTAAAATATATTTAAAAAATTCGGTTCCCATTTCTGGGTCCTTGGTTTAAAAAATGTGTGCTTTTTTCCTGTTGTTGGCCTTTTTTACTTGAGGCCTTATGTGGTAACTATCACCAGCTCACATCGGTTGTGATCAGTTTCTGAGTGCTCTGCCAATATTTAAAGCACCCGGATTTTACCGTTAAAGTGAAATTTACAATTTGGCTCACAATGACTGTAGTCGACATTTAAATGGGCTCTCAAGGACTGAGGTCAGACTGTTTACAATGGTGCCCTTCCTGGTCTTGTTTCTGAGTTGAGAAAGCCCAAGAATAAGATTGGGCCCACCGGTTTCAAAAGGTATACACAGTTTCACACCAGTTTGCATAAGGCAGATAGGCATACTCCATTACAAGTCTTTGGGCACTGCTCACGATTGGGAAAACTGTGAGCTTTGCAGAGTGTTTTGTCCAAAAACACAAAAGAGGAGACAGGCACAAATAATTTCTCTGTCAGCTCCTGCCTATTTGTCCAGCTTCAAAGAGTGTTCCCGTGTACAGGTTGTACAGTATGCCCTTTGAAGAAATGTCAGCTGAATCCACTTCCCTTAATGATCTAGCCTATATAGGGCAGAATCCTCAAGGAAGCAGTCAAAAGAATTCCAGTCCATGTCTGATGCTCATTCAGATAAAGATATAAAAGACAAAAAAATGATGCTGATACTCCGGCGTCATCTACCAGTCTGAACAAAGTCAGAAAGGAGACGCACATTGAAACCAGAACCACAGGGAACAGTGATGCCTCCTGCCCAGATGCCAGTGCTTTCTGTGCAAGAATTCAAACAAATGTGGGAATTTTTCCAAAATATGAAGCAGCAGGCAGAAAGACCATCCCCCGTGTCCCTTCCAGCCTGGCAGAATACACTGCAGAAGAGGAACCCATATCCCCTTATGTAACTGGGGATGAGGTCACTGGTTTCTCACCCAGAGCTCTGGATAATTTGACATCCTTCTCTGCTGTTCTTAGGGGCATGGCTGAGACCATGAACTTCCCCACTGAAGGACCTCATGAGGAGGAGGAGGATGGTGAGGCAGCATTCCTACATATGATGGGTCTGATCTGCACTAAGAGGATTGGTAGACCCATACATACAACATTTAAGAACACAAGTGCAAACATTTTGGAAATGCCATCCTCAGGTATGGCTGTTGACAAAAAGGTGGAACAGAGATATCAGGTCACTAGGCCTGACTCTGATCACCTTTACAAACACCCATGTTTATTTATTTATTTAGTTTAAAAGTTTCACCAGGAAAGACATACTGAGCTGAAAAATGGCTCGTTTCCAGATACATCCTGGAAGAGGGAAGAGAGGTGTAAGAACAAAATAGAGCAATAACTTATTCAATAAAACATCATGCAGAGATATAAATTAAACAGTACAAAATGAGGTTGATCAGACAGGTAAAATTATAGGCAAACATGTTTACAAGGACAGCGGGGGATCTGTTCCATGGGTACAAGCAAAAGTATATTTCATCCTTGATGGCACCGGGAATAGAGCACTACAGGAAGGAGTGCAGATGGGTGGAGGAAGGGAAAGTGCAGAACAAGTGGGGGAGGAAGAAGAGAGAGAGGGGGTTGGTGAGGGGGCATGGATGAGGAGAAAGAGAGGGAAGAGGGTAAATTGAAGAGAGGGGAAGGGGTCTGACTCATGAGCAGGCACAGGAAGGAGTGGTGTGGTCATGGAGCACAGAGGAGTGAGAGCGGGCGCAAACAGTTACGGGGACAGAGTTCCAACGCTTAGGAAGATGGAAGGAGAAGGCAGCCTGACCAGCGAGGGATTTTTGAGAAGGGAAGGTGAAGGAACAATAGCCACAGTTACAGAGGGTGTATGAGAAGGGAGGTAGGGGGGGGGCTAAGGTAAGGGGAAGGGAGGCCAACCAGAATTTAGAGATAAAGAGGCACAGTGGAGTAGGTGGCGATCTTCCAGGGAGAGGAGGGAGAGGGGAAAAGTATAAGGAACAGTGCTAAGTGTGAGGAAGGCAGTCCAAGGCAAAGCAGGAGAAGGAGTGAAAGAGAGGGTCCAGTCTGGCCAGGGTGGACTTTGGGGCGGCACTGCAGATAATGTCGCCATAATCGATAATGGTAAGGATCAGTTTAGTGACGATATCTTGACAAGCAGGAAGCAGGATGCAGCTTTTATTCCTATATAGTGTGCCAAGTTTGGGGTGGAGTATTTTTATGCATGCCATCCGCATCCTGCCAGAAGTCAAGGTGCCGGTCTAGCCAGACCCCCAAGGTACTTAAATGAAGGCACATTGTCAACTGTGACCCCATCTAGGGTGTGGAAAGAGAGGAGGGATGGGAGCCTGGAAAGCCTCTGCTTAGTGCCAGACGTCATGGAGACCATTTTTGGCTTTTAAGGATAGCAGATTTGACCTGAACCATCACCGGACATTGTTGAAATAAGTTTGAAGCCTGACAGTTAGCTCAGAAAGGGAGGGACCAGAGGCCGAAAGGAACGAGGGGGTGGCGATACTGGACCTGGTACTGATAAACGGGGAGAGTGTTGCTGATGTCACAGTCGGTGACAACCTGGGGTCCAGCAATCACTGTACAGTGTGGTTCAACAGAAGGAGGGCCAGAACCGAGCCACACTAAGGCGAGGGTCCTGGACTTCAGGAAAATGGTAGAATACCTCAGGTACAGGGCCAGGGCGGCAGGGATAGACAATCTACGGGGAATCGAGGAACTATGGACAAAAATAAAGGGGAGCATTAAAAAAGCAACAAATCTCCATGTCTGGTAGGTTAACAAGGACAGGAGAAAAAAAGAGATTGCTAAGCTTCTCTAAAGATGTAGCAGAAAAAGTAAGAGCAAAAAAACTAGCCTTTAGAAAGTACAAAAAGTCGCAGATGGAGGAGGATAGGGAAAACTACCAGGAGAAACATAGGGAGGCAGGGAAGGCAGTTAGACGTGCAAAGGCACAAACAGAGGAGAATGTTGCCCTATCAGTAGAAGAAGGGGATGAAACTTTCTTTACATATATAAGCCAGACGAGGAAGACCAAAGGGGAATAGTAAGGATACAAGAGGAAGAAGGGGTTTGTGAGGAGGACGCCCAAAAGAAGGTAGACATATTGAACAAATACTTTCATTCAGTATTTACAGAAGAAGGGGTAGGTGACAGGCCAAAATTAAGGGACAAGAGTATAAATGGTAGGGAGGTGGACACCAGTCTTTTTACAGAGGAGAAAGTCCTCAAGGTACTAGCACAATTAAAGGAAGACTGGGCAATAGGACCTGATGGGGTGCACTCCAGGGTACTGGGGCGGGGGGGCTCAAAGAGGTGCTGTCTGCACCTCTGGCAACTCTGTTCAATTATCATTAGAAGCAGGAGAGGTTCCAAGGGACTGGAGGAGGGCAGATGTGGTCCCACTTCACAATAGTGGGAACAGGGAGGAGGCAGAAAATTACAGACCTGTCAGCCGGACTTTTGTAGTGGACAAAGTAATGGAAACACTACTGAAGGAAATGGTAGTGGAATACCTTGTAACCAGTAGATTGCAGGATCCAAGGCAACATGGTTTCACCGGGGGAATGGAGGGGAGGGGAAGGGAGGGCTTGTCAGACAAAACTGATCAAATTCTTCAACTGAGTGACCAGGGTAATGGATTAGGGAGGAGCAGTAGGTGTGGCCTACCTGGATTTCAGTACGGCCTTCGACACCATTCCACATACAAGACTGGTGAAGGTAGTCCATGACCATAGTGACCGAGATTGAGCACCTAGAAAAACGGCGACTCAATCTCGGCAACTGTGATCACGGCTACCTAGGGAGGAGGGCGACTGGATACTGCAGTCAGCGTAAACCATGACAGGAACTCACGCATACACGCACACACCTGTGGGGGGGAGATGTGGAGGAGGGATGGCATGTGGAAGGGGTTGTGGTGAGCAGCTGCCAAGCCAGATCGCTGGTGTCATGAGAAGAGTGGTCAGCTGGGAGGCATGGGGTACTGGGTTCTGGTCCAGCATGGTGTGGGTTTTTTCTGCCTGGCAACATATATTGCCTCAAGCCCCCCAACATGCACCCCGGAGTTGAGAATCCATAAGTATGGGGTGTGGCATTAAAAACGAGACCTGTAGGTCTCAGGCACCGCTTTTCAGTGTGTTGTTAGTGTGCATCATCAAATTATTTTTCGCCATGATGAGTACTCACCATATTAGTGATCGCTGTTGCTCGATCGCTATTATGACATGGAACCCCTGGTGAACAAGCTGGCCTGCCTTAGAGTCTGTCAAAAAGTTATAAACTGGGTAAGAAGTTAGTTAAGCAACAGGAGTCAGAGTGTGGTGGTAAATGGTGTTCACTCTGGAGAAGGCAAGGTGACCAGCGGGTGCCTCAGGGCTCATTACTAGGCCCAGTCCTCTTCAGTGTCTTTATTAGCAACATTGCGGAAGGGCTAGAAGGGAAAGTATGCCTGTTCGCAGATGACACAAAAATCTGCAACAGAGTGGACACACCGGGTGGGTGAGTGGAAAAAATGGGGTATGATTTAAAGAAGTTGGAAGAATGGTCAAGGGTTTGGCAGCTGGGTTTCAATGTAAAAAAGTGCAAAATCATGCATTTGGGGCACAGAAACCCGGGGGCTATGTACCAATTGGGAGGGGAAGTACTAGCAACCAACAAACAGGAAAGGGATCTGGGGGGGTAATCATTTCTGATGACCTGAAGATAGCCAAGCAGTATGATAAGGCAGTGGGAAAGGCTAGCAGGATGCTGGGGTGCATAGGGAGGAGTATCACCAGTAGGAGGAGGAAGGTACTATTACTCCTGTACAGATCACTGGTAATACAACACCTCAAGTACTGTGTCTAGTTCTGGAAGCCCCACCTTCGAAAGGACATTGATAAGGTGGAGGTAGTACAAAAGAGGGCTACCAAAATCATGCAGGGCCTGCATCAAAAGCCCTACAAGGGGAGAATCAAGGAACTGAATATGTACTCTCTGGAGGAGAGGAGGGAAAGGGGGGATATGATAGAAATATTCAAATACCTAACAGGTATTGATAAGATACAGGAAGGTAGCATTTTTCATAGGAAAAGAAACTCGAGGACAACGGGCATGCTATGAAGTTGGGGGGGGGGCTCAACGGAAATGTGAGGAAATACTTCACGGAGAGGGTGGTGGATGCCTGAAATAGCCTTCCAGCGGAGGTGGTGGGTGCCAAAATAGTGATAGGATTCAAGCATGCATGGGACAGATACAAGGGCACCTTGTTAGTAAGGCAAGGGGAGGAGACAGCCAGAGATCAAGTAGGGTTCTGCGGTGGCACAGTAGGCAGGGAAAACTGGGCAGACTAGGTGGACTAAGAAGTTCTTATCTGCCGACAACTTCTATATTTCTGTGTGTCATCTGTGTACATGTGGATGGATGCAGATGAGCAGGCAGAGGGAAGGTCGTTTAGGAATATTGAGAAAACTAGCGGGCCAAGGATGGAGCCTTGGGGGACTCTGGTGCAAATGGGGAGGGGGGGAATAAGGACTCGCCAGTTCTAACTGATTGAGATCTTCCCACTAGGTAGGAGTGGAACCACTTAGTTGTGGAGCCTGAGAGACCTGCTGATTTGAGCTTGTCAAGGAGGAGCGGGTGGGAAACAGTGTTGAAGGCTTTGACCAAGTCGACAGAGATAGCGGAGGTGAGGAGGCCCCTGTCCGTGCATGTGTGGATGGAGTCAGTGAGCCAGAAGAGATGGCGGAGTGATGTTTGCAGAAACCAGACTGGAAGGGGTTAAGAGGAGGAAACAAAAGAAGGGAGAGAGTTGAGAGAGTACCGCGTGCTTCTGGAGTTTAGCGAAGTTTGGGAGCAGGAAGATAGGGCGGACGTTGCCGAGAGTGGAGGAGTCTCCTCCTTCAGGAACAGGAATGTCCAGAGGGGCTTATCCAAGCTGCTGCATTCGAAAATGCAAAAACGACCTTTTCAACAGCACCCCCTGATAAAGATTCCAGGGCAATCCCATTACCTAGGACAACGCTCCTATCCTTTATCTTCCCTGATTTATGAGACAGGCTGCCTGCTCATTGTCATTAGCAGGAAGCCTTCTGGAAGGAAATGCTGCTGACATGCTGTGATAGCCTGCCCTCTGGTGACAGATCACAGGCACTGCAGGTAGTACAAAGTGGTCTGGGTTGTGCACCAACCAACAAGCATTTGTCAATCAATCAATCAATCAAAATCTTTATTTAATCAGGCGAACATCATTGAGCGTAGCTCATTTACAAGATGGACCTGAGTGGTCAAGAAGTGCAAGTATTATTACATAGACAAGAAAAACATAAACAGTAGTACAATGACATAAAGTGCTAATATATAACAATTTACATATATACAAGGCACATTAAAACCATTTACATACTAACATACTAAAATGCCAGCAGAATAGGCCTAACGGTCTTCAGAGTTCAGCTGCTTGGTCAGCCCTCACCTGGGTGCGACCCATGTCCCCTCGCCTTCTCTGGCTCTCCCTTCCCAGTTCCGATATTCTTGCATTGGATTTTGCTTCCTGAACCCTTCCCCTGTACCTGTCCCACCCCCTCTTGAACCCCTCCACTGTCTCTGCCTCCACCAGCCCCCTAGGTAGTGCATTCCATGGCTCCACCACCCTCTCAGTGAAGTAGCACCTCCTCCTTTCTCCCCTGAATCTTCCCCCCTCCAGCTTCCACCCATGCCCTCTAGTGGCCACTTCCTCCTTCCTTCGAAACACCCTGACTGTTCCTCCCCTATTTACCCTCTTCATGTACCTGAAGACCTCTATCATGTCCCCCCGGTCCCTTCTCTCTTCCAATGTGTACATATTTAGCTCTTTGAGCCTCTCCTCATAGGTCCTGTCCCCCAAGCCCCAAATCATTTTGGTTGCCCTCCTCTGGACCCTCTCCAGGAGGTTAATGTCCCTCTTAAGTGTGGCCTCCAAAACTGCACGCAGTACTCCAGGTGCGGCCTCACCAAGCAGTTATACAGAGGGAGTATCTCTTCCTCCTTCTGAGGTGATCCCCTAGTGATGCATCCCAGCATCCTGTTTGCCTTGGCTGCTGCCCTCCTACAAGTCTCAGAGTTGTTCATCTTGACATCCACCACCACCCCAGGTCCCTCTCAGCCATTGAGACTTGTAGTATTCCCCAGGGTGTACACTTGGCCTGGGTTTCTGCCCCAGGTGGAGTACCTTTCATTCCCTGCATTGAACCTCAGCTTCCACTTTCTAGACCATCTTTCAGAGCCTCCAGGTCCCTGCAGGCCACCTCCCCTCCCCATCCACCATCGCGCCCAGTTTCGAGTCATCTGCAAAGAGACTCATCTCACTCCTGATTCCTGTCCCTATGTCAGACAGTGAGGTGTTGAACAGAAGGGCCCAAGGACTGATCCCTGTGGGACCCACTAATGACCCTCCTTGGGGATGAGACTATCCCAGCAACTACGACCCTCTGGGTCCGGTCCTGAGCCAATTGCTATCCATCTGATCATCTGGTTTCCCACCCCATTTCTCCTAGCTTATCCAACAGGCCCACATGAGGAACAGAGTCAAATGCCTTGCTGAAGTCTAGAAAGAGGACATCCACTGGTCTACCCAGGTCCAAGGCACTTGTCACCCAGTCATTGAACTCACCAGGTTTGTCTGACACGATTTCCTGGATGAATCCATGCTGTCTATCGTCCAGGCATCCTGACTTATCCAGGTCCCCCCCCCAGCCTCTCCTTGACAATGCCCTCCATCACCTTGCCCACCACCGATGTCAGGCTGACAGGCCTGTAGTTCCCTGCCAGCTCCCTTGATCCCCCCTTGTGGATAGGCACTAGATGCGCCACCTTCCAGTCTTGGGGCACCCACCCTGTCCTCAGAGAGGTGGTGAAAAGCTCTGCCAGGGGTTTCGCCAGGACATCTGCAAGTTCTTTCAGCACTCTAGGATGTAATTTATCCGGCCCCGGTGCTTTCTCCGTCTTAAGGGAGCTGAGGGCTTCCCTCACTCTCTCTGCTGTGATTTCCACTTCTGGTACCTCTTCTCCTGCTTAGCCCTCCCCAACCTGCCAGTGATGCCCCTTCCCCAGACCTGCCGATCGGGTAAGGGTCCCTCCTCATTATCTCTGTCTCCTCCCATGTATGATGCAGCATCCCCATTTTCCCTGGTGAAAACTGAGGTGAAGTACTCATTTAGTACCTCAGCCTGCTCCCCTGGGTCTTGTGCCCATCTCCCCTGATTTAATCCTGCTAATCTGCCCTTCACCCTTCTTCTTTCCCCAATGTATCTAAAGAACCCTTTTCCTCTCCTAATTTCCCTGGCCAGGTTCTGCTCCTTCCTTGCCTTAGCAGCCCTCACCACTCTAGTGGCCCTTCTAGTCATCAGCTGTCACTCCCTCGATCCCTTTCACTCCTTGAGCACTTGAACTCTTTATAGGCTGCTTTCTTCCCCGCACCACCTCCTGGACCTCCTGGTCCACCAACAGGGTTTTTGGGCCCCACCGCATTTCGTCTTACTCTTGCACAGGTGCTGGTAGCATCCTGCACCCCTCTCCTGATGATTTCCTACCTACTATCAGCGTCCATGTCTGACCCAATCCCATCCAAATGCTCCTTAAGGGTCCTTCCCATTTCCTTAAAATCCGCCCCCCTGAAGTCGGTTACTTCCGTCTTTGTGCAGCCTTCTACCCCTCCTAGTTCCAGGCAGAACCAGACCGTGGCATGGTCACTCCCCGCCAATGGGTCCCTTACCTCCAGGCCCCCAATCTGGTCACTGTCTGCCAGGACCACATCCAGTACCCGTGCCTCCCTGGTCTGTTCCCTCACTTGCTGAGTTAGGAACGCGTCTTGAAAGACATCCAACAACCTCTGTTCCCTGGTCACAGAGGATGTAATAGTCTCCCAGTCTGTTCCTGGCATGTTTAAGTCCCCTAACACCACCACCTTTCCTCTGCCCAGTCTGCAGTGTCTCCAACATCTGCCACCAGACTGTCCTCCAGCTCCTCCGCCAGGGCAGGGGTCTATACCCTCCCTATTTTACTCTCTTGCCCCCCTTATCAAGTGACCCAAATCGCCTCCACGGTTCCCTCCGCCTCCTCCCCCCCATGCCAATGCAGTTTTTACTATCATTGCTACCCTCCTCCCTTCCCTCCCCTGTCCTTCCTGAACATAGTGTAACCCTCCAGGTTCAGGTCCCAGTCATGTCCTGCAGTGGCCCAGGTCTCAGTGACCGCTGCCACATCCACTGCTCCCTCAGTTAGCATAGCCTGGAGCTCAGGCATTTTATTGCCCAAGCTCCTGGCATTTAGCAGGACTACCTTCCACCCTTTCCCTATAGTTCCATTTCACCTGCTCGTGTTCCCATTGGGATTCTGTTTTCTCCTGGTCTGCACTTTGCCAGTTGGCCTTTTCCTGCAATCCTCCTGGTTCCCAGGGGGTGGAGACAGAGTCCTCCTTATCGGCACCCCTTGACAGCCTTTTCTCCCATCCCACCCCCTTCACAAGTTTAAACCCCACTTTTCACCAATGAACTCCTCTATTTTCAACCAGGATTCCTCCCTCCAAATTGAGATGTAGTCAATCTCTAGCATACAGCTCCTTATCTCCCCAGGTCTCCCCAATCCCCATCAACCCATACCTCTGGCCTCACACACTCCCTGAGCCACTGGTTTATCTCCCTAATTTTTCTTTTTGTTCCCCACTAGCCCTTGGCACTGGCAAATTTCTGAGAAGGAAACTGTGCATCCTATGTCATGACAGACCCTGGCGGCTCCCTGAATCTTGCCTGTATCTCTAGCTCGCTATTTCCTCAATGTCATTTGTACCCAGGTGGACCAGTATGTCTGGGGAACCCCACAATCCTTGCCAGCTGATATACCTCGTGCTTAGCCCTGTGCACTGTTAGTCCAGGGAAGCATCTTGTTCTAACTGGCCAGGCTTCTCCTCCCTATCCCATTTGATACCCTGATCATAGAATCCCCAGCAGAGCACTCTGACCACTCCTTTTCCTCCATCCCCCTTCCATGTCCCTCATCCTTTCTACCAGCCCCTCCACCCGGCTGGCTCCTTGTTCCTCCCCTATCTGGGTGCCACATGCCACCTCCTTACTTATCATGGCCACCTCCTCCAATCCTATGCCTCCCTCCTCCTGAGTATCCTTCTGGCCTTGCTAATTCCCCTCACTGCTCGCAACTGGTCCTTCTCCCCCATCTGCTAAACTAGCCTGCTCATCCTCCCTTCCTTCCTGTCTCATTTAGTTCCTCCTTGCTCGTCGTGCTCCTGACCTAAACCCTCAGCTCCCTTTACTGAATCCTCCTGTACTTCTGGTCCTTCTCCTTTACCTTTCCTCCCAACTGGTCCTTCTCCTTGCTTTCCTCTCTCTTCCCTGCCCTTCCTGCTCTGATTCACTGCTCCCCATTCTCCTGCATTCCAGGTCCCCCTGTTCTTCCTGCTATCTGGCCCTGCCTCCTGCCTCCACTCCCACCCTTTCCGTCTCCTAACCACCCCTGTCGTGGCTACATCACCCCCCTCATCCTTGAGCAGAAGAGAATTAGGCGGTTACTGAGTATAAGGTCTGATCCACCTCCCGCTTTGCTTCCTTCTGTCCAGCCCTGGCCATCTGCTGCTACTTCCTGAGAATGTTGTCCCTCCGTCCCCCCTTGTGAGGGTCCCCAGTTACCTGCCTGCTTCCTTGGTAGTGTCCTTTGGACCCTCTGCCAGGGTCCCTATGTGACCCTGAGTATTCTCCTGCACTCCTTTCCTATACCCCACCCCAGTGCTTGGTGCAACCCTGTGGGAGATTTCAGCCTCCCAACCATACCACCCCTTCCCCAGCTTTCTCCTCATCCCGCAACCTCCTCCCTAAGCTGTGCTAGCTGGTAGCATACTGGGCAACCACCAAACTTCCAAGCCCAGTCCAGTATCATGGCTGCTCCACACCCTGTGCACCCCACCACCCTCCCAAAGATGCCGCCCTAATGATGTGTGGTTCCATCCCTTCCAAATAGGTTTCCTGGGTGAGCCACCAGGTTCCCCCTAGTCCAAGATACCCCTACTGCCTAATCAGGTCACCCACTAATCTTAGAGACAGTCCCACTGTACACCAGTAACTCTGTTACTAGGTGCAGTACAACACATTAAACTTATAAGGGAAATGAACAACTCCCTAAGCTCCTCTCTCCCAGCCTTTAAATCCAACCCCAGTGGCTAGAACTACATGAGCTGCACCAGCAGCCTTTTCCTCCAATTGCAGGGCAGGTGTTCCCCTATAAATTTGCAGACACCTGACAAGAGAGAGTGTATCAGCCCTGTGTCTCCCCTCCAAGCCCTGCAGCTAAAGAACCAGGCCCAAGCAAATCCCACCAAATAGGTTTTAAATCAGAAGAAATAGGCCTCTACCAGCGCAGCCTGTTACACAGTGAAACATCCACAAAAAGAGCCCCACTTACAGCCACCAAATCAGTTTACAAACATCCAGCATCCCCAAAAACAATACCCTGCTAGCCCCTTAGAAGTAAGAAAGAAAAGAATTAACCTACCAAGTAAAATCCACAAGAACCCTGTGAAAACAACAGCAGCAGCTACTGTCCTGGAACACAACTGATCCTGTCCCCTTCCAGTTCTTTCTGTAACCTGTAAGAAAAGGAGGCAATGGGTATAGCAGGCATAATATATAAATTATAGGTCCTAATTGGCTTTTATGAGAGTATATCAGGTGACTGGAAAAAAGAAGTAGAGCTAGCATAATGGGACACGGAAAAGGGGGTGGGGGTAGGTAGGGTCGGGGATTAGGCCTTGTTAAAGCAATTGCAGAGTTCTGGGAATACGGTGGAGAATAATCTTTTGAAGGATGTTAAAGGTAAGAGGCTATTTAGCTTCATGGTTTTTTGGAGTGAGTTCCATGCAACTGCTAGTGAGTAGCTGATAGCGGCCCTCCCAAACCAGGTGCAGGCATTGGGGACCTTTAGAATGATAATTTTGCTGATCCTTAAGTTGTATGGCCTAGAAGTAATTCGGGTAAAACAGTCTGTGATATAGGTGGGTAGTTTGCCTGATAAAGCTTTGAATATCCAAATTGCAGCATTCCTATTTCTTCTGTGTTGTAATGATGTCCAGTTAACTGCCTTATAAAGGGAGCAGTGATGGGTGCTGGAGGGAAGGTCAGTAATAAATCTGATGGACCTGTGATATAGGGTGTCCAGCTTATTTAAGAGGGGGAGTGAACAATGGCCATAGAGAAAGTCAGCATAGTCAATGAGGGATATGAATGATGCCTGGATTAATCTTTTTTTGGAGTCTCTGTTGAGGTAGTGCTTTATTCTAAAAAATAGACCAAGCCTTTGCTTGGTCTATTCAAATGCCGAATGTTTGCTTGCTGGCATTGGCAGTGGTAGTGTAGAAGTTACAGAGCTGCGTAATAGGAATGGCAGTGAAGTATTGAACTGAAGCCCAACCCACCACTACCCTGCAGAGTGACAGGCATTGGGGTGTGTGCGTTTGGGTGAGTCAGGCATAGCAGCCGTCATTTCACCACCACCCACCTGCAGACACTGACAAGTGTCACGGTGTTCATAGGGTCTTTGGCCCTTATGCGCACCCCATTTCATTAGGAAATACGGTGAGATGGGTGCGATATAGGAGAATGGAGTGAACTTTGGGGCCGAAGAGTCCAAGGCATACCTCGATGCCTCTCACTGGCTGCAGGGTGTGGAATGGTATGAGCATTACAGGCAACAATCCCAAGTCACACCCCTGATGCCTGTCATTCTCTACAGGGTTGGGCGTTATGGTTGGAAACCCTGATACCTCAGGCATTCATTGGTATTTTCACTCCAAATTTTCAACATTTTTTTGTGACCCCACCTCATGAACAGGGGGAATATCAGTTTGTTAGCCAAAAGCTGCTTATGCACAGCGATTACAGCATTTAGCACCACAGGTGCAAAAACATTCGAACAGGATGTAAAAATGACAGCTGTACTGTTCATGGGGAGGTGTAAAAAATGGCAATGTTGCAAATCTGCAGTAAAAATATTTAAAAAAATGGTGAAGTCACGAGAGTACATAGAAACTGTGCAACGCACACCCGTAATATAATTAGGTTGGGGATTTTTTACAGCAGATTGTCAACTCAGGCATTTTGGTGCCTCTGATCATGAACAGTGTCACTGTGATTTTCTTTAACTGTGCCGAACAATAATTTCCCACGGCGACCACGCATCTCTGCACTGAAAGTGTGAAAACACACTTCAGCCATGTTGTGAAAAATGACAGCTGTACTGTTCATAAGGAAGTGTGGAAAAATGCCACTGGTGAAAATCTGGACTGAAAATATTACAAAGTCAAGAACTTACGAGGGTGCATGGAAACTGCGCAATGCTCACTCGTAGCACACTCATTTTATGGACTTTTGTCACCAAATTTTCAACATAGTCATTTTAAGACCTCTGCTCATGAACAGTGTAACTGTGATTTTCTTAATCTGTCCTAAACATTGCTTACGCACACCAACAGCACCATTGTGCGCTACATGTGCGAAAACACATTTTGGGCGACATATGAAAAATGGCAGCTGCACTGTTCATAAGAAAGTGTAATAAAATGGCAATGTTGAAAATCTGGAGTGAAAATATTAAATTCACAAACTTACGAGCATGCATAGGAACTGCGCAATGCACGCTCGTAAAACAGTCATTTTTAGGAATTTTTTCACCAAATTTTCAACATAGTGATTTTAAGACCTCTGCTCATGAACAGTGTCACTGTGATTTTCTTAATGTGTCCCATACATTGATTTTGCACATCGACTGCGCCACTGTGCGCTACATGGGCGGAAACACATTTTGGGCAAGATGTGAAAAATGACAGCTGTACTGCTCATAAGGAGGTGTGATAAAATAGCAATGTTGAAAATCTGGAGTGAAAATATTGAACATTCGCGAACTTACAAGCGTGCATAGGAACTGCGCAATGCATCCTCGTAAAACAGTCATTTTTAGGAATTTTTCACCAAATTTTCAACATAGCCATTTTAAGACCTCAGCTCATGAACAGTGTTACTGTGATTTTCTTAATTTGTCCCGTACATTGATCTCGCATAACGACTGCACCATTGTGCGCTACATGAGGCGGAAACATGTTTTGGGTGAGATGTGAAAATGACAGCTATACTACTCATAAGTAGGTGTGGTAAAATGGCAATGTTGAAAATCTGGAGTGAAAATATTGAAAGTTCAGAATCTCACGAGCGCAGTGAGAACTGCGTTAACGCACACCGTGAAACAGTCATTTTAGAACAAGCCACCAAATTTTCAACATAGCCACTTTAAGACCTCTGCTCATGAACAGTATCACTGTGATTTTCTTAATTTGTCCTGCGATATTGATTTCAAGACACCGACTGCGCCATTGTGCGCTACATGGGCGGAAACACGTTTTGGGTGAGGTGTGAAAAATGACAGCTGTACTGCTCATAAGAAGGTGTAGTAAAATGGCAATGTTGAAAATCTGGAATGAAACTATTGAAAATTTGCGAACTTACGAGCCTGCGTAGGAACTGCGCAATGCACGCTCATAAAACAGTAATTTCTTGGAATTTTTGCACCAAATTTTCAACATGGGTTTTTTGGGACCCCTTCTCATGAATGATGTCACTGTCATGGCATTATTTGGGCCTGAAGGGTGATTTTGCAGTCACTGCACGAAATCACCCTTCGGGCCTGAATAACGCCATGACAGTGACATCATTCATGAGAACGGGTCCCAAAAACCCCATGTTGAAAATTTGGTGCAAAAATTCCAAATAATGCCTGAGATATGCAATAAAGTTGAAAACCCTATCTAGCCCATTATACAGCTTAACGGCATTTCCTCAGTTCGCGGTTGGCTTTGAAGAGTGCAGGCGTGTTCCGGTCCACGCAAGATCATCGTGCCGAGTTCCGGAGGTAAGTATGGAGTGGGGGTGGGAGGCAGGGTGCTCAGTGGGTGGGTGCGGGTTGTGGGAGGGTGGACTGGGAGACTACTTGAAACTGTTTTTATTTTTCAGGTTGAAAAAAAAAATAGGCATGGGACGTTTTCCACACTGGGGTGGGCTCCCAGCGTGGCACAAGGGCGATGGGGGCATTCAGCCGGCGGGGATGGGCACCCCATCAGCCATGGCATTGTTGCCACGCTGGGGTGGCTCCCCAGCGTGGCACCTTGTACTCGGGGAGGAGTAGAAGCCGACGGGATTAGGCACCCATCGGCGATATGTATGGGGAGGGAGAGACCCCGCTGATTATTCTATGAGTTGCCACGCGGGGTGGGCACCCAACATGGCATTTGGGAGGCGAGCGCAGCACAAGCCGACGGGGATTAGGCACCCCCGCCGGCTATATGTGTGCGGGGAGGGCAGCACGCAGTATGCATGCTTCTGTCTGTGTGTGTGTGTGTAGGGGGAGCCGCCATTGAGCAGGCAGTATCTGATCGCTGCTCACTGAAGCGTAGCTCCCCCTTTGAACTGTATGCCATTGCATTTTGGAGCTTGTCATAGACAGCTCCAGCATGCATTAGCTTACAGGGGCTGCACCTGCCAACACACTGACTGAATTGGAGGAGGAGGTGACACACCTCCGAAATCTCGGATGAGGGCACTATGTTTCTTGCACATGCGTGCAAGCAAACATAAAAATGTCAGTGGACTTTAATGACACTGCCACAAGGGGTTTAGCCAATGTAGTGACCACCAGGAGGTATGCCTGGCGTAGAACCACTGGTCTGTCCTTTGACTTGTAAACCAAAGCAGCTGATTTCCCATTTGAAGGAAAATCACTGTTTGGGGATCAGACAGATAGTTACATGGACAAAGTTGACAAGGTAATGCAACTTTCAAAAATCTAATGGAAAATGAAAAAAGCAGTGGGTTACAACAGACCCCTTGGAAAGGGAGGTAGGGGAAGGGGTTTCTACCAGAGACAATACACCCCTCAGCCATACTAGGCTGAGAGAGGTTCAGACAGAATAAGAGGATACAGAGGTAAGAGGCAAGCCACTGTCATTAGCTCTTCTTAGCCAAAAACAAATCTCTGATGAGTTAAAGTTCGTCAGTCTGCAGGAACCTGGCGGGGGACGCCTTTCCTACCATCTCCAACACTGGCAATCTATAACAACAGGACAGTGGGTGCTGGAGGTGGTGGTGGGGGAGAGTCTTTGGATTTCCTAAAACAACCAAAACAGAAAAATCTGAAAAATGTCAAACCAAATTCAGAAGGACAGCAGCCATTGCACTTGGGCGTTCAAAAACTGCTGTCTCAAAACGCAATCAAAGAAAAGGGGAAGAGATTCTTCTCCAAGTACCTTCAGACAGTGAAACAAATTAGGGGAGAGGCAGCCTATACCCCACTCAAGGTGTATCATCAGGCACATAAAGAAAGGTTTAGACTGGTAACCTTACAAACAGCGATCCAGTCACAACAACAGGGAGACTTACAAACAGTGATCCCGGCACAATAACAGGGAGACTTACAAACAGTGATCCAGTTACAACAACAGGGAGACTTACAAACAGTGATCCCATCACAACAACAGGGAGACTGGCAAACAGTGGTCCAGTCACAGCAACAGGGAGTCTTACAAACAGTGATCCAGTTACAACAGGGAGACTGGCAAACAGTGATCCCATCACAACAGGGAGACTAGCAAACGGTGATCCCATCACAACAGGGAGACTGGCAAACGGTGATCCCATCACAACAACGGGGAGACTGGCAAACAGTGATCCCATCAAAACAACAGGGAGACTTACAAACCATGATCCAGTCACAACAACAGGGAGACTTACAAACCATGGTCCAGTCACAACAGGGAGACTTGCAAACCGTGATCCAGTCACAGTAACAGGGAGACTTACAAACCATGATCTAGTCACAACAGGAGACTTACAAACCGTGATCCAGTCACAACAACAGGAGACTTCTGAACAGCGATCTGTCACAACAACAGGGAGACTTAGAAACAGTGATCCCGTCACAACAACAGGGAGACTTACAAACAGTGATCCCGTCACAACAACAGGGAGACTTACAAACAGCGATCCAGTCACAACAGCAGGGAGACTTACAAACAGTGATCCCATCACAACAACAGGGAGACTTAAAAACAGTGATCCCGTCACAACAACAGGGAGACTTATAAACAGTGATCCCGTCACAACAGGGAGACTTACAAACAGTGATCCAGTCACAACAACAGGGAGACTTACAAACAGTGATCCAGTCACAACAACAGAAAGACTTGCAAACAGTGATCCAGTTACAACAGGGAAACTTACAAACAGCGATCCCCTCACAACAACAGGGAGACTTACAAACAGTGATCCAGTCATAACAACAGGGAGACTTACAAACAGTGATCCAGTTACAACAACAGGGAGACTTATAAACAGTGATCCCGTCACAACAGGGAGACTTACAAACAGTGATCCAGTCACAACAACAGGGAGACTTACAAACAGTGATCCAGTCACAACAACAGGGAGACTTACAAACAGTGATCCAGTCACAACAACAGAAAGACTTGCAAACAGTGATCCAGTTACAACAGGGAAACTTACAAACAGTGATCCCCTCACAACAACAGGGAGACTTACAAACAGTGATCCAGTCATAACAACAGGGAGACTTACAAACAGTGATCCAGTTACAACAACAGGGAGACTTACAAACAGTGATCCAGTTACAACAACAGGGAGACTTACAAACAGTGATCCCATCACAACAACAGGGAGACTGGCAAACAGTGGTCCAGTCACAGCAACAGGGAGTCTTACAAACAGTGATCCAGTTACAACAGGGAGACTGGCAAACAGTGATCCCATCACAACAGGGAGACTGGCAAACGGTGATCCCATCACAACAGGGAGACTGGCAAACGGTGATCCCATCACAACAATGGGGAGACTGGCAAACAGTGATCCCATCAAAACAACAGGGAGACTTACAAACCATGATCCAGTCACAACAACAGGGAGACTTACAAACCATGGTCCAGTCACAACAGGGAGACTTGCAAACCGTGATCCAGTCACAGTAACAGGGAGACTTACAAACCATGATCTAGTCACAACAGGGAGACTTACAAACCGTGATCCAGTCACAACAACAGGGAGACTTACGAACAGCGATCCTGTCACAACAACAGGGAGACTTAGAAACAGTGATCCCGTCACAACAACAGGGAGACTTACAAACAGTGATCCCGTCACAACAACAGGGAGACTTACAAACAGCGATCCAGTCACAACAGCAGGGAGACTTACAAACAGTGATCCCATCACAACAACAGGGAGACTTAAAAACAGTGATCCCGTCACAACAACAGGGAGACTTATAAACAGTGATCCCGTCACAACAGGGAGACTTACAAACAGTGATCCAGTCACAACAACAGGGAGACTTACAAACAGTGATCCAGTCACAACAACAGAAAGACTTGCAAACAGTGATCCAGTTACAACAGGGAAACTTACAAACAGCGATCCCCTCACAACAACAGGGAGACTTACAAACAGTGATCCAGTCATAACAACAGGGAGACTTACAAACAGTGATCCAGTTACAACAACAGGGAGACTTACAAACAGTGATCCAGTTACAACAACAGGGAGACTTACAAACAGTGATCCAGTTACAACAACAGGGAGACTTACAAACAGTGATCCCGTCACAACAGGGAGACTTACAAACAGTGATCCCATCACAACAACGGGGAGACTGGCAAACAGTGGTCCAGTCACAGCAACAGGGAGCCTTACAAACAGTGATCCAGTCCCAACAACAGGGAGCCTTACAAACAGTGATCCAGTTACAACAGGGAGACTGGCAAACAGTGATCCCATCACAACAGGGAGACTGGCAAACGGTGATCCCATCACAACAGGGAGACTGGCAAACGGTGATCCCATCACAACAACAGGGAGACTTACGAACAGCGATCCTGTCACAACAACAGGGAGACTTAGAAACAGTGATCCCGTCACAACAACAGGGAGACTTACAAACAGTGATCCCGTCACAACAACAGGGAGACTTACAAACAGCGATCCAGTCACAACAGCAGGGAGACTTACAAACAGTGATCCCGATCACAACAACAGGGAGACTTAAAAACAGTGATCCCGTCACAACAACAGGGAGACTTATAAACAGTGATCCCGTCACAACAGGGAGACTTACAAACAGTGATCCAGTCACAACAACAGGGAGACTTACAAACAGTGATCCAGTCACAACAACAGAAAGACTTGCAAACAGTGATCCAGTTACAACAGGGAAACTTACAAACAGTGATCCCCTCACAACAACAGGGAGACTTACAAACAGTGATCCAGTCATAACAACAGGGAGACTTACAAACAGTGATCCAGTTACAACAACAGGGAGACTTACAAACAGTGATCCAGTTACAACAACAGGGAGACTTACAAACAGTGATCCAGTTACAACAACAGGGAGACTTACAAACAGTGATCCCGTCACAACAGGGAGACTTACAAACAGTGATCCCATCACAACAACGGGGAGACTGGCAAACAGTGGTCCAGTCACAGCAACAGGGAGCCTTACAAACAGTGATCCAGTCCCAACAACAGGGAGCCTTACAAACAGTGATCCAGTTACAACAGGGAGACTGGCAAACAGTGATCCCATCACAACAGGGAGACTGGCAAACGGTGATCCCATCACAACAGGGAGACTGGCAAACGGTGATCCCATCACAACAACAGGGAGACTGGCAAACAGTGATCCCGTCAAAACAACAGGGAGACTTACAAACCATGATCCAGTCATAACAACAGGGAGACTTACAAACCATGGTCCAGTCACAACAGGGAGACTTGCAAACTGTGATCCAGTCACAATAACAGGGAGACTTACAAACCATGATCTAGTCACAACAGGGAGACTTACAAACCGTGATCCAGTCACAACAACGGGGAGACTTACAAACCATGATCTAGTCACAACAGGGAGACTGGCAAACAATGATCCCATCACAACAACAGGGAGACTTGCAAACCGTGATCCAGTCACAACAACAGGGAGACTTACAAACCGTGATCCAGTCACAACAACAGGCAGACTGGCAAACAGTGATCCAGTCACAACAACAGGGAGACTTACAAACCATGATCTAGTCACAACAAGGAGACTTACAAACCATGATCCAGTATCAACAACAGGGAGACTTACAAACCATGGTCCAGTCACAACAGGGAGACTTGCAAACTGTGATCCAGTCACAATAACAGGGAGACTTACAAACCATGATCTAGTCACAACAGGGAGACTTACAAACCGTGATCCAGTATCAACAACAGGGAGACTTACAAACCATGATCTAGTCACAACAGGGAGACTGGCAAACAATGATCCCATCACAACAACAGGGAGACTTGCAAACTGTGATCCAGTCACAACAACAGGGAGACTTACAAACCATGATCCAGTCACAACAACAGGCAAACTGGCAAACAGTGGTCCAGTCACAACAACAGGGAGACTTACAAACCATGATCTGGTCACAACAACAGGGAGACTTACAAACCATGATCCCGTCACAACAACAGGGATACTGACCCAGATCACTAGCTCTGAAAGATACCCATTTTCGCATTCCCGTGAGAGAATCACACAGAAAATTGCTGAGATTCAGTGTGGAGCAAAACAGCTCCAGTACAGGGCAGTGCCCTTTGGCCTCACATCTGCCCCCGGAGTGCTCTCAGAGTGCATGGCTGTAGTGGCAGCAGCACTAAGGAAAGCTGGCATCAGTCTGTCTGTCTGTACTTAGATGAATGGTTACTGTGTGGAGAAACAAAAAGGGAAGCTGTAGCGTCACTCCAAAAAGTAACGGACAGGATGCTCCATCCTAGGGTTCTTAACTGAACCTGGAAAAGTGGTCACTAGAACCAGTACCAATCCTAAAAATTCATAGGTGCAGAACTGGACACAGTAACCACCAGGCCTGTTTTGGGGCTGGGGAGGTTTACCTGTGTCTGACTTGGATGTCTGGATTTTTCTCTGTTTGATTAGCAGTGTATTTTCTCTTTCAAATTGTTGTGTAGAGTATCTTGCTGACAGGAAGGCACTCATCGCAGCGGTGGGTCAGAGCTTTTAGCTGATTGTTTTGTGAGGGCACAGTTTAGGCCCAACCCTTCCCACCCCTCACCCCACCCACCCCTGAAATAGTTCCTTTATACCTGAGGTTCTGACATCATTCTCAAGAGTGCAAGTGCATATCACTGTCATATCCTCTCAGCACACTGCACTGACAATATATGCATACACATTGTATAATATATATATTTCTATATAACAAACCAATCACACACCCACACAAAACAAACAAAAAAAAATAGATAAACATGTGGGGAGTAGTGCAATGTAATGGCTGTGGGGCAGCAGTCTTCCGGGAGTCTTTCTGGAGGCTGAGATGCTGCCCTATTTGGCAGACAACTCTCTGCCCGAGGAGGAAGCACCTGCCTCTCAGGCCGCACTGGACAGTAGTAAGGAAACCTTCCCCAGGCCACACACTGGACAGTAGGAAGGGCATCCTCCATCCAGGGAGCACTAGCACCACCACCACTACCTCAGAGGTTGCGAAGAAAGCACAGCAGTTGGACCACAGTGGGCTCAGGGAGGGTGAGGATGGTGGAACAGAGGCACACCCAGTCAATTGTTCCACTCCACAATCCATACACTATTCTGGGGGAGCATAGCTCCCCTATGGATGCACCCACAGAGAAGACTGATGACAACTGTCACAAGGGAGGCCCACAGGAAGGAGGCAGAGGACACCACAGGGAAAGGAAGCAGCTCCTGGTGGGGACTCCAATTATTAGGGGGGATAGAACTGGGGGAGCTGGGAAAACTGAAGTAGGTGCCTGCCTGGTGCCATGGCTTGAGGGACAGGAAGCGCATCCTCAGGATCACGAGAACAGCTGCAAGGGAGTCTAAGCTGGACGAATTGTCCACCTAGGGACCAAATGACTTGGCTCATCATGAGATTAGAGCAGTGCAGGAGGACACTGCAGAGTTGGGAGGGCCTAAGACAAGTAGCACACAGTATCCTTCTCAGAGGTGCTGCCTGTCAATGGCATGGGAGGCGAGGTAATTAGCACCATGCAGTTTAATGAATGATTGAAAAATGGTGTGGAGCACAGGGTTTGGCTTCATTGGGGACTGGGGTTCCACCTGAGGACACCAGCCTATACTGGCAGGATGGTCTGCATCTGTCCAGGAAGGGAACAAGTCTTTTGAGCAATTGGTTTAAATGCTTCATTGGCAAGCTTTTAAACTAGTCAAAGGGGGAGGTACTGATAGGCAGCAGGAAAATCCCAGCCTCTCCCTACAAAACAGGGTACTAAATGAGAAAAAGACCGAGGTTGAAAGGTCAGTGGGGAATGCTGCAACAGAAATTAAAGCCATCAAACAATGGAGAGCAATGAGTACCAATGCCCGTAGTCTGGGTAACAAGCTTCCTGAATTAGTGGCCTTGATGAAGGAGGAACATCTGGATATCGTGGCAGTCACAGAAACATGGTACACACAAAACCATGACTGGGACGTAAACATACCAGGATACACTATCTACAGGAGGGACAGGGAAGGTAAAAGAGGAGGAGGAGTAGCTCTTTACATAAGGAAGGAATAAAAGCAACAGAACAAAAGGGTAAACAGGGAGGAGAAGAAGCACTGTGGGTAAATTTGGAGACAGGCAATGGCACCACAATCCGCACGGGGTTGTATACAGACCCCCTTCTGAGGAGGAGGAAATGGACAAGGAAATGATAGAAAGTATACTTAGAATGGCAGAAAAAGGGGAGATATTGCTGATGGGTGATCTGAATATGCCAGATGTTAACTGGAGTGCAGTTGCAGCAGCCACTTTGAAGAGTGGAGTTATTCTAGATGCCCTACAGGGGGCATGCCTTAGACAACTAGTATTGGAGCCCACTCGAGAGGGAGCAATCTAGACCTGATCTCTCAAATGGAGATGGAGAGATCACAGATGTAGAAGTGGGTAGCCATCTGGGAACTAGCGACCATCGAACAGTATGGTTCACAATAAACACAGCAATAGAGTCAAGCCATACAAGGCAAAAGTACTGGACTTTAGGAGGGCTGACTTTGCTAAAATGGGTGAGTGCCTAAGGAATGCACTAACAAATGGGCAGGAAGGAGGGTGGAAGAACAATGGAGAATAATAAAACTGCCATCACAGAGGTAACGAGCCTTGTGTGAAGCAAATAAACAAAACAAAACGATGTAAGAAACCACTATGGTTCTCAATGGAAGTGGCAGTGAAGGTTCAAGAGAAAAAGAAAGCATTCAGGAAGTACAAGGAATCGCAGAAGGAGCAGGACAGAGAACTGTATCAGTTAAAGCAAAAGGAGGCTGGGAAGGCAGTCAGAAGAGCAAAGGCCCAAACCGAGGAAAAGATAGCCAACTCAGTTAAGAAGGGGGATAAAACCTTTTATAGGTACATCAGGAGCGAAGAAGACCAAGGAGGGATAGTGAGGCTTAATAAAGGGAGGAGGGTGGGCAGAGGGAGACTGTGAAAAGGCAGAGATACTAAACAAATATTTTGCTCAGTATTTACAAATGAAGAGGGGAGGCATAAAACAAACCGTAGAAACACTCTGGATACAGAAGTTGATACCAGCCCATTTACAGAAGAAAGGGTTCTGAAAGAACTCTTAAAACTGAAGGTGGACAAAGCAATGGGGCCTGATGGGATTCATCCCAGAATTCTAAAAGAACTAAGGGTAGAACTAGTGACACCACTGACTACCCTTTTTAACAAATCATGGGAGGATGGGGTGGTACCTGAGGACTGGAGGAGGGCAGATGTGATTTCCTTTCACAAAAGTGGGAGCAAGGCAGAAGCAGGAAACTACAGACCTGTTAGTTTAACCTCAGTGATAGGGAAAATGATGGAATCACTTGAAGGAAAGAATTGTTTAGTATCTAGGAGGCCAGAGGGCACAGGACCCTAGGCAGCATGGATTCACAGTGGAAGGTCATGCCAGACAAATCTGATAGATTTATTTGACTGGGTGACCAAAGTAGTAGATCAGGGAGGGCTGTGGACATGGCCTACCTAGACTTTAGCAAGGCATTTGACACAGTCCCACACAAAAGATTAATATACAAGTTAGCCAGCCTGGGAGTGGGTCCCAAGATGACAGCCTGGGTAAAGAATTGGCTGGAGAATAGGACACAGAGAGTAATAGTAAATGGAGCCCACTCAGAAGAAAGGAGGGTTACTAGTGGGGTACCGCAGGGTTCAGTATTAGGACCGGTCCTCTTCAATGTCTTTATAAGCAACATTGCAGAGGGACTGGAAGGAAAAGTATGTCTCTTTGCAGATGACACAAAGATCTGCAACAGAGTTGATACACAGGGTGGGGTGGAAAAGATGAGAAGGGACTTGGCAAGGTTAGAGGAATGGTCAAATGTATGGCAGCTTAGATTCAATGCTAAGAAGTGCAAGGTAATGCACCTGGGAAACAAAAACCCAGGGGAAGAGTACACAATGGAGGGTGAGATACTAACAACAACAAAAATGGAAAGGGACCTGGGGGTAGTCATATAAGATGACCTAAAGGTGGGCAAGCAATGTGAGAGGGCAGCAAGGAGGACTGGGGGATACTGGGATGCATAGGAGAGGCATCACCAGTAGAAAACAGGAAGTTATTATCCTCTGTACAGACAGCTGGTGAGACCCCATCTGAGTACTGTGTGCAGTTCTGGAGACCCAATCTCCGCAAAGACATAGACAGGATGGAAGCTGTCCAGAGGAGGGCAACTAAAATGGTGCAGGGTCTGCACCGGAAGACATATGAAGAGAGACGAAAGGAGCTTAATATGTATAGCCTCGAGGAAAGGAGGGAGAGGGGGGACATGATAGAAACGTTCAAATACCTCAAGAGAATCAACAAAGTCCAAGAGGGTAGCATCTTTCAAAAAAAGAGGTGTGCAAGAACAAGAGGGCACAATTTGAAGATGGGGGGGCCGCTCAGAGGTAATTTAAGGAAGTATTTTTTCACAGAGAGGGTTGTGGATGCATGGAACGGCCTTCCGGAGGAGGTTGTGGAGTCAAAATCAGTGGTGGAATTCAAGCATGCATGGGACAGTCATAAGGCCATTCTAGGGGTGGGGGTAGGAAGAAGTAGGCTGCTGGTTAACTAGGATCTGCAGCTTATCCAGTAGGTAGGAAAATGGGCAGACTGGGTGGGCCAAGCGGTCCTTATCTGCCGTCAAATTCTATGTTTCTGTGTTTCTATGTTTCAGTACAGGTGAAAGACAGGTAGAAGACTTGGTTTGCTGGCCAAGGCACCTAGCTTCACCTGAGCTCTTTCCTTCTAAGACTGCTTGAAAGGCAGAGTAGAGAAACTTACCAGAGCAAGGGAGAAGGATTAAGACTTAGTTTGGCTAAGCAGATTTACTGTGTGGTGGTGTTTTATTTTTACTACAGGGATTACTACTGTTTGTTGTTAACATTTCATTGCTTTATTTTTCTCTGATTCAAATTGTTGTTGCTGGTATACCTTCTTCTGCATTATTACAAGGTGTGCCTACAGGTGTGTGCTAACAGATTACTGCTGTAATCTTCTGATTCAAATTGACTTTGCAAGGTATATCTTCTGTTACTGCTTTATTTTTCTCTGGAGCAAAGTGTTTCTTACAGGGTATATCTTCTCTGAAATTACTGTATTACAGGTGGAGCTTACATTTTGTGACTTTTATCATTGGGCTAAGCAAAATTACTGTTTGACACTGTGTTTTATTTTTTTCTTGTTTGTTGAAAAGGTTTGTTGTCTCAGAGGTGTTTCAGTCTCCTTCTCACATTGAAGGAGCTAATTGCTTTTCCTCCCACAGCTCTTCCAAAGGATTAGGTGTGTATGTGGGGTGGAGCTGGCAAACTGTCAGTAATTTCCAACAGAAAGAAGGGTTAAAAAGTCAGGTTAGTTGATATCTTGGAGGTAGAAGACTTGGTTTGCTGGCCAAGGCACCTAGCTTCACCTGAGCTCTTTCCTTCTAAGACTGCTTGAAAGGCAGAGTAGAGAAACTTACCAGAGCAAGGGAGAAGGATTAAGACTTAGTTTGGCTAAGCAGATTTACTGTGTGGTGGTGTTTTTATTTTTTACTCACAGGGATTGCTACTGTTTGTTGTTAACATTTCATTGCTTTATTTTTCTCTGATTCAAATTGTTGTTGCTGGTATACCTTCTTCTGCATTATTACAAGGTGTGCCTACAGGTGTGCTAACAGATTACTGCTGTAATCTTCTGATTCAAATTGACTTTGCAAGGTATATCTTCTGTTACTGCTTTATTTTTCTCTGAGCAAAGTGTTTCTACAGGGTATATCTTCCTGAAATTACTGTATTACAGGTGGAGCTTACATTTTGTGACTTTTTATCATTGGGCTAAGCAAAATTACTGTTTGACACTGTGTTTTATTTTTTCTTGTTTGTTGAAAAGGTTTGTTGTCTCAGAGGTGTTTCAGTCTCCTTCTCACATTGAAGGAGCTAATTGCTTTTCCTCCCACAGCTCTTCCAAAGGATTAGTGTGTATGTGGGGTGGAGCTGGCAAACTGTCAGTAATTTCCAACAGAAAGAAGGGTTAAAAGTCAGGTTAGTTGATATCTTGGAGGTAGAAGACTTGGTTTGCTGGCCAAGGCACCTAGCTTCACCTGAGCTCTTTCCTTCTAAGACTGCTTGAAAGGCAGAGTAGAGAAACTTACCAGAGCAAGGGAGAAGGATTAAGACTTAGTTTGGCTAAGCAGATTTACTGTGTGGTGGTGTTTTTATTTTTACTCACAGGATTGCTACTGTTTGTTGTTAACATTTCATTGCTTTTATTTTTCTCTGATTCAAATTGTTGTTGCTGGTATACCTTCTTCTGCATTATTACAAGGTGTGCCTACAGTGTGCTAACAGATTACTGCTGTAATCTTCTGATTCAAATTGACTTTGCAAGGTATATCTTCTGTTACTGCTTTATTTTTCTCTGGAGCAAAGTGTTTCTTACAGGGTATATCTTCTGAAATTATTACAGGTGGTGCTTTACAGGTTTTACAGTTTTATCTAACATTAGGATAAGCTTTCAGGGTTACTGCATTTGTTGTTGACTGATTGTTTCTGCTCTACCTCCTTGTTCTTTCGTCCGTGGTTCTTCTTTTAGGCAGGGAAGGGCCCAGCCACCCACCCCATCCCCAACCACCCCACGCCACACTCTTTTATAGGGTACCACAGTTGTGACATTTCCTGTGACAGAGCAGGAAGGGCGGATCAGTGGGGCCTCCACAAGGTAATCTCATTTACAGGGCACTAGTAATTTAACTTGTTATAACAAGTTAAACAAAGCACAATTAAACCATTACTTGCATTTTTTTTTCCTTCTAATTACTCTGACTAGGTTACAAACCCAGCAACTTATTTGTAATGGATTTCATTAACTGCAGGTACTGTGGAACAATTCAGAAGGACAGTCTTACAGGATTTAGGACACTGTCCCTCATGCTGGGCCTTGGAGATCTTAGGTCTCAGCTCCGGCAGCATGGGCAGAGATTGCACGCTCAAATTTCATATTGAAGAGGAAATACATTATAAGAACCACCCGCCATTTCCCCAGCATTCAACAGAAAACCTCGACCGCAGAGGTAGTTGGTCCAGGAGGTTGGCAGGTGTAGAGGAGCAAACCAGGTGCCCCATCACTCTGCTCTCCAACACATTACTCCAAAACCATATAAACACTACAAACAGGTATCTGCCTCTATCTCTGAAATCAAATAAAGAGGCAGAAGACACTGCAGAGCAGGACACTCATGCACAGGAGTTGGCACAACAATACTCACCCAAATCAGGAACCAAAACTAAACAAGCACAAAGGAAATCCAAAAACTTCTGATCATAGGAGACTCCATGATTCGGGAGTTGATACCCATCTCCAGCAGGGTGATGGTCAGATGTCTCAGGTACATCAGCATGGAGAGACACTGACCGCATTGCTAAAATTGTTCACAAAGCAGGAGAAACATTGATGTCCTAGTACACATAGGGACTATTGATCTCGCCAGCGGTCAGTTGTGGAGACCAAGGAACACCTGACTAGGCTGGGTGACAAACTATCATCTATTTCTGTCAGCATCTCCTTCTCTGAGATCCTGCCAGTCTGGGAGAAGGGAGCAGATGGACGGAAGGTCAGGAGAAGGGGAGATAGGGGAGCTAAACACGTGGCTCAAGGACTGGTGCCAGAAAAAGGACACAGATTTGTAGGAACTGCAACAGTTCTGGGAGCGAAAGTTCTTTAATTTGATGGACTGCATCTGACTAAAAGAGGAGCAATGCATTGGAAGAAGTTTGACGTCTTTGCAGAATATTTAAATTAGCAAATGGGGAGAGGGTGCAGCACCCCATACGTCGAATGGGAAGAACACCCTCCCCTCAGCTAGTGGTCAAACAGGAATTCAAGCGTGTTTGCTGCTCATTTGCATCACCAGGTAAGAAAAAGGTTTGTCTCCCCATACGATGCACAGGGGTATGCCAAACTTCACCCAACAACTAACACACCAAAATCTGGCCAATGGAAAATCATGTACACAAATGCTCACAGCCTGGGAAATAAGATCCCAGACCTGCAGGCAATAATGTCAGAGGCTAAACTGGACATAGTAGCAATTAGTGAGACGTGGTTTACCAGTAACCACACTTGGGAGACTTCAGTACCTGGCTATGTATTGTCAGAAGAGACCGAGGCAAAAAGGGGGAGGAGTGGCCTGTATGTTAATGAAAATATCAAAGCTACAGAAATTCAGAATACACATAATGAGCCAGAAGAACTGTGGGTCACCCTGGAAACAGGAAATGGGACAGCCATAAGAACTGGGGTTGTCTACAGGCCCCAGACCAGAGGGAGGACATAGACACATTACTGTTAGAGGATATACAAAACATGACAGCTAAAGGGAGGTTCTGATAATGGAGACTTCAACATGCCAGATACAGATTGGTCAATACCAGCAGGAACATCGGCCAGAACTAGACACATAGTGGATTCCTGCAGGGGAGGGCCTCAAACAACTGGTACAGCAACCCACAAGAGACAGGGCTATCCTAGATCTAGTACTGACTAACAAAGAAGGGATCACAGATCTCAGGTAGAAGGTCACCTTAGCCAGTGACCATCACATGGTATGGTTCAATTTGGCTACTACATCTAAATCATCCCATTCCAAGGCAAAAATATGGGACTTCAGAGGAGCTGACTTTGATAAGATGGCCAACAGAGTTAAGCTAGCCTCTGGCAAAAAGAAACACAGGTGAGGAGGTACAGGCAAAGTGGGCAAGCATTAAGGATGCAATACTTGAAGCAACATCCCATTGTGTTAGACAGAAAAGGAAGTGTAAAGAAGAAGGAAACCACTTTGTTCTCAAATACAGTAGCAGAAAAGGTCAGAGCCAAAAGGCTGGCCTTCAGAAAATATAAGGGAACACAGCGGGATGAAGATAGGGAGGCATACCAAACTGCCCTAAGGGAAGCAGGTAAGGCAGTAAGGCAGGCAAAGTCCCAAACTGAGGAAACACTAGCACGGACAGTAAAAGAAGGTGACAAGACTTTCTATAGATACATTAGTGAAAGGAGAAAGTCCAGAGGGGTATTGCTAAGTTTAATGGAGAAAAGGGAGCATGTGAGGAGGAGGACCCTGTAAAGGCATCTATCCTAAATAGATACTTTGCTCAGTATTTACTGAAGAGAAGGTAGGGCAGGGCCCACAGCTCAGCATCATGGACACAGGGGAGGGAGTGAGCACTACTCCTCACAAAAGAAAGGGTCCTACAAGAGCTTGCTAAGCTCAGGGTGGATAAGGCAATGGGACCTGATGGCATACATCCCAGGGTACTTAAGGAGCTAAAGGAGGAACTAGCAGAGCCTTTAGCAGAATTGTTTAGTGAGTCTCTGAGCACAGGAGAGGTCCCAGAAGACTGGAGAAGGGCTCATGTGATCCCACTCCACAAGAGGTGGTAGCAGGAGGAGGCGGGAACTACAGACCGGGTCAGTCTTACCTCAGTAGTGGAAGATTATGGAGGCACTTTAAGGAAAGGATAGTGCAACACCTGGAATCCATAGGGGCACAGGATCCAAGACAGCATGGGTTTACAAAGGAAGGTCCTGTCAAACTAATCTCATAGATTTCTTTGACTGGGTAACCAGAGTGGTGGACCAAGGGAGAGTTGATGTCGCTCACCTTGACTTCAGCAAAGCTTTTGACACTGTTCCACATAGAAGATTGATAAATAAGCTAGGTAGGCTCGGGTGGGTCAGAAGTTGGTCAACTGGGTGGCAAACTGGTTGACTGGCAGAAAACAGAGAGTGGTGGTAAATGGTATACAGTCAGAAGAGATGCAAGTCACAAGTGGTAACTCAGGGATCAGTCCTGGGAGCTAGTCCTATTCAACATCTTCATTAGTGACCTCGCAGATGGACTAGAGGGTAAGGCTTGTCTGTTTGCAGATGACACCAAGATCTGCAACAGAGTAGATGATCCAGATGGGGTGGGCAGAATGAGAAGAGATCTGGATAAACTAGCAGAATGGTCAGAAGAGTGGCAACTGGGATTTAATGCAAAGAAGTGCAAAATCATGCACATAGGGAAGAGAAACCCTGAAGCCACTTATAGGCTGGGAGGAGTTGCTAGCAGTCACAAAGGAAGAAAGAGACTTGGGCATCATCATCACTGATGACCTAAAATCATCCAAGCAGACCTCTAAGCAGTAGGTAAGGCTAGGGGGTGTTAGGGTGTATTAGTAGGGGTATCACAAGTCGAAAGAGAGAGGTAATAATCCTCTGTACAAGACATTGGTTAGGCCCCCATCTGGAGTACTGCGCAGTATTGAGGCCACACCTTCACAAGGACATTAACCAAATTGAGGCAGTCCAGAGAAGGCAACTAAAATGGTGCAGGGACTGCATCAGGAAGACATATGAGGACAGATTAACGGAGCTCAATATGTATACCCTTGAGCAAAGGAGGAGAGAGTGATATGATCGAGACATTTAAACACCTTAAGGGCATAAACAAGGTGAAAGAGTCTAACATGTTTAAATATAAGAAAAATAGCAGGACAAGAGGACACAGCATGAGATTAGAGGGAGGCCGATTAAGGGGGAATGTGAGGAAATTCTTTTTCACAGAAAGGGTGGTAGATGCATGGAATGGCTTACCACAAGAAGTGGTGGCTATGAATACAGTGCAGGGCTTCAAACAGGCATGGGATAGGCATAAGGGAGCAATACAAATGACTATGAATAGATAGGTCACTGACAGAGCAAAGGCCGATGGCACATTTATAAGGTAGAAAAAGAAATGGGCAGACTGGATGGGCCTTGAGGTCCTTATCTGCCGTCAACTTCTATGTTTCTATGTTTCTAAAGCATGTCTACCCTAGGAAAGGGTGCACACACTTGGGGCATTTGCAGACAGTTTCCAAATAGGAACAAAAAGGTCTGCACAGGAATTCCTCAGGCCCCTAGGTTACACGTCAGCAACCACAGCAGTAGTCCCATGGGCAAGAAAATGGTGGTACTTAAAATGTGCTGTTCTCAGCTGAGACAGCCTCTGACCACCCATGATCCCAGTAAAGAAAGATCTGGTACAGTCACTACAGTGGTGGAAAAGTGTGGACCATTTGAAAGGGGGAATACCTTTTCAACAGAAGTCTCACACAGCAGTGCTGACAACAGGTGCCTCACTCCAGGATGGGGAGGCCGCATCTCACATCTGACAGTACAGGGCACCTGGAACAGGTCAATATCACAGGAACACATAAACCTGTTTGGCCACATGCTGGAGGAAATGTGGGAAACCGACAGTGCACCCCACACACATCTTATGGACTATACTATATCTAGTATGGACACTAACCAGAGGTGGGAGCTCATAAAGCTGGGGATAGTGGGGGCAACCAAAACCTGCTGCAAAGCCCAGAGCAAGAAGGCTAGGGCTAAGAAACCGAGCTGGTTGAGCAAGGAGGTCGTGGAAAAGGTAAGGAGGAAAAGAGCTGCCTTTAGGAAGTACAAGAAAACAGGGATGGGGAGGACAGGGAGGAGTACTTGACAGAATCGAAGGAGGTGACAAGGGCAGTAAGGGGAGCCAAAGCATCTACGGAACTCAGGCTGGCACAAGGCATTAAGAAGGAGGAGAAGGACTTCTTTAAGTACATCAGGGAGAAAAGGAGCTGTAAGGACCACATAGTAAGGATTAGAAGGAGGGGGTTGGGTGGAAGCTAGGTAGATAAGGCAGAAGCACTAAATGAGTACTTCTGCTCAGTATTTACTAAAGAGAAGGGGGGTGACACCCAAGGTGGGAGAAATGGCAGACACAGGGGGGAAGGTGACAGATGGGAAAATCATGGAGAGCAGAGTCTGAGGGTTTGAAGGCACTGAGGGTGGACAAGGCGCCAGGCCCAGATGGCATCCACCCCAGGGTATTGAAGGAGCTGCCAGAGGTCCTTGCAGGACTTTGGCAGACCTATTTAATGCCTCACTACATTCGGGGTGTGTACCTCAGGACTGGAGGATGGCTCATGTGGTGCCCCTCCACAAGAGTGGCCCCAAGGATGAATCGGGAAACTACAGACCAGTAAGCCTCACATCCATCGTGGTTAAGCTAATGGAGACTATCCTGAAGGAGAGGCTGGTGGCCTTCCTAGAGGCCAAAGGACTACAGGACAGCAGACAGCATGGCTTCATACGTGGCAGATCCTGCCAAACCAACCTAGTGGAGTTCTATGACTGGGCAACTAGGCAACTGGACAGGGGCCATGCAGTGGATGTCCTGTATCTGGACTTCAGTAAGGCATCTGACCCAGTGCCGCATGGAAGGCTGGGAAGGAAGTTAGTAGGCACAGGCGGGTGCAAGCTGGTGAGATGGGTAGGGAAACTGGCTTCAGGGAAGGCAACACAGGGTGGTGGTGGGTGGGGAGCTCTCACACCCAAGGGCAGTGACAAGTGGTGTTCCACAGGGCTCGGTGTTGGGACCAGTGTTGTTTGGGATATTCATTGCAGACATATCATGGGACATCAAGAGCAAGATGAGTCTGTTTGCTGATGATACCAAGGTAGGCGCGGTGGTGGATGACCTAGGGGGATGGCAGGGGTTGCAGGATGATCTGGCAAAGCTTGAAACCTGGTCAGACACTTGGCAACTGGGCTTTAATGCCAAAAAGTGCAAGGTGCTGCATTTTGGGATGAAGAACCCAAGGAGGAGTTACCAGCTAGGGGGAGTGCAGCTAGCCCAGACAGAGGAGGAGAAGGATCTGGGTGTGCTCATTACAGGGTCAATGAACAACACGGCACAATGTAGGAAGGCAGCTGCAAAGGCCAACAAAATGCTGGGTTGTATGCAAGGGGTATATCCTCGAGGAGGGAGGAGGTGATTCTGCCACTGTATAGGTCATTAGTTAGACCACACCTGGAGTACTGCATGCAGTACTGGCGCCCATATCTGAAGAGGGACATTAAGTTACTGGAGGGGGTGCAGCGCAGGGCGACAAAGATGATCAAGGGGCTGGGGGACTTATCATACAAGAGGAGGTTGAAGGAGTTGAACATGTACTCACTGGAGGAGAGAAGGGACAGGGGTGACATGATTGAAACCTTTAAATACATGAATAAACAAGACAGGTACAGAGGGGCTGTTCAAAGTAAGGGAGGGGAGGGCCACCAGGGGCCATGATATGAGACTGGAAGGAGGAAGGCTCAGGAGGGAGATGAGGAGACACTTTTTACAGAGAGGGTGGTGGCTGGGTGGAATGCATTACCTGCAGAAGTGGTATCCAGTAGAACAGCGGACTGCTTCAAAAGGGGATGGGACAGGACAAGGGGGAGGGTTAATGAAGGGGAAGGCTGGAAGGGAGGGGCAGCTGCAGAATAAGGGGTGCTAGCTGCACATTCAAGCAGACTTGATAGACCTCTAGGCCTTTATCTGCTGGCAAATTTCGTTTGTTCGTATGGTCCTGTCCGGTATTCCAGCTTTTCTGGACAGAAGTGCACAAGGCCATCACAGACATACTCCCTATTGCCCTCCTGTATGAAGGGCAAGCACTCATCCTACTGTTATTCCCCACAACATTTAAAAATCCTAACTTAAAACACCCGATCCTGCTCACCATGGCTGGCCAAGCCATCATGAAAAGCTGGCTACAGACTCCGCCCCCCACCCCCAATTACACGACTGACACACACATTAGTAAACCAGGTATACAAGATGGGAAAAAAACATACATAACCTTAATGATAACATGGATTCATTCAGGACAAAATGGTCACCATGAATCCATTACATTGTAGAAGTGGGTGATACTTTTATCCCGAGATATCAGTAGTAGACACCTGGGGCTCTCCTCTTCTGCTAGCTTCCTGGAAAAAACAACAGTAAACACTAATTAAGGTTAGTAACATTTGCATAATAAGAGGACACCTTGCTTGACTGCTCCCCATTTGTAATTACCCTTAAGACCTAATCCAAGTTTCCCATACCCTAGCCCCATGCTGTCCTTGAGTTATCTAAAGACCTAGCCCAAGTTTCCCATACCCTAGCCCCATGTTGTCCTTGAGTTATCTAAAGACCTAGCCCAAGTTTCCCCATACCCTAGCCCCATACTGTCCTCGAGTTATGTAAAGACCAGGCCCAAGTTTCTCATACCCTAGCCCCATACTGTCCTCGAGTTATCTAAAGACCTAGCCCAAGTTTCCCATACCCTAGCCCCATATTGTCCTTGAGTTATCTAAAGACCTAGCCCAAGTTTCCCATACCCTTGCCCTATATTGTCCTTGAGTTATCTAAAGACCTAGCCCAAGTTTCCCATACCCTAGCCCCATATTGTCCTTGAGTTATCTAAAGACCTAACCCAAGTTTCCTATACCCTAGCCCCATGTTGCCCTTGAGTTATCTAAAGACCTAGTCCAAGTTTCCCATACCATTGCCCCATATTGTCCTTGAGTTATCTAAAGACCAGGCCCAAGCTTCCCATACCATAGCCCCATGCTGTCCTCAAGTTATCTAAAGACCTAGCCCAAGTTTCTCATACCCTAGCCCCCATATTGTCCTTGAGTTATCTAAAGACCTAGCCCAAGTTTCCCATGCCCTAGCCCCATACGGTCCTTGACTTATCTAATGATCTAGCCCAAGTTTCTCATACCCTAGCCCCATACTGTCCTCGAGTTATCTAAAGATCTAAACCAAGTTTCCCATAGCCAAGCCCCATACTGTCCTGGAGTTATCTAAAGATCTAGCCCAAGTTTCCCATACCCTAGCCCCATGTTGTCCTTGAGTTATCTAAAGACCTAGCCCAAGTTTCCCATACCCTAGCCCCATATTGTCCTTTAGTTATCTAAAGACCTAGCCCAAGTTTCCCATACCCTAGCCCCATATTGTCCTTGAGTTATCTAAAGACCTAGCCCAAGTTTCCCATACCCTAGCCCCATGCTGTCCTCGAGTTGTCTAAAGACCTAGCCCAAGTTTCCCATACCCTAGCCCCATACTGTCCTCCAGTTATCTAAAGACCTAGCCTAAGTTTCCCATACCCTAGCCCCATGTTGTCCTTGAGTTATCTAAAGACCTAGCCCAAGTTTCCCATACCCTAGCCCCACATTGTCCTCTAGTTATCTAAAGACCTAGCCCGTTTCCCATACCCTAGCCCCATATTGTCCTTGAGTTATCTAAAGACCAGGCCCAAGTTTCCCATACCCTAGCCCCATATTGTCCTTGAGTTATCTAAAGACCTAGCCCAAGTTTACCATACCCTAGCCCCATATTGTCCTTGAGTTATCTAAAGACCTAGCCCAAGTTTTCCATACCCTAGCCCCATATTGTCCTTGAGTTATCTAAAGACCTAGCCCAACTTTCCAATACCCTAGCACCCATATTGTCCTTGAGTTATCTGAAGACCTAGACCAAGTTTCCCATACTCTAGCCCATGCTGTCCTCGAGTTATGTAGACGTTGTCTTTAACAAGGTTAACAATCCAAGCAGTAGTCAGTAGTCAAAAGATTTATTTGGCGATTTGCCATTACAATGTGCTAAAAAAATAAAGATTCCATACAAGAATACAATATGAAAAAGAACAAATTAAACAGCACGCAAAAGTAAATCACAAAAACATTATCAAGCATCGCATATTTGACATCGCCCTGCTTTAAAACTGTCATAAACTTGTTCCATAACATGTGATTATTCATCTATGCTATCCTATTAATCTGGGTCTGTAAAATATACAGTACAATTTCTACTATCAAAAGCATCATTAAAACCTTCATGAGTTACTGCACACTAGATCTTAAGGCCATATAAAGTTTTGTAAAGAGTTTCATAATTTCAAATACCTTATACATATTTCTCAAAATCATCACTGAGCAGAATGACATAAGCACCATAAAACTGTTATAATAGACTAATTAAAAATCTCGTCGGGCAGTATGCCCTCATCTTAATTTGGTATATACCAATAAAAAATTTTAACACCTTAAATATAAGTTCAAGATAAGGAGACAATGTTGACAAAGTATGTAACAAGTATAACATATAAACTAGCACAAAAACTTTATATTCACCGACATTTCATGATAGATAAGATTTTATAGAAAGCCTTAAATAAATATAAACTCTTTGTAGCTTATAGCACCACTTATTAAGTAGTGACTTAAAGGCTCCATTTTAGCACAGGAGTCCATACATTTATAAGCTTTGTTCAATGCAGGAGTTCAAGATCATAAGTTTGTTACAATAATTACATTGGGAAAATTCCGGAGTTACACATTAAACGACCGTTTTAAGGCAATAAATGTTCCTTTGTTCAAAATCGGTACCTTATTTTAAAAGACTTACAACCTGCAGCTCTTGTGGCTTAAACTGACAACACAACAATCTGTGTTTATAGGGTGAAGCTAGGAGAACAAAACTTTTAATTATTTAGCTCCATCAATATATTGTCCTTAAATGCAGAGTTACTACACAGAGCCATACACAAATTAGCCACAAGCAGAGCAGATGAGAGTTCGGGCCCCCACTCACGAGTTTTTTGGGAGCGTTCATTGCTGCAGTTCTGGCTGCAATAAATTACCGGAGACAATAAGCTGTGGTTGAATAGAGACAATATACTCAGTAAAATGAATAGGTTCAAAAAGGCTTCATATAATGTCATATGCATTGCCAATAAATATAAAGAGATAGTGAGTCATAAGGCTTTCAAAACACCACTCTCTCACAGGGAATTCTTTCTTTATATAAATGAGAATCTGGGGTACCAGAGTTTGTTTCTCAAAAGATCTTGTGAAACCGTTGCCCCAACGTGGCAATGCAGCACCACCATCTCCCGAACTCAGGGCTCCATTGTTCAGGTTGGAATTATTAATCAATTTCCATGGGCCAAATAATGACCAAGCAAATAAAGGCTAAACAGAGACCAAATTGAGACATTTTTATCAATTAATAGATCGTACCTCAGAATAGCTGATTCTTTGTGCTGCTATCCCAATTTCAGAGTAACAGTCGTAACAAAAGGGACCGACAGCCACAGTTTCAGCAAGTTAGATCCCATTTCCCGTATTTGGGGTTCATTAGATACTTTAATTACAGGCCAGCTTTCCACCGCTCCACCTGGAAATCCTTCATTGTTAGTGAAACAGCATCTCATCAGTAGCTCCACTGTAAAATGCTTCTTTCCAGGGCATCAAATAAAATATTCAAACCTTTGAAAATATAGTGCAGGAATATGTCCTTCTGTGATTTCCATCGGACTCTTATCACATCGACATGGGTTATAATAGAGGCACAGGAATAACAGTGTCCATTTTAGGACTGTTCCAAGCACTTAATCCAGTATAATCTTAGCTGAGTTTACCTGACGAAGAAACAAAAACAAATTGCTCCACTGAGCATAGTATCTTCAGGCACGCACTTATAGAACCTTTTAACCCCAGGCAACATTATCATACCTTTGGGTGAGTATCTGAGGCATTTTCAGCACATGTAGTGCATTCCAGCTTTCCCCACTGCTACAGGAGTTTCTGTGTATCTCTCCTCTTCAGCAGGCTCTCAGATCCACTGCTCTGATCCAGTAGTTCTGTAATCCATCGCACCATGCTCAGGCTGCAACAGAGCCCTACTCACCCTAACTGTACGTCATGGTATTCAGGTAGCAAAAAGAATGTCCTTAAAACGGTTGCCCTATAAAACTAATCACCACCGCTGTGTTCTCTTTATTCAATTCCGTACTGCAGGGTGGCATTCACATTCTGTAACATCTATTGGGACACCAGAGAAGTGCCGAAGTCCTTGAAATTAAGTCCCGCACAACTCTAGAAGTAAAAAAAAATCTGGATCTCAATTCCGTAACAAAGCTGGACAAAACCCACATGCAACATCTACAAATGGAGGGTTTTGCCAAAAAAGCTCAGCGAGATAATTTTATTATAACTCTGCCATGCAGAGCTTTTGAATATAGTTATAAATAGTTAAAACAAGCAACATTTACAAAGCTTAATCCAAGTTTTGATCAGTGTAGTATAGAGCATGGTATGGAGCGGAGCAGCAGCACGGCCATCTTGCTGCTCCGCTCCTCCCCCTGCCCAATCCAAGCAATTATTCTCAGATTTAGTAATAGATGGCTTGAGCTCTAGGATATGTCTTAGGCGAAACTCAAAGATAGCAGTTAACAAATGACTCGTACTACCAGAAATCTTGTTGAAGTTAAACTTGACACAGATGTACTGAGACATAGATCTGTTCGTGCTGGTTAACAAATATTGAAAAAGTGTTGTAACTCCAAGGAGTTGAATTCTACTCTGGCCAGGATCAGTCCCATTTAAAATGTTAAAATATGTTAAAAATTAATAAAACATACATATAAAACAAAAGAAATCAGAGCAGAGTCCAGCCCAGTGGTACAGAAGACTAAGGCGATCATACCTTATCTCCTGCCACACCGGCGACCCAGGTTCAGGAACTCACTCGAGTCATCAGGGGTTGGCTAGGGCGAGAGAGGCTTGAGTATCTGAAGGACTGCTCTCCTCTCCCAGGGTGGGGAGGCCCATTTACCTGGCCTAGACTGCCCCCAGTTGGAGGACTGGTGGCAGAGCGGTGTGTGGATAGCAGTGTAAGGGAGGGGACTGTCAAGAATGTTGGATGGGTGCACCTCCACACATGAGTTTGACGCTTCACAGTGGGGCAGAGAAAAAACTTAAAATGGAGCATCAGGAGCAGTGAACCCATTGATGAGACAGTTGCAAGAAATCCTAAGGGGTCAGGTCCTGCAGATCAGGACAGACAGCACCACAAAATGCACTTCATAAACAGGAAGATGCCACATCATCAAAAGTGCACAGTGAAGCACTAAAAATTTGGAATCTGGCTTACAATCTGCAGATACAGATATGTGCAGTTCACATTGCGGGCAAGGACAATGCCTTGGTAGATTCACTCAGCAGACTAGAGACTGCCTCCCGTGAATGGTCATTGAAGCAATCCGTGGTCCAGACAATAGTCAAATACAGGGGGACACCCAAAAGTGGATCTGTTTGCCTCATGGTAACACTTAAGCAATACAGCAGCGGGTGGTTACAAGCAGATAAGAAGATGATACATAACATATGCATATCAATGACACATTATGCAACATAGTAGCAGCAGGTAATTGTTGAAACCTGGGAAGGTGGTAGGACCCATGGGAAGCCTTGGCAGATGCTATCTTCAGAAGAAGCAGAGGACCTGGTACGCTGGGATACAGGTAAACCAGTAATGGATAGGCAAGATACTACCTAGAGGTTATTCAGGTTGAGGGCACGAGCAAGGTGTTGAAGGGGAGAGGTAGAGGGTTCATTTAAAGAGACTTAAGGAAGGCAACATGCACAGTGAGGAAGAGAGTTCCACTCATGGGGGAGGTGGAAAGAGAAGGCAGCTTTGCCTGAGTTTGAGTGAGGGCGGGGTAGGGAAAAGGAGCGTGAGTCATGGGAACAGATGCTATAGGAGGTGAGGGTGGTGGAAGATAGGAGGGAGGCTAGGTAGAGGGGTGAGCGAGCCAATCCAGTATTTAGTGGTGAGGATAAAGGTTTTGGCAGGAAGTTATATAGGAGAGTGATAGAGCAGTAAAGTGTGCAATGCTGGGTTCTAGGGGGGGTGTTCAGGGTAAAATGACAAAAGGCGTTGAAGAGAACATCCATTCTGGAGAGGGTCGATGCAGAGGCGGACCTGTACACGATGTCGGCATAATCAAAAAGTGGCAGGATGGTCTTTATAAGGAGAGTCCACGAACAGAGGGAGACGGCATCTTTGTTTCTATAAAGGGCCCTAAGTTTAGGGCGGAGCTTGGAGTGAATATGGCTGATATGAGTAGAGAGATCCAGGTGACTGTCAAGCCAGACTCTATTTTGTAGGCTGGGACTATGTCCAGGGATTTGCCATTGAGGGTGGTGAAAGCAGGGGGTGAGAGGAGTTAGGCTAGTTTCTGTGTGGTGCTGAAATTCAGAGAGACCGTTTTAGTGGTGTTGACTGTGACGCTTGGCCAACTGGTTATGATTACTGTATGATATTGGTATTATAAATAAATGGTCAGTGTATGAAATGTCAGTCTGTGAGATTTGGCCCTTTAAATTACAAGGTGTCAGCAGCTGAAAACCAAGATGTAATTAAACAGACCAGAAGGAAACAGTTAATTGGAACATCCTTCTAGAGAGACAGTTTATGGCCTTCATCACCAGCTGCTGCTTTTGATATTAGAACTTAAATACAAATTTTATTACATCAGGAAAGGACATCATTTAGCTGATTCATGTTGGCTGTCTCACACCTGGGTGATGGACTGCAGGGTTGTAAACCTCAAAGGAACTGGTTGGTCAAAGACTCATAATTTGGGAAATGGGTTTTTGCTGATGTTCACATTATTTAAAATACCTTCTGGTAGTAAATCATGTTTGTCATTTTATATTCTAAAAGGAGGAGCTAGATGACTCACAAAAGTGGTGTGGAGACACAGAGTGTAAACTGATACTTGTGTCTGGAATGTGGGACATATCTTTTTAAGAAACAAAGATCTTTCTAATTTAAAGTAGTAAGTAAAAACCTTTATTTTTATACAGGATAGTAGATGGTCAGTTTTCACATCATTAGGACGAAATGTCCTATTTGCAAGATGGTCCTGCTATTTAAAATTTTGTTTCTTAAACATAGAACTTTACAAATAACAACAACACTTAACAAAGCAACATAATATACAATATAAATAACATCACTTCAGTGTCACATGACATTTTATACCTCAACAAACAAATAAATATTGAATTTAGTCCTACGGTCCAATATTATAAAAGCATTCTAATCAGACAAAGGATTTTATCCATAACACTCACATTTTGTCTTTAGTTAATTTTTTTAAAGTAGATGAAAACACCTTAATGCTTTCATACTGTTTTCCTGTAATTAAATGTAAGGAACTCCATAATCTGTTCATGATTATGGGGAATCGCATGTAACTATACTTATTCTTAAGTTTAGGGAACTCAAAGCTTCTAATGTTTGAACCTCTCATGTTATAAACGTGTTTTTTTTTTCTAATTTTTCGTAAAGGTATGTTGCCTGATTTGTATTTACAACTTTATATATCTGTTTTGGCCAGACTAATTTCCTTTTATTTTCCTGGGTCAAGCAACCCAATTCCTCTTGTAATTTGTAGTGATGTTCACGATAATCTTTTCTTAATACAAATCGAGCCAAGCGATTATACATTACATCAATTTTTGACAACAAACCCTTTGTAGCTAGGCCGTACACCATGGCTACCATACTCTAGCACAGGAAGAATAAGTTTATTATAGTCTCCCTCATTAATCTGTTTATACAAAAACTAGACCGCCTTAATGCCCCTAGTTTTTTATTTATCTTTGATATTGTATTGGTTATTTGGAAATCAAATTTTAACTGGTTATCAATCCATATCCCAAGATATTTATATTCCAAAACCTTGGTCAATATCTCATTTTGTAATGTTTTAATTTGTATTTGTTTATTTCTTTTTTTCAGATCTTTCCCCTCTTTTTGAAATATCATAAGTTTTGTTTTTTTACTGTTAACCCCGAGTCTGATAGCCATGTGCAAAGCCTAGTAAAGTCTTCCTGCAGGTGCACTTGCATGAGCTCTGGAGTCTTATCACCAGAGATCAGGATAGTGTCATCTGCATATAAATGGATACTAGAGATTTTTACATTATCAACTAACTGGTTTATGTATATAAGAAAAAGAGTTGGCCCTAAAATTGAGCCCTGGGGCACTCTTTGCTTTAAAGGCACTTACAGAGGTAATACATTAGATAGAAAAGATCTAAATGTATTGTGGTAGGAGTTTTGTTCTGTAGTTTTCCTTTTTTTTTCCTTTTATGCAATTGTGATGCTCTTTGATATTTGTTCTGTATTTTATTTTACTATTTTTATCCATTTTTAGTAAACATTTTCTTAAGATACTGATTGGGTCACCTCAGTCATTTTTGTATGTTATTGTTGAACGGATATTAAGTCTGAAAACTGTTCAAGGGTTTGCTGGTGTTACTGAGCTTGGGAAAAGGTAAGAATATGCCTAAGGTCTCTTATAGAGTTTTAAGGGTTCATTTTGGATACCTGGTTAGGTGCCCTTAGGTGAAAGATATATCGCATCCCCCTGAAGAGAATATTATCTGAGCTTGTACATTTGCGTATGCTAGCGTAAGGTTCACAGTTTGAATCCCCCCACAACTTGAGACTAAAGGTGATTTGGTCCCAAAAGCAGACAGGAGAGTTACCCTGTCTGTTACCTGTTCACACTATTGCACTCTGAGTTTGGCACTGTGGGAGCAGAGGGCCTGACCTGTGGAGTGTGTTTGTGACATTGACCTTCAGTTTATTTGCCTCAAACTAGTTCAGGGCATTGGTGAAATCAGTCTGTAGGGGGGAGGTCACCAGTGAGGTAGATGGGCTGGAGTTATAGAGGATGGTGTCGTCAGCTTAGAGATGTATGTGGGAGGAGGACATACGAAAGGGAGGTCATTGAGGAATATCAAAAAGAGGATGGGGCCAAGGATTGACCCTTGTTATACTCCAGCCAGTATTAGAAGGGGGGGGAGTGAACATCTCCCGACTGGACGCATTGAGAGTGGTATGAGCCAAACCATTTGACTGAGAGGGGGAAGAGGCCTGCATGTGCGAGCTTGGTGAGAACAGGTGGTAGACAAGTGGAACACCCTGCCACAAGAAATAGTGGGAGCTGAAACAATCACAGGATTTAAGAATGCATGGGATAGACGTAAAGGAATTCTGGAGATATGGGGTAAGAGGCAACAGACTTCTAGGAAAACATAAAGGGAACATATAAGCTTAAATGGGCAGACTGGGTGGGCCATAGGCCCTTATCTGCCAACAGTGTCTATGTGTCTATGTATGTATGTATCTATGGGATACAGAGTCAAATGCCTTTTCCAGATCCTTAAAAAGTAGCTGAGGTGAGATGGCCTTGGTCCGTACCAGTGGGAATGGCGTCGGTAACCCTTTCTATCTAGATGATCCTGTCATATACACTGTTCCCTGTTGTAAATATCAGAAACTATTGCAAGTATTGTTTTTACCTTTTTCGCTGTATCATCAAATCTGTGTACCACTGGACGTTTGTGAACATTTGCATTTTTGCTCCCATACTTTACAGTATAAAAAAATTCAATTAAATTGAATTGAAATTGAACCCTAAGTAGGGAGGAGTCACTTGAGTGATTTTTCCTGAAGTCTAACTTATAAGGGGACAGGAAATCTGTGGAAGTGAGGAAGTTTGTGGGTCTGGAGAGGATGAAAGATTCTTGTAGTCTGGCTAAAGCAGGGAGGGGGGAGATGGGTCAGTAATTACAAGGTTGGGAGTGATCACCGCCTTCGTGCAGTGGAATCACTATGGCCTATTTCCAGGCCTGTGGGACTGTGCCAAGGGACAGAGACTGAGTAGATGGGACAGGGGATGGGAGATGTCTGGGGCTGAGCTCTTTAATGTGAGAGGGTCAAGACCATCAGGGCTGGATTTGCATAGGTTTAGGGATTGGAGAGCCCTGAGGACCTCTTGGGCTGTGATAGGGTGTTACACAACAACCTGTTTTGCTATGACCCCAGCACCGTACATGTTTAATCCGTAGCGTCTGTAGCATAGGGAGGAACAATAACTCTTACACAACCGAGAAACTGTGAAACTTCATAAGGATTTTTATTTAGAAAATCCTGTAACCCCCTTCCATGCCCCCATCTAGGGCCATACCTTTCTTTCACAGGTGTTCCAGGGCAATAGAAAGGGGGCACTCTCAAGTGCTAACATCGAGACAAATGCATTTCCACATTAAGGCAGGGAAATAATATTCCTACCTCTCAGGCATCTTCAACACTCGTGCACTTTATCTTCTCCCTCAGTATTTGATTTTCTCCTCCCCAAAGCTGCCCACCGGACCAGGACCTCCTCGCTGCACCTCGGCTGATCCAGGGGCTCTTACGCTCCCACCCAGGCTGGATTAATACTGCAACTGGAATGCAACTCATGGAAAATTAATTAAACTGAAGATAAAGGGGAAAAGAAGGATTTCATTTAATTTACTTCCCCCTCTCAGTTAAATAATGCACATAACCACTATTTCCTCCCCACACTGGCTTTTATTCTGCACTTGTAATGCAAATGATTTCCAGCAATACAGGGACTGTGTGTTATCTAATAGATAAAGCAGTTCCATGGGGCTATTTAACTTTTTACACACTGACTGGACATTCTAAGGCAGCAGAAACAATGGATACATGCAGACACAAGCAAGGATTTTCTTTTTCCCCTCTCTCTCTCTCTGTCTCTCTCATGCACTACCTGAGACCTACTTGAACTCAGATCCCTGCAATCTCTTGACCGCTTAGGATCTGCTAAGGCAACACTTTGATTTTTCTTCCTCACCTAGGTCACTTTCACTGGGACTGGTTGTCCCCCTCCCCCCCACTCTCTGGCATGGGAAAGTGAGCTGCCTTCCTCACCCACCTGGAACCCCGGGCACTGGCCCAAGCCACAGGGCTTCCAGGAATTTTACTGACGACCCAGTCCCCTGACCCTTTTACAATGGTTGGTACTGTACCCGGTGCTAATATAACACCTACCACCTCTACTCAGCTCTGCCTCAGCACCTGCCTTCTCACTGGTCACCCAGATCACTCCGGATTCCACTGGTCTTAATTCCTTAGGGGTGCCAGCCAAGTTCACATTCCCATTTTCACAGCCTGGGCTTGAATTAAGCTGTAGAGTGGGGGTTACCCTCCAAGGTCTGCCATTACAGCCTGTGACCTGCCCAGACCTCAGTGTACCAGTGTCCCAGGACCTGCCCCTGCAAAGCAAGCCCCATAAATTGGGTGAAAGGTCCCCTGGCTCTCTCTACCCCCCCGGCCACCCTGCCACACCGAGTACAAAAGGAGCCATTGCCACCGGCTCCCCTCCTAGGAGGGCCCTGCCACTGCCCTCCCAGCTCTGGTGACCTGGGGTACTACTTCCAAGGGGTCTCTAAGGGCTCCTCCACTTTCCTGACCTACAAAGCCACCTACTGTTTCTGCCCCAACGACACAGGACTTGGCTACATATTCCCCATGGAGCTCCATTCCCCCACTTCTCATCAACCATGGCGCATGGGAAAACCGTTCTGACTGTACTCTTTCGAGGGTTTCCCCACTGGTCCTCCTGGACCACCGAGCTCCCTCACTTGCCCACCTCATCTGCTCCTAACTCTATGCTTCCAGCCTCCCCCCCCCCCAGCCCCAGGCCTAATGCCTGGGCTGGAAAGGCCCTGATACTTCCTATCTGTTCCCTTTTATACTCCCCTAGACCTGCTATCTGGTGCCACCTTGAGGCATCCAGCAGTCAATTTCCCCCAGAGCACTAACCCATTCCCTAGCTCCGGGGGGAGGGGTGGTAGGAGGGGTACAGGGGTGCCTAAGATGGGAATATAAGCCCCTCTTTTACAGGGGGCTTACAGTAAAACTAATCAGTGACATGAACCTTGCAACAGTGTGCAGGTAGAGCTCCTTCACACATTTGTCAAGCCCTAGGAATACCTCACTTAAAGCAGCAGTGCAGCAAAATTGGGCAAACAATTTCACCCCAGCTCTTTTCACTATGAGAGATTCCAGGCATCTTCCAGTTTTATTTGGTGGAGATATTGTCTAGTTCTACTGAAACACGAGTATTTTATACATGTTTTAATTAATTTTTTTCTCAAGAAAAAAAGATGGCCACTGTAATGAAACACTGAGGCAAACACTGAACTTTCCAAAAGCTTTACTAACAAACCAGTGGAACATTACTTTATGGTAGGCCGTTTGAATCTGGTGGGTTTCAGCCCGCCAACCAGTATTTATATGAAGGTTCAAATCTAGAGACATATGCAGATCGTGTGTCATTAATATTTATTAACTTAATACACATCTCATCACATCTGCCCCCTTTAGAAAAAACTTTTAACAATTAAATTTGTTAACTTGTAAACCTTATTTTAAGTCCTGTATTGTGCAGGTGTTTGTATCAGCCATCCACTAACTCTGCTAAATCGAGAAGGGTTTTCTTCTGGGCTGCATGGGTCCTTTGGGGCGGCTGCCAGCTCTGTTTGTGCCACTGGCAGCAGGCTTTCATTGGGGTCTTGAGCTGGCTGTATCACTGTTGCTGCTACATTGTCCCCTGCCACTCTCTCGGTTTCAAAATTTTGTCCCAATTCCTTGTCCGCTACTTTACCTCTCCCTCTACAGCAGAAAGTCTGTATCTGACATGGGGGGTACTGCATGGCAATTATGTCAGTACTGTTTCTCATTGACTGAGACAATGTTGGAACGGGAGTCTGTGCAAGCGCAACAATAACAACTGCCAGGGTCCATTCTTGCTGGTCGGTTCACACGTGCACTAATAGTGTGTTGGAATGCTGTTGTGTATGGAGATCCACACGCTGTAAAAAGGTCATTCTGCTGTAGCAGTGACGTGGCTACGTAGAATGACTTTTCATTCTGGGTTAGTAGCCACATCACAGTGCAACCACCCCTATCAGCACTGTTCATAGGACAGGGACGGTTGAAGCATCGCATGCGTAAGCTGGCCAGTGATTGGATGGCCGAGAAATACGGGCTGTGGACAACAGAGACTGGCTGCCACAACAAGAAAAAAAAGTAAACGATTGTATTTTTTGGGACCATGTACTATATAGAATAATGTATAGAGCTAGCTAGGTGGCGCTGAGGATTGTGGCACTGGACGCCACACTTCTTACTATGTTGGCGACCCAGGTTCAGGAACAACCTCAGGTCACTGGGGTGCCAGCACAGGGGAGGAGGAGGAAGAACAGGATCAAGCATTAGTTCTCCTCTCCTGGATAAGGGGTGGGGTCGCCTGTCCGTAGTCCTGCCGTCACCGAATGGAGGTTTGGTACCGGCACAGGCAGTCAACGGCGGGACTGGAAGGGAGGGGTGTTCTGAACAGCGTGAGCACGTGTGCCTCCACACACACACTACATCGGGGATGTGAGTGTAGGGGTCAGAAGAAAAAAACTGCAAAAAAACAGAAAATACATATATAAGCAATAAAAGAATAGTGTATGGTAGCCCAAATACACAACATCACTATTCTTAAACCTTATGGTTACCATGACATCAAAGGGACCTCTCGAGCTTGGCTCTCGAGGTCCTTGATGTCATAATAACCACTTGGTGTAAGAATAACATTGTTGTGTGTGGGCTACCATAGACTATCTTATATGTTGTCCTGGGCTCAATGGAGGCAAGGTATGCGCTGTTCTGTTATAATAATACTGTTATGCCAGCCTGGTGGCACTGAGGGTTGAGGCGCTGGATGCCACACCTTGCTCCATGCTGGAGACCCAGGTTTGGGAATGGACTCTGGTCACCAGGGGTTAGCAGGGGCAGGGAGGGATTGAGCATCCATGGACTACTTTCTCCGGGGAGGGGGGCTCCCAGCTGTTGGCGCATTAGCGACCTCTGGCAGAGGCTGGGGGCAGTGCACTGGCACTGTATGGCAGGGTTGAGCTTGGGGCACGGTACCGGGAGGGAGCACATGCAGACAAATGCACGCTCTCTCCATTGGTGTCCCTGCACACCCCAGCCCACATCAAGTCAAAAAAGGGGAAAAGCATTGCATTCGGTCGCGGTGGCTTGATGGCCATCAGAGGGAATGTCTGGCCTCAGGGGCACCACTTCCCATTACTGGATCCTGTGTCAGTGGGGAGTAAGGGGGACTCCCTGCCGCCCCCGCCATAGGGGGTAAGCCACGGGGGTAGATGTCAGTGGGGTCTTCACTGGGGGCCAGAGCAGGACCGGACAGTGGCTGGAGACGGACAGATGCCGGGATGTGAATTGCAGACTGAAGGCCACACAAGGTAAAAAGTACTAACAAAAAAATAACAATAATGTAGCTTTTGCTGTGCAGACTGCAGTGTGGCATGGACATCTGAATCTGAGATCCTTGGCTTCAACAGCCCACGTATTGCAGGTACTTTAGAGGTACGGGGAGAAGGGGGTCTAGGCGTGGCTCCCAGGTTGGACAGGCCCAGCCCCAAACCAAGCAGAATCCCTGACTTGCCAAGGCTGCCTCACCAAATCCCTGTAGGGGCAGGCTGGCTCACTACTTCCAGGCTTGGAAAAACATAGCCACAGACAAGTGGGTCCTTAGTCCAGTACAGAGCAGGAAAGGAGCTGCACATCTCTGATGCCCTCAGGGTCATACAAAAGGGGATCTCACCAGAGGCTGACATTGGCCTGCTGGAGAAGGTACAGAGGAAGGCTACAAAGATGATAGCTGGTCAGTAGGGTAAGGCATACAGGGAGAGGTTGAGGGCACTGAACGTGTGCTCCCTGGAAGACAGGCTAGAGAGAGGGGACATGATTGGGACATTCAGGTACTTGAAACGGATAAATAAGGTTGATAAGGAGAGTCACTTTAAGCTGGGTGGCAACTGTATCATGAGAGGGCACAGTCTTAAGCTGGAGGGTGGGAGGTTTAGGAGGGAGGTCAGGAAGCACTTCTTCACAGAGAAGGTGGTGGACACTTGGAATGCGCTGCCGGAAGAGGTCATCTCGTTGAAGACAGTGGGCAGCTTTAAGAGAGGCAGGGATAGGCATGGGGGAAGGTAAGAATCATAGGTAGGGAGGATGGGAGGAGTGGGGAGGGAGGGCAGGGACATTAGCTCAAGCTGTGGACCCTGCAATATGAGCAGACTTGATGGACCAAAAGGCCTTCTTCTGCTGGCTTCTTTGTATGTTCATATGATAAATATGAGGTGCATACCATTGAGAAAATTCCCAGCACTGATGAGAAAATGAAACCGCTTCAACAGGAAACAGCACGAGACTTGGAACTACAAAGTAGTAGCAGTAGTAAACATATTATTTATCTGAAATATGTATCAGTGAAAAGGTACAATTTGACTGAGACAAGCTCATTTCCAGCGAGACCCTAAGTACATCTAATATAAAAGTAAACACAATGCCATGATAAATATTGTAGACATTAAACATCATAATAAAACATTTAACCTACAAACACACATAACACATAACAAAAAAAAAACTCTTGCATTATTGCACATAAAATTCAAGTATAAACCGAACAGCAATGAGGATACCTGTAACAATTTTTACGTATCAAGTAATGCGCTTCCTGACATTCCTAATGGCTTTCTGTCGAAACCAGGCTGCAATTTCACCATGGCATACACCCGTGATCCTTGATCTGTAACCATAGAGCCAGAATTCCAAATCTGGGGACCTCTGTTGAAAAAATGTGTACATCCAAATTCTGTTCTCATTTTAGATTGTTCATATTCAATACCACGAGCGGACTGTAGTCCTGATTTTACTTCCCAGAATTGTAGTTCATCCAACATATAGTCAGGGACCTTCCCCTTATTGCACGTTACCATAAAATGTAATTCATGGCGTGACCTCCTAGCCTTAGGATACACCCAACCCAGCAGATCATGTAACTGTTGTCTGTGTGCCAAAGGTTAAAAGAGACAGTGTTGCAGGGATGGCCCTCAGAACACTCTCAAGTGGATTCTATCATTAGACCATATTGGATATTTTTAGAAGAGATTACAACCGAGAGTGGGCTATTCCTTGAAGGTGACAGACTGATCGTGCCCGGATCATTACGAAAAAAGATGTTTACGAAAATTCATGGCAGCCACTTGGGTATAGGGAAGTGCAGGAGACGAGACAGAGTTGTTTTGTTCTGGCCAAGGATGAATAGTCAAATCAGTGACTTTGTCGCCAGCTGTGGCATCTGTGCCACCTACAGAAAAGTTCAACTTGGAGAACCACTGCATCCCCACAAAATACCCTGAGGCCCTGGCGAAAGGTGGGAGCTGATTTATTTGACTTTAATACAGTAACATATTTGCTGATGGTGGACTATTACTCTAAGTTTATTGAGATGTCTAGATTACAAAACACAAGTGAGACTGTGATTAATCATATAAAAGCTCAAACTGCATGGCATGGCATACCAGAGCTTCTCTTCATGGACAGTGGGCACCAATTCGTTAGTGCTGAGTTTCAGTCCTCTGTCAAAAGGAGTTAAAGCACCTCGCCTCTTCATCCAGCTTCCCCCAGAGCAATGGCATGGTTGAGAGAGCAGTGCAAACAGTTAAGAATTTACTGGAAGAAGCTATGAAAGACAACAGAGACCCATATCTGGCCCTGCTTGATTTGAGAAACATACCTGTTGAAGGCGTGGGGTCCCCAGCACAGCTACTCATGGGCTGCCACACAAGAAGAAAAAAATTACCATAGTAATCTTGTTTCTTCCAGTATATTCTCCAATATTCATAACTCTTGCAGTCAGCCGTTAAAGTAGAACTGCCCAGAGGTAGAACATTATGCTAATGATGGAACAATCATTGGCTCGTGCCACTTATTCAAAATGCTGCCCTTATCAACTGCTGCGTTCTAAAACCCCTCTGATTTCTTTTTCCACCTGCCAAGTCATGATGCTTCAGAGACTTCTCACAGTCGTTCCCAACTATTACTTCTATAATTATAAATATTTCTTTCATAATTTTCATTTGCTGCCTTTATTTTTAGGGTGTGGGCATGTCCAGCACAGCTTTAATTTTCTCTGGGTCTGCTACTAGCCTACTGTGGATCAGTCTGTGTCCAATCTATGGAACTTCTTTCAGTCCATTCTTTTATTTTTTTGAGATTTAGCATCAGGTGGCGCTCTCGTGCTCACTGCAGCACTTTTTTCAGTCTTACATTATGTTTTTGAAAATCTGACCCCCAAATCAATAAGTCATTCGTTTAAGTTTCTACACCTTCAGTGCCTTCAAATATCTGAGATATCTTTCGTTGAAACACCTCAGAGGTAGAGCATATTCCAAACGGCATCCTCTTAAATGTATGACACCCAAATGGTGTGTTAAATGTCACTTACTCAGAGCTGGGTTCGTCAAGTTTCACTTGCCAAAACACATGACCCACATCAAGCACTGAGAAAATGTTGGCACCTGCTAGCCTTACAGCTACTTCTGCAACCGTTTTCATTGGACAGTGCTCTCTCTTGTTCAAATCCCTGGGGTTTAATGCATATTCTCACTCTACCAGGCCTCTCTACTATCACCATTGAATTAACACAGCTCGTGGGTCTTTCTCCTTTTTCAATAACACCCAGCTTCGCTTCCCCATATTGTCCAGCTCTGCCTTTACCTTGTCTTTTAAAGCAAATTGTATTGTCCTGGGTGGGTGTATCACTGTGCTAACAGACTTGTCTATCTTAAAGTGGTGACCAGAGTGGTCCTGAAGTGAAGCTGCCTTGCTCCCTGTATTAATTCTGCTGCTTCATGGAGTTGACCGTTAATTAAATAGGATCCCCTTGTTCATTTTACTTCTGTATGGACTCAGTTATTTTATTTATTTATTAGAGATTCAGGTAACACCTTTAAGCACAAGTGCACATTTTTCAGAGGTTCCACGTCTGTAAAATTTCATTGGACTATTGCACCTCTAACCTGTTTTTTCCTAGCCCAGCACCGGAGGAGATGCCTGCACCCTGGATGGACTGGTAAGACCAGGTAAACATAAGCCAGCTATGGAATAAAATTATGCTGAGGGCACCCCTCCCCATGGACTTTACCATAAGCATACCCCTAAGCAACAGGGAAGAGGCAGGCTACACAACAAAAGAGCCTTAGAGCAGACACTGGAGATGGTGTTTGCAAAGAAAAAAATGGAAAGAAAAGTGTGTCACTGTCTCTCCTCCTGAAGAAGGAAAGGAGCCCTCAGTGAACACAAATAAAATTCCCTCAATAGAGGACATGACAAAGGCATGGCAATCCCTCCAGGCATTCCAGGCTGTGGGGAATTTCATGAATATACCTGCCCTCCCTCCAGGCTCCGGTTACATTTCCAGTGCCTGCGGAGGAGGATTTTGAAATGTACTACGAAGAGGAGAAAGGGGAACTCACAGAACCAGATGGTGCTCCAAAACAAGAATTTGGCTCCCCCCAGGCCCTCAGATGACTTTATCTCTCACTATACCTTTGTGAGGCATATGGTAAATACCCTCACCATCCCTTCACAGGAATCTGAGGAGAATGAGGTTGAATAGGAATATGATGGGCTTAGCCCCCACATGGAGACTGATGCTGCCCATCCAAAAATCCCTTAAACAGGCCACTTGTAAAATCATGTCAGCACCCACCTTTTTTTTAGTTGTTTAACCAGGAGTAGCACACTAAAATGACAGCTTTTTTACAGGAGCGACCTGGGAGCACAGGGAAGTTAAGTGACTTGTTCAGGGTCACACAGTATGTAAGTGGAAGCTGTGGGATTCAAACCCAGGTCTGGTCTGCTGGATGTCACCAGATTTGCAGCGCAGAGCCTTAAACCACGGTGCTATACTGACTCCCATCTCCCACTTCACCTACTGGTATAGATAAACAAATCGAGAAAAAGTATCAGGTGGACAAACAGGACTCGAAATATGTGTACTCCCACCCTGATCGTGAGGGAGTGGTCCAGGCTGCCACCTCTGACAAGGCAAAGTACCCCTTTCTACCCAGCCCCCTGAGAAAGATTCCTGGAAACTGGACAGCATGGGCAAAGAAGTTGGTACTTCAGCTTTCCTACTCCTGAGGCAGGCAGCTTATCTGGTCTACACAGCACAGTACCAGAAAGCCCTATGGAATTCAATTGTGGCACTGAACGAGAAAGCCACTGGAGACTTGGCACGGGATATGGCTGACACATCAAGATCAGCCACAGGTGCCACAGATAACACAGCATCTAGGGTCTTGTGCCATGCAGTGCCCCTAAGAAGGTTTGCCTGGCTCAGAACTGCAAAGGTATCCCAGGACACTCAGACAAAAACTATGGATTTCCCTTGTGAGGGGAAATTCCCAGTTTGGTGACAAGACAGAACCTTGCATGAAAAAGGTGGCTGAGTATAAAACCACCTACAAGACCAATACTGAGAAAGGAAAGGCCTGTAGTTCCTACTGCCCTTATGGAAGGGGAGTTGGGGGTAGAGGTATTACCCTCATGCTTGTGCTCCCTATGGCTACCCTGCACAGAGAGGGTACTGTAGGGGCAGGGATAGAAGGGGCAGCAAGTGTGCTGCTGCAACACTGGCACACAAACCCCAGGCAAAGCAGAACCCCTGACAAACTCACCACGGTCACCCACCCACTGCCAGTTGCAGGAAGACGGGCCCAGTGCTTCCAGAAATGGACAACAATCACCACAGACAAGTGGGTCCTAGAAGTAGTGGGCCAGGGTTTGTCCCCGCAGTTCAGAAATCTTCCTAAACTGCAGAACACTAAAGATTTTCACCTTCACACACCGGCAGAAAGAAATTCTGCTGGAGATGGAGATGAATGAACTGCTGCAAACACATGCAGTGGAAAAAATACCTGCAACACAAAAGGGCAAGGGACTTTCCTCCAGATGCTTCCTAACCCTCAAGAGAAATGGGGAGTGGCGACCCATTTTAGACCTAAGATACCCGAACAAACATGTAAAGAAAGAAAATTTCAGGGTGGTAACACTGGACTCAGTGATTCCATCTCTGCAGGTAGGAGACTGGCTAGGATCACTGGATCTGAAAGACACCTACTTTCACATTCCAGTCAGGCCAAGTCACAGAAACTACCTCGGGTTCAGGTTAGGGAACTCCCACTACCAGTTCCCAGCCCTTCCCTTCAGTCTCCCCTCAGCTCCAAGAGTTTTCACAAAGTGCCTAGCTGTGACGCCAACACATTTTGTATTTATTTATTGAAATTTCTGATAACACCTTTGAGAACAAGCTCATTTCATAGGTTCCACGTCAGACGAACAACACATATTGGGAAAGTACGAGATGGAGAACAAACAAAACAAGGAATTATACAAGACATTACAAGAGTGTATAACTAGAGAAGTTCCAATACATGTGGCATTGTACTATGTATACCAAGGAGCATATTGATTAAAACCTGGAATTCAAAGGGTCATATTAGAGTGGGTTGGGTCTTATGAAATGACCCTTTACAGGAAAATGAGAACAGACTCAGCCTAATATCTAATAATCAACAAGGTAAGGGATGGCATCAGCCCAGGGGCCTCGTCAGAGGTGAGAAGGTATGGGACAAAGTATTTTAAAGGGAGCTCAGAGATATAACGGGGGGACCATAGAGGGGTGAGGGAAAAGAGTGGAAGGGATCAAGAGGAAATGTGAAAGGAGAATGATTAGCAACTTAGCGCAGTTATTTATATGCTGAGAACAGTTATGCATAAAGTCAGGATAGCATAAGGTTAGAATAAGTGCTGGTCACAAGAGGAAGTTTATTGGAAGCAGTCACAGCTGGCATCAGCAACTAGCTGTTGCTGAAGTTTAACCTTGAAGGAGCCCAAGGTGGATGCTGAAGTGATTGCAGCGAGTTCATCCATAGCGGGGCATGGTAGACAAAGGACCTTTGTCCCAGAGAAGTGCGACAGCGGGGTATATTAAAAATCTGGATAGCAGAGCTTCTGGTGCAGTGATGGTTGACAGTGGGGGTAATAAGCTTTTGCACTCCTGGGGGCATTTTGCCTAAGCCTACTTTTTTGGACAGTAAACATGTTTGGTACATGAGTCTACCTTTGAATTGAAGCCAGTTAGCCTGAACGTACATATCGCAGGTATGGGACAGACGGGCTGAGCTAGTAAGGAGCTGGCATGCTTTGTTGAGTGCAACTATGATGCGGTGAAGAGTTGTTTCAGTAACTGATCCATAGATTGGTAAGCTGTAATCAATAAGCGAGACAAGAGAGCTTTGAATGGCCAGGTTAAGAGCCTCTGGGGTCAAACATTGCTTATGCCTATAAAGTAGCCCAATGCGGGTGTTAACAGTCTTAGCAATGTTGTCAATGTGATAGGTATAGGTCATCGTACTGTCAGTAGTAATCCCTAGATATTTAAAGAGCTGAACTAGCTCCAGGGGAGAGTCCTCTTCGTTGGTGATAAAAAGAGGGTAAGTTCTGTGCCTAATTTGGGAGCAGGAGAACAGCATAGTTTTAGTCTTGTTGTAATTCATATAACTAACTTGTGCTTATGGAACCATATTTCTACGACTACGAAATTACTCTGTAGCCTGGATTCAAGAACCTTAGGGTCTGGATCATTGGTTATCAGGACAGCATCGTCAGCATATAAAATGATGTGACACTGACAGGAGTAAGGAAGGCTGTGGAGGAAAATGCTAAATAAAAGAGGGCCCAAGATGGATCCTTGAGGAACTCCAGATAGGACAGGTCTGCTATCCAAGAGGGTGTTACCAGTCTTCACCTGCTGTGTACAGTTCTGCAGGTAACTTTCAACCAGGCTATGCTGTCATGAGCTAGGCCATTGGTGGTAAGCTGTTCAACCAGTAGGGCATGATTCACTGTGTCGAAAGCTTTGGTTAAATCAATGAAAGCAGCACCGACCAGGTGTCCTTGATCTAAGGAGTGGTGAATAAAGCCTGTGAACTCCAGAAGGGCGGTAGTGGTACTATGACCATTTCTGAACCTGTGTTGTGGGCATTGCAGCTGATATTTTTCTAAGTATTCAACCAGTTGGTCAGCCACTATACGCTCAAGAGCTTTCGAGAGTGGGGGCAGGATAGAGATAGGCCTGTGGCTCCCAGTAATTGTGCGATCCCCAGAGTTACAAACTGGTGTCACAGTGGCAGATTTCCATTTCTAAGGGAATTGAGAGTAACTAAGTGGCATGTTAATAATATAAGTTAGAGGTGACAGAATTTCATCCAGCGTAAGGGCTACAAACTTAAGATCCAGGGTGTCACCACTAAACCTTGATTTCCCTAATACCTTGAGTAGGTAATTCCTGGCTTCATGGGGCTGAGAGGGTTTTGAAGTAGAAAGGAGGTTGAGAAGGGTGCTGAGTCTCTTTCCCAGAGTAGTCACTTGTGAGAGGGTGAGAGAAATAGCCAGGTGTCAGGACACCACTCAGGTCCATGAAGGCATTATCAAAAGTGTTAGCAATTAGTTTGGGGTCGAGTGAGGGTACCATTTACTGCTCATGTACTATACTTATCCCTTTTCCCTACCCTGGGTCGCACATGAAAATGAGCCATGGCTCTGTGTGCCTTTCCGGGGTATCAACTTTAAATAAATAAATAAATAAATAATCTGAGAAGGAGGAGGTGGTGGTTGTTCCCTACCTGGATGACTGGCTGATCTCAAGAAAAATACAGCAGGAAGCAAAATCCTCCTTACTGCTGACTCAAAACACATTGGAGGAATTGGGCTTCCTCATAGACCTCAAAAGTCTCAAACAGAACCAGTCCAAGTTCTGGATTTTATTGGTGCAGCACTGGATACCCTGTCAGGAAAGGCATTCCTTCCTGTAGCAAGGGTAGCAAATCTGATTTCAACTGCAGAATCCTCCAAAGCAGGTCAGCCAAGGCCTAGATTTTCTAAGACTGTTGGAACATGTGGCCTTCTCCATAGCAATGGTACCAGGGATCAGATTTCAGATGAGAGATAGTCAGTATAACCTAGAGAACCATTGGTTTCAGAAGTGGGACTCCATATTCAAATTGGTGCCTGTCAAAAACCCTGTTTAAGGCTAGGCTGGTGGAAGGAGGAGTGCAAGCTCAGAGAGGGGATTCCCTTCCTTTAGCAATCCCATACGGTCATACTCACAACAGATATCTCCAACCTAGATTGGGGTACCTACCTGAAGGACCTTACTATGAGTGGCACCTAGAGTACACAGGAGACTCAAGATCACATAAATCCCTTAGAACCCAGGGCAGTGTACCTGGCAATGTGTGCTTTTTCCTCTCAGATCAAAGGTCAGTCTGTCCAGATCAGAACAGACAACACCACAACCATGTACTGCATAAACAAAAGGGAGGAACAAGATCTTCCAAGCTGTGCACTGAAGCCGTGAAGATCTAGAACCTAGCCTGCTCTCTGGATGTGCAGCTCTCTGCAGTACACTTGCCAGGGCAAGACAATGTGCTGGCAGACTCCCTGAGCAGGATCAGGCAGGGAAATCACAAGTGGACCCATATCCAGCAGATGCTGGCATCAGTGTTCAGATGGTGGGGTACACCAGAAATAGATGTGTTTGTCTCCTGGGAGAACAACCAGCTCCCTTTGTTTTGTTGCAGACCTCTAGTGGTGAGTTCAGTCCCAGAAGATGCTGTAGTTCTCAGCTGGTCAAGGAAATTTCTCTATGCCTTCCCTCCATTCCCACGTTTACTGAGAGTACTGCTAAAACTGAGAAGGGAGTCAGCAATAATGATCCTAATTGCCCCAGACTGGACCAGACAAACCCGGTACTCCATGCTCCTGTTCCTCTCCAGCAAACAGGCTGTCGACCTGCCCCTGAAATACAACATGTTAACACTGTCCCATGGAAGGATAACATTCCCAGATCTGAGAACTCTATGCCTCAGAGCATGGTTCTTGAGGAGCTAGAGTTCTCTGGGGTGAATCTTTCTGAGAAAGTAATGGAAGCGCTGAAGGTTTCCAGAAAACCAGTAACAAGGGAAAATGTATGTTTAAGAATGGAAGAGATTTTCCTTCTGGTGCTCACCTAAGTAGATCGATTCCCTCCGGGCAGCTCTGTCCACAATTCTGAATTTCTTATTCCACCTCCTGTCCTTGAGCCTAAGGTCTTCAACCCTGAAGGTGCGTTTGGCTTTAGTGTCAGCTTATACATCAGCTGGCAAAGAGAGGTCAGTGGCCTAACAGCCCATTTTAAAAAGGTTTTCAAGGGTCTTAATCACCTGTGCCCTCGAGTGAGGGAGCCTATCCCTCCCTGGGATTTAAATTTGCACTTTCTCGAGCTTACAGAGGCTCCCTTCGTGCCCAAGGTGACTGCTGCACTGAAGTATGTCACATGGAAAACAGTTTTCAAACATGAAGTCTTGCTATATTATGACATATGCAGTGAGTCCCAACCTTCGAACTGCTCCGGAGGTGAAAGAGTTAACTTTCCATGCCAGGCATGGAACTTTGAGCTCGAGCTCGGTTGAAAACTCTGTCTGTTGTTCTTCAAACTCAAACTGTCAGATTCTTTGCTCCGCCTCACTGAACAGTCGCTCCAGAGATTTCTCCTTCTGCTCAGTTCATTTTGTCGGTTAAAGTATTAATTTTTCGGTTTTTTGACCGAATTTAAACCGCAACCGGTCGGTTCAAGCTCTGTCTGTGGTATTTGTAAGTACTAGATAGGTTTTACATTTACTTTCTGTGTGGAACTTGTAAACAGTTCATTGGTTTGGTTTGAACCGATCAGGTTGTTTTAAATGTATTAATCTGTCTTTTAGAGTGCGGTTCCCGGTTCTTATCGGTTCTAAAAAAACGGATTTAATTACGTTTTTTTCCACGACCCGTGACACGGTTGGAAACCGATAAGAGAGTCTTGCTTGGTGGATTGCCATAAACGGGCAAGTTTGGTTAGGACTGGCACTATGTCTGAGAAACCCAAAAGAAAAACCGGGCCCACTGGGTTTCAACACTGCAGTGTCTGTGGGAAGTCTTTGCCAAGGCTGATCCCCACACCACCTGTGTTTATTGTCTGGGGTTTGACCACCTCAATGCAGACTGCCAGATTTAAAGTTTCCTGCAGCTGCCCTGGAAAAGAGAGTTGGTAAACTCAGGGAAAAGGAGGCCAAAAAGTCAGTTGAACCGGATGGCCAGCCCGGTTCGGTTCAAACCGAACCGGAAGGAGTGCCCTCTGACCAGGGCTAGACCTCCTCGGGCAAAAAGAAGATCCCACTCTGAGGAGCCAGGTCCAGCAAAAAGCTAGAAAATCAGCTGGTGTGGAGCCAAAACTTTCCTCTCCAACCGCTGAACAGATAGCCAAAGCAATAAAAATTGTCCAGTCGCTTCCCCGGTTCCGACCGGACTGGCACCATTGGGTAAACGCCCGGTTCGGCCAGTTCCACCAATTCAAGAGTATGTTTTAGAGGAGTATTATGAACCGGAGGAGGGGGAAGAGGAGTATGAGTAGAGTGGATGTGGATTTGAAAGTCTGGATGTGCCCATTGACCCGGACACCTCCCCAGACAGACCTTTAGGAGTGTCTCCTCCTAGGCTTCTGAGTCCCCTTTTCATTTTATTTTTATTTAAAAAAAAAAAAGTGGCTGAAACCCTCCAGCTCCCTATGGGGGAAGCTGTGGATGATCAAGAGGAGCCTGACTATGTAGAAATGATGGATATTCCAGAGTCTAGGAGACTGTCTATTCCTTTGCATAAATCTTTTGGGAAACAGACAGTAAAAATTCTAAAAACTCCTCACACTATACCTCCTGTGGATAAGAGAATGGACAAGAGGTACACATTGTCAGGCTCTGATACGGAGTTCCTTACACAACAATGCAGCCACGTTGGGGTAGTGCACGCTGCAGCCTGTGACAAGGCAAATATTCCCTTGGCTTCACCCCCGACAAGGACTCCAGGAGGATTGATGCCATGGCAAAGAAACAGTACATGGCAGCATCCTTGGGACTCAGACAGGCAAATTATATGGCTTATGTTGCTAGATACCAGAAATCCAGATGGGACACTGTTATGGCTCTAGCAAAGCAGGTCCCTGGCCAGCTTGCCAAGGAGCTGGAGCAAGTGGCTGCTGATGGTATTGAGGCATCTAAGGTGCAATTTCATGCTGCAGTGGACTCTAATGATGTGTCATCAAGAGTCATGGCTACATCTGTGGCTCTTCGCAGAATGGCTTGGCTCAGATGTACTAGCCTGTCACAGGATACCCAGACTAAGGCCATGGATTTTCCTGTTGTGGGTAATTCTCTGTTTGGGGAGCAGACACAGAATTACATGAAGAAAATGGATGCGTATAGGACCACCAGTAGGAGTGCATAGGCCAAGGAAAGGCAGGCCACTTCTCAAAGGCAGCCTTCCAGGGGCAGGGGCAGGCCTTTTCATAGGCCTTTTTACCAAGCCTAGGCCTCCTCTTCAGCTTATGCCCAGAGGGGGTTCTTTAGAGGGAGAGGCAGACGGGGTACAAGCAGACCTGCTTCCACCCCTCAGCCTAAAGCCCCTGCCAAGCAGACACCCTGATGGGGTGGCCAGAGCCGATTCTCCACTACCTGTAGGGGGCAGGCTGGCTTACTTTGTCCAGGACTGGAAGTCTCTAACATCAGACAAGTGGGTCCTGGAAGTAGCAAGCTTCAAAAAATTTCCAAAGATGAGAACCAGATCCTTTCCACCTGCAAATCCATCAGAGGCACTCGCCCTAGAGGCAGAAGTCTCTACCCTCCTGGCTCTCAGAGCCGTGGAAAGGGTTCCACCCCTACACCAGGGCAAAAGGTTGTACTCCAGGTACTTCCTTACCCAAAAAAAGACAGGAGAATGGCGGCCCATCCTGGATCTCAGATACTTAAACAAGCACCTTTTTAAAACCAAAATTCAAAATGGTTACTGTGGGAATTATTTTAACCTCTCTAAGGCCAGGGGACTGGCTAGCGTCCCTGGACCTCAAGGATGCCTATTTCCATATCCTCTTCAGAAGCTCCCATCGAAAGTACCTCAGGTTCGATCTGCCCTCAGGCCATTACCAGTTCAGAGCAATGCCCTTTGGCCTCACCTCTGCCCCAAGGGTATTCACAAAGTGTCTGGCAGTAGCAGTTGCCCACCTAAGAAGGCAAAAAATTGCCATCTTTCTTTACCTGGACGACTGGCTCATAGTAGTCCAGTCTCCAGACCAAGTCAAGTTATATCGCCAGATAACTCAGCAACTGCTTACCTCTCTAGGTTTCCTTCTCCAAAGTCAGTTCTAGAGCCTGTCCAGCTTCTCACCTTTATAGGCGAAGAGCTGAACACAGAGGAAGCCAGAGCCTTCCTTCCTTTGGAAAGGGCAAGGACCCTGGTCTCTCTGGCCTCCTCATTCACCCTGCAGGTCTCCCGACCAGCAAGGCATTTTCAACAGCTCCTGGGACACATGGCTGCTTCTACAGCAGTAGTGCAAGGAGCCAGATTTCAGATGAGGGACATTCAGTTCCATTTGAGAGCCTTTTGGTCTCAAAGACAGGACCCTCTGACCAAGTTGATCCCAGTAACTCGAACCCTGATCTAAGCCCTACAGTGGTGGCAGGATCAGAACAACCTGAGACAAGGGGTTCCCTTTGTCTCTCAGTCTCACTCCTTAATCCTTACTACAGGTGCATCCCTCTTGGGGTGGGATGCTCACATGGGCGACCTCACTACCCAGGGACTGTGGTCCCCTCAGGAATCTCTGCTCCACATCAACCTGTTGGGGCTCAGAGCAGTTTTTCTAGCACTTCAAGCTTTTTCCAAATTTGTTCAGAACAAAGTTGTACAGGTCAGAACAGACAACACCACTACAAGGTGGTACATCAACAAGCAAGGAGGCACTCGGTCTACGGCCTTGTGCACCGAGGCGATGAAGTTGTGGTCTCTGGCTTACTCCCTGAACACCTACCTTACGGCAGTTCACCTCCCAGACAAGGACAATGTCCTGGCAGATGCTCTCAGCAGGATTCCCAGGGCCATCACGAGTGGTCACTGGATCCCCTGGTCCTGGGGGTAATATTTGCCAGATGTGGCACCCCGCAGATAGATCTTTTTGCAGCCCCAGACAATCACCAACTTCCCCTTTTTGCTGCAGGCCCCCAGTGTCGGGCTCAGTCCTTCTGGATGCCTTACTTCTCAATAGGGAAGGGAAGTTTCTCTATGCTTTCCCCCCTTCCCTCTCCTGTTCAAAGTGTTAGTCAAAATCAGATCTCAATCCTGCAAAGTGATTCTGATTGCTCCAGATTGGGCCAGACAACCCTGGTATCCACTCCTACTGTCCTTAGCAGTCCATCTCCCCTGTGTCTTCCCAGGAATCACAATCTGTTAACCTGTGCTCAGGGAAGGGTTTGGTACCGAACCTCAAATCTCTCAATCTCAAGGCCTGGCTCTTGAAGAGTTAGAGTTTGCTAATCTACACCTCTCCCAGGGTGTAATGGATATTTTGAAGGCTTCTAGGAAGCCTTCCACCAGGGCTACTTACAACTCCAAGTGGAAGAGGTTTTCCATATGGTGCTCTGGGAAGCATATTTCCCCAGAGTCTGCTGATTTACCCACAGTCCTGGATTATATGGTCCATTTAAACACTTTGGGTTTGAGACCAGCTACCCTAAAGGTATATTTGGCAGCTGTGTCTGCTTTTATTTCAGCAGGTAAACCCTCTTCTATTTCAGCTCATCATGTATTCTCTAAGTTTTCTAAGGGATTGCTTCACACTAACCCTCCATTCAGGGACCCTTCCCCTGCCTGGGATCTTAATGTTTGCATTGCTCAGCTTATGCAACCTCCCTTCGAGCCCTTGTCTGCAGCAGAGCTTAAGTATTTGGCTTGGGAGACTGTGTTTCTGGTAGCCATCACTTCTGCCAGACGCATAAGTGAATTACAAGCTTTGTCAGTGGAGCCTGCATTTATCTCCTTTCATAAGAGATAAGGTGGTCCTCAGGACTAACAGGAAGTTCTTGCCTAAGGTGGTTTCAGATTTCCACCTTATTCAATCTATTTCTCTTCCAGTGTACTTCACTGACCTTTCCTCCTCTGGCGAGAGGAGGTTGCACAGCTTAGATGTGAATAGAGCCCTTAGTTACTACATTGAGTGTACCAAGGGTCACAGGTTTGACTCCCTCCAACTGTTCCTCACTTGTGGTGAGGTTTGTAAAGGGAAACCTGCCACTAAAAGATCATTGCCAGGTGGATTGTCTCTTGTATCCAATTCTGCTATGAAAAACTGGGTAAGGTACCTCCCTCAGGCCTGAGGGCTCACTCTACCAGAGGTACAGCTGCTTTCCTGGCTGCTGCCAGGGACATCCCCATTCTAGAGATTTTGTCAAGCAGCTACCTGGAAAACAGTTCACACTTTTACCAAGCATTACTCTCTGGACATCCAGGCTAGGAGTAATGCTTAGTTTGGCACAACTGTGCTTCAGAGTCTATTTCCTAAGTAAGTTCTGTGCCTCCTCCATGGAGGTACTGCTGTGTAGTCTGCATATGACATAATATAGCAAGACTTCATGTTGTTTGAAGAAAAAATGACTCACCTTAGTAATGTTGTTTCTTCTAATGGAGTCTTGCTATATTATGACCCCCCCCCCTCCTGCCCCTCTCAGAACCTTTGTTTTTGGGATGTGGGTGGGCAGTACAGTGCTGGCACTTAGTAGATGCCCACCTTGTTTTTTTCACCCCTCCTTTTTTGGGGTGACTGGGTGTTGTGTTTTTCATTTTTTGGGTCTCCTGACTTGTGTCTTTGTGTTGGGACCAAAAAATGTGTTCTTATGTTTAGTAGCCAGTTGGCTGGTGTAGTTTACAGCTTCTACACAGGACCTTAGTGAATTTAGCTTGTAAAGATCTGACAGTTTGAATTTGAAGAACAACAGACAGAGTTTTCAACCGAGCTCGAGCTCAAAGTTCCATGCCTGGCATGGAAAGTTAACTCTTTCACCTCCAGAGCAGTTCGAAGGTTGGGACTCACAGCATATGTCATAATATAGCAAGACTCCATTAGAAGAAACAACATTACTAAGGTGAGTAATTTTTTCTTCCTGGTGGCAGTGACATCAGCCTGAAGGGTGAGTGAGCTTCAGGCCCTAACTACATCATTTTCTATAGGGACACGGTAGTCCTAAGGACAAACAGGAAATTCCTTCCAACAGTGGTGTCTGAATTCCATCTCAGTCAGTTGCCCTTCCAGTTTTCTTCCCAGGAAAATCCAGGTCAGGGGACACAATCTGGATGTGAAAAGGGCACCGAGTTACCATTTTGGACCACACAAAAGATGCCACTAGCATTCAGCTGTTTGTCACCTGTGGTGATGTGGGGAAAGGCAACCCAGCATCCAACAGGACAATTTCTCAATGGATAGTACCCTGCATACAGTTCTGTTATGACAAAGCTGGCAACCTTCCTCCCAGAGGACTTAGAGCACACTCTAGAAGAGACACCTCTGCCTCTGTGGCAGCATCAAGGCGTATCCCCCTGCAAGAGGTTCGTAAAGTAGCTATCTGGAAAACAGTGTGCATTTTCACAAAACACCGCTGTCTGGGCATACAGTCAAGAAGGGATGACAGTTTTGGCAATGTTCTCTTGCAGAACCTTTTTCCTAAATAGGTTCTGTACCCCGTTGATTCTTGACAGTCCTGGGGGAGTTCCGATAGGCTTTGTTCAGGCTGGATATAAAGTATTCAGGATTGAGTTTGAAAGCCCCTGGTAACTATCCTTGCAGGAAGCAAGGAAGTAATCCCCTCACAGTTCTCCGGTAAGCCCATCAGCCGTGTGTTGGAGGCCCAATATGCATTTTCAAGGGCCTCCGGTCTGTATTTTAGCAGGGTATTCTCCCCGAGGATTTTATTAGCTACAGCTAGCAGCTGAGTCAAATAGGTCACCACCGAGGTTACCCAAGGGGTGGATTACATGATGGGGGGAGAGATACTGACGGCCACCAAACAGGAAAGGGATCTGGGGATAATCATATCAGATGACCGAAAGGTGGCCAAACAGTGTGCCAAAACTGTGGGGAGAGCCAGTGAGGTACTGGGGTACATAGGGAGAGGTATCACCAGCAGAAGAAAGGAGGTGGTGATGCCTCTGTACCAGGGCTAGAAATAATTTTTTGGGGATGGCTGTCCAAGGGACAGGTGCAATATTCATTTTGACTATCCCACAGAATTTGTACCTGACCACTTGATTTTTGTTTTTGAATTTGATATTCTGTTTCTGAATACGAGCTGATAATTAGTGTGTCCCTGGCTGGTACAGTGCCCTGAAAAGGGCTTAATAACTGATGGTGCCCATTGTAAGGTGCCCTAAAAAGGGCTACAAAATATTACCCTCTGGCCAATACGTGGCCCTGAAAAGGACTTAATTTTCCTGGGTCCTAGTCCACACTATTGCTTTTTCACTTGGTGCCTGTCCCAGGGTCAGGCAGAGAAATTAAAACAGCTGTCCCTGGGGAAAAATGGGTGTCTGGGTCAGGCAGACAGGTGGTTATTTCAACCACTGCTATGTACAAATCATTAGTAAGACTTCATCCAGAGTACTGTGTCCAGAGTTCTGGAGGCTGCATCTCCATAAGGATGTAGACAGGGTAGAGGCAGTTCAGAAAAGGGCAACAAAAACAGTGCAGGACCTGCACCAAAAGTCATATGAGGAGAGCCTGGAGGACCTCAGTATGTATACCCTGGAGGAGAGGAAGGAACGGAGGGATATGATGGAGACATTCAGGTATCTCAAGGGCATAAATAAGGTGCAGGAGGGTAGCATCTTTCAGAAAAAGAGATGTTCTAGAACAAGAGGCTGGAAGGGGGCAGACTAAGGGGTAACGCGAGGAAGTATTTCTTCACAGAAAGGGTGAAGGACGCCTGGTGCAGCCTCCCAGCAGAGTGGGTGGGGGCACATTTGGAAGGGAAATTTAAAAATGCATGGGATAGCCATAGGGGAACCCTAGTGACAGGAAGGAGATCAACGCTGGAGACCAAGTAGGGTCAGTGGTTTCTGCAGCAGGTAGAAAAAATGGGCAGACTGGGTGGGCCTAGCAGTCCTTGTTTGCCATCAGTTTCTACGTAATCTCAATCTTAACATCTTGATCCATCATTCTTTGGGAGTATCAGCTCCACTTTAGTATCAGTGTCTTGCATGGATGTTTGGAGGGCTTTCCATGGGGACTTTGCCTTGACATGGCCTGTGCAACTGTCAGAGCCTGTGTCTCTGCTGGCGGCTGATTCTTGGGTCCGCTTCCTCCTCCTTTATTTAGACACACCATCATCAAAAAGTATGTATGGCTGTGCAACACGACAAGATCTATCCAATGGTGTCGTTCAAACTTCTGACTTTAGATGTAAAATAGTTTCCTTCTTTAAGGTTCTTAGTTGTACAGAGCTCCCTCCAAGCATGTTCTAACAGCAGGCGTGCTCAACAGCACCAATAGAGCCTGAATTTTTAGTGTTCGACAAACAAAAAGTAACACTAAGTAAGCATTAAGCCATGAGAAAGGAGGCTTCTACTCGAGAATTAATTCTTGGTTGCTGGGGGAGGGGGGACATGAGGCCAAAGGCCGAGTGCCCCAACCACCCAGCCATGCATTAATTCCCTAGTAGAAGCCTTCTTTCGAGTGGCTTCATGCGCTTGTAACATGGCACATATTTCCAGAAATAAGCAGATTTATTATTTGCAATTCTCACTTGTAATGCAGAAGAAGACACACACACAGTTATTATATTTCTTATCTTCAACAGTGTATTGATTGTACACATTCTGCTGAATGTAGCCTGTCTTACATATATTGTGGCTGTAGGGAGGCATTACTTTACAACATTTTGATTTAAGTGCATGATGGCTGTGAAACGATGCTAGCAGCGCAGCAGTTTTACACCCATCTGTTGGGCTGCCATCAGAACTGTACTTGAACAAATAATTTACTCTGGTTCACAAAGGTACAACAGGAGTAAACAAACTTACCTATCCTTTATTTTTATAATTGCTGGTATGGAGGTTTAGATTGTATTTCTAGCAGCTTGAAAGAACAGACTTTTTTTTAGCTAACGTGCAGTTTTATTTTTGAAGAAATTGAACTGTACGTGAATAAAACACAGTTGAAAATACTGCAGTTAAAATACTTTTTGTGAAACCATGGAATGCAACAGTTTCTTGGGGGAATGTCATATCAACTGGATTTTGGGTTATTATGAAGTGTCATATCAACTGGATTTCAGGTTATTATTACCTTTGGAGCATAATAACCTGAAATCCAGTTGATATGCATTTTTAACAAAACAGTAATCCGGTTGATATTTATGGTCACCAATAATTATTAAAGAATTAATGCATGGTCGAGCTTTGGTCATGTGTAGCAGTTTAACCAAGCCAAATAGCTAAATAGCTTATTCTAGTAAGTAAGTATTCTAGTTTATTCTAATACACTATTTATTGCCATGTTACAATTGGCAATAATAATAATAACTTTATTTGTAGAACGCAATTCATAAAATCAAAGCGCTTTAACAATAATAAACTAATAAACATTAAAACTGGATAAGTTAAAAAATCCATTAAAACAGTAGAATCCATACCAATCAGTTGATGGAGAAAGCAAGATTGAATAAATATGTTTTCAAAGCAGTTTTAAAGAGGAACTTCTGTGATGGTCCAAACGATAACAGCTTGTAGCATTTGTGATTTTTGGCCAAGGTTTACTCTGCCTTCCATAATTTGGATTTGTTTTTTGAGCCCTGCTGCACTTGCCATTGATGTTTAGCTGCTGGGCTGCTATTTCCTGGTGACATCACTGTAGGATAGGGGAGTGACTCACACTGTGCAGTACCATGCAGCTGCAACAATGCTGCAAGGGAAACCTACCAGTACTCAGTATACATACTGTGTCCCCCCTCCGCAAGGCACCCTGTTAGCAATGCATTATGCCAAAATCCAAATGCCTTGTCAGTATGTTTTTCTTTTTTGTGAAATTGACTCTGCCCTACAGTGATGTCAGCAGTACAGCCCTAGGTCCACAGCAACACCAGGCTTGCTATAGAAGCCCTGGTACACCCTGCAGTTTTTAGCAGCTCAGAATGCAAAAACTAACTGCAGCAGACAGTAATGAAATACAATTCCAGAATCAATGCATGAAGGGGTAATTTATGCATGAAAGTCAAAAGGACTGGTGAAGGTCCTCTTTAAAACTTTCCACAGTCTGGCACTCATGTACCCGACGAGGTAGAGAATTCCACAGGGTGAGGGCTGCAAATGAAAACACACGGACCCCAGATGTCTGTAACTGAACCCTGGGAATCTGCAGCAATCCTTCATCGATGGAGCGGAGTAGTCGGGAAGGGCAGTAGGGGCAAAGCAGCTCTTGTTCGTAACCCAGTCCCTGTCCATGTAGGGCTTTATAGGTCAGCAGATGGACCTTGAAGGGGATCCGCCATTGAACAGGCAGCCAGTGCAGCACAAGTGTCACATGGCTAGTTCGGGGAAGCCCAGATGGCTGCCGCATTCTACACCAGCTGCAAACAGCGGATATCAACCCCCGGTAGCCCTAGGTACTGGGCATTACAGTAATCCAGCAATAATAACACCATGCACTTAAATCAAAATGTTGTAAAGTAATGTCTCCCTACACCCACAATATATGTAAGACTTGCTACATTCAGCTGACTGTGTACTATCAATACAGTGTTATAAAGATAAGAAATATAATAACCGTGTGTGTGTCTTTTTTTTTTTGCATTACCAGTAAACATTATTTTTGGAAAAGCTTGCCATATTCTCTACTTGGCTACTGTCCAGGAGCTATTTACCAAGCTTTTACTCTGTACAATAACTCTGGATCAGATTGTTAGCTATTTACTGTATTCACTGTAACAAGTCTGCTTGAGTACTACTTTGTAGTGTGTTCGCTGTTGTATTGTTCTACTAAATGTGATGTGGAACCTTTGTAAATAAGTCTTCAACTCAAAGGTACTTTCCGAATTATGAAATAAAATAAAAAATAAATGTTACAAGCGCATTAAGCCACTCGAAAGGAGGCTTCTGCTAGGGAATTAATGCATGGTTGGGCGGTTGGGGCACTCGGCCTTCGGCATTGTGCTCCACACCCCACCCCCTCCAACCATGCATTGATTCCCTAGTACAGGGTTTCTCAAATGGTGAGGCCAGCCTCCCGAGGAGGTCCCAACCTGTTCCAGGGGAGGCTCAAGCAAGCTTTAAAATGTACTATATTTTAATGTCAAGTTTTGGATGTTTCGTGTGAAAAGATGCAGCAAAGTGAAAGCGAATAATGGCATGCAGATTTATGTACAAAATGCTTACCAGGAAAGACACGCTCCACAAACACTTGTTTCCTGGTATGATATGGGGAAAATACAATTCTTGGAAACTGTGCAAAACAAAATTCAAAATAATGCAAATGAATAGGAACAAGGTAACAACTGACCCCTTGTACTGGCCGCAGATACAAATACAAAGGCTAAACAGAGAGATACTAGGAGCAAGAGCGGGAGGGAGCAAAATGGTCCCTGAGAAGGTGTTTAAGAACAGGGTAAAATTGAGAAAGCAATCTGACTCATGGAGGTACTGCAACGAGGGGTAAATAGAGTCCAAAAGTGTGGAGTGAGTAGGCTGACCTAGGGAGGGGGGTTATAGAGAGGGAGAATAATAAGTTCAATAAAATGAGAATAAACTCAACTACTCACAAGCACTTCATTGGATTCTTCCTGTAATGTGCAAAGTATGATAGTTGTTCTAACTATGGGGAGGCCCAAAATTATTTCTATATTGGGGGAGGCTCAATATCTTTTCCAAGGCTTTGGGGAGGCTGACTATGACAAAGTGTAAGAACTCCTGCCCTAGTAGAAGCCTCCTTTCTCGTGGCTTAATGCTTACACGGTGGCATCCCTTGGCGTCTGCCCACACATTCATTACACACTACAGACTGGCTGTCCAGGCCAGAGAGGATACCAGGTTTGCCACTTTGGTATTGCAGAATCTATTTCCCAAGAAATCCTAAAACCCTCCAACCCAGGGTACAGCTTGGTGTCTGCAAGAGTTGGACTAGTTGTTCTAGGCTACTGTTATAGAAGGAAAGGATACTCACCACAGTATCTGCCTTTCTTCTAAATAGTACAGCTAGTACAACTCAACCTTCCCTACCTCCCCCTTTTAGGATTATTATAGATAGGTTAGGGTAAGTGTTACATTGTGGGCACTCCAGCTTGAACTTTACTGGGAGCCTTTGTCTGTATTTTATTAAAGTCTTTAAAATTTCTACTTAAAATTTCCTTTGAACTTTTAATGTTTTACAATTTTGATTCTAATTGGTGAGTTTTTGCTGTTGACATTGTTTTTATGTTTGCACGCATGTGCAAGAAACATAGTGCCATCGTCCGAGTTTTCAGAGGTGTGGCAGCCCTCTTCCAATTCAGTTAGTGTGTTTGCAGGCATGGCCGCAGTTCTCCAGTGGCTGCTGGAGCTGTCTATGACAACAGTCGAAAATGCAGTGGAGTACAGTTGAAAGGGGGAGCTACGCTTCAATGAGCAGCGATAAGATATTGCCTGCTCATGCACGCTCCCCCCACACACACACACACACACACACACACACACACATTGTGTAATATACTTTTCAAACACCATGAAGTCTTGCTATATTATGACATATAGCAGTTAGCCACAGCACTTGAACTGCCCCGAGAGGAAGGAGTTAACTCCAGGCTGACTGGAGTTCCAAGCGCGAGCGCTTTGCTTGAAAGCTCTATCTGGCTAGTTTCAAATTGAAACTGTCAGATTCTTTACTCCGCTTCACTGAACAGTCGCCCGGAGATCTCTCCTTCAGCTCGGTTCATTTCTCGGTTCAAACAAGTGTTTCTCGGTTCATTTTAACCGGCCAAAGTAATTATTTTACCGCATTTCGGTTCAAAGCTCTATCTGGTAAACCGTAAGTACAGGATTTTAAAGTCTGTGTGGAAATTCATTATCGGTTCGGTTTTGAACCGATCGGTTTGCAAAAATACTAATTTTAAACAATAATTTGGGCTTTCAGAGTGCGGTTCCCGGTTCTTATCGGTTCTAAAAAAACCTAACTTTTAAATTGGGTTTTTTCAAATACCCATGACAGGGTTAGGAACCGATAAGGGTGTCTTGCCTGGCACTGCCATAAAAAGGGCAAGTTTTTGGATAGGCTGGCATTATGTCTGAGAAACCCAAAAGAAAAACCGGGCCCACTGGGTTTCAACACTGTGATGTTTGTGGGGAAGCCTTTGCCAAGGCTGACCCACACACCACATGTGTTTATTGTCTGGGGGCTGACCACCTCCTGTCAGACTGCCAGGTGTGTAAGAATTTCCCTGCAGCCACCCTGGAGAAAAGATTGGGCCGGCTCAGGGAACGAGAGGCCAAAAAGTCCGCTGACCCGGATGGCCAGCCCGTCCAGCACCCACTGGACCAGAGGGAGTGCCCTCTGACCAGGCGAGACTTCCTCGGCAAAGGAAGACTGGTTCTGAGGAACCGGTCCCAGTAAAAATCTAAGAAATCAGCAGGTCTGGAGTGCAAGATTGCCTCTCCAACTGCTGCAGAGATAGCTAAAGCCATACAGATTGTCCAGTCACTGTCTCAGGGACCGCCGACCACCAACAGCTGGCAAAAGTTGGTTCGTTCGGTTCCAGTGGTTCAAGAGTATGATGTTGAGGAATTTTATGAACCACAGGAGGGGAGGAAGATTTTGATCATTATGTATGTGGCTGGGAGGGTCTGGACGTGTCCATTGAACCGACATTTCTCCAGACAGACCATTAGAATCTCCTATGCTGTCTGAGTCCCCTCTCATTTTATGTTTTACAAAAGGTTGCAGAAACCTCCAGCTTCCCTTGGAAGAGGCTGTGGATGAGCAAGAGGAGCCTGATTATGTTGAGATGATGGATATCCCAGAGTCTAGGAGGTTGTCTATTCCTTTGCATAAGTCATTTAGGAAGCAAACAATAAAAATTTTAAAAAATCCTCATTCTGTCCCTCCTGTAGATAAAAAAAAATGGACAGAAGGTATACTTTATCAGGCCCTGATACAGACTTCCTCACTGAGCAGTGTAGTCATGTAAGTGTGGTACAAGCTGCAGCATGTGACAAGGCTAATATCCCCCTGGCCTCACATCCTCCTGATAAGGATTCCAGGAAGATTGATGCCATGGCGAAAAAACAGTATATGGCAGCTTCTTTGGGACTCAGGCAGGCAAATTATATGGCTTATGTGGCTAGATATCAGAAATCTAGATGGGATACAGTGTTGCAGTTAGCCAAGCAGGCCCATGGCTAGCTGGCTGGTGAATTGAACAGGTGGCTGCTGATGGCATTGAAGCCTCTAAAGTTCAATTTCATACTGCTGTAGATGTTAATGATGTTTCCTCTAGGGTCATGGCCACTTCTGTAGCTTTCCGTGAGGTTGGCATGGCTCAGGTGCACTAATCTGTCACAGGATGCTCAGTCAAAGGCTATGGATTTTCCTGTGGTGGGAAATTCTCTGTTTGGAGAGCAAACGGAAAATTATATGAAAAGATGGATGAATACAGAACTACCTACAAAAGTGCCCAGGCCAAGGAGGCATGCCACTCCACAGAGGCACACTCTCAGAGGTAGGGGCAGGCCTTTCCACAGGCCTTTTATCAATCCCAAGCCTCCTCTGCTTTTGCACAGAGGTTTTTTCAGAGGCAGAGGTAGACGGCGCAGGTAAACCGCCCCCACCCCTCAGCCTAGACTTGCTGCAAGCAGGCACCCTGATGGGATGCCCAGGGCCGATTCTTCTGTACCAGTTGGAGGCAGGTTGGTTTATTTCAGCCAGAACTGGGTGTCCCTAACTTCGGACAAATGGGTTCTGGAGGTAGTAAGCCAGGTCTGGTTCTCAGCTTCAAACAGTTTCCAAAGATGAGAACCAGACATTTTCCACCTGTAAGCCCTTTAGAGGCCCTTGCTTTGGAAGCAGAGGTCTCTTCCCTCCTAGACTGCAAAGCAGTGGAAAGGGTTCCTAATTGTCACCAGGGCAAGGGGCTGTACTCCAGATACTTTCTTACCCCAAAAAAGACAGGAGAATGGCGGCCCATTCTAGACTTAAGGTACCTGAACAAGCATCTGTTGAAACCAAAGTTCAAAATGTTAACTCTGGCAATGATTTTGCCCTCCCTCAGGCCAGGGGACTGGCTAGCCTCCCTGGACCTCAAGGATGCCTATTTTCATGTCCTGATCAGGCCTTCTCACCGAAAATACCTCAGGTTCGAACTGCCCTCAGGTCACTACCAGTTCAGAGCAATGCCCTTCGGTCTTACCTCTGCTCCAAGGGTATTCACAAAATGTCTAGCTGTGGTAGTGGCTCACTTAAGAAGGCAAGGGTTGCTGTGTTTCCTACCTGGACGACTGGCTCATTGTGGGTCAGTCCCCAGATCAGGTAAAATCCCACTTGCAAGTCACCCAGCGGCTTCTCACTTCCCTGGGATTCCTGCTGAATTTACCAAAGTCAGTTCTAGAACCAGTTCAGGTACTAACTTTCATAGGTGCGGAATTGGACACAAAGTTGGCCAGGGCATTTCTCCCCTCGGAAAGGGTAGAGAAGCTGATTGCCCTGGCATCCTCTTTCACCCTGCGGGTCTCTCGACCAGCAAGGCACTTTCTGCAACTTCTAGGGCACATGGTGCCTCCACAGTTGTAGTGCAAGGAGCAAGATTCCAGATGAGAGACATTCAGTTTCATTTGAGGGCCTATTGGTCCCAAAGGAGGGACCCCCTTACCAAATTGGTCCCAGTGACCCAAACTCTGATTCTAGCTCTTCAGTGGTGGCAGGATCAGAGCAATCTAAGACTAGGGGTCCCTTCATTCCCATTTCTCATTCCCTCACCTCACCACGGATGCCTCCTTGCTGGGGTGGGGGCGCACTGGGCGACCTTTCCACTCAGGGAGTGTGGTCCCCCAGGAATCTCTGCTCCACATCAACCTGTTGGAACTCAGAGCTGTCTTTTTAGCACTTCAGGTTTCTCAGCATCTGTCCAGAACAAAGTAGTTCAGGTCAGGACAGACAATACCACAACAATGTGGTACATCAACAAGCAGGGGGGCACTCGGTCATCAGCCTTGTGCACCGAAGCAATGAAGTTGTGGTCTCTGGCTTACTCCCTGAACACCTCCCTAGTAGCAGTTCACCTTCCAGGGAAGGACAATGTCCTAGCGGATGCCCTCAGCAGGGTTTCTCAGGGTCATCACGAATGGTCTTTGAATCCCCTAGTGCTGGGGTCAGTTTTGCCAGATGGGGCACTCCTCAGATAGATCTTTTTGCAGCCCCAGACAACCACCAACTTCCTCTGTTCTGTTGCAGGCCTCCGGTAATGGGCTCAGTCCCCTGGACGCTTTTTGTTGGATTGGGAAGGGAAGTTCCTGTATGCCTTTCCCCTTCCCCTTCTCTTCAGGGTGTTAGTAAAATCAGATCCCAGCCCTGCAAAGTGATTCTGATTGCACCAGACTGGGCCAGGCAACCCTGGTACCCACTGCTTCTGTCCCTGTCAGTCCACCCTCCCTGGCCTTCCCAGGGTCCACAGCCTGCTGACTTGTGCCCAGGGGAGAGTTTGGTATCCGGACCTCAAATCCCTCCACCTCAAGGCTTGGCTCTTGAGGAGTTAGAATTTGCTGAATTACACCTTTCTCAAGGTGTACTTGATATTTTAAAGGCCTCTAGGAAGCCTTCCACTAGGGCCACTTATAATTCCAAATGGAAGAGGTTCTCCATCTGGTGTTCTGGGAAGCAAATTGTCCCAGAATCTGCTGATTTGCCCATTTTGCTGGACTACTTGGTCCATCTTAATTCCTTAGGCCTCAGGCCAGCTACCTTAAAGGTTCATCTGGCAGCTGTCTCTGCTTTTATATCAGCAGGAAAGCCTGCCTCCCTTTCTTCTCACCCTGTGTTTTCCAAGTTTTTAAGGGTTACTTCACACTAACCCTCCTTTGGGACCCAGCCCCTACCTGGGACCTTAATGTTTGCATTGCTCAGTTAATGCAACCCCTTGAACCTCTGTCTTCAGCAGACCTTAAGTTCCTAACTTGGAAAACTGTTTTCCTAGTGGCCAGCACTTCTGCCAGACGCATAAGTGAGTTACAAGCCCTGTCAGTGGAAAAGGATTTTATTTCTTTTCACAGAGATAAGGTAGTCCTCAGGACTAACAGAAAGTTTTTACCTAAAGTGGTTTCAGATTTCCATCTTAACCAATCCATCTCCTTCCAGTATTTTTCACTGAGCATTCTTCCTCGGGTGAGAGGAGATTGCACAGTTTGGACGTTAAAAGAGCTTTAAGCTACTATTTGTGAACGCACTAAGGGTCACAGGTTCGAATCCTCCAACTCTTCCTTACCTATGTGGCGAGGTTGGCAAGGAAACCTGCCACTAAGAAGACAATTGCCAGGTGGATTGTCTCTTGTATCCAATTTGCTACCAAAAACTAGGTAGAGAACCCCCCTCAGGACTGAGGGCCCATTCCACCAGGGGTACAGCTGCATCTCTAGCGGCTGCTAGAGATATTCCCGTTCTGGAAATCTGTCAAGCTGATACCTGGAAAACAGTTCACACCTTTACCAAGCATTACTCCCTGGATGTCCAGTCCAGGAGAGATGCTCGGTTTGGCACAGCCGTGCTTCAGAGCCTATTTCCTAAGTAGGTTCTGGCCCTCCTCCATGGAGGTACTGCTGTGTAATCTGCTATATGTCATAATATAGCAAGATTTCATGGTGTTTGAAGAAAAATTACTCACCTTAGTAATTGCTTTTCTTCTCATGGAGTCTGCTTATATTATGACCACCTAACCTCCCCTCTCAGAACTTCTACTTGGGTAAGGGGTTGGCAAATTGGTGCAAGCACTGTGTCATGCCATTATAGCTCTTTTTTCCTTTTTTCCCTTTTCTTTAGGATTAGGAAAACTAGGTATTTCTGTTTTACTTGTAGGTTTGGCCCCCCTCCTGGACTTGAGTCTTTTGGGGAGGGGGGGCCTAATAGTGCTTGTCAGGGTGATATTGTTGTTGTTGTTGTTTCTGTTATTGTTATTTCTACTAGTAGGTAGCCATTTGGCTAGTGTAGAGTTTTTTCCACACAGACTTTTGCTTAGTGTTGGCTCCGTAAAGATCTGACAGTTTCAATTTGAAACTAGCCAGATAGAGCTTTCAGCAAGGCGCTCGCACTTGGAACTCCAGTCAGCCTGGAGTTAACTCCTTCCTCTCCGGGGCAGTTCAAGTGCTGTGGCTAACTGCTATATGTCATAATATAGCAAGACTCCATGAGAAGAAAAGCAATTACTAAGGTGAGTAATTTTTTCATTCAGCATAACACTGACTGAAGCACACACACACATACACACACACACAAACACAAACACACGCTCTCTCTCTCTCTCTCTCTCCCCTACTGATATGACGAATTCGGACGTACTGAGTCAAGATTGTTTATTAACATAGACTTAAAATGGTGTGGATATGCATTGGTTGCTGTACGCAAATTGCCTGTGATACATTAATCGAGTAGGTGAAAGGAAGCACCTATTTTCTTTATACACACTGTATACACATATTTTGATGACTATTTATTTTTTCTATTTTGGGGGGTTTACTGCAGGGAGGTCGCTTGTGCGCCCTGGGATTTCTATGCATAGGAAATGCTGCGAAATAACCGTGCAAAGCTCTCCTGGTGGAAGGCAATTTCACAAATAATTTTCCCAACAATTAGGAAGTGTGGAAGGGTGAAATGGCGATTTCACATGCAGATGTGGCGGGGGGCTACCTGCACGTCCAGCAGCCTTGCCAGCCCAGAGCTCGGGCTTCCCCTCCCTAGCCTTCCTTTACTTCACATTGGCTCCGGACACAGAAAGCAACCCCCACTCCCAGCTATCGAGTACTGAATTAAGTCGAACATCAGTCACCAGCCAGAGCCCGGGAAACACACACAGAGGCATGTGAGGTGGCCGAAGGAACGACCCCGGCCCTTTCAGGGGCTCTCTAGTCTCTCTATGGTTGCCAGAAGGATTGTTCTGGCTGATAAATCTATGCATCGCTCTTCGGTGGGGGGGCCCTGTAAATCAGCACTGAGACAACTCCTAAGTCAAGAACATTATTCCATTCCGCTTGCGTTGCTTACGAAGTCTCAAGAATGGCAAGCAGGAATATATTTTTCTGTTGTTTTCCAAATTCATCTAATTAAAAAAACATATTATGTATTTAATATATAAAAACCACATTACTGCATAATAATAGTTTTTAAACAACCAGTATGTTGCTATATAGAACCACACTATCACTTCGCACTTAGAAAATAACGGGCCCGTGGCAGTGTGTTGCAGGACCCATAAAGCCTTTGGAACTTCAATCTATTTTGTTAGATTGGCAGGTTTAACAACGGTCACAGATCCAGCGTTCTCTGCTCGTTCGAGATTTAATATTTTGGATGCTGGGCGTTTCTTTCAGAGTGCAGTGAAACCTCTGAACATAACATTGCAAACCAGAGTTTATTCATTGCTATTAAAAAAAAGTTGCGGGACTCAATCAATCTCGTAACAATGCGTGTACTACTTGAAAGAGCAACACAACTTTGAAATCTGCACAGTTATATACTCTGGCTAGGTGATACAATGTTATGCCATTTTCTAATATCTGCAATGAATTGACTTTTCAACCCCTTCCCCACCCTGCCACACCACATTTTATTACCGATGGAACTCATCGGTGGAACACACACCAAGCAATGAGCGTCAGTACAACCCAAGAGATACAAGCAAGCATTTCGCAGCAGGAAGTAATAGTCTTGTTTCAATCATATTGTTATTTAAAGTTCAGTTGTGAGGGTGAGGGAGGGAACCCTAGTTGCTCGTTTTGTGACTTAAACGTTAACCTTTGATGCAGGATACATTTTTTCTAAAACTGAAAAAAAAAAAACAATTTCTGAGGATCAAACCGAAATCAAGGAACGGTAAAGTTCCCCCAAGCCTCTTGAAGTCTGAAAAACTATGAACAGCTCTTTCCAGTGGGACATTGCACTTACCTGTAGGTCTTAACAATCCAGAGATATTCATATGTAAATCAGCAATACATTACACAAGGCAGCTGCCATGTGATGTAAAACTGAAAAAGGAAGTGATGTTTGTTTCAATTGTTTAACCAGGAGTAGCACACTAAGCTGAATGCTTGTTTACAGGCGCGACTTGGGAGCACAGGGAAGTTAAGTGACTTGCTCAGGGTCACACAGTATGCAAGTGGGGGCTGTGGGATTCAAACCCAGGTCTCTAGATTTGCAGCTCAGAGCCTTAAACCACTGCACTATACTGCCTCCCTGATATCATATGTCTTATGTCATAAGAGCCCTACCTGTAGAGTTGGTGTTCACATCTATTAAACAGAACATTGACTATTGTATTGTGTTTTATGGACTTACTAATTCTATTGTTATAATTGTTATGTATAAACAATTAGTTAGCCTTCACATTTACTCTCTCTATGGTTGCCCGAAGGAGGCAGTATAGCACAGTGAAGGAGGCAGTCTAGCGCAGTGGTTTAAGGCTCTGAGCTGCAAACCTAAAAACCTAGGTTTGAATCCCACAGCACCCACTTGCATGCCGTGTGACCCTGAGCAAGTCACTTAACTTCATTATGCTCCCAGGTTGCACCTGTAAACAAGCTTTCAGCTTAGTGTGTCTCTCCTGATTAAAAAAATTAATAAATAAAAACAATTTACATTCCAAACTGCTAGTAAAAAGAATTAAATAAAATTCTGCCATTGTGATATTAGAAACTCTCAAGATCCCCACAATATTTCAGTGAGAAACTGTAGATCTTTTTCTTTTGCAGACGAAATATGGACTTCCTTTAAACACATATTGCGCCATCTGTCTGTCTATCTATCTGTCTAGCTAGCTAGCTATCTGTCATCCCTCACTGTGCTTTTGTAATTGATTAACATAAAAACATAGAATCTGACAGCAGAAGCTATGCTCCCAGATCCATGTTTCATTTTCCCTGTAACAGTAGGGCAATTTTCCTGGTGCTTTCCTTTAGACTAAAGTAGGTCCTATGGCAGCTGAATTGCTTTGTTTTACCTTACAAGGTATAACCAATTAAAGTCTTATTAGAATAATTTCCCTGTATATAGCTCAATTCCTCTCTGAAATATAGGAATCCATGTAGATCTGAAAGCACTGCAGAAGGATAGTGGCTCGTGAATTTACAAACAAACAAGTAATCATCTTCCATTTTTCAACCTATGTGAAATCTGGTTAAGAGGAAATTACCACCTGCTAAATCCTAACAAAAACTCACAGACTATAGAAAGTTGCGTGTTTCACGGCTGGCTCCATGGTGTTGAGCAATGGAGGGCTGATCTGGCATGCTGGCAAACCCAAATGGGTGGTTAGTACTGCGTTTACAAAGTTTGCAAAGCTCTGCTAGAGACAGGTAGTGTACATGTTGTAACCATGATTGTACAGTAGTAGTTTAAAGATCTTCTGCCTTTCTTTCTCAGTGTTGCATAGAACTGACGTAATTGGTCATACTGGATGTACAAAAAAAGCAAACAAATTATAGTTGTTTATATAATATGTATATATTTTTCCTGTTGAAAACTTGAATTAGAAGCAAACATCTAGAACAAAAATGAGAGGTCCAGATTGCAGGATTGGGGAAACCAGTATCACAACTGAACCTAAAGTGAGTGGGGGCGGGACTGATTGGTGTCTTTCCATGATTCTAGATCTGCCCTGCCTTGGGCCAGCTGCTCTAGCAGCTATTGGTTGCAGTACTAAACTGAACTAACTGGGGTTAGACTGCTTTTGACTGTGATCTACCCCCACCCATCTGAAATGAGTGCAGTCTGCAGCACAAGGGGGGCATCACTTTTCTGATTTGCCAGTGTCTTTTGAGGGGTAACAGTGGGCACTGGGAACCTCACACCCAGCTGTGGGGCTAGTCCCAATTTACACATTGTATGCAAAAAATAAATACATTTGTTTGCTTGCTGCGTGCTGCTGCTGTGTGATGGATTGTGTTGGACTGGTTCCGCTGACTACCAAACTGACATTTGTTAGGGCCAGAAATCCCAGAACCTCTACGGCTGATGTTGGAGCTGGGCTACAGCGGTGGGGAATTCATTGACCTGCAGTGCATGTTACAGATTTTGTGAGCTCAAATCAAATGTTTGCCAGTCCTGCTGTTCTCCTGGGGCTAAGTGCACTTCTTTGTGACTGTGCTTGGCCCAGGAAGGATGGTGGAATAGTGGACAAAAGGTCTTAGCTTGTAAGGACTCTGACATGTGCTGGAGGCTATTGGATTTCTCAGTTGCTAAAGCCTTGCTGTGGTGTTGGCTGTGGGGGATTCTGGAATTTCTGGTTACAGGGCCCTGGCACAATCTTCAGATGCGGTGATGGGTGTTAAAACCATAAACGGTTTTAAGCATGGCTGGGGCAGAGTGAAGGGTATTGGGGTTACTTGGGGGTAACAGTAGGGAGGGGAACATGGGGGTGGATAGTGAGGGCTAGTAGGCTGTGTGGACGATAGGTGCCAGGTTTTGATAGGGAACTACGGGCAGACTGGATGGATCACTGGTCTTTTTCTGCCTTCATGTCTAATGAGTGGCTTGCATCATTGCAGCTGGTTTGTCACAATGTTTCATAACCCACTTCTGCCTTTGCTAGTTCAACCCCACCTTCCTGTCAGTCTGTGTTCCTTCCGTCCTGGGATGGGAGTCTGACCCTTGGTCTCCAGCATGCAAAAGTGGTTCTTGCTTGATGCATTGGAGCAGGCCTTGACAGTTAATGATTTTTGATAATCTGTGAGAAGTGTGTAGGGAGCTACGCTTCAGTGAGCCATGATAAGATATTGCCTGCTCATGCGCGCTCCCCCTACACACACGCATGCATACTCGTGCTCGCCTTCCACGCACACTGTATAGCCCATGGGGTGCTCAATCCCCCGCTGGCTGTGCTCGCCCCCCAAACAGAGTTCCACATGCCACGCTGGGTGCCCACCCCAGCATGGCTACACATCGAATAGCTGACGGGGGTGCCCAATCCCCTGTCGGCTCCACTGTTCCCTCCCCCAGAGAGTACAGGGTGCCACGCTGGGAGCCCACCCCAGCGTGGCAACAGATGCTATCGCCGACAGGGGTGCCCAATCCCCCATCGGCTCCATGCCCCACCAAACAGCCGTCCTTGTGCGATGCTGGGAGCCCACCCCAGCGTGGCAAACGTCCCGCATCGTCGTCCTTTTTAAAAAAACAAACAAACCCTGAAACACAAAAACGGTCCCTCGCTGTCTCTGCCCCCACCCGCGCCCACCCACTGCGCACCCTGCCTCCCCACACCCCCCTCACCCCATACTTACCTCCAGACCCGCGCGACGATCTTTGGTGGACCGAAACACGTCTGCACTCTTCAAAGCCGACTGCGAACTGAGGAAATGCCGATAAGCTGTATAATGGGATAGATAGATAGGGTATTTTCAACTTTGCTGCATATCTCAGGCATTTTTTGGAATGTTTGCACCAAATTTTCAACATGGGGTTTTTGGGACCCCTTCTCATGAATGCTCTCACTGTCATGGCGTTAATCGGGCCCGAAGGGTGATTTTGCAGTCACTGCGCAGAATCACCTCTTGAGACCAAGTAACGAAATGACACTGCCACTGTTCATAAGGTGGGATCTCAAAAAGCCTATGTTGAAAATTTGGTGGAAAAATTCCTACAAATGACTGTTTTTTACGGCGGCAGCGTTCTTAGCGCAGTTCCTCACCCTTACCGTGATTCAAGCGATTTTCAATATTTTCACTCCAGATTTTCAACATTGCCATTTTACCATAACTCCTTATGAGCAGTACAGCTGTCATTTTTCACATCTTGCCCAAAGCGATGTTTTCGCCCATGTAATGTTGTTGGCATGCAGTCAGTGTCTTGAAATCAATGTGTTAAGGACAGATTAAGAAAATCACAGTTACACTGTTCATGAGCAGAGATCTTAAAATGGCTATGTTGAAAATTGATAACAAAAAGTCCATAAAATGACTGTGTTACGGTGAGCATTGCGCAGTTTCCACACCCTGTGAGTTCATGACTTTGTAATATTTTCAGTCCAGATTTTCACCAGTGGCATTTTTCCACACTTCCTTATGAACAGTACAGCTGTCATTTTTCACAACATGGCCGAAATATGTTTTCACACTTTCAGTGCAGAGATGCGTGGTCGCTGTGGGAAATCATTGTTCGGGACAGATAAAGAAAATCACAGTGACACTGTTCATGATCGGAGGTCCCAAAATGCCTGTGTTGACAATCTGCTGTAAAAAATCCCCAAACTAATTACATTACGGGTGTGCGTTGCACAGTTTCTATGCACACTCGTGACTTCCCATTTTTAAATATTTTTACTGCAGATTTGCAACATTGCCATTTTTACACCTCCCATGAACAGTACAGCTGTCATTTTCACATCCTGTTCGAATGTGTTTTGCACCTGTGGTGCTAAATGCACGTAGTCACTGTGCATAAGCAGCTTTTGGCTAACAAACTGATATTGCCACTGTTCATAAGGTGGGGTCAAAAAAACATGTTGAAAATTTGGAGTGAAAATACCAACGAATGCCTGAGGTGTTGGGTTTCCACCCATAACCCTCACCCTGTAGAGAATGACAGGCATCAGGGTGTGACTTGGGGATTCTTGCCTGTAATGCTCATACCATTCCACACCCTGCAGCCAGTGAGAGGCATCGAGGTATGCCTTGTACTCTTCCCCGAAAGTTCACCCCATTCTCCTATACGCACCCATTTCACTGTATTTCCTGATGGAATGGGTACGCAATAAGCCAAAGACCCCTAAGGACACCGTGACACTTGTCAGTGTCTGCAGGGTAGGGTGTGGTGAAAAGGCGTGGCCGTTATGCCTGACGACCCAAAGGCACGTCCCAATGCCTGTCACTCTCTGCAGGGTGGTGGTGGGGTTGGCTTCAGTTCAATACTTCACTGCCATTCCTATTATGCAGCTCTGTAACTTCTACACTACCACTGCCAATGCCAGCAAGCAAACATTCAGCATTGACAAATGCTTGTTTAAACTAGGTCTCAGCTATAGCTGGAGTCTTAAGCAAAATATCAAGATCTGTTAGGGAAAGACTGCAGCATGAGAACAGCACAGAAAGAGAGAGAGAGAGTTTTCATTTAAAAAATAATTCTAACTTCCGGGGCACCATTCAACAGGTGGAGATGATGCAAGAGTTGTATTAGCTGTTCTAATTATTTAGAAGAAAACAGATAATATGGCTAGTATCCCTTCCTTGTCTGATGCCCCTTTACCCCAAAGAGGGTTCTCCCTAGACCAGGTATTCCATCTGATTCTAACTCACAGGCAGGCGAAGGTTAGGAGAGAGGGACCCATGTACTTCCCTAATGAGGTGTGGGTGGGGACCTGGCTTCATTTACATGCACTGGACTCCGTACTATTGTTCTCTTTCGATTCCTGATCATCAGGAACTCTCCCCTGCATCACTCCTGATGCATACACATCTTCCGGCTTGTTGTGCCTTGTCTGACCCTGCACCCTGCTGCCAGCAGGAGCCAAGAATCTCCTGCAGACCCTCCTCAGAGAGGACAGCACCTGAGAGGCTGCTCACTTCTCCCTAGCTGGCCTCCATTCCTGACTTCCCAGGCTCAGGATGTCAGCCAGGGACACCAGCCTGCTAGCCTCTCCCAGCTGAGTGCCGCAGCGCCATCCTTTTTTGATGTACTGTTTTATTGTTTTTTTATTTGTTTATTGATTCAGCTTGCAAATCCTTTCTGGCTGGGAGGAGTACTCAAACTTTACAGATTTGAGCTGACAGGCTCACAGGGAGGGTAAAGTAACCTTCCAAAGGTCACACACACAGCCATCCGTTAAATATAGATTCATGAGCTAGAGGCTGCAGTGGGATTCAAACCTGGGATCTCCTGGCTCGCTTTTGCTCTTAGCTAGTGGCTTGCCCAAGGTCACCCAAAGTGCTAGTGGCTTAGGTGGGATTTGAACCCGAGGTGGGGTCTACTGGCTCATAGTCAGTTTTGCTCTAACCAAGTAACTTGCCCAGGGTCACACAGTGAGCCAGTGGCTGAGCTGGGATTCAAACCTGGGATCTCCTGGTTCCCAATTCTATACTTTAGCAAATTCAACCTTTTCAGTTCCAGAGAAGTACAGGTTGGACTTGTTTATGTCTGAGGGAAAACTGATTGATTACTACCGCTGAGTAGCAGGGGATAGTTCCGATGGACGTGAGCCTACTACTGTCCTGAAATCCAAGTGTAGCCTCAAGTATGACCATACACTACAAAAATAAGTGATAGAAAACCATGCACAGACAGGGACTGACTTGGTATCTTGGAGTTCCAGTGACATCAAAGACCGCCCGAGCTTCGCTGTCGAGGTCTATGATGCCACCAGACTCACTCGATGGAAACATGTAAGCATTAAGACATGACAAGGTCAGTTGGTAGTAGTGCCTGGAACACATGTCGAGGAACATAGTAAGACACATGGCTGCAGCCCCCTGGAAGTGCATTCAGCAGACTACTGCCAACGCCTTTTTGTGTCTTCATGCGCTTATAAAATGGGTTTAGGATAGTCAAAAAAAAAAAAATAAATAACAGAGAAGAAATGGTTATGGTGTTGAAAGTAATACAGAGGATAGTGGATGGGAACCAGTTAATAACAACACTGTGTTCCCATCAAGAGGTTGTCATGACAACATAGTAAACCTTGAGAGAGAAGCTGAAGAGGTTTACAGTTGGCATGATGACCTCAAGATGAGAACTCCACGTTGTTGTTAACTGGTGCCCATTCATTGTCTTTTATAGTGAATGGGCACCATTTAAACCAAATTTGTCCTTACTTTACTTTTTTTTCAGTAGCGCCGCTCTCCTGCTGGGCCAGCTCTCACCGCTGTGGTCATTCATCATAAAAACCTAGAAACATAGACTTTGACAGCAAATAAGGACTGCTTCAAACAACATGAAATCTTGCTGTATGCTGACTATGTGCAGTTAGTCCCAGCACTTGAACTGCTCTGGCGAGTAAAGGGTTAACTCTATGCCAAGGCATAGAACGTTGAGCTTGAGCTCGGTTTTCAAACCTATGTCTGTGGTACTCTGAAGTCTAACCGTCCGATTTCTTACTCCGCCTAACTGTGAAGTCGCTCTGGAGATCCCTCCTGTGCTTCAGTTCGGTAAAAGTTCGAATTGGTTGGTTTTTTCAACTTTAGTTCATATTTCCTTCGGTATTCTTACCTCTGTCTCGGTAACAATAAGTGGTAATAGTAGGTAGTGGTATTTTGTCACATTGTTAGAAATTGTTTTGTCTTCGGTTCTTTTCCGGTCGGTCCGCTTCAGAACCGAAACCTATTGTTTTTTTCTGTTCTATTGTGAAATATTTGTGGTTTTTCCAGTACTTATCAGTTTCTAAAAAAATCCAGATTTTGTGGGATTTTTTTAACCAACCCGTGACACGGTTGGAACCGACAGGTTTTCGTTACCTGGCTTAAAAGCTGACAAGGGTGACTTTTCTGATTTTTGTCACGTCTGAGAAACCCGAAAAGAAAACCGGTCCCACTGGGTTTCAGCACTGTGCCAAGTGTGGAGAGGCCTTTGCTAAGGCTGATCCCTACCTCGTATGTGTTTATTGTCTGGGGTTTGACCACCTCAAGGTAGACTGCCAAATTTGTAAGAACTTTCCTAAGGCCACTCTTGAAAAACATTTGAGTAGGCTAAATGAAAGGGAGGCCAAGAAGTCCATTGATCCAGATGGCCAGCCCGGTTCGGTTGCTATCGAACCTGAAGGGGTGCCTACTGACCTGGGTGATACCTCTTCGGGCAAAAGGAGAGCCAACTCTGCGGAGTCGGTTCCGTCCAAGAGAAAGAGAAAATCAGCCGGTTTGGATCCAACAACCCATGTTCCGACCGCTGAGGAAATAGTGAAAGCGATCTCTATAGTGCAATCGCTTTGCCCAGTTCCAACCAAACCGACATCGGTTCAAATGCGATTGATTCGGTTGGAGATTTTTGCCTCAGATATTGATCCGGAGACATACTATGAGGGCGATTGGGAGGAGGAAGAAGAAGATGAAGAAGGAGAGTTTGAAGGCCTAGATGAGCCAGTAGAGCCTGACATCTCCCCAGACAGGCCTTCCAGTGTTTCCCCTCCCAGGCTTTCTGAGTCCCCCCCCCCCCACTTCAGCTTCCTATGGAAGAGGCTGAACAGGATCAGGAGGAGCCTGATTATGTGGAGATGATGGATGTTCCAGAGTCAAAGAGAATGTCTATCCCTTTGCACAAATCCCTGGGGAAAGAGACACAGAAAATCATGCAATTTCCCACATCCATTCCTCCTGTGGATACAAAAATGGACAGGAGGTATGCCTTATCAGGTCCTGGCATGGAATTCCTTTCAGCACATTGCAGCCATGTTGGGGTAGTTCAAGCTGCAGCCTGTGACAAGGCTAGTATTCCCCTGGCATCTCACTCCCCCAGATAAGGATTCCAGGAAAGTGGATGCCTTGGCTAAGAAACAGTACTTGGCATCCTCTTTGGGGCTGAGGCAATCAAATTATATGGCATATACAACCAGGTACCAGAAGTCTATGTGGGATACAGTTCTATAGCTGGCCAATAATGCCCCTCCCCAGCTAGCCAAGGAGCTGGAGCAGGTGGCTGTAGATGGTATAGAGGCATCCAGAGTGCAATTTCATGCTGCTGTGGACTCGAATGATGTGCATTCTAGAGCCATGGCTACATCTGTCTCCATGAGGAGATTTGCTTGGCTTAGGTGTACCAGCCTTTTGCAGGATACCTGGACTGAGGCCATGGATTTCTCTGTAACTGGTAATTCTCAGTTTGGGGAGTAAACGGAGAACTACATGAAGAAGATGGATGAGTATAGGACCACCTATAGGAGTGCTACAGCCAAGGAAAAGCAGGCCACTCCTCAGAAGCAGCAATTTAGGGCTGGCAGGGGTAGGCCTTTTCATAGGCCTTTCTACCAAGCTCAGGCCTCCTCCTCTTCTTTCCAGCAGAGGGGGTTCTTTAGGGGAAGAGGCAGGTGTGGGATGACCAGGACCCCTTCATCCACGCAGTCTAAGCCCCCTGCCAAACAGACACCCTGAGGTGTCGGTCAGGGTCTCCTCCCCAGTTCCAGTAGGGGGCAGGCTGGCTCACTACTCCCAGGCCTGGGAGTCTATTACATCAGACAAATGGGTCCTGGAAGCAGTGAGCCGGGGACTTGCTCTCAGTTTCCGAAGGTTCCCAAAAATGAGAGCAAGATCCTTCAATCCTCCCTCTCCCTTGGAGACAAAGGCCTTAGAGGCAGAAGTCTCCTCTCATCTCCTTCTGCAAGCAGTAGAGAAGGTACCTCATTGTCACAGGGGAAAAAGACTGTACTCCAGATACTTCCTTACCCCCAAAAAAGACAGGGGAGTGACGACCCATTTTAGATTTTTTTTTTTGCATTATATGTTTATCCCGCCTCCCGTGCTTCACTGATCCCCACTCCTTCAAGCTCCACAAGTTCCCTCCAACCCCACTGACCTTACCCAGCCCTCCTTTATGCCCTCAGATCGCAGCCGATCCCCGGGATATCCCGGCGTATCCCTTCACCGGGCGGGTCTCCCTCCTCCGAGGGGGGACAGGGAAAGACCCCAACACACACTACATTAGGGCCCGGGGATGCTGCTGAGAGACAGGAGGCCCTGGGCAGGTACTGGAGGTGCTCGGGGGAACAGAGAACCGTCATCCTGGCGGCCAGCGAGCAATTTTTCCCATTTTCTACGGGGGTAGCGTGATAACATCACAGCATACGCCGACATCCGCTCCTCCCCCCGGTTAACATTGGGCCGTGCATCCTGTAAAGCTCCCAGCCTCCGCTAGGAGCCAGCAGGCACCGGACCCATCCCTACCTCCCCTGGAGAAGGGAGAGCTGTCGGGTCACTTGATCCTTCTCCCCGGCCGCCTCCAGTGACCCAGGCCCGCTCCCCGAACCCGGTCGCTACGCGCGAATCCAACCCACTGTGCTGAAGGGCAAGGCCCATTTTAGATTTAAAGTACCTGAACAAGCACTTAACAAAACCAAAATTCAAAATGGTGACTCTGGGAGTAATTCTTCCCTCTCCTGAGACCAGGAGACTGGCTAACCTAAGGGGTTGTATACAGACCCCCATCTCAGGGGGAGGAAATGGACAAGGAAATGATAGAAAGTATACTTAGAATGGCAGATAAAGGGGAGATATTGCTGATGGGTGATCTGAATATGCCAGATGTTAACTTCTAAGAGTGGGGTTATTCTAGATGCCCTACAGGGGGCATGCCTTAGACAACTAGTATTGGAGCCCACTCGAGAGGGAGCAATCTTAGACCTGGTTCTCTCAAATGGAGATGAAGAGAGGATCACAGCTGTAGAAGTGGGTAGCCATCTGGGAACTAGCGACCATCGAACAGTATGGTTCACAATAAACACAGCAATAGAGTCAAGCCATACAAAGACAAAGGTACTGGATTTTAGGAGGGCTGACTTTGCCAAAATGGGTGAGTGCCTAAGGAATGCACTAGCAAATGGGCAGGAAGGAGGGGTGGAAGAACAATGGGGAATAATAAAAACTGCCATCACAGAGGTAACAAGCCTTTGTGTAAAGCAAATAAACAAAACGAAACGAGGTAAGAAACCACTATGGTTCTCAAAGGAAGTGGCAGTGAAGGTTCAAGAGAAAAAGAAAGCATTCAGAAAGTAAAAGGAATCACAGAAGGAACAGGACAGAGAACTGTATCAGTTAAAGCAAAAGGAAGCTGGGAAGGCAGTCAGAACAGCAAAGGCCCAAACCGAGGAAAAGATAGCCAACTCAGTTAAGAAGGGGGATAAAACCTTTATAGGTACATCAGGGAGCGAAGGAAGACCAAGAGAGGGATAATGAGGCTTAATAAAGGGAGGGAGGGAGGGTGGGCAGAGGGTGTCTGTGAAAAGGCAGAGATACTAAACAAATATTTTTGCTCAGTATTTACAAAGGAAGAGCGGGAGGTACCTAAAACAAACAGTAGAAACACTCTGGATACAGAAGTTGATACCAGCCCATTTACAGAAGAAAGGGTTCTGAAAGAGCTCTTAAAACTGAAGGTGGACAAAGCAATGGGGCCTGATGGGATTCATCCCAGAATTCTAAAAGAACTAAGGGTAGAACTAGTGACACCACTGACTACCCTCTTTAACAAATCATGGGAAGATGGGGTGGTACCTGAGGACTGGAGGAGGGCAGATGTGATTCCCCTTCACAAAAGTGGGAGCAAGGCAGAAGCAGGAAACTACAGACCTGTTAGTTTAACCTCAGTGGTAGGGAAAATGATGGAATCACTTCTGAAGGAAAGAATTGTTGCGTATCTAGAGGCCAGAGGGGCACAGGACCCAAGGCAGCATGGATTCACAGTGGGAAGGTCATGCCAGACAAATCTGATAGATTTCTTTGACTGGGTGACCAAAGTAGTTGATCAGGGAGGGGCTGCGTGACATGGCCTACCTAGACTTTAGCAAGGCATTTGACACAGTCCCACACAAAAGATTAATATACAAGTTAGCCAGCCTGGGAGTGGGTCCTAAGATGACAGCCTGGGTAAAGAATTGGCTGGAGAATAGGACACAGAGAGTAATAGTAAATGGAGTCCACTCTGAAAAAAGGGGGGTTAGCAGTGGGGTACTGCAGGGTTCAGTATTAGGACCGGTCCTCTTCAATGTCTTTATAAGCGACATTGCAGAGGGACTGGAAGGAAAAGTATGTCTCTTTGCAGATGACACAAAGATCTGCAACAGAGTTGATGCACAAGGTGGGGTGGAAAGGATGAGAAGGGACTTGGCAAGGTTAGAGGAATGGTCAAATGTATGGCAGCTTAGATTCAATGCTAAGAAGTGCAAGGTAATGCACCTGGGAAAAAACCCAGGGGAAGAGTACACAATGGGGGGTGAGATACTAACAACAACAAAATGGAAAGGGACCTGGGGTAGTCATATCAGATGACCTAAAGGTGGGCAAGCAATGTGAGAGGGCAGCAAGGAGGGCTGGGGGATACTGGGATGCATAGGAGGGCATCACCAGTAGAAAACAAGAAGTTATTATCCCTCTGTACAGACAGCTGGTGAGACCACATCTGAGTACTGCGTGCAGTACTGGAGACCCAATCTCCGCAAAGACATAGACAGGATGGAAGCTGTCCAGAGGAGGGCAACTAAAATGGTGCAGGGTCTGCACCGGAAGACATATAGAGAGACTTAAGGAGCTTAATATGTATAGCCTCGAGGAAAGGAGAGAGGGGGGACATGATAGAAACTTTCAAGTACCTCAAGGGAATCAACAAAGTCCAAGAGGGTAGCATCTTTTAAAAAAAGAGGTGTGCAAGAACAAGAGGGCACAATTTAAAGATAGAAGGGGGCGGCTCAGAGGTAATTTAAGAAGTATTGTTTCATAGAGAGGTTGTGGATGTATGGAACAGCCTTCCAGAGGAGGTTGTGGAGTCAAAAACGGTGGAATTCAAGCATGCATGGGACAGTCATAAGGCAATTCTAGGGGGTGGGGGTAGGAAGAAGTAGGCTGCTGGTTAACTAGGATCTGCAGCTTATCCATCAGGTAGGGAAATGGGCAGACTGGGTGGGCCAAGCGGTCCTTATCTGCCGTCAAATTCTATGTTTCTATGTTTCTAACCTCTCTGGATCTCAAGGATGCCTACTTCCACATATCTATCAGACATTCCCACAGAAAGCACCTCAGGTTCGAGTTGCCCTCAGGCCATTATCAGTTCAGAGCTATGCCTTTCTGCCTAACATCTGCTCCAAGGGTGTTTACCAAGTGTCTTGCAGTAGTGGTGGTATTCCTCAGGAGACAAGGTATCCTTCTGTTCTCAAACCTGGACGACTGACTCCTAGTGGGACAGTCCTCAGATCAAGTCAAGTGAGCCTTAGAGGTCACTCAAAAGCTTCTAGACTCGTTGGGCTTCATTCTGAACCTAGAAAAGTCTGTTCTGGAACCAGCCCAGCTTCTTACTTTCATAGTGTTGGAACTAGACACTATTCAGGCAAGAGCATTTCTCCCTCTCTCAAGGGTTCAGTCCCTTGTCACTCTGGCTTCCTCTTTTCGTCCTCTAGTTTCTCGTCCAGCCAGATACTTTCTATAGTTGCTGGGTCACATGGCAGCATCCACAGCAGTGGTCTGGGGAGCAAGGTTTCAGATGAGAGATATTCAGTTTCATCTCAGATCTTATTGGTCTCAGAAAAAAGACCCCCTCTCCAAATTGGCTCCTGTGTCTCGAACCCTAGTTCAGGCCCTACAGTGGTGGCTGGAGGAGTACAATCTTCGACAAGGTGTCCCCTTTATCAGTCAGGCTCCTTCAGTGATTCTCACCACAGATGCCTCTTTACTGGGGTGGGAGGCTCACCTAGATCAGCTTACAGCTCAGGGAACCTGGTCTTACCAGGAGTCACTACTACACATAAACCTCCTCGAACTGAGAACTGTCTTTCTAGCACTTCAGACATTCTCAACTGCTGTCCAGGGAAAAGTGATGCAGATCAGGACAGACAATACCACAACCATGTGGTGCACCAACAAGCAGGGAGGCACTCGGTCCTCGGCCCTGTGCACAGAGGCCGTGAAAATATGGTCTCTAGCTTATTCCCTTCAGGCTTCCCTGATGGCTGTGCATCTCCCAAGGAAGGACAACATTCTAGCAGATGCTCTCAGCAGGATTTCCCAGGGTCACCACGAATGGGCCCTAAATCCTCTAATTCTTTAGGTCATCTTCAAGAGGTGGGGCACTCCAGAGATGGATCTCTTTGCAGCCCCGGACAATCACCAACTTCCTCTTTTTTGCTGCAGACCACCTCTTCTGGGTCCTGTCCATCAGGATGCGCTTTTGTTGAATTGTACAAGTAGGTTTCTTTATGCATTTCCTCCTTTTCCTCTGATATTCAAGGTCCTGATCAAGATCAGGTCTCAGCCCTGCAAGGTAATTCTAGTGGCTCCAGACTGGGCCAGACAGCCTTGGTACCCCCTTCTGTTGTCACTGTCAGTGACAGTGCCTCTGTGTCTTCCCAGACAGTTCAATCTCCCTACCTCCTCTCAGCAGAGGATTATTTACCTCAACCTTCAGACTCTCGGGCTCAAAGCCTGGCTCTTGAAGAGTTAGAATATGCAAGCCTGCATCTTTCCCAGTCAGTCTTGGACATTTTAAAGGTTAGCAGGAAACCCGCTACTAGAAAGACGTACAACTCCAAATGGAAAAGATTTGGATTTTGGTGTTCCAGAAGCATGTATTGCCAGAGCTGGCTGATATTGCTACTGTTTTGGACTATTTGGTGCATCTTAACAGTTTAGGCCTTCAGCCTACTACTCTCAAGGTACATTTGGCAGCTGTGTCTGCTTTCCTTTCTGCTGGTAAGGACTCTTCCCTGGCATCTCATCCAGTTTTCAGTAATTTTTTTCCAGGGCCTGGTACATGTTAATCCTCCGTTTCGGGAGCCTACCCCTTCTTGGGACCTGAATATCTGTATTGCACAGCTTATGCAGCCCCCTTTCGAGCTTCTATCTTCAGCTGAGCTAAAGTACTTGACTTGGAAAACTGTATTCCTGGTAGCCATTACCTCTGACAGGAGAATCAGTGAATTACAGGCTTTATCAGTGGAACCTGACTTCATTTCATTTCACAGGGATAAGGTGGTCCTTCAAACCAACAGAAAGTTTCTTCCCAAGGTGGCATCAGAATTTCATTTGAATCAGTCTATGTCATTGCCCGTATTTTTGACTGACTATTCTTCCTCTGGGGAGAGAAGATTACACAGTCTTGATGTAAAGAGGGTTCTTAGTTACTATGTGGAGCATAATAAGGCCCATAGAAATGGCTGTTCTCAGTTGTTTCTCACTTATGGGGAAGTGGAAAAGGGCAAACCTGCCACTAAGAGAACTATTGCCAGGTGGATTGTCTCCTGTATCCAGTTCTGTTATTCAAAGTTGGGGAAAGAGCCTCCCTCAGGCCTGAGGGCTCACTCCACCAGAGGTACAGCTGCTTCGGTCGCAGCAGCTAGAGACATACCATTAGTGGAAATCTGTAAAGCAGCCACTTGGAAAACTATTCATACTTTCACCAAGCACTACTCTCTGGACATTCAGTCAAGAAGTGATGCTAGGTTGGCACAGCTGTGCTGCAGAGCCTTTTACCAAAATAGGTTCTGTGACTCCCTCCTCCAAGGGGGTACTGCTTGGTAGTCTGCATATAGTCAGAATACAGCAAGACTTCATGTTGTTTGAAGAAAAAATTATTCAACATAGTAATGTTGTTTCTTCTAATGGAGTCTTGCTGTAGTCTGACCTCCCTCCCTGCCTCCCCTCCTGGAACCTAGTCATTTTGGGATGTGGCCTGGCAGGCACAGTGCTGCACCCCAGAGGTGTACTTAGCATGCCCTATCCTTCTAGGTTTTTTTATTAGTATTAATGTTTTGATTGTTTTCACTACCTGCTTATATTCTTTTTGGGGTTCTCGACTTGAGTCTTTTGACCCTACAAAATCTGTTTGGTGCCTGTTGGCATTAAAAATTATAGAAACAATTTCTAACTAGTAAGTTTGCTAGTTTAGTGCTTGTAAGAACCTTAAGGTTGGACTTCAGAGTACCACAAATAGAGGTCTGAAAATCGAGCTCAAGCTCAACGTTCTATGCCTTGGCATAGAGTTAATCCTTTACTCTCTGGAGCAGTTCAAGTGCTGGGGCTAACTGCATATAGTCAGAATACAGCAAGACTCCATTAGAAGAAACAACATTACTATGGTGAGTAAGTTTTTCTTAGCTCATCTAGTCTGCCCATTTCCCTACCTATTGGATAAGTTGCAGATCCTAGTTAACCAACAGCCTATTTCTTTCTGCTCCCCACCAGATTTACCTTACTGTATGTCTGTCCCATACATTCTTGAATTCTCCCACTGTTTTTGACCCCACGACCTCCTCAGGAAGGCCGTTCCATGAGTCCATCACCCTCTCTGTGAAAAAATACTTTCTCACACTGCCCCTGAACCGTTCCCCCTCTATCTTCAAATTGTGTCCCCTTGTTCTTGCACAACTCTTTTTCTGAAAGAAGCTACCCTCTTGGATTTTGTTGATTCCACTGAGGTACTTAAAAGTTTCTATCATGCCCCCCCTCTCCCTTCTTTCCTCAAGGGTATACATATTAAGCTGCTTTAGTCTCTTCTCATACGGCTTCTCTTGCAGACCCTGCACCATTTTAGTTGCCCTCCTCTGGACTGCCTCCATCCTGTCTATGTCCTTGCAGAGATGGGGTGTCCAGAACTGCATGCAGTACTCTAGATGGGGTCTCTCCAACTGTCTGTACAGAGGGATAACAACTTCCTGTTTTCTACTGGTGATGCCTCTCCACAGCCCCTCCCCGGTCTACTGCTTTGGTCACCCAGTCAAAGAAATCTATTAAATTTGTCTGACATGACCTACCTGCTGTGAATCCATGCTGCCTTGGGTCCTGTGCCCCGCTGGCCTCTAGGTACTTAACAGTTCCTTCTTTTAGAAGTGGTTCCATAATTTTCCCTACCACTGAGGTCAAGGTAACAGGTGTGTGGTTTCCTGCCTCTGCTTTGCTCCCACTTTTGTGAAGGGGAATCACATCTGCCCTCCTCCAGTCCTTGGGTACCACACCATCCTCCCATGATTTGTTAAAGGGTAGTCAGTGGTGTCACTAGTTCTCCCCTTAGTTCTTTTAGAATTCTGGGGTGAATCCCATCAGGCCCCATTGCTTTGTCCACCTTCAGTTTTAGGAGTTCTTTCAGAACTCTTTTTTCTGTGAAAGGACTGGTATCAACCCCCTATCCAGAGTGCCTCTAGTGATTGGATTAGGTACCTCCCCCTCCTCTTCTTTTGTGAATACTGAGCAGAAGTATTTGTTCAGTATCCCTGCTTTTTCACTGTCCCTCTCTGCCCTCCCACCCTCCCTTTCTTAAGCCTTACTATCCCTCCCGTGGTCTTTCTTTGCTCCCTAATGTACCTATAAAAGGTTTTATCCCCCTTCTTAACCAAGTTGGCTATCTTTTCCTCAGTTTGGGCCTTTGCTATTCTGACTGCCTTCCCCGTTTCCTTCTGCTTTAACTGGTACAGTTCTCTGTTCTGCTTCTTCTGTGTTTCCTTATACTTCCTGAATGCTATCTTTTTCTCCCTAACCTTCCCCGCCACCTCTTTTGAGAACCATAGTGTTTTTTTCTTTCATTTTGATTTGCTTATTTGCTTCACACAAAGGCTTGTTGCCTCTGTGATGGCAGTTTTGATGTTTTCCCCATTGTTCCTCCACTCCTCCTTCTTGCCTGTTTGCTAGTGCTTTTCTGGGTATGCTAGTAGTTCAAGAGACATGCATGCGCAGAGCCACTCACGTTGTTATGGTATCATTGTGTTGTACTCAAGAGGGTATAATCAATCAATCAATCAATCAATCAAAATCTCTATTTACCCAGGCGATCACCATTGAGCAAGCTCATTTACAAGGTGGAACTGCAGTTTGCAAGGATGAGGGTACAGAATAGAGTACAAGTAAAATATACATAAAACAGTAGCAAGATGTATACAACAAAATATATACAGTGTAGAAATAAAGGTAAATAATATATACAGAGATGCCTTTATAATCCTATCCATCAATAACATGTTCATAGCCTGTAAAGGAGTCCCTGGGATATGGAAAAGCGCTAGCGTAGGAGGCAGGGATGCTGGCAGAAAGATTCTGGGATACTAAGCAGGTGGTATCAGGGCATAAGAGTGGGCGATGGGGGGTGTTTTGCAGTGAGTACGTAGTACCGGTGTGACTGGATAACAACCTCTTGACATCACAACAATACCATAACAAGGATAGGAATTCTTTGAATTGCATCCATATCAACCCTCTCCCATACATTATAGTTTTTTCCCCCATTGTTTCTTATGTTGGGTCCAGAAACTGATTCAAGGTAGCATTTGTCAACAACTTATAGGTAACTGGTAGAACAGACTTTTTTATTTTGTTTCTGTGGAGTAGAGAATTCAGGCTGTCAATTCTTGTAGTTAAATTGTTTATTGAATTTTTGTACATATTAATAAATACAGTACATGGTATAGTACACAAATAGAAAAGCACATTATATAATGTATGATGCAGGTAGTAGTATGTTAGCATATTATAACAACGGTTAACATTATGATGATTGTGTAGCCTACAATCAACAAGAGAATACTTTGTATATCAGATGAGTATATAAATGATTAGAAGTCTGTACTGTAAACCAAAAAAAAAAAAAAGTAATAAAAGAAAATCAAGTTAAGATATTCAACAATCTTATAATCAACAGAAGAGCTGCATAAAAAGTATATCATAAAGAGATGTTTATATTTGAGTTAATATCAGGTTAAGGAATCTGATGGTGCATATCACCTATGTGTTTGAAGAAAGTTTAAATAATCTTGCCAACAAAGATGGAATCCATTCAGTCGGTCCTGTGCCAGGTATGAAAGTCGCTCCAATGAGGAAGTATAGGTTAAACTATTCAGAATATTAGTCAGAGTAGGTATTAACTGAGACTTCCAACGCATTAAAATCAGTCTTTTCACTTGCATAAATAGGATATGTAGCCATCTATGTTGATACTTGGTTAATTTTATATCTTTATTTATAACTCCTAGTAGATAATATTTAGGTTCAAATGGGATAGTGCGGCCAATTATTTTAAAGACTAGGTTGTGAATAGAGTGCCATAATTTAGATATTGGTTTACATGACCAGAGTATATGTAAAAGGGCACCCTTTGACGAGTTGCAGCGCCAACATTTATTATTAGATAGTAAACCTATGTTATACAGAAAGGAAGGGGTTCTATACCATAAATGCAAAATTTTATACTGAATAAGCATGCTACGTATATCTTTAAAGGTATTGTGGCAAAGTTTCCAGCAGTCATCCCATTGGGAGTCAGATATGTCATCATTTATTGCCAGGCTCCAATTATTCCTGGCTAGGACGGATTGGTTCGGTAATGCGTCTCTGATTTGTTTGTAAATTTTACTGATTAAGCCAGAGGGAGTATTAATCCATGAGTTAATATATGTGGAGGTTGGGAGTGGTCTGCTGATTTGTTGAATAATAGGGGATATAGCAGAATGAATCTGAAGATATTTCCAGAATTCTTGTCTAGGAATGTTCCATTTTGTTTGTAGGTTACTGAAGGAGTTTAGTGTATTACCATTGTCAGTCAGGATATCATTTAGAAAGAATATATTCTTATGTTTCCAAGAATTACAATATATAGGTTTGTTCCCTAAAGTGATTTTTGGGTTTCCCCAAATAGGTGTATAAGATATAGGAGTAGGATTGGACTTAAGCATTTATGCATTCTAAACCAATAATGGATAGACGTGTTGATTGTAGGATGTTTTCTTAACTTAGAAGTAGAAGTGTGATATATAAAGCTGGTAGGGATCTGTCCTGGGAAAGGGAAGCTTCCATGTCAAGCCATAAAGGTGTATTATTGTTAGGCTTAGAAAACCATTTAATAGTTTGTGAGGCTCTGAATGCCCAGAGGTAAGCCATAAACCAGGGAAGACCACAACCACCGTGAGACCAATGCGAGCGTAGTTTAATACAGTTAAACCTTGGTATGTGGCCTTCCCATAAAAAGTCTCCTATGATTTTGTCAATATTATGAAGGAGAAGAGGAGAAATTTTAAGTGGGATGCTAGCAAACAAATAAAGAATTTTAGGTGTAATGTTCATTTTTATAGTGGCTATTTTACCGGAAGGACAGTTTTAAATTTTTCCATTTGGATAAATTCGTTTTGATGTCTGCAAGTAAAGGAGGGAGATTGACTTCCCAGATTTTATCTAGATTGGGCAAAATTTTATCCCTAAGTAAGTAATACCTTGTGAGGCCCAGCGAAATCCAAGAGTATTGTTCATGGAAGGATGCAATACTTATTTAGTGGTAGTACCTCAGTTTTTTGGTAATTAACTGTTAGCCCAGATAGTTTGGAGAACAAATTAAGTATACGGTTAAAGGCTGTCAATTCTGAAAGTGAAATTCTGAGATTTTGTTAGGTTGTGTTAGTGCTGTCATCTAGTATGGCAGGTAGCCAATCAGAATGCAGCATTTTCCCTCCCCATTTTATAAAGCCTTGTTGTGCACTGGTTTCCTATCCATTGTTCTCTATATTATTTTCCTTGCAACCAAACTCTTGCCTCACTCGACCCATTGGTTCAAACAACATGAAGTCTTGCTGTATTCTGACTATTGCAGTTAGGTCCTGCCTTTCAACTGCCCCGGAGAACAACGAGTTAAACTTTCCATGGCCAGCATGGAATGTTCACCGCAAGCTCGGTTGAAGCCCCTGTCTGCTGTTGTTTAAACTCCAACCGTCAGATTCTTTACTTCAGCTCACTGAACAGTCGCTCCAGAGATTTCTCCTTTGCTTGGTTCAAAAAAGTCGATTAAAGTGTTGTTTTTTTGCTCGGTTTCTACCAAATTGCTGGTACCGAATCTGTCGGTTTAAGTCTCTGCCTGTGATACTGAGAGTACTAGATAGGTTTTGCATTTAGTTTCTGTGTGGAACTTGTTACTTGTGGATCAGTTCAGCTGAACCAATCAGTGCAGGTAAAAAAAGTTTGTGAATTTACTTAGAGTGTGATAACCGGTCCGTATCGGTTCTAAAAAAATGGATTTTTATTACGTTTTTTTCCAAGACCCGTAACACGGTCAGGAACCAATAGGGGAGTCTTGCCTGTCAGATTGCCGAGAAAAGGGTAAGTTTTGGATAGGACTGGCTATGTCTGAGAAACCCAAGAAAAAAAACAGGTCCACTGGGTTTCAACACTGCAGTGTGTGTGGGGAAGTCTTTGCTAAGGCTGATCCCCACACCACCTGTGTTTATTGTCTGGGGTTTGACCACCTTGATTCAGACTGCCAAATTTGTAAGAATTTTCCCAAAGCTACTCTAGATAAAAGATTAGGTAGACTGAGGGAAAGGGAGGCCGAGAAGTCCGCTGACCCAGATGGCCAGCCCGGTTCGGTTCCAACCGAACCAGAAAGAGTGCCCTCTGACCAGGGCGATACTTCTTCGGGCAAAAGGAGAGCCGATTCTGAGGGATCAGTTCCGACAAAAAGAAAGCACAAAGAAAAATCATCCAGTTCGGATCCAGAGGTTCATGTTCCGACCGACGAAGAGATAGCCAAAGCGATTCGGATTGTGGAATCGCTTCGCCCGGTTCCTGCCGATCCAGCGTCTTCTGGCAGGGGTTTGGTTCAGTTGGTTCTCCTGGTTCAAGATTATACCCTTGAAGATTTTTACGAACCGGAGTTTGAAGAGGAAGGGGAATTTGAGGATGATGATGTTGAAAGTGAGGGCTGGATGTGCCTGTGGAATCGGACATCTCCCCAGACAGACCTTCAGGTGTTTCCCCTCCTAGGCTTTCTGAGTCCCCTTCTCACTTTATGTTCTGCAGAAAGGTGGCTGAAACCCTCCAGCTTCCTATGGAGGAGGCATTGGAGGATCAAGAGGAGCCTGATTATGTAGAAATGATGGACATCCCAGAGTCCAGGAGACTGTCTATTCCCCTCCACAAATCCTTTGGGAAGCAGACACAAAACATTCTAAAGTCTCCTAACACTATACCTCCTGTGGACAGAAGAATGGACAAGAGGTAAACACTTTCAGGCTCAGACACGGAGTTCTTATACCAGCAATGCCGCCCTATTGGGGTAGTGCAAGCTGCTGCCTGTGACAAGGCAAATATTCATTTGGCTTCACACCCCCCCAGACAAGAACCCCAGGAAGATTGATGCCATGGCAAAGAAACAGTACATGGCATCTTCTTTGGGACTCAGGCAGGTGAATTATATGGCCTATACAGCCAGGTACCAGAAGTCCAGGTGGGACACTGTACTGGCACTGGCTAAACAGGCCTCCCCCCAGCTAGCCAGGGAGCTGGAGGAGGTGGCTGCAGATGGGATTGAGGCAGCAAAGGTACAGTTTCATGCTGCTGTCGACTCCAATGATGTGTCATCAAGAGTCATGGCTACATCTGTAGCTCTTTGGAGAATGGCTTGGCTCAGATGTACTAGCCTCTCGCAGGATACCCAGGCTAAGGCCATGGATTTTCCTGTAGTGGGTAATTCTCTGTTTAGGGAGCAGACACAGAATTACATGAAGAAAATGGATGAGTACAGGACCACTTACAGGAGTGCTCAGCCAAGGAAAGGCAGGCAACTCTTCAAAGGCAGCAGTCTAGGGGCAGGGGCAGGCCTTTTCATAGGCCTTTTTACCAAGCACAGGCCTCTTCTCCTTTTTCACAGAGGGGGTTCTTCAGAGGGAGAGGCAGAAGGGGGATGAGCAGAGCTACATCCACTCCTCAGCCTAAGGCCCCTGCCAAGCAGACACCCTGATGTGTCTGCCGGGGTTGACTCTCCTATTCCAGTAGGGGGCAGGTTGGCTTACTTTGTCCAGGACTGGAGGTCTTTTACATCAGACAAGTGGGTCCTGGAAGTAGTAAGCCAGGGACTGGTTCTCAGCTTCAAAAAATTTCTGAAGATGAGAGCCTGATCTTTTCTACCTGCAGGTCTCTCAGAAACCCTTGCCCTAGAGGCAGAAGTTTCATCTCTTCTGGCCTTAAGAGCCATAGAGAGAGTTCCTACCTTACGCAAGGGCAAAGGTCTGTACTCCGGGTACTTCCTCACCCCAAAAAAGACAGGGGAGTGGCGACCCATCCTACACCTAAGATACCTGAACAAACATCTTTTAAAACCAAAGTTCAAGATGGTAACTCTGGGAATAATTCTTCCCTCTCTATGGCCAGGGGACTGGCTAGCCTCCCTGGACCTCAAAGATGCTTATTTTCACATTCCCATCAGGTGCTCCCACAGAAAGTACCTCAGGTTCGAGTTGCCCTCAGGCCATTATCAGTTCTAGGCAATGCCCTTTGGTTTAACATCAGCCCCCAAGGTTTTCACAAAGTGCTTGGCGGTAGTCGTTGCCTTTAAAAGATTTCCATTTTTCCATATCTGGACGACTGGCTCATAGTGGGCCAGTCTCCAGACCAAGTCAAGTCAGACATGCAAGTGACCCAGCAAGTGCTCACTTCCCTGGGATTTCTTCTCAACCTCCCCAAGTCAGTTCTCGAACCGGTGCAGCTGCTTACTTTTATAGGGGCGGAGCTGTATACTGTCAAAGCAAGAGCCTTTCTTTCCCTGGAAAGGGTAAGAGTTCTTATAGAACTGGCTTCTTCCTTCAGCTTTCAGGTATCCTGACCAGCAAGGCATTTCCTTCAGCTCTTGGGCTACATGGCAGCTTCTACAGCAGTGGTCCAAGGGGCAAGATTCCAGATGAGGGACATTCAGTTCCATCTGAAGGTCTTTTGGTCCCAGAGGAAGGATCCCCTTACCAAACTGATTCCAGTGACTTGGACCCTGATCCAAGCCCTTCAATGGTGGCAGGATCAGGACAATTTAAGGCAAGGGTTCCCGTTTGTCACTCAGTCTCATTCAGTTGTCCTTACCACAGATGCTTCCCTTCTGGGCTGGGGAGCCCATCTGGGGGTCCTCACTGCCCAGGGACTGTGGGCCCCTCAGGAATCCCTTCTCCTTATCAATCTCCTAGAACTCAGGACAGTTTTTCTGGCCCTGCAAGCTTTCTCTCGGTCAGTGCAGAACAAGGTGGTTCAAGTCAGAACAGACAACACCACCACCATGTGGTACATCAACAAGCAGGGAGGCTCTCGGTCTACGGCCTTGTGCACAGAAGCCATGAAGTTGTGGTCCCTGGCTTATTCCCTGCAAACCTCTCTGACAGCAGTCCACCTTCCAGGGAAGGACAATTTGCTAGCAGATGCACTGAGCAGGATCTCACAGGGTCATCACGAATGGTCCCTGGACCCTCTGGTGTTGAAGGTGATTTTTTCAAGGCGGGGCACTCCAGAGATAGATCTCTTTGCAGCCCCAGATAATCACCAGCTTCCTCTTTTTTGTTGCAGACCCCCAGTCTTGGGCTCAGTCCCTCTGGATGCTCTGATTCTGAACTGGGGAGGGAAATTTCTTTATGCCTTCCCTTCCTTTCCTCTGCTGTTCAAAGTTTTAGTCAAGATAAGGTCACAACCTTGCAAAGTGATTCTGATTGTTCCAGACTGGGCCAGACAGCATTGGTACCCCCTGTTGCTGTCCCTAGCAGTCCATCTTCCCCTGTCTCTTCCCAGGAATTAAAACCTGTTAACCTCCTCTCGGGGGAGGATTTGGTACCCCAATTTTCAGTCTCTCAATCTCAAGGCATGGCTCTTGAAGAGTTAGAGTATGCAGATTTGCATCTGCCTCAGGGGGTTCTGGATATCCTCAAAGCCTCTCGAAAGCCCACCATTAGAAAGACCTATAACTCCAAATGGAAGAGATTCAGCGTTTGGTGTTCCAAGAAACATATTTCCCCAGACACTGCTGAATCGTCTACAGTTCTGGATTATATGGTCCATTTAAATGGCTTAGGCCTCAGACCAGCTACTCTCAAGGTGCACTTGTCAGCTGTTTCTGCTTTTCTGTCAGTGGGGAAGTCTTCCTCACTATCATCTCATCCTGTGTTCTGTAAATTTTTTAAGGGATTGCTTCATACCAATCCTCCCTTTAGAGGCCCTGCCCCTGCCTGGGACTTACATGTTTGCATTGCTCAACTTATGCAACCTCCCTTTGAACCTATGTCCTCAGCAGAGCTTAAGTACTTGACTTAGAAAACTGTGTTTTTAGTAGCCATTACCTCTGCCAGACGTATCAGTGAATTGCAAGCCCTGTCAGTGGAACCTGATTTTATCTCCTTTCATAGGGATAAAGTGGTCCTTAGAACCAATAGAAGGTTCTTGCCCAAAGTGGTTTCAGATTTCCACTTGAATAAGTCTATGTCTCTTCCTATCTTCTTCACTGATCATTGTTCTTCAGGACAGAGGAGGCTACACAGTTTAGATGTTAAAAGGGCGCTTAGCTACTACACAGAGCGTACCATGGGTCACAGGTTTGATTCCCTCTAGTTGTTCCTCACTTATGGAGAAGTGGAAAAGGGCAAACCTGCCACCAAGAGAACTGTTGCCAGGTGGATTGTGTCTTGTATACAATTCTGCAATGAGAAACTAGGAAAGATTCCACCCTCAGGCCTGAGGGCTTACTCCACCAGAGGTACAGCTGCTTCCCTGGCTGCTGCCAGGGATATTCCTCTCTTAGAAATTTGTCAAGCAGCCACCTGGAAAACAGCTCATACCTTTACCAAGCATTACTCTCTGGATATCCAGGCTAGAAGTGATGTTCAGTTTGGCACAGCAGTACTTCAGAGCCTATTCCCAAAGTAGGGTCTGTCCCTCCTCCATGGAGGTACTGCTTGGTAGTTTGCAATAGTCAGAATACAGCAAGACTTCATGTTGTTTGAAGAAGAAATTACTCACCTTAGTAATTATGTTTCTTCTAATGAGTCTTGCTGTATTCTGACCCCCCGCTCCCTCTCAGAACCTATTTTTGGGAAGTGGGTGGGCAGGTGCAGTGTTGCACCTCAGGAGTGCTTCTTTTACACCCTCCTCTTTTTGTTTGGGTGCTGTTTTACTATTATTCTTATTTGGATTGTTTTTTGGTTTGGGGTTTCCTGACTTGAGTCTTCCTTGGGAATTCAAAACTCTTGTTGCCAATTGGCTAGTAAAAATTTTACAGTTTCCACATAGGATAGTTAGTGAGTTTTTTGCTCGAAAGAATCTAACGGTTGGGTTTCAAAGGGCTGCAGACAGAGATCTCAACTGAGCTCGAGCTCAGCATTCTATGCTCTGCATAGAAAGTTAACCCTTAGTTCTCCGGGGCAGTTTAAAGGCTGGGGCTAACTGCAATAGTCAGAATACAGCAAGATTCCATTAGAAGAAACATAATTACTAAGGTGAGTAATTTTTTCTTTCCTTCCATCCTTCCCTTCCTCTCTTTCCTTCTTTTTGACTACCTCTTGACCGGCCCAGTTGTTGGGGTCTCCCTGCCCAGAAACACCCTAGAGTCCTTACCTCTTTTCATATGGTCAGCTTTATACTTTCAGTTTATATCCTTTCCTTTCTCTATCCATTGGGCTGTCTTACCCCATCCTCCTTCCTTTTTTTCTCTTTATCTTGTTTCCTTTCTGGTGAGTAGAACTGAGGAGGTTGGGGGGCTGGCATCAGTTACTGGCCAACCCGTGAGTGCCACATAATACATTGGTCTCGAGGAAGGCGCAATCTCCAATGCCGGACCCTCCTCCAGAGAAAAGCTTCCACGGGGTCTGGCGCCTCCGGCTGGCACCCAACAGTAATGAATGGTGAAGATATCTAGGGAGATCAAGAATTACGGTGAGTACATAATTTTTATATTTTACCTTCCCCAGGAAGACAGCAATAAATATGGGACCCGTGCACCCACTAAAACACTGGCTAAAACTACCAGTGCAACGCAAAGAGCCAAGGGCTCTGCACACTAAATGGAAAAAAACTTGGAGTGATGCACTCAAAGTCATCAGCTCAGCAAACTAAGCATGCAAAATGCTTTTATTTAAAGGGACTCCGCTGGAAAAACTTGAAAAACTGTAGCTACTATTCCAGATCACTGTGGATAAACAGGTAAAGAAACAAACATAATAAAAGATATTTTTAAAACAAATACATTAATAAATGCAGAAAAGCATGAAAATGGGAAAAAATATTTTTTTGGGAGAAAATTAATCTTTTTTTTGGGTGGGGTGGGGGATATACCATTGAAATCATGGAGTCACAGAACTCCTGACCTACTTTAGGATTGACATCTTTAATTTGTGAACTAATCATTTGGGGGCCTATTTTTGTGATTTCATTTGTAGAGGTAACCTGATCCCGAATGCAAAGCTGGTCAAGAAACTAAAATGTCTGCCAATGCTGCGGGCACTGGTGCTGTCTGAGAACCCCTGCACAGACAGCGAGGACTACCGCATTGATGTGCTGGTGACGCTACGCACGTTGGAAAGGCTGGACAAGGACTCAGTCACAGACGAGGAAAAGGAGGAAGTGGAGGAACTCACTGTGAAACTGCAGCAGGAGGAGTTAGAGAGAGAGGTAACATCCTAACATATATAACGCTGAACTATGCATAGCTTGAATACAGGAGGAAAAAGAGTTCTACTGCTGTTAGAGGCTGTGGGTTTGAATCCAGGTGTTGCTGTGTCTCAGAGGCTGTGAGTTTGAATCCCAGTGCCCTCATGTGCTGGTGTGTTCACCCTACTGCACTCAGAGGCTGTGGGTTTGAATCCTGGTGCTGCTGTGTCTCTGAGGCTGTGAGCTTGAATGTCAGTATGGCCAAGTGTACTGGTATGTTGATTCTGCTGCACTCAGAGGCTGTGAGTTTGAATCCCGGTGCCCTAGTGTGCTGGTGTGTGGATCCTTCTGCATTCAGAGGCTCTGAGTTTCAGTACTGGTAGGTGAACATGCTAGTAGGTTGATACTACTGTATTCCAAGGCTGTGAGTTTGAATACCAGCGTCCAAGTATGTTGGTGTGTCAATCCTACTGCACTCAGAAGCTGTGAGTTTGATGCCAGGTGCCCTAGAGAACTAAAACGTTGTGAATTTGAATCCCAGTTCCTTGGTATAGTGACTGACTGATTATTAGATGTTCAAGATACTGCCTGTTTTGGGCAAATATCAACCCCTTTTAGAGGGACTCTGCCTGCCAGAAAGAGGTTTAGGAGAAACCCCCTGGAAGGATTCTTGTAGCAGATCAAATCAAATCAAATCAAATCAGCATTATTTTTGTAGCGCCTTTCGGAACCAAGGCGCTGCACATAAAATCAGATACAGAAAAATAAAATAGACAAGAACATTAAAACAGATCATCCATGACTAGGGAAAGCTAAGCTAAAAAAATAGTTTTTTAACTCAATTTTAAATCTGTCGACAGTTGGGCATTCTCTCAGCCAGCGAGGTAGAGAACTCCACAGGGTTGGCGCGGCAAAAGCAAAGGCACGAGAACCAGATGTCTTCAATCGTACCCTGGTAATCTCCTGCAATCCCTCATCGGTGGAATGGAGAGGACGGAGGGGGCAGTAGGGTACCAAGAGATCTTGCAGGTAACCGGGCCCCTGATCATGTAGGCCTTTAAAGGTTAGCAAGCCAACCTTAATGGTGATCTGCCACCAAACAGGCAGCCAGTGCAGCTCGCGGAGCACAGGCGTAATATGACTGGTTCTAGAAGTCCCAGTCAAAAGCCTTGCCGCTGCGTTCTGCACCAGCTGCAGGTGGTGGATATCAACCCCTGGAAGCCCTAGGTAGAGGGAATTGCAGTAATCAAGATGGGTAGTGACAAAGGCATGGACCAGTGTTGGAAGATCATCCGGGGGAACTAGGTGTGTCACCCAGGCGATATTCCTCAGATGGTAAAAAGAGGATTTGACGACAGCTGACACCTGAGATTTTAGGGTCAAACCATCATCAAAAATAATGCCCAGGTTACGCACCCAATCTGAGGTAGTGAGTGACATACCACCAAGTAATAAGCCTGACGGTTGTCCAGCCCCCAGACCCGCCCCCGGACGGCCTGGGTCCACCACAAGCACTTCAGTCTTATCCGGATTCAGTCTCAGCCAGCTGGAACTCATCCAAGATCTGATCTCAGTAAGGCAATTATTTAGCACGGAGAGTGCATCATCCTGTCTGGGAAAAAAAGGACATATACAGCTGAGTATCATCTGCATAGCAGTGAAAATTCAGACTGTATCGTCTGATGATATCTCCCAATGGCAGCATGTACACTGCAAACAACATGGGGGCTAAAATGGAACCCTGCAGTACCCCACAAGACAGGGAGTACGCACCAGAGGAATAAATTCCAGTGGCAACTCTCTGAAACCTGCCCATGAGGTAAGAATGGAACTATTTAAGGACTGTACCAGACAGCCCACAAAAAAACCTGCAGGCGCTCCAGCAGCACAACATGGTCTACAGTGTCAAATGCAGCAGAGAGATCAAGAAGGACCAGAATGGTACGTCCCTTTCGATCTCTAGCCATTAGGAGGTCTTTCAATACCCAGACAAGAGCAGTCTCCATGCTATGCTTCTTCCTAAAACCAGACTGGAGAGTATCATAGACATTGTGAGTTGTAAGATGATCATCCAATTGCAACGCAACCACCTTTTCAATAACCTTACCAACAAATGGCAGGTTAGAAATAGGCTGGTAGTTAGCTTGACAGTCTGGATCCAAGGAGGGTTTTTTAAGGAGTGGTCAAATGACTGCCTCCTTGAGGGAGTCAGGAAAGACCCCCCCTCTCCAGGGACTTCCAGACAATGTCAGCAAGGATCGGGCAGATAACATCTACACATCCCACTAGAAGGGGTGTAGGGCCTGGATCCAAACTACAACTGGTTAGGCGCAGTGTTTAGATGATCTTCACAATGTCAGTGAACTCCAGCCGGTGGAAATCTGACTAGAAAGACCGAGTGCGTGCCACATCCTGTCAACCACTGCAGTCCCTCGTAGGAGAGGTTGGACCGATGCCAGACCTGATGCTGGCAACCTTATCCACAAAGAATCGAGCGAACTCCTCGCATCTCAGCTGAGAAAAAGCTTCTCTGGGCTGGAGACAGATTGGATTGCACAATCTGTCAACAGTCCGGAAAAGCTGAGCCGGTCGATTCTGTGTGGCAGAAATCTCCCTGGACAGGAATTCTGCCTTCTTACGGGTGATTTCTGATTGATAGCGATCATAATGTGCCATCAACCTAAGCCTGCCAGCATCATGGCCGGACTTCCGTCAGACTCTCTCCATCCTTCGTCCAACTCGCCTCAACTCCTTCAAGGAGCCATCAAACCAAGGGCTCCTTGGGCGAAGGGTGAGAGGGTGAACATGAACAGGAGAAATCTTGTCCAGAGCATCTCCCACAGCCTTGTGTATAGATATGCATGTTCTGGTGAAAAGCTTGTACTTTCACCTTTTTAATCAAGTTTAGATCATCCTTTATCTCTTGTCCTGTAAGATGCTCTTTTCCCCTATTCTGAGTTGGCTTTACAATTTTTTGTATATTTAAAGTAATTAATAGTGAGCATTATTCAGTATGGCCGCTGCAATTAATAGTGAGCATTATTCAGTATGGTCGCTGTAATTAATGGTGAGCATTTTTCAATATGGCCGCTGTAATTAATGGTGAGCATCATTCAGTATAGATGCTGTAATTAATGGTGAGCATCATTTAATATGATTCCTGTAATCAATGGTGAGCATCATTCAATATGGCTGCTGTAATTAATGGTGAGCATCATTCACTATTGCCATTGTAATTAATGGTGAGCATCATTCAATATGGCCACTGTAATTAATGGTGAGCATCATTCAGTATGGACGCTGTAATTAATGGTGAGCATCATTTAATATGCCTGCTATAATTAATGGTGAGCATCATTCAGTATGGCCAGTGTAATTAATGGTGAGCATTATTCAGTATGGTCGCTGTAATTAATGGTGAGCATCATTCAGTATAGATGCTGTAATTAATGGTGAGCATCATTCAGTATAGACGCTGTAATTAATGGTGAGCATCATTTAATATGACTCCTGTAATTAATGGTGAGCATCATTCAGTATGGCCGCTGTAATCAATGGTGACCATCATTCAATATGGCCACTGTAATTAATGGTGAGCATCATTCAGTATGGACGCTGTAATTAATGGTGAGCATCATTCAATATGGCCGCTGTAATTAATGGTGAGCATCATTCAATATGGCTGCTGTAATTAATGGTGAGCATCATTCACTATTGCCGTTGTAATTAATGGTGAGCATCATTCAATATGGCCACTGCAATTAATGGTGAGCATCATTCAATATGGCCTCTGTAATTAATGGTGAGCATTATTCAATATGGCCGCTGTAATTAATGGTGAACATCATTCAGTATGGCCACTGCAATTAATGGTGAGCATCATTCAATATAGCCTCTGTAATTAATGGTAAGCATTATTCAATATGGCTTCTGTAATTAATGGTGAGCATCATTCAGTATGGTCCCTGTAATAAATGGTGAGCATCATTCAGTATGGCTGCTGTAATTAATGGTGAGCATCATTCAATATTGCCGTTGTAATTAATGGTGAGCATCATTCAATATGGCCTATGTAATTAATGGTGACCATCATTCAATATGGCTGCTGTAATTAATGGTGAGCATCATTCAGTATGGCCACTGTACTTAATGGCGAGCATCATTCAATATGGCCGTTGTAATTAATGGTGAGCATCATTCAGTATGGCCGCTGTAATAAATGGTGAGCATCATTCAGTATGGCCGCTGTAATAAATGGTGAGCATCATTCAGTATGGCTGCTGTAATTAATGGTGAGCATCATTCAATATGGCCACTGTACTTAATGGCGAGCATCATTCAATATGGCCGTTGTAATTAATGGTGAGCATCATTCAGTATGGCCGCTGTAATTAATGGTGAGCATCATTCAGTATGGCCGCTGTAATTAATGGCGAGCATCATTCAGTATGGCCGCTGTAATTAATGGTGAGCATCATTCAGTATGGCCGCTGTAATTAATGGTGAGCATCATCCAGTACGGCCGTTGTAATTAATGGTGAGCATCATTCAGTATGGCCTCTGTAATTAATGGTGAGCATCATTCAGTATGGCCGCTGTAATTACTGGTGAGCATCATTCAGTATGGCTGCTGTAATTAATGGTGACCATCATTCAGTATGGCCGCTGTAATTAATGGTGAGCATCATTCAGTATGGCCGCTGTAATTAGTGATGAGCGTCATTCAATATGGCCCTTGTAATCAATGGTGACCATCATTCAGTATGGCTGCTGTAATTAATGGTGAGCATCATTCAGTATGGCTGCTGTAATTAATGGTGAGCATCATTCAATATTGCTGTTGTAATTAATGGTGAGCATCATTCAGTATGGCCGCTGTAATTAATGGTGAGCGTCATTCAATATGGCTGCTGTAATTAATGGTGAGCATCATTCAGTATGGCTGCTGTAATTAATGGTGAGCATCATTCAGTATGGCTGCTGTAATTAATGGTGAGCATCATTCAGTGTGGCTGCTGTAATTAATGGTGAGCATCATTCAATATTGCTGTTGTAATTAATGGTGAGCATCATTCAGTATGGCCTCTGTAATCAATGGTGACCATCATTCAGTATGGCCGTTGTAATTAATGGTGAGCATCATTCAATGTGGCCGCTGTAATTAATGGTGAGCATCATTCAGTATGGCTGCTGTAATTAATGGTGAGCATCATTCAGTATGGCTGCTGTAATTAATGGTGAGCATCATTCAGTATGGCTGCTGTAATTAATGATGAGCGTCATTCAATATGGCCCCTGTAATCAATGGTGACCATCATTCAGTATGGCTGCTGTAATTAATGGTGAGCATCATTCAATATTGCTGTTGTAATTAATGGTGAGCATCATTCAGTATGGCCACTGTACTTAATTTATTATTTTATTTATTTAGCTTTTGTTGACCGGGTAAGTGCACTAGACAAATCTTGCCTATTTTCAGGCACGACCCGGGGGAGAGGGATACAGATGAATGCCAACTGACCTTGAACCAGATTAAGCTGTTGGTGGTATTTTTACTGAATGAGGGAAATTTAGCCAGGACACCGGGGAAATCCCCTACTCTTTTCGATAAGTGCCATAGGATCTTTAACATCCACCTGAACTACCACCAATCCAGGCAGATGGGACCTCGGTTTAACGTCTCATCCGAAAGGCGGGATGGCGAGCATCATTCAATATGGCCTCTGTAATTAATGGTGAGCATGATTCAGTATGGCCCCTGTAATTAATGGTGACCACCATTAATTACAGTGGCCATAATGAATGGTGCTCATCACTAATTACAGGGGCAAAATTGAATCATGCTCATCACTAATTACAGGGACCATACTGAGTGACATCAATCAATATAGCCACTGTTAATTAATGGTGACCATCATGCAATATGGCCGCTGTAATTAATTGGTGACCATCATTCAGTATGGCCACTCTAATTAATTGACCATCATTCAGTATGGCCACTATAATTAATGGCGAGGATCATTCAGTATGGCTGCTGTAATTAATGGTGAGCATCATTCAATATGGCCGCTGTAATTAATTGGTGACCACCATTCAGTATGGCTGCTGTAATTAATGGCGAGGATCATTCAGTATGGCCACTGTAATCAATGGTGACCATCATTCAATATGGCTGCTGTAATTAATGGTGACCGTCATTCAGTATGCCACTGTAATTAATGGTGACCATCATTCAATAAGGCCACTGTAATTAATGGTGAGCATCATTCAGTATGGCCGCTGTAATTAATGGTGAGCATCATTCAATATGCGTCTGACATGTGTCAGTGGCTCAGCAGGTAGCACACTTGCCTTTGAGGCTGGGAGATCAGTAGGCTGTGGGTTCTATCCCCACACGAGGCACTTGGGTTAATATCCCAATACTGACACTGTAGTGCAGCATGAGGGAGGTGCTGCATTCCTGAGGTGCTGTCTTTCGGATGAGATGTTAAACCGAGGTCCCATCTGCCTTTTCTGGTGGTAGTTCAGGTGGATGTTAAAGATCCCATGGCACCTCTTGAAAAGAGCAGGGGAATTTCCCCAGTGCAATGGCCAAATTTCCTCCGTTTACGAAAAATACCACCAACAGCTTGATCTGGTTCAAGGTCAGTTGGCATTCATCTGTATCCCCCTCTCCCGGGTCGTGCCTGAAAATAGGCAGGATTTGTCTAGTGCACTTACCCGGTCAACAAAAACTAAATAAATAAATATGGCCGCTGTAATTAATGGTAAACATTATTCAATATGGCTGCTGTAATTAATGGTGAGCATCATTCACTATTGCCAGTGTAATTAATGATGAGCATCATTCAATATGACCTCTGTAATTAGTGGTGAGCATCATTTAGTATGGCCTCTGTAATTAGTGGTGAGCATCATTTAGTATGGCCTCTGTAATTAATGGAGAGCATCATTCAGTATGGCTACTGCACTTAATGGTGAGCATCATTCAATATGGCTGCTGCAATTAATGGTGAGCATCATTCACTATTGCCAGTGTAATTAATGATGAGCATCATTCAATATGACCTCTGTAATTAGTGGTGAGCATCATTTAGTATGGCCTCTGTAATTAGTGGTGAGCATCATTTAGTATGGCCTCTGTAATTAATGGAAGCATCATTCAGTATGGCTACTGCACTAATGGTGAGCATCATTCAATATGGCTGCTGCAATTAATGGAGAGCATCATTCACTATTGCCAGTGTAATTAATGGTGAGCATCATTCAATATGACCTCTGTAATTAGTGGTGAGCATCATTTAGTATGGCCTCTGTAATTAGTGGTGAGCATCATTTAGTATGGCCTCTGTAATTAATGGAGAGCATCATTCAGTATGGCTACTGTACTTAATGGTGAGCATCATTCAATATGGCTGCTGCAATTAATGGAGAGCATCATTTAGTATGGCCCCTGTAATTAATGGTGAGCATCATTCAGTATGGCCACTGTACTTAATGGTGAACATCATTTAGTATGGTCCCTGTAATTAATGGTGAGCATCATTCAGTATGGCCACTGTACTTAATGGTGAGCATCATTTAGTATGGCCCCTGTAATTAATGGTGAGTGTCATTCAGTATGCCCCTGTAATTAATGGTGACCATCATTCAATATGGCCACTGTAATTAATGGTGAGCATCATTCAGTATGGCCACTGCAATTAATGGTGAGCATCATTCAGTATGTCCACTGCAATTAATGGTGAGCATCATTTAGTATGGCCCCTGTAATTGATGGTAAGCATCATTCAGTATGGCCACTGTAATTAATGGTGACCATCATTCAGTGTGGCCCCTGTAATTAATGGTGACCATCATTCAATATGGCCACTGTAATTAATGGTGAGCAGCATTCAGTATGGCTGCTGTAATTAATGGTGAGCAGCATTCAGTGTGGCCCCTGTAATTAATGGTGAATGTCATTTAGTATGGCCTCTGTAATTAATGGTGAGCATCATTCAGTATGGCCACTGCAATTAATGGTGAGCATCATTCAATATGGCCTCTGTAATTAATGGTAAGCATCATTCAGTATGACCACTGTAATTAATGGTGATTACCATTCAGTATGGCCCCTGTAATTAATGGTGAATGTCATTCAGTATGGCCCCTGTAATTAATGGTGAGCGTCATTCAAGTATGGCCGCTGTAATTAATGATGAGCGTCATTCAGTATGGCCGCTGTAATTAATGGAGAGCGTCATTCAGTATGGCCGCTGTAATTAATGGTGAGCGTCATTCAGTATGGCCGCTGTAATTAATGGTGAGCGTCATTCAGTATGGCCACTGCAATTAATGGTGAGCATCATTCAATATGGCCTCTGTAATTAATGGTAAGCATCATTCAGTATGACCACTGTAATTAATGGTGATTACCATTCAGTATGGCCCCTGTAATTAATGGTGAACGTCATTGAGTATGGCCCCTGTAATTAATGGTGAGCGTCATTGAGTATGGCCGCTGTAATTAATGATGAGCGTCATTCAGTATGGCCGCTGTAATTAATGGTGAGCGTCATTCAGTATGGCCGCTGTAATTAATGGTGAACGTCATTCAGTATGGCCGCTGTAATTAATGGTGATCGTCATTCAGTATGGCCGCTGTAATTAATGGTGAGCGTCATTCAGTATGGCCGCTGTAATTAATGGTGAGCATCATTCAGTATGGCCGCTGTAATTAATGGTGAGCATCAATTAGTATGGCCGCTGTAATTAATGGTAAGCATCAATCAGTATGGCCACTGGTAATTAATGGTGAGCAACATTCAATATGGCTGCTGTAATTAATGGTGAGCATCATTCCGTGTGGCCCCTGTAATTAATGGTGATTGTCATTTAGTATGGCCTCTGTAATTAATGGTGAGCATCATTCAGTATGGCCGCTGTAATTATTCATAGACTCATAGAAGGCTGTCAGCAGATAAGGACCTCTAGGTCCATCTAGTCTTCTCGTAACCCCCCTAGGAAGTTTCCTCCGTCCCTTTGCGGCCTGCACTCTGCCCAGCAGTCCCATGTTCATGTCCCAGGCCCTCTTGAAGTTCTCCACTGTATCCACCCCCACCACCTACTCCGGCAGCCTATTCCATGGCTGTACAATCCTCATGGTGAAGAACCTGCTCAGATGTCCCCCCTGAACCTGCCCCCATCCAGGTTGTGGGTATGTCCCCTCTAGGAATTGTTCTTACTCGATTTTAATATGTTGTCGACCCTCATCCTGTTTATGCCCTTGAAGTATTTTAATGTCTCCACCATATCCCCCCTTCCCTCCTCTCCTCCAGTGAGTACCGGCCCAGCTCCTCCAGCCTCTTCTCATATGGCCTCCCCTGCATCCCCCACACCATTTTGGTCGCTCTTTGGACCCTTTGCAGCCAGTCCATGTCCACTTTCCTGTATGGCCTCCAGAACTGGACCCCATATTCCATGTGTGGTCTGACCATGGTTTTGTACAGCGGCAGGATCACCTTCCTTCTCCTGCTTGTGAAACCCCTCTCTATGCATGCCAGCATACTCAGTGCCTTTCCTGCTGCCCTGTCACACTGCCCCCGGACATTCAGGTTGTCTGAGATGGTAATCCTCAGGCCCCTTTCTGCTCTGTCTCCTCAGTCTCCTTCTCCTCCAGCTAGTATTTGCCTTCGTGTTGTTATGCCCTATGTGCATAATCATGCACTTCTTTGTGTTGAACCGTAATTGCCACCTTTCTGACCACTCCTCCAACCTGGCCAAATCCTCCCTCATATCCTCCACCCCCCCCATATCCACCCTGCTACTACAGATTATTATGTCATCTGCGAACAGACACGCCCTCCTTTGCAGACCCTCTGTGATGTCCCCTATGTATATGTTGAAGAGTCTGGGTCCCAGTACAGACCCCTGTGGAACCCACTTGTCACTGTTTCCTCCTTTGAGTACACCCCATTAATTCTGACCCTCTGAGTCCTCCCCACCAACCAATGTTCCACCCAACTAGTGAGCTTGCTTCCCACCACCAAGCTTTTCACCTTGTGTACGAGTCTCCCATGGGGGACGATGTTGAATGCCTTCCTGAAGTCCAGGTAGGTCACCTCCACCGCCCTTCGCTGGTCCTGTATCTCTGTCACCCTGTCAAAGAATTTGTCCAGGTTGGTCTGGCATGACCTGCCACCCGTGAATCCATGCTAACTGTCATTCAGTAGGCCTTCCCCCTCAAGATGCTTAACCAGTCTTTCCTTAATCAGTGCCTTCATCAGCTTGCTGACCACTGAGGTCAGGCTTCTCAGTGGGTAGTTACCTGGCTGTTCCCTCCCCCATGCAGTGGTACCACCTCGGTCTTTTCCAGTCCTCTTGAACCCTTCCCTCTTGCAGCGACAGGTTGAATAACCTTGTGATTGGTGCCGCCAATTACTATTTCAGTTCTTTAAGTACCCTTGGGTGATTCCCGTCTGGCTCCATTGCCTTGTCAGTCTGCAGCCTGCTCAATTCCTCCAGCATGCTAACTTCAGTGAAGGGACTGGAGTCCATCTCCCTACCCGTCCTCCCCCTGTTTTCTAATTTAGGCCCCCCTCCCTCCTCCACTGTAAAAACCGATGCAAAGTATCTGTTTAAAGACATCGGCTTTTTCTAAGTCTCCTCCACCAGTGCCCCCTCCCCCTTTGAGCTTCACTATCCCTCTCTTCCCCTTTTTCCTGTCACTTACATATCTAAAGAACCTCTTGTCCCCCCTCTTAAACCCCCTTGCTGTACATTCTTCTGTTTCAGCCTTGGCCCTCTTGATCACCGTCCTTGCTTCCCTTAGTTTATCCCTATACACCCCCCTATCTACTGTACCTCCCTTTGTGTTGCCTTATATACCCCAAATACCCTCCTCTTCTCCCTGACTGCTTTCCTCACTTCAGTAGTGAAGCAAAGCGGTTTCCTACCCCTCTTTCTCTTGCTCACCATCCTAATGCAAAGCTCTGTCACTTTCCGTAATCCACTTTTAATTTCCCCCCATAGCTCCTCCACATCTTCCAGGATGTCTGCCCCCTTCAGCTCCTTCTGTACCATTGCTCTCATCCTACCATAGTCTGCCTTGCTAAAGTCAAGCACCCTAATGTTCGAGTTGTCCTTGGCCTGACCTTTGTTGATCCTAAATTTCACCACCCTATGGTCACTGTCACACAAATTTTCCCCAACCCCCAACCCCTCTACACTGTCACCATTTGTCAGAATGAATGGTAATGATGAGTATCATTCAGTATGGCCACTATAATTAACTGGTGAGCATCATGCAATATTGCTGATGTACTTAATTGTAAGCATGAATTAGTATGGCCGCTGTAATTAATGGTGATCATCATTCAGTATGGCCACTATAATTAACTGGTGAGCATCATGCAATATTGCTGATGTACTTAATTGTAAGCATGAATTAGTATGGCCGCTGTAATTAATGGTGATCATCATTCAGTATGGATGCTGTAATTAATGGTGACCATCATTCAATATTGCCGCTGTGATTTATTTATTCATTTAAAAAAGTGGTAACCGGGAAAGGCACACTGAGACGGAGCTCATTTCCAGGTGTAACGAGGAGAAACATACAGAAACAACACAGAGGTGATTGCATAGCACTATGTACAAAAAACACATGATGTTTTACAATCCGTACACAATAGAGTACAAGAATATTGCAAGATATACCATATATAGAATAGATACAAGCAAGAATGTACGTAGGTGATTGCATAGCCCTAGGAACAATAACATATAGGATCATTTACAAACTATATACAATAAAGTAATAAGAATTTAGCAAAGGTATACCTTATAAACAATTAGTGCAGGTGAAAATGTACAATGTTATGTGCTCAGTCAAAAGTATAAGGCGAGAAGTGCACGGAGTCGCATATGAATGGCCAGAAGGTTAGGGGAAGGATGGCAGGAGAGAAAAGGGAGGTGAGAAGTGGGTTTGGGAGGATAAGGAGAGAAGCAAGCACAGGGGGAGGAGATGGGTTTTAAGTGTTTTTTTGAGGGATGCAGAAGTAGGCAAGAGGCAGATCGAGTGGGGGAGATGCTTCCAGAGGGCAGGAAGCCTAAAGGTGAAGGATAACTTGCCTGATTGTGAATGTGGTAAGGGGAAGGTGCAGAATCATGGGTCTCAGGAATGAAGAGAGTAACCCAGGTCAGTGGAGGGGGACAGGATGTTGGTGAGGTAGGAGGGAAGAGCTCCGAATCAGTACTTTGAAATGAAGGTGGCACAGTGATCATGGCAATGACTAGTGAGTGAGGTGAGGGAGAGAGCAGAATGCAGGGAGCAGTGGTGTGTAGGGTAGGGAAGGTTCACTGCAAAGTGACAGAGTGACAGAAGGCATTGTAAAGTGGGTCTGGTTTGGAGAGGGATGATTGGGGTGCAGTGCTGTACACAACATCAGCGTAATCTGTGGAGGGCAGAATTAGTTTGCTGACAAGCTCTTTCTGGGTCGGGAGCGAGAGACAGTACTTGTGTTTGTACAAGGCACCAAGTTTGGGCTGGAGTTTGGCATGGATAGAATCAATGTGGTGGGAGAAGTCTAGCTTTGGATCAAGCCAGACACCCAGGTATTTAAAGGATTCCACAGTTTCTAATTTTGAACCATCTAAGGAATGAAATGGGGGGGAGGGGAGCTTAGCAAGTTCTAACCCCAGTAATAACTCAGGTATTCATAACTTTCTGCAGTAAGCCTTGTAGGTAGAACAGCCCGGAGAGATGGAACATATGCAAATGATTGAATCTTTTGCATGAGCCAATTTTCAAATGCTGCATTCTACTAACTACCTTAGCTTTAAATCCTTCAGATTTTTCTCTCTCCCTGTCAAGACTAGACGCTCGGTGATCCTCTCCTCATCATCTTGTTCTGATGTGAGAAAACATATAAAATATATATAAGTATTCTTTCTAACCCCAGGAATCACTCATTATGATTAAACTGATGCAGACTACCAAGCAGTCAGCCTCCTGTGTTGGACTGCCCGGAGAGATGGAATTATATGCAAATGATGGAATTCTCAATTGGCTCATGCCAATTTCAAACTGCTGCCCTAGCAACTGCTGCACTCTGAGTGCTTCAGATTCTTTACTCTGCCTGCCTAGTGAAGACGTCCCGGAGAGCTCTCCTTCAGCCTCTTCAAAATCCGTTTATCTGGTCGATAAGTAGTGTTTCAAACAACATGAAGTCTTGCTGTATTATGACATATGCAGTATAACCCCAGGTTAGAACTGCTCCGGAGGTGAAAGAGTTAACTTCCATGCAGGGCATAGAATCTTGAGCACGAGCTCGGTTGAACACTCTGTCTGTTGAAGCTCAAACTTAAACTGTCAGATTCTTTACTCCGCCTCACTGAACAGTCGCTCCGGAGATTCCTCCTGCTGCTCGGTCTGTTTGTCGGTTTTAAAGTGTAATTCTCGGTTTATTTTACCGAAATTTAACCGCAATCGTCAGTTCAAGCTCTGTCTGTGGTATTGTAAGTAACAGATAGGCTTACTTTTTCACTTTTCTTCTGTGTGAAACTTGTAAACGTCTTTTTCGGTTCGGTTTGAACCGATCAGAGGGGTTTAAAAATTACTTTCTAGCCCTTTAGAGTGCGGTTCCCGGTTCTTATCGGTTCTAAAAAAAACTGGATTTTATTACAGTTTTTTCCACGACCCGTGACACGGTTGGTAACCATTAAAAATTCTTGCTTTGTGGATTGCCATTAACGGGCAAGTTTTGGTTAGGCTGGCACTATGTCTGAGAAACCCAAAAGAAAAACCGGACCCACTGGGTTTCAGCACTGTGGCCTCTGTGGGGAAGCCTTTGCCAAGGCTGACCCACACACCATATGTGTATATTGTCTGGGGTTTGACCACCTCAATGCAGACTGCCAGATTTGTAAAATTTTCCTGCTGCCACTGTGGAAAAAGAGTTGGTAGGCTCAGGAAAGGAGGCCAAAAGTCCGCTGACCCGGATGGCCAGCCCGGTTCGGTTCCAACCGAACCTGAGGGAGTGCCCTCTGACCAGGGCGATGCTTCCTCGGGCAAACGAAGAGCCAGCTCTGAGGAGCCGGTTCCAACTAAAAGGGCTAGAAGGTCAGCTAGTTTGGGGCCAAAAGTTCTTTCTCCAACCACTGAGGAAATAGCCAAAGCTATTCAGATTGTCCAGTCTCTTTCCCCAGTCCCGTCCGAACCGGCACCATTGGGTAAGCGCCTGGTTCAGTCGGTTACCTCGGTTCAAAGATTATGATTTTGAAGATTTTTGTGAACCAGGGGAAGGGGAGGAGGGGTACGAGGAGAGTGAGTGTGATTTTGACAGTCTGGATGTGCCCATTGAACCGGACATCTTCCCAGACAGACCTTCAGGAGTATCCCCTCCTAGGCTATCTGAGTCCCCCTCTCATTTTTTGTTTTACAAGAAAGTTGCTGACACTCTGCAACTCCCTGTTGAGAATCTGTTGATGATCAAGAAGAGCCTGATTTTGTGGAAATGATGGATATTCCAGAGTCTAGGAGACTGTCTATTCCCTTGCATAAATCTTTTAGGAAACAGACAGTAAAATTCTGAAACTCCTCATTCTATCCTCCCTGTGGATAAAAGGATGGACAAGAGGTATACTTTATCAGGCTCTGATACGGAGTTTCTATCTCAGCAGTGCAGCCATGTGGGGTATTGCAGGCTGCAGCCTGTGACAAGGCTAATATTCCTCTAGCCTCTCACCCTCCTGAAAAGGATTCCAGGAGGATGGATGCCATGGCAAAAAGCAATACATGGCAGCATCTTTGGGACTCAGACAGGCAAATTATATGAAGCACGCAGCTAGGTACCAGAAATCCAGGTGGGATACTGTCCTGGTCCTAGCAAAACAGGTCCCTGAACAGTTTGCCAGGGAGCTGGAGCAGGTGGCTCGGATGGTATTGAGGGCATCAAGGTGCAATTTCATGCTGCAGTAGACTCTAATGATGTTTCATCTAGAGTTATGGCTACATCTGTGTCTCTTCACAGAATGGCCTGGCTCAGATGTACTGCCCTGTCACAGGATACCCAGTCTAAGGCTATGGATTTTCCTGTTGTGGGAAATTCTCTGTTTGGGGAGCAGACAGAGAATTATATGAAGAAAATGGATGAGTATAGGACTACCTATAGGAGTGCACAGGCCAAAGAAAGGCAAGTCACTCCTCAAAGGCAGCATGTCAGGGGCAGGGGCAGGCCTTTTCATAGGCCATTTTACCAAGCCCAGGCCTCCTCTTCTGCTTATGCCCAGAGGGGGTTCTTTAGAGGAAGGGGCAGAAGGGGTTCTAGTAAGCCTGCTTCTACCCCTCAACCCAAAGCCCCTGCAAAACAGGCTCCCTGATGGGGTAGCCAGGGCCAATTCTCCACTACCGGTAGGGGGCAAGCTGGCTTACTTTGTCCAGGACTGGAAGTCTTTAACATCAGACAAGTGGGTCCTGGAGGTAGTAGGCCAGGGACTGGTTCTCAGCTTCAAAAAATTTCCGAAGATAAGAGCCAGATCTTTTCCACCTGCAAACCCATCGGAGGCTCTTGCCCTGGAAGCAGAAGTTTCTGCCCTCCTGGCTCTCAGAGCCGTGGAAAGTGTTCTACCCATACACCAGGGCAAAGGGTTGTACTCCAGGTACTTCCTTACCCCAAAAAAGACAGGAGAATGGTGGCCCATTCTGGATCTCAGGTATCTAAACAAGCACCTTTTAAAACCAAAGTTCAAAATGGTGACCCTGGGGATTATTTTACCCTCTCTAAGGCCAGGGGACTGGCTAGCCTCCCTGGACCTCAAGGATGCCTACTTCCATGTTCTCATCAGAAGCTCCCATTGAAAGTACCTCAGATTCAGACTGCCCTCAGGCCATTACCAGTTCAGAGCAATGCCCTCCGGCCTCTCCTCGGCTCCAAGGGTGTTCACAAAATGCCTGGCAGTAGCAGTTGCTCATTTAAGAAGGCAAAAGATTGCCATCTTCCCTTATCTGGACGACTGGCTCATTGTAGGCCAGTCTCCAGAACAGGTCAAACTTCATTTGCAAGTAACCCAGAAGCTGCTTACATCTCTAGGTTTCCTTCTCAATCTTCCAAAGTCAGTTCTGGAGCCTGTCCAGCTTCTCACCTTCATAGGCGCAGAACTGAACACAAAAGAAACCAGAGCCTTCCTTCCTCTGGAGAGAGCAAGGACCCTGGTGTCTCTGGCCTCCTCTTTCACCCTGCAGGTCTCTCGACCAGCAAGGCATTTCCTACAGCTCCAGGGCACATGGCTGCTTCTACAGCAGTAGTGCAGGAGGCGAGATTTCAGATGAGGGACATTCAGTTCCATTTGAGCCTTTTGGTCTCAAAGGACGGATCCCTAACCAAATTGATTCCAGTGACTTGAACCCGATCCAGGCCCTTCAGTGGTGGCAGGATCAGAACAATCTGAGTCAGGGTTCCTTCACCCCAGTCTCATTCCTTGACCCTTACTACAGATGCATCCCTCCTGGGGTGGGGAGCTCACATGGGCGACCTTTCCACCCAAGGGCTGTGGTCCCCTCAGGAATCCCTGCTCCACATCAATTTGCTGGAGCTCAGAGCAGTTTTTCTAGCACTTCAGGTTTTCTCCACATCTGTTCAGAACAAGATAGTTCAGGTCAGAACAGACAATACCACTACAATGTGGTACATCAACAAGCAAGGGGGCACTCGGTCTGTGGCCTTGTGCACCAGAGCAATGAAGTTGTGGTCTCTGGCTTACTCTCTGAACACCTCCCTTATGGCAGTTCACCTCCCAGGCAAGGACAATATCCTAGCGGATGCTCTCAGCAGGATTTCCCAGGGCCATCACGAATGGGCACTGGATCCCCTGATACTGGAGGTAATATTTGCCAAATGGGGCACTCCTCAAATAGATCTCTTTGCAGCCCCAGACAATCACCAACTTCCCCTTTTTTGCTGCAGGCCCCCAGTGTTGGGCTCAATCCCTCTGGATGCCTTCCTTCTCAGTTGGGAAGGGAAGTTTCTCTATGCTTTTCCCCCCTTCCCTCTTCTTTTCAAAGTGCTAGTCAGAATCAGATCTCAATCCTGCAAGATGATCCTGATTGCTCCAGATTGGGCCAGGCAGCCCTGGTACCCACTCCTCATGTCCTTAGCAGTCCACCCTCCCCCATGCCTTCCCAGGAATCACAACCTGTTAACCTGTGCCCAGGGGAGAGTTTGGTATCCGAACCTCAAATCTCTCAATCTCAAGGCTTGGCTCTTGAAGAGTTAGAGTTTGCTGACCTACACCTTTCTCAAGGTGTATTGGATATCCTGAAGGCCTCTAGGAGCCTTCCACCAGGGCTACCTATAATTCAAAATGGAAGAGATTTTCCATATGGTGTGCTGGTAAACATATTTCCCCAGAATCTGCTGGTGTGCCCACGATCCTGGATTATTTGGTGCATTTGAATTCCTTGGGGCTGAGACCAGCTACCCTAAAAGTGCACTTGGCAGCTGTGTCTGTCTTCTTGTCAGCAGGTAAGCCCTCTTCTTTATCAGCTCACCCTGTGTTCTCCAAGTTTTTAAAGGGTTGCTTCACACCAATCCCCATTCAGGATCCTGCCCTGCTTGGGATCTTAATATTTGCATCGCTCAGCTTATGCAACCCCTTTGAGCCATTGTCTTCAGCAGGCTAAAGTACTTGACTTGGAAAACTGTGTTTCTGGTAGCCATCACCTCTGCCAGGCGCATAAGTGAGCTACAAGCCTTGTCAGTGGAGCCTGATTTCATCTCCTTTCATAGAGATAAGGTAGTCCTCAGGACTAACAGGAAGTTTTTGCCTAAGATGGTTTCAGACTTTCACCTTAATCAATCCATGTCTCTCCCTGTGTACTTCACTGACCATTCCTCCTCTGGTGAGAGGAGATTGCACAGTTTAGATGTCAAAAGAGCCCTTAGTTACTATATAGAACGTACCAAGGGTCACAGGTTCGAATCCCTCCAATTGTTCCTCACCTATGGTGAGGTTGGTAAAGGGAAACCTGCCACTAAAAGATCCATTGCCAGGTGGATTGTCTCTTGTATCCAATTCTGTTATGAAAAACTGGGTAAGGTTCCTCCCTCAGGCCTGAGGGCTCACTCTACCAGAGGTACAGCTGCATCTCTGGCTGCTGCCAGGGACATTCCTATCCTAGAGATATGTCAAGCAGCTACCTGGAAAACAGTTCACAATTTTACTAAGCATTACTCCTTGGATATCCAGGCTAGGAGTGATGCTCGATTTGGCACAGCCGTGCTTCAGAGCCTATTTCCCAAGTAGGTTCTGTCCCTCCTCCGTGGAGGTACTGCTGTGTAGTCTGCATATGTCATAATATAGCAAGAGTTCATGTTGTTTGAAGAAAAAATTACTCACTTTAGTAATGTTGTTTCTTCTAATGGAGTCTTGCTATATTATGACCTCCCCCCCAGCCTGCCCCTCTCAGAATCTCTGTTTTTGGGATGTGGGTGGGCAGTGCAATGTTGGCACTTCTTTGATGCCCACTTCATTTCACCCTTCTAGGGTGCTTAGGTGTTATGCTTAAGTTTCTTCTTGAATCCCCTGACTTGAGTCTTTGTTTTTGGGATCAAGATCAAAAAGGTGTTTTTGTAGTTAGTAGACAGCGGCTAGTGTAGGTTTACGGCTTCCACACAGAACCTTAGTGAGTTTTGCTCGTAAAGATCTGACAGTTTAAGTTTGAGCTTCAACAGACAGAGTGTTCAACCGAGCTCGCGCTCAAGATTCCATGCCCTGCATGGAAGTTAACTCTTTCACCTCCGGAGCAGTTCTAACCTGGGGTTATACTGCATATGTCATAATATAGCAAGACTCCATTAGAAGAAACAACATTACTAAGGTGAGTAATTTTTTCTTTTAGTATATATTTCAGATTGTTGCCTTAGTTTTAGTTTATTTTGTAATTTGTTTGACTATTTTGTGCGATTAGCTATTCCTGCACGGTTCCTTGGAACCGAGGGTTCTGCTATTTCTAGTGAGGTTTTTACCTCAATTTTGCTATATCTGTTAGTCTTGCGGTTGATTCCTTAACCGCATATACTTGTTTATATTTTATTTAAATTTGTTGGTTTCTCGGTTCCCTTTTTTGTCAGGAACCAAGTAGCGCCCTGTTCCCAGAACCGTTAGCAGTTATTTATACTTGAAATATTCAGTTCTAGGAACCGATAATTATATATATTTTCTTTAGCGATTCCTGCTCAGTGTCAGAGGCTCCTGTTGTTAAGCTCAAAAACGCACAGAACCCACTGGTTTCAAATTGTGTGAGTCTTGTGGTCAGATCATAGCTAAAACAGACACTCATTCGTTGAGTGTTTTTTGTCTGGGCACTAGCCATATTTTTGCAAATTGTGATATTTGTAAACATTTTGTCCTAAAACCCTCAAGAAAAGGTCCAAAATTTTGGGAGAAATGGCCTCTGCTTCCACTAATACTGGTGAAAGTGGCTCCTCCACCTCTGGCACAAGAAAGGATGGAGGTGAAGCTAAGGATCCTGATAACGGATCAGATAAAGCTGAGCAGGGTAAGCCAAAAATGACAGTGGACTCAGGGACTGAACCTGTTCCACTTAAGAAAAAATGTAAGGAAAAGCATGTCATTGCATCTCCGACCGAGAAGGCTAATGAACTCCCAGCTGACAAAACTGGTATGCCAACGGCTGAGGACGTTGCCAAGGCCCTACAGTTCTTGTAAACACTGCAAGCTGTAGTACCGGTTCCAATACTGACTGCACTGGTTCCTGTGCCAGTTCCACCTTCTCAGGAACCGCAAGCATCCTTTCCTGAGGAGGAGAATGATGATTTTGAGGAGAAACCGATAGATCCAGAGGCTTCTCCAGAACAGGAGTTCGGTCCCCCCCCCCGGGGTCCCGAGGATTATACTTCACATTATGCTTTTGTTAAAAGCATGGTGGAAACACTCAACCTCCCTCTGCAGGCGACAGAGGAAGACGTGAAGGAAGCAAAATTTTTGGATATGATGGGGCTTACCCCCACAAAACGTTTACTACTGCCTATGCATAAGTCCTTGAAAAAGGCAGCATTACTAATATTCCAAACTCCTAATTCTATTCCAGGAGTTGACAAAAAAGCTGATAAGAAATATCAGCTTGATAGGACAACAGCTGATTTTCTATTCAGCCTTCCTGACTCTGAAGGAGTTGTGCAGGCTGCCGCCTGTGACAAAGCCAGAATTCCCTTGGCGACCCATCCTCCAGACAGGGATTCTCGGAAGATGGATGTAATGGGAAAAAAAGGGTATATGGCTGCCTTGCTCATACTTAGACAGGCCAATTATATGGCTTATGCAGTGCAATACCAGAAGGCACTCTGGAATGCAGTGTTAGCCCCGGCTGACAGAGTGCCAGGTGAGGTGGCAGTTGACCTGCAGGATACAACAAGAGCTGCTTTAGATGCCACAAAAGGCTACTTCAACTTTTTCCTTCATCCCAATATCAATAGATGCTCCATGAAGCTAAATAGCCTCTTACCTTTAACATCCTTCAAAAGATTATTCTCCATCCTATTTCCAGAACACTGCAATTGCTTTTATAAGGCCTAATCCCCTACCCTACCTACCCTCCCACCCCCTTTTCCATGTTCCATTATGTTAATTCTACTTCTATTTTCCAATCACCTGTTATACTCTCATAAAAACCAACTAGGCCCTACAAATTGTATATTTTGCCTGCTATACCCATCGTCTCCTTTTTCTTACAGGTTAAATGGTTTTACTGGGCCTTGTATATATGTAAATTGTTGTATATTATCTTTTTATGTTATTGTACGACTGCTTATGTTATTCTTGTCTATGTAAAAATACTTGTACTCTTATTTATATGACCACTCAGGTCCATCTTGTAAATGAGCTTCGCTCAATGATGTTCGCCTGACTAAATAAAGATTTGATTGATTGATTGATTGATTGAAAATACCAGTTCCACATGGCTGTGGACACTAACGATTCTGCAGCCAAGTTGATGGCACTGTCTGTTTCCCTTAGGAGATTTGCCTGGCTCAAGGCCACAAACCTGACCTTGGACACCCTGGCCAGGGCTATGGACTTTCCATTCGAGAAAAATTAATTGTTTGGTGACAAAACAGAGGCCTATATGAAGAAGGTAGAAGAATACAAGGCCACCTATAGAAGTCATTCTAAGGATAGGCCTTCCACTTCCTATAGGGCCCAAACTAGAGGAGGCAGGGGTAGAGGATCCTATCCCAGACCATTTTTCCAGGCTCAGGCCTCTCAGCTGCAACAACAGCCTGGAGGATATTTTCGAGGAAGGAGCAGGAGAGCAGTGAGGAGAGCTTCTCCCTCCCCTGTGAATCAAGCACAGCCCAATCAGAACCCCTGATGGGCTAGTACAGGTCATATCCCCTGTCAAAAGTCCACCAGTGGGTGGCAGACTGGCTCACTACCTCCAGAATTGGTATGCCATCACCACAGACAAGTGGGTCCTGGAGGTGGTGAGCCAGGGTTTGGCACTCAGCTTCAAATCTCTCCCCAAGCTGAGAGCAAGAACGTCTGCACCAGTTACATCTGCAGACAGAATCTTACTGGAAGCCAAAGTAAAACATCTGCTAGCAATCAAGGCAGTGAAGCCGGTGCCCCTAAACCAGAGGGGCAAAGGCTTCTACTCCCGGTATTTCCTTACAAGAAAGAAAAATGGGGATTGGCGACCTATCCTGGATTTAAGACTTCTAAACAGACACATTCTGAAACCAAAATTCAAAATGGTTACTCTGGCACTAACCATTCCGACTTTACAAAAGGGAGACTGGCTATCTTCCCTAGATTTAAAGGATGCTTATTTTCACATCCCCATCAGACCTTCTCACAGAAAGTACCCGAGATTCAGATTGGCCACAGGCCATTATCAGTTTGCAGCCCTTCCTTTTGGTCTGACTTCTGTCTCAAGGGCTTTCACAAAGTGTTTAACCATGGTAGTGGAGTTTCTGAGAAAACAAGGGGTGTAAGTCTTTCCCTACCCGGACGACTGGTTAGTAGTGGGTCCATCTCTACAACTGGCAGAGCAGGCCTTAGCGCTAACAAAGTCTACTCTGGAATCCCTGGGTTTCCTCATAAATGAACAGAAGTCTCAGCAAACACCAGTTCAGGTACTCAAATTCATTGGTGCAGAACTAAACACCAGTCTGGGCAGAGCTTTCCTGCCACAGGACAGGGTAAACAGCATTCTGCAGGTTGCAAGCTCATTTGTGCCAGGGAAACCCAAACCAGCCAGAGAGTTCCTCAGGCTCCTGGGCCACATGGCAGCTGCCACCACAGTGGTACTAGGTTCCAGATTCCAAATGAGAGACATCCAGTTCCACCTGAGACAGTATTGGTCGCAGAGGACAGATCCTCTGTCCAAACTGGTCCCAGTCACCCACAGCCTGCTACAGGCACTGCAGTGGTGGCTGAACGAGCACAACCTTCGGGTAGGTGTGCCTTTCACAAAAGAACAACCTTCCTTAGTTCTTACAACAGATGCATCCCTTCTGGGTTGGGGAGCACACTTGTTGAATTATACAGCAAGTGGCACATGGTCTCCTCAAGAATCCCTGTTTCACATAAATCTGCTGGAGCACAGAGCAGTGTACCTAGCCCTGCAGGCATTTGCTCCACATCTTCAAAACAAAGTGGTGCAGGTCAGAACAGACAGCACCAGTACTATGTACTACATCAACAAATGGAGGAACCAGGTCAACCCCACTGTACACAGAAGCAATGAGTCTGTGGTCCCTGGCTTACTCCATGAAAGTATCCCTGTCAGCCATACATCTTCCAGGAAAGGACAATGTACTGGCAGATTCCCTCAGCAGGATAAGTCAAGACCACCATAAGTGGTGCCTGAATCCTCAAATACTCAGTTTGATTTTCAGATGATGGAGCACTCCAGAGATAGATCTCTTCGCCTTTGTAGAAAATCACCAGTTTCCAGTATACTGTTGCAGGCCTCCTCTCAGGAGCACACTGGATGCATTGGCACTGGATTGGACGGGGAAGTTCCTGTGTGTCTTCCCTCCTTTTCCACTGATATTCAGGACCCTGCTGAAATTGAGGTGCCAATCAGCGAAAATGGTACTGGTGGCACCAGATTGGGCGAGGCAACACTGGTATTCACTTCTGTTGGCTCTATCAGTAGTACCTCCAATTCATTTGCCCAGGAGGCACAACCTGTTGGCATCCTCTCAGGCAGGATACTGTACCCCAGCCTCAGATCACTAAGGCCCAAGGCCGGGCTCTCGAGGACTTAGAGTATGCGGATCTTAAACTGTCAGCACAGGTGCTGACAGTACTTAGGGGTTCCAGGAAACCTGCCACTAAAAAGACATACTCTGCTAAGTGGAAGAGGTTTTCCATATGGTCTACAGGCAAGGGTGTTGATCCATCCAGGGCTGACCTAGCCATTCTCCTGGATTACCTGACACACTTGCATTGTTTAGGTCTGAAGCCTTCGACGCTCAAGGTCCATTTGGCTTCAGTTTCAGCTTATTTGTCAGCTTGTAAAGAGAGATCCATGGCCTCTCATCCAGTCCTCAGGAAGTATTTTAAAAGCCTTAACCTCTTGTACCCTCCCTTGAGGGAACCAGTTTCAGCCCGGAATCTGAATATCGGCATTGCCAAGCTCATGGATGCCCCATTTGAACCAATGGCAACAGCAGATTTGAAGTTTATCACTTGGAAAATGGTGTTTTTGGTTGCTATTATTTCAGCCAGAAGAACCAGTGAGTTACAAGCCCTGTGTACGGACGTAGATTACATCTCATTCCACAGGGACAAAGTGGTCCTCAGGACCAATAAAACATTTCTTCCCAAAGTGGTGTCTTATTTCCATTTAAATCAGTCTATCACTTTACCTGTCTTTTTCACAGAGAACTCCAGTTCTCCAGAAAGGAGGCTTCACTCCCTTGATGTCAAAAGGGCACTTAGCCACTATCTTATTACATTTATTCACATTTTCAGTGAAGCCTGTAATAAATTTGCCCCCCTCAAAAAGCGTAAAGTTAAATCGCTCAGTAACCCTTGGCTGTCAGGAGACCTCCTAAAAAAACTTAAATCCAGGGACCACCTCTGGGAACTAGCTAGAAACTCCGGTAAGCAACTCGACATCCAGAATTACAAACGGGCATGGAATGACTGCACCAAATCCATTTGGCAACAGAAATCTGACTACTATAAAAATGCCCTCACTAACTCCTGGGGAAATGGGAGGGATTTCTGGAAAAACATTAAAGATGTCACTGGGAAGCAGTCAAAATCTTCGCTGAACGTACTCAACATAAATGGGCACACTACACTCGACCCTAAAACTATTGTGAACACTTTTAACATTGCTTTCACTGACCTTAGCAGTGTTCTCCCCTCCGACTTCTTCCAAGATGCATCAACTCCCACCCCCCAACTCCTCCACCCACGCCTGTCACCCACCTTTCTACTTTAAAGCACTAAAGAAACATCAAGTCCGAAACTACGTTGCCAAAGCCATCAGCAAATCTAGAACAAGCAATGACACTCTTGACCTCAAGCTACTGGCCCTAACACTTGATGAGGTACTTGGGCCCCTCATCAAGATCTTTAATATCTCTCTCTGTCTTTCCCTTAGCCAATTCCCAGACAAATGGAAAATGGCCTTTGTTACCCCGATTCAAAAAAGTGGTCATAAGACTGACCATGCAAACTTCCGCCCTATCTCCATTCTGCCTCCCCTATTGAAGGCACTGGAACGTATAGTAGTGGACCAACTTACCGAGCATCTGAACAATTATAATATTCTCTGTAAACAGCAACATGGCTTTATAAAAGGTCATAGTACATCCTCTGCCTTACTCGAATTCACCGGCTCCATTCACAGCTCCCTCGGCAATGGACATCTAACTGGTGCTATTTTCATCGACCTGACCAAAGCCTTCGATACTGTCCACCACTCCCTCCCGCTGAGCCAACTAAAAAATGCTGGTCTCTCCAATGATTCAATCTCTTGGTTCAAAAGCTATCTTGAAAACCGCTCCCAACATGTAAAAATCGGGGATGTGCACTCTGATTCCAAACCTGTCCTCTCTGGAGTCCCCCAGGGTTCATTACTGGGCCCCCTACTCTTCAGCCTGTTCCTTAACACCCTACTGGACTCCTGCACTGAACATATCACTTTGTGTGCCGATGATGCAGTATTCTTACCACACACCAGGACCCGAAGAAATTGCAAGAAAATCTCCAACTCGGCTTCTCCTCGGTTGAGAATTGGCTCACAAAGCATGAACTGATCCTTAATCAAAAGAAAACCAAGGCCATGATCTTCAGCAGCTCCCATAATAAACATAAGCACTTCCAACTCTCCATTATCACCAGACAAGGTGCCGCACTGGAACAGGTCAAATACTTTAAATACCTCGGGATCACCCTTGACCCTCACCTCTCCTGCACTGCCCACATCGACCATGTCACCAAAGCCACTAACTCCTGGCTAGGCCTGCTATTCCATCACAGGAAACACCTGACATCCAAAGCCCTCGCTGTCGCTGTCCAGAGCTCCATCATATCCATCATTGATTATGGCATTATCATTTACAGCTCTGCTACAACCACCACACTCAAACGTGTATCCACCGCCCTCAACAAGGCCTGTCGACTTGTCACTGGCTCCCAACGCCTAACTCACACCTGTGACCTCTATTCTCAAACTGGATGGTTGAATCTTGCCAATCGAATAAAACACCAAACTTGTATTACTGCTAAGAAAATCTTGCTGGGCCTTGCCCCCCTGGAGTCTGTGCCCTCATACAACCGAGAATCCACACCCGCCATACCAGGGGATCGAGACCTCAGCTTCTGCGAATCCCACATTGCCGCACAACGCAAGGCCAAAGATCCTTTGCTCACCGGGCCGCTAGTTGGTACAGCGGTCTTCCCAGTGACATCTCATCCTCACTATCGCTCAGCACTTTTCAGACTCGGCTCCGCCTAACACTCACTGCCTCCAACCTCTGTGACTGTTGTGGCTAAACATGTCTTTTGGTTCCATAGCTGAAGATGCCCTTTTGGATCCACATCTACTCCTGCACTTTGCCAGCACCCCCCCCCCAATCTTCACCTACCCTGCTGGCCCATGACAAATGCCACCCGGCTACACTACCTCTATTCTTACCCGCCTTCCACCTCTTCTCTCTCTGTTCTCCCCACCTACCTCCCCTTTTTTCCCATCCACTTAGTCTCCCTGATTTCACCCTCCTCCTTTCCCTTTCCCCTTCCCAAAGTTTCACCTTGTTCTTTTTTCCCCTACAAGACTAGGTTTTTTTTTTTTATTTTATAAACTGTTATCTTTGCTTATGTTTGTCTCAATTGTACCAATGACGTGTAACCTTTGTAAAAGAGCCTCAGCTCAAAGGTATTTGTAATCCTAGAACAAATAAATAAATAAATAAATAAATAAAAAATATTGGCAGAACTAAATCTTCAAACAACATGAAGTCTTGCTGTATTCTGACTAAAGCAGTTAGCCCCAGCCTTTAAACTTTGTTCTCTGGGGCAGTTTAAAGGCTGGGGCTAATTACATTAGTCAGAATACAGCAAGACTCCAACAGAAGAAACATAATTACTAATGTGAGTAATTTTTTCTTACAGACCAGGTCAGACACAGCTCTTTCTTACCTATGGAGAGGTAAGTAAGGGCAGACCTGCCACAAAACGTACAATTGCTCGCTGAATAGTGGCATGTATACAGTTTTGCTACAGTAAAGTGGGTAAACAGGCTCCCCTGGGCCTGAGAGCACACTCCACCAGGGGTACAGCTGCTTCAGTGGCAGCTTCAAGGGAGATTCCACTATTGAAAATCTGCAAAGCAGCTACATGGAAAACAGTACACACCTTCGCAAAGCATTACAGCCTGGACTTGCAATCCAGAGGTGATGCTAGGTTTGGTAGAGGTGATGCTAGGTTTGGTACAGCAGTACTGCAGACTTTGTTTCCGAAATAGGTTTTCTGCCCAACCTCCAAAGGTACTGCTTGGTAGTCTGCATCAGTTTAATCATAATGAGTGATTGCTGGGGTTAGAAAAAAATTACTCACCATAGTAATCTTGTTTCTTTAAAGGGATCACTCATTTTGATTAAAGCACCCACCCTGCATCCCCTACTAAAACCTATGAAAGTTATTCTGCATCCCTGTTTTAGGGTGTTTTTCCATATAGGTCAGGTTAGAGACTTACCTTTTGTTAACCAGTTGGTTCCCTTGTGGTCTCAGTTTTTTTAGGTTTACTTCTTTGGATGTTTTTTTGACCTGAGAGGACAAAAAATGATTTTATAGAAATATTATTATAGCTAGTGGATCTTATACCCAGTTCAGGCTACGTAAGAATCTGAAGCACTCAGAATGCAGCAGTTGCTAGGGCAGCAGTTTGAAATTGGCATGAACCAATTGAGAATTCCATCATTTGCATATAATTCCATATCTCCGGGCAGTCCAGCACAGGAGGCTGACTGCTTGGTAGTCTGCATCAGTTTAATCATAATGAGTGATCCTTTGAAGAAACAAGATTACTATGGTGAGTAATTTTTTCTTACATTTCATTTGCTGCCTTTTATTTTATGTAATTTTAAATAAACCTGTAGTTTTAGTGTTTAGATTATGTTTTCTCAGTTTCGCCCAGTTCAGTGTAACTGGGGGTAAACCGAGGTTTATTTTATATTTATCAGAGTTTTCTGACTAAAAACTGTGTTAGTCATGTTTAATTTTATTAAATTTAGCTTGTTTTAAGAACCGCTAATACCGGTTCCTGAACCGATAGCCTCGGTTCATTTTATTTTGGTTCCTGGTCCTGATCGGTTCCTCATCAGTTCCAGAACTGACCGCAAACGCTAAATAAACTTAAAATAAATACATTTTTTAGCGGTTGCAACTTTTATCGGTTTTACATGGAAAATGTCAGAAAAACCGAGAAGAAAACTGGTGATCCTGGTTTCGAATCATGTGTTGAGTGTGGTGATTTTTTGCTAAGGCAAACAGTCTTTCTTTGCCTCTCTGGGTATGTACATTTCCAAGCAGAGTGAAATCTGCATTACATGTCCTGAAAAAACTATTGAAAAATGCCTAGATAAGGCTAAAGAGAAAAAGTTATCACCACTTAAGGGTCCCTCTAGTTCTGACCAGCAGACACCCTAAATTACCGTGGCTGAAACCACAACAGTTATTGTAACTGCGACCCCTGAGACGGGTATACAAACAGTTCCTAAGAGACTTGCTGAACCGGCTGACTCCCTGGTTCTCTCAAAGAAATCAAACTCAGACCCTCCTGCTGGACAGCATTTGAGGACTTCCATGCCTACTATATAACCCCTGAAGAAATTGCAAGGAGAAAATGTGGGAAAATGCCTGGAATGGCTAGAGAAAAACGTTTAGGCTTGCAAGGGCTGTCTGCTTCTCAGCAGCAGACCCCTGCAAAACAGTCTGTCTCCTCTGCTCAGTCTTCCTGTTATTTAAGAGGAAGACTATGTGATTATGATGAAATGGAGGAAGGGGAACCTATTGAATCTGAAGTTTTCCTGGAACAGGATTTGTACTATTCCCACAGAGGATTTGAGGATTATTCCTCACTTTTCATATTTGTGAGAAATGATCAGGCTGACACCCACTGAAAAGATTCCCCTTCCTGTGAATACATTCTTCAGGAAAGATACTTTGAAGATTCTACAAATTCCAAGCTCTGTTCCCCCTCTTGAAAAGAGGCTGGATAACAGATATCAGCTGGACATGGAGGGAGCTGAATTGTTATTGTAACAGGGCACTAAAGTGAATGTGCAAATGGGGATGGGCGATTGGTTCAAATTGATCATGTGGGGGAAATCGGAGCGGAGATTAATCCAGCATAATTGCCGTGCCCAAAGTGAAGTACCACTACCATCCAGACAGCCAGAAAAGCAGCACTGGGGAGAGGTAAGAACGAAGTGTAATTGGGACGTTGGTCTTGTCTAGGCAGGGACTGACAACCTGGTTAGTGTCGGAAAGGGGAAGGGGAGAAAGAGAAAACATGCACTCAGCGGAACCAAAAACACAGCAGAAGCACTACTAGCATAGTGAGGAACATACCGAGTGCAGGAGATCGGAGCTATCTCACAGCACGATAAAGGGGTGAGGGACGCAGCATGCAAATTAGGAACAGAAGTGGAGAGAGCAGCAGAGAAAGTAGTGAACGGTGGACCTCCTACAAGTGGTTTGAAAACAGTACCCGTCTAGAACGCAAAATTGTGCACATGTAGGACCACAGAATGTTTTGACTGCATCAGCATATAAAAGCTTGTGTGTAAGACGTTTTCGAAGTGCAGTAAAAATGTAATGAAAACATACTGACTCGCTGTGCTATGTTGTTCACACAGTGTGAAATAGAATCATGGGACATCTATAGTCGAGCGGCCCATGTTACAAGCACATTAAGCCACTCCGAAGGTGACATCTAATGCTATTAATGCATGGTTGGGCTGTTGTACGCCCTCGGCCTGCGGCCTCGGGTCACAACCCTCCCAACTATGCATTAATCCAGCATTAGATGTCACCTTCGTCGTGGCCTAATGCTTACTTCTCCCACCCTGTCCACCAAGGAGTAGTACAATTGACAGCTTTTGACAAAGCAAAGATACCCCTGGCATCCCGTCCTCCTAACAAGTGTAACCCCCTTGTTCCCCGGGGTTACTAGAATCCCACTTAGAACCAGTGGCAGGCAGGGAAAGGCAGCTTGTGGGATACAAGTTAAATGGGTTTCACACTGTCTCACTCTGTCCTCAGTCTCAGCTGAGTTGGAGTGGTGGTGTCATCATAGAATTCTCGCAGCAGCATAAGCCACAATGGAATGCTGGCTGCAGGGGTTAGCTGTAGAACATTGGGGAATTGAAGTCAGTCTGTAGTGAGTACTTGAGAGAGGAAGAGGTATGCTGCAATTGGGAGCCCATCAGAGCCTAGCTCTGTTTTAGAGCTACATCAGACAAGTGGGTTGTGTGTTCTCACCCTAGAGAGGAACACAGAAGAGACCAGAAGGAAGTGGTAAAGACCGTTCCCAATGTTGTTCCAGTGCCCCATACCAAGAGGGATGGGGGGAAAATTCCAGCATTTCAGGGGCAATCCCCTGGTCCAGTCTGGAGAGGGAAAGCTGCCTGACAATGAAGTTTGTACTGTGAGTACCAGAGAATTTGAGTTTTGTGGGAAAGAAGCCCTGGGGTACCTGCATACCATGGTGAGTTCTGCTCTGATAAAGAGACTGCTGTTCACCAAGACAGAGATTTGTGTAAAAGTATCTGCCTACTGTGAGGTCCCTAGAAGACTTGCCAAGTACAGATCTTTTAATTAGTGTATGGCTTGGAAGCATCTGAAACAGTGGGGTCTAGGGTATGGACATAGCCACTTACAGAACTTTTTAAGTCAGGACACCGCATGAGTACAGTGTAGAATGTTAAATTTGCTAAACATTTCTAGAGAGCATCTACAACCAGAGATTCGAAGAAAGGTGTTGTAACCAAATGAATGGTCGAGTATAGATTTGGGAGCAAGAGGTGGGAGACCCCCCCCCCCCCCATCTAGAGTAACCAGGTTTACCTCTCCGGGTTCAGTTTGGGCACCTATGGCTTTCTCCCAGGCACTTGAACAGTGTTTGCAGAAAGCACCCAGATGTGGGATTGTGGAGTTTTTTCCCTTTAGAGCTAGAAAGTGCTCGTGGGTGGTTTGGGGAGCCATCATCGACCTCCATACCATATGGAAAAGTGTCCTAGCACTGGCCGGGGGGGCCAAGTCAAGGAATCCAAGAGAAGTGTACCAGTTCAGGCTGTGTGTGCCCAGAGTCGTTCAGAACCTGAGGGTTTTCGTAGTAAGGAAGTGATGTGCTCTGTACCTCTGTAATCTGCATTACCAGTGAGTGTAGCCCTGGGGGGTCCATCTTTGCTTTGTTATTCTCTGGGTTTATGTGAATAAAAGCCACACTCTAGAATCCCATTTCCTAGTTTGGACATTTCAGTTATTGCTTCCAGTGTCCGGATTTACTTGGGTGCCCCGACCAGAAGTACAAACCTAGCATAATGCTGAGCGAATGTTTTCCCTCCGAACCAAGGGGTTACACAAGGATTCCAGAAAAATTGACAACACAGCTTTTAAGCCTCTGATGCTCAATACCAAAAGTCTGTCCTTACTAGGGCAGTCAAGGCTCAGCTGATCTAGCTAAAACAGTTAAGTTTGGTTTGGGAGCAGCCAGATATCAGTCAAATGGCTGCTGACTTTATGACACTGCTGCCAGATGGATGGCAGATACAGTGGTTCAAAGGAGGTTTGCCTGGCTGAGAGCCACAAACCTCAATCGGGATACACAAACCAAGGCTGTGTATTTCCCAGTCGAGGGTAATTCCCTCTTGAAGGAAAGATAAAGGCTTACGTGAAAAAGGTGGATGAATAGAAAACTGCCTATAGTAGCAGTTCTGCAAAGGAAAGCTTCCCCATCCACTAAAACATATGGAAGGGGAGGCATATCATTTCACATCCAGCCTTTCTTTTATCAGGCCAGGGTTGTGCCTCCGTATCAGCAGTACCCACAGCAGGGGTACGTCAGGCACCACAGCGAGTCAGGGATTCTCTCTGAGTTCAAATTCCTTCCAGCAGTAAAAAAAAAAATGTTAAACCCATCTACAGATGTAAAGAGAAAACTCCTGGAAAAAGAGTTTCACAACCTGTTACCGTCAGACAGTGGAGCCTGTCCTAGTACAGCAAACGGTACCACAAAGAAAATGGGGAATCCTGGCCTGTCTTAGACTTCAGGGTACTAAGCAGGCTCTTAACAAGGCCAGACTTCAAAATTATAGCTTTGTCACTGATCCTGCCGACATTACAAACAAGGGAATGGTTGGCATCACTGGATTTAAAGGGTGTATATTTTCACGTCCCCATAAGGGAGTCTCACAGAAAGTACCTCAGGTCATATTCTCATAAGGTTACTTCCCAAGAGTGTACACAAAGTGTTTATCAAGGGTTGTGGCACACCTTCGAAGACAAGGTGTCACAGTTTTCCAATACCTAGATGACTGGATGGGGTCTGCAACTCATCCGGGGGCTCCTAGAGTCTCTAGGGTTCCTGATAAATCTAAAGAAGGTCTGTCCTTCAGCCTGCTTAGGCACTGCAGTTCATAGGAGCAGAGCTAGATGCCCTGCAAGGCAGGGCTTACCTGCCTGTCGGCAGGGTAAAAAGTATTTCATTGATAGTGGGTTAATTCAGCCTGAACAAACCAAAAGCTGAAAGACAGTTTTTCTTCAGCTACTGGCCATGTGGCAGCTGCCACTGGCATAGTCCTGGAATCCAGGTTACAGATGAGGGACATTCAGTTTCACCTCAGGGCTCACCCTCTTTCAAAACTAATTCTAGTAACAAAAACATTGTTACAAGCCCTCCAAGGGTGGAAAGAAGAAACCAACCTGAGGAAAGGGGTCCCTTTTGTCAGCAAGAGTCCCCATCAGTTGTTTCTGCCAACAGGTGCATCTCTACTAGAGTGGGGCTCACACCTGGAGGTTCACACCAACCAATCACAGAGTCGCTCCTGCATACAAACCTGCTGGAGCCAAGATTTGTGTTACTGGCACTAAAGGCTTTCACACAGCTAGTACAGGGAAGGTGATACAGGTCGGAACAGACATTACCACCACAATGTACTACACAAATAAGCAGGGATGGAGAAGGTCAAGCCCTCCCTGCACTGGACTCATGCTAATATGGAGTCAGTCTATGATGCTCCATGGGGGTTCCTCTGCAGGCTATTCATCTGCCAGGCAAGGACAATACCTTGGCAGATACCCTGACTGAAATCATCTAATCCCATCACGAATGGGCCTTGGACAGTCAGGTGGTGCAAGTAATCTTTAGGAGATGGGGCACCCCAGAGGTAAGCTTGTTTGTATCCCACCATAACCATCACATGCCATAGTACTTTGGCAGACTCCCAGATATGGGAACAATTCCTCCTGGATGCTCTGGCTCTGGATTCGTCAGGGAAGCACCTACATGCTCTTCCTCCTTCCCTCTGGTGTACACAGTATTTCTTAAGCTCAGGTCCCAGTCAGCATCAATGATCTTGATAGCACCAGACTGGGCCAGGCAGCCATGGTACTCTCTGCTACTCTCCATGTCTGGCTCTGATCCAATATACCCTCCTCGGAGGCACAATCTGCTAACCTCTAACCATGGGGGGCTCCTGTACCCAAGCCTCAAGTCACTCAGGCTCGAAGCATGGCTGCTGAGGGCCTACAATATATGGGTTTTGTGTTTTATGAAAGTGTCTTGGACATTTTAAGTGGTTACAGGAAGCCCTCTATTAAGAAAATCTATGCTTCAAATGGAAAAGGTTTTTCTATTTGGTATTCAACTAGGAACTGGTACCAGCTCATGCTGGGGTCCCAGCCATGCTTGATTCTAACCCCGGTAATGCTCAAACTGTTCATAACTTTGTGCAGTCAGCCTGGTGGGTTGGACTGCCCGGAGAGATGGAACACATGCAAATGATGGAATCCTTTGCACGTGAGCATCTTTCAAATACTGCCTCTACCAACTGTAGTGTTCTAAGCCCTTCAGATTTTTCTCTCTGCCTGAAAGTCTGGTCGCTCGGAGTCTCTGTCACCCTCTTTTGCGTGACAAAGAAAGAAAAAATCAAAAACCATAAGTATATTTAGTTTCTTTTACTGCCTCTATTAATTGTTAGTTTACATTTAGTTTATTATTGTTTAAATTGTTGTTTTCTCAGTTCCTCGCGGTTCGGCATAACCGTGAGGGATCTGAGTTAGTTTTAACTTTATTTCGGTTCTCTAACTAAAGAACCTGTTCATTATCGCTAAATTTTGGTCCTTAAAAACTTTACTTGTAACCGCTTTTTATCGGTTACAGAACCGCTGAACCGGTTCATATTTCATCTCCTCTCTCAGTTCCATCGGTTCCCTATCGGTTCCAGAACCGACTGCAAAAAAAAAAAGGGAAAACCCTTTTTAAGTTGTTTAAATAACCGCATTAGCATTTGGCATTTAGCGGTTGAGGTTTTTCACTTTATCTTTCACCATGACTGAGAAACCTAAGAAGAGAACCGGGGAGCCTGGTTTTAAAAACTGTTTAAAGTGTGGAGATGTGTTTGCCAAGGCAGACAAGCACACCTTATGTGTAGCTTGTCTGGGTTTTGAACATTTGGACCAGGAATGTGAGATACGTAAAACATTCCCAGAAAAAACTGTTGAAAAGCGCCTTGAAAGGCTTAATAAAAAGTTTCCAAGGGGTCCCTCAGGCTCTGACCAGCTGACACCCCAGTCTGTTGTGGTTTAATTAACTGAGTGCTTCTACCCTGCCCCTGATACGGCAAAAAGAGGGAAAGAACTGGCTGACTCTCCGGTTCCCTTAGAGAAATTAAAGAAGCTCAAACATGCAGAACCCTCTCCTGCTAAACCAGGGACTTCTGCAAGCAGCCTTTGATGCCTTCGCTCAGGACATAGCCCAGGTATTTAAAATTATTCAGGCTCTGCAGAGCATCATCCCAGCCTCCTGCCCTTCCCAGGGTCCCCAGGTTGCTGCTACTGTGTTGCCCCCTGCTCCGGAGCAACACTGTTTCGAAGAGGATGATGGGCCTTATGAGGAGGACGAACCTATCCCCCCAGAGGTGTCCCCTGAGCAGGAATTTAGCTCGCCTCCCAGAGTGTCTGAGGATTTTTCCTCCCATTTTTCTTTCGTTAGGAAAATGGTAGATGCTCTGGATATTGCCACAACAGAACAAGTGGAAGATGAGGAGGAGATTGAGTACCTCAGTATGATGGGTTTAACACCCACAAAGGCCCTCCTCCTCCCAGTATATAAATTCTTCAAGAAGGATGCTATGAAGCTCCTGCAGACCACAAATTCTATTCCTCCAATTGACAAGCGAATAGATAAAAAATACCAGCTGGACAGGGAGGGAGCTGACTTCCTCTTCTCCCATCCTGATCATCAAGGGGCAATACAGCAAGCTGCCTGTGATAAAGCTAAAGTCCCTCTGTCTTCACACCCACCGGACAAGGACTCCAGAAAATTGGACAGTATGGCCAAAAAAGGGCTATTTGTCAACCTCGTTGGCCATGAGACCGGCTACTTTTCAAGCTTATGCTGCCCAGTATCAGAAATCCCTGTGGCAGTTGGTACTGGCAATGTCCATGAAGGCCACCTCACTCTTGTCAGATGACCTGGCGGAAACTGCCAGCTTTGGGTTAGAGGCGGCCAAGTACCAGTTCCAAATGGCTGCTGATCTAAATGACACTGCAGCCAGATGGATGGCTAATACAGTGGCTCGGAGGAGGTTTGCTTGGCTTAGGGCCACAAACCTCACTCAGGATACCCAGTCAAAGGTCCTAGATTTCCCATTAGAAGGAAATGTGCTTTTTGGGGAGTCCACAGTGGCCTATATGAAAAAGGTGGATGAATATGAGGCTACTTATAGAAGTAACTCTGCTAGAGACAGAGCTTCTTCATCCACCAGGCCCTATGGAAGGGGGCTAGGGGTCGTTCCTTTTTATCAAGACCCTTTTTCCAGCCAGTAGCCATGCCCCAATACTAGCAGTACCCCCCACAGGGCTACTCAAGGGGTAGGGGTAGAAGGGGCTCTAGGCGAGGGGCTCAGCCACAACCTCAGCCCCAGCCTAAGCAGAACCCCTGAGATGCAGGCCACCTCCTCCCTACCTGTTGGAGGCAGACTGTCCCATTTCCTCCCCCTCTGGTCAACCATCACCAGAGACAAGTGGGTGTTGGAGGTAGTGGGCAAAGGTCTGTCTCTGCAGTTCAAATTTCTTCCTCAAAATAACCCCAGGATTTCCACCTCCCCACCCCTAGCACAAATCTTGTTGCTAGAGGCAGAGGTTCAGAAGCTGCTTCAGCTCAAAGCAGTGGAACTAGTCCCTGCAACCCTGAGAGGAAGAGGTTTTTACTCCAGATACTTCCTAACAACAAAGAAAAATGGGGAATGGTGGCCAATTTTGGATCTCAGCACTTTAAACAAGCACCCTGAAAAAGCCAAAGTTCAAAATGGTCACTTTGGCTCGGATTCTGCCAACAATCCAAAAAGGGGACTGGCTGGCATCTCTGGATTACAGGACGCTTATTTCCACATCCCCATAAAAGAATCTTGCAGGAAATATCTCAGATTCAGACTCCCATCAGGTCATTATCAGTTTGCAACCCTGCCCTTCGGCCTTTCCTCGCCAGCAAGGATGTTTACAAAATGCCTAGCAGCTGTGGTGGTATTTCTTCGAAGACAGGGAGTGACTGTTTTCCCATACCTGGATTTTTATTTATTTTATTTAAACAGCAGTTTGGAAAACCTTTGAGCCATAGGCTCATTTACAAAGGTACCTTGTCACAGTAAGACAAACGAAAATACACAGTATAACAGTACAACACAGTATAACAGTAACTTAAGACATAGATACAAACAAGCTGGTACAGGTAGGATTGATGCAAACAATACCAGAGTTATGTTGTCCTTAGCAGCTTAGTAGTAAGCTTTGTCAAAAGTATTGAGTAATGCTTTGACTAATGGCAATTACAGCATCGGGTGTTAATAAGGTGGTTATGTATGAAGTTTTGAACACGATATAGTTGGAGCTCGGAGATGGAGGTGCAGTGTGTTGAACAGGAGGGGCCTAAAGCTGAAGGCTCTTTGGCCGTGAGGTCCTAGCTCTAGGGATAACAAGAGAAGTTTTCCCAGAGGTCCGAGTATGAACTAGTGGGACAGAGCAGCGTATGGTGGTGGTCAGTCCTGGCGGGGATAGCCCAAGGAGGGTCTTTTTTGTAAGGGTACAGGTCAGATATTTGAGGCGCTCATCAAGATCAAGTACTAGCGCTTTAGTGTACAGTAGACAGGTGTGTGTCAGCCTAGGTGCCCCAGTAATTAATCTGCAGGCCTTATTCAGCGTAGTGCGAATTTTATGGAGTGCGGTCTGATCAGCAGCACCATACACCGGCAGTCCATAGTCCACTAGGGACAGGATAGAGGAGGTGACTACGAGTCGAAGAGCCTCCGGGGGGAGGCAGTGTTTATACCGATGTAAGATGCCCAATCGGATATTAGTGGCAGTGGCTAGGGCAGCAATGTGTCCATGGAAGGAGAGGGAGGGGTCAAAATGGATCCCTAGGTATTTATAGGAGCAAACTTGCTCGAGTGAGAAAGAGGACCCAGAGTGAATGAGGAGTTTGAAGTTGCAGGACTTGTTTTGAGGATGAGTGAAGAACATGGTTTTGTTTTTTAGATTTATCACCAATCTATGTTCCTTGAACCAGCCCTCAGCTTCAGCGAAGGACTTCTGCAGCGAGTCCTGGAGGGCAATAGGGTTCGACTTGAGGCAAAGACTGCATCATCAGCGTACAATAGAATGTTCCCCGAGCAAGGCGTGGAAGGGTGTTAAGGTAAAGGGAGAATAGTAAGGGCCCAGAATGGAGCCCTGGGAACCCAGAAAAGATGGGACAGATGTCTGAGTAGGTCCCATTAATTTTATACGCTGTGAGCGGTCAGACAGATAACTGGTGCACCAGGAGATAGGCCCAGCAGCAAAACCGAGAGACTAAGGGCATCAAGAAGGAGGGGTGGGAGACAGTGTCGAAAGCTTTAGAGAGGTCAATGAAGACCGCACCAGCCAGAGAACCAGTGTCTAAGGAGGAGTGGAGAAAGTTGGAGAACTCTAGGAGGGCTGTGTTGGTACTGTGGCCCGCTCGAAGCCATGCTGCTCAGGACATAGGACATTGTAGGTGGAGAGGTAGTCAGAGATTTGAGAGGCTACCACTTTTTCCAAGGCCTTGGAGAGAGGAGAGAGAATGGAGATTGGCCGATAGTTTCCAGCCACAGTCCTATCACCACCTTTAAAGATAGGGGTGACAGTGGCGACTTTCCAGGCAGTTGGAACCTTCCCCAGGCAAAGAGAGTGGTTGATGAGGCATGTGATCGGGGTAAGGACTGTGTCTAAGACCAGCCGTAGGATACACGGATCCAGGGTGTCACTGCCTGTACTATTACTCTTGAGAGCAGTGACAAGGTGCGGCCTAAGTTCTTGGGCAGAAACACGGCGGAGGAGAAAATAAGGGCAAGAAAGATTTACGGCAGGTGCTGGGGGAGGAGGGTCAAAAAAATTTGTAGGGAGGATAGGGCTAAGGTCAGTGAATGAGGTGTTGAGGTGGTTGGCTATGAGGGCTGGGTCTGAGGAGATCACACCATTAATGTTGATCTGGGTGGGTTGGGAGTGTGCACTCCCATTTAACTGTTTAATGTTATCCCAGAAGGTTCTGGGGTTCCCCCATGAGGCAGTGAGTGAGGACCGATAGTGCTCAGACTTGGCTGGTGGTGGGCAAATCACCAGAATAAAACACAACCTCTCTAAAGCTCACACAGGATCTTTTGGAGTTCTTGGGTTTCATAATAAACCAGAAAAAATCTGTCTTAACCCCTACACAGACTTTACAGTTCATAGGGGCAGAGATCAGGACCCTACAGGCCAGGGCCTTTTTACCACTAGACAGGGTGCAAAGCCTTCAGGCCATAGCAAACTCCTTCAAGTTGCACGGTCAAAAAACAGCCAGGCAATTCCTGAAGCTCTTGGGTCATATGGCTGCATCTACAGGCACAGTACAGGGTTCCAGGTTTCACATGAGAGACATCCAGTTTCACTTCAGGAATCATTGGAGTCAGAAAAAAGATCCTTTTTCAAAACTCATTCCAGTGACAAGGCCTCTGTTACAAGCCCTCTTGTGGTGGAAAAAGGAATCCAACCTAAGGCAGGGAGTCCCCTTCCAGAAGGAGGATCCTTCACTAGTCCTCACAACAGATGCATCCCTTCTGGGCTGGGGTGCCCATCTAGGGGAGCACACAACTCAGGGTACCTGTTCAGGGGCAGAGTCCCTCCAGCATAGAAATTTGCTGGAACTCTGAGCAGTGTGACTAGCACTAAAAGTTTTCTCTACACTGGTAATGGGCAAAGTGGTACAAGTCAGAACGGACAATATCACCACTGTGTATTACATAAACAAGCAGGCTGGCACCAGATCAGGTCCCCTATGCACAGAAGCCATGAGAATTTGGACTCTGGCATATTCTCTAAAGGTGTCCCTGCAAGCAATCCATCTGCCAGGAAAGGACAATATCTTGGCAGACACACTGAGTCGGATCAATCAGTCCCATCATGAATGGACACTGAACAAGCAGGTGGTGCAGGTAATTTTCAGCAGGTGGGGCATTCCAGAGATAGACTTGTTCGCATCCCACCAGAACCACCAGTTGCCTCAGTATTGCTGCAGGCCACCAGCCCAAGGCACAGTCCCTCTGGACGCCCTGGTACTGGATTGGTCAGGCAAGTTTCTCTATGCCTTTCCCCCCTTTTCCTCTAGTTTTCAGGGTACTGCTGAAGCTCAGATCCCTCTCAGCTTCTCTGATATTGATAGCTCCAGATTGGCTCAGGCAGCCATGGTACTCTCTTCTGCTCTCCATGTCAGTAAGCAAGCCAATAAGCTTGCCTCTCAGGCACAATCTTCTGACCTCCAATCAGGGAACATTGCTGTTCCCAAATCTCAAGTCCCTCGACCTCAAGGCATGGCTCTTGAGGAATTAGAGTATGTAGACTTGAACCTTTCTGAAGCTGTATTAAACATCTTGAAAGGTTATAGGAAGCCTTCTACTAAGAAAACTTATTCTGCTAAGTGGAAAAAGATTCTCTTTCTGGTGCTCTGGTAGAAACTTCACCCCAAATGATGCAGGGGTCTCAGTGGTGCTGGATTATCTGACTCACATTCACAAGGTCTGCAACCCAGTTCTTTAAGAGTTCACCTTGCAGCAGCATCTGCATACCTTTCTGCTGGGACAAAGGTGTCTGTAGCATCAGATCCCATTTTCGAAAGATTTTTTTAAAGGCCTGATGCATTTGCACCCTCTTCACAGGGCACCAGTGCCCACTTGGTATCTTAATGTATGTATAGCCAGATTGATGCGGGCTCCTTTTGAGCCCATGGCTACAGCCCATTTAAAGTATGTTACCTGGAAAACAGTTTTCCTGGTAGCAACTACCTCAGCAAAAAGAATCAGTGAGCTTCAGGCTGTCTGTTGAGCAGGAGTACATTTCCTTCCACAGGGATAAGGTAGTCCTTAGAACAAACAGACAATTCCTTCCCAGAGTTGTTTCAGATTTCCATCTGAACCAATCAATCACTCTGCCTGTCTTTTTCACAGACCATACAAGCTCTGGTGAAAGAAGACTCCACAGTCTGGATGTGAAAAGAGCTCTCAGCTACTACATGATAGCTACTAAAGGCCATAGGCAAGACAAAAAACAACTTTTCCTTACATATGGGGATGTTGGAATGGGCAAACCAGCCTCAAAAAGATCCATTTCTCGGTGGATTATCCAGTGTATTCAATTCTGCTACACTAAAGCAGGTAGAGAGTCCCCAGCTGGGCTGAGGGCTCATTCAACAAGAGGAACAGCTGCCACTATTGCAGCTACTAAGGAGGTGCCATTATTGGACATTTGTAAAGCAGCTACTTGGAAATCAGTACACACCTTTACAAAGCATTATAATTTGGATATTTTATCCAGAAGTGATGACAAGTTTGGCACAGCAGTCCTGCAAAGTCTGTTTCCAAAATAAGTTCTGTGCCCACCACCAGGGGGTACTGCTTGGTAGTCTGCACAAAGTTATGAATATTCTGAGCATTACTGGGGTTAGAAAAAAAAATTACTTACCATAGTAATCTTCTTTCTTCCCAGTGATGCTCAGACATTCATAACTCCCTCCCATCCTCCCCTTCCAGAACTTCAGCCTCTGCATTCTGCATGCTAGTGCCACGTAACCATACCCTTCTGGGTACACTTCTCTATACTAAATAGATTTTAACAGAGTTTTCTGTCTCTCTTAATAGTTTTTCTCACTGTGTGGTGAACACCATTATTATATATAGATATAGTCCCTCCCTTGGAGGTTTTTTGAAGTAAGTTGTTTTATTAGGCTAATCCTCAAAAAAGTTTTCATTAATTAGTTGTCGGATTTTTCCATGTTGCCTGACTTCCAGGTTTCTTACAAATCTGAAGGGCTTAGAACACTGCAGTTGGTAGAGGCAGTATTTGAAAGATGCTGACGTGCAAAGAATTCCATCATTTGCATGTGTTCCATCTCTCCGGGCAGTCCAACCCACCAGGCTGACTGCACAAAGTTATGAATGTCTGAGCATCACTGGGAAGAAAGATTAGTATGGTAAGTAATTTTTTCCTCTGGTGGACGAGGCAGTTTATAATTCAATAACACACACCACCATTCCTGCTGAAGGCACTTTGACACTAGCAGATTCTCATGACAAGCGGGGGGATGCTGTGTGTAGGAGGGCTTTCGCCTTTAACGGCATGAATCTTCGTACATCCTATGCTTCATTTATTGTTGCCAGAGCCTTACATAGCTGGGTCGCTACACTAGCCAGCTTCATTCCGCCTGATTCGGAAGGTGTGAGCATTTTGCAGTTGGTGGCAATTACCTCCACTTTTCTTGGTGATTCTACAGTGGATAATTTATTCATGTCAGCCCTCTTAGCCTATCATGTTGCGTCGGCCATGAGGGGCGTGTGGTTCAGACACTGGTCTGCTGATCAGGCTTCAAAAGCGAAACTATTTAACCTTCCTTTTTTTTTTTTACATATTATATTTTCTCCCCTTAGCAGTCACTGACTTGCTTTTTAACTCCAGCCATCACTCCAACTCCACCTTCGATCCGGAAGTGCTGCACGCCCAACTGGCAGACATAGCTCTACCCTCGAAGGGGGCGCCCCCCCGGTGCCCCCACGACAGGTGAGAAACCATTACAGCATGCGCCATACAAGCACCTTCGGCCGGTAGAGTGCGGCCAACAAGCTGACGCGGCCCGTGCTGCTCGTTTTTCCGGTTTTCTGGGCCCCAGGAGTGCGTGCGTGCAATGATGTCCGGGCACATGCGTGCCGACATCTGCTGCACTCCATATTTGTTATGCCTCGCTCCAACAGTGCCCCCGGTCATCACCAGGGGCCGCTGTAGAGCAATAGCTCCCTGGATCCCTCCCCAGGGATAGGAGAGCAGTCCATCGGATGCTCAATCCTTATCCCCCCCCCACCGACCCTTGACAGCCCGGACTCGCATCCAACCTGGGTCGCCAGCGTGGGCCGAGGTGTGGCATCCAGCGCCACTACCCTCAGCGCCACCGGGCTGGCCTTTAACCTTCCTTTTGAGAGAGGTTTATTGTTTGGTTCCGGCCTGGATTGTATCTTGCAGGATGTGCAGGATAAGAAGAGCCACCTCCCAGTGTCTAAACGACAGCACAAGGCCACAGCACCCCAACGGGGTCGAGGTGATGGCTGGCACAGACAGTCCCAAGGTGGGTTTCATCCCTTTCAAAACTTTGGTAACCAGAGAAACAGAGGTGCTGGCACAAGCAACAGGGGTTAAGGTAATAGAGGGGCCTTTCCCAGGTGCCATGGAGGAAGACCAGCACAAAAGCCTGGTACCGCACAATGAAGGTATGCGGGCCCATCTCTGCCCCCATCCCATAGTGGAAGACTCCAGGAATTCCTTTCAAGATGGGCCCAAACAACGTCAAGATGCCTGGGTTCTGGAAATCCGGCACAGGGTCATAATGTCGCAGACGATACCGTACGCATTATGACCGCGCAGCAGGAAACAACATCTGCAACACCCAAAAGCTGTTCTTTTGTTTTGAGGGGGGCTTCACCGTCCCCTTCCCCGCATCCCCTGGAATTATTATAATCAACTCTGGTGAAACCTGAATAAGTCGGGCAAAACGTAAAGAACCTGTAGCTGCACTGTTGTTTGACAATGGTAGTAAAGCCTTAAAACTACACGTCGTTGTTTTGTGCCTTTTTTTTTTTAACCAGAATCTGTACAGGGGTGGGTGCTGCCTGTTTTGTACTGTGATATTGCTTGTTTGGAACTTGCACCTCCATCCCAGTGACCACTGCTCTATTCAAACATCCAAAAGCTGATCTTCCTGGACATAAAGTCTCCGCCCCTCATTCACACTGATGGGATCTACGCCGGAGGCACTAGGACCCAGCGGGAGCAAACTTTTTTGCAAGAGGGTCGGTGCCAGAGATGGAGCCATAAGGACCAGCACTGCGAGCCTCAGCTTGTGCGGCAATGACTATCTCAGTGTCGACCCTCCAACCGCCTCAGTTCCTTTTTTCCCGCCGTAGAGTGCGCTTCAGTGACGATGTTGCTCGCCCACCGTGAGTCAAACTTCAAACTAGCAGCATAGTTTTCAGTTTATTATTTTGTAGTATAGCTCAAATAAGTACTGCTTACTATAATTTATTCTTATTAAAGAAAGAAGTCTCAGGCTACATTGACAGAGTTGACCATGAGCGGGTCAGGTGACGGTAGGGAGACTTCGTATGAAACTGTTCAGTCAGCTGGGCTGGGTCCGGTCCACCGCCCTCTCCAGAGGGAGGGTCTGACAATGGACAGTCCACTGCCCGAGGGGAAGGGCAGTCCCTCCGGAAGCATAAAAGAAAACAGTTGCATTCTTGGCACCGTCCGACCTCAAGCTCTTCTGCGGCCCACAGATCAAAAAAGAGAAGGCATCACTCGAGGTTGCCCTCTGGTATGTCTGTGTGCCGACGCTCGGTCATTGGGGTCAGTTGCCGGTCTCCTCCTCCGGAGTCGCCGGTTTCTGTTTCTGGTCAACGACCTCTTCAACATCGGAGCCCTTCTCCGCCTTCTGGTAGGGCTTCAGTTGTGCAGTTTCATCAGTGGGCCACTCTGATGGAACAAAGGGCTCGGAGGTTGGTCCAGCTGCCTGGCCCGGTCACTCCAGGGCCCTCGGGCTCTTTGGGGGATCGGGTGGGGCAGTTGGGCCTCCCTAGTCGCACGGCGCCTTCTTTGGTGCCGTCGACTCTGTGCTCAGGTGTTTACCCACCTCACATGGCTGCAGCGCAGGGGGCCACACCAATGCCTCTATCTCCTGGTATTCTTCCTTCTTCCTCCTCAAATCCTAATTTTCGGAGCCCTGTGTTGGTTTCGGTGCCGTCGGCAATGATGGGTTGCTCGGCACTGTCCTCGGTGCCGATGCATCTGTCGGCGCCGTTAGGATTGACGGCGCCATCCTTGCTGCTGTGCAGCTTTTCGGCGCCGTCCTCGGCACCGTGCAGCTTTTTGGCGCCGTGTGGCGCTTCTTTGGTGCCGAGGCTTGGTATGATTTCTTCCAGTCTTCAGGGCTTCTCATCTCCAAACCCTTTTCCTTCTGATTTTCCCTCCTTTCCTGTCCATACAGTCCCTTCGGGGCAGTCAGGAGATGATATTGAGCCTGACCCAGACCTTAGGCTGGGTGATGACGCGGAAGGAACAGGATCTAATCCTATCACAGAGCCTGTGGTCGAGGACCTGTCATTTAAGTCTCTGCTGAAAATTCTGAATTCCACTTTTTCTCTCCAGACTACAGATATCGATCCTGGGAAGCTTTTAAGGCTCCAATACCTTCATGTACTGGAGATCCCTATGGATCTAGCTCCCCTGGTACAGCCTTCTTTTGAGATGCTTTCTCAAATAGTATGGAATAATCCCTCTCTCATTCCTTCTGTGGCTAAGTCCGTAGATAGAAAGTATGCTGCTCCCAAGGATCGACCCATTTTGGCCTCCCAAGCCTTTGCAGACCCTATTGTAGTCTTGGCGGAGAATGATACAGTCATCCTCCCTCAGGCTACTACAGCTTGACCTATAAACAAAGAATCTCATAAAATAGATACTTTAGGCAAGAGAGTCTTTGCTGCATCTACCCTGGGTATGCGTATTGCCAGCTACCAGGGCTACTTCTCTCAATATGAGTATGTTCTTTGGCATTTGCTCAAACAAATGGTAGAAGCTCCACCGGGGTCGGACACTAATTCAGAGCTTCTTCAAACCATAACCAGGGGTATCGAGTCCAACAACCAGCAAGTTAAAGCAGCTATGGACGCTTTCGATACTGCCTCCCGAGCGGTGGCAGCAGGCATTTGTACCCGCCGTCATTCCTGGCTGCGCACTTCAGGCTACACAAATGATGCCCAGCAACAGGTCATGGTGTTACCCTTTGATTGTATGTATCTCTTCGGTCCTCAAGTAGAGAAAGCTCTAGAGGCCACAGAAAAGACTAGTTCTGCCATTAAATTGGCTCGATCTACTCCCTCCCCTTCTGGGGGGGTGTGTTAATAAGCGTAAATTTCACAACCATCAGTCCTTTTGAGGCAAGGGCAGGGGAGGTTTTAATAAAAACCAAGCCCCTCAGCCTCAAAAGAAAATGCAACAGAAAGCACGAGGACCCAAAGCGCCCAGTGCCGCCTTCTGAGTTTCTGGCCCAAGTCCCACCTCAACTGCCCGAGGGTGATTCTTCCTCAGCGGTGGGAGGTCGTCTGACTCAATTCTACAACCGGTGGAAGTCCATAACATCGGACAAATGGGTACTCTGGATAGTCCATGAGGGGTGTTCCCTCACTCTTTCAGAGTCCCTTCCAGATCGTCCCCCCAAACAACAGCCCAGACTGTCAGTAATTCAGTCAGAGCTTCTCGCCTCCGAGATACAAGGCCTTCTGAGCAACACGGCAGTAGAAATAGTTCCACTGGATCAACAGAACACAGGCTTCTACTCCCGTTACTTTCTAGTCCCAAAGAAAACCGGGGGCATGCGCCCCATTTTGGACCTCAGAAAATTGAACAAATTTCTTCCCAAGGAAAAGTTCAAAATGATATTGCTGGGAACCCTGTTACCTTTGCTTCATCAACACAATTGGCTAGCTTCTCTGGACATGCAGGATGCTTATCAAGATATTCCCATGCACCCAAAGCATCACAAATACCTAAGGTCTGTGGCTTTGGGCCAGCATTATCAATTCAGAGTCCTGCCCTTTGGGCTATCCTCGGTGCCGCAAGTTTTTACAAAGTCTTGTGCAATTCTCGCAGCTCATCTCAGGAAACTTGTAACACAAGTGTTTCCATATCTGGATGACTGGCTTCTAGTGAGCCCTTCCAGGCAAGGAACTCTCGACGCTGTAACCACGGCCTCAGACTTTCTCACATCCATGGGAGTTCTGCTAAATCTCAAGAAATCACAGTTGCAGCCCTCCCAGAGACTCCTTTGTATAGGAACACTTCTGGACACCTCCTGTGCAAAAGCTTTTCTACCAGAGGACAGAAGGAGCGATATCCTACAGATGGCCCGATACATCAGAGAGAACAGTTTGGTTCGAGCTATCTCGATGCAACGGATGCTGGGTCTCATGGCATCCTCGGTGTTCAGTGTACCCCTAGCATGCCTCCATATGAGAACCTCTCAATGGATGCTCAGTACTCAGTGGTCCCCAACCACTCACCCTCAGTCCTTTCTCATCAAGGCGACAGAACCTGTGAAGAGGTCACTCACCTGGTGGTCGCAAGAGAACAACCTTCTGGAAGGATATCCTTTTGCTCCCCTGGATCATCAGGTTTCCATTACCACGGATACGTCCCTGATGGGGTGGGGAGCTCACTGCCAGAATCTCCACACCCAAGGTATGTGGACTCAAGACGAGTCCCAGCTTCACATAAATGTCCTAGAAATGAGAGCCGTCCTTTATGCAGTCCGGACTTTGAAGGACATTCTCTGTCACAAGAACATTCCCCTTCAAATGGACAACAAAGCAATGATGTATTACATCAACAAGCAGGGTGGTGCACACTCTTACCCTTTATGCAGGGAAGCGATGAGACTGTGGGAATGGTGCCTAGAGCACAAGGATCTAATCCAGGCGATCTACCTGCTGGAAGTGCAGAACAAACTGGCAGACCATCTCAGCAGAACGGAGACAGACCCTCACTAGCGGTCTCTCGACTCAACCATAGTTCGGTCACTATTCGGGGAACTCCAGACCTGGACCTTTTTGCATCCCCACTCAACACAAAACTGCCTCTCTTCTGCTCCAGAAATCCAGGGCCTGTCAGGATGCATTCAGGCTGCAGTGGACAAAACACTTTCTATACGCCTTTCCTCCTCTTCCTCTAATTCAGTGGGTACTTCTCAAATTCGAGTCCCAGGGGGGCAAAATATTCCTCATTGCTCCCTTCTGGCCTCGACAGAAATGGTTTCCATTACTCAACAGTAATGTCGGAAACCCCTCCGAAGGCGCTTCCCCTTCAAATGAACTTTCTGACTCAGGGGCTTGTGGTCCATCCCAATCTGAGGTCGCTTCACCTTCATGCTTGGCTCCTGAAGAGATAGAAGTGAACAGGTTCAATGTCTCTCGCAGAGTTTCAGATATTCTTTTGGCTGCACGCAAGCCAGCCACTAGAAAAACTTACACAGCAAAATGGAAGCGTTTTTCTCTCTCATGTGCAAAATCCTCTTTGAATCCTTTTTCCTGCCCACCAAATAAAGTTCTAGAGTACCTTTTAGACCTCTCAAATTCAGGTCTACAATACTCTACAGTCAAAGTTCACCCTTGTGCCATTTCAGCTTATCATGAGCCAGTACTTTCCTTGTCACTGACCCAGTTACCAGTAGTTAAGAGGTTTCTTAAGGGTATTCTGCATACCAGACCTCCTATTAGACGTCCAGTGGCAGCCTGGGACATTAATTTTGTACTAGACATGCTCACTCGAAAGCCTTTCAAGCCTCTAGCTACCTGTGAGCTGAAATTTCTCACTTGGAAAACGGTCTTCCTGGTAGCCATTACCTCGTCTCGAAGGGTCTCTGAAATACATGCCTTGGTCACAATCCCTCCGTATACTGTGTTTCATAAGGACAAAGTAGTTCTTAGGACCCATCCTAAGTTTCTCCCTAAGGTTGTTTCAGAATTCCATCTAAACCATCCTTTTGTCCTACCTACTTAGCGAACTTCCAAAATGAAGGAGAGTGTACCGTACCTTCATTCTTTAGATGTCAAAAGAGCTTTGCATTTCTATTTAGATAGAACAAAACAAATTCACAAAGCTCAACAACTGTTTGTTTCCTTCAGCGAGACCCGGCTGGGTCAACCTGTCACTGTCAGATGCATTTCAGCATGGCTGGTGGCATGCTTTCGCCACTGTTATTCCATGGCACAGGTTAAGCTGGAGGGCAGAGTGTACGCTCACTACTAGAGCAGTTGTGGCATACCTGGTGGAAATCCGCAACGTGCCCATTGCAGACATTTGCAATGTGGCTACGTGGAGCTCAGTGCATACTTTCGTCAAGCACTATGCCCTGGATGTCCATGCCTGGCGACATCTTTCGTTTGGCAGGACCATCCTTAATGGACTTCTGTCCTAAATTTGTGAGTTCTTGGTCTCTCCTGCCGCCCTTGGGGGATTATTAGCTTGGTACTCTTCCATCAGTGTGAATGAGTGGTGGAGACTTTTTGTCCAGGAAGATATGGAAATTATGTAGCTACTGTAATTCTTGATCTTCTTGGACAAAGTCTCCACCACTCATTCACATGCCCACCCACCACCCCCTGAACTCACCTCTGTTGTTGGTCTTCACTCCCTCAATCTTTAGGCTGTGAAGACTTCTTTGTTGACCCTTCTTATACGGGTCGTCCAGACTACTTATGAACAGCTTTTGTTAGGCTATCCTTTTAGGTAGTTACGCTGCACCTCCTTGGAAAAAAAGGTACTGAAGCGGTTGGAGAGTCGACACCAAGACAGTCATTGCCGCACGAGCCGAGGCTCGCCGCGCCACTCCTCACGACTCCATCTCTGGTGCCGACCCTCTTGCAAAAAAGTTTGCTTCCGCTGGGTCCTAGCACCTCCAGTGTAGATCCCATCAGTGTGAATGAGTGGTGGAGACTTCATCCAAGAAGATCAAGAATTACAGTAGGTATGTAATTTCCATTTCTTTCATTTTGAGGGGGGCTTTGCCCCCCCCCCACATCCCCCAAAACTATTACAATCAACTCTGAGGGGGTGTGGACACTGGGGTAAGAAACAAAATGAAAAGTAAGAGATTCCCTAGCAGGGAATCAAATCGCGATCCCCCCAGCCCATGCACTGCAGGGTCAGGTACTCTAGCCACTCCATCATGGGAGCAGCTCAACTGAGCTCCCAACCAGCAGTGGCTACATCCACTTTTTCCTTCCTGGTGAGCAACAGGGGATAGTGATAGTTTCTCATCACTGATATTCCTCTATCGCTCTAATCCCCTATGCGCTACCCGCAACACGCTCCTTCTATGCGCGGGTTAGTGTGCACGATTATGACCAGGTACCTAGAAATCCTTCAACTGGGCTATGCCATAGAATTCTTAATGATGCCCTCAAGGGGGCACTTTCTGCCATCCCTGGTTTCAAAGCAAGTGACAAAATGCCAAGCTGTGTCAGACACTCTGACCCACCTCATCCAAATTGGGGTCATTGTGCCGGTTCCTCCAAAGGGTCAAGGGTTGTATTCCATCTATTTCATAGTTCCCAAGAAGTCCAGGGGCTTCAGGCCTGTTCTGGATCTGAAGCATCTGAACAAGTTTGTCCACCACAAAACGTTCTAGATGGAGTCACTGAGGTCGATAATCTAGGTTGTCCAGCTGGGGGACTTCTTAGCTTCAATAGATCTGACAAATGCTTACCTTCACATCCCCATCTGTCAGTCCCACCAGAAGTACCTCAGGTTCTTGATACTGGGCCAACATGTCCAGTACAAGGTGCTTCCATTTGGTTTGGCAACAGCAGCTCGAGTTTTCTCAAAGGTGTTGATAATTCTGGTGGCTCAGCTACGACAGGAAGGACATCATGTCTATCCTTATCTGGACGACTTGCTCATTTGGGCACCAGCATTGCCTCTACCGAGGAGGTCCTTACTCAGGACCCTGAATCTCATAGCTGGATAGTGAACAGGGAGAAGGGCTCCCTTGAACCATCTCAGACCTTGGAACATCTAGGGGCAGTCTTTGACACAAAAGTAGGGAGGGTTTTTCTGTCACTCTCCCGGGAAGAGACCTTGTTGTCAGAGATACAGTGGCTCAAGAGTCAGCCATCGGCTTTTGCCCACAATCTGCTGTGTATTCTTCACCTCACAGTGGCAGCACTAGACTTAGTTCCGTGAGCTAGCTTCCACATGTGGCCCCTTCAGTTGCGGTTGCTGATGGCCTGGGACCTGTCTTCAGAGGACTATCAAGCCAGGATTCCCCTCACCCTCAGCTTTGTCACTCTCTGAGTTGGTGGGTGAATGTGCAGAATCTCAACAAGGTGGTTCCACTGGAACTCCCACCAGAGGTAATTCTCACAACAGATGCAAGTCTACACGGGTAGGGGGCAGTCCTGGACCAACTTCCCACACAGGGGATTTGGTCAGTATAGGAACAAAGTCTCCACATATATGTCCTGGAAATACAAGCGGTCCACTTAGTGCTTTTTTGGTTTCAGTCTGTACTAAAGAACAATGCAGTAAAAGTGCAGTCAGACAGTGTCGTCACAGTGGCGTACATAAACAACTAAGGAGGCACAAAAAGCAGAGAAATGCTTCGGGAGGCCTCTGAACTTCTGAGCTGGGCAGAGGAGAAATTTCTGTCTCTGTCAGCAGTACATCTAGCAAGGGAATTGAAAATTCAGGTGGACTGGCTAAGTCATGAAAATGTTCACCCTGGAGAGTGGCAGTTGAACCCGGAAGTGTTCAAACTCCTGAGCAATCAGTTCGGGCAACCACAGATAGATCTGTTTGCATCCAGCCACAATGCTCAGACCCATAGGTTCTTCAGTCAGGTTTCGGTGTCCACAGGCAGAAGCAGTGGATGATCTGATGCAAGTGTGGTCCTTCTGCAGAGCCTATGCCTTCTCTCCACTGCCTTTTCTTCCAGAGGTCTTAAGAAAAATAAGACACTCGAGGAGACGTTCTTCTAATAGCCCCGGGGAGGCCAAGAAAACCGTGATTCTCCAATCTAGTGAACCTAGTTCAGCAAGTACCCTTCCATCTTTCGGTATGAAGGGACCTCCTGTTACAAGGTCCCGTTCTTCGCCCAAACCCAGGTGCAATGCAGCTCGCAGCCTGGCTCCTGAAAGGGGGGAGGCTCCTCAAGCTAGGTTTCTCAGCAGAAGTAGTTGAAACCTTGATGGCTGTTAGGAAAACCTCTACATCTGCAGCTTGCGCTCGAGTCTGGACCATATTCTCATCTTGGGCCAGAGGGAAGGGGTTTCAAGAGGACAGGAAATCGTTTCTTATTGGCAGCTACTTATAAAGTTATTATTTTCAGAAATAATATTCATTCCCCTGAGTTATCCACATTTAACTGTATCTTAAAAAACTGATACATAAAAAACTGTATTTTGCTTTGTTTTGTTTTTATGGGCAGCATTCTGTTGCAGTTCTTTTAATGGAACCTGTGATCTGGAGTTTTAGCTCTGCCACGGTTTGTGCACAGAACTCTGAGCAAGATTCAGATAGGTCAGCAGCTCATTATTAGCATTCTGTACATAAATCGTGACATAGTGAAAACTCCAAACTACTGGTTCCATGAAAAGAACCATGCAGAATGTTGTCCATAAAAAGAAAACAGTTGAAAACACACTTTGTCACTTCAGTGTTTATTCAGATACAATTAAATGTGGACGATTTGAAGGTATGAACTTTACTGTTGTAAATAGAAACATTACTAACGGCTGCCAATTAGCTTACATTTCCAGTCCCCTTTAAGCCTTCAAGTGCCTCCATTCCACAGATTTTGGATGTCCTTCAGGAAGGCGTGGAAAAGGGGCTGGCATTGAGCACGCTTAGAGGTCAGGTTTCTGCTCTTGGGGCTTCCTTGGGGTTCTCCCTTGTAACTAATAGAGAGGTTATTCATTTTTTTGCATGCAGTTGGCAGAATGCCCTCTGCGTAGAACCTTTTGAGCTGCTATCATCCATCCCACTTGATGTGTTGTCTTACAAGTTATGTTTTTTAGTGACCATGGCCGCGATATTCAAACTGAGCCAGGCTGTGGCGCAAGCCTGGGCGCAGCTCAACTACGTTGCACAGGGGTGTGGCCTGTTTGATATTCAATGGAGCTGCGCTATGGCGCAGCAGCTTTGAATATCGCACCCTGGCCACCCCCACTGTGCATGGCGAGTGGGCACTGCGCCAGCTAAGCAGCCAGAGTGGAGCATGGATGCGCTTGGCACAAAGTGCCATTGCGCCATGCACAGCACCTGCAATATTGAAAAGGGGACATGCAAATGGGGCCATAATATATGCAAGGCGCACAGGGGGCCATTTGCATCTCATTACAGCCCCATTTGCATACCATTAGCATGCAGGTGCGCCGATCCCCAACGACTTGTGCCTGGCGCCCTGCCGGGCAGCAGCCATCGGGGACCGACGGCCCCTGCAGCCCAATCGCGGGCATTCCTGTACTATAAAAAATGTCCAATATCCCTGGTGGTCCAGTGGACCGCACTGAGCCCCATCGCGGGCTTCATGAATAGAATCCCCCCCCCCAAGTCCAATATCCCTGGTGGTCAGTGGACCGCACTGAGCCCCATCGCAGGCTTCATAAATAGAAACCTCCCCAAGTCCAATATCCCTGGTGGTCCAGTGGACTGCACAGAGCCCGATCGCGGGCTTCATGAATAGAACCCCTACCCAAGTCCAATATCCCTGGTGATCTAGTGTACCCCCACCTCACCCGCCCACTGGGCCCACCGCCCTCCCCCCGTCAGCGGCGGCTGCAGCACCCACCCGCCTGCCGCCCGCTGCCGCACGACTGACAGCTCGGTGAGCTGCCGCCCATTGGTTCACAGCATGAGCCAATGGGCGTGCAGCCCCTACATACTACTCAGTACAGATATGTACTGAATATCGGGCTGTGCAGGTTATGCATGGGCGCACCCCCCACCTGTGCCTACATACATTACTGATGCACTCGATTTGTCCCGGGATTTATGCGCGCACTTTTCCCTTTGAATATCGGCAGGCCATCAGTGGGTTGTGCATGGCGCAACACTGTTGCGCCATGCGCAACCCTTTTGAATATCTGGGCCCATGTGTTCAGTCAGGAGAGTAGGTGAACTCCAAGCCGTGTCCCACAGGGAGTCTTACCTTATTTTGCGTAAAGACAAAGTGGTACTTAGGATGGTTCCGTCCTTCATCCCTAAATGACCCACGGCCTTCCATGTGAACCAGGAAATATGCTTGCAGTGGGCAGTAAGGATATACTTTATATGAACAGCTGGGTTTCGAAAGTCAGATAGTCTGTTAATTCTTTTTGGAGCAGCCAATTAATTACAAAAAGCCTCTATGCCCACCCTAGTTAGGTGGGTGCGGGTCTGCCTTGCTATGGTCTATGTTGCAAGAAAGAAGAGGCATCCGGCTCTCATCAAAGCTCACGCCACCAGGGCGATGACTTCCTGGGTGGAGAGAGGTGAAGCCTCAGTTTTAGAGCTATGCAAGGCAACTACATGGTCTTCAGTCCATACTTTCACAAATCATAACAAATTGGATGTTCAGAGTTCTGCTGACGCAGCTTTTGGTCACAGAGTGTTGCAGAGTGCTACAGGCAGCAGTTCACAAGTAATTTCTGATGTTTCTGGCATATGGAATAATAATTCCCCCCCATCCCATTTTTTTCTTTGGATATTGCTTCTTTTTGTTTTTTTAACTCTGTTTATACACCTACACATAGGGAACTCTCTCCAGCGACTGCTTACTCCTACCTCCTACCGTGAAGCCCCAAATTCTGCTTCTCACCCTAGACTGGCGACACCCCCGGATCTAGACCCCCAAGGGAAAGGGTCACCCTATCCTCCCAGGGTGCTCTATCTAGACAGAGTATAGAGTGCTGGCCGAGGTGGGGACACAGGAGCAGAGAGAGGGCAACCAGTGTTAGGAGTGTGGGCGGGCTAGAGGGTAGCGCCTTCGCCTATCCCCATGGAAGAGGATTTTTCTATTTTTTAAGGTATTGCCCCCTACGGAGCGTGGCTGTCAAGGCAACACTATGCCGCAGCTCCGTCCCCTAGCAAACGCTGCAACACTACATCAGCGCCTCAGACTGCCGCCAGAGGTCGCTCCATGAACGGCCACTTCCCCAACCCTCCCTGGGAAGAGAGAGCAGTCCACCCGGACGCTCAATCTCTTCCCTCCCCTGCCGACCCTCAGCAACCCAGGCTCGTTCCCAAACCTGGGTCACTGGCATGGCACGAGGTGTGGCGTCCAGCGCCTCAACCCTCAGCCCCACCAGGCCGGCAGACATTGCTTCTTAGAACTCAGTTGTTTTGATTAGCCATTGACAATGTGGAGGGCTACAGAAAGAAAAAATTAACTTCATACTTACTGTAATTTCCTTTTTTGTTAGCTCCATCATTGTCAATGGGGCCCGTCCAGGAGCCTGGCTCCTGAGGGAGAATCTTATCTGGTATGCTAGGAGGGAGGTCCAGTTTTCAGAAAAATCCCCTACTCAGATCTCTTTTTTCTGCCACACTGTACTCTGATTTATACATTAAAGTCTAAGTCTGTTACTTAGTCTGTAATGGCAGGTTAACAGTAGAGCTGGGAGAGCTCTGCAAAGTTCTGACCGTTATTAAATAAGGAGCGGAACATGATGAAGTTCTGATTTGTTCTAATTAGTTCTGATTTGTTGACAAATATTTGAAAAAATGCAAAGAAAATGCATAAAAGTGGCCAAAGTCGGTCACATTTGCACAGAGGCCCAAAGGAAATAATTTAATGGATTATTTGTACAAGTAACATAAAATTGCTAAATAAAAAAGCAGTCACTCACTACTAGACCCTTTATGGCTGGCCTGTAATGGTAGCATATCCTGCTTGGGTCCGTGACATTAGTGTGCGGGGACAAAACAAAAAGAGACTGAGAGACAGACAGACAGACAGATGCAAATACTTATATCATTAGTATTCTAACCTGTCAAAAAACTAAGAGCCCTCTAACTAACGTGATATCCTTCTGATGACTCCCACCCACACCCATAGGCCAGGGACAAATTTACTGTCATGACTCGTGACTGTACACAGCACGTTGCCAGCACAGCAGTCCACCACCACTTCCTTTCAAGATTACCTGACTGACTTGGACTCCTATAGTACAATTACTGTTAAGTGACCAATTTCAGCAACTGTTAAGTGTGCCTCAGAATTTGAATTGGAGATGCAGACACATCTGGTGCATAGCCGCATGCAGCAGAGTCCCACACTGGGGGTTGGTTAATGCTTATACGCAAGGACACTGGTTTTCCATTTTACTGGCAAAAATCACGGAATCCTGCTTGGTGTGCCGATTCTGAATTCCAGTACTGGTGCCTCACGGAAATTGCATGTCACTGCACAGAATCCCTTCAATTTCAGCATCTTTTTCTATTTTCTCTGTCTATGCCCCCTTCTCACAGCATCAGTCTCCACTTTTCAGAGATCCCTAGGCTGTGTAACTCTAGCATCACCCCAGGTAATGCTCAGGAGCTCCCGTGGGCCTGCCCCCATCCTGACTGGGTTGTACCCCCAGGTGGGAAGGGGGGGACCCTAGGTCATCCTCTCCACGGTACCTTAGTGTGTGTTGGGCAGCCCAGTTGTTCCCTCATGGAGCCTGGTTATGAAGTCTGGGGCAGCTGGGTCCCTTCTACCAGTGGCCGATGTGGGTGATTGTCCCTGGTTTTCTGGTCTCTGTCCCTGAGGGTACCGGCAGTCGAGGGGATCTGAGGAGGTAGGGCACGCAGAGACATGCTACTGCTACAGATCCCAGCCAGTGCCCTCCCCTCCCGATCACTCTGCAGCCCTGTTTCACCACCACACATGGTCACCCAAGTGGCGGTAAAGCAGCAGGATCTGCAGCCCATCTGCCCCGGAGGAGGAGAGCAGCCCCTGGGTGCTCGATCCTATTCTCTGGCCAGACCTCCAGCAACCCGAGTTTGCTTCCAACCCCGGGTCACTAACATTGCAAGCAGTAGCGCTACCGCAGCGCCGGCGGGCCAGCTCAGATTTCAGCATGTTAAAATGAATGCTGCTCTGCTTCACATTCTTCTGCTTTGCTGCTTATAGAATCAGTAATGAAACCACCCACACTGCTTTGTTGTAACCAGCCATGCTTCACTTTAACCAGCCATGCTTCCCACCAACCTCTCCATCAGCTGAGGACTGCTTTCCTTCCTGAAAGCACAGTTTTCATTTAGTGTGTGCCTAAACATATTTTATTACTTATGTTACACTGGATGAAACAAAAAAAATACAAGTATCAGCACACATGAGCAGGGCTACTGGAAATTTGCGGGAAAAGTAACCTGAAATTGCAGAGATTTTTTGCAAAAATTGTTGGGAAATTGTGGGAGTTCTACTATACACCCTGAGTGCTTCACAGTAAATCCTTTACTATTTTCTGCAGCATGTATTAGTCAGCATAAACTACTAAATGAATACACTGACACTTGAATATGTTTTAAATATGAAGAAAAACTTGTGTTCCTAAAATGAATCTAGGAAGTGGGGTAAAGAGAGTGGGTTGGGGGTGTTAGGGAACTGGAAAGGAGTTTGGGAGGATAAGGGACTGTATGCCAAGGACAGGCTTCATCTTGCCCCGTTAGGGAAGGAAGTCCTTAAACAGGGGATGGCTGACTACATTCAAGAAAGGTGGGGTTTAAACTTGTGGGGGAGGGATAAGCGGGGCTGACCAAAGCCCTCTCCTCCAGATGAGGGAGTAGCCTCAAACCCAAGGGGAGGGGAAACAGACTGGGGGTGGAGGTTTCAGGAGGAGCAGAGGGAGGATGGAAGTATAAGGAATCTGGGTGGGGTTTGACAAAGGGATCAAGGATAAGGGGTGGGGTGGTGTTAGTAAATGCCAGGAGCTTGGGAAACAAGTTGCCAGAGTTCCAGGCCATGCTGTTGGGGGTGGATGTGGCGGCAGTCACGGAAGCGTGGGCCAACAAAACCATGACTGGGACCTAACGTGTGGGGTACACTATGCTTAGGAAAGGATAGAAAGGAGGGCAGAGGGGGTGGAGTGGCTGTGTTCATTAGAGAGGACATAGAAATTGCTAGGGTAGAAGAGGCAGAGGGAAATGTGGAGGCCTTATGGGTCACCTTACGAACCCCAGCAGGAGGTAAGGTCAAGCTGGGTGTAGTATATAGGCCCCCCGGGATGGGTGATGTTCTGGAGGATGGTTTGCTGGACAACATCATTGCCCAGTGTGGACCAAAAGGGGAAGGAATGGTGTTGATGGGTGACCTTAATATGCCAGGTACAAACTGGGGAACCATGTCCTCTAAGGTGGCCAAGGAGCAGAGGCTGCTGGACGGCTTCCAGGATGTGTTCTTAACACAGCATGTGATGAAGCCCACAAGGGAGGGGCATGTCCTGTACGTGGTTCTGTCAGATGGGGATCTGGTAGGGGACCTGGTTGTAGAGGGTTCCCTGACTGGGAGCGACCACAATACTGTCTGGTTTCAAATAAGCATGGGGGATCTAGGACACTGGCTGTGGACTTCAGGGGGGCAGACTTTGTGGGCATGAGAAATATTCTCAAGGATCACTTGAAGGGGAGTACATCAATGACAAATGTGGAAAAGAGATGGGAGGTCATAAAACGGGGACTCCATGAGGCAGTCAGGACCTGCGCTAAGGTGAAACGTAAGGGAGCAAGGTCACATAAACCATGCTGGTGGTCCAGTGAGGTTCAGGTAGTGGTCAGAGAAAAGAAGGCGGCCTACAAAAAATATAAAACAACAAGACGGGATAGGGATAAGGAAATATACCATCTTGCATCTAGAAAAGCCACCCGGATGGTGAGGGGGGCAAAGTCCAGTAAAGAGCAGTGGCTGGCACAGGGGATACATGGAGGGGAAAAGGGGTTCTTCCGGTACATTGGGGAGCGGAGAAAAACTAAGAGCCATCTCAGCAGATTGAGATCAGAAGGAGGGTGGGTGGAAGAGGCGAGGACCAGGCAGAGGTATTTAACAGTACTTTGCCTCAGTGTTCACTAGGGAGGGGATGGGATATCTCAAAGCAAGGCACGATGGGGATAGAAGCAGCAGTGAGTGGGATCAGGGAGCAACAGAAATGGAGCAAGAGGGAGGGAAAGGTACCCCAAGGGTGTCACATCAGGATAAGGATAAAAAGGCCAGTAAGGTGGAGGAGACGAATGATGCTATCTCCACCGAAAGGGTGTGGTTAGCCCTCAAAGCCCTAAAAAAAGACAAATCTCCTGGGCCGGATGGCATTCATCCGAGAGTACTATGGGAACTGGCGGACATACTGGCTGCATCCCTAGCGGAGCTCTTCAACAGGTCGCTTGAGACAGGGAGGGTATCTAGGGATTGGCGAGAGGCACATGTGGTGCCAATCCATAAAGGGGGGTTGAGGGAAGTACCAGGTAACTATAGACCCATCAGTTTGACCTCGGTGGTGGGAAAATTAATGGAGAGTATACTAAAGGAATGATTGGGGGTGTACTTGGAGGAGGTGGGAGGTCTGGATAGTCAGCAACATGGGTTTGTGCCAGGTAGATCATGTCAAAAAATCTTGTGGAGTTTGAATGGGTAACATCAGGACTGGACAGGGAAAGACTGTGATGTATTCTTGGACTTCAGCAAGGCGTTTGACTCTGTCCCCACAATGGTCTGGTGGAGAAACTGATGGGGTTGGAAGTAGGCCCTTTGATGGTCAGATGGATTGAAAACTGGCTAGCTGGACACACCCAGAGAGTAGTGGTCGGTGGGGAGCTCTCGAACCCTAGAGAGGTCGGTAGTGGGGTACCGCAGGGCTCGGTCCTGGGTCCAATCCTGTTTAATGCATACATATCAGATATCAGGGAGGGTATAGGGTGTGAAATGAGTCTCTTCGCTGATGACTCCAAGATGGGAGCAGTATTTGAGGGGGAAGAGGGGAGGTTGGCCCTGCAAGGGGAACTGGACACCCTGGAAAGCTGGGCTCACACATGGAAATTAAATTTCAATATCACCAAGTGCAAGGTGTTACATCTCGGGTGGGGAAACCCTAAACACAGGTACACCTGGGAGGGGAAGCGCTGGAGGCCTCAATAGGGGAAAAAGACCTAGGGGTCATGGTGGATGCATGTATGAACAGCTCTGAGCAGTGCAGGAGAGCAGCTAGCAAGGCAAACAGGATGTTGGGATGCATCGTAAGGGGGATCACCTCTAGGAGCAAGGAAGTGATTCTGCCGCTGTACAATGGACTGATTAGACCACACCTTGAGTACTGTGTACAGTACTGGAGACCACACTTGAAGAGGGACTACAGCTCCTGGAGAGGTACAGAGGAGGGCAACTAAGATGATACGAGGACTAGGATTTGGCGTATGAGGACAGACTTGAGGAGCTCTGCCTGTTTTCATTGGAGGAGAGGAGAGATGGGGACTTGATTGAGGTCTTCAAGTACCTCAAGGAAATAAATAGGGTAAACATGGAGGGATCTTTAGACTAAAGCAGGAGGCATCACCAGAGGCATGGTTTGAAGTTGGAAGGTGGAAGAGTGGGGGGAGAGGAGGTTTTCACTGAGAGGGTGGGGACCCTTGGAATGCACTGCCTGGCGAGCTGGTTCAGAGATCCACAGTGGAGGGCTTCAAGAGAGGGTGGGACAGACACAGAAAGTGGATGTATCAGATGACGGCCTGGCCCAGGGGGGTGGGGATGGATGATAGCGGTTTCTGGAACACAAGGGTGGGGGAGGGCCTCAGCACCCAACTAGGGAACTGAGGTTCGAGCAGACTCGATAGACCGTAAGGCCTAATCTGCTGGCAGTTAGTATGTAAACGGATAACATGTGTTGCCTCTCTTCCAAAACTTAAAAACATCTGATTCATAGAGTGCTAAATAGATTCTATTTAGTGAGCCACAGAAAATCAATATTAAATAAATCCAGGGGCCGTAGTGCTTTTGCCATCACCACTGGTGGATGGGGAATGTAGTACTGCTGCCATCCCACCTGAGGGATGGACCCATAGTGCTGATACTGCCATCACACCTGAGGGATGGGGAACGTAGTACTCCTGCCATCATACCTAAGGGATGGGGTCCGCAGTGCTGCTGCTTCCATCACACCTGAGGGAGGGGGCCGTAGTGCTGTTGCTGCTGCCATCACACCAGAGGGATAGGGGTTGTAGTGCTGTTGGTCCTGCCATCGCACCTGAGGGATGGGGGTTTCAGTGCTGCTTCCATCACACCTTAGGAATGGGGGCTGTAGGCTACTGCTGCCATCACATCTTGTACTTAAAATAACTTTAAATTGGTACAAGGATGGATGGATGTACAATAGTGGAGGTCAAAATTGCTAAAATGCATGTTAGCAGAGTTAAAAATTGTTAAATAAAGTACACAAAACCAAACACTGGTAAAACCGGATTTTGGCTTAGCAGACTCCAGTGACAATGCCAGTTTTCACAATGTGCAAAATGGAATTTTCCTTTTCTCAATCCCGGTAATAAGGAGGAATATTGGGGAATGAGTGATGATAGTGATGATGATGACACTTGTGTGTAGTTGTACTTTACTTGTGTTGTAGTGTAAACAGCCTGCTAAAAGTCACAAAGTCAGATTTTCTCCCCTGAGCCACCCACAGCCAGCAGCACAGGTGCATCAACTTGTATGTTGTTTGCCGGAACTGTTTTTTTTTTTTTTTTTGCAATACTTGAAATTGTGAATAAACGTTAACAAGTGATCATTATTGGATGGCACAAGTCAAAGATTTACTTTGCTAGTCTGTTGCCCTTGCCCTGTACACACAGCCACACTGAAGCCAGAAAAAAAAAATGTTATTTGGGATTTCTGGGACTGTTAAATTTCTCATGGGCCCCCCTGCAGTCTGTCTCTCTACCCTCTGGATGGCACAAGTCAAATATTTATTTTACCAGTCTGCTGCTCTTACCCTGTACGCACAGCCACACTGAAGCCAGGAAAAAACATTTATTTGGGATTTTCTGTAACTTTAAAATTTCTCTTGGACCCCCAGTAGTCTCTCCCTCTTTCCTCTAGATCTGGAATGACAGAAGTCAAAGATTTTGCCAGCCTGTCCATGCTCATGTACATAGCTACACTCTCTGAGGCCAAGGAAAGAAAAAAAACTTTCATTTGGGATTTTCTGTAACTGTAAAATTTCTCTTGGGCCTCCTGTAGCCTCTCCCTCTCTCCTCTGGATCTTTATGCCATAAGTCAAAGATTTTGCCAGCCTGCCCTTGCTCATGCACACAGTCACACTACCACACTGCCTGACCCCGGCAGGACCCAGGCCACCACTATCTCCCCAGTCTCTCTGGATTCCTCCTTTCTCCAGCCCTGACCCATCACCCTCCCCTGATGATCAGATTCTCTCCCCCCTTTGCACCAGTAAATCGAGTCCTCTCTCTCTCTCTCTCCTTTTCTCTTCCCTCCCCTCCAAAATGTGTGTGTGTGTATGTTTATATATATATATATATATATATTTGTGTATGTTTTTAGCAACTTTTTCTGGCGGCTGCTGCAGTGATAAGCGAGGTGCTCGTCCGACCCGTCCTCCTCTTGTCTGGGCCACGTTGCACACTCAGCACAGTTATATACCGTGAGTGCGTCATGTGACCACCTGTTGCCTGATTGGATGCCACCGGCCGCCTGTACATGGAGTAAGCATGCCGACAGCATCCCCATGGCAACAGTACACACAGTGGCACAAATGGCACTTCCATGGACCCGGAACCAGACTTCTGCTGCAAAGTCTGTATTTATCCAGGCTGTGGAATGCGGGTTTGATCCGGGAGTCCGGATCTCCCACGGAACAGTCCACCCAGCCCTAATTAACAGGTTTCGTTAGTTTCATTAAGGTGTTTTCCTGTTGCAGGTAGTTTCACTGCACTCAGTTTGAAAAACACAACAGTGTTTATGCCTTAGTGTGTGTTACCTTCAGTTTCACAGATCTGTGACTGGTACGAAGCCTGTTTGCTCTTAGATGGCTTTCTCTACAAGAATAACCAAATAATCCAAATCTTGGACCCGTGAAGGACAATCCCTTCCTCGAATGCCTGCTAAGGTTCTGGGTTCAAGTCACAGTGGGAGGCACACTTTTTCTTTCTCATTTCCTTCTTGATTTTAAAACAATTGCCTCACAGTGGCTTACTGCATTAAGAAAAGAAAGTTGTGTCTCTGTCGAATGCCTGCTAGGAAGGTAAGACAGTTTTTATTTCAGTACTGGTAGTGTGTACACAGGTGATTGTTTATAATATATGTAAATGTGTAACAGTTATGGCACTGCGAATTAAGTAGTAAGTGGGGAATTGCTGCTGCATGGAATCCTCATATGCCCGACATTCTAAAGCTCTGGGCTGTGCCATTTCCCCTGGTAGGGGTGCACAATAGCCAGTTGTTTTGATTACCCATTGACAGTGCTGGAGCGAACAGAAAAGGAAATTTCTTCCTGCTCCACTGGGGCAGTTAGTCACATTTGTTTCTCCACCTGAAGAGAGCAGTTGCCCTGAAGTCAGCTCATGTTATGTGTCAGCTGCGAGTCTGGTGTAGAGGTTTCATTTGTGTTCTGAGGTTTGGCTGTCAGAGTAGGGTGCCATTTTGTTTAAATCCAAATACTCCATGAGGAGGCTTTAATAACTAATTGAGAGTCCGAGTCCAATTTTCATGTTTCTGTTTGATTTTCAGGTCATGGAACATGGTGAAGAGGATGCAAAGCCCAGCGTCTCCTTCGGGAACTGAACCCCCGGACTGCCAATTCCTGTTGTTACATTCAGCAAAATAGAACAGTCAAGTGCTACACCTCAATCCCCCACAAAAAGGAGAATAAATGCAACATAATTTTTCTAGCATAATCTCATGTGTCTGTGTAAACAGAACAGAATAGAATAGAATAGAATATACAGTGGGGTATGAAATCCTGTAACCTCATTTGTCAAAACACATCACATGATCATGGTATATCCTGTAATAACCCACGGCTGAGAAATTGCATTTATAAAAAACATACTTAAATATATTTAGAATGTATTTTACACATGGGTCTATTATATAATCGCAATAAGGCACTCCAGGGTTGGGTTATTAGGGGATTTACCCACTTCTTGTGTGGTTAAGTCACTCGGCTGCGCCTCGTGACACACCACACAAGACATGGGTAAATCCCCCAATAACCTACACCCTGTCGTGCCTTATTGCTTAAATAGAATAGATGAGTTAGATACTGGTAGTGCAGAGACCATGGAATAGATTTTAATTTGGAATTATATAGAAACAAAAGAGCAAGAAGAATTATTTAGATAGTGCTTTTTGTACGCGTTGTATACCAAAGCACTTTACATTCAGTGAGAGGCTGGTAGTGAAGTGATTGCGAATGTGTAGTGGCAGCCGTTTTGCACATTAACACCCACACACAGCCTCGTACGACTGGTCTGTACATTTGTATTGTATGGTGGTTGTGCTTCTTATGGAATAAAAATCCTCCTACTCTTACTTAACGTGCCAGGGGTTCTCTCATTTCCACCTGAATACCCTGCTGGGCAGTACCAGAGGTGTGAAGGAGGGACCTTATTTTAACGTCTCATTCTTTGGGCAGCACACCCTGACAGTACAGCACCCACACCCCTACACTTGGGTACCAGTGTTTTAGACACAAGCCCAATCCTGATGTGGGACAAGCACCCAAGACTTTCTGTCCCAGAGGCAGATGTGCTAACAGTTGAGCCACGCTGACACCCTTCATACACACTGTGACTCAAAGTGCTTTGCAAAACAACGCGTTAGATACTGGTAGTGCAGGGACTGTAGAATAGAATTTGGATTAATGTAGTGCATTTTATACACCCTGTATCCTAGAAAGTGCTTTATAAAGCAATGATTTAGATACTGGTCGTACAGGGACAGCAGAATAGAATTTGGATTTATGTAGCTCATTTCATACACACTATATTCCAAATTGTTTTGCAAGGCAGTGAGTTAAATACTGTTAGTGCAGATTGAAACCTGGTTCTGAAGCAGTGATAGGTAAGTACCACATCCACTGGACACTGAACTGAGACCCCACAAACTCGGTTAACTTAGCAAGAGACACTTTTCTTAAATGAAAGTCGCCTCTGAGCCAGCTCTGCCTCAGAGGCAGACCTGCCTTACCCTGCCTCGGAGGCAGGGCTGCCTCTGAGATAAGTCTGTCTCTGAAGCAGACATTATAGATAGGGCTGCCTCCCAGGGAAACCTTTAACCTCGAGCTAAAGAGCTGAGCTGCATTGCTGTGCCTGCTTCAACTTGTGACCTGAGATAGAAACTCCCATCCAGATTTCCAGCAATGAAAGGGCAGTTTATTATCCACTGGGACCTGAGACCTTAGCAAACTCATTACATTTGTGGCCAGACCTGGGGAGTCATACCCAGATATTCCAGCAGTGGAAGAGCAGTGCATTCTCCGCTAGGGGAACTGAGGTGAAGCACACCAAACACTAATTTCCCTTGTGATCAGAACCGGAGTTAAACACAGACCCCCAACAGTGAAAACCCAGTGCTTTATTGACTTAGCTGAGACACACCAAACTCACTTCCTTTGAGATATGAGGTAGGAATCGCACCTGGGTCCCTAGCAATGAAAGAATCTGCATTTTTGGTTAATCACCCCTGCCCTAGCAAATCCGTTTTCTTCCTGTCATGGCTGTCTGTATTTCTAACTGTCCCTGTGCTGTTGTACACCCTCCATGCTTGCTCCCTCACTTTCCATCCATCCCTCTATCTCCTCTCTCTCTCTCTCTCTCTCTCTCTCTCTCGCTCTCTCTCTCTCTCTTGCTCTGTCTCTCCGTTTAAATCAGTGTCAGTGTCTCAGCAGGTAACCCACTTGCCTCTGGGGCTAGCAGGTGGGAAGGTTTCTGCTTCTAACCCCACATCAGGTACTTGGGATAATACCCATAACTGATACTGTGGTTCATTATTACTGGAGGGGTTGGGCTGCAGTGCTGCGGTATGGTCCCTTGGATGAAACATTATACTACAGTCCATTCTGCCCCTGTCAGGTTGGTGGAAGGTAAAGATCCAATGGCAGTTGTCGAAGAAGAGGGGAGCAGTTTCCGTGATCTCGTTGTCAACAGTACCCCATCGATAAAACAGGTCTCTGTAACCCACTCCCCAGGATGTACCTGAAAATCAGCTTTTTAAGCAATAAGGTACAGCGGGTTATGTTACTGTCCTGTTAACAACCCCCTGTGGGCAAAATGTGGCACGAGGCAAAGCTGAGTGCCACATGCCCAATGGTGGTGGTGGTTAACTGGACATTAATGTAACCTCTGGAGTACCTTATTGCTGTTATTATCATTTCATACACCCATTCTTGATCATTAGCATGTTTTTAAATACAATTTCTGTCATTTTGGGTGTTTTAATATAAAATAGTCCTTCTGCCTTAGATTTTTCCTTTTATTTGAATCTGTGTATTTATTAGTTGGTTGGCAAGTGAAGGGTTAAACATGAGTATCCAAGGAGTGAATCATTCCGGCCCATCTGGTACCAACGGTATCATGTAGGGGGGTACGGCTCCTGGCACCGAATACCATTGCTCAGGTCGGTATCAGTTGTGTGCTACTGTTGTTGTTTCCAGACCGTGGGTTAAGATCAAGCAGCAGTTGGACACAGACTGTCAAAAATAGCAAGGAAAAGAAGGAGTCTCATCAGTGTTCCAACTGCTGCTGTTCAGTAAGGAAACAGAGATTGCAGGGACCAATACTTTTGGGTGTACAGCTACAGTGTGTTGGGGGTGGGGGGGGTGGAAAGAACTCTTTCCTACACAGAACCTGCAGAGAGGGGAAGAGAGAGGCTGGAACCATGCAGAGGTCCCATTAAATGACAATCATTGCATGTCATTTCCACTGAAACATTATGAGTCTGTCGAGTCATTCTGCAGACAGGAACAGGTCTGGGCATCCAGATTAAGTGTATCCATGAACCTCATATTATTGGATGAGGGCCTACATGTATGCTTATCTCTCATTAATATAAGGTATGTGCTATGTGGAATGTGACTGACCAATCATATTGCAGGATTGTACTCACCTTAATAGTACAGCTTAGTATGCCTTTCCTGACCAAACACTACAAACAAAAAAAGACATTCTCTTCCTCCCTCCATCTCTCTGTGTCTAAAACCCTCTCCCTCCGTCATTTCCTCCGTCTCTCTTTTTCTTTCCACCCATCTCCCTCCCTCTGTCTCTCTCCCTACCTCCCGTGCCATTCTCTCCCTCCCTCTCTCCTCCATCCATCAGTCTCTTCCTCTCCCCATTTCCTACATGCTGTCTGCAACAACATCTCAGGTGCCCATCTCACATCCTATTCCCCTATTGCAGCTCCTGTCACATGATCACTCCCCCCAACCTCCAATCACATCCTTTCCCTTGCTGCCTGGCATTTTTCTCCTCCTCCTATGACATGCCGACAGCTAGAGTACTAATACAGCCCATCCCCCACCCCTCCAGCTCCATAGCAGCATCTGCAAGAATATTCTCACTGCAGCCTGAGACAGACCAGGAGCAGGTAAGTGACTGGGGGAATCTTCATATACATATAGCTGCTATTAACATTATTCCCTGTACTGGGCATCTTCATCATTTTGGGCAGGTGTAGCCAGGGGAAATTAAAAAATGTACATTGAACAGTTTAGCCTGGAGTTCCACTTGTGACTCCAGCCTTCCTTTGCAGACACCTGCTCAGTGACAAATTGTTTATATCTGTTCTGTGTACAGTGTTCACTTCCAGTTGTTGTTTTATACCGTGCTAAACTGCAATCAATGCGTACTTTCAATAAATATCAGTATTGTTCTCTATTTTCTATCTATAGACAGTATCTATCTGTCTGTCTGTCTACCTACAGACAGTATCTATCTCTCTATCTATCTACCTACCTAGCTACAGACAGTATCTATGTATCTGGCTATCTACTACCTACCTATCCATCTCTCACCTATAGACAGTATCTATCTAATCTCTGTATTTGACCTAAATGTCCTTTACTCTAAAACAGATGTGCTAGGATCAGTTTGTGTTACTCTTTTTATGTTTATCTAAATTGCTGCTTGATTTACCAGTTGTTTATGCTTCCTTTTTTGTGATAAATGTCTGTGATTTTGTCAGTATACTTAAGGGACATGCCTTTAATGTTAGGGCCTGCACGGGTCCATCCTGTGTATTACACTCTGTTGATACTACGCTACAGGGGGAAAAAATAACAAAATGTAAGTTTGTCAGAGGTCCGTGCCCTTCTTACAGTAAGTCTTATTTTGTTGCTTTTCTTTTGTCGACTGACACCAGATCCCCCAACTACTCTGCTGCGTCTACGCACGCCAGTGTTCCGATGATCAGGGTTTTAAAAAGAAATTTGAAATGCTGTCTAGAGTCTCTTCTTGTAATGAGGCGAAGGATAGCTTTGCCCTGCCCCTGAAAATGAGAAGCCTAGGGGGCAGGTGGTGTTAAACCTGCAGTATACTTTGCTGCAGCGACTAAACTTCAACCCCCACCACCAACCACCACCTCTTTGCTGTGTCATCATGCCATGAAGAAGTGTCCTCAGCAGTGGACACCTTAGGCTGTTACAGCAAGTCTGGAAGAATCCACTGCATTTTTTTCGTAACTGCAGCTTGTTGTGAGTTTCCAGTTTTGGGGGAGGGGGCTATCGTTTGTGATGTTATAACAAAAAAAAAAGAAAACAGTACAAATATGGAGTGTTGTATCTTCAAACTAAGGCTTACTCATTCCTCCGGGAGAATTATATTACTGGGGTACTGCATTTAATTCACTGGGGAGGGGAGGGTTCCCAGACATTTCCTTTTTTTTTTTTACACAATACCAAATACTGCCTAGATATCAGGAGATGCACAAGATGGACCCCTTCTGTTTTATTTAGAATTTCCAAGGTTCCTAACCTTCACCACGTAGACATCTCATCACCTCCAGACCGTCTGCTTATTTGCAAGGAATCTCCCTTATTTTTGCCCACGGTTTTTGACAGTCTGCTTGCTTCCTGTGGTAGTGTTCCAAACCCCTCCCCCCAAATCGTCTGTATGAGAAAACAGATCTGCTAATGAGTTTAACACCAGACTCCCCCATCTTCTACTCATGGTTATTCATCACCTAATTTAGGTCCCTGTGAACACGTGCTGGATCTTTTGAGATAATTATGGGTACCAGAGTATGGGAAAAAGTTGGGGTGGGGCTGCAGTAATTACACAAGAGACAGTAATTGCATCCCTTCTGACCTTGCAAGCATTAAAGAGGCACTTTGAATGCTCTTGAGCGAAAGTGGTGTGGCTGCCACCCCCACGGGTTGCCACCCCACAAGTAAATTCTGGCACCTGGTTGACTCGGAAGCTCTGCAGATGCCACCGGTTAAATGGGGTTTAATTGAAACAAGTGTAATGACGGGAAGGAGTTTTTCCTCTTCTCTTCTCTTCTCAGTAGTGAAGATGGAGACTGTGTTTAGCATGTACCAAGGACACTTCCTATACAATTTCAGTTTATCTAGTATTTTCCATACCATGTTTGCACAAATTGCTTTACAGAGGAATGACACAGCAAAATAAAAACAGAAATTCATTTGAACACATAGCTTCTGCACTGCATTATTTATCCAGGCATGACTGAAAACAGTGCGTTACAAATCTGTCCACTTCCTGCTTAATCAAATAAAATTCAGTTTAATAAAATGTGAGCTATGGACGTCACAGGCTAGGTCTCCTTTAAAGAATGCTTTTTTAACACTCAGCCACATAACGCAGTAATGAACCAAGTTTATATTGCCATTGAAGTTGGGTGGGAGTAGCCACACACTCAGCATGCCTGCAGTGCTGCAGTCTTGTTAGGGGGGGGGTGGCAGAAAGGAGAGGTGGAGGTCAGGCCATCAGCTTTCCACCATCAACAGTGACATTTTTCTAGCAGATTAAAAAATATGGTAAGGAAACCATATTAAAGTGTGTGTGTAGGCTTTTTGTGTCTCATAGTACTTATCTGCACAGAGCAACCTGGCGACACTGCTTTTTCTGGCATTAGACAGAGAGGGGGTCATTGCATTGAGAGGTTTGTTTGTTTGTTTTAGAGTAATGGGGAGGGAACATACAGGAACAGCACAAAAAAGGTCAGTTTTCCTCTCTTGTCTCGGTGACCTCAAAAGCATTTTCTGTGTCGCAGCTTCAGAAGTTTGGATGTGATGAATGGACAGGAGGGAGGGCGGTGATGCAGCAGAAGATTAATGTAGTCCTTGTCTGAGTGGAGGTGGATGGATGCAGTGCGGGGAGGGGAGTGAAGCTGCGGGAGGATTAATGTAGTCTTCGCCTGACTGGAAGTATGGATTGATGTGATGGTGAGGGAGGGAGGGAAGGGGTGATGTAGAGAGAGGGATTATTTATTTATTTAACATTCTGGTAACCAGGAAAGGCATGCTGCGACAAGGCTCGTTTCCAGGTGCGACCTGGGGAATAGGGAGACAAACAAACAGCGGTAGACTTACAATTCATAGAACGACATTAGAGGTACAAAATACCATTGGTAGGAGAAACAGCAGCAGATTTTCTAAGCAGATAGCAGTAACGGATGCTAGGAGCAGCTGGACATGTACAAGCTGCAGCAAAGCGTGTGCAAGTTGCTACCACCCAGAAGGACAACAATAATGAGTGCAGTAATAGGGGAAAACAAGGGTAACAAGAACTAGGAGGGCAGGTGGGCAAGGAGGATCGGTGGAGGCCATGAGATGGTAAGATTGGGGCCCGGGGGGGAGAAGACACGAGGAATTAGGGGCAGCAGCAAGTTGTTACTGACGAGGGCTTGAGCAGATGCCTGAAGGCAGAGAACGAAGGGCTGAGTCGAACGGTGAGGCGGGAATTGATTCCAGAGGGAGGGGTGGTTAAAGGAGAGTGCCAGCTGGCCTGCTGAAGTGTGGGGACAGGGGCGGGCAAAGGCACAGGAGCTACAGGGGATAGAGGGTATGGGCAGCTGGGGAGAGAAGGGAGGAGAGATAGGATAGGAGGGAGCAGAACCAGTATTCAGAGATGAAAGTGAGGCAGTGGGCCAGGCGCCTGTGCTGAAGGAAGGGGAGAGAGAGAGAGACATAGAGGACACAGTGATGTGTACAAAAGGAAGAGTTGGAAGCAAAATAACAGAAAGCATTGAAAAGTGTGTCGAGAGGAGGGTGGAGGGAGCAGAACCATAGATAATGTTAGCATAATCTGGAACTGTGAGGATCCATTTTATTAAGCCACGGTGAACTGGGGGGGTTGGGGAAGAGTCCTTATGCCTATATAGGGATGCAGTATAGTGCAGTGGTTTAAGGCTCCGAGCTGCAAATCTGGTGACATCCAGCAGACCAAACCTGGGTTTGAATCCCACAGCTTCCACTTGCATACTGTGTGACCCTGAGCAAGTCACTTAACTTCCCTGTGCTCCCAGGTTGCTCCTGTAAAAAAGCTTTCAGCTTAGTGTGCTACTCCTGGTTAAACAACTAAAAAAAAAAATATAGCACACCAAGCTTTGGGCAGAGTTATTAAAGTATGGTGTCAATATAAGCTGAGAAATCAAGAATAGGGTCAAGTCATACCCCAAGGTATTTGTAGGAAGCAACCACGTTGAGGGGGTGCCATCCAGGGCAGTGAAGTCAGGAGGAGATGGAAGCCTGGCCAGTCCTTGCCTAGTGCCAAAAGTCATAGGCACCATTTTTTTTGGTGTTCACTTTAATTTGCGGTGCTTGGAACCAGTTCACCACTGCGTGAAAGTCTTGCTGCAGAGGGGCCTGGACATCAGATGCGGAGGGGGGACCAGACAGATAGAGAACGGTATCATCAGCATACATGTGTACGCATGAGTTGGAGCAGACTGAGGGAAAGTCATTTATAAATAGTGAGATGAGGACAGAGCCAAGTATAGAGCTCTGGAGGACACCAGCGAGGATCGGGGGGCATTTCCAATCTGCACAGCCTGCTGCTTACCCATACGGTAGGAACTAAACCATTGCACAGCATAGGCCGATAATATGGAATGCAGTTTATTAAGAAGGAGAGGATGAGAGACAGAATCAAAGGCTTTAGCAAGGTCTATAAAGATTGCAGAACTGATATGACCGCAGTCCATCCCAGAGAAGATTAAATCAATGAACCGAAGCAGGGAGGAGGTAGTGGAATGAGGTTTTCTGAAACCAGATTGGACAGGGGAGAGGATGTTTGCCGAGGTGAGGAAATCATCAAGCCTGGAGTGGACAGTGGACTCCTAGATCTTGGCAAGGGAGAGGAGGAGAGAGATGGGCCAGTAATTTCCTGGGAAAGATGGGTCACCACCTTTGTGTAGGGGGAGGACTTTAGCAAGCTCACAGGCCAGTGGGATGGTGCTGGAGGAGGAGGAGAAAAGATTTAGCAGGTGCGAGAGGGGAAGGGCGATGGTGAGAGCAGAGATTCTGAGGAGCCTGGGGTCTAGGCCATCGGGGCTAGACGTTGCAGGACTGAGGGACATTAGCACCTGGTAGACTTCCTGAGGGGAGACAGGGGAGTGGTGGAAGCTACTGGACAAGGGGGAGGGGCTTGATGGGGTGACGAGGGTCCACGGGGAGTGCACATGTAAAGAATTTGTTTAAAACGTCTGCAACTGAGGAGGGATCTTTGACAAGACCACCATCCAGAATAAGGGTAGGTGAGGTAGGCAAGGCGGGGGGGGGGTCTAGTAGGGAGCTGAGGAGATTCCAAAATTTGGTAGGAGAGCAACTAGTGGACTGTAGGCATACTTTGAAGTACTCATCTTCAGCAGTGCAAACGGCCTTGGTGCATCAGTTGCAAAGAGATGCAGCAGGGGGATTAATGTATTGACTGGAAGTGTGGATGGATGTGATGGGGTAATGCAGCGGGGATTAATGTATTGACTGAAGTGTGGATGGATCGATGGGGTGATGCAGCGGGGATTAATGTATTGACTGGAAGTGTGGATGGATGCGATGGGGTGATGCAGCGGGGATTAATGTATTGACTGGAAGTGTGGATGATGCGATGGGTGATGCGGGGGATTAATGTATTGACTGGAAGTGTGGATGGATGCGCGGGGGTGATGCAGCGGGGATTATTGTATTGACTGGAAGTGTGGATGGATGCGATGGGGTGATGCAGCGGGGGATTAATGTATTGACTGGAAGTGTGGATGGATGCGATGGGGGTGATGCAGCGGGGGATTAATGTATTGACTGGAAGTGTGGATGGATGCGATGGGGGTGATGCAGCGGGATTAATGTATTGACTGGAAGTGTGGATGGATGCGATGGGGGTGATGCAGCGGGGGATTAATGTATTGACTGGAAGTGTGGATGGATGCGATGGGGGTGATGCAGCGGGGGATTAATGTATTGACTGGAAGTGTGGATGGATGCGATGGGGGTGATGCAGCGGGGATTAATGTCCTTGCCTGACTGGAAGTGTGGATGGATGCGATTTGGGGGTGATGCAGCAGGGGTATTTAATGTAGTCCTGCCCCACTGGAAGTGTGACTGGATGCAATGGAGAGGAGGAGGTTGATGCAGTGGGGGATTAATGTAGTCTTTGCCTCACTGACAGTGTGGACGGATGCGATGGAGAGTCAGGGAGGGACGAGGTGATGCAGCGGGGATTAATGTAGTCCTTGCCTGACAGGAAGTGTGGATGGATGCGATGGGGAGGGATTAATGTAGTCATTGCCTGACAGGAAGTGTGGATGGATTCGATGGGGGGATTAATGTAGTCCTTGCCTGACTGGAAGTATAGTGCTTTGTATAATTGTGTGCTGTAAATATTGTATCTCATACTCATATGTAACTTCTAGCAAATCTTGTTTTTCTTGTTTTTTTTCATGTATCATTGTGAACAATCCAGGTCCATCTCGGAAATGAGTTTTACTCAATGGTGTTTTGCCTGGTAAAATAAATATTGATTGATTGATTGGAAGTGTGGATGGATGCGATGGGGAGGGAAGGGGTGATGCAGCAGGCGGATTAATGTAGTCCTTCCCTGACTGGAAGTGTGAATGGATGCAATGGGGAGTGAACAAGGGGGTGATGCAACGGGGTGGGATTAATATAGTGCTTGCCCGACTGGAAGTGTGCATGGATGCGATGGTGAGGGGATGATTTAGCGGGGTGGGATTAATGTAGTGCTCGCCTAACTGGAAGTGTGGAAGGATGCGATGGGGAGGAGAAGGAGGGGGGTGATGCAGCGGGGTGGGGTTAATGTAGTCCGTGCTTGACTGGAAGTGTGGATGGATGTGATGGGGAGTGCCGGAGGGGGTGCTGCAGCATCGGGGATCACTGTAGTCCTTGCTTCACTGGAACTCTGTGTGGATGCAATGGGGAGGGGTGATGCAGTGGGGGATTAGTATAGTCCGTGCTTGACTGGAAGTGTGGATGGATGCAATATGGAGGGAGGAAGGGTGATGCAGCAGAGGAATCAGTGTAATCCTTGCCTGACTGGAAGTGTAGATCAATGCAATGGGGAGGGAGTGATGCAGCGGGGGGGGGGGGGAGATTAATGTACTCCTTGCCTGACATGAAGTGTGGATGGATGCAAAGGGGATGGAGAGGGGATACAGCATGGGGATTATTGTAGACCTTGCCAGACTGGAAGTGTGAATGAATCCAACGAAGGGACGGGGGGCGATGCAGTGGAGGGATTAATCTACTCCTTGCCTGACGGGAAGTGTATATGGATGCGATTGGAAGGGAGTGATGGTGTGATGCAGCGGGGGGGATCAATGTAGTCCTTGCCTGACTGGAAGTGTGGCTGGATGCAATGGGGAGGGATGCAAGCGGGTAGGATTAGATGTTGTCTTGCCTCACTGAAAGTGTGAATGAATGCAGTGGGGGGATGCAGCGGGGGATTAACGTAGTCCTTGCCCGGTGGAAGTATGGATGGATGCGATGGGGAGGAGGGAGGATGATAGCAGCGGGGATTAGCGTAGTCCTTGCCTGACAGAAAGTGTGAATGGAGTGCGATGGGGGATAAATATAGTCCTTGGCTGACAGGAAGTGTGAATGGGTGCGATGGGGGGGATAAATATAGTCCTTGGCTGACAGGAAGTGTGGCTGGATGCGATGGGGAGAGAGGATGGGGGTGATGCAGCGGGCGGGGATTAATGTAGTCGTTGCCTGACTGGTAGTGTGGATGGATGTGATGGGAAGAGGGGAGGGTGATGCAGCAGGGGATTAATGTAGTGGTTGCCTGACTGGTAGTGTGGATGGATGATGTAGCTGGGGGATTAATCTGGTCCTTGCCTGACAGAAAGTAAGGCTGGATGCGGTGGGGAGGGAGGGACGGGGTGTTGCAGGAGGGTGGGATTAATATGGTTCTTGCAGAATGGAAATGTGGATGGATGTGATAGGGAGGGAATGAGGGGTGATGCAGCGGGGATTAATGTAGTCCTTGTCTGACTGGAAGTGTGGATGGATGCGATGGGGAGTCAGGCAGGGAGGGGGATGATGCAGCGGGCGGATTAACGTAGCCCTTGCCTGACAGGAACTGTGGATTAATTACGATGGGGATGGAGGGAGGGGGGATGCAGCAGGGGTATTAATGTAGTCCTTGCCTGATGGGAAGTGTGGATGGATGCGATGGGGAGGGATTAATGTAGTCCTTGTCTGGCAGAAAGTGTGGATGGATGTGATGGAGAAAGAGGGGGTGATGCAGCAGGGGGATTAATGTAGTCGTTGCCTGACTGGTAGTGTGGATGGATGATGTAGCTGGGGGATTAATCTAGTCCTTGCCTGACAGAAAGTAAGGCTGGATGCGGTGGGGAGGGGAAGGACGGGGGTGTTGCAGGGAGGGTGGGATTAATGTAGTCCTTGCATGAATGGAAATGTGGATGGATGTGATGGGGAGGGATGGAGGGGATGATACACCGGGGGGGTTAATGTAGTCCTTGTCGGACTGGAAGACTGGATGGATGCGATGGGGAGAGAGGGAAGGGGTGATGCAGTGGGGCAGGATTAATGTAGTCCTTGCCTGACTAGGCGTGTGGATGGATGCGATGGGGAGGGAGAGGGGTGATGCAGTGGGGCGGGGGATGAATATGTCCTTGCCTGACTAGAAGTGTGAATGGATGCGATGGGGAGGGAGGGAGGGAGTGATTGGGGTATGCAGCAGGGAGGATTCATGTAGTCCTTGACTGACTGGAAGTGTTGATCGATGCGATGGGGAGGAGAGGGGAGAGGGATGCAAGCGGGCGGATTATGTGGTCCTTGCCTCACTGGACGTATGGATGGATGTGATTGGGAAGGGGGTGATGCAGCAACATAGAACCATAGACTCTGACGGCAGATAAGGACCGCTTGGCTCACCCAGTCTGCCCATTTCCCTTCCTATTGGATAAGCTGCAGATTCTAGTTAACCAACAGCCTACTTCCTGCAACCCCCCACTACAATTGCCTTATGCCTGTCCCATGCATGTTTGAATTCCCCCACTGTTTTAGACCCAACAACCTCCCCAGGAAGGCGGTTCCATGCATCCACCACTCTCTCCGTGAAAAAATATTTCCTCACATTACACCTGAGCCGTCCCTCGTCTATCTTTAAATTGTGCCCCCTTGTTCTTACACATCTCTTTTTCTGAAAGATGCTACCCTCCTGGACTTTGTTGATTCCCTTAAGGTACTTAATAGTTTCTATCATGTCCCCCCTGTCCCTTCTTTCATCAAGGGTATACATATTAAGCTCTCTCAGTCTCTCTTCATATGGTTTCTGATGCAGACCCTGCACCATTTTAGTTGCCCTCCTCTGGACTGCTTCCATCCTGTCTATGTCCTTGCATAGATGGGGTCTCCAAAACTGCACACAATATTCCAGATGGGGTCTCACTAACTGTCTGTACAGAGGGATAACCACTTCCCTTTTTCTACTTGTGATGCCCCGTCCTATGCATCCCAGTATCCCCTGGCTCTCCTTACTGACTTCTCACATTGCTTACCCACCTTTAGATCATCTGATATGACTACCCCCAAGTCCCTTTCCATTTTTGTTGTTGTTAGTACCTCCCCTGCTATTGTGTACTCTTCTCCTGGGTTTTTGTTTCCCAGGTGCATTACTTCACTTCTTTGCATTGAATCTAAGTTGCCATATGTCAGCCATTCCTCCAACCTTGCCAAGTCCCTTCTCATCCTTTCCCCCCGTGTATCAACTCTGTTACAGATCTTTGTGTCATCTGCAAAGAGGCATACCTTTCCTCCAGACCCTCTGCAATGTCACCTATAAAGATGCTAAGAGGACTGGACCCAGTACTGAGCCCTGAGGTACTCCACTAGTAACCCCCACTGGAATGTGTTTCATTCACTATTACCTTCTGTGTCCTGTTGTGCAGCCAGTTTGTTACCCAGGCTACCATCCTAGAACCCACTCCCAGGCTGGCTAACTTGATTATTAGTCTTTTATGGGACTGTGTCAAATGTCTTGCTAAAGTCTAGGTAGGGCCATATCCACAGCCCTCCCTGGTCTATTACTTTGGTCACCCAGTCAAAGAAATCAATTAGATTCATCTGACATGACCTTCCTGCTGTAAATCCATGCTGCTTTGGGTCCTGTGCCCGCTGACCTCTAGGTACTCAACAATTCTTTCTTTCAAAGTGAATCCATCATTTTCCCTACCACTGAGGTCAAACTTACAGGTCTGTAGTTTCCTGCTTCTGCCTTGCTCCCACTTTTGTGAAGGGATCACATCAGCCCTCCTCAGTCCTCATTTCACCCATCCTCCCATGATTTGTTAAAAGTGTGGTCAGTGGTGTCACTAGGTCCTCCTCTAGTTCTTTTAGGATTCTGGGGTGAATCCCACAGCCCCATTGCTTTGTCCACCTTGAGTTTAGGAGTTCTTTCAGGACTCTTTCTTTTGTAAATGGACTGGTGTCAACCCCTCCTCCCAGAGTGCTTCTATTGTCTGGTTTAGGTAACTCCTCCTCATCTTCTTTTGTGAATACTGAGCAAAAGTATTCATTCAGTATCTCTGCCTTTTCACTGTCTCCCTCTGCCCACCTCCCCTCTCCTTTATTAATCTTCACTATTCCTCCCTTAACCTTTCTATGCTCCCTAATCTACCTGTAGAAGGTTTTATCCCCCTTCTTAACTGAGTTAGCTATTTTTTCTTCAGTTTGGGCCTTTGCTATTCTGACTGCCTTCCCCACTTCTTTCTGCTTTAATTCATACAGTTCCCTGTCATGCTCCTTCTGTGATTCCTTATACTTTTTGAATGTAGCCTTTTTCTCCTTAACCTTCCCTGCCACCTCTTTTGAGAACCATAGTGTTTTTTTACTCCGCTTTGTTTTTTTTATTTGTTTCACACAAAGGCTTGTTGCCTCTATGATAGCAGTTTTGATTTTTCTCCATTGTTCTTCCACCCCTCCTTTTTGGCCATTTGCTAGTGCATTCCTCAGGTATTCACCCATTTTGCCAAAGTCGACCCTTCTAAAGTCCAGTATCCTTGTTTTTGTATGGCTTGTCTCCATGGTTGTGCTTATTGTGAAGCACACTGTGCAGTGGTCACTTGTTCCCAGATGTCTATTGACTTCTAAATTTGTGATCCTCTCTCCATTTGAGAGTACCAGGTCTAGTATTGCTCCCTCCCGAGTGGGTTCCAACACTAGCTGTCTAAGGCCTGCCCCTTGCAAGGCATCGAGAATGACCCTGCTCTTGGATGTGGCTGCAGTACATGTCATCCAGTTAACATCTGGCATATTCAGGTCCCCCATCAACAGTATCTCCCCCTTTTCAGCCATTTTGAGAATGTCCTCCATCATTTTCTTGTCCGTTTCCTCCCCTTGAGACGGGGGTCTGTATACAACCCCTGTGCGGATTGTGATGCCATTCCCTGTCTCCAAGGTGACCCAGAGTGCCTCTTGTCCTCCCCCTTTACTTTTTAGTTCTGTAGCTTTGATCCCTTCCCTTACGTATAGAGCTACTCCACCTCCTCTTTTACCCTCCCTGTCCCTTCTGTAGACTGTGTACCCCGGTATGTTGACATCCCAGTCATGGTTCTCCGTGTACCATGTTTCCGTGACTGCCACAATATCCAATTTTTCATCTTCCATCAGGGCTACTAGCTCAGGAAGCTTGTTTCCCAGACTACGGGCATTGGTACTCATTGCCCTCCATTTAATGTTGGCTTTATCCTTTTTTCCCCCATCCCTGCTCTTATTGCCCTTGTCTATTTTTCCATTTACCCCTGTCCTGCCCTCTTTTGAGCTCTGTACCTCAGTGTTTACCTTACTACCTGCCATGTTTTGTGGGGGGAGGCTTGAAATTTCCTGCCTCTTATCAGCACCTACCCCCCTTTGCTAGTTTAAAAGCTTGCCAAGGAAGCATTTAAACCTGTCATTTAGGAGCTTGGTTCCCTTCGTGGACAGATGCAGACCATCGTGCCAGTATAGACCTTCATCTCTCTCCAGGTGTACCCCCAGTCCCCAATGAAGCCAAAGCCCTGTGCTCTGCACCAGTTTGCAAACCATTCATTAAACTGCATGGTGTGCAGTACCTAGCCTCACCCCACCAAGGACTGGCAGCACCTCTGAGAAGGTAACACGTGTTGCTACCTGTCTGAGGCCCCTCCCCAACTCCACAAATTCATCCTGCACTGCACTGATTCCATGCCTAGCTAGGTCATTTGTCCCAAGGTGGACAATGATATCTAGTTCCCTCTCCTGTGATGCTGCTTCTGCAATTGTGAGGATTTGCTTCTTGTTCCTCCAAGCCATGGCACCAGGCAGGCACCTTACTTCCCTCTTCTCTCCCTTCACCAGTTCTACCCCCCTAACAATTGAGTCCCCTATCAGAAGCTGTTTCCTTTCCCTGTGGTGTCCCTTGCCACCCTTTTGTGGGTCTCCCTTGTGGATGTCCTCAGCATTCTTCTTGGTCTCCACTGAGGGTGCCATCATAGAGGAACCTTGCTCTGCCAGACTGGCGTATGATTTGTGTAGAGGTACAACTAGGGGGCTTTGCCTGTGTTCCACCACCCGCACCCTCCCAGAACCCACTGTGGTCCAACTGCTCTTCATACTTGGCAACCTCTGAGGCAGTGGTTGTGGCAGTGGTGCTCTTTGGGTGGGGGAGGCCTCCTTAGTCCTTGCCAGTTCAGCCTGGAGGTGGGCAATCTACTCCCTCAGAGCTGACAGTTGCCTGCAAATAGGACAGCAGCGCAGTTTCCAGAATGTCTCCCAGAAAACTGCTGCCCCACAGCCAGTGCATTGCACCACTCCCCCCCATGTCCCGCTCCCTTATAAGGGGGATTAATGCAGTCCTTGCCTGACTGGAAGTGTGGATGGACGCACTGGAGAGTCAGGGAGGGAGGGGATGATGCAGCGGGGGGATTAATATAGTCCTTGCCTGACTGGAAGTGTGGATGAATGCGATAGGGAGGGAGGGGATAAACAGGAGATTAATGTAGTCCTTGCCTGTCAGAAAGTGTGGATGGATGCGATTGGGAGGGAGGGACAGGGGTGATGCTGTGATGTGGGATTAATGTAGTCCTTGCCTGAATGGAAATGTGGATGGATGCGATGGGGAGGAGGAGGAAGGGGTGATGCAGCAGGTGGATTAATGTAGTCATTGCCTGACTGGAAGTGTGGATGCATGCGATGGGGAGGGAGGTTGGGAGGGGGGGCATTAATGTAGTCCTTTCCTGATGGGAAGTGTTTATGGCTGCGATTGGGAAGGAGAGAGGGTATGATGCAGCGGGGGAATGAATGTAGTCCTTTCCTGATTGGTAAGTGTGGATGGATACGCTGGGGAGTGAGGGGGTGATGCATCGGATGGGGATTAATGTAGTCCTTTCCTGACGGGAAGTGTGGATGCATGTGATGGGGAGGGAGGGGGTGACTCAGCAGGGGGAGTAATGCCTTTGCCTCACTGGAAGTGTGGATGGATTCAATGGGGGGGGTAGAATTGATGCAGCAGGGGGGATTAATGTACTCTTTGCCCAACTGGAAGTGTGGATGGTTGCGATGTGGAGGGAGGGGGGTGATGCAGTGGGAGGATTAATGTAGTCCTTGCCCAACTGGAAGTGTGGATGGATGCGATGGGGAGGGAGGATGGGAAGGGGTGATGCAGCAGGTGGATTAATGTAGTCATTGCCTGACTGGAAGTGTGGATGCATGCGATGGGGAGGGAGGGAGGGAGGGTGGGCGCAGCACGGGTATTAATGTAGTTCTTGCCTGACAGAAAGTGTGGATGGATGCGATGGGGTGGGGAGGGATGGGGTGATACTGCGGGCGGGCTTAATGTAGTCCTTGCCTGAATGGAAATGTGGATGGATGCGATGGGCAGGGAGGGAAGAGGTGATGTAGCAGGAGGATTAATGTAGTCCTGGATGCGATAGGAAGAGAGGGGGGTGATGCAGCGGGGGAAATAATGTAGTCCTTGCATGACTCGAAGCGTGGATGTATGCGATTGGAAGGGAGGGGTGTGATGCAGCGGGGATTAATCTAGTCCTTGCCTGACTGGAAGCATGGATGTATGCGATTGGGAGGGAGGAGGTGACGCAGCAGGGGGAATAATGTAGTCCTTGCCTGACTGGAAGTGTGGATGGATGCAATGGGGGGGGCAGATTTATATAGTCCTTACCTAGACTGGACGTGTGAATGGATGCGATAGGGAAGGAGTGGGGGGATGCTGCCAGCAAGATTCGTGCAGTTCTTGCCTATCTAGAAGTGTGGATCGATGCGATGGGGAGGGAGAGAGGGGTGGATGCAGCAGGTAGGATTAGTGTAGTCCTTGTCTCACTGGAAGTGTGGATCGATGCGATGGGGAGAGAGAGAGGCGTGGATGCAGTAGGTAGGATTAGTGTAGTCCTTGTCTCACTGGAAGTGTGGATCGATGCGATGGGGAGGGAGAGGGTGGATGCAGCAGGTAGGATTAGTGTAGTCCTTGTCTCACTGGAAGTGTGGATCGATGCGATGGGGAGGGAGAGAGGGGTGGATGCAGCAGGTAGGATTAGTGTAGTCCTTGTCTCACTGGAAGTGTGGATCGATGCGATGGGGAGGGAGAGAGGGTGGATGCAGCAGGTAGGATTAGTGTAGTCCTTGTCTCACTGGAAGTGTGGATCGATGCGATGGGGAGGGAGAGAGGCGTGGATGCAGCAGGTAGGATTAGTGTAGTCCTTGTCTCACTGGAAGTGTGGATCGATGCGATGGGAGGGAGAGAGGGGTGGATGCAGCAGGTAGGATTAGTGTAGTCCTTGTCTCACTGGAAGTGTGGATCGTCGATAGGGAGGAGAGAGAGTGGATGCAGCAGGTAGGATTAGTGTAGTCCTTGTCTCACTGGAAGTGTGGATCGATGATGGGGAGGGAGAGGGGTGGATGCAGCAGGTAGGATTAGTGTAGTCCTTGTCTCACTGGAAGTGTGGATCGATGCGATGGGGAGGGAGGGCGTGGATGCAGCAGGTAGGATTAGTGTAGTCCTTGTCTCACTGGAAGTGTGGATCGATCGCGATGGGGAGGAGAGGCGTGGATGCAGCAGGTAGGATTAGTGTAGTCCTTGTCTCACTGGAAGTGTGGATCGATGCGATGGGGAGGAGAGGCGTGGATGCAGCAGGTAGGATTAGTGTAGTCCTTGTCTCACTGGAAGTGTGGATCGTCGATGGGGAGGGAGAGGGGTGGATGCAGCAGGTAGGATTAGTGTAGTCCTTGTCTCACTGGAAGTGTGGATCGATGCGATGGGGAGGGAGAGGGGTGGATGCAGCAGGTAGGATTAGTGTAGTCCTTGTCTCACTGGAAGTGTGGATCGATGCGATGGGGAGGGAGAGAGGGGTGGATGCAGCAGGTAGGATTAGTGTAGTCCTTGTCTCACTGGAAGTGTGGATCGATGCGATGGGGAGGGAGAGAGGGGTGGATGCAGCAGGTAGGATTAGTGTAGTCCTTGTCTCACTGGAAGTGTGGATCGATGCGATGGGGAGGGAGAGAGGCGTGGATGCAGCAGGTAGGATTAGTGTAGTCCTTGTCTCACTGGAAGTGTGGATCGATCGATGGGGAGGAGAGAGGGTGGATGCAGCTGGTAGGATTAGTGTAGTCCTTGTCTCACTGGAAGTGTGGATCGATGCGATGGGGAGGAGAGGCGTGGATGCAGCAGGTAGGATTAGTGTAGGTCCTTGTCTCACTGGAAGTGTGGATCGATACGATGGGGAGGGAGAGCGTGGATGCAGCAGGTAGGATTAGTGTAGTCCTTGTCTCACTGGAAGTGTGGATCGATGTGATGGGGAGGGAGAGAGGCGTGGATGCAGCAGGTAGGATTAGTGTAGTCCTTGTCTCACTGGAAGTGTGGATCGATGCGATGGGGAGGGAGAGAGGCATGGATGCAGCAGGTAGGATTAGTGTAGTCCTTGTCTCACTGGAAGTGTGGATCGATGCGATGGGGAGGGAGAGGGTGGATGCAGCAGGTAGGATTAGTGTAGTCCTTGTCTCACTGGAAGTGTGGATCGATGCGATGGGGAGGGAGAGAGGGTGGATGCAGCAGGTAGGATTAGTGTAGTCCTTGTCTCACTGGAAGTGTGGATCGATGCGATGGGGAGGGAGAGAGGGGTGGATGCAGCAGGTAGGATTAGTGTAGTCCTTGTCTCACTGGAAGTGTGGATCGTCGATGGGGAGGGAGAGGGTGGATGCAGCAGGTAGGATTAGTGTAGTCCTTGTCTCACTGGAAGTGTGGATCGATGTGATGGGGAGGGAGAGAGGGTGGATGCAGCAGGTAGGATTAGTGTAGTCCTTGTCTCACTGGAAGTGTGGATCGATGCGATGGGGAGGGAGAGAGGGTGGATGCAGCAGGTAGGATTAGTGTAGTCCTTGTCTCACTGGAAGTGTGGATCGATGCGATGGGGAGGGAGAGAGGCGTGGATGCAGCAGGTAGGATTAGTGTAGTCCTTGTCTCACTGGAAGTGTGGATCGATGCGATGGGGAGGGAGAGGGTGGATGCAGCAGGTAGGATTAGTGTAGTCCTTGTCTCACTGGAAGTGTGGATCGATGTGATGGGGAGGGAGAGGGTGGATGCAGCAGGTAGGATTAGTGTAGTCCTTGTCTCACTGGAAGTGTGGATCGATGCGATGGGGAGGGAGAGGAGGTGGATGCAGCAGGTAGGATTAGTGTAGTCCTTGTCTCACTGGAAGTGTGGATCGTCGCGATGGGGAGGGAGAGGGTGGATGCAGCAGGTAGGATTAGTGTAGTCCTTGTCTCACTGGAAGTGTGGATCGATGCGATGGGGAGGAGAGAGGCGTGGATGCAGCAGGTAGGATTAGTGTAGTCCTTGTCTCACTGGAAGTGTGGATCGATACGATGGGGAGGGAGAGGCGTGGATGCAGCAGGTAGGATTAGTGTAGTCCTTGTCTCACTGGAAGTGTGGATCGATGCGATGGGGAGGGAGAGGCGTGGATGCAGCAGGTAGGATTAGTGTAGTCCTTGTCTCACTGGAAGTGTGGATCGATCACGATGGGGAGGGAGAAGGTGGATGCAGCAGGTAGGATTAGTGTAGTCCTTGTCTCACTGGAAGTGTGGATCGATGCGATGGGGAGGAGAGAGGGTGGATGCAGCAGGTAGGATTAGTGTAGTCCTTGTCTCACTGGAAGTGTGGATCGATCACGATGGGGAGGGAGAGAGGCGTGGATGCAGCAGGTAGGATTAGTGTAGTCCTTGTCTCACTGGAAGTGTGGATCGATGCGATGGGGAGGGAGAGGATGGATAGCATAGCATAGTGTAGTCCTTGTCTCACTGGAAGTGTGGATCGATGCGATGGGAGGGAGAGGGTGGATGCAGCAGGTAGGATTAGTGTAGTCCTTGTCTCACTGGAAGTGTGGATCGATGCGATGGGGAGGGAGAGAGGGGTGGATGCAGCAGGTAGGATTAGTGTAGTCCTTGTCTCACTGGAAGTGTGGATCGATGCGATGGGGAGGGAGAGAGGCGTGGATGCAGCAGGTAGGATTAGTGTAGTCCTTGTCTCACTGGAAGTGTGGATCGATGCGATGGGGAGGGAGAGAGGGGTGGATGCAGCAGGTAGGATTAGTGTAGTCCTTGTCTCACTGGAAGTGTGGATCGTCACGATGGGGAGGGAGGGTGGATGCAGCAGGTAGGATTAGTGTAGTCCTTGTCTCACTGGAAGTGTGGATCGATGCGATGGGGAGGGAGAGAGGTGGATGCAGCAGGTAGGATTAGTGTAGTCCTTGTCTCACTGGAAGTGTGGATCGATGCGATGGGGAGGGAGAGAGGCGTGGATGCAGCAGGTAGGATTAGTGTAGTCCTTGTCTCACTGGAAGTGTGGATCGATGCGATGGGAGGGAGAGAGAGGTGGATGCAGCAGGTAGGATTAGTGTAGTCCTTGTCTCACTGGAAGTGTGGATCGATGCGATGGGAGGAGAGAGGGTGGATGCAGCAGGTAGGATTAGTGTAGTCCTTGTCTCACTGGAAGTGTGGATCGATCGCGATGGGGAGGAGAGGCGTGGATGCAGCAGGTAGGATTAGTGTAGTCCTTGTCTCACTGGAAGTGTGGATCGATGCGATGGGGAAGGAGAGAGGGGTGGATGCAGCAGGTAGGATTAGTGTAGTCCTTGTCTCACTGGAAGTGTGGATCGATGCGATGGGGAAGGGAGAGAGGGGTGGATGCAGCAGGTAGGATTAGTGTAGTCCTTGCCTGACTGGAAGTGTGAGTGGATTCGATGGGGAGGGAAGGGTGTGATGCAGTGGGGGATTAATGTAGTCCTTGCCTCTCTGGTAGTCTGGATGGATGCAATGGGGGGGGGGGTGATGCCTATGTACCCCTCCCTTGTGTGGGGCCGAAAAGGGTCTTTATATAAACTGCTGTCCTTTTTTTCAGTGTCACTGCAACTCAAGCTACAAATAACAGTCCTCGTAGCTCTATAATTCTCCCTCATGAAGCTCAAAGGCACTTAAATCATCTGATGTCACTGGGTTCTGCTGCACTGTAGTTTTCAGCTCAAATGATGTCACGATCGATAGAGAGATAGCTAGAGAGAGAGAGATAGATCGGTTGATACTGTCTGTAGGTAGATATAGATAGATAGATAGATAGATAGATAGATAGATAGATAGATAGATAGATACTGTCTGTAGATAGATAGATAGATACTGTCTGTAGATAGACACAGACAGACAGACAGATAGATAGATACTGTCTGTAGATAGAGATCCCTACCCCAGCTCATTGCTCTTAGAACCAAGTTGCTGGCCACTTACCTTTGACTCCCCTTTTAGCCCTCTGGGTAATTCTTCCCACCCTCTTTTTCATAGTGCCCTCTGTACTTATTTATTTATTTATTTGTTTTTGTTTACCAGGTAGGCACACTAAACAACAAGTGCCTATTTTCAGGTGCGACCCGGGAGGGTACAATAGAGAGAAGCAAGGTACAATAGTCACGGTAGCAAACAATCCCACAGCACAGGTGGGCCAGAAAAGTATTAGTACAGGGAACATGGTCCGAAGACAGAGTGACATATACACCCACATGCAGGTGGGGCCGGAAGTACAGTATATAGACATGGTACAGAGGCAGAACTAGCAAACATGATAACAACTACAACTCAAATACGTAGAACCCGGTAAGGAGACAAGGAGGTAGGAGACTACAGGTACAGGTATCTAAGGGGGGAGCAGCATATGTCAGGAAACAGGCTGGGAGGAGAGTAAACAGTGCTATGGGGCAGCAAGGAACAACTGGGTGAGGGAGGGAGGACACAACCAGGGAACAACCAGGCGGGTGAGGCTCGAACTGTAGGGAGAAAGTACACTGTCCAAAATAGCATGGGGACTACAAGATGTTACAGGGAGGAGCGAATGGAGACACCTGTCAGGGAGTGGGAAGTGCTATGGAGGGGAGAGGCAGGGGCTGAGTGCAGTAGGTGGGGGAGGAGTCGAGCAGCCACGACAGTGAGAAGTGCTAAAGTGAAGAGAGGCAGAGGCCGAAACATGCTTATGGGAGAGGAGTCGGGTGGCTGCTGATGCCAACAGTTAGCTGGCACAAAGACAGGTGGCGGCAGCTTTGAGGAACTTCCAGAGGGAGGTTTTGAAGCCGGGGTGGGAAGGGGCGGCTCGGGCTAGGGCAGGGAGGGAGTTCCAGAGTCTCGGGCGTAGGCAGAGAAGGCCCGATCACCAGTGAGGGAGCGGGTCCTAGGGATCTTGCAAACCATAGTCGAGCTGGACCAAAGTTGATAGGCCGGGGTGCAGTGTTTGAAGGGAAGGGCAAGGACAGGGGGGCAAGCAGTACGGACTATATTATCCACCATATTACCGAGGACAAATACACAGTGCCTATCGGGGGAAGCCACTCCAGACGGGCGTGGAGGGCACACTGATGGGTGAGGTGAGGAGCAGAGAGGGCGAAACGACATATATTATTATAGGCTGTATCCCATTTAGCAAGATGGGCAATCGGGACCAGCGCAAAGGCAACAAGCCCATAGCACAGCATCGGTAGGAGGATACCCCGGGCTATGGCGAGGCGAGCGGCAGGGGTGAGGCAATCCTTGGCCCTGTAGGCCAGGCCGAGCTTACTGTTCATCGCATTGCAGATGTTGCGGAGGTGTGCTGTGAGATCAAGCTGAGGATCTAGGGTCACCCCTAGGTACCTAGCAGATTTCAGGACAGGCAGGAGGGAGCCATTCCCCCCATATATGGCAAGTGGGGAGGGGCAAGATGCGGTTTTGGCCACCGACCCGAATGACATGGCGTGGGTTTTGTTTAGATTAACTGAGAGCTTGTGTCCCATGAGCCAGTTAAGGATACGCCCAAAGTCAGAGTTGAGTTGGGAGTTGATGGTAGAGATGTCCTGGGAACTGGATAACAGTACCAGGTCATCTGCATAGAGTGTAGTAGACCCAAAGGTTGTAACGGAGGGGAATTCGTTTATATAGAGAGAGAACAGAATGGGGCCAAGTACGGACCCTTGGGGTACTCCGCATCTGGCCTGGGAGAGGTCTGAAAGGGCTCGGTTAAAACAGGTGTATTGTTGTCTCCCCCCAAGGTAGTTGGAGAACCAATCAAGGGCTTGGAAGGAGAAGTCTAGCCCTAGCAGTGCAGAGTGAAGGAGATTGTGGTCCACCTGATCAAAGGCTTTAGAGAGGTCGACAAAGATGGCCCCAGTCAATTTGCCAGCGTCTATAGCGGATCGGACCTCGGAGGTGACCACGGCGATAGCAGTAGCCGTACTATGCCCCTTCCTGAACCCGTGCTGAGCCAGGGAGAGAACTGCATACTCCTGCAGGTAATGGGAGATTTGTCCAGCTATAGCCTTTTCAAGAAGCTTGCGTAGCAGGAGTATGGCAATGGGGGGTAGTTGTTCATCTCCTTGGGGTCACCGTGCTTAAACACTGGGACAACCTTGGCCACCTTCCACACGTCAGGTACGATTCCAGAGGTGAGGGAAGAATTAAAAATATGGGTGATCGGCTGGGTGAGGAGGGGCGCCCCCAGACTAAGAAACTTAGGCTCAAGGTTATCATAACCCGCCCCTGAGTGGCGTGAGAGACCAGCAAGGAGAGCTCGAGTCTCTCTAGCAGAGATTTGTTTCAGGTGAAAAGGAGGCCGGGAGGAGGGGGGGTGGCCCAGAGGTTCAGGGGAGGAGTTTGGGATGGGAGTGGAGACAGGCAGTTCAGACAACAGACAGTTGAAAGCTGAGGCTATGGTCTGGGGGTTGTTACAGCTGGCCCCCCCAACATTCATGTCGACGACCGAGTGCTTGGCGGACACGCCGACCATATTTTTGATGTTTTGCCAGAAGCACCGGGGGTTGTATGCCGATTGGAGCAAGGCAGATTTGCAGAACTCACTCTTGGTGGCACGTATTGCGGCCTTGCAAGAGTTCCTGAGCCGTCGATATTCATGTAGGTCAAGTGTATCACTGGAAATTTTGTACTTAAGCCAACTCTTGTCCCTCTGCTTCATGAGAGCGAGAAGTCCACCATGGAGCCACTTGGTGACAGTACCCCTCACCCTCCTTTTTGTGAGGGGAGCATGCCTGTTCTGCAGGGGGATGAGAATCTCAATGAAGTGGTCCAGTCCTATGGTAGGGTCGCTGCAGCTGAAAACCCTAGACCAGTCGGTACGACATAGGTCATCCAAGTAGTCCTGAGGGACAAGCTTGGAGTAATCCCTCATCTGAATCACTCTACTTGGGATTTTGGGGGTGGTGGATCCCCAGATGCAGTAAATGGGCGACTGGTCAGATATGGCGTCTGGGAGGGTACCAGATTGGATGATTTTATCCAGTCGGTTGCACAGAAGCCAGTCAATAAGCGACCCCTTGTCCCCCCGTGAGGAGGTCCTGGTGGGCACTGTGATGGTTTGATTAAGGGCGAGGCCAGACATAAGCAGCTCGTAAAGTTTGGTATTCGGCCCCAGCCAGTTGAGGTTGAAGTCCCCCAGGATAAGCACCTCATTAGACCCAACCTTGCCTTTAAGGTGGTCAAGTAGAGAGGAGAGTCCTGGCAAGCCTTTACTTACATGTGTTATTTTTGTTTTTTCCTTAGTGATGATTGCCTGTTGAATTCCTTGTACTGTCTGTGTATATTCATTGTATACCATGTGTTTATCGTGTATCCCACTGTTTTCTGTGCTGTATGCTGTCTGGAACTCCCCTGTTATAATATGCTGGTTTTGTCTGTAACTCTTCTAGGTCATGCTTGAAAATAGACAGTGTTGTTTAGGGCATTTACCCGGTCAACAGAAACTAAATAAAATAGATAGATAGAGATAGATAGATATTGTCTGTAGATAGATGGATAGATAGATAGATAGACAGACAGACAGGTATTGTCTGTAGATAGACACCATTAGATAGATATCATCGATGGATAAAAAGATTGGGTTAAAGTCTCCCACTGAGTACTGGAACTGTTAAGTAATTAAAAAATGAATGTTGTGTAACCCCTAGATGGCGCTATCCCAGGGGCTACTACCCCTGCCTGATTTGCCACTAACAGGTTGAGGGGCCTGGATCCAATGGCGGGTGCCTCCACCCAGAGGTCAGGGTTTGCAATAGTTAAACTAACTTGGTCACAGCCCTCTGGGACACTGCAACCCCTTTCTTCCCACTAGTGGCCCACACAATATATCAGAATTACCTTCACAGTATACACTTACCCCCAGGACTGGTTCCGCACTGGGACCTCCTGTGAAATGAGATACAGTGCAACAATCACAGTACAGTACTTTAACATAGACAAATACCTCAGGCAGTATAACTTTGCTGAAACAAGCAGCTCTGATTTATTTAGGGGGATATAACAAGGACAGGGGGAAATCAGGTTAATTAGCTTATCACTCTAATAATCTACCTATGGCTCTGTGCACAGGCCTAGCCCTATCAGTTACTGTCCCTGGGTACCCAAGCCCTAGTGGCTAGTCCAAACCGTGGCAGCTGGTAGGGGCCCTTTCACACAGAGAAAAGGAAAATTAAACAGTCAGCAGTACAGTAATTCCATTTGGATTTAATGTGGCAATTCAACAGGGGCGACCCTGAATTAGTACTCACGACCTCCAAATAAGATAGGGTCCTTCAATGTCAGCAGGGCTCTTGAGGTACACAAACCTCTTCCACATTTATATAAAAGAAAGCACTATACCAGGCAGGCTGCATCTGTATCCCGATCGCAATTACTGCACAATACCGGGAGAACACACAGCAGATTCAGTTCTGACAGACCGAGTGCAATTTTCAGCAATTCTTCCAGTCTTCTACAGGGTGAGCCTGGTTTCTACTCTTCAGAGATCCTTTGATTCTTTCACAGGACGGATTCAGTCTACAAGCTGCAGACCGGAACTCTGGGCCTTACACACGTTTTTGACTAAAACTGCACACTGAAAAGCACAGGGCTCCTTCCTTCTTCACTGCCAAAGCTCAACTGAAACTCCAACCGACAAAACCGGGCTCTTCCTTTGAGTTCCTCCCAGTTCTTGACTGGATTGGCTGTCACTCACAATAGACTGCTGCTGTTGGTCCAAAAAGGCACTGAAGTCTAAACTACATCTCCCAGAGTCACTGCCCATACAATCCTCTTGTGGCTGGCTCAGATTATGAGTCAAGTTCTGATTCGTCCAAGGCACCATTTTAGAGCTAGCTTACCCCCACTGATTGGTCCAGTTCAGCAGTTCAAAACTAGAATGGGAACTAGCAGACACAGTTCTGACTGCAAGAAAGCAGGTTAGACAAACTGTAATTTCATTATTACTCTAAGTAATTTCTGGCAAACAGTTACATCTTTCAGATAGGTTCCTTTGCACTCCTAGTGACTGCAAAATGAAGTAAATTGGCAGCAGTTCGAGTGGTACTCAAACAGAGAAGCACACAGTCCCCCCATACAAACTAATTATGTCTGCAAGCAGACAGCTCTTAAAGAGACAGTGCCAGAGGTTCTAAAAACACTCACTGATAAATGGCTTAAACGCCAAACACCATTCAGGCTTGGAGCATTCAAGCAAGCTCCTGGAAGTCTTTTGGGAACCCCCATTTGCAGGGGGGTTACACCCTTCCTGGCCTGGGAAAGCTTGACGTCCGCGTCAAGCAAGTACCCCCATAAGTTTCAACTGCAACCATATACATTTGCATTAGGCTCGCACATGTAATCATCAGTCAATATATCATTTTACCAAGAACATATTTCTGAAACATTGCAGTACGTCACTCTTTACACAGTATTACATACACATTGTACCGTAACTCAAGTTATTACCTCTTGTACATGAAACCTGAAGAGAGGGGGCCCTTCCCTATCAGTTACCTTGGGGCTGGATGGGGCAAGGGCACCATACTGAAGGGCAACACAAGTAACTTGGAGTTAGCACTGATGCTCAGTTTGGGCAATGAGCTCGGGACACATACACTCCTTTATGGACAACATTGAGAGGCAAGTCCACAGGCCTCCCAAGTGAATCATAACTGAGGTGCACCACAGGCTTTACAGCTCGACCAGTCTTTCTAGGGGGAACTGTTATAGTCTCTGCACTCTGAGCCTCATTTTCAGCATTGTCCTCACTTGTCAGGGAGTCTCTATGGGGTAGAGGCTAGAACTTGGGCACTTTCAGCTCCAGGAGTTACAGTTTCTGAGTCCACAACATTTGGCTCGCATGGAGAGCTTTCGGACACTGGCAGTGGACTGTCAGGGCACTCAAAATACTCTTCTTGTTCGGGTGTATCACCAGTCTGCCCCAATCTATCATTTTCCTCCCCTGAAAGCTCAAACAGTTCAACCATGCACAATGATTCCATTTCATCTGATCTGATGCTTTGCACTTCACTTTCTGGGAGCATTGGCTCCAGGGATGAAGCTGGGGGCTTAGACAGTCCAGAAGGCCCAGCTTTGTCTCCAGTATTGACTAGGGGATTGCCCCGAAACAATTGACTCAGTTCGTAAGGATAGTATTCAAAGTCACTCTCACTTTCTTCTGATATGGACTGACAGTCATGCTCAACTGGGACTTGTGGAGGGGAACACTTTAACTTTGCTTCTGTAGGTGCAGACTTTCTTGATCTTTTCTTAGCAGCAGCTCTAGTCACTGGTCCAGAGGGGGCATCTTCTGGGGGCTCAGACTCAATCAAGATTTGTCCAATGGGCATAAATGATTTCTATGCATTGTTTTTACATCTTTTGAATTATTCTCAGGCCTTACTTTGTACACTGGCAGATCATCTAGTTTGCCCACTACAATGTGAGGAGATGGTGCCATCTGTCAGCAATCTTGTGCTTGCCATGCAGTCCCAGATTTCTTAGCAATACCCGATCTCCCTCCTGGAGTTCCTGTGCTTTCACCTTTTATCATACCTTTCTTTGTTGTGAGATTTCTTTTGGCAGCCATGGTTTGAGCCAGTTAGTACGCATGAGTTAGCTGGGCCTTTAACTTTTGCACATACTGTAAATAGTTGTCAGCTTGAACCCCATCAGGAGAGACCCCAAACACACATCTACTGGTAGTGAGCTTCTTCCAAACATCAGGCGGTAGGGAGAATCCAGTGGCATCACTTTTGGTGCAGTTATAAGCATGTACCAGGGTGCTAATTTGTTGGCTCCATCTAGGCTTGTCCTTTGGGTGCAGGGTGCCTAGCATATCTAGCAAAGTCGGTTGAAACGTTCAGGCTGTGGGTCCCCTGGGGGTGGTAAGGAGTGGTTCTGGACTTTCACTCCCCACAGAAAAGCATCTCTTTGATCAGGCGACTCTCAAAGTCTCTCCTTGATCAGAATGGATTCTTTGTGGAGCCCCATAGTGAACAAAAAGTTTTCTACAAGTACTTTGGCCACAGTGGATGCTTTCTGGTCTTTGGTGGGAAAGCTTGGGCATATCTCGTGAAATGGTCAGTGACCACCAGCACATTACTGATATTTCTTTGATCTGACTCCAAACTCAGAAAATCAATACAGACCAGCTCCATGGGTGCACTGGTGGTGATGTTAACAGGGGGCAGCCCTCTGGGCAAAGCTTTCCTCTGTAAGCAGCGACTACAAGTTCGAATGTGTTGCTCCACATCAGCCCCCATCTTAGGCCAATAGAATCTGGATCTCACCAAGTCAAGTGTTCTTGTCTATACCAAGGTGCCCCATGTGGTTGTGCAAGGACCTCAGTACTGAGTCTCAAAGGCAGTGGGCAGCACTAGTTGTTGTTTGTCTACTTGTCCCCTCTGTCTACTGTTTCTCTGTATAACAGTTTATTGATCAGTTTCAACTTAGGACCTTCTTTGTATAACAGTGCAGTTCTCAAATCAGTGGAGCGTAATTTGGACACATCTTTTCCTGCATAGAGGGCTTCTAAAGCTGCTTTGATCATGGGATCGCAGGATTGAGCCATGAATACTGTCATTGTCCAGCTGAGGCAGTGCACCAATGTCTATTGCAGAAAAGTGGCAATAAGCAGCAGGTATGCAATTCTCAGAGGCTCCCAAGCAATCCACCATGCAGTCCACTGCGTCCGTGGACATTTGTTCCTCCCTGTCAAACTTCCGGCAGAGTGCCCGAATGTCAGGTTCTGCCAATCGGACCCAATCATTCTGGGAACAGGCCTCCGGGAGAGAGCATCAGCATCTATGTGGTTCAGACCTGCTCGGTATTAGAGCATAGTCATATGTAGATAATGCAGAAAGCCACCTATGGCCAGTGGCATCCAACTTAGCTGAGGTCTGCACATAGGTCAAAGGATTATTGTCAGTTTTACTAGTATTTTAGCCCCATACAAGTACTCATGGAATTGGTCAACAATAGCCCACTTCAAAGCTAGGAACTCTAACTTATGTACAGGATAGTTCTTTTCGGATGGGGTCAGGCTTCTACTGGCAAAGGCCACTGGTCTCAGGCCATTCTAGTCTCTTGGTACAACACCCCCAACCCTTGCAAGCTAGCATCAGTGTGCAGGGCGTAAGGTTTTCTTGGATCGGCATAGGCCAGCACTGGAGCATGGTAAGTTGATATATGATCTCATGAAAAGCAGTCTCACAATCAGGAGTCCAGCGCCCCAAATACTTCACTTGGATGAAAATACACTCTTTCAGTCTTGAGGGACCTGACTTTTGGTATTTTTGTGGGTTGGGGATACCCTTGAGTAAGGTTAAGTAAAGGCGGATCACTCTTGAATAGTCCTTGATGGCGCCGATAATAACCACAGAATCCCAGGAATCTTTGCAGTTCTTTTTAGATTTTGGGCTGTGGCCAGGTGGTCAAGGCCTCAACTTTACTTGGGTCGGTCTCTATTCCTCGGTGGATACTATGTGTCCCACATACTTTACTGATGTTTGAAAGAATTGAACTTATCAATGGACAGTTTAAGGCCAAAGTCCTCCAGTCGGTCCAATACCTTAAATAATCTGCTTTCATGTTCCTCCAGTGAGCTGCCAAACACAATAACATCATCTAGGTATACCAGGCACTCTAGTAAGTTCATGTCCCCACTGCACGCTCCATCAATCGTTGAAAAGTGGCTGGGGCACCTGAAATCCCTTGAGGCATCCTCATGAATTCATAGAAACCAAGCGGACAGATAAAGGCAGTCTTCTCACGGTCCTCTGGGGCCATCGGGATCTAGTAGTACCCACTGCGGAGATCCAGCACAGAGAACCACTTGCTCCCGTTTAGGCAGTCCAAAGCATCCTGAATCGGGGCATTGTGTACTGATCAGGGATAGTCCACGGTTTAGGTGCGATAATCACACACATCCTTACTGTTCCATTCTTTTTCCTCACTACCACAATGGGGAAGCATAAGGGCTTCTGGATTCTTGTATTACACCAGCAGCTAACATCTCTTGCAGATGCCGTCTCACATCATCTATGTCAGCAGGTGCCAGGCGTCGAGACCTCTCACGAAATGGTCTTTGTCATGCAGCCGGATATTGTGCTCAGCTCCTTGCGCATCCTACATCCCATTCCTTTAAAGAAAACACCTGGTCTCTCTGGGCAAGCTTCTCACTGATCCTCACTTTCCATTCAGCTGGCAGCGGAGTGCGCGAAATCAAACAAGTCAGGCGTTACTCTGTCATTCTTCCTTGAACTCTTGCTGCTGGGTAGCACTGCAGTGTCTGCACAATGCACATTAGCCAGGATGCAACCTCTGTTTACTCGAATGTCTCTTTCAGACACATTATGAACTTGGACCATTACCCTTCTGGCATAAGCATGGGCTCTAGCGGGCAAAATACTAGGCTTGACCAGCAGTCCCTCTGGCAATTTTCCATCGCCTGTGCATCCAACATTAATATTTTATTCTTAACATCCTTTCCAATACGGACCTCTCCTGTAAGGTACACTGGGCATTTGGCGCCAGGATCAGAGACTCAGGATCCTTCTTCCATACAATTCCGACCGGTTCCTCTGGTTCTGTTTTTCAGCATCTCTCTGTGCCTCATAGGCCTTCTTAATTAAAGCCGGAACTCTTAAAGCTCTACTAGTCTTTGACCCTGTTTTTCATAACACAACTGTGCCAGCCTTCCGAACATATGAGCATTTGTTCCAATCAACAAAGGGACACCATCATACAGTCAGTGGGGACACACTAAGCTAGGGTCTCTACTTGTTCGGCCACTCCAGCCACGGAGGTGGGGAAAGACAGCCAAATTCGGATATCCCGGAATAGGGTAGGCCTTCTCACTTAACCCCATACATGCAGTCCTTCTAATGGTTGTAGGAGTACGTCTGACAAATGCTTCTGATACCAATCCTGGAACATAATTGTCACTTGGGAGCCACTGTCTAATACAGCTCTTGTAGACACTCCATTCACCTTTACAGTGGTCTCCATGGAGGGACCCACTATTCTGGACCAGTCTGGAGAGGCGGTAGTGGGGGCCTGGGCAACTGACCTTGCACAAAGGACGTGAATTAGCATTTTGGTGCCCTCACTGGGATCATGTCGTGCACTCTTAACCACTGGATTCTTCTCCGAAGCTCTCCTTGTAGCCTATATGCAACTTTGTCAGTGTCTTTTGGGGACTGGCATTCCCTTTTCATGTGCCCATCTTTCCCACAATTATAGCAAAACATACTTTCTGGAGTTTGAGCTGGCCGAGGCCACACTGGGAGCCAGGGCGGGGTATTACTAACTGGAAACCTGGGTGCCATCTCTGTTCTGGCGTGATAAGCATTTGGAGACATCTCGTCAGTTTCTCCACTTCCATGGTCAAGGAATTGAGTTTGGAGCTGTTATCAGCAGGAGATACATGGGTGGGTACCCCCACCCCATAACAGATGCAGTCGGATATAGGTCAGGGCCCGTACTTGCAGGCGTGGCCTTCATAAAGGACTGTTTTGAATTCGGATCTCTCTCAACAGTTAGCCCCATTGTGGCATATCTTTTTCCTTGTCAGAGCACTCATTGACTGTCAACCTCTGCCCCTGAACTTCACTTGATGGGTCACCCTCAGTCACTCGGTCGTAGCCACAGCTGTTGGTGCAGGTACCTCCGAGGTCGCCTTTTCTCAACTCCTCGAATTTCTCATTAACTCATCATAGGAGGGTGGGATTCCAGTCGATTTGCCAGGCGTAACTGGAAGCAACAGCAGTTCTGAGAAGGGGGCAGACTTAAGGATTCTGTCCAGTCTGGTTCGGTCCAGTTCAATCGCTGGCAAACTACCCTTTCTGAGGCATTCTTGCAACAATTTTTCCAGCCGAGAGACATACACAGACAACAACTCCCTTGGTACTGTTGTGCATTTCTTACTCTCCACCATAGGTCCTCATCAGAATCTGGGCTCCCATACACATTCTCAAGGCCTCAAGATAGGCCTGTGCAGTCGCTTCAGGGTTACTGGCCCGTTTGCTTGCGGATGGTAGCCAGGGCAGGACCTCAGGCTCTCACTAACCCTCTTTAAGCTTTTAGCCTTCCGAGCATTGCCATTCTAGCACTTGGGGGCCTTATAGTCTATCCAGGTCTCCCAGTCATCCTCCCTGGGGGTGGGAGGGTGCCAGAGAAGATCCTCAACCTCGGTAAGAGTCGTGACTAATGGCAGGTGCAGAAATAGGAGTCTGCATTGGTTCAGCCACCATTACGGGCACTGGAGCAGGAGAGGGTGTTGGGGAGGAACACCCCAGGTGGCAGAATAGTTTCTTCAAGTCCTCCACAGTTTTCCCTCTCCCAGCAACCATTCAGCAAATTTCTCCTCAAAAGTTTCAGATAGTGGTGGGGGCTGATTCCCCGGGTCTTTACTGTCATAGTTATCACTCTCCAAGCAGTGAGGGCTCCCTCTGGGGTAATGGTCTGTGGCACTTTGGAGCTATCTATGGGATCATAAACTCTACTAGGGCCAGGAAAGTGTGGGTGAGCAGATTGGCATGCGACCCACCACCACAGGGTTTGTAAACCTTCCACCTTGGAAAGTACTCCCTGCACAGTGTCCGTATGATACCCAGGGGATGTCCAGGATAAGCATAGCATTTTGGGGTCGATCTCCTCCCAGTACACCCTCCACCAGCCGGTGCACAGCCACTTCTGTCGGTACCCATTTTTTCTTAACAGTGGTTCGTAAATATGGCCACTAGAGGACACACAATCCAGCGGTGAGCCTCAAGATGTAACCCTAGATGGCGCTATCCCAGGGGCTACTACCCCTGCCTGATTTGCCACTAACAGGTTGAGGGGCCTGGATCCACGGCGGGGTGCCTCCACCCAGAGGTCAGGGTTTGCAATAGTTAAACTAACTTGGTCACAGCCCTCTGGGACACTGCAACCCCTTTCTTCCCACTAGTGGCCCACACAATATATCAAATTACCTTCACAGTATACACTTACCCCCAGGACTGGTTCCGGCACTGGGACCTCCTGTGAAATGAGATACAGTGCAACAATCACAGTACAGTACTTAACATAGACAAATACCTCAGGCAGTATAACTTTGCTGAAACAAGCAGCTCTGATTTATTTAGGGATATAACAAGGACAGGGGAAATCAGGTTAATTAGCTTATCACTCTAATAATCTACCTATGGCTCTGTGCACAGGCCTAGCCCTATCAGTTACTGTCCCTAGGTACCCAAGCCCTAGTGGCTAGTCAAACCGTGGCAGCTGGTAGGGCCCTTTCACACAGAAAAGGAAAATTAAACAGTCAGCAGTACAGTAATTCCATTTGGATTTAATGTGGCAATTCAACAGGGCGACCCTGAATTAGTACTCACGACCTCCAAATAAGATAGGGTCCTTCAATGTCAGCAGGGCTCACTTGAGGTACACAAACCTCTTCACACATTTATATAAAAGAAAGCACTATACCAGGCAGGCTGCATCTGTATCCCGATCGCAATTACTGCACAATACCGGAGAACACACAGCAGATTCAGTTCCTGACAGACCGAGTGCAATTTTCAGCAATTCTTCCAGTCTTCTACAGGGTGAGCCTGGTTTCTACTCTTCAGAGATCCTTTGATTCTTTTCACAGGACGATTCAGTCCTAACAAGCTGCAGACCGGAACTCTGGGCCTTACACGTTTTTGACTAAAACTGCACACTGAAAAAGCACGGGCTCCTTCCTTCTTCACTGCCAAAGCTCAACTGAAACTCCAACCGACAAAACCGGCTCTTCCTTTGAGTTCCTCCCAGTTCTTGACTGGATTGGCTGTCACTCACAATAGACTGCTGCTGTTGGTCCAAAAGGCACTGAAGTCTAAACTACATCTCCCAGAGTCACTGCCCATACAATCCTCTTGTGGCTGGCTCAGATTATGAGTCCAAGTTCTGATTCGTCCAAGGCACCATTTTAGAGCTAGCTACCCCACACTGATTGGTCCAGTTCAGCAGTTCAAAACTAGAATGATATCTGGATTGTCAGCAGACACAGTTCTGACTGCAAAGAAAGCAGGTTAGACAAACTGTAATTTCATTATTACTCTAAGTAATTTCTGGCAAACAGTTACATCTTTCAGATAGGTTCCCTTTGCACTCCTAGTGACTGCAAAAATGAAGTGAATTGGCAGCAGTTCGAGTGGTACTCAGAGAAGCACACAGTCCCCATACAACTAATTATGTCTGCAAGCAGACAGCTCTTAAAGAGACAGTGCCAGAGGTTCTAAAAACACTCACTGATAAATGGCTTAAACGCCAAACACCATTCAGGCTTGGAGCATTCAAGCAAGCTCCTGGAAGTCTTTTGGGAACCCCCATTTGCAGGGGGGTTACAGTTGTTTTGGGGTAGGGGGGAGGGAGGCTGCACTAGTAGAGGGCCCTAAATAAGGAAAACATAGAATCTGTCGGCACGTAGGGACTGCCTGGCCCCCCAGTGTGCCCATTTTTTTTTCCTGCCTATACGGTCAACACAGACCACACCTGATGTCTGGCTATTCCTACCACTTCCTACCAAGATTCCTTTGTGCCTATCCCATGCATGCTTGAAGCTTATCACTGTTTTCACCGCCACCATGTCCGCTGGAAGACTGTTCCAGGCATCCACCACTCATTCAGTGAAGAAGTACTGCCTTACATCCCTCCTAAATTCTCTCCTTCCAGCTTCATTGCATGTCCCCTTGCTCTTGGACACCTTCTCTGAAAAATACTTCCCTTCTGTACCTTATTTAGCCCCATGAGGTATTTATAGATCTCTATCACGTCTCCCCCTTTCAGGGTGTATTGAGATCCCTCAGTCTCCTTATAATGCTTATGATGCAGCCCCTGCACCATTTTAGTTGCCCTCCTCTAAGCCAACCCGATGGCGCTAAGGGTTGAGGCACTGGATGCCACACCCCACACCATGCCAGTGACCCAGGTTCAGATGCAGACTTGGGTCACCGGGGATTGGCTGGAGAGGGAGAGGATTGAGCATCCGGAGGACGGCTCTTCTGCCCCAGTGAGAGAGCATTTCAGTGCCCGGTGCTCACCTGGCTCCTAGTGTTAGCTGGGGTGAGGCAGGCCTGAGCTGTTGGCATATGGGGACGGAATGGCAGAAGCTGACACTTTACACATGGAAGCGTGTGTGAGGACATCCGTATGGCATTGCATGCTGCCTTTCAGGGGAGAAAATGGAAGTCAAACCTGCCACTGGCCCTGAAGAGTTGGTACCCCTGCACCCCGATGAGCACCCAGGCCACGATTTACTCAGTGTGAAGGTAAGCCCTGGAGGAAAGCAGGGAGGCAGGGCTGGGGTGGCCAGCATCCGGTGGGTGGCTTGAGCACTGGAGAAACATCACTAACTGCAAAAAAAAATTGCCTTCCTCTGGACAGCCTCTGCCCTATATCCTTCCTGACATATGGTCTCTTGAACTGGACACAGCATTCCAGGTGGAGTCACTTGAACGATCAATACAGTGGTAACACCACCTCTCTCCTTCTGCTGGCGATACCCGTCCCTATGCACCCCAACATCCCGCTGGCCTTGTCTGCTGCCTTATCATGCTCCCTCGCCACCTTGAGGTAATCAGATATGATTACCCCGAGGTTCCTTTCCTGTTTAGTGACCATCAGTACCTCTTCCTCAATTCTGTACACTGCCTCTGGGTTTCTGTGCTCCAAGGTGCATCAGTTTGCCCTTCTTTGCACTGAAACTCAGTTGCCATACCCTTGACCACTGCTCAAGTTTTTTCAGGTCTCTGCTTATTCTCTCCATCCCCTCTGGAGTATCTCCCCTATTACAGATTCTGGTGTCTTCTCCAGAGAGGCACACGTTCCCTTCCAGCTCTTTTACAGTGTAATTTATAAACATATTAAAGTGAATTGGTCCCAGTACTGAGCACTGAGGCCCCCCCACTGGTCACTCTCCCTCACATACCCAAATTTACGATTATAATAAAATATGTAAACAACAGTGTTTATCTTCCCTTTAATTTATATTGTATTGGTTTATAAGCGGAACTTACAAACATGATCCACAGAAGCAACCCATAGCCCTAAAACTTACAGGAGGAAAATCGAATACTCCTACCCAGGTCATTACATCAGAGAGGCATATCCAGAACAAATCTAGAGAAACAAAACTTCAGATTGGCCTGAAATTTACCGTACGGCCAAGGATCACGTTAGGATAGGTGGGACTTCAAATAAAAGTCTTCAGCAGCCACTCTATTGATTTGTATGGTCTGTAGAACAACAGCACTGCAACAAAAAGAACCTGCTCCCTGATCCAGCCCCAAAGACATAAATTCACAAAATGATCGGGGGGGGGGGGAGTGCATCCTATTGGTCAGGACTATTTTAACAACATGTGGCAGGGACCGAGATACGGTACAAAGTGCCAAAGATTACATAAGTAATTGTAGCAACAAGAACCGTCTCACACTCAAATATCACCATCTAAATCATCACTACTACCCCTGCCATCCCCACACCTACTACCAGTCCCAACTCACAGGTGTCGGCGGTGAAGCAGTTAGTTCTAGTCTTCCTCCTCCTCAATGTTCTTCGCTCCAAAGTTCTGCTGAATCCGGTTCACAAGGCTGCCAGCATTCTTCAAGTCTGCAAAGATTATACACTTTTCCCCAGCAAACAGTTTTCAGTTTCGCTGGAAACTGCACACTGTGAAAAATGCCAGACTCCCGCAGTGTGGCTCACAGGGCATCCAAGGGCTAAAGGTGATCATGAGTAACATAGCTGAAGTCCGGGTAACTCGAGATACATGTACAGTCGAGTCATTAAAGGATTCAGTGCAATGACGTAAAGTAATGCATCTGGGAAACAAAATTCAGGGCAAGAGTACGTTGGGGGTTCTAACAACAAAATGGAAAGGGACCTGGGGTAGTCATATCAGATGACCTTAAAGTAGGCAAGCAATGTGAGAAGGCAGTAAGGAGGACTGGGGGGATTCTGGGATGCATAGGAAGAGGCATCACCAGTAGAAAACAGGAAGTTGTTATCCCTCTGTACAGACAGTTGGTGAGAGTCCATCTGGAGTACTGTGTTCAGTTCTGTAGACCCCATCTCCTCAAGGACATAGACAGGATGGAGGCAGTCCAGAGGAGGGCAACTAAAATGGTGCAGTGTCTGCACCAGAAGTCATACGAAGAGAGACTAAAGGAGCTTAATATGTATACCCTTGAGGAAAGGAGGAAGAGTGGGGACATGATAGAAACTTTCAAGTACCTCAAGGGAATCAACAAAGTCCAAGAGAGGGTTGCATCTTTCAGAAAAAGAGATGTACAAGAACAAGGGGGCACAATTTGAAGATAGAGGGGGGTGGCTCAGGGGCAATGTGAGGAAGTATTTTTTCACAGAGAGGGTGGTGAACGTATGGAGCAGCCTTACTGAGGAGGTAGTAGGGTCAAAAACAGTGGGTGAATTCAAGAATGCATGGGACAGAGATAAGGCAATTCTAGCGGGGGGTAGGAGAAAGTAGGCTGTTGGTTAACTAGGATCTGCAGCTTATCCGTTAGGTAGGGAATTGGGCAGATTGGGTGGGCCAAGCGGTCCTTATCTGCCGTCAAAGTCTGTGTTTCTATGTTCTTTGTTTCTATGGACCCTTCCACCTTGCTGTGTACAGAACCATGTCCCAGTCATGTATTCCTGCCAGAACAAAAAGAAATGTGCAGTAGCTATCCTGGTTGTCTCGGCATTTCTGAGTAGTAGCCCAATAGGCTTTAAAAACAATAGGTGGCGGTTCCAGTGGCAACATATCCATTAGCCAAGTGCCTACAGATGAGATCGGGTCAGCCTCTAAGGTAGCCTCTAGGAAGCTGACAGTCTTGAGATTGGCTGAATGGGTAGAGTCTCAAGATTTTCCAGTCAGTACCGTAGCACCTTGTTCTCTTTTATAACAGCCCAGTCATCATTGACTTATTTTTCAGTACCATCCCTGCAGCTTCCTTTATTTCAGCCACCGCCAAAGTCCCCTGCATCTTACGAGCTACCTTCAAGGTTCGTTTACTAACCTATAAAGCCCTATATGGGTTGGGTCCTGGTTATCTGTCAGATCTTCTGAATCCTCTCAAGTCCACACACCCTTTTCTCTCCTCCTCTGAGGGTCTCCGCTCTGTCTGTAGGGCCTGGCTGAAATCCTCCAGGGATTGCATGCTCATGGTGCCAGCCATGTGATTTGGACGTAGTATCAGGGTACCTAGTGAAACCATTACACAGGTCACAGCTAAGTCTCGCATTCCAGCAGAAATGTCCGACACAATATGGCTTTGTAGTCATGAAAAGCCTGATGTCCTAAATTATCATAACCACAGAGCTGTGATAGAAGGGGTACACCCGAGACTGGAGTGTATAAGAACTCTAGAAACAATGCACCCTTTATTTTTCAAATGTTCTTTTCTAATGCAGTTTTCATCTCTGTTAGCATCACACTGAAAAGAGCCTTGTTTTGCAGATATTTCTTACGATACGCTGGTTCTAGGTCAGCTCAGTGGTGCGTGGCGGAAATGGAACTCTGGGACTGTGTTATTTTTCCATGCTTAATGGACAGTTTGGCAAGTGTTATAATGATGGACACTGCAATAAAGAGAACTTAAAAGGTCGGACTTACTTCATTGAGTGAAACAGGAATTACCCTTGGTTTACTAAAATGAATTTGCCTGATCTTCCTGGACATAAAGTCTCCACCACTCATTCACACTAATGGGATCTTCGCTGGAGGCACTAGGACCCAGCGGGAGCAAACTTTTTTGCAGGAGGGCCGGCACCAGAGATGGAGCTGCGAGGAGCAGCGCCGCGAGCCTCTGCTCGTGCGGCAATGACTATCTTGGCATCGACCCTCCAACCGCCTCAGTTCCTTTTTTCCCGCCGTCGAGTGCGGGTCAGTGACGACGTCGCTTGCCCTCCGGGAGTCAAACTTCAAACTAGCAGCATAGTTTTCAGTTTATTATTTTGTAGTATTTTTCGAATAAAGTACTGCTTACAATAATCTGTTCTTATCAAAGAAAGAAGTCTCAGCCTACTTTGACGGAGTCGACCATGAGCGGGTCAGGTGACGGTAGGGATACTTCATATGAAAGCTGTTTAGTCAGCCAGGCTGGGTCCGATCCACTGCCTTCTCTGGGGGGGGGGTCTGACAACAGATGGTCCAGTGCTCGAGGAGATGGGTGATCCCCCCGGAAGCATAAAAGAAAACGGTCGCATTCTCGGCACCGTTCGGCCTTGAGCTCTTCTTCGGCCCGTAGGTCAAAAAAGAGAAGGCATCACTCAAGGTTGCCCTCTGATATGTCTGCGCATCAACGGTCAGTCATTGGGGTCAGTTGCCGGTCTCCTCGTTCGAAGTCACCAGTTTCCGGTTCTGGTCACCAACCTCTTCGACATCGGAGCTCTTCCCCACCTTCTGGTAGGGCTTCCGATGAGCAGTTTCATCAGTGGGCTGCTCTGATGGAGCAGTGGGTTCAGAGGTTGGTCCAGCTGCCTGGCCCAGTTACTCCGGGGCCCTTGGGCTCTTCAGGGGATGCGGCAGGGCAATTGGGCCACCCTAGTCATGCGGCGCCCTCTTCGGTGCCGTCGACTCCGAGCTCAGGTGTTCTCCCTCCTCACATGGCTGCGGCGCAGGGGGCCACACCGATGCCTCTATCTCCTGGTATTCTTCAGTCTTTTCCCTCAAATCCTAATTTCTGGGGCCCTGGGTTGGTTTCAGCGTCGGTCGGTAGCTTGGTGCCGATGCGCCTGCTGGCGCCGTCCTCGGTGCCGATGCGCCTGTCAGCACTGTCCTCGGCACCGTCCTTGGTGCCATGTGGCTTTTTGGTGCCGTTGAGTTTCTCGGCGCCGTGCGGCTTTTCTGCACCGTGTTCTTCTTTGGCGCTGTCTGCTTTGTCGGTGCCATGCAGCCTTTCAGCTCCGTGTTCTTCTTCAGCGCCGAGGCCTGGCTTTTCATCTGCCAATCTTCAGGGCTTCTCCTCTCCAAACTCTTTTCCTGCTGATTTTCACTCCTTTTCTGTCCATGCAGTCCCTCCTGGACTGTAAGGAGATGATACTGAGCCTGACCCAGATCTTCGACTGGGTGATGATGTGGAAGGAGAGCAGGACCTAATCCTGTTGCAGAGCCTGTGGTCGAGGACCTGTCATTTAAGTCTCTGCTGAAAAATTTTAATTCCACTCTTTCTCTCCAGACTATGGACATCGATCCTGGGAAGCTTTTGAGACTCCAGTACCTTCATGTTCCGGACATCCCTATGGATTTAACTCCCCCAGTACAACCCTCCTTTGAGACGCTTTCTCAAATGATATGGAATAATCCTGCTCTCATTCCTTCTGTGGCTAAGTCCATAGATAGGAAGTATGCTGTTCCCAAGGATCAACCTATTTTGGCCTCCCAAGCCTTTGAGGATCCTATTGTAGTTTTGGCAGAGATTGATAAGGTCATCCTTCCTCAGACTACTACAGCTCGACCTATAAACAAATAATCTCATAAGATAGATACTTTAGGTAAGAGAGTCTTTGCTGCATCCACCCTGGGTATGCGTATCACCAGTTACCAGGGCTATTTCTTTCAATATGAGTATATTCTTTGGCAGTCACTCAAACAAATGGTTGAAGCTCTACCGGAGTCGGACACTAATTCAGAGCTTCTCCAAACTATAACCAGGGGTATCAAGTCCAACAACCAGCAAGTTAAAGCAGCTATGGACGCCTTCTATACTTCCTCCCGAGTGGCGGCAGCAGGCATTTGTACCCACCGCCATTCCTGGCTGCGCACTTCAGGTTTCACGAATGATGCCCAGCAACAGGTCATGGCGTTGCCCTTTGATGGTGTGTATCTCTTCAGCCCTCAAGTAGAACAGGCTCTCTAGGCCACACAAAAGACTAGGTCAGCCATTAAATTGGCTCAACCTCCTCCCACCCCTTCCGGGGTGTTAACAAACACCAGTTTCATGACCATCAGTCCTTTTGAGGCAAAGGCAGGGGAGGTTTTAATAAAAGTCAAGCCCCCCAGCCTCAAAAGAAAATGCAACAGAAGGCGCAAGGACCAAAAGCGCCCAGTGCCGCCTTCTGAGTTTCTGGCCCAAGTCCCATCTCAGCTGCCCGAGGGGGACTCCTTAGCGGTGGGAGGTCATCTGACTTAATTCTACAACCAGTGGTAGTCCATAACTTCGGACAAATGGGTCCTCCGGATAATCCACGAGGGATATTACATCAGTTTTTCAGAGAACCCTCTGGATTGTCCCCCCAAAAGGCAGCCAAAACTGTCTATACTTCAGTCAGAATTTCTCACCTCCGAGATACAAGGCCTTCTGAACAATTGGGCAGTAGAAGTAGTTTCGCTGGATCCACGGAACACAGGGTTCTACTCCCATTACTTTCTAGTTCCAAAGAAAACCGGGGTCATGTGCCCCATTTTGGACCTCAGAAAATTAAACAAATTTCTTCCCAAAGAGAAATTCAAAATGATATCGCTAGGAACCCTGTTACCTGTGCTTCATCAACACGACTGGTTAGCCTCCCTGGACATCCAGGATGCTAACCAACATATTCCTATTCACCCAAGGCATCACAAATACCTAAGGTTCGTGGCTCTGGACCAGCATTATCAGTTCAGAGTCCTGCCCTTTGGGCTATTCTCGGCGCCACAAGTTTTTACAAAGTGTTGTGCAATCCTCGCAGAGGCATCTCAGAAAAATCGGAATACAAGTGTTCCCATATCTGGACGACTGGCTTCTAGCAAGCCCTTCCAGGCAAGGAACTCTCGACGCTGTTGCCACGGCCTCAGACTTTCTCACGTCCATGGGAGTCCTGCTAAATCTCAAGAAATTGCAGCTGCAGCCCTCCCAGAGGCTCCTTTTCATAGGAACTCTTCTGGACACCTCCTGTGCAAAAGCTTTTCTACTGGAGGACAGAAGGAGCGATATCCTACAGATGGCCCGATACATCAGAGAGAACAGCTCGGTTTGAGCTATCTCGATGCAACGGATGCTAGGTCTCATGGCATCCTCGGTGTTCACTGTACCCCTAGCACGCCTTCACATGAGAACCTCTCAGTGGATGCTCAGTACTCAGTGGTCCCCAACCACTTTACCCTCAGTCCTTTCTCATCAAGGTGACAGAACCTCTGAAGAAGTCACTCACCTGGTGGTCGCGAGAGTACAATCTTCTGGAAGGGTATCCCTTTGCTCCCCTGGATCTTCAGATTTCCATTACCAAGGACGCGTCCTTGATGGGGTGGAGAGCTCACTGTCAGACTCTCCACACTCAAGGTACGTGGACTCAGGACGGAGTCTCAGCTTCACATAAATGTCTTAGAAATGAGAGCCATCCTTTATGCAGTCTGGGCCTTGAAGGACATTCTCTGTCACAAGAACATTCTCCTTCAAACGGACAACAAAGCAGTGATGGATTACATCAACAAGCAGGGCGGTGCTCACTCCTACCCCTTATGCAGGGAAGCGATGAGAGTGTGGGAATGGTACTTGGAGCACAAGACTCTAATTTAAGCGGTCTACCTGCCAGGAGTGCAGAACGAACTGGCAGACCGTCTCAGCAGAACAGAGACAGATCCTCATGAATGGTCTCTCGACTCAACCGTAGTTCAGTCACTATTCGCAGAGTGGGGAACTCCAGACCTGGACTTTTTTGCATCTTCGCTCAACACAAAACTGCCTCTCTTCTGCTCTAGAAATCCAGGGCCTGGCATTTTCCATCAGAATGCGTTCAGGCTGCAGTGGACAAAATGCTTTCTATACGCCTTTCTGCCTCTTCCTCTAATTCAGAGGGCACTTCTCAAGTTCAAGTCCCAGGGGGCAAAATGATCCTCATTGCTCCCTTCTGGCCTCAACAAATATGGTTTCCTTTACTCAACAGTATGTCAGAAACCCCTCCGAAAGTGCTTCCCCTTCAGACAAACCTTCTGACTCACGGGTCTGTGGTCCATCCCAATCTGAGATTGCTTCACCTTCAAGCTTGGCTTCTGAAGAGATAGAAGTGAACAGGTTCAATGTCTCTCGTAGAATTTCAGATATTCTTCTGGCTGCGCACAAGCCAGCCACTAGGAAAACTTACACGGCCAAATGGAAGCGTTTTTTGCTCTGGTGTGCAAAATCCTCTTTGAATCCTTTTTCCTGCCCACCAAATAAAGTTCCAGGGTACCTTTTAGATCTCTCAAATTCAGGTCTGCAATACTCTACAGTCCAGGTTCACCTTTGTGCCATTTCAGCTTATCATGAGCCAGTACTTTCCTTGTCACTGGCTCAGTTACCCGTGGTTAAGAGGTTTCTTAAGGGAATTCTGCATACCAGACCTCCTATCAGACGTCCAGTCACAGCCTGGGACATTAATCTTGTGCTAAACATGCTCACTCGAAAACCTTTTGAGCCTCTAGCTATCTGTGAGTTGAAATTTCTCACTTGGAAGATGGCCTTCCTGGTGGCCATTACCTCGGCCCGCAGGGTCTCTGAAATACATGCCTTGGTCACAGACCCTCCATATACTGTGTTTCATAAAGACAAAGTAGTTCTTAGAACCCATCCTAAGTTTCTCCCTAAGGTTGTTTCAGAATTCCATCTAAACCAACCTTTGGTCCTTCCTACTTACTTTGCGAACTTCTAAAATGAAGGGGGAGCATTCTCTTCATTCTTTGGACGTCAAAAAAGCTTTGCGTTTCTATTTAGATAGAACAAAAGAATTTTGCAAAGCTCAACAGCTGTTTGTTTCCTTCAGCGAGACCCGGCTGGGTCAACCTGTCGCTATCAGATGCATTTCAGCATGGCTGGTGGCATGCCTTCACCACTGTTAGTCCATGGCGCAGGTTAAGCTGGAAGGCAGAGTGTACGCTCACTCTACTAGAGTGGTCGCGGCATCCCTGGCGGAAATCTGCAACATGCCCATTGCAGATATTTGCAATGCGGCTACCTGGAGCTCGGTGCTTACTTTCATCAAACACTATGCCCTGGATGTCCATCTCAGACGACATATTTCGTTTGGCAGAACCATCCTTAATGGACTTCTGTCCTAAATTTGTGAGCTCTTGGTCTCTCCTGGCACCCTCTCAGGGGATTATTAGCTTGGTACTTTCCCATTAGTGTGAATGAGTGGTGGAGACTTTATGTCCAGGAAGATATGGAAATTACATACCTACCGTAATTCTTGATCTTCTTGGACGAAGTCTCCACCATGCATTCATCCCTCTCATCCCGAGCTCACCTGTTGATTGGTCTTCCTCCTCAATCTTTAGGCTGTGAAGACTTCTTTCTTGACCCTTCTTATACGGGTCTTCCGGACTATCTTATGTCCGGTTTTTGGTTAGGCTATCCTTCTAGGTTAGTTACGCTGCAGCTCCTCAGGAAAAAAAGGTACTGAGGCAGTTGGAGGGTCGATGCCGAGAAAGTCATTGCCACACGAGCAGAGGCTCACGGCGCCACTCCTCGCGGCTCCATCTCTGGCACCGGTCCTCCTGCAAAAAATGTTGCTCCCGCTGGATCCTAGCGCCTCCGGCATAGATCCCATTAGTGTGAATTAGTGGTGGAGACTTCATCCTAGAAGATCAGTAATTACAGTAGGTATGTAATTTCCATTTTCAGTTGCTCACAATTTAAAGCTTTCTGGGAAGGGGTATACTGGGTAAACTACTTTGGAGCAGGCCTCAGTATGATACTTTGTGTGGGGGGTTTCCCCCATGCATTGGGTGAGTTGAAGTTTCTGGATCGACATGTGTGGTGGTGGGGGTTGGGGGTAGATAGAAGACTGTATGTACTGATATTCATTTGATTGCTGTTTTCTTTGCTTTTGGTTTGTTAATAAAAAGGAAATACCTCTTGGTGGAGACCTTCGGAAGGAAGTTAAAGACATCTGTTTGGACAGGATTTCGGGGACGAGACAACCTGTGGATTCTTCTTGAGATACAGCTGCTGTGTTATTTTAACTTGTCATGATGGGAATCCATTACATTCTGTATAGTTTTATCCCATTTTTATTCTGTTTATTTATTTATTGTATTTTAATCTACCGGTCTATTCTTGTACGACATTCTGTGCCTCTGGGGAAGGACACCTTTTAAATAAAATTATTAGTACTACTACTTACTTGGCAGCAGCCGCCACCTGGCCTGGAAATCCTCCACCTTTTTAGCAAGGCTGATCACGCATCTGTATTGTGCCTTCACTGCTTGCAGCTCATCATGTAACCTATGTTCCAGCTCACCTGATGTTCCATTGTGAAAGGTTTCAGGCCTCCGCCAGCCGTGACCGGTTGTCCTTGCTTTCCAGCTACCATCTGACATCCATTTCTTAGGGCTTCCCACACTGAAATGTCACAAAACACACATGGCTTATGGAGAACAGTGTTGTAACACCTCTAAGAATAGTTTTTATAAAGCTTGCATTTTCTTTTCAGATTCAGAGCTTATTTATAGAACTCTTTCCCCCGGAGCTGAAATTAGGCACGTCTTGCACAGTTGTAGCCGTCTCCATCCACTAATAAGGAATAGTTGAGAAGTATGGCTCACACAGTACAGTGTGGGCCAGCACTTTCTCCATGTTGGATAGAGGGGATTCTAGGTAGTAAAAAGAGGGGAGGGCGGTCCCACCTAATGAGGGACAGTTAATAGGTATGAATCCTGTTTTACAGTGTGGGACAACACCCCTGTCATTTTTTTTTAATTTACATTTTACTCTCCAATTTCCCCGCAGCAGCCCCTATTCTACCAACCACCCCAGCCCCATCACCTGGCTCCTCCGGAATCTTTCCTTAGTTGTCCATGGCTTGGAATGGCTGCCCGGCCACCGGTGTGGAGCCTGCGGGGGAAGGGGGTCGGTCACCATCCTACAGCCGCAAGGTGTTTTTCCTCTGGTTTTCTCCCCAAATCCATGCACATACAATGGGCAGGGCGACTGTGCATGCCTCCACACAGTCTTATGCCCTGTGCGTGGATCCGCCCCATTCTGAGCAACACACCTGTGCTGACCCCCAGCATCCACTGGGTGTCAGTCTACAGCACACTACTTTGTCTCCCCTTCCCCAAGGAAGGAGAGCTGTCATCAGATGCTCAGTTCTTCCTTGTCCCGGCCGACCCCCAAATGATCCGGGTCCATTCCCGAACCTGGGTTGCCAGTGTGGCACAAGGTGTCGTTCAGCGCCTCAGCCCTGGCACCACCAGTTAGCTATAGCACCCTGTCATATAAGACAGAGGGGATGCAGTTGGTCACAAAGAGGAATGTCCCACCTAATAAGTGACAGTTAATAGGTACAAATGTCACTCTGTGCATTTTGGGACAGTGTCCCCTCCACATGGTGCAGTGGAGATTCTAGGTGGTATAAAAAGGGGCATCCCACCTAATGAGGGGCAGTTGTGAGATAAGAATCCCACTGCACAGTGTTGTACAGCACCCTCTCCATGACTCTGTGTGGTATAAAAGAGGGTCGTCTCACCTAATGAGGAGTAGTTACTAGATATGAGTCCTACTACAGAGTATGGGACAGCACCCTCTCCATAGAAACATAGAATTTGACAGCTGATAAGCACTTCTTGGCCAACATCGTCTGCCAGTTTTTCCCTATCTACTGTAACACCACAGACCCTACTTGCTCTCCGGCTTATCTCCCCCCGGTCATATCACTAAGGTTCCCTTATGCCTGTCCTATGTTTTCTTAAACCTCATTACAGTTTTTTCCCCCACCACCTTTGCTGGGAAGCTGTTCCAGGCATCCACCACCCTCTCCATGAAGAAGTTCTTCCTCATATCTCCCCTGAGTCTACCCCCTCCAGCGTCGTAGCATGACCCCTTGTCCTTGAGCATCTTTTTTTCTGAAAGAAGCTTCCCTCTTTAACCTTACTTATACCTGTGAGGTATTTGCATGTTTCTATCATATCCCCCCCTCTCATTCTGCTCCTCCAGTGTATTCATATTAAGATCCTTCAGTCTTTACTCGTAGGGCTTTTGATGCAAACCCTGCACCATTTTGATTGCCCCTCTCTGGACAGCCTCCACTCTTTCTATGTCCTGGTGATGGGGTCTCCAGAACGGGACACAGTACTCCAGGTGAGATGTCACCAACAATCTATACAGGGGTAACACCACCTCCCTCTTTCTGCTGGAGATGCCCCTTCCTTTGCACCCAAGCATCCCGCTAGCTCTCCTGACTGCCTTGTCACACTGCCTATCCACCTTTGGGTCATCAGATATGGTTCCCTGATCTCTTTCCTGTTTGGTGGTCTCCAGTGCCTCTCCTCCCCTTGTTGTACTCTGCCCCGGGTATCAGTGCCCCAAGTGCAGGATTTTCCACATTTTTGCATTCAAGCCCAGTTGCCATGCCCTTGACCATTCCTCTAACCATGAAGAACAGAAAAGGCTCTGTGTGGTATAAAGAGGGACACGCCACCTAATGAGGGGCAGTTACTAGACATGAGTCCCGCTGCGCAGTGTGAGACAGCACCCCTCTTCATGTAGGACAGAGGGAGCTGTGCGAGAGATGTCCCACTTAATAACGAACAGCTGAGATGTATGACAAGAGCTCGCACTCCAGCAGATGAGAGGTTCTCACTCTTACAGCCAACAGAAGTAAGCATGCTTGTACTTCTTGTCATGCCTGCTGGCTGCTTCCACCAGTTAAAGCTGAGGGTCAAGTGGAGTTCTCCAGTAATTGTGAGACTTAGAGATGTCCCTCTGAGGTTCCATACCTTCTGTTTAGCAGAGAATGGGGTTATGGAACTTGACTAGACTATAGTCAGATTGTTACCATGTCCCTTCACCTCCCACCATTATATATGGGGCCACCAGGGTCAAACAGATCCCTCCGACTGAGAAGGCAGGATACAAAGCTGAATTTGCAGTCATTGTTAAGGCCATTATGTGGATGACCAGTCAGGAATGTGCCAGTCCTGGGTGGCATGCTGCATCTCCATGTTTGGGAGCTAATCGCTGCTCCCGGTTCTGTGACACAGTTTATCCTTCCCCCACCTGTCACAGGTTGCGCCTCACAGTCTGGGTCTTGCAGCTGGCAGTTCCAAAAGCTGCCACTGGGGACCATGCCAGCAGCAGGAGGCTTTAGTTGGATGTGGATTTAGGTTCTCTCTGTTTGTTTACTGGTCCCTTGTGAGGCCTCACCTGGAACATGGTGCCCAGTTCTGGAGTCTGCACCTCAGATAGGACAGAGATAGCTCAGAGAGTGTGCAGCGCAAGGTCACTGGTGTGATCCAGGGACTGCAGCGCAGGTTCTACGAGGAACAGCTAGAGGCCCATAACATGTACTCTCTGGAGGCTAGAAGGGAGCGGGTGACACGATTGAGACATTCACAATCCTAAGGAGAATTAAGACAGTGAACACCGACGACCTGTTCACCTGGGACAGTAGTGCAGTCACAAGAGGACCCAAACAGCGGCTAATCAGTGGAAACTTCAGGAATCACACGAGGAAGTTCTGCTTTATCAAGACGGCGGCGAGTGGCAGAGCTGAGGAACAGATTAGCTGCAGACGTGATGAAGGCAAGGACTAGAACTAGCTATTTATTTATTTATTGAACATATCAAAATTAAACCCTTTGAGTCCGAGACTCCTTTACAAAGGCTCCACATCAGAATGACTACAGAGATACAGACAAAGTTAACAATGACTATATAGTTGGATCAAAACTAAGCATTAGGAAGGTAACATAGCAAATAGTGGCAATTAAAGCAATGAGCAGGCAGACAATGGCAATGCGATACAAAAAAGCTGGTAACATGAACAGAGCAGAATGGATATAGGCTACAGTAGGACAAAGGCAGGGCCTGTGCTTCTAGTAAAGAAATAATGCATTTACAAGATAAACAGTGCAGGACTAGCATATGTGCAGAAGTCCTTTGTCATGGGGACTTTACTGAGTAGCGAGGGGAGATCAGTCACAGGCAGCTTTCTGCCGGATATGATCTCGAAGACAGGATTTGAAATGGTTAAGTTTGGGCTCCAACATTAAGGTCTGGGGAGAGTGTTCAACAAGAGAGGTGACCTGTAGCAAAAGGTTCTTTGTCCCATCGTTGCCCTATAGTGTGGGGCATAGTAGGGGGGTTTCTCGGAGCTCCGAGTGTGCTTAGTGGTTAGGGTAGGTTGAAGAAGTGGTGTGAGACCGGGGAAGGGGGTAAGGCCAGTGGAGATTTTTTTGGCCAGTAGACAGGTCTGGTATTTCAGTCTCCCATCAAAATTGAGCCAATTGGTCTGGGTGTAGAGGGTCGAGGTGTGGGTCAGTCGATCACAGCCAGTGGCCAGTTGGCAGGCCATGTTCAGGAAACTGGGAAAGGCACACTGACCCAAAGCTGTTTTCCAGATGTGACCCAAGTACCGTAGAGGGGGAAAAAGGGGACAAAAATAAAAGTATACGGTGGCATATGGCATAAATACTGGCAGGAACAGTTTACAGGTGCGAGTTATAAAACATAAGGCTTAGGGACAAATGCACAGGCAACAACATGCTTAAAACAATAATGTATATTTAAACAGTAATGTATATGTTAAATAATAATATAGAGTTAAACAGTAATGTATATGTTAAATAATGTACATTTAAAAAGTAATGTATATGTTAAATAATATAGAGTTAAACAGTAGTGTATAATGTTAAATAATGTATATTTAAATAGTAATGTATATGTTAAATAATGTATATTTAAACAGTAATGTATATATTAAATAATAGAGTTAAACAGTAATGTATATGTTAAATAATGTACATTTAAACAGTAATGTATATGTTAAATAATATAGAGTTAAACAGTAATGTATATGTTAAATAATGTATATTTAAACAGTAATGCATATGTTAAATAATGTATATTTAAACAGTAATGTATATGTTAAATAATTAAACAGTAATATATATGTTAAATAATATATATTTAAAGAGATTCATCAAGATAAAGCGTTGCACCACATGGTGTGGTGCCTTACCTGTGCAGCACCCTGTCTGGCTATTTTTTGCCCAAAAAATAATCCATATTAAAGAGTGGAATGGATCGTAAATTTGTGAACAGCTGATCCCTTCCACTTCCTGGTTCTGGGAGCTGACTAAAGACCCGTCCCCACGCTCAGGCACATGGTGACGTGTGCCCAGGGAGAGCAGAGATGCGTGCTCCATTATTCTCTATGGGGGCCAACTTTTCAAACATTTTTAGATATCTTAGCAGTCGTTTTGTGATTAACCATGGGACATTGTTAGTCACCCGGTGTATTTGGCAATTAGGGAGACGCTGTGGACCAGGCACCTGTGGGATTGAGGGGCAATGGAAAGAGACGAGTAGAGGAGACAGTGGTGAGTGGGGGGGGGGAGGTAGCAAAGCGACAAAGAATTTAGTAGAGTGTCAAGTTTAGAGAGGGAAGTCGCGGGGCAGAGGCATGAACAACATCAGCATAATCAAAGATGGGTAGGATTGTTTTGGTGACACGTTCACAATGAGTAGATAAAGAGAGGTAATCTTTGTGACGTAGAGAACGATGAGTTTTGGGCAGAGTTTGTAGCAGACAATGTCAATGGGGGGAGAAGGTAAGGTTGGGGGGAAGAGAGGGAGAGTTTGGGGTAGGCATCATGGTAAACAACCCTAATAGTAGGTAGGGGGGAGAAGTAGGAAGCTCTTTATGGGCAGTCTGGATGAACCCTTAGTCTTCATTTGCTGACAAAGTCTATGTTTTTATGATTAAATATAAGCCTTTGGGATATCATTCTGGGTTTTCTGCCACACCCAGGTCCGAAGTTCTGTAACTGAGTGGCAGCCTTCACAGTTTACTGCAGTCCCGCTCCTTGGTTGTCTGGCATGGACACGCACATCCCCTTTCCTGGCGTGGCTGATACCTCACTAGGATACATATATGAACTCCTGTCACCAAGGTTGTGCTGATGCCACACCACTGACTCGGCCTGTGACAACTGTTTATAAACCAGACTGTCTGGTCCCTTTTGCATCGACAAAAAAAAAAACATTTGTCAATGCCGAATGTTACTTGCTTATATGTGCTGTTTAGGTATTTGGCAGTGAAAGTACCATGCCTAGGAACTAAGACCACCCCCCCCCCCCCAAAAAAACATCCATTGTATTATTACAGCAATCATAACAGTGTAACCCCTAGATGGCGCTATCCCAGGGGCTACTACCCCTGCCTGATTTGCCACTAACAGGTTGAGGGGCCTGGATCCAATGGCGGGTGCCTCCACCCAGAGGTCAGGGTTTGCAATAGTTAAACCTATGGTCACAGCCCTCTGGGACACTGCAACCTTCTTTCCACTAGTGGCCCACACAATATATCAGAATTACCTTCACAGTATACACTTACCCCCAGGACTGGTTCCGGCACTGGGACCTCCTGTGAAATGAGATACAGTGCAACAATCACAGTACAGTACTTTAACATGAACCAAATACCTCAGGCAGTATAACTTTGCTGAAACAAGCAGCTCTGATTTATTTAGGGGATATAAACAGGACAGGGAAATCAGGTTAATTAGCTTATCACTCTAATAATCTACCTATGGCTCTGTGCACAGGCCTATCCCTATCAGTTACTGTCCCTGGGTACCCAAGCCCTAGTGGCTAGTCCAAACCGTGGCAGCTGGTAGGGGCCCTTTCACACAGAAAAGGAAAATTAAACAGTCAGCAGTACAGTAATTCCATTTGGATTTAATGTGGCACTTCAACGAGGAGCGACCCTGAATTAGTACTCACGACCTCCAAATAAGATAGGGTCCTTCAATGTCAGCAGGGCTCACTTGAGGTACACAAACCTCTTCACACATTTATATAAAAGAAAGCACTATACCAGGCAGGCTGCATCTGTCATCGACGCAATTACTGCACAATACCGGGAGAACACAGCAGATTCAGTTCCTGACAGACCGAGTGCAATTTTCAGCAATTCTTCCAGTCTTCTACAGGGTGAGCCTGGTTTCTACTCTTCAGAGATCCTTTGATTCTTTTCACAGGACGGATTCAGTCCTAACAAGCTGCAGACGGAACTCTGGGCCTTACACACGTTTTTGACTAAAACTGCACACTGAAAAGCACAGGGCTCCTTCTTCTTCACTGCCAAAGCTCAACTGAAACTCCAACCGACAAAACCGGCTCTTCCTTTGAGTTCCTCCCAGTTCTTGACTGGATTGGCTGTCACCACAATAGACTGCTGCTGTTGGTCCAAAAAGGCACTGAAGTCTAAACTACATCTCCCAGAGTCACTGCCCATACAATCCTCTTGTGGCTGGCTCAGATTATGAGTCCAAGTTCTGATTACGTCAAGGCACCATTTTAGAGCTAGCTTACCCCACACTGATTGGTCCAGTTCAGCAGTTCAAAACTAGAATGGGAACTAGCAGACACAGTTCTGACTGCAAAGAAAGCAGGTTAGACAAACTGTAATTTTATTATTACTCTAAATAATTTCTGGCAAACAGTTACATCTTTCAGATAGGTTCCTTTGCACTCTTAGTGACTGCAAAATGAAGTGAATTGGCAGCAGCTCAGTGGTACTCAGAGAAACACACAGTCCCCCATACAAACTAATTATGTCTGCAAGCAGACAGCTCTTAAAGAGACAGTACCAGAGGCTCTAAAAACACTCACTGATAAATGGCTTAAACGCCAAACACCATTCAGGCTTGGAGCATTCAAGCAAGCTCCTGGAAGTCTTTTGGGAACCCCCATTTGCAGGGGGGTTACAACAGCATAGCTCAGTACTTAGGTCAGTTAGAGAAAAAAACAGAACTAAATCTGTATTATTACAGCAATCCTAAAGTATCCAGTCATTGCTTTGTGTTCACTCCAGAGACCCTGCTGTAATATAGGACCACAGATGACACTGGGTGGGAGGGTGGGCAACTCTAAAGTTCGGCAGAGCTCCATTGAGCTCGCTCACTCCCCCTCTCTCAGTCGCTCATTCTATTTCTCCCGACACTGCGGGCTACCCTTTTGTACTGGGCTCCTGCTTGCGTTGGCGCCTTTTTCTGCCCACAAAGAAATTCGCAGCAGTCCTGACAGAGCTCCGTTAAGCTCGCTGACTCCCCGGCTCTTACTCACTCATTCTGTTTCTTCTGGAGCTGCAGGCTGCCTTTTTGTACTGGGCTCCTGCCTGCATTGGCACCTGTTTTTGCCCACAAAGAAATCTGCAGTGGTCCTGACAGAGGTCTGTTTAGCTTGCTCACTCCCCCTTTGTTACTCGGTCCTTATGTGTCTCCCGGCGCTGCAGGCTGCCCTTTTGTACTGGGCTCCTGCCTATGTCGGCACCTTTTGCTGCCCACAAAGATGTTCAGAGCTGTCCCAATAGACCTCCGTTGAGGTCATGCACTCCCCCTCTCTCACTCGCTCATTCTGTGTCTCCTGGTGTTGCAGGCTGCCTCAGGACTGGCTGCTGCCTGCATTATGCCCTTTCTGGCCACAAAGAAATTCAGTAGTCCCAATAGAGTCCGTTGAGCTCACTTACCCCTCTCTCACCGTTCATTCTGTTTCTCCTGCTGCTGCAGGCTGCCCTTTGTACTGGACCCTCCTGCATTGACGCCTTTTCTGCCCACAAAGAAATCCACAGCAGTCCCAACAGAGCTCTGTTGAGGTCGTTCCCCCCCCTCACTCGCTCATTGTTTCTCCCAGCGCTATAGGCTGCCCTTTTGTACTGGGCTCCTGCCTGCGTTGTCGCATTTTTCTGCCCACAACAAAATCTGCAGCAGTCCCGACAGAGCTCAGTTGAGCTCAGTCACTCCCCCTCTCTCACTTGATCTTAATGTGTCCCAAACAATGAACTCTTCTTTATTGAGGTGCCAGACTGTGCAAAATTTAATAAGATGCCCCTTTAGTGGGACCTGCCTGATGCATTTCACAAAGGTAGAGGTTGCTTAGTAATGATGCTATTTTATCATGCAGACAATTTAATGTCATACTTCCATATTACACCATAGACTACACTCCCCACAGGTGCTAAGTGAATAAACATAACCATAAATACATCAGTAAAATTAAATGTTAAACTACAATTGTGCTCCAGACATTACGTGTAGTTTATATTAAAAAGTTCAATGCTGTATTTAGCTGCAGTTTATTGATGTATTTATTGTATGTTTATTCACTGATCACGTTTTGGTCACTTTCTGGTCATAGGTAGGGTAGTCTATCATGTAATATGTAAGTGTGACTTGAGGTTGTCTGTATAAAATGAGATCATTACCAAGTGCCCTCTGCCTTAGAAAAGACTATTAAACGAAATGCGCCAGGCAGTTCCTACTCGAGGGGCATCTTATTAAGTTTTGCATTGTCTGGCACTGTACTAAAGAGGATGATTTCACAGTAACATACAGTACCTTGTGGCTTTTGTCTAGGCGGTGAACGCCCATTTTTTTTTTTCAGTGTAACCGTGAGCGCCCATTTCCTGGTGCTGCTTTGTTTCATTTTGCTCCCTTTTGTGTAGCAGCTGTGTTCATTTAAATGTTGTGAGAGTGTGTGTGTGTGTGTGTGTGTGTGTGTGTGTGTTTGTGTTTTGACAGCCCCCCCCATGTCATCACTTACCTGCCTGAACCATTCCTCGGACGGGCCGTGGGCTCTAACCCAGAGGTGACTTCTGTGTGTAGGGAAATAGAACTGGTAACATCTTGCTGGGAGACACTCCTTGCAACAGTCCCAGTTCTAGTTGCCTTTCTCCCATCATGTGACCACCAAGGCATTGACTGTATAACTCACTGCACCACTCCCGGGGAGCTGGTCTCCATTATTCGACTGTGCCCCATGCTGGGAGGACCCACCGGCTTCCTTGGCCTTTCCTCTTCACCAGTTTTTACCTCCCTTACCTGCCAGGGTGACCCTCTCCAGTTCCTTCCCTTCCTTCCCATGTCACTGGTGCCCAGTGTGAGAAACGTTCCATTGAGCCTCCCCTTGGATGGCCAAAAGATCGGTTTATTTATGCAGCCCTGTACAGGGGTCCCTTAAAAGCAACTAGGGTACATTGCAAAGCATTTAACAAAACAGCAAACTTCATTCAGGCATGCGTTGCTTAGTTCAAATTCTGTCCTCCTCTTACAGTTTATGAAACAGCACAGGACACAGGATACCAGGCTTAAGTCAAAAACTTGCTTGCAAGCCAACAGTTTATTTACTGAAAACAAAAACAAAATGCAAAATATTAATACACGCTGAAAATAGAAAATAGAGTTAGAATTTATGTTTTGACCATAGGCCTTCTTCAGGAATTATCTAAAAGAGAAAACTGTCTTTTAGATCATTCCAGAAGAAGACCTATGGTCGAAATATCAATTCCAACTCTATTTTCTATTTTCCGAGTGTATTTAATATTGTCCAGTGGCTAGGGGACTTTATTGTTTATTGATAAATATTGGATAACACCTTTGAGTCAAAGACTCCTTTACAAAGGTTCCACGTCATACATAAGAAAGAGACAACAGTGCACAGAGTAACAAATAACATTGTAGTTATAGACAATGGTTACAAAATGGTTGCAGATGATTACAGAAAATACAAAATACAAAAACAGCAGCTGGGAATACAGGGTAACAGAGAGCTGCTGAACAAGGTGGAAAAGTGCAGAAAGGTTGCAGGGATAAGCATAGCATTTCAGGGCAATGGCGCTAGCCATGCCCAGGAGTTATTCATTGGCCAAGGCTGGACAGAGATGTCCATTGTCATGGTATAGGCAAGCCCAGGGGCGGCAGACCAGAGTTAGGTCCATAGTCATGGGGAGATGGGGGGATGGTAGAAATGGAGGGTCAGGTTTAGGGGCAGTCACATACTGATCCCTGGGTAATAAGGTCCCTTAGTTGGAACTTGAACCGACCAAGTTTGGGTTCAGTGAGGAGGGAGTTTGGGAGTGAGTTGAGCCAGGATGGGGACAGATATCGAAACGTTCTTTGGCCAGAGGTAGTCTCGCAGTGAGATACCCTAAAGTGGGTAGTTGCTGACTGCTGTGTGAGGCGGCTGGATGGTGGGGCCTGAAGTAGTGGGGAGAGGGCTGGAGGGAGCAATCCTGAAGTGATTTTCTTAGCGAAGAGGCAGGCCTGGTACTTTGCCTCCCATCGAAGTTGAGCCAGTTTGCTGAGGCGTAGAGGGTGCAGGTGTGTGTAAGTCTAGGACAGCCTGTAGCAAGTCTGCAGGCCTTATTGAGGGCCAGTCTAATCTTGTGTAGGTGGGTGGTGTCGGCTGCACCACAGATGATGACACCATAGTCAATTAGGGATAGAATAGATGCAGAGATGGCTAGGCGGAGAGATTCAGGGGGCAGGCAGTGCTTATAGCGGTGAAGGAGACCAATATGTACGTTTATGGCGGTGCTTAGTAATCGGATGTGGTCATGGAAAATGAGACCAGTGTCTAGGGTGATGCCAAGGTATTTGAAAATGTTAACTTGTTCAAGGGGGTCATTCAGTGAGTTCAGAATGAGCAAGGGTTGTCCTAGGTTCTTATTTTGGGGGTGTGCAAACATCATGGATTTAGTATTTTTGTAATTTAGTACTAATCTATGCTGAATGAACCAGGATTCAGCTTCAGAGAAGGATTTCTGGAGTGCTGAGCGGAGGGCTGTGGGATCAGTGTGTGAGTTGTACTACCTTACAAGAGCAGGATGAGGGAGTTAACATGTACTCCCTGGAGCAGAGGAGGGATGGGGGGACATGATTGAAACTTTCAAGTACATGAATGGAATAAATAAGACAGGCACGGAGGGGCTTTTCAAATTAAGGAGGGGGAGGGACACTCAAGGGCACGGTCTGAGATTGGAAGGGGGACAGTTCAGGAGGGAAATGAGGAGACACTATTTTACAGAGAGGGTGGTGACTGGGTGGAATGCATTGCCAGAGGAAGTGGTATCCTGTAGAATACTGCTTCAAAAAGGGATTGGACAGGGTAAGGGTGAAGGTCACTGGAGGGGAGGGAGGGGGTGGGAGAGGCAGCTGCAGTATAAGGGCTGCTAGCTGCACAATCATGCAGACTTAATAGACCATAAGGCCTTTATCTGCTGGCAATTTCGTATGTTCATATGTACCATTTTGTTTTGTTCTTAGACCACACTGATGCAGCACCTTATTTTTTTTTGTTCTTACAGCTTATTTATTGATCGTGCACTGATTAGAATGAACAGGAGACTATATTACCAGCAGAAACCCCGACTGTACCCTCGCTCAGCACCAGCTACATCAGTATTTACATGTCCTGAACCCGTAAGCAACAGGAACCCCAGTTAGCAGCACTACAACAAATAGAATAATAGATAGGTTCCAGTGAATTACAAGGCTGTAATTCCATCGAGAGGTTCTGAGACGCCGTTAACCTCGAGAGCGAAGCTCGAGAGGTTCCTATGTCCCCAGAACCTCGAGATGGAATTACAGCCGAGTGATTCACTGGAACCTAACTGTTATTTTTTGTAATATATGGATGTGAGATGCTGACGAGGTCTTACCTCTGGATTCCTTGTGGGACGGTTCTGTGCTGCTTGTTCTCGCTCCTCATTCACATCCCACCCTTCTCACATGGAGTCCTGCTTCTCTCTCTCTCAAGAATAAAAAGAAAAGAAAAAATAAACTACGCTTTCGACACTAGAAAAGTTGGTGATCATAACGATAGTATTACGAGGACCGGAAGTATAGTATTATTGGACCGGAAGTATAGTATTATTGGACCGGAAGTATAGTATTACGGGGACCGGAAGTATAGTATTACGGCACTGACTAAGGTATTATAGGGTTTTTTTTGTATGCTTTTTGGGGGTATTATTTTTAAAATCCATATATTACATATTTATATTTCATAGCATCCCCATCACAGCCGAGAGAGAAGCGGGGTTAATGCAGGATTTCCCCCGTACCACCAGCAGTGCAGTTATCATACAGTAATTCGCCTCTCCGTCAACAGGATGAGGAATATACCACCCTAATTAACACAGTACATACCTGGGTATGGGGACCAAGCAGAGTAAGGTAGAAATTGGGCTCACTGCATCTTATCCTTTCATCAAGTCTCCATGTCTCAGCACCACCTCTCTAGTCCTCAGCATTCAGGTCTGGAACCTGCTTCCCACTTGGGAGCCAGGTAATATCGGAGAAGGCCCAGGTTACTTTCTGAACTGATGAACCTTCATTGCAATCACCATCAGGAACGCTGCGTGAGCATGGACTGCCAACAGGCCGTTGCTGTCCCATTCTTGGACCCTTGCCAGGATCCGAGTCTCTGGAGAACTAACTGGAGGGAGCCAGCTTCACACTGGACCCAGGACCCTTCCACTATAGCAGGCCTGAAAACCCCATCCGGCCAGTCTCAATCAACGTATGCATCCCACAGGTGCCCGAGCTCCATAACCTCCTCACACACAGCAAGTCAGTGAAGCCACCCCACCAACACGTTTGGTGGGATGGGGGTCCCGTATTTATATACCTGGGGGTGGGCAGCAAAAAACCCTGGTAACTTAGGGAAGTCAAGGAGCACAGGGTGCACTCAGTAAACTGAAAGCTCCCTGTCCCTTGGGCTGACAGAGCAGTACACGAGTAATTACATTTGTTTGTTTTATTTAGTGTGCTTTTTGCCCCCCTACAGTCAATAGACCCCCATCTGTCATGGTCCCCCTCACCCAGCCCCATCACCTCTTTTCCCAGGGACTTACCTCCACTCCATTGCACTCTGGCTTGCCCCCCTTAGGGCGGGGCTGTCAGGGTTGGATCCCACCCCCTGACGGAGACTCAGGCGGTACTTTTGGAGCGAGAGCCACGGTCAGTGCTGGGGGGAGGGGATGGTGGTGCGGGGCAGATGCCCACCTGCAGTAGTCAGGGATTTTCTCCTGTTTGTTCCCCGCCCCAGGATGCCGAACTGTACTGCACATGCATGCTGTGCATTTCTATGTGCCACAGCAGGTCAGCATCCGCTCACCCAATTCCACAGCGCTGCCTGCACTGCCACCTGTGGGCACCCAAGTGCTGGTAGTTCATTGGTATCCTTCCCTTCCTGAGGTGGAGAGCTTCCTCAGCAGTGCTCTGCTCCTAAATCCAGCTTGTCAGCATCGCGGGCAGCAGTGTTACCATTGAGCCGGCAGGCTAGGTAATTATATTTTTCCTTCTTTTTTTCATGATTTATTTATCCTCTTCGGCCTGCAGGCAGGAGGTTAGTCCACCTCCAGACTCCCAGTTGCTAATCCCCTGGTACACCCAAGCCCTAGGTCCCCCACAGATTACCCCCGCATGGCGGGAGAGGGGAGGGCTGTCCTCCCTTTTCCCATGACACATATCTGGATTGGACTATATGGTGGTCCTGAGGTAGTGGCACTGGCGTGCTGGTGGGGACTTCATTTAGCCTGCAGCCGCTGTGTTTCCACTTTTCTTGTTCCCTCCCCCTCACGGCCATGAATGTACGTGCATGTCATGATGCCACACCTCTAGTCTCCCTTGCTCTGGCACTGCTCCCAGCCTCCACCAAGAGGCAGCCATAGAGAGGGACAACATGTCCACCCATCTCAGGAGAGGAGAGCTGTCGTCGGACACTCGATCCTCTCCCTCCCCTGCCAACCCCTGGTGGCCGAGCTCGCTCCAGAACTCGGGACGCCGGCATGGCACGAGGTGTGGTATCCAGTGCCTCAACCCTCAGTAACACTGGGCCAGACTGGTACTTATATTTCTTAACAAGGCCTAGAGAATTAATCCTTGTACAAGGATAAACAAAAACAGACTGCTTTTATAGGTGTGTGTGTGTGTGTGCCTACATATACGCTACAGTAGTACTGTGTGTGTGTGTGTGTGTGTGTGTGTGTGTGTGTGTGTGCCTACATATACGCTACAGTAGTGTGTGTGTGTGTGTGTGTGCCTACATATACGCTACAGCAGTACTTTGTGTGTGTGTGTGTGTGTGTGCCTACATATACGCTACAGTAGTACTGTGTGTGTGTGCCTACATATACGCTACAGTAGTACTGTGTGTGTGTGTGCCTACATATACTACAGTAGTACTGTGTGTGTGTGTGCCTACATATACGCTTACAGTAGTACTGTGTGTGTGTGTGCTTACATATACGCTGCACAGTAGTACTGTGTGTGTGCCTACACATACGCCTACAGTAGTACTTGTGTGTGTGTGTGTGCCCACACACACGCCCACAGTAGTACTGTGTGTGTGTGTGCCCACACATGCCACAGTAGCACTGTGTGTGTGTGTGCCCA